>CM065599.1:43637124-46037124 GCA_033119425.1 Bufotes viridis
CTTAACTTGGTTCTCCTCGGCCTCCAGGGGCCCCCTTCTGAGCCCCTTAGAGATGTGACTCTTTCCTTCCTTACCTGGAAGGTGGTTTTCCTGGTGGCCATAACCTCTATTCGGCGAGTGTCGGAGCTAGCTGCGCTATCCTGCAGAGATCCTTTCCTGGTTTTTCACCAGGATAAGGTGGTTCTGCGTCCGGTCCCATCCTTTCTACCTAAGGTGGTTTCGCCCTTCCACCTTTAATGAAGACCTGGTTTTACCTTCCTTTTGTCCTTCTCCGGCGAACTCCAAAAAGTGCGCTCTCCATTCCCTGGACGTAGTTTGGAATCTTCGAGTGTATCTTAGGGCCACGGCTGATTTCCGCCGTTCTGATTCCCTGTTTGTGGTTCCTGAAGGTCTTCGTCGGGGTTTGGCGGCCTCCAAGGCCACTGTGGCGCGCTGGATACGATCAGCCATTTCTGCGGCTTACCGTGCTCGTGGTAAGATTCCTCCGGCCCGGATCACTGCCCATTCCACTAGAGCGGTGGGATCCTCCTGGGCCTGTCGCAATCGGGCCTCAGCATCCCAGCTGTGCAGGGCGGCCACTTGGTCGTCCCTGCATACCTTCACTAAATTTTATCAAGTGCATTTGCTGGCGTCCGCTGACGCGGCCCTTGGGCGCAAGGTGATGCAGGCAGCGGTTCCCGTTTGACCGTTGGACGTGGCTCCTGGCGGTGCTGTGAGTGTCTCCCACCCCATGGACTGCTCTAGGACGTCCCATGGTCTGTGTCCCCCAATGGAATGCCCGAGAAAAGGAGATTTTTGTGAAACTCACCTGTAAAATCTTTTTCTCATAGTTCCATTGGGGGACACAGCTCCCACCCCTTCCTGCGTATGCACGGGAAGATGTTTTTTTCTATTGTTCTCTGGTTGGACCTCACGGTTTACGGTCTGTTTGGTTCCTTTACCTTTTTGTTCTCCTTCTCCTACTGCTTTGGCAACGCCTGAAGTTCTCCTGCTGGAGCCTGGGGGTATAGCCCGAGGAGGAGAAGCTTCTTCTATTTGCATAGTGTCCCTCCTGGTACCTCCTGGTAATACCTCTAAGCTATACCCATGGTCTGTGTCCCCCAATGGAACTACGAGAAAAAGATTTTACAGGTGAGTTTCACAAAAATCTCCTTTTTGTTCTCTTCATTATCCTTACAAAAATGGCTGTATTACAACTCAGTGCTGCCACCTTCTAGCATGAACTGTAATATACAAGTAATAAGCCTGGAATCCTAATACAGGCTCGAGGGTCATTACTGCAGTGGAACTCCTACCACAATCTCCGCCGGCGGGAGGTGTTCCTGCCTGAGAAGCGTGCGCTTCCAGGTTACTAGCTTCTCAGATGCTGTGGACACATTTGATAGGCAGGTCCCGGACACTAGCCATGGGTGTCTGCTGTATAAAACTCCAGAAGTCTTCACACCGGCACTGATAGGCGCTTGATCCCACCTCCCAAGGACAGGAAACAACAGCGGTAGCCCAAATAAAAAGACACCTCCTCCTTCCTACTCTAGTTATTGTTTCCTGTCCCTCAGGACGAGTGGAAACCTTGCCAGTGCTCTGGCTGGAAGTTGTCGCTCAGCCTAGGATCCTTCCCCTTCTTGGGAGGGCTGAGCAGGGGACAGAGATACCGGATGGAGCTGGGCTCTCCTTCTCTGTCCCTTGGTGTAAGTACTGTGTTGGGCATCCCGGGCTGTCCCTACCATTGGGTAGATGGGATCAACGCCTTGCGCGTCTTTGCAGATCGAATCCTCTGTGGGCAGGAGGATTCTGGAGGCACACCGCATTGCCCTTCCTCGGCAATTCTGGTTGCGCTTCCGGCGGCCGCTGACATTATCGTGCATGCAGGCCGGCCAGGGAGCGTGGCCAGGAGAAAGCGCGGCGGGCTCTCGGATTTCAACATGGGGGTGGAGCTACTAAGTGCGAGAGACAGAGTTTGAAAATGGCCCTGCGCTCCCGGGATGTGTTTCTCTGGAGAATAGCCTGGATATCCTACGCTGACGCCCCACGCAGATCTGCTGATCCTAGTAAGGCCTTCAGCCCTGTAAGAGACCTCCTCCGTTTTGTTTATGGGGTTGATTGATGGTAATTTTCCAAATGATCACCACCTGGGTGCTGGTGTTGGTACTATTCCCTTGGGGTCTAGTTTTCTAACATTATATGTACCCCAGGTAAAGGAGCCCCTTTGAGGACATGGGGTTACTGAAGGACCACATGGACAAAAAAGGTGTAGGGCTCCTCTAAAAATCTTAGGGTCGGCTAGGTCATAAACAGACAGTAGACATATTCTATATATTCTCCCTCGTCTTCTTTCTGTGATCCTCCTTCCTTCCACAACTTCATCCATCCTTAACCATATTTGATTCCTTCCAATAGGTCATCCACCGGCAGAATGCAGACCTCCATGTGGTGAGTAATGTCATTAGACAATTTGATGAGTGCTGGGGTCATCATTTACCTCAGACATTAGACCCCTCTCTCTATTTCTCTCCCTAGGGCTTCAAAAAGCTGCCCGTACGTTTTTATGCAGCCGATGTGCTGAGGAGGACTGCGAGGTCCCTGTGACCTGTCCCCGTAAGATCATTTCTACCATTAGTTTGTGAACCTCTTTTAAATCTGTTAACTCATTGCGGCATGTCATTGACCATGGTTTCCTTTTTCTTTCATTTCAGTTGAGGACATGAAGGTGGAAGAGCTGGAAAATTCCATCATCTTCTGTATGGCGTCCTTTATCCTTCCAGATCATCTGAAGTTTGTTTGGAAGTACGCCAAAAACGTAAGTCGCATACACCATTCTATTACAGTGTAAAATAAAATTTGTAACAACCCCCCCACCGCCTGTTTCTTCTGCTATTTATACTACACATAGGACAAATGTCTCATACGATGTCATCATTGTTTTCACTTTCAGATCAGAAAAACTGATTTGAGTAACTTTAAAGACATCTACAGTGGGGATGACCCGTATGTAGAATTCAAGCCGACCAGAGTCAGCAATAAAGGAACTTATGCCTGTGAGATAATAGATGAGGATCATGGGCGTAGCTATAGGGGGTGCAGAGGTAGCAGTCGCTACCGGGCCCAAGACCTTGAGGGGGCCCAAAGATCCTTGTGCCGCATAAGAAGAGACACAAAGCACTGAGGGAAGGGGGCCCAAGCTGAACTCTTGCATCGGGGCCCACGAGCCTTTAACTACGCCCCTGATGAGGATGATGGCATCATACTCCGAAGATTCTATTATCTCGATGGTAAGACTTAGTTTTCTCTTTTCTAGACCATTCACATAAATATATGTATATATACGAAAAGAAGCCCCTCCTGCCTCTGCTCTTACAGTAAAGAACTATTTCTGATAACTTCTCTGTCTTTCATTCAGCACTGCAGAAGACAACGTTCTCCTCATCGCCTTATTTATTGTATTCTCTTCTGTTTTTCAGTGATACAGACTAAATCCAAGACAGTCGAGGAATTAGAAGCTGATTTCCATCGAGCTCTGGTAGATAAACTGCCTATCTAAGAGGAAGAGGAGGAGAGGATTGAACATGGTCCCTCCACTAAAGACATCATCCTCACATTCCTCCAGAGCCGTGTCAGATATGTCATCTACGCTGCTGTCTGCTGTCTTATTGTCACCTTATTGGTCGGGTTCCTCTGGCATCATGCCCTGAGCGTGGACTGGTCGAAAGAAACAACAGGACCAAGAACCAGCTCCCCACCAGAACACTACCTGCCATAGAACAAATCAGCCATCTGGAGTCAACAACAATAGACTCCCAAGGGGTATCACCAACCACCCCTCACCTGCAGCCAACCATCTCTGCAGAAAAACAAAAAACTATCCCTTACCCCAAACCTTTCCTATCCTTTACCCCCCAAAAATAAAAAAAACAAAACTATCCCTTACCCCCAAACCTTTCTTATCCCTCCCGCACCCACCCTCCCAAGAAAAAACTATTCCTTACACCAAACCTTTCCTATCCCTTATCCCCCAAAAATAAAAAACAAAACTATCCCTTACCCCAAACCTTTCTTATCCCACCACCCATTCCCCAAAAAAAACTATCCCTTACCCCAAACCTTTCCTATCCCTGTAAAAAAAAAAAAAAGCAATCCTGCAGAGGCACAGTGAGAAGCCTTCAAGTCTGGACAAGACCCTTATCACTGGTCAAAGCAGTGCACCCTGAAAGGATCCAGAACCTGTTCAGGAAGAAGAAGAAGAGGCCACCAACCCATAAATTCCAACCTGCAGCAAAGCCAACACTGCAGAGGCACAGTGGGAACCTCTTAAACCGGGGGTCAATATGATGCACCCTGAAAAGACCCCAAGATGTTCAGGATAAAGAGAACACCATCAAATCACCTCTAACTTGTGCTATAACATCTTGCTGGATTGTTACAAAAAATAAAAAATATATAAAAAAAAGTTTATTGTTTTATTTATAGTTTTTTGGGGAATTATTATTCAAAAGGTATAAATCTTCTACAGAGTGTGAGTGTGGTTGGGGGAAGGGGCTTAGATGGGGAATGACTGTCAGGAGGAAATTTAAAAATGATAAATTTAAAGATAAAGAGAGCTGGAGAGAGCTGTCTGGTTTGGTCCCTTAAAATTAACAGGCATTCAGTAAAACATGGTACTGCCACATATTTTATGACTATGGAGCAGCACAATTAAAGCCAAAATCCTCGAAAGCACTCCAAACCTTGTCTTCACAATAGCGATTCTAATGGAGGAAGCAGCACTCCAAATATCTTCAAGCAAAAATAGTGACTTTAATCATCCAATGCACAAGTGACGATTTAGTTTATTTATGAGATAGAAGGAACCTTAGGCCTCCTCCTTACTATAGGAACAGAAAAACAAAAATAAAGGCTTTGCCAGATCCATCCCATGAGGCATGCCAATAGCACCCTATAGGCACTCGTATACCTGATGAAAGCTAGCAGAGTTTTACCATATGTGGGTTGTCAGCCTACCTCCATTGGCGGACCCTAGGGCTGACTTTTCATAATGCTTATTGCTAGGGCATACTTCATAACAACCTAAATATATTACATTATTTAAAGGGGTATTCCAGATTTTTTATATTCATAACTATCCTCAAGATAGGTCATCAATATTAGAATGGTGGGGGTTCGAAACACGACACCTCTACTGTTCAACTGTTTGAACAGACATTGGCGCTGGAAACTAAAGTAAAAATGGACTCAGAAGAAGAAGGCTCCAATCACTGTATAGTGGCAGTGCTGGTGTACTGCAGCTCAGCTCCCATTCAAATAAATGTCTTCTGCTTCTGGCTCCATCCACTGTTTAGTTTATGGTGACGGCCTGAGACAGCTAATCATTGGGCCAGATTTATCCTGACAAATTAATTTGGAAAAAAAAAACGGATTTCTTGACGATCTTTGGCGAATTGTCTGAATCGAATTTTTCAAAACTTCAGTTGTCTCTAATCAGGATTATGGGGGACCGGAAGTGGAAACCTCACTGATCATAAATAGAGTTGAGCGAACACCTGGATGTTCGGGTTTGAGAAGTTTGGCCGAACTTCCCGAAAATGTTCGGGTTCGTGATCCGAACTCGACCCGAACTTCATCCCGATGCCCATTGAAGTCAATGGGGACCCGAACTTTTGGGCACTAAAAAGGCTGTAAAATAGTCCAGGAAAGGGCTGGAGGGCTGCAAAAGGCAGCGAAATGTAGGTAAATCCCCAGCAAACAAATGTGGATAGGGAAATGAATTACAATAAAATAAATAAAAATGAAGCAATATCAATTGGAGAGAGGTCCCATAGCAGAGAATCAGGCTTCAAGTCACCCACCAATGGAGAAGGCCACTTTCATTTATTTAGGCCCCAGCACCCAGACAGAGGACAGAGGTCGCATAGCAGAGAATCAGGTGTCATGTCACCCACCAATGGAGAAGGCCACTTTTAGATAATTAGGCCCCTGGCACCTAGACGGAGGAGAGGTTCACTCAACTTTTGGTTGCGCCGCAATATCATTATGGGTATGGGTATCAAAAAGTGGTGACACAAAGTACCGTAATTTTTTTATTAAAGTGTATAACTATGGTATTATAATGGTACTAACCCACGGAATAAAGTTATCATGTAATTTACACAGAACTTTGTTTTTTACACTCCAGAAATAACCTTTTAACATTTACCTTAATATATTATGTTGTGCCTTTAAAACATATAACTCTTCCCACAAAAAGGCCCCTATATGTTGACAAAGAATGAAAAAAAAAATTATAATTCTTGGAAGCAAAGGATAACAAAACTAAAATTGATTGTGTCCTTAAAGGGAGTCTGCCATCTAATTCTTACACATTTAAAGAGAATCTGTCACCTGCATATTAGCAAAACATTTTTTTCATGAATCCATGTTTAATAAATTACCTTATTTCCATTTGTGTTTGTGTTTTTCTTTTGTGCCTTGTCATTTCTTCTAAAAAACGCTTTTTCTGATATGCAAATTAAGCTGTAAGGAGCCCAGAAGGGCCAACCTCCTTTACCAAGGTGCCCAGGAACGCCCCCCTGATGTGCAGTGCCCACCTAAATTTTAAAAAGAAGAACGCCTCTAATTTCTAAAATCGAATCACAGAGGCGAGGCTAAATACTCTGGGCCCCCCCCCCCCCCCACCAGCTCCTCTCTGTGCCGCAAATATCTCCGCTCCGGCTCTCGCCTACATCCCGAAACCCGCACAGGCGCAGTGCCGGCGATTGCCTGCGCGATCATCTGAATACTAAGGGAAACAGCCTCTGTGATGCGATTTTAGAGATTAGAGGCGTTCTTCTTTTTAAAATTTAAGCGGGCACGGCCCATCAGGGGGGGCGTTCCTGGGCACCTTGGTAAAGGAGGAACGCCCCTCTGGGCTCCTTACAGCTTCATTTGCATATCAGAAAAAGCGTTTTTTAGAAGAAATGACAAGGCACAAAAGAAAAACACAAACACATATGGAAATAAGGTAATTTATTAAACATGGATTCATGAAAAAAAATTTTTGCTAGTATGCAGGTGACAGATTCCCTTTAACCACTTGTGCTGACAATATTTGGATTGTCTGGAAAAAGTAGTTTTAATCCTCCAGGTAACTGCGCCAAAGTGCCAACCGGGCAGGCTTGGGTTTTCAAAGTGCCTAAGCCTGCCGCCCTTTCCCTTGCTGTGTTCATCCCCTAAGATTAAAATGTTAGGTGCCTAGGAGGCATCTCGGTGACGTCAGGGCAAAGAGGGAGGAAGCTGGAGTGAGGTGCTGCATAGGCGTAACGTTGTGAACGGGACATTTTAATTTTGGGGGCAGAGGGGAAAGGGTGTTTCAAAATTCAAGCCTGCCCCGCTGCGCACTTTAGCGCCATTAACAGGAGGATCAAAACTACTTTTTCTAGACAATCCAAACAGACTCGGACTGGCCCACAGGGGTACAGGTGAATCACCCGTTGGTGCCCTGGGCAAAGTGGGCCCCTAGTCTCCCACCCCCCTGCAGAAGTAGCACATAACACAGTAGACTTACTGCACTACATACATATATTCAATGTACTGCACCTCAACCAGCCTATGTTCATATAAAAAATTTGATAGATTACTAAAGAAACTCCCCAGTTTATTATTATAGACACAATCAGAGCCGAAATGACTTCTAAGTATACTGTACAAATATATAAACGGACCACACAAAAAATATCAAGGGAAGCTATTCTTTGTTGAACCCCCTCAAAAACAAGGGGCCACTCCCTACGACTGGAGAAAAAAAAGATTCAGTCCATAAGAGGCGACAAGCATTCTTTACAGTAAGGGCTGTGAATCTCTGGAATAGCCTGCCGTAGGAGCTGGTCACAGCAAATACTGGAGATGGCTTCAAAAAAGGTTTAGATGACTTTTTAATTAAAAATAACATTGAGGCTTATGACAATGTATATAAATCTTGTTCTATACACACTTTCCCTTTGGCCCAACCCCTTTTTAAAAGGAAGATGGACATTGATCCAGGGATCGATCCGTGGATCGATAAAGCAGGATTACCGGTTGGACTTGATGGACTTTTGGTCTTTTTCCAACCTTAACAACTACCGCATTTTTCGCCCTATAAGACGCACCGTCCCATAAGACGCACCAAGGTTTTTAAGGAGGAAAATTTTAAAACAAAATTTTGACCCAAAAGGTATGCCTAAAGGTGTTATGTGGGATCTGGGGATGGCACTGTTATGGGGGGTCCGTGGATGGCATTGTTATGGGGGTCTGTGGATGGCACGGTTATGGGGATCTGTGGATGGCACTGTTATGGGGGGCACTGTGGATGGCACTGTTATTGGGGACTGTGGATGGCACTGTTATGGGGGATCTGTTATGTAACGGATCGACGGGCACCCTGACTGGGTACCTCCGTTGAAAGATGCTCCTAGCGCTTCTTGGGGATTCCAAGCGCTGTAGCCGACACCACAACCACCAAATCGGAGAAGCATATGAATGCGGTAAACAGCCGAATAGGAAAAACCATACGAAGAGGTTTACACTCCTAGCAGTCAAACTGGAACAGCATACAATAAATCCCCCCCCAATAACGAGACGACACTTCGTTTTGAGGGTCAAGCAGGAACTCCCTTTTACTGGCCCATACAGCCTCTTTTATTCCCAATTCCCAAACACATTACAGCCCACAGGGTTTTGCAGAACAACCAATAAACACATTACAACACATACAATGCAAGTGCAGCAGCCAATCAGATACAATGGCACAATACAGACACACTCAGCATATTCCTCCCCACTGCTTAGCAGATAATTGAGTCAATTACAGGATCTACTCAATTATTTCCAAGCTGAAAAGTTACACTTTTTTATACATTTTAATAACTCCCTGATCTTACATCACATACGGATAAAACTTATATTTCTGTGATCAGCATAACTTGGGGAGCAACATATGTAAAAATCACATGAATCCGTCCGGGGGTTAAAAGGTTAGGTGAGGTCCCTTTATTATCCCTTGGCACCATGGCTTTACCTGTCCAAAAAGTTTCCATGTGTCCGTATACTGTTTTTAAAAGGGCCAGCACTGTACAATAAAAGTCCATAAGTCCAAATCAGTTCTTAACGGTCAATACATCCCAGGGCCATAGTCAGAAGGCAAGAGGCAGGCAACTAGACTTCTCCAGTTCACTGTGGCGAGGTTGGTTTCGCCACACTTCTCCCCTTTACCAACTAGACTAACAGGGTATCTGACCTCCTGCTGGTCAGTGCCCTGGTTAGTCCAGCAACCCACCCACGAAGCACAAACAGCAGTACAGCCCACCCACAATAAATGGTTACTACACCTGGATAAAGTAGCAACTTGTCCATGTCCAGGTTCCTCACCACGGCTGTGCGGGGAACTGGTAGACTGCCTTGGTGGGTTGCTGAGTGGGCAGAGACCCGCGGTACTCTGCCCTGGGGCCAGCGCTACCCCGGAAGTAGCCTGGTTGGAGCCTGGTTGTGGGAGGGGGAGACCGACTGTCTCCCCTCTGGATAAACCGCTCTGTGGCTGGGGGACAGGACCGACCGTCCTTGCCCCTTGTGCTGCAAGTGCAGAGACCACGGTCCCATCTGCACCGTTGGGGGGCGTAGCATCTCCCTTTGGTGGGTTAGGCTGCCGCTGGAGAGAGGGTGTAACAAGCTCCTCTCTCTGAACTGTAGACTGCCGCTGGGGAGAGGGGGTAGCAGGCTCCTCTCCCTGACTCTCTCTCTGCTGGTGGAGGGGGGGACCAACTGTCTCCCCTTTCAATATTTTGTCCTGCTGCTGGGGTGCAAAACTGGCAGTCTCCGCTCCCCGCAGGACACTCTGCCGCTGGGGAGGGAGGACGGCACTTTCAGCTCCCTGGGGTACACACTGCCGATGGGGAGGAAGGACGGCAACTTCAGCTCCCTGGGGTATGCACTGCCGCTGGGGAGGAAGGACGACACCTTCAGCTCCCTGGTGGTACACATTGCCGCTGGGGAGGGAGGACGACACCTTCAGCTCCCTGGTGGTACACACTGCCGCTGGGGAGGAAGGACAGCACCTTCAGCTCCCTGGGGTACACACTGCCGCTGGGGAGGAAGGACGACACCTTCAGCTCCCTGGGATACACACAGCCGCTGGGGAGGAAGGACGACACCTTCAGCTCCCTGGGGTACACACTGCCGCTGGGGAGGGAGGACGACACCTTCAGCTCCCTGGGGTACACACTGCCGCTGGGGAGGAAGGACGGCACCTTCAGCTCCCTGGGGTACACACTGCCGCTGGGGAGGAAGGACGGCACCTTCAGCTCTCCGGAACGCACTCAGCCGCTGGGGAGGGCGGACGATACCATCTGCCATGAACTGCAGGTACTCTCTCATTTTTCTCTTCACAAGCTGCACGGCTCTCTCTGAGGGGTTGGGTCCATATACAGCCAGCACCGCATTAACCTCTCTGTCCAACTGCTCCTGAGTGTAGCTGGGCACCATACTTGCTCTGCTGAATTTAGTTATTTTCTAGATAGGGCGCTGTACAGGTAATAGCGCTGCCCTCAAGTTGTAATCCAGGAACTGGGGTAGCCTTGTAGCTGTCCTTCTGGGCCGTAGGAATGATCCCACTGCTGCCACCAATGTAACGGATCGACGGGCACCCGACTGGGTACCTCCGTTGAAAGATGCTCCTAGCGCTTCTTGGGGATTCCAAGCGCTCTAGCCGACACCACAACCACCAAATCGGAGAAGCATATGAATGCGGTAAACAGCCGAATAGGAAAAACCATACGAAGAGGTTTACAGCAGCCAATCAGACACAATGGGACAATACAGACACACTCAGCATATTCCTCCCTCCACTGCTTAGGAGATAATTGAGCCACAGGGGGCACTGTGGATGGCACTGTTATTGGGGACTGTGGATGGCACTGTTTTTGGGGACTGTGGATGGCACTGTTATGGGGGATCTGTTGATAACACATAAATAGCATTTTACGCTATGTGTCATCCACAGACCCCCATAACAGTGCCATCCACAAATCCCCATAACAGTGCTATCCATAGAATGACCCCCAATAGGGAGAAGGGGCCGGCATCTAGCTCTGTAATTACAGTGGGCCCAGTGCAGTCACTGTATTCTGCTACACCGGGCCCGCTCACTGTAGGAATCCTAACTGCAGGCAATGCTGTATGCTGATTAAGGTACCGTAACAGTAGTCTTTTATGCAGCCTATACTTACGATACTAACTTTCCAGCAGGCAGCAGGCTATGCTGGCGGGCGGGCGCCGAAAACGTAACTCCCCATGTCACACGCCGGCTCTCCCTTCTTCATTCATAAAGTGCGCGGAGCTGGCATGTGACATAGTGATTTACATTGTCAGCGCCCCCCAGCTCAGCCTCCTGCCTGCTGGCTGCCGGAAAGTTAGTATCGTAAGTACAGGCTGCATAAAAGGCTACTGTTAGCATTGCCTGCAGTTAGGATTCCTTTTGGGGGGGAAAAAGTGCGTCTTATACGGTGAAAAATACGGTATGTAACTATGTAGATGACAGATTCCTTTTAAGGAGGTTTTTTTATTTTTGGCTCCTCAACCCTTTGCCAAATTTGTGGAGGGAAGTATACTTACCTGCTCTGTGCTGGTCAGTTCCAGCTCCTTTAGTCCACCACTATGTTCGCTGTTTTTACGGTCCTTGATAGCTCTTTCCAATCTGAGGCGGCCATGAGACGGTCACACAATGAGGCATCAGACCTCCACCGGCAAATCCTCCCCTTCAGTGAATAGCTCCTCCTCCATCTGGGAGATAATAACAATCCAGAACTCAATCTTGGACAGTTAAGATCTCAAGTCTTTATTTCATAGTACATGTATTTATAGGACATTGGGGGTGGGAATACCAACTTGAGTTCAGCAGATGACAGGTTAATTTAGGGAAGTCGGTAAACAATACTGGTATCTGCCATATACAATACATGAAAGGGTATTTTACATATTACAATGGTAGTCTAGATGCTAACAAGTTAAACTCGTTACAGCTTGCTGTCATGTACCTGAGGATCCTGCTATCCATTGTATTTCCAAGTGATAACTGTGTGTCATGTATTGTAGTCTCAATGTCTGCTGGGGTGGGCTCGCATACAGGAATTTAGAGCCCTCTGGGGGATGTGTCTTCTGAGGAAATGACCTGTCTTGTAACAAGTGGCAGTGATCTATACAAGTGGCAGTGCCTGATATAATATATATCCAATAGCAAGGTTAAAATCCCTTTCAACCCAACCATTGATCCCAACTTTTTATACAAAAAAGAACGGGATCATTTTCTATTCTGAGAGCTGCACTGTGTGTCCTCCTCCGGCTAAAGACCTTGTGTGTATATGTACATAACATATGAAACAAAAGTACAAATCATAAAGGAGATAAAAAAAAACCTTCTTGTGCAATTGGCGCACAGTAGGAAAAAAATATCTTGCATGGTGGACAAGGGGAAAAAGAGAAAGGAAAGTTGAAATAACTATGAAGGAGATTTGAAAAAACCTTCTGTGTAATTGGCGCACAGTAGGAAAAAAATCCCATGCATAGTGGAAAAGAAAGAAGAAAGAAAAGTAAGAAAGAACACAAAACATAAAATAATCAGTGTTGTTCTGAGAGTAGCACCATGTGTCCTTTGTGTCTACTAGGCTTGGCATCAATTGCAGAGTGGAGACATGAATGTCTCTTGCTTCCTGGGGTGATGAAGGGCATATCAAGGGTAGCTTCTCAGAATGGTGGGCACACATTGCCACTAGCCAAACAGTGGCTGCTAGCGTTGTGTCTGCTACAAAGAATGCCATTGCTGCACGGATGTGAGGTCTTCCAGGGGTAGGGGTGTACATTGGCATTGTACAGAGCACTGAAGCTTGCTTCTTCTTAATGATTGGATCCAACTGGGACTCGTCTGGTTCTGGTCACTCAGGCAGAGGTGAGGCTTCCTTCAATTGGGATGCATCATGAATCCAAGTAGGATAGTTGTCAGTTGACACTTTAGTTCTGGTCATGGCCTGGACTGTCACAGGGGTTCCATAGGGTGGGTCCAGCGACTTCAACTTATGGAGAGACTTCATCAGGACTCTGCTGATGTTGGTGCACCTGTTGACAATGGAAACGAAAGCGAAGTGTCACCATAATCACTGCTTAATTTTCCAATCACTCCCAAACCATGTATTGGGGGGGGGGGGGCTGCTATTTTGGGAATTTTTACTCTACTACTCCTCCCTTTGACCATAGACCGTTAGCGTCTCTGGTCAACCCTTGAAGCTCCCAATAAACGATGTCTGCTGATGTTGCAAATGTTTGGAACAAAATACTTACAACAAAAATAAAATCATATAAAAATATTCTGCTGGCCATTAACACATCGCACACAGACAGCAAGACATATACTAACACTACCTGCCAACCCAACTTTTGTTCTGGTGTGTGAACAAAGACCTCTTCCTGTGAGTTTCATTAAAGGAGCAGATTATATTCACACCTAAAACACAAAAGGTTATGTGGGAACAAAAAAAAATACTTCCACATCATAAAGGTACAGATACATGACCAACACATGCCTGACTGTTATTTCATTGTTTGCAAACAATTACTAATTATTGAGCTCATGATACCACGTGGTGACTATGAAAACCTTTATAAACTGATATAAAACCTGTGAACACAACAAAAACATTAGTGTTTAGCCAGCTTGACAAAGCCGCCTTTAGTGGCTCCTGAAAAGAAACACAGAGACAATTATTACACACAATTATCATAACAGTCACATCTTTATTCCCTCCCTAAGCCTTGTCCGGTTATCTGTATGGCTGGAATATAAGTCCCATATTCTTCTTAAACTAAGCAGGCATTCTTCACAAAATTTTCCATATTGTTAATGAAAAATGGTAATGCAATTTGGGACCAACTGCACACCAGCCAAAATGGAAGATTAGCTTTCACCATAGAATGACTTGCAGCAGACTTAGGAACATGATCTTAGTTCTAAACTTAATATTTAATTTCTTTCTGGGATTCTTCTTACCATAAGAATTGCACATTTTATTTAGCTAAAAATATACAGTGAGATCAGCTGAATTTGAAGATTTAGCTAAGAATGATTATGTTTGTGTTTAGTGCAAATACTTACTGACAAACCTTATGCTTATCAGTTTATATGTTTTCCATCCTATTTCTTCTAATCCAGGCTCATGACTACTCCTGAATTTATGTTTGATATTACACTATCCTGGATGGCCAAATTTATACCTTCAATTTCAGCATGAACTCACATACAATCTATACGCAGTCTATACACAATTTATACAGTAAATTTCAATCTTATAACGACTAAGAAATGCTTAAGCAATTATACAGCAATATACATTGTTTTAGGAAAGACTATTCACTGCACACAGTACTGTTTTCAGATTTGGGGACTCCAGACCCCTCTTTTTGTTTTAGGAATATCAGATTCCTGGGACTTCAGATCCCTATAACTTCTTTAGGAATATCAGATTCCTGGGATTTCAGATCCCTATAACTTCTTTAGGAATATCAGATTCCTGGGATTTCAGATCCCTATAACTTCTTTAGGAATATCAGATTCCTGGGATTTCAGATCCCTATAACTTCTTTAGGAATATCAGATTCCTGGGATTTCAGATCCCTATAACTTCTTTAGGAATATCAGATTCCTGGGACTTCAGATACCTATAACTTCTTTAGGAATATCAGATTCCTGGGATTTCAGATCCCTATAACTTCTTTAGGAATATCAGATTCCTGGGATTTCAGATCCCTATAACTTCTTTAGGAATATCAGATTCCTGGGAGGCGCATAAAAAGCGCTTACCGGGTTCAAATAATCCGCTCTCACAGTATCGGGTAGTAATAATGCATAAAAAAATATAGAATCACTTACCCGATGGCGAATCCCACCTTCTGACACCATACTGATAGCTCTTTCCAATCTGAGGTGGCCATGAGACGGTCACACAATGAGGCATCAGACCTCCACCGGCAAATCTTCCCCTTCAGTGAATAGCTCCTCCTCCATCTGGGAGATAATAACAATCCAGAACTCAATCTTGGACAGTTAAGATCTGAAGTCTTAATTTCATAGTACATGTATTTATAGGGCATTGGGGGTGGGAATACCAACTTGAGTTCAGCAGATGACAGGTTAATTTAGGGAAGTCGGTAAACAATACTGGTATCTGCCATACACAATACATGAAAGGGTATTTTACATATTACAATGGTAGTCTAGATGCTAACAAGTTAAACTCAATACAGCTTGCTGTCATGTACCTGAGGATCCTGCTATACATTGTATTTCCAAGTGATAACTGTGTGTCATCTATTGTAGTCTCAATGTCTGCTGGGGTGGGCTCGCATACAGGAATTAAGAGCCCTCTGGGGGATGTGTCTTCTGAGGAAATGACCTGTCTTGTAACAAGTGGCAGTGATCTATACAAGTGGCAGTGCCTGATATAATATATATCTAATAGCAAGGTTAAAAATCCCTTTCAGTCCTCACTTGTAAATTTCTGGTACAGACAACCAATGACTGGATGCTGTGTCATCAAGCAGCAGTGGACTGAAGGAGCCAGAACAGAGCCAAAAAGAAAGCTGTCAGCTGGTTTCCTGCATCTATCACAAGGAAAGGAGAGCGCAGGAGCTTACTGCATACTGTGATATAATGGAGTAAAATGCATTAGTGTACAGTAATTAACTGGATCCCTCTAGTGGTAGCCGCAGGTAGTGAACTTTTTTTTTTTTAATAGAAAATCGTTAATTTCTAACGATAATTTGTTTTCCCTTAGTCCTAACAGCAGCACAGATGGGGTTAACCACCCCCCGTAGACTGGCAGGACCGGCGGAATGTTTAATGAGCCCAAGACTAATAACTCAATTTAACAATTAAGTATCTCCTTAAAAGGAGGAAGTCAACCCCCAGCCCACTGTGTTTATAGCAAGAAAAAAACTAGACTTACTAGGGTGGGAAATTTGTGTGCTGCTGTTAGGACTAAGGGAAAACAAATTATCGTTAGAAATTAACGATTCCCTTACGTCCTACCAGCAGCACAGATGGGGAGATAGCAAGAAGAAACCCCTAGGGAGGGCCTTCCTGCCTGGCAGAACTAAGAAAAGTCTGCCCAAAGGCCGAAACTCAGCTAGACTGGCATCTAGTCTATAATGGGAGATGAATGTCGATTCAGAGCTCCAGGAGGCAGCTTTGCAAATCATGTTGAGAGGCAGAAGACTCCTCTCGGCAAAAGAAGTAGCCACAGCTCTAGTAGAGTGGGCCTTCACGAATCCCGGAGGGTCCAGATTGTGGAAACAAAGGATTCCTTAATAGCCTCCTCAATCCACCGACTGATGGAAGGTTTGGATGCCTTACAGCCTTTAAACTTACCAGCAACAGGATTAGCAGATTCTCATCTTTCCTGAACTCCTTGATCTATCCACATAGATCCGGAGACATCTCGACGTCCAGAGGATGTCTAGCAGGTTCCTAGGAGGAGGTGGTAGATGTCGACAGAACCGGGAGGAATATCACCTGGTTGATGTTCTGGAAGGAAGGAACTTTAGGCCTACAATACAGGAGGAATCTAAGAAGGTCCCGGTCATGTAAGAATAGGGCTCATGTGCTGAGAGAGCTTGAAGCTCAGAGACCCTCTTGGCCAAAGTCAATGCAAGGAGAAACACAAACTTCCAAGTGACGAACTTGATGTCCACCTCCTCTAACGGTTCAAAGGGGGAGATGCTAACCCCCTGAGAACTACTGAAAAACCCATTGAAAAAGAGGGGTCTCAGTACTGTAGGCTTTTATCTTTCAGCTCCTTTAAGGAACCGTTTGATCAGCGGGTCCTGAGAAAAAAGCCTGTTAAGGCAAGCTGAGATGGCTGAAACTTGAACCTTCAGAGTAGAAGGGCAAGGCCTCTATCAAGGCCGTCTTGCAGGAACTGAAGGATAGCGGAGAGGGGCAGATCTGCAGACGCCACCTCAGTTGAGGTACAACAGGATGAGGATTTCCTCATAATACAAGAGTAGGCTCTCTTGGTAGAGTCCGCTCTAGAATGAGACAGCGTTCTCAGGACCGACTCTGAAAGCCCTTCTATTCTGGGAAGGGACTGATCAACCTCCAGGCTGTCAGGTTGAATCTGTGCAGATCTGAGCAGAGGTGAGTGTCCCACGACACCAGGGTCTGCTGTGGGGGGAGCCTCCAATATTGTCCTCGACTCAACTGGGTGAGCTAGGTAAACCAGGATCTCTTCGGCCAAAACAGTATGATGGCTGATCACCGAGGCCTGATCCTGACAGATTTTCATCAATACCCTCGGTATCATGGAAAAGGGAGGGAAGATGTAAGCCAGCCTGAACCTCCAGGATATTGACAGAGCGTCTAACGCCAGGGGGTTGTCCTCCCTGTAGAGGGAGCAGAACCTCTCCACCTTGGCATTGAACCTTGTTGCCATGAGATCCACCACTTGAGGACTATCTGCTTGATTCTCCGGATGTAAAGACCACTCCACCGACGGAAGACCGCGGCTCAGCCGCTATCATATTGAGGGAGCCTTGGATGTGGATCGCAGATAAGTGGGAAGGTACAACTCTGCCTAATCCAGAATCACCCCGATCTCTGACAAGAGGGGAAGTGATTTCGTGCCTCCCTGCTGGTTGATGTAAAGTACTGCAGTCACATTGTCTGACTGGACTTTCACCGTTTTGCCCCGGATCTGAGGGGCTAAGTGAAGGAGGGCTAGCCGGATAGCTTGAATCTCGCGGAGATTGGATGAAAGAAGCCACTCCTGAGGACACCAGGTCCAGTGAACTGGAGAGTCGTCTAGGTGAGCGTCCCAGCCTACTTAGGACGCATCCGTAGTCAATATGACCCAGACTGGCTGGGTCATAGACTTCCCGTCTAAAAGATGGCACCACCATCTGAGGGAATACCGAGTTTGCCAAGTCAGGGAGCACAGGGAGTTTAGCCCAGCAGGGCTGCCATTCCATTAGGAGAGGACCTCCGACTGTAGAGGGCGGAGGTGCCATAGAGCCCAAGGGACTGCTTCCGCAGACGCTGACATGAGCCCCAACATCTTCATGAGAGTCCGGATTGGAACTCGCCGGGAAAGGAACTTGCCGTGTTCTGAACCCGGAATCTTCTTTCTGGAGTCAACTGGAGCGACATCCCAGTGGAGTCGATTATGAAGCCTAGATATCTTACTGAAGTCGACGGGCTCACGTTCGACTTCTACCAGCTGATGATCCAACCTAGGTGGAACAGAAAGGAGATTGTTACCTGAAGAAGTTGGGTTAGGACCGCTAGAGCAGAGGCTTTCAAAGCCAGTCGTCCAGATAAGGAATGATGGTCAGTCCTTGAAGCCTCAAAGCCGCCACCACAGAACCACCACCTTGGTAAAAATGTGAGGGGCAGAAGAAAAGCCAAAGGGAAGGGCCAGGATGGATCGGGATGTGCAGATATGCATTCTTGAGTTCCAGGGTTGCCATCACGTCTCCAGGATTGATGACATGAACTACTGACCTGATGGTTTCTACACGAAACTTCACCTTCCTTATAAATCGATTGAAATATCTCAGATCAATAATCATCCGGAGATCTCCTGAAGCCTTGGGAACCAGAAAAAACTGGTGAATAGATCCCTAGGCCCCGTTCTCCTGCCGGAACCTCCTCCAGAGCCCCTTTGCAAATGTAGTCCTGAATGTAGGCCTCTAGGATCGCCTCCTTGGCAGCTTGTAGAAGGTTGATCTTGACAAACCTGTCCAGAGGAATAGAGGTGTTTTCTAAATAACCGTTGAAAATGATATTCAGGACCCCAGGATCCATTCTTCTCAGAAGTGGGAGAGATGACTCCGACGGGTACATGAAGCTTATTGGCAGGACGGCAGGAGTAACGGGAATTAACCAAGAGCCTCGAAGAGGCCCGTAGTCAGGAGGTGGATTTTCCATCTTTGGCTCCTCCACGAGAGCACCTCAAGCCCTTTCGCTGTGCTCTCCAGTCACTCTGTATTTTGAGGAATTGTCAGGGACCCAAGGCTTAAGCCAAAATGGAATATGGGCCGCTGATCCCAGGGCCATGCTATATTGGCACCCTGGTATTGTTACAGGGTGCCAAAGGCACACTTGGTCTCCCATCAGCCACAGACCTGCTGCTTAGCTTCAGGAGCAAGGATCTGTGTTTGGCCTTGTTCCCAGGACTTGCTTTGCTAGCGGGGAAGCTCCCTCGCTAGCTTCAACTGGAGCTGTGCGGTATCGCACAAGAAGTCCGTAGCCAGGTTGATGGTCTTGAAAGCAGCCAGTATGTCGTCCTGGAAAAAACCTCTGGTTCACATCAACTTGAATTTGATCCAGGCGAGATCGGAGGAACGTAGAGACTTCAAAAGCCCCTATGGCTGTGGAAGCGGAAGCCGCAGCTGCCGTAACACCCCGTCTTAGTGTGCACTCTGCAAGGGGGTCCTGCAGCTAGACCCATCGTCTGCAGGAACCAGAGTGCGCTTGGACAACTTGGCAATAGCCATGTCCACCTTGGGAATGGATCCCCACGAATCCACCAAGGGTTAAGCCATCGGGAACATGGATTTAAACTTCTTTGTTAAAACCGGACCTTTTCCAGGTTTTTTCCACTCTATATCATGATAGAGAGGATGGTCTCATCCGCTCTAAAGACACGATGTGCCCGAGTAGCGGGAACGGGAGGCTCCCCACAGTCAACATCATGGTCCCCCGACCTGATGGACTTGAGCAACTTCTGTGTCTTTCCAGGGGAGAAAACACAAAGTCAGCTCCTCCTCATCCGAGGAGAGAAGAAACTAAGGAGACCAAGGTCTCTCTACCGGGACAGAGTTCTCCATAGGGGCCTGGGCACAAATAGGAAGCCTTTCCATACAGCAGGCCTATGACTCCTTTAATAGAGCCATTGATACATATCCTGCCACGTAGGTTCACTAGAGGTCAGAAACCTCTAACAGCAGCTGTAACACCTGGTGTAGGTTAAGTCAACAGACCCAGGGATTCCCAACCGGTCTCCCAAGCTGGTCTTAGCCCAGCCTTAAGCTATTTAGCTTCTGCGATCTCACGAGGGCAGGTATGATCAGCTTACAATAACCGTTGACTGCTGCAATGGTAGCAGGATAGATGCTTCCTCTTGGAATCCACTTTCCTGCCTTCCGAATCCCGCGGAGAAGACATCACTGCGGGAAAAAAAAGGGACAAATAAAACATTTGTAAACCACCTATCTACGCAGGAAAGGTAGAAAAACAGACCGGAGGCAGCTGAGGAAAAAAACACCACAAGTGGAACAACACCAATTTTAGTACTCTGGGATCTAGCTGAAAAAGCATATGTAGTCAGAGACTGAACTGGAGCACACAGCCTCCCAAAATAAGGGAAGGGGAGGGATAGCCAATCCACCCCTCCCCCAGCAAATCCTCCACAGGAAGATGCACACAAAAAATCGCATCTATGAAAAAAATCGTGCCCGTGAAAAAATCACGGCCGGATTACCCGGAGGTGATGCAAAAGGAGAGTCCCCGCGTCACCTCCGGAAGATGGCGCGCGCGGACAGGGATCGGGAATCCTGGACCAAGGACGCTGCCAAAATACCCCAGCCAGGCACAACTGCACGGGGCTGGCAGCAAATAAGCTGCCGGCCAAACTGACAAGGTACCTAGGAGAAAAGGGCAACGCCGTTACCCAAACGAAAAGAAGGCTCCCCGCACTTTCCATAAGAAAGGGGGGAACAAACCGCCTAGTCCACCTATCCAGGAGGACAGAAAAAAACACAGTGGGCTGGGGGTTGACTTCCTCCTTTTAAGGAGATACTTAATTGTTAAATTGAGTTATTAGTCTTGGGCTCATTAAACATTCCGCCGGTCCTGCCAGTCCACGGGGGGTGGTTAACCCCATCTGTGCTGCTGGTAGGACGTAAGCGAACCCTCACTAGATTTTCGGACAGTAAATTAATGCCATGTTGTTTATAATACCATTACTATCTTAAGTTGTCCATTTCACTGTGCTGGATAAAACAAAGCTATAAAACAGTGTTCACTGCTCACTAAGGGTACAGCCCGACATGGTGCTGGCTGCATGCACCATCAGGCCATACTCTAAGGCTAGGGCTACACAGCGATGTGTCACTCAACGGCAAAGTCCTAGTCGCTGAGTAGAGTGTGACTTGGAACCTGTGATGAGAAATCCTGCTCCATATTTGATGTTTATGCTGTTGAATATAGAGAGACAGGTTCCCTTTAAATCTATATGTAGAGGATTTATAAATAGTACAGGGGTTGTTTCACTTCAGCAACTAGCATTTATTATGTAGAGAAAGTTAATACAAGGCACTTACTAATGTATTGTGATTGTTCATATTGCCTCCTTTGCTGTCTGGATTCATTTTCCCATCACATTATACACGGCTCGTTTCCATGGTTACAACCACCCTGCAATCCAGTAGTGGTGGTCATGCTTGCACACTATAGGAAAAAGCAACGGCCTCTTTCGTGGCCGGTAACATGGGAGCGCACATAGGCCAGCGTATTTTCCTATAGTGTGCAAGCACGACCTCCTTTCGATTGCATGGTAGTCGTAACCATGGAAACGAGCAGTGTATAATGTGATGGAAAACTGAATCCAGCCAGCAAAGGGAGGCAATATGGACAATCACAATACATTAGTAAGTGCCTTGTATTAACTTTCTCTACATGATAAATGCCATTTGCTGAAGTGACAGAAGCCCTTTTATTTATGTCAGTACTTTACTTCAAAAAGTGAAGCTCATATATTAAATAGATTCATTACACACAGAGTGATCTATTTCAAATGTTTATTTCTTTTAATGTTGATGATTATGGTTTACAGCTAATAGTCAGTATCTCAGAATATTAGATGCACTATTGTAGACTCATGGTGTTTACAATACGACGTACCTCCCAGAGAACAGTCATGACTCCAGAATCTGGTGATGCCGCTGAGGATGGGTAAGGCCCAAAACGTGCCAGAACTAAGCCAAGCTCAGCTGACTACCTCTGCGTGAGTATCTCCCGTCTGGAAGTTTTTCTTGCTGCTAGAAGACCAGCATTGACCTGTGCAAGAATAAAATAAGATGCAGGCAGGCAAACAAAAATGTAGGCTCCACAGCTCTGTTCAACCACAGGAAGGGGTATCACCCCATCCCGTGGGCAAACAGAGGTGGCAGCCAGCAACCACAACAGGAGTTCCTTCTCTCGATCTCCCAAGCGGCAGTCAGGCTGCATCCATGGGCATTACGGTGTCTTTCACATCATCATCATCATGCCTCTCTGCTTCTCCTGTTAAGACTCCTCCTCCGCTCCATTATCTGGAATGCGTGGCCAGGAAACGGCTGTACACAACCAACAATCCGCTGGTGCGCCAGATTAATTCCCACCTGGCCCAGTTGTTGGAAAGCTGCCATTATTTCTTCCAAAAAGCCATCCCTGACTTGTACTCACATGGCAGAGAACGTGGGCTGCTCCCTGTCATTCTCGCTGTGTGGCAAGGTTCACGGTACAGTGGACACCTGGAGCAGTTCTTATGGGCAGGGAAAGTACATGTCTCTAACAGCCCACTGGGTCAATGTTTTTTGAGGTAGCACCCTGGCAACTAGACCAGGTCTTTTTGACCCCCCTAACCCCCATCCCCCCCCCCCCCCCCATCTGCCAAGATTGTATCGGCCTGGCTCCCATGCCAGTTGCTTATCCGTCTTCTCCTCCTCCCGTCCCCAACAGCATCAGGGCACAGCGTTGTTCCCACTCCTTCCTATCAAGTGTCAATGTTGGAAGCTGATCGGCCTGGGCCAGAGTAGCCACACAGACAAGCAGTTGCTAAAGTACATCAAGCAGCAACCATCCTGCTGGCTGTCACCCCGCCGACTTCAACTGGGCAAGGGGGTCAGCGATATTGGGCGCAACATCCTGGCCAACCTGAATGTGTACGGGAAATAACACACACTCCCTGCATGGCGCCTGTCATCAACCTAGTCATGCAACGCTTTTTAAATACAAGTACACTGTACTTTTTTTTTAAGTACACTGGCTTGCGCAAAGTGCTGGCAATGTCCAGGAGGCTGTCCTCGCATTTCAGCCATACTGACGTGGTGAGGAACACTTTCCTGGACTTGCACAAACAGAACAGTCTGCCGCCATACTAAATCTGCGACCTTCCAACTCACTGGAATTCAACATTGCACATGATCGAGCGTCTGTACAAGCAGCAAAAAGCTGTGAACAACTTGCCACGCACATGGGTGTAGGAAGCCCCAAAAATCTGGGGGGGACAGCACTTATGGGGCCCCTGTGTCCCTGCGCACCCTCAAGCCACACCCACATATCTCTCCGCCCCCCAAGTGCCAGTGTCCCGCGCTGTACGGCTCACAGACGGCGCAATGACGTCATCGCGCCGCCTGTACCAACATCTGATAGGCTGCCGGCACTAGGCCTGCAGCCTATCAGAGGAGCAGGGAAGGGAGACGCCTCTCCCTCTCCTGCCCCACAGCGCAGCCATCTGTATTGCTGTGCTGAGGACGGCGATACAGATGACTATGGAGATGAACGTTTCCACAATGGAAGCGTTCATCTCCCTGTGCCCCGCCACCGCCGCACACATTCTCCCGCTGCCGCTGGGGGGGATTTTGTCATAACTGTCCCCCCCCGCATTATTTCCTGGGGGATCTGACCCCCCGCTTCCTACGCCCGTGGCCACACACCAGAATGCCTCAGAAGGGAGCATGGGTTGTTTTGAGGTCAGGCATTAGCAGCTCATCCAAGACACCTGCCCGGTGCTGAAGGCAGCCATTTAAAGAGGCCACAAAGTTTGTCAGAAGGGACTACTGCAGCATGAATGATGTCATCCCCAAATATTTATCTTAGAACAGACACCGACAGTCATGCAGCAGGGCACGACAGCGAGGAAGAACAGCAAATGAATCTTGCTGCCTGCCCTGTAGCTGTTGGGGACCCACATGGAGAAGCTGCCAAGGAGTAGGAGGATGAGGAGCTGCCACTGCAAGAAGAAGAGCAGGAGTCGGAGAAGCAAGAAGATGATGATGTCAATGGCATTGGCCATGACACCCAATTGTCTCAGTAGGGGGCAAAGCAAGAAAGAACTGGCTACTCGGGCACGCTGGCCAGAATGGCAACTCTTATGCTCGCTGGCTTATGCAGTAACAGGCGTATCGTTGACATCAAGCAGTCTGATGATTACTGGATAGCTTCGCTTTTGGACCCTTCCTATCAAAGCAAATGGGGGAATGTTTTTCTCAGGCAGAAAGGGAGGCCAAATTACAATATTACCAGGAAACACTGTGCACACAGCTTGCCACAGCTTTTGGCCAGCAGATTTTGCACATGCGCAGCCAGGCTGAGGCCATTCAGCAAGCCGAGAGTTCCTGCCTCAACGTCCAAAGTCAGTCCTACTTACATTCTAGCCAGTATCTATTGCATACCCTGTTCCCTGACCCCATGGATTACTGGGCACGCAGACTGGAACAGTGGCCCGAACTGGCGCAGCACGCTCTCTTTCTTGCCCAGCCTCTGCCAGTGTCCAAAATATAATTTTTGACAAAATGAACCAAACCTGGATTTGGGAGGATTTTCACACTCTTTCGGCTCAGGCTCAGGCCAATGAATAGATCTGGCCTTGCTGACGGTGCCCCATCTTGCCACTGTTGCTGTCCATCTGATTGCCATCATGTTCCAGAAGGCTGCTGCTGCTTCTATCATGCAACTGCTATAGCCTGCATCATGTTCTGTATGGCTGCTGCGGCGGCATGCCTACCATCATGTTTTGTATGGCTGCTTCTGCTTAATTCATGTCACTGACACCTTCATGCTGCCTAAACACCATCATATTTTGTATGGTTGCTGCCTTCCTCATGCCACTGCTGCTGCCTCCATCATGCCACTGCTGCAGCCTGCCTACCACTTTTTGAATAAAATTACTAAAATAAATCTACTTGACATAAGATTATAATTTATTGAGACGTACCTGTCACACACACGGGGGGGGGGGGGGGGGTAGTGACCACTGAACTCCACCCCCACCCCTGTCCCTGCCTACTTGCCTCACAAGTCCTAGCGACAAGGGACAACTGGTCGACAAACCCTTAGCTAGGATAGTGAAAACAAACGCATAAACAGAAAGGTCAAACAAGCCGCATCAAAACCAAGAGAGCAAAAAGGTACTGGAGGAGCAAGCAGAGAACAGTCAGGACAAGCCGAAGTCAAACCAGGAGAGCACACCAAGACCAGAGGATGAGATGGACGGGAAATCGGAAGCCAAGCAGGAACAAACAAACCAGGTGAGTATCATGCAGGAAGGACTTCAATAACAGGCAATCTGTGGCCAGCAATAGGGAGTCATGTGATGTGGCCAACGTCACATGACTCTTGAGTTCTAAAGCCCATACAGCCGAGCGCCGAGTGATCAGCTCGGCACTCAGCCCCAGTGTGGTTCCTACGGGAATGGGTGACGCCGATGACGCGAGCACGCCTTGGCCATGCCCGCCTCTTGGAACCACGCACAGAGCCCATAGTGACAGTACCTATATTTATGATGGTGCCTTTCACTTTTGTTCAGTTATTTGTAGAGGATTTGGAGTTTGCATACTTTTATTTATATTTTAGTCACACGTTGCATTTTTTTCAGAGTTTTTTTAACCCAATAAGCTGGCACAGGCTTCTTAAAAAATGAGCCCCATTGAGGGTGGAAATTGGACAGTGGAAGATCCTGTGTGAAGATTCCTGAGGAGCTATTGGAGCCAAGACTTAATTGTTAAACAAGTGCTAATTAAATCATGTACATTTTCATCCTCTCTCTAGAGGATAAGGGTAGGTTCACATAAACGTCTGAAATCCGTTAGTCTGACCCGGCAGAGTAATGAGCTGCCACATACTGCCATTCAACAAGGACCTCATTGATTATAATGGGATCAGGCCATGTTCCAGCATAAATTCTGCTGTATTCAGAGTTTTTTGTCTGGCCAACACTATAAGAAAAAGAGTTAGCCTACTTGCAATCCTACCCTCCTGTCCACTAGAGAGTGGAATATATAGTATGCAAAAGCACGTCCACCACTGCTGCATTACAGGGTGGTCATAACCCCTGGATATAAACAGTGTATAATGTGATGAAAAATGAATCCAGCCAGCAAAGGAAGCAATATGGATAATAACAATAGATTAACTTTCTCTACAGATAAATGACATTTGCTGAAGTGAGACAACCACTTTAAGCACTTATACACCTTAATGGAATTAACTGATTTTATGGAAATTTAGTTATTAGTATGTTTGGGGAAATACATAGTGGGCGAAGAAGGACAAAGACAGTTGTTCATATTTATATGGAATACGATGAGATGTAGTTATCGTAGCTTTCATAATAAGGAAAACAGGTAATGTTCTTGTTTTAGACAACGCTGCCAATAGGAAATTTATGGGTATCAAGGTCAGCAGTTGCATGACAGTTTCTTACTGCTCCTGGAGGCTTTCACTGTGCCATTATAGGAGTGGACGCATATGTGAAATAGTCCCCATGGAGATTGTGCCAGCAATAGTGGAGGCTAATTGAGCTATTAGGGGAAACTTATTTAAGTACTTAGTGCCGTTTGCTGGCTCAATACATAATTGGATCTATTTCATGTTTGTATATTTTTAATTTGCAGTGGCTGTGTTTGGAGTGGCCTCAACACTACATTGTGTCCCCCTGATGTCGTTGAGTTGCCACCACATGTTGCTGCTCTTCGGAAGGAATGGTAAGACGTAGCACACCACATTGGAAAATAAGTCCAGAGAGTCAGGGTCAGAGTCAGAAAACCAGTGTGCTTCTTTACTGGAGGAATTCAGGTGCAAAACAATACAGATGAGACATAGGGCTGGCTTCTCCAGTCTCCTCCTTAGCAGAAGAAGGATTTGATGCTGAGGAAAGGCCTGAGCTAGCTGTCCCTCTCTCTCAGAAGGCTGGTACCGGGGCTAAAGGCAGCTGGCCCAAGGTCTGTGGCTCAGTCGTCCAGAAGGCTCCCTGCTCAGTGTCTTCTTATGGTCACTCATGCAATCTGGCCGAGTCTCACCTACTAAACACTGGTCCCTATCTGCAGACTGGCAGAGTCTTATCTACTAAACACTGGTCCCTATCTTCAGACTGGCAGAGTCTCCCTACTAAACAATGGTCCCTATCTGCAGACTGGCAGAGACTCCCTACTAAACACTGGTCCCTATCTGCAGACTGGCAGAGTCCCCCTACTAAACACTGGTCCCTATCTGCAGACTGGCAGAGTCCCCCTACTAAACACTAGTCACTATCTGCAGACTGGCAGAGTCTCCCCTACTAAACACTGGTCCCTATCTGCAGACTGGCAGTCTCCCTCCTAAACACTTGTCCCTATCTGCAGACTGGCAGAGTCTCCCCTACTAAAAACTGGTCCCTATCTGCAGACTGGCAGAGTCTCCCTACTAAAGACTGGTCTCTATCTGCAGACTGGCAGAGTCTGCACTACTAAACACTGGTCACTATCTGCAGACTGGCAAAGTCTCCCTACTAAACACTGGTCCCTATCTGCAGGCTGGCATAGACTCCCTACTAAACACTGGTCCCTATCTGCAGACTGGCACAGTCTCACTACTAAACACTGATCCCTATCTGCACACTGGAAGAGTGTCACCTACAAAATACTGGTCCCTATCTACAGACTGGCCGAGTCTTCCTACTAAAGACTGGCCCCTATCTGCATACTGGCAGAGTCTGCCCTACTAAACACTGGTCCCTATCTGCAGGCTTGCAGAGTCTCCCCTACTAAACACTGATCCCTATCTGCAGACTGGCAGAGTCTCTCTACCAAACACTAGTTCCTATATGCAGACTGGCAGAGTCTCCCCTACTAAATACTGGTCCCTATCTGCAGACTGGCAGAGTCTACCTACTAAACACTAGTCCCTAGCTAAAGACTGGCAGAGTCTCCCCTACTAAACACTGGTCCCTAGCTAAAGACTGGCAGAGTCTTCCTACTAAACACTGGTCCCTATCAGCAGACTGGCAGAGTCCCCCGACTAAACACTGGTCAATATCTGCAGGCTGGCAGAGTCTCTCCTACTAAACACTGGTCCATATCTGCAGACTGGCAGAGTCGCCCCTACTAAACACTGGTCCCTATCTGCAGACTGGCAGACTCTTCCCTACTAAACACTGGTCCCTATCTGAAGGATGGCAGAGTCTCCCTACTAAACACTGGTCCCTATCTGCAGACTGGCAGAGTCTCACTACTAAACACTGATCCCTATCTGCACACTGGAAGAGTGTCACCTACTAAACACTGGTCCCTATCTACAGACTGGCCGAGTCTCCCTACTAAACACTGGTCAATATCTGCAGACTGGCGGAGTCTCACCTACTACACACTGATCCCTATCAGCAGACTGGCAGAGTCCCCCTACTAAACACTGGTCCCTATCTGCAGACTGACAGAGTCTCTCTACCAAACCGGTCTCTATCCGCAGACTGGCAGAGTCTCTCTACCAAACTGGTCCCTATCGGCAGACTGGCAGAATCTCTCTACCAAACTGGTCCCTATCCGCAGACTGGCAGAATCTCCCTACTAAACACTGGTCCCTATCTGCAGACTGGCAGAGTCTCCCCTACTAAACACTGGTCCCTATCTGCAGACTGAAAGAGTCCCCCTACTAAAGACTGGTTCCTATCTGCAGACTGCAGGAGTCTCCTCTACTAAACACTGGTCCCTATCTGCAGACTGGCAGAGTCTCCCTACTAAACACTGGTCCCTATCTGCAGTCTGGCAGAGTCTCCCTACTAAACATTGATCCCTATCTGCACACTGGAAGAGTGTCACCTACTAAACACTGGTCCCTATCTACAGACTGGCCGAGTCTCCCTACTAAACACTGGTCACTATCTGCAGACTGGCGGAGTCTCACCTACTACACACTGGTCCCTATCAGCAGACTGGCAGAGTCCCCCTACTAAACACTGGTCCCTATCTGCAGACTGGCAGAGTCTCTCTACCAAACTGGTCCCTATCCGCAGACTGGCAGAATCTCCCTACTAAACACTGGTCCCTATCTGCAGACTGGAAGAGTCCCCCTACTAAACACTGGTCCCTATCTGCAGACTGGCAGAGTCTCCCTACTAAACACTGGTCCCTATCTGCAGACTGTGAGTCTCCCTACTAAAGACTGGTTCCTATCTGCAGACTGGCGGAGTCTCACCTACTACACACTGGTCCCTATCTGCAGACTGGCAGAGTCTCATCTACTAAACACTGGTCCCTATCTGCAGACTGGCAGAGTCTCACTACTAAACACTGATCCCTATCTGCACACTGGAAGAGTGTCACCTACTAAACACTGGTCCCTATCTACAGACTGGCCGAGTCTCCCTACTAAACACTGGTCAATATCTGCAGACTGGCAGAGTCTTATCTACTAAACACTGGTCCCTATCTTCAGACTGGCAGAGTCTCCCTACTAAACAATGGTCCCTATCTGCAGACTGGCAGAGACTCCCTACTAAACACTGGTCCCTATCTGCAGACTGGCAGAGTCCCCCTACTAAACACTGGTCCCTATCTGCAGACTGGCAGAGTCCCCCTACTAAACACTGGTCACTATCTGCAGACTGGCAGAGTCTCCCCTACTAAACACTGGTCCCTATCTGCAGACTGGCAGTCTCCCTACTAAACACTGGTCCCTATCTGCAGACTGGCAGAGTCTCCCTACTAAACACTGGTCCCTATCTGCAGACTGGAGGAGTCTCATCTACTAAACACTGGTCCCTATCTGCAGACTGGCAGAGTCTCCCTACTAAACACTGGTCCCTATCTGCAGACTGGCAGAGTCTCCCTACTAAACACTGGTCCCTATCTGCAGACTGGCAGAGTCTCCCTACTAAACACTGGTCCCTATCTGCAGACTGGCAGAGTCTCACTACTAAACACTGATCCCTATCTGCACACTGGAAGAGTGTCACCTACTAAACACTGGTCCCTATCTGCAGACTGGCCGAGTCTCCCTACTAAACACTGGTCCCTATCTGCAGACTGGCAGAGTCTCCCCTACTAAACACTGGTCCCTATCTGCAGACTGGCAGAGTCTCCCCTACTAAACACTGGTCCCTATCTGCAGACTGGCAGAGTCTCTCTACCAAACACTGGTCCCTATCTGCAGACTGGCAGAGTCTCCCTACTAAACACTGGTCCCTATCTGCAGACTGGCAGAGTCTCCCTACTAAACACTGGTCCCTATCTGCAGACTGGCAGAGTCTCCCTACTAAACACTGGTCCCTATCTGCAGACTGGCAGAGTCTCCCTACTAAACACTGGTCCCTATCTGCAGACTGGCAGAGTCTCCCTACTAAACACTGGTCCCTATCTGCAGACTGGCAGAGTCTCCCTACTAAACACTGGTCCCTATCTGCAGACTGGCAGAGTCTCCCTACTAAACACTGGTCCCTATCTGCAGACTGGCAGAGTCTCCCTACTAAACACTGGTCCCTATCTGCAGACTGGCAGAGTCTCCCTACTAAACACTGGTCCCTATCTGCAGTCTGGCAGAGTCTCCCTACTAAACATTGATCCCTATCTGCACACTGGAAGAGTGTCACCTACTAAACACTGGTCCCTATCTACAGACTGGCAGAGTCCCCTACTAAACACTGGTCACTATCTGCAGACTGGCGGAGTCCCCCTACTAAACATTGGTCCCTATCAGCAGACTGGCAGAGTCCCCCTACTAAACACTGGTCCCTATCTGCAGACTGGCAGAGTCCCCCTACTAAACACTAGTTCCTATCTGCAGACTGGCAGAGTCTCTCTACCAAACTGGTCCCTATATGCAGACTTTCAGAGTCTCCCTACTAAACACTGGTCCCTATCTTCAGACTGGCAGAGTCTCCCTACTAAACACTGGTTCCTATCTGCAGACTGGCAGAGTCTCCCCTACTAAACACTGGTCCCTATCTGCAGACTGGAAGAGTCCCCCTACTAAAGACTGGTTCCTATCTGCAGACTGGAGGAGTCTCCTCTACTAAACACTGGTCCCTATCTGCGGACTGGCAGAGTCTCCCTACTAAACACTGGTCCCTATCTGCAGTCTGGCAGAGTCTCCCTACTAAACATTGATCCCTATCTGCACACTGGAAGAGTGTCACCTACTAAACACTGGTCCCTATCTACAGACTGGCAGAGTCCCCCTACTAAACACTGGTCACTATCTGCAGACTGGCGGAGTCCACCTACTACACACTGGTCCCTATCAGCCGACTGGCAGAGTCCCCCTACTAAACACTGGTCCCTATCTGCAGACTGGCAGAGTCTCTCTACCAAACTGGTCCCTATCCGCAGACTGGCAGAATCTCCCTACTAAACACTGGTCCCTATCTGCAGACTGGAAGAGTCCCCCTACTAAACACTGGTTCCTATCTGCAGACTGACAGAGTCTCCCCTACTAAACACTGGTCCCTATCTGCAGACTGGAAGAGTCCCCGTACTAAAGACTGGTTCCTATATGCAGACTGGAGGAGTCTCCTCTACTAAACGCTGGTCCCTATCTGCAGACTGTCAGAGTCTCCCTACTAAATACTAGTCCCTATCTGCAGACTGGCAGAGTCTCCCCTACTAAACGCTGGTCCCTATCTGCAGACTGGCAGAATCTCCCTACTAAACACTGGTCCCTATCTGCAGACTGGCAGAGTCTCACCTACTAAACACTGGTCCCTATCTGCAGACTGGCAGAGTCTCACCTACTAACACTGGTCCCTATCTGCAGACTGGCAGAGTACCCCTACTAAACACTGGTCACTATCTGCAGACTGGCAGAATCTCCCCTACTAAACACTGGTCACTATCTGCAGACTGACAGAGTCTCCTTACTAAACACTGGTCCCTATCTGCAGATTGGAAGAGTCCCCTTACTAAACAGTGGTCCCTATCTGCAAACTGGCAGAGTCCCCTTACTAAACACTAGTCCCTATCTGCAGACTGGCAGAGTCTCACCCACTAAATACTGGTCCCTATCTGCAGACTGACAGAGTCTCCCCTACTAAACACTGGTCCCTATCTGCAGACTGGAAGAGTCCCCCTACTAAAGACTGGTTCCTATCTGCAGACTGGAGGAGTCTACTCTACTAAACGCTGGTCCCTATATGCAGACTTTCAGAGTCTCCCTACTAAACACTGGTCCCTATCTTCAGACTGGCAGAGTCTCCCTACTAAACACTGGTCCCTATCTGCAGTCTGGCAGAGTCTCCCTACTAAACGCTGGTCCCTATCTGCAGACTGACAGAGTCCCCCTACTAAACACTGGTCCCTATCTGCGGACTGGCAGAGTCTCACCTACTAACACTGGTCCCTATCTGCAGACTGGCAGAGTCTCCCTACTAAACACTGGTCCCTATCTGCAGACTGGAAGAGTCTCACCTACTAACACTGGTCCCTATCTGCAGACTGGCAGAGTCTCCCTACTAAACACTGGTCCCTATCTGCAGACTGGCAGAATCTCTCCTACTAAACACTGGTCCCTATCTGCAGACTGTCAGAGTCTCAACTACTAAACACTGATCCTTATCTGCAGACTTGAAGAGTCTCATCTACTAAACACTGGTCCCTATCTGCAGACTGGCAGAGTCTCCCTACTAAACACTGGTCCCAATCTGAAGACTGGCAGAGTCTTCCCTACTAAACACTGGTCCCTATCTGCAGACTGGCAGAGTCTCCCCTACTAAACACTGGTCCCTATCTGCAGATTGGCAGAGTCTCCCCTACTAAACACTGATTCCTATCTGCAGACTGGCAGAGTCTCCCCTACTAAACACCAGTCCCTATCTGCAGATTGGCAGAGTCTCCCCTACTACACACTGGTCCCTATCTGTAGACTGGCAGAGTCTCCTCTACTAAACAGTGGTCCCTATCTGCAGACTGGCAGTGTCTCCCCTACTAAACACCGGTCCCTATCTGCAGACTGGCAGAGTCTCCCCTACTAAACACTGGTCCCTATCTGCAGACTGGCAGAGTCTCCCTACTAAACACTGGTCCCTATCTGCAGACTGGCAGAGTCGCCCCTACTAAATACTGGTCCCTATCTGCAGACAACTAGGGGCTGTGACTGCTCTCCTTTATACAGTTTCTAACTGAACTGGAATCTTTTAGTGGGAGGGGTGGAGTGGAGAAGCACAGCCTAAACAGAAACTATTTCTGTCTATCTTAGACTTGTATAGAGGTTCAATGCAAGTCTATGGGAATTTATGTTTTTTTATAAAGGATACGTACACCTTCCAGGGAAATTTTTTATGAATGCATTTTACAGATTTTGGGCTAATAAATAGACTCCAGATACCAGCACAAACAGTAACCTAGAGGTATGCATGCAATACCGCTACACCAAAAATAACACCTCATACATAGCTAATATCTGTATATGCTTTATTAATAACTGAAGATTAAAAAGACAATAGTCAAAAATTCATTAGTTGGCAGCAACCAGATATCCAAAAGAGGACACAGAAGGGCGCCACATCAGGCCGTTATAATCCATGTGAATAATTTAAAGGCTGCATAATAAAGCTGTGAGATAAAATCAGAATATGAAAAGATCTAATGGACTCCAATATGAGTTCCCAATAAATATTCTATAATACCACACAATAATACAGAAAATAGAAGAACAAAAAGATAAATGGATTACTGCTATAGCGGCACCCTCCTCCCAACGCCGTTTTGCCCAGGGCGAAATATTTAATAAATATTAAAGCTTTATGGGAATTTTTTTTTCATTTTTGTAAATGTAGTTTGTAGTTCAGTTTAAATTTCCTTATCGACTTACAGCTAACATCAGGTTTTTGGGTTACAATGAAGCGCTATTCCTCCAAAAGCCATTTGTGAACCCACCCTAATGGCAGCCTCCATGCCTACTGTACTCTACCAGTATGTATCCTAGTTTGCTCTAGTGGAAAACTACTATAGGCGACAAACCCCCTGCACTGACATTCCCTGGATACAGTATTATACAGTCTAATACTCTTTGCCCGTCAACAACTGGACTCTATCTGGATAGATGACGGATACTTCCGGACTGCGCATGCGCGCTCTGGAGCACACACTTCCGGTTTCAAACTGGAACCTCCAGATGTTACTGTCTCAGCCAATCACAAAGCGAGAAGTCGCTGCCAAACCCCCATCACCATGGAAACGCGTCCGGCTTTCCACCAGCTTCGGCTGCCACGTCACCAGCGCCGGCGTCACGTCGAGAGGCGGAGGAAAGGAAAGTAAGATGGCGGCCTCTATCCGGGAAAAACAGACGGGTGAGAACCGGGCGAAATAAGTGAGATTTGTGGAATGTGCTGCTGGCGGCATATGGAGGGGCAGCGGGGATTCACAGAGGCGGGAGAAATGAATGGCTTGTGAGTGTGAAGCCTGCATGGAGAGAGCAGGAACCTCTGGCAGCTGTGTAGTGCACTGGAGAGTGCACCGAGTGACAGGAAGGCAGGGTCCTATTGATTAGGACACCGCTATTATAAGCTTTACAGGCGTGAAAAAAATCCACAGAAAATATAGCTTTTTGGGTCCTCTGCTCCCCAATGTAGCTAGTATTATTCTATTGTGTTGGAACCAGAGGAGAAATTCTTAAAAAATTGCCTCAGTGGCTGTTACCTCTCAGGATAGAGGCCCCCTCTAGTGGCTGTCATCTGTCAGGATAGAGGCCCCCTCTAGTAGCTGTCACCTCTCAGGATAGAGGCCCCCTCTAGTGGCTGTCACCTCTCAGGATAGAGGAGCCCTCTAGTGGCTGTCACCTCTCAGGATAGAGGCCCCCTCTAGTGGCTGTCACCTCTCAGGATAGAGGCCCCCTCTAGTGGCTGTCACCTCTCAGGATAGAGGCCCCCTCTAGTGGCTGTCACCTCTCAGGATAATGGCCCCCTCTAGTGACTGTCACCTCTCAGGATAGAGGCCCCCTCTAGTGACTGTCACCTCTCAGGATAGAGGCCCCCTCTAGTGACTGTCACCTCTCAAGATAGAGGGCCCCCTCTAGTGGCTGTCACCTCTCAGGATAGAGGCCCCCTCTAGTGGCTGTCACCTCTCAGGATAGAGGCCCCCTCTAGTGGCTGTCACCTCTCAGGATAGAGGCCCCCTCTAGTGGCTGTCACCTCTCAGGATAGAGGCCCCCTCTAGTGACTCTCAGGATAGAGGCCCCTCTAGTGACTGTCACCTCTCAGGATAGAGGCCCCCTCTAGTGGCTGTCACCTCTCAGGATAGAGGCCCCCTCTAGTGGCTGTCACCTCTCAGGATAGAGGCCCCCTCTAGTGGCTGTCACCTCTCAGGATAGAGGCCCCCTCTAGTGGCTGTCACCTCTCAGGATAGAGGCCCCCTCTAGTGGCTGTCACCTCTCAGGATAGAGGCCCCCTCTAGTGGCTGTCACCTCTCAGGATAGAGGCCCCCTCTAGTGGCTGTCACCTCTCAGGATAGAGGCCCCCTCTAGTGACTGTCACCTCTCAGGATAGAGGCCCCCTCTAGTGGCTGTCACCTCTCAGGATAGAGGCCCCTCTAGTGGCTGTCACCTCTCAGGATAGAGGCCCCCTCTAGTGGCTGTCACCTCTCAGGATAGAGGCCCCCTCTAGTGGCTGTCACCTCTCAGGATAGAGGCCCCCTCTAGTGGCTGTCACCTCTCAGGATAGAGGCCCCCTCTAGTGGCTGTCACCTCTCAGGATAGAGGCCCCCTCTAGTGGCTGTCACCTCTCAGGATAGAGGCCCCCTCTAGTGGCTGTCACCTCTCAGGATAGAGGCCCCCTCTAGTGGCTGTCACCTCTCAGGATAGAGGCCCCCTCTAGTGGCTGTCACCTGTCAGGATAGAGGCCCACTCTAGTAACTGTCACCTCTCAGGATAGAGGCCCCCTCTAGTGGCTGTCACCTCTCAGGATAGAGGCCCCCTCTAGTAACTGTCACCTCTCAGGATAGAGGCCCCCTCTAGTGGCTGTCACCTCTCAGGATAGAGGCCCCCTAGTGGCTGTCACCTCTCAGGATAGAGGCCCCCTCTAGTGGCTGTCACCTCTCAGGATAGAGGCCCTCTAGTAACTGTCACCTCTCAGGATAGAGGCCCTCTAGTGGCTGTCACCTCTCAGGATAGAGGCCCCCTCTAGTGGCTGTCACCTCTCAGGATAGAGGCCCCCTCTAGTGGCTGTCACCTGTCAGGATAGAGGCCCCCTCTAGTGGCTGTCACCTCTCAGGATAGAGGCCCCCTCTAGTGGCTGTCACCTCTCAGGATAGAGGCCCCCTCTAGTGATTGTCACCTCTCAGGATAGAGGCCCCTCTAGTGGGTGTCACCTGTCAGGATAGAGGCCCCCTCTAGTGGCTGTCACCTGTTTGGATGGAGACCCCTTCTAGTGGCTGGCCCATTTTAAGATGGAGGCCTCTTCTAGTGGTTTTCCCATGTTAGGATGGAGGCCCCCTCTAGTGGCTGTCACCTGTTAGTACAGAGGCCCCCTCTAGTGGCTGTCATCTGCTAGGATGGAGACCCCCTTTAGTGGCTGTCACCTTTTAGGATTGAGTCCCCCTCTAGTTGCTGTCACTTGTTCGAATGGAGGCCTCCTCTAGTGGCTGTCACCTTTTCGGATTTAGGTCCCCTCTAGTTGTAGTGGTGTGACCCTATCCTAAAGATGGCCGCGCACATTAGGTAAATACAGTCGAGTCTGCTGAAATTGGATTTACTTGAATGAACCTTTGCCCCAATGGGAGATAAGCAACTTCCAGAGGTTTCTGGCAGCATCTTGTTCGCGTTCTTCATGAAAACCCTAGACATTGGGCTGAGCCAAGCATAGTTCCTTATGGTGGAGTCGGTAAGAATGGCTGTTGGGTGATTACGTTTTTAGGCAACAGCTAACTTAAAGGGGTTGTCCATTAGTGCACTTCAGGGTTTCTGTTAGGCCCCTGTCCCTCTCGCTAGTCTTAATGGATACCAATGTAAACAAGCTGTAGAGTTCATTACCACCCACAATTGCAGCAGGTATGTCCTCTGCTGTGCAGTCGCAGGGGATTCAGAAAAGCTATGGACATTTCACCTCTTTAAATGAGTTGTCTGAGCCCTGAAAAAAGTGGGGATCTCTGGGCAGGGAGTGCGAGATTAAAAAAACAACACAAAACACTCATGTACTCTGGCCGTCCTGGATCCTGCGAGAGTCTCCAAGCCTATGCGGTCACCCCTGTGGCCACTGATTGGCCGGCAGGAGTGACGTATGGGGAGTCTGCACGTAACACTTCCTTTTTCAGGGCCTGGACAACCCCTTTAATGAGAGAAATATGGCCATTGGTGGTCTCATTTAAGAGTTTAGGGGATGGGTACTTTTTTCCTGGTGTGAAGGTGAGCAGTTGCACATCCCCTCACCCTCTAAACATCTCTCAACTCTGTGGTTGAAATCTATCCAGTCCTGGGAAGTATGAGATGATACAGTATGTGCATGTAAATGTCCTGTATGAACTCTTCAGTCTTAAAGAGGTGGCGACTTCCAGGATTACTTGTCTTACATTGGACACGCGTGAGTCTGAATCTCTCGCCACAGCGCTAGCAAAAGATTCAGACACGTGCATGAGCTTCGGGTCCTAATACCCGGCTAGGATAACATGCCCAGTGTACGACACGTGATCCTAGAAGTGACTGCCCTACAGAACCGTGGTGCAACCCAGATCATCACTTCAATTTTAAGAGATCTCGTACATGAAAGATTCTGCTTGGTTTAGACTCAACCCAGAGCTTTTATGCATTTTTTTTTACAATATGTTAAAGGGATTGTCCAAGGACATCCTGAGGGGACAGGTCATTAGAATCTGATCAGTGGTGGAGGACCTCTGCTGATTAGCTGGTGGAGCACCCCTGCCTCTTCCTAGGCCAGGGATGTCACATCCATCTGTCACATGGCCTAGACCAGGCATCCTCAAACTGTGGCCCTCCAGCTGTTGTAAAGCTACAACTCCCACAATGCCCTGCTGTAGGCTGATACCTGTAGGCTGTTTGAGCATGCTGGGTGTTGTAGTTTTGCAACAGCTGGAGGGCCGCAATTTGAGGATGCCTGGCACTGACCATCCAAAAAACAAATCAATAAAAAAAAGCTATAAAATATGTTTCATACTTGATGTGTTTCTTATGAATTTGTGTCTTTCTTTGCAGTTGCTTTAAGGCGTATGCTGAATTTTAATGTTCCTCTTGTGAAGAGCTCAACGGGAGAGCCAGTATGGAAGGTGAACATTTTCGTATCTGCACTGTTAGGCCTCTTTCACATGAGCGAATTTTCTTTCCAGATGCGATGTACGTAGTGAACACATGGCATCCAGACTGAATCCTGACCCATTCATTTTAATGGGTCTGTGCTTCATCTTTGCGTTCCGGACGAATCGCAGCATGTTCTATATTGTGTGGTTTTCACCCAGTTCTGGCTCCATAGAAGTGAGTGGGGCTCGTGTGAAAAACAGAAAGCATCCGGATCCAAAGCGTTTTTCACTTATGGATGCTAGGAGATATAGATTTTATTCTTCTGTTTTTCTTCAAACGCATGAAAAACGCTTCTGGATATAATCCAGATGGAAAAATGCAAACGCTGAACACAATTGCAGAAAAAAACCTGATTGGATTTCTGTGCGAAGCCATCCGTTTTTCCCTGACCAGATCCTGACACAATCTGTATCACTCTTGTGAAAGAGGCCTGAATTTTTTTGTCACATTATATTAAACTGTTAGACTTGAATTGTTTTCCGTCCCTGGTCTTTTTTTTCATGGAAGGTTGTGTTTTCTTTTCATGAAAGTTTAGGGAAACCCTGTCTATCACAGAACAGATAATGTTTCCATGGACTAACACAAGACAACCTCGCACCACTGATTGATTTAGAAGTTAAGATAACTGTCTGAAGATGCACACTTCAGGATTTAGCTTTCCGTAAAAAGGTTCTCGTTTGTTTAATCCTTTACTTCTGGACATTAATTGTGCATTCCCTGCCTTTATTACAATATTTTTTGCTGCTTTGTTTGCTAGTTAAAGGAAGTGCATTTAAGCTTCTCCTGACATGAATGATTTCCAGTGTGACCGTATAGTTTCATTGCTTCTCTTATTTCCACTCAGGTTCTTATCTACGATCGGTTTGGCCAAGACATCATCTCACCTTTGCTGTCTGTGAAGGAGCTGCGAGACATGGGAGTTACATTACACCTGTGAGTTTAGGAAGACTGCTGATATGAATTACCGACACTCCAGCTGTGGTGAAACTACGACTCCCAGCATGCTCTATTCATTCCTGTGGAGTTCTGAGAACAGCCAAGCAAGTGTGCATTTTGAGAGTTGTAGTTTTACAACAGCTGGAGCGCCGGGGGTTAGCAATCCACAGAATTGGGGTAATATCACTGACAACGAGAGAGGTTCTTACAAGTTCCTTGTCTTTCCAGTCTCCTGCACTCTGACCGTGATGCCATCCCAGATGTTCCTGCTATTTATTTTGTAATGCCTACAGAGGAAAATGTGGACAGAATTTGTCAGGTAAAGAAGTGCAAACATACCACCAGTATCCCAGTCTTTTCTCCTTCATGTTATTTAATTCCTTGTGCCTACATATCTCGTAAGAGTATGTGGTAATAGGAAGCGCCATCTGGCGTTTTTTCTTATATGAAAACTGATCTTTTACAAAAATACTTGACCACGTATGCCATCATTGTTAAAGAGCGTCTGTCAGCATTATCAACCCAGGCATATAGCCTGTTAGGGTTCATCATGCTGACAAAAACAATACCCTGATTATGTATTTCTGTTATGTCTTAACTTTGTCTAATTCCTAAGAAATGGATATGCGGTGCTGAGGGGCTGACCAGAGCCCTCGGAGCACCAGTTAATAACACCGCTACAGCTTTAGTTTCGAGATGTCCGGGGAAGGAAGGGGCTAAGGCTGTAGGGGTGTTACTAACTGGTGCCCCAATTAAATTATACTTTTCTCAGGAATGGGAGAACAAGAGGTGGCTATTATACACATTAGTCTAGTTAATCAAAATGGACGATTTCCACCAAAACAAACATTCTTCGGTTAAAATTTAACCAACAGATTACAGACCATTGTCGTTTGAAAAAAAAGTTGGCTGCGTTTAATATTTTTGTCCGATAGTCTTTCTTTTCTTTGAAAAGATCCTTCATCCATTGGCCAATTTCATTGAACGTGTGTATGGCCATGTCTGTGAAAGGGTTGTTCAACGATCCACCAACTTCTGTCTAATGTGTATGACCAGATGAAGGCACATTAGACAGAAGTTGGTTTATGGTAGATAGAATATGTGAACGATTATTTTGCAGACACGGCCATTCACAATTAAGTCCCTACTGGTCAATACAGTTGTTTAAACTGGTGTTACTTGTTCAATGAAACTGGGTGATGGACAAAAATAAGATCTTTTGTCCGACTATTGGATGAAAATATTAAACATGGCCGGCTTGTTTTCTCGCTCGTATTATTGGAGGACACAGAAGACCATGGGTATAGCTGCTGCCACTAGGAGGTGACACTAAGCAAAAAAGTGTTAGCTCCTCCTCTCAGCTATATCCCTCCTGCAGACACTGAGCTAATCAGTTTGTACGAAAGCAGTAGAAGCAGCAAGGAGAAGCCAACAGAACACAATAAAAAGGAAGAAAGGCAGAGATGGGTCAGAACCAAGAAACTTAGCAAGGAAAGGATTTTACAGGTAAGCACAAAAAATCCTATTTTCAAATGATAATGGTCTCTCATTGGTCGGCTACAATGTTCATTTGTTGTTAAATTTCACCCGATGAATGTTCGTTTTGGTTAAAATTGCCCGTTTGGATCAACTGTAGACTAATGTTTATGGCCACATTTACCCTTGCTGGGGCGCCGTTGTGCCAGGCCGATGTGTGGCCTTCTTCTGTTTTTTTACGGGAGGTCACCTTTGACATCTTTAGATGGATTCCAGTTGCTGGATTCTGCAGCCTTACCATTTGTGGTTTAGTTTTTTCATTTTGTGTTCCCTAATAACATGAGTGAATTATTATTATTTTTTTTTTTTGTGACTCGCCTGTAAAATGCATTTTTTGATAAGTTTATTGGGGACACGGCTCCTACCCAGTAATTTTACTAGTTCTTTATTGATGGGTCCAACCTGTTTATGGTTCTGTCTGGTTTTACAGTCTACTTTCTGCTGGCTTCTCCTGACTGCTCCTCCTGTTTGTATACATGTTACATTAGCTCAGTGTCTGCAGGAGGGGTATAGCTGACAGCAGGGGCTATCACTTTTTCTGCTTAGTGTCACCTCCTAGTGTGAACAGCTATACCCAAAGTCTTCTTTGTGAGAAGATGATTTTGCTGGGGAGTCACGATACATCCTAATTTTGCAATGTGAAAAAGGAATTTATCTTAAGAGGTATGCCACTTAAGAGGTGAAATTTAAAACACTCTAATGCCCCTTGGCTTGATATCAGGCAGCTAGTGTACATCTGTTTTATATCATTTGTAAACCGAGCTGTGGAACACATGTAATTATATGAATGGATAATTATGTAACACATGGACAGCCTGAGTCCACCAGGGTGGGAGCCACTTTTGTAGAGTAACCATCTATTTTGTCCCTTTAGAGGGAGTTTCAAGTGAGGGGACTTCTTAATATTAACATCCACATCGGGCCAACTCCATATAAAAGCGTAGAGCTGCAGAACAGAAGCTGTATATAATATAGTATATGATTAATCCCTTCCTGCTCTAGTCAGCATATTAGTAGAAGAAATCGATGCCAGCTTTCACCAGTTTCTGTTTTCTATTCTAAACCCCGTATTTTTGTTAACAACAATATTTTCATCTAATATTTTGTGATTTCGATCAATCCATTGATCCATCAAAATCTTATTCTTTTCCTTTTTTTCCCCACAGGATCTAAGGACACAGTTATATGAGTCTTACTATTTAAATTTTATTTCTGCAATATCCCGAAGTAAACTAGAAGACATTGCGAGTGCAGCACTTACTGCCAACACTGTATCTCATGTCTCAAAGGTAAGGCTGATATCTAATGAAGAATGGTAGACGTTCATTACATTGTTTCCATGTTATCTCTCTGTGCAGCCCTAAACAGGAGAGGGATCCACTATATACACTGGGGCACGTTTACTCATTCTGTCTTGCTGTTGAAAAGTAGAAATGTGTGTGCACATCTTGTAGGAAGTCTGACACATGCTGCTGAACAACAGCCAGTTCTTGTTATAAATGACAGGTACTGGTGTTATTTGCAAGTTTGTCCCTATGAGAAGCTTGCCCATGAGTCGGTGAAGTAGACGTGCCGACTCCCATGATGTTACCTTGTGGATCTCACTTAGAAAGGTTGGTCAGGTGGATTTATACATGTGAAAACGAAATGAAATAAACTGCGACCATTCCATTTTTTTACACCTGTCACTCTATATGTTAATGTCAAGAAAATTATTTTAACAAACTTTTATAATTTACATACATTTATAAGGTACTTTTCAAAACATAGGTTTTCAACACCTTTGTGTATGTGGCATGCAATTTAGCATCTTCTACTGTATGTACGAGCCCAGCCCAGCTGTCTTTATGCCTAGAAGTTTCTCTTAGTTAAAACATGTGATATGTCCTTTTTTTGCAGATATTGTAGCGGTGTTCCATATGTATGGTAGTGTTTTCCTTGTCTCTTACTACAAACATAGGGGCACATTTATTAAGACCAGCATTTTAGACGCCGATCTTTATAACCCCTGTACCTGGCATTGGAACCGCAGGAGTTATGAAGAGGCGCTGGCACCTAAAACAGACGTAGAGCCTGCCGGCGGGCTCAGTGACAAGCGGGTCTCTTCTGTTCAAAGAGTAGAGACCTGCAGCTAATGACAACGACCAGCAATAATTCTGATTGTGGTCATTACAGCCTTTTAGATCCGTGTTTCTCAACTTCCAGTCCTTAGGGCCCACCTACCGATTATGATTTGAGAATATCCTACAGAATGAATATCTATGGTAAGTCCTGATGCATTAACACTAATTATATCACCTGCCCAATACTAAGGAAATCCTGAAAACTTGACCGGCAGGTGGGTCCTGAGGACTGGAGTTGAGAAACCCTGCTTTAGATGGTGTGATCACGGCATTTAAACAGTGAAAAACTCGGAAAACACCTTATAGTTACCTATTATCAAAAGGCAAAAAATCATAACATGCATCATCCAGAAATATGTTGGAACATATCATACTCCATATGCATATATACCTCTTCCCAAGGAAGAGGTATATATGCATATAAATGTAAAATTTTTATAGATAAAAGGATACCTATACCCCAACCTAATAAAGTAAATTGCTAGGGCCAAATTTAAATAAGACACGCGAAGTCTATATTTTCATTCAAACCATTTGGTGAAACTGTATTCAGTCGATATATCCATCTGGACTCTTTTTGTTTTAATATTCGATCGATATTGCCTCCTCTGATAGAAGATCTCACTACCTCTAACAATCATACAGAATAAAATACCAGTGACAACCCCTTATGGTGTATTTGAATATGTCTGGCTATCGGCTTATTTTGTTTATTTCAAATTTCACCTAAATGTTCCAAAATCCGTCTTTTAAACTCCCTGCATGTTTTACCTACATATATAGATTCTACAATGACATTGCATCAAATAAATGACACCTACAGTTGTGTTCAAAATTATTCAACCCCCAATGCTATAAAGGGTTTTAGGGAATTTATTGTACATTTGTAATTGTGTTCAGAATGAAATCTTACAAGGACTTTTTAAAGAACCAAATGCAACTAAAATGACATCAATTGTTTTTGTAATACAGTATTAAATGTTTTTTTTTTGTGATTTCTTCATTGACACAATTATTCAACCCCTTAAAGACGACCACTCTTAAGAACAGAGGTTCATTCAAGTGTTTTCGATCAGGTATAGAAAACACCTCTGGATGTCAAGGAGCAGCAATCAAGCATAATAAGCACCAATTCGGCAGATGTAAAATGACTGTGATACTCAGCTCCTTCTAGACATTTACTGGTGTGTTCACAAACATGGTGAAGTCAAGAGAATGGTCCAGGAAGACAAGAGAAGAGGTGATTTCTCTTCACAGGAAGGGCAATGGCTATAAGAAGATTGCAAAGATGTTAAACATACCAAGAGACACCATAGGAAGCATCATTCGCAAATTCAAGGCAAAGGGCACTGTTGAAACGCTACCTGGTCCTGGCAGAAAGAAGATGCTGACTTCGACTGCTGTGCGCTACCTGAAGAGCAAAGTGTAGAAAAGTCCCCGTGTGACTGCTGAAGAACTGAAAAAGATTTGTCAGATGCGGGTACTGAAGTTTCAGCTCAGACAATAAGGCGCACACTGCGTAATGAAGGCCTCCATGCCAGAACTCCCAGGCGCACCCCTTGCTGTCTCCAAAGAATAAGAAGAGTCAACTGCAGTATGCCAAAAGTCATGTGGACAAACCACAAAAGTTTTGGGATAGTGTTCTGTGGACTGATGAAACAAAATTAGAACTGTTTGGGCCCATGGATCAACGCTATGTTTGGAGGAGGAAGAACAAGGCCTATGAAGAAAGAACACCTTGCCTACTGTGAAGCATGGCGGGGGGTCAATCATGCTTTGGGGCTGTTTTGCTTCTACAGGTACTGGGAAGCTTCAGCGTGTGCAAGGTACCATGAATTCTCTTCAGTACCAGGAGATATTGGATGAAAATGTGATGCAGTCCGTCACAAACCTGAGGCTTGGGAGACGTTGGACCTTTCAACAGGACAATGATCCCAAGCATACCTCAAGTCCACTAGAGCATGGTTGCAGATTAAAGGCTGGAACATTTTGAAGTGGCCATCGCAGTCACCAGACTTAAATCCGATTGAGAGCCTCTGGTGGGACTTAAAGAAAGCAGCTGCAGCACGCAAGCCTAAGAATGTGACTCAACTGGAGGCTTTTGCCCATGAAGAATGGGCGAAGATACCCGTAGATCGCTGCAAGACGCTTGTGTCAAGCTATGCTTCACGTTTAAAAGCTGTTATAACTGGAAAAGGATGTTGTACTAAGTACTAAGATTGAATGTCACTTGGGGGTTGAATAAAACTGATAATGATGTGAGCACAGAAAAGACATTTGTGGTTATTTCATTATAAATGTTATGTTATATTTGTCTGACTTTCAAGTGCCTCTTTCATTTAATTGTAAACAAGATGACTGAAATGATCAAAATCAATGTCAAACTGGCCAAAACACTCAATTTCAGTGGGGGTTGAATAATTTTGAACACAACTGTATGGTGTGACAATTCGCAAAGATCCGGGCCTTATAGATTTTTGTGTTCATGCTATCTCTAAAAGTATCCCCAATCTAAATCTTAAAGTGGCAGGTCTTACATCGTCCGCATTTAAAGGTACCCTTTTTACGGCCCTGAAGCCATATTTCTTTTTTGGGGGGGTCATAATGACTATGTACTAAAGTGTCACTGATATTTCTTCCTCTACGAAATGTTAGGGGGTATAGAGGGGTTAATAGAGGGGGTATCTGCCAAATAATCTTTCAGATCAGGATCTGTTTTAAGAAGGGACCAGTACCGGTTAAGGATATCCCTAACTTGATTATGTAAAGCATCAAAAGACCCAATTATAAACAATAATTTTTTTTGAATGTCTCCTAGACTGGCTTTAAAAACATAAAAATATATAGGGGGTCCTGTGACACCCAAACCACCCCCCCGTATCGGAGATTGCTGCAATCTACAGGTCAATTCAGACCTGTGGTTTGCAGCGCTTTTTTGCGGTTTCTGATCCTCGCGGATCAGAAACTTAAATGTTGCTGATTTTAGGTTTTTATTGCTATCCATGCGGCTGACGGTGCGGCAGGTGGGATTGCGACCTCCTCTGTATTCTTCCCTGTTGGCCGAGTAGTTTAGCAGAGTGTCAGCACATTGCTGACACTCTGCTAAATACTGCTGACATCTGTGCTGGTACAGATGTCAGCAGTTTAACACCTTCCATGCCGCGGTCCGTACGGACCGCTGTATGGAAGGGGTTAACAGGCAGGGAGCTCCCTCCTTCTCCCATCAGGGGCTGCTGTGCTCTTGCAGCCCCCGATTCTTGAAGGGAGCATAGTTGGAGGGGGACCCCCCTCCCCATCACCCGCTGCTCTGTTCTGGCAGCGGGTGATGGTTACCATGGCAGCAGGGTCCCGCAAAAAATGAGCCCCTACATAGCGCACTCGCCCAAAAAAATAAAAAAATATGGCTTTCAGACTATGGAGACACTAAAACATGTTGTTTTTTTTTTTTTCTAAAATGTTATTGTGTTAAAGTAAAATAAATTTTTAAAAGTATACATATTGGGTATATCCACGTCCGTAACAACCTGCTCTATAAAAATATCACATGATCTAACCCCTCAGGTAAATATCGTAAAAAAAATTAAATAAAAACAGTGTCAAAAAACATTTTTTGTAACCCCACATCACAAAAAGTGTAATAGCAAGTTATATGCCTTCCAAAATAGTGCCAATCAAACCGTCATCTCATCCCGCAAAAAATGATACCCTACATAGGACAATCGCCCCAAATAATAAAAAAAATATGGCTCTCAGAATATGGAGACGTTAAAACATGATTTTTTTTTTTGGTTTCAAAAATATTATTGTGTAAAATTTAAATAAATAAATAAAAAAGTATACATATTAGGTATCGCCGCGTCCGTAACAACCTGCTCTATAAAACTAGCACATGACCTAACCCCTCAGATGAACACAGCAAAAAAAATTATAAAAAATATAAATACGGTGTCAAAAGCCATTTTTGTCACCTTACATCACAAAAAGTGTAATAGCAAGTGACCAAAATGTAATATGCACCCCAAGATAGTGCCAGTCAAACTGCCATCTCATCCCGCAAAAAATGAGCTCCTACATAAGACAGTTGCCCCAAAAAATTTAGAAAACTACGGCTTTCACAATGTGGAGACACTAAAAAATCATTTTTTTCAAAAATGCTTTATTTTGTAAAACTGAAACAAAACCCCCCAAAAAGTAGTCATATTTGTATTGTCGCGTCCGTAACAACCTGCTCTATAGAAATAGCACACAATCTAAGGGTACTTTCACACTTGCGTTGGTGTGGATCCGTCTGTTTATTTGCACAGACGGATCCGCACTTATAATGCAAACGTTTGTATCCGTTCAGAACTGATCCGTTTGCATTAGTTTTAAAGAAAAATGACAAAGTCCAAAACGGATCCGTTTTGAATTACATTGTGAAAGTCAATGGGGAACGGATCCATTTTCAAATGCACCATATTGTGTCATTGAAAACGGATCCGTCCCCATTGACTTACATTGTAATACAAAACGGATCCGTTAGGCTCCGCCTCTTCAGACGGACACCAAAATGCTGTATGCTGCGTTTTGATGTCCGCCTCCAAAACGGAATAGAGGCGGAACGGAGCAGAATTGATGCATTCTGAACAGATCCTTATCCATTCAGAATGCATTGGGGCTGAACTGGTCCGTTTTGGACCCTTTGTGAGAGCCCTGAAACGGATCTCACAAACGGAAAGTACCCTAAGCCTTTTAACGTCTCCAAAAAATAAAATGGCATTACAAACATGAAGTAGACATATGGGGAATGTAAAGTAATAACTATTTTTTGCAATGCGTATATGGGCAGGATTTTATGTCCTGGAATCTGCTGCTAATGTTAATGAATAGAGCTATTCACATGAGCGTATCATTTCTGTCAGTATTTGAAATCCGCAGCATGTCGGAGTTTTCTGCGGATTTGTGCAGTGCATAAATAATGAAGGAAGGAAGAAATATGCTTGTAAATCCTGATGAAATCCTGATAGTATATCATCAGGAATCCTGAGCCTGAATACTGACGGATCTCAATACGCTTGTGTGAAAGCGGCCTTTACCAGATCTCTACTGTCATTGTAGTGAGCTTTTAAACTCCTATGGGGAGATTTATCAAAACTGTTTGTAAAGTAGAACTGGCTTAGTTGCCCATAACAACCAATCAGATTCCACCTTTCATTTTTCAGAGTTCATTTGGAAAATAAAAGGTGGAAACCGATTGGTTGTTATGGGCAACTAAGCTAATTTTCCTTTACACCGGGTTCGATAAAGCTGTCCTCTGGAGTAGACGTTTTCTGAAATGGATGTAAAAACTATTTTTCTTTCTTCCAGGTTTTTGATCAGTACTTGAATTTTATTACATTAGAAGATGACATGATTGTGCTGTGCAACCAGAATAAGGAGCTTGTTTCTTATAGAGGTAAGCTACACCTGAGCCCAGGTCCCCATAGAAAGAGCTGTTCAGCCGGGGAAGTAGGCAGTGGTATTAAAGTAAATTGGGCATTTCATCCCAAAAACCTACAAAAAGTTGGCCAACCTCTTTAAACCCCAAACTGGGCAAACACCTGGGGTACTATATGGTATGGCTCTGTAAAGCGTGGTTAAATGTATATTTATTTCTATATTCTGCAAAACAGTATACCTCCTTGGTCAGTAAATTCAGTTTTGACTTCTTGGCCCCGAGAGGAACAAGTTTATGAGTTGGGTGAAATCTTCTGTAGACATTCCAGTACTAAACCTCTTACATGCATATTGATGAATCTTGCCAGCAACACGTTTGTAAAGTAATTTGCATTCAGGTATGGTTGTCTGTTAAGATCACACAGCTTGATATTCACTAGTTGACCTAGTAGACTAAATTAACTCCTTATCCTCCTGTTCTGTAATCTTGTGAGCACACATACAAGCTACAGTGATGCCAGAAATCTTAATTTGATGATAGCATGTGTTATGATACCTTTATACAGCTCTTCTGCACTTATATAATGTTATTTAATAAATTATAGTCTTTACCGCTTGTACATTATGTATTATGTGATGTAAGATATTAATGTCAGTTCATTATTATTATTTTTTTTATACAGCATTGAACAGACCAGACATCACAGACACAGAGATGGAAACAATCATGGATACTATTGTGGACAGTCTGTTCTGTTTCTTCGTCACATTAGGTAACTTTTGGCAGGTGATCGAGTGAGTTTTTGTTCCATGTATGTCTGGCTTAGGTAATAAAGGGTTGTAGCCATTTTATGAAACTGAGTTGTGATGCATTAAAGGCCATGTACAACTTTGGGGAGATTTTTTATTAGTACATTGTATTCATTATGAGCTAAAAATAAGTTTTTCAATTGGCTCTTTTAAAAAAAATATGGAGTCCTTTTTCCTGTACAGAGCTGAGATGCTCTATTAGCAGAATCAGAATATTTTTCTCTGTCCCTCCAGGCAGGGAGCTGACGGGTTCCTTATCTCTGATTTCTGACCATATAAACAACTAAAGCTCAATTCTTATATTACTGATAGGAATGTGGCTTAAATAAGTGTTTATATCCTTATGGTAATTTAGAGATAAAGGTTATTAGATGACCGCACAAAGTGAAAGTAGGATTCACACAGCTAGAAAAACAGTTGACCCTTTGCGACAGAACTGCTCAATATTTTTAATAAATACCAATTGAAAAATATATATTTTTAGCACAAAGTGAGTAAAATGCAATCATAAAAATATTGCCCACGAAGGTGTACATAGCCTTTAACTCTTTCGCAATGTGAAAGATTAAATTGTGTACATTTGCAGGATCGGCTAATAATAATCTAGTGATTACCTGACAGATTTCCATTTATAAATATCCATTCTATAGAACTAATCATCAGCAGAGTAGCCTTCCACATTGTGAGATATACCTGAATTAGAGTCTTTTAGAAAGAGTCTTTTCTGCAGTGCATATTGGCATGACGCTTTCATAAAAAATCTGACAACACACAAGAAGTCTTGAAAAGAGACGTCTAAATGGGCACATGAACGTAATACTCCATATTTTTCACTTTATAAGACGCACTTTAAAAGCGCTCACTATTATGCAGTAAGTGCGGGGAGTAAAGCGTTGCGAGCACTGTTGGTACTCTGGTTGTCTTCCTTGGGGCCATTCTGCACTGTCCTGACCACGTACAGCGTCAGGATGTAGTGCGCACACTATGACCTGATGCTGCACACAGTCGGGTAATAATGCAGTGGTTCGTAGCACGACTGGAGGGGCGACTGCCGGACCTGCAGAGGAGCAGCGGAGCAGGAGAGGTAAGTGAAGTTATTTATCTGATCTCTGATGGGGATCTGTCATGGAAGTCTGATGTGAGTGTAACGAGCCCCTTGCTCGCTCTGTTCCGCTCTACCGGCACTCCCCAGATTTCAGACCGCAATGTCTGATTGTTCAGTCATTTGACACTCCGGGATTCGAACTACAGCTATGTGCCGTTCAAATCCAATAGTAATCGCTCAGACCAAACGCCAGGCAGGCTGTATGTAGGTTTAAACAGGAATCTTATTTATTGAATGCACACAACACACTTTTATACACAACAGTTTGAACACCCCGCCCAAACAACCACTTCCTATTAGTCAATTGTAAAGTCCCCTCTAGTCCTCATTTAGGTCCTCTTGGTCATGCAAATAAGGACTTGAAACTGGGTCAGCAGGGATTGGTCCGATAGCTTGACTGGGGGGGCGGATATGTGTGGCCATGCAATTGAGGACTTGAAACAGAGAAGTCCCAGGAGATAATTAAATTACACAAGCAAACAAACAGAACAATGCCGTCCCTCCAGAGCACGGAGCTGTTTAGAGGGGATTATCCTAAAAACCTTCAGAGGACCCACCACTGTGTAATATAATCAAGGAAACATGGTTCAGTGTTCCAAGGACCATGACAGTGAGGTCCTGATATGGGGGTCTGATGTGAGGTCCTGATATGGGGGTCTGATGTGAGGTTCTGATATGGGGGTCTGATGTGATGTCCTGATATGGGGGTCTGATGTGAGGTCCTGATATGGGGGTCTGATGTGAGGTCCTGATATGGGGGTCTGATGTAAGGTCCTGATATGGGGGTCTGATGTGAGGTCCTGATATGGGGGTCTGATGTGAGGTCCTGATATGGGGGTCTAATGTGAGGTCCTGATATGGGGGTCTGATGTGAGGTCCTGATATGGGGGTCTGATGTGAGGTTCTGATATGGGGGTCTGATGTGAGGACCTGATATGGGGGTCTGATGTGAGGTCAATTGTATGGGGGTCTGATGTGAGGTCCTGATATGGGGGTCTGATGTGAGGTCCTGATATGGGGGTCTCATGTGGGGTTTTGGTCTTACTCCACTTTTCTATAATTCACGTAGAAAATGATAAATTAGTCGGGCCGGCCAACCTGCCCTCTTCTCTGCGCATGCTGTGGCTTTTAGACAGCTTATGTCATGAAAACTTTGGACCTCCACTTGTTTTTTTATTTTTCTGTTTTGCATTTTAAAAACATAACTGCAATATGCACAGTAGCTGAAATTTTGTATGTTTTAAAAAAAAACTACATATAAAAGATTTGCTAATCAAAATGAGCTAGACTTGTGCAAGAAACTGTCTGTACATGCTTTTCATCACATTCATTAAACTGTTATAGGCACTGTAGTATTATTGTGTGTGAGCCAACATTTTTCAGCATTCTTTGGAGTAAACTAAGCCAACAAATAGGTGGTGTAAAGGTAGACTAGACAGTCTATAGGTGCACCCGGTGTCAGCCGCTGTGATAAATTTGGTGCAGTTTAAGACCGTCTATAGGTTAACATTTAGACAGTATTAGGAAATGTGGGCTATTGTCTGAATAGGAATTAATATCTTCCTATCGCTGCTGACTTTTTGCCCAACACATAAATGTCAAATTGTCAATAGGAAAGCACTTTGTCAGCCTGGCCTTAATCCCGCTTAAGATGGTCATACATGTAGTTGATCCCTTGTCTGTGGGATTGTTTGTACAAATGGTTCCAGGCACATGGCAGACTAAACTGGGCAATCATGGAGCCAGGTTAAAAAAAGCACACAGCGGAAAATGATTGGTCGAACATGCTGTAGACATTCAGCTGACCATAGCCGAAAAACTCCAACCCCGCATCACACAACACACTAAGCCTGCCATCAGCCGTCAAAAGTAGTAATTTCTGTGGAATATTCAAGCAATGGTTTGAAAAATGTTCTTGTGTGGATGGGCAGCTATTGATCTGTTAGTTCTAAGCAGGTGTGAATTTGGCACTGGCATGAAGGTAACCTTTACTAAATTGGCATGAATGTAACGTTTATTAAACTCTCTTTTCTTCTGTAGGGGCAGTTCCCATCATCAGATGTCCAAGAGGCAATGCTGCAGAGATGGTTGCAGTGGTGAGACTTGCATTGTCAATTACTGTGGTTGGCTCTGGCAGAGAGGGCACATATAGGGGGCAGGGGATGGGGAGTGCCACATACTCGTCTTTAGCACTCAGTGGAACGCTGAAGATGGACTCTCCTTAGCAACACTCTAAATGAGCATTGCTAAAGAGACTCTTTACACGCTCTTATTTAGTAAAGAGAAGAATCTTTCCCTTATCTGCTTATAAAGTATACTACACAAATGTTTAACAACCCCGTACCTGCATTAAAGAGTAACTAAACCTTTGTTACAATGTTTAATTATGTTGCCCCTAATGCCCTAATAAAACTATTTGTAATATACTTTATTAATCAGTTTTCTATTTTTAGGACACTTTTACCTCCCTAAAGCGCACCATTCCCTGTGCACTTAACACGCAGTTCTCTATACACCGCTGACAGCTCTACGGAGTACACATTCTATCGATGGGGCCGCAGCAGCGCTGTGAGTACGAGTTGGAGCGCTCATTGCTGCTCCTGCTCCCCATAGGATTACTAACTCCTGGCATAGCACATGGGTACCCTGTACCCATTTACTATTCCAAGATTAGCGGGGAGGGCTCCTGCTTCTGCCTGCTCCACCAAGCTAAAAGAACTGCATGTCAGCTCTTAGCTTAGCGGAGCAGGCAGAAGCAGGAGCGCACTCCGCTAATCCTGGCATAGTACATGGGTACAGAGTACCCATGTGCTATGCCAGGAGTTACTAATCCTCCGGGGGGCACTTCTGCCCGTACTCACAGCGCTGCTGCGGCCCCATTGACAAAATGTCTACAGCCCGTACTCCGTACATCGCTGAGCTGTCAGCCGTGTACGGAGAACTGAGTTTTACACGCACAGGAAATGGTGCCCTTTAGGGAAGTAAAAGTGTCATAAAAATAAAAAAATGATTAAAGGTGTTGTCTTGCTTCAACAAATAGCATTTATTATGTAGATAAAGTTAATACAAGGCCCTTACTAATGTATTATTATTACCAATATTGCCTCCTTTGCTGGCTGGATTTATTTTTCCATCAAATTAAACACTACTTGTTTCCATGGTTACGACCACCCTGTAATCCAGCAGTGGTGGTCGTGCTTGCACACTATAGGAAAATGCCGGCCTCTCTGGTGGCCAGAACTATGGGAGCGCACATAGGCTAGTGCTTTTTCCTATAGTGTGCAAGCACGACCACTGCTGATGGATTGCAGGGTGGTCTGTAACCATGGAAACGAGCAGTGTATAATGTGATGGAAAAATATATCCAGCCAGCAAAGGAAGCAACATGGATAATAACAATACATTAGTAAGTGTCTTGTATTAACTTTCTCTACATGATAAATGCCACTTGCTGAAGTAAGACAACCCCTTTAATAAAGTATATTACAAACTGTTTTAGTAGGGCATTAGGGACAACATATTGAAAATTGTAACAAAGGTTTAGTTACTCTTTAAAGAGAGTAAAATAATAAAATAAAATAATAACTTTAAAGACAATGAGTGAGATTTATGAAAACTGGTACAAAGAAAAAGTGCCCATAGCAACCAGTTAGATTGATCCTTTCATTTTCCAAAGTAGCTCTGAAAAATAAAAGGTGGAATGTGATTGGTTGCTGTGGGTAACTAAACCAATTTTCCTTTGCAATAGTGTTAGTAAATTCGGATTCGTCCTACTTTGGACAAATCCGAATCTTTAAGATTTGTTTACAATGCAGAATGAGTTCCTGATCGTCGTACAAGTATTATAATGTATGGGCTCAGGTGAGGCCACATGAAGATGGCCGCCAGTACCGCGAGATTATGTGAGTCTCGCACATGTGCTGTTACATTTATGCATGCAACACTACTTACAGTATTTCAGAACTAATCCAAAACACGGATTCGTTGGGTATGCTGCAATCATGAATGAATCATTTATGCGTGCGCTGCTCCTTACTGTCACATGCACGAGACTCGCATAGTCTCGCTTTACTATTGACTATCTACATTCGGCCTCAGCAGAGCCCATACATTATAATACACGTAAGGCAAAGATTCCAAAGTGGGACGAATGCCAATCTACTAACACTACTTTGCACTAGTTTTTAGAACTCTCCCCCAGTGTTTCAAAGGTGGCCTGTTTTAGGCCTCTTTCACACTTGCATTCTGAGGATCCGGCAGGCACTTACGTCCCGCCGGATCCGGCAGAACGCAAGTCGCCTGAAAGCATTAGAAAACTGTTCAGGATACTGATCAGTCTTCGAAATGCTTTGAGGTTACAGTGGCAGCCAGGACGCTATTAAAGTCCTGGTTGCCATAGTAGTAGTGGGGAGTGGGGGAGCAGTATACTTACAGTCCGTGCAGCTCCCGGGGCGCTCCAGAGTGACGTCAGAGCGCCCCCATGCGTGTGGATCACGTGATCCATGCGCGTGGGGCGCCCTGACGTCACTCTGGAGCGCCCCGGGAGCCGCACGGACTGTAAGTATACTGCTCCCCACTACACTTTACCATGGCAGCCGGGACTTTAGCGTCCTGGCTGCCATGGTAACCATTGAGAAAAAGCTAAACGTCGGATCCGGCGATGCGCCGAAACGACGTTTAGCTTAAGGCCGGATCTGGATTAATGCCTTTCAAGTGTGAAAGAGCCCTTAGAGTAAAGTTCCTGACACCCCCCCAGCAGACAGCTGATTTTGCCGGTGGTAGCTGCTGCTGTCAGTGAGGCATTAACACTGTAGCTTCCTCTACAGAGTAGTTTTACAAAATTGCCGTTCAGGTTATGCCATGGCTGTGCCAGAGCAGCTCTCCATTATGTATCCTAGAGGAGGGGAAGCGGGTCATGGATGGTAAATGGAAACAATAGTTCTTTTTATTGCTCAGAAATACTGCAGTTGATAAAATGAGCTCTTGCTCAAGTTTACGCATAATTGCGAATTATAGCATAGCACCTCTATCCGTTTAACTCTGTCATATTTCTGTTTCTATTTCTTAGAAACTGGATAAGAAGTTACGTGAAAATCTTCGAGATGCCAGAAACAGTCTTTTTACTGGAGATAACCTGGGGACAGGACAGTTTAGGTAATAGATACCGGACATTTAGTATATATACCTTGTCTACATTAACACTGGGCGACCACAGAGCATCATAAATATACATTATCATGGCTACAAAAGCTTAGCTTTCATTAGGATGGCCAGCAGGCCTCTAATGCAACATTTCCATGCTGGAATTTCGCTCTGTGCCTCTACAGGTTTTGTTAGATTGTCCTACGCCGTATGCTGTTCCTATTTGGCTACATTTATAGCTTTCTAACCTTTCCAAGGTAATGAAACCATTTTCTAGTGTAATCTCAGAAGGGATGAAATCGAACACTTGTATGTAAAATGCTGCTGTTGCTGAAGCAGAAGTCGGGTATGTGTGAGAATAGTCCGGTTTCAGAAGCTTATTATCAGTTATCATATTCATATTTTTTACATTTCTGAACAGTGTAATCCGGAAGGGTGACCACCTCTCTATGTTTGTACCACTATCTTGTACAGTACTTGGCAAAAGTTTCAGGCAGAGGTGGGAAAAATGCTGCAACGTACAAATGTTTTCAAAAATAGATGTATTAATAGATTATTTTTATCAGATAACTGCAAAGTGACTGACCAAAAGAGAAATGTAAATCAAATCAATATTGGGCGTGACCACCGTTTGCCTTCAAAACATTATTAAGTCTTCTAGGTACACTTGCACTCAGATTTTGAAGCAGGTTGGCAGGAAGGTTGTTTATACATCTTGGAGAACTAACCACAGATCTTCTGTGGATGTCTGCTTGCTCAAATCTTTGTTTCCTCATGTAATCCCAGACAGACTCAATGATGTTGAGATCAGGACTCTCTGAAGGACATATCGCCACTTCCAGGACTCCTGTACTACTTTCCGATGAAGATAGTTACTAATGGCTGTATGTTTAGGATCATTTTCCTTCTGCAGAATACATTTAGAATCAGTTAGACACATCCCTTATATTGCATGATGAATAAGTATCTGCCTGTATTTCTCAGCATTGCGGACACTATTAATCCTGACCAAATCCCCAAGTCCAGCTGAAATGCAGCCCCAAACCTGCAAGAAACCTCCACCATGCTTCACTGTTGCCTGCAGACACTCGGTATTGTACAGCTCTTCAGTCCTTCTGTCATGACCAAGTATTTCACATTTTGACTCATTGGTCCAGAGCACCTGCACCCGAGTTCCTATGTTTTCATGCAAAGTTGTCACTTGGCCTAATTTCCACTTTGAAGGTATGGCTTTTTGGCTGCAGTTCTTCCATGAAGACCACTTCTAGCCAGACTTAGTAGATGAATGTACCTGGGTCCCATTATTTTCTTCCACTGCTGGACATCTTCCAATTTTTAAGGTAAGTAAACCTTAACATGGTCAGAATGAATGCTGTCCTCTGCTGAGAATTAGGGGTAATACTTATCCATCATGCAATACCATCAGGGAGGCATCTGATTGTCTCCAAATGTATTCTAAGGCAGAAAAAAACCCAAACAGCCAATGTCAGTGAAAACTTCAGTGTAGAGAACAACAAGTAGTCCTGGAAGTGATGCTATGGCCCCCACTGCACCCTGATCCCAACACCTTCAAGCCTTTCTGACATTTCATGAAGAGACAGGATTTGGACAAGCTGACATCACAGAAGATCTTTGGTTAGTTCTCCAAGATGTGTGTAACAACCTCCCTGCAGAGTTCCTTCACAAATTGTGCGCAAGTGTACAAAAAAGATTTGATGCTATTTTGAAGGCAAAGGGCGGTCACACCAAATATTCATTGGATTTAGGTCTCTTTTGTTCGTTCACTTTGCAGTGTTAATTGATAAAAATAAACCATTAACACTTCTATTCTTGAAAGCATTCTTACGTTCCAGCATTTTTTCCAACCCTGCCTAAAACTTTTGCACAATGCTGTGTGTAGAGGCAAGAATTGTACACAAGAGATGTACCCTTTGTAGACATTGTGAAATTGCAGTTGGTGCTCTTCCCGATTTACTTTGTTTATTAAAGGTTGAATACCTCGGTATTTGCATCTTGTGAGGTTAGATTAGCAGCCTTCATCATCTTAGGGTCCATTCAGATTGCGGATCCACAAAACACTGACACCGGCCATCTGCGTTCCACTTTTGCGGCCCCTACATGGACGGCACTTAAATAGAAATGCCTTTTCTTGTCCTTGTCTGCAGACAAGAATAGGACATGTTCTATTTTTTGCGGAACGGAAGTGCGGATGCGGACAGCACACTGTGTGCTGTACGCATCTTTTTTAGCCCTATGAAAATGAATGGTCCGGATCAGTTCTGCAGCATTGCAGAACGGATCCATCTTGCGGACGTGTGAATGGACACTTACAGTGGTTAACAGTAATTTCCTTTTTTTCCTCCCTCAGCTTCCAGAGACCCTTGTTAGTTCTTGTGGATAGAAACATAGACCTTGCCACTCTTCTTCACCACACGTGGACATATCAGGCCCTGGTGCATGATGTTCTGGTGAGCTTTTTTGTCTTAAATTGACGATCCTTAGGAAATGCAAGAATATAGAGAAGTAGGTAGGCAGACAGTTACCACACATGATACGGCTTTCTGCAAAGGAATAACCAAAGGAATAACCTTCCATGGCCTGGAGTAGAAGGGAGAGAACCAATAAAGCTGCCTCTTTTATAGATTTGACATATTTCTCAACTTCAGTATGTCAGTAAACTGTGCTGGTTGGGATTTATTGTTTTTGGGCTCACAGTTCTCTCTGAGAAGATTGGTAAGAATTTAGCTAAAATGAATGTTTGTGAGCAGAAATAAGGGTTCCAGATTGGGTCATCAGATGGCTTCTCTGCTGGATTCCATTGTGAAGGAGACTGAGCAGCCTACATTATAATAAATGGGAACTCAGATGATAGTAGCATCACCTGTTTCTTTAATGAGGACTCAATGTGGAGTTAAAATTTTCAGGCTGCATTTAATTGACAAGGTCGCAGACTTAAATCTTTCAGGTCTAGCAACCTGGCTTAGTTATGTCTGACTTGATTCCGTTATCTAGGAGAAATTTATACTGTGCCTGGCGTGTGTGCCTCAGGGCCTCTGTGCCCTGCATTCTGCCTCATGGCTTCTGTGCCTGGCTTGTTGCTTCTGCGTCTGTGCCTGGCGTGCTACCACCTGACTCCGTGCATGGCCTGACACTTGCTGCCTCCGGGCAGTGGCCTACTGATGTCCTGACACATAAAAGTGACAAGGTAGGAGGCAGGAAGTTAAATTAAAGCCAAAGGGGTCCTAAGGTGAAGACCTCAGGTAAGGACGCAGTGTGAGGGAAAGAGTAGGGAAAGCCTAGTGGAGATGAGTGCTAGTGCAATCTATGCACTCTCCTATCATTTGGTGAGTGGCGTAGCCTACAGTGCCTATTCACGCAAAGTTGTATTTAGAGCCACATTCCTCCTTGGACAATGTGGCCAATATTAATAGAAATTGTATGTAATTCAAGGAGTGCATGACATATATGTGTACCGGCCATGTGATGTATAGGGTATAGTATACTCTACACCTGGGGATAGTATGGGTCAGCCTGAAGTTAAAGGTACATTAGTGTGAGCAGAGCACAGAAATTTAGTAAAGATCCTACCCAGACCTGTTATAATGGGAGGCAGCACCGTCCTGGCTGGGAATTCTTCTTGTATGGATTCCTGCTATTCCTGCTATGGCAATAAATTGGTAGATCTACCTCAAGACAAGTGATTTTCAGTAAATGTCAACTTATGCCCAACTAAACTCTTCTCTGTGTTATTCTATCTATTTGCACCTAAGGGTGCTGATGTCACGAAGTTTAGGGACCCTGCCTTCATTGCACCCAATACCCATAACTTTAAGGGCACCTCTGTCGCCTCCGGGAAGGAGACTCTTCTCACTGCATGCCAACCCAGGGAGCTACAAAATGGCAATAGAGACTGCTTTCCTCTGTCCACATTCACACTTACTGCCATGCTCACACATATAAGCTGCGGCTATGTACGCTGCACAGGTCCTGCAACCTTTTACCACTCCTCAGCCCCTGTGTCTCCTGGCTAGTGCCATGTAAAGATCTTGTGAAACCCTTACGACTGCCTCTGACCTTAAAGCTATGCTGGTAGGTGGGTTCTCGGTTGGCCTGGTTTCGTCGGGAGGGTTCTTTCTCCTTTCTTCTTCCTTGAGTTCATACCAACACCTCCTGGTACGGGATCCGGAGCTTGTCCTGGACCGGTATGAAGTTAATGGTAGAGTTGGTTACCTCATCGTTGATGTCCATGCCTGCCGTGTGCCAGTGCTGTCAGCTTGGCTCAGTTTCTTACATATACCTTGTAGACATTCTGGAGTTAGTTGTTTATCATATTATAACAATTAAGTTCTTGGGAATAAACTGCAGTGGGGGGGTCTACTGTAAATATTACTCAGTGCAGTGGTTATATATGATGTTACTATATTTTATCTGGTTTAGAGCGAGTCGCTTTTACACAATGGTACTTGCCATATAGACTAGGCTTACAGGTAAAGGGCATCCTTTTTATGGCCGATGTCTATTAAGACCAATGTATTCTTCCTCTAATTAAGTATTTAAGTCTATAAACAGAGGTAGGTCTGTTGGTGAAGGATGCAGATAAAGAGACATTTCAGAGTTACGACTGGGTTCACATACTCTGTCATCAAGATTCAGTTTTCTGGCAGAATCAAAAAGTTTCTGTCTCAGGTTTATTCCTGATTCTATGAAATGGTATATCTGAGATATGTTGTCCTTAGACTTGGCCCTTCCCTAAATTATAATTACTTCTCCTGTTGTGCTGTGATAAGGGATGAGGAAAAATTAGGAAAAATAGGAATTAGACTTACCGGTAATTCGGTTTCCAGAGATTCCCTCATGACAGCACCCGTTCATTCCCTCCCTTACTAGCTACTATGTAAATATTGCAAATAAAATTTTCTGATTTTAATAAATCGGTTACATCCATCCTGGTGTAATAATCTGGAAAAACACTGGTGGGTGGAGGTGGAGAGGACCTTTTAACCTCTCTGCTTCCTGTCTCAAGAAGGTCAAAGGGGAACATCCTCCTGTTGTGCTGTCATGAGGGAATCTCTGGAAACCGAATTAAGTCTAATTCCTATTTAATCTAATTCCTGTGACTCCAGGGAGAAGGAGACGCCCCTTGAGCAGTACGCCTTTTCCTCTCTGTACTGGGGGGAATAGAGCAGTGCATAGGGATAATAGTAAGCAATCTCACATGCCTTCAGTATGCCCTACGTGATATTGTCAGGACCGATGAAAGGTCCTCTTTACAGCAAATAAAAATACAAAATCTGTTTTAGCGTTACACTACATGATAGGTATAAAAAAAAAACTTTTTTTTCACAACCTATCATTCCAATATTAAATAAACACAATATGTAAAAATTATTTTAAGGGAAACTGCTTTGGCCACAGAACAAAATGTAAAAAAAATAAAATAAGTACTAGATTATTTTTAAAGGCGTATTCCAGTTAATAAATACATTAACAACTGTTAAACTGAGTCAAACTGATTATAACTGATACTAATATTAACCCTTTGTGACCGCTGGTCTTTAAAAATGGCCCCTGCTCACGAGCACAGTGGCCGCCACGGCGAGGGGCCAATGTCTGCAATTGGCAATAACGCCAGTCACAGACATTAAACCTCACAGATGACGTGGTCAACTGTGACCACGTTGTCTGAAAGCTGAAAACTCTGAAGCTCTTCATCGGGAGAGCTGTCCTTTTGCTGAACCTGCTGGAGACTTAGGCCATTCACAGGTATATTCCAACGTAGGCCTGCAGGGGGCAGCACTACATTGGAATATTCAGAATCCCATTGCTAAATAGAAGTGGCAGTCCAATGATTGCCCATTGTTAGGGCCTTGGGGACCTGAAAAAGTGTGGTACAGTTGTAAGCATACTGACATGAAAGGCATAATTGTAGCTTGCATCATTCTCAAAGTGCAGCATTTCTAAGTGCACTAGAGATATACAGGATACAGGAGACTAACCTAGAACTTTCCACTGTAGCAGAACTTCAGCTGAACTTTCCACTGTAGCAGAACTTCAGCTGTGTTTTGGTGTGCTCAGAACAGGTAAGGAATTTGTTAGACTGGTGTTGCTATTGTCTGATTGCTAATGAGCATAGGGCCATTAAGGTGTTAATTTTGTTGTTGTAGGAGGGGCTTTTGTAGGAGTGTGTGTATATATAGCCGCATAGTATTAGCTTGCCTAATTGTAGCTTGCATCATTCTCAAAGTGCAGCATTTCTAAGTGCACTAGAGATATACAGGATACAGGAGACTAACCTAGAACTTTCCACTGTAGCAGAACTTCAGCTGAACTTTCCACTGTAGCAGAACTTCAGCTGTGTTTTGGTGTGCTCAGAACAGGTAAGGAATTTGTTAGACTGGTGTTGCTATTGTCTGATTGCTAATGAGCATAGGGCCATTAAGGTGTTAATTTTGTTGTTGTAGGAGGGGCTTTTGTAGGAGTGTGTGTATATATAGCCGCATAGTATTAGCTTGCCTAATTGTAGCTTGCATCATTCTCAAAGTGCAGCATTTCTAAGTGCACTAGAGATATACAGGAGATACTCAGGAGGTAATCTGGAGGTGAGTACAATCTAATAAGTTTTGTTTAACATATTTTCTTGGATTAAAATGGCAGACCTGATTCAGTGCAGGAATTGTTGTGCTTTTATTTCATGTTTCACTCTTCGCAGGTTTGGATGCTGTCTGATCTGCAGACAGTTCTCCATAATGCAGCAGGAAATTGCATTTTTGAAATCTGAGATTTGTAAAGTAACTGTTAGACAAACTCAGGCTTGGCAGGTTGCAATGCCACTGCCACAAAGGCCCCCAGAAATGGAAGATGGGTTACTGTAGGTTCTGGTAGACTTAGAGCTGTTGATAGAAGACATGTCCCACAGTCGGTGGCTCTCTGTAATTCATTTGCAGCACTTTCAGAATGCAAGAGCAACATGGAGGATGGCCCAGGCACAGTGGGTGAGGAACAATCATCTCCTATGCCTAAGGTATGCAAGACTACTGACAAAGACAAAAAGGATATAGTGAGTACTAATAGTAAGCAGCTATTGGTGGGCGATTCTATCCTAAGAGGTGTGAAGATTGAAGAACAGGGTTTTGTGAGATGTCTCCCTGGTGCTACTGCTAGCAGGGACAGACGACGTATCCTTAACATTATTAAGCAAGCAAAAATGGAAAAGGAGGTGGATGTTATTGTCCATCTTGGGACAAATGATCTGGCTTGCAATGAAGTTTCAAAGGTGAAGGAAGCTTTTCACACACTTGGTAATGATATACGGGAGATTGCATCGACTGTCTCATTCTCTGCAGTTCTGCCTGTGCATAACCGTCAGCAGGACAAGCAGTTGCGTATTAAGGAATTCAATGTATGGCTTGGTGAATGGTGTTTGAACCAGGGATTTGGCTTTGTGTCTCATGTTGGCTCTAGCTGGAATGGAAAAGAACTGTACAAGAAAGATGGCTTGCATCTTTCTCCCAAGGGAACGAATGTCCTCAGTGAACAGTTCAAAGTTTTTGCTAAGGAACATTTAAACTAGGAAAGGGGGCACAAAAGAGACAATCCATGAGTTCGGCTGCCCCCGAAAAACAATGCCAGAAGATGCCAGGAGCTGAAAAGATAAGAAATGACAAGCTGAGAGTCTTGTCTACAAATGCTCGCAGTTTAGGGAATAAGATCAACGAACTTGAGTCTGTAATGGCATCTGAGAATATAGATTTAGTGGCTGTTACTGAGACATGGTTCAATGAGAGTAATGACTGGGATATAACAATACCTGGGTTCTCTCTATATAGGAAAGACAGAGAAGGCAAGAAAGGCGGTGGAGTGGCCCTATATGTGAAAGATAGCATAAAATCTAATCTAATACAAGTCAGCGAAACCAATTTAGAGTCAGTTTGGGTTACGTTGCAGCTCGGTAATCATAAGGTAACTCGTGTAGGTGTCATATACAGACCACCAAGCCAAGTCAAAGAATTGGATGATCTACTAGTCGAGGAAATGGCTAAAATGACATTGAAAGGGGAAGTTGTCATAATGGGAGACTTTAATCTTCCTGATATAAACTGGAAAACCAAAATAGCTAGTTCTGCCAGGAGTACTGACATTCTAAATTCCCTACTGGGATTATCTCTACAGCAAGTAGTTGAGGAGCCAACCCGGAAGGAGGCGATTTTAGATTTGGTATTCACAAATGGCAATTTGGTATCTGATATCACTGTAGGGGAAAGCTTAGGATCCAGTGATCACCAGTCAGTGTGGTTTACTATAAGTACAGTGACTGAGTCACTCCACACAAAAACAAAAGTTTTAGATTTTCGGAAAACAGACTTTTCTAAAATGAGATCAGTGGTATACGAGTCCCTATCAGACTGGAACAATTTCAATGGAGTCCAAGAGAAATGGGACTACTTCAAAGTGGCACTATTGAAGGCAACAGAAAAGTGCATTAGGCTCGTCAGTAAAAGCAAAAAGGAAGAGACCACTGTGGTACTCAGCAGAAGTGGCCAAAATTATTAAAAACAAAAAGATGGCATTTAGTAAGTATAAAAACACCCAAAACGAGGATGACCGGGAAATCTATAAGATGAGGCAGAGAGAGGCCAAGCAAGTTATAAGAGCTTCTAAAGCTCAAGCAGAAGAGAAATTAGCTCAGTCAGTGAAAAAAGGTGATAAGACATTCTTCAGATACATAAATGAAAAAAGGAAATTAAAAAAGGAATTACCAAATTAAAAACAAAAGAAGGAAGGTATATGGAAGAGGATAAAGAACTAGCTGACTGCCTCAATGAATACTTCTGTTCAGTTTTTACAAAGGAAAATGAAGGAGAAGGACCTCAGTTAGGGAGGAAGACTCATGAATCCTTTGATGCATGTGTCTTTACAGAGGAAGAGGTTCTAAGTCAGCTGTCTAAAATTAATACAAATAAATCACAGGGGCCTGATGGGATACACCCAAAGCTATTAAAAGAGCTTAGAGGTGTACTAGCAGAACCATTAACAGATTTATTTAACCAATCACTGGTAACAGGTGTCATCCCAGAAGACTGGAAATTAGCAAACGTTGTGCCAATTCACAAGAAAGGTAGTAGAGAGGAATCGGGCAACTATAGGCCGGTAAGCCTGACATCAATAGTGGGGAAATTAATGGAAACCATACTCAAGGAGAGGATTGTGGAACATCTAAAAACTCATGGGTTGATTGATGAAAAACAGCATGGGTTTACTTCAGGGAGATCATGTCAAACTAATCTTATTGACTTTTTTGATTGGGTGACTAAAATAATAGATGGCGGAGGTGCAGTAGACATCGCTTATCTGGACTTTAGTAAGGCTTTTGATACTGTCCCACATAGAAGGCTTATCAATAAACTACAGTGTTTGAACTTGGGCTCACATATTGTTGAATGGATTAGGCAGTGGCTGAAGGACAGAAAACAGAGGGTTGTAGTCAATGGAGTATATTCAGACCATGGTATTGTTACCAGTGGGGTACCTCAGGGATCTGTTCTGGGACCTATATTGTTTAATATCTTTATCAGCGAAATTGCAGAAGGCCTCAATGGTAAGGTGTGTCTTTTTGCTGATGACACAAAGATTTGTAACAGGGTTGATGTTCCTGGAGGGATACACCAAATGGAAAAGGATTTGGGAAAACTAGAGGAATGGTCAAAAATATGGCAACTAAAATTCAATGTTGATAAGTGCAAGATAATGCACCTGGGGCGTAAAAACCCAAGAGCAGAATATAAAATCAGTGATACAGTACTAACCTCAGTATCTGAGGAAAGGGATTTAGGGGTCATTATATCAGACGACCTAAAGGTGGGCAGACAATGTCATAGAGCAGCAGGTAATGCCAGCAGAATGCTTGGGTGTATAGGGAGAGGCATTACCAGTAGAAAGAGGGAGGTGCTCGTGCCGCTCTACAGAGCACTAGTGAGACCTCATTTGGAGTATTGTGTGCAGTACTGGAGACCATATCTGCAGAAGGATATTGAAACTTTGGAGAGAGTTCAGAGAAGAGCTACTAAACTAGTACATGGATTGCAGGACAAAACTTACCAGGAAAGGTTAAACGACCTTAACATGTATAGCTTGGAAGTAAGAAGAGACAGAGGGGATATGATAGAAACTTTTAAATACATAAAGGGAATCATCACGGTAAAAGAGGAGAGAATATTTAAAAGAAGAAAAACTGCTACAAGAGGACATAGTTTTAAATTAGAGGGGCAAAGGTTTAAAGGTAATATCAGGAAGAATTACTTTACTGAGAGAGTAGTGGACGCATGGAATAGCCTTCCTGCAGAAGTGGTAGCTGCAAATACAGTGAAGGAGTTTAAGCATGCATGGGATCGGCATAAGGCCATCCTTCATATAAGATAGGGCCTGGGGCCATTCATAGTATTCAGTCTATTGGGCAGACTAGATGGGCCAAATGGTTCTTATCTGCCGACACATTCTATGTTTCTATATGGGTCAGTTTTACTGCATAGAGAATGACGGCTTCCATTACATCATATGCAACACTGGTGCCATTACAAAGTACAACTGCAAAAAAGCAAGCCTTCATATGTGAAAGGAAAAATAAAAAAGTTATGGCTCTGGGAATTCAGGCAGGAAAAACATAAATACAAAAACTGAAGATCTGGAAGGGGTTAAATAATTGAGATTAATTGTGATAATGGCGGATACATTTTTATTTTGTTATTTAAAGAAGCACTCCCAAAAAATATTTTATTCTCTAACCTTTTAAAAAGGAACATGATGTAAACTTTAGTGAAAGAAATCTCACCAGTTACTGTATTTGTGAGTTATAACCTCCCTTCTGATCCTCAAGTGTGTCTTGTGAAAAACACTCTTGACTCTAAATAACACAGCATTTTATGTGTGGACAGGAAGCCAGTTTCTCTGTGTATTCCTATGGGGGCATCAGTGTCGATGTAGGAATAAATAGAGTAACTAACTTCCTGTCCTGTGTCAGTTGGAGAGTCCGAGTATTGGTCACATGACACAGCTAAGGATTAGAAGGGAGGGGATAACTTACAAATAAGATGACTGGTAAGAAGATTACCTTCACTACAGTTTACATCTACCTTTCTAATGGTCCAGAGAATAAAGCTTTTTGTGGGAGTGCTTCTTTATTGGAACAGAACAACAGAAACCTTTTAGCACTTATACGAATTTGGCCTTAAATAACTCCCCCTCCCCTCCACACACACACACACACACGCCCGGGACTTTCACAGAGGTGGTACTTACCTCGCTCCCTGGCAGCTTCCTCTCTCTGGTCCCCGCACAGCCGCCGCTGCATCTCCCTGTCGCGCAGATGAAAACATCCGGTATCGGGGGGTGGGAGGGATGCAGCTAATGGCAGGCGTTGATTGGGACAAGCCTCCCTAGCATTGTGGGTGGCGCTAGGGAGGCTTGTCCAAGTGACAGCCTGCCATTGGCTAAACTCCCCCAAACCCCCCCTCCCCCATGGGGTTATTCACACCGCATTTTTTTTTGATGGTCTGTGAAACGGACGTAAAAAAAATAGAACATGTTTCACTGACCGACTGCCCCCTTGAAGAAACGTCCGTTAAAAATGAACAGTTTATCCGTTTTAAAGGGCGTTTTTTTTTTCACTGCCTTCAGCACTCAGTTGAACTGAACACAGTATATTACAAAAATGTATACCATCACTGTCTATATTAAAAATAAGTGAAACAGTTCTACTTAAAATAATTATCTTAACCCATAATCCAACAGCTGGGATCACTTTTCTTCCACAAGAGGTCCCTAGCCGTCTAGAGTAGGCAGACATTCTATACCGTATTAAGAGATAGAAAACAGAAGATTTGAAATTAAAAATCTGACCGGTTATCCTGCATGATGGATTTGTGTGACGCGTATAATTAGCAATGGGCACATTATTTTTTATTTTTTTTGTCAGTTCAATTTTTTTGAATTGATTCATAATTTTCAGGCTTGAGATGGACTGCTTTTCCTGTTTAAAGAATTGCTTTTAGCTAATTTAATAGAATAAAAGGCTAAACAATTCTTCCTTCCTATGAAGTGGTGAATCTGCAAAATAACTCTCTCATCTACACACACATGCACACAATGTGAATCCGGTGTATTCAGTGTAGTCTGCCCCCCATGAGCTAAATACATCATCAGCACATATTCCGCTGGCCAGGAGTATCTGTGTAAGTCAGTGCTAATAGCATGGCATCCAAACTGGGGTATATTCTAGCCAACACTCAACTCTCAGAAGTATTAGTTCTGAGGTAGGTTATTACCCTTTTGATTATTTTGAAAATGGAAAGGGATTGAAAAACAAATATTTCAGGAAGTTGCATAAGTTTTCATTGTACAGTCATGTAATGGGGTCCTCTAGTTGTTATAGAAGGGTCTTAGTCAATGGTATAAAAAAAAAACATAATCAATTTCTCGCTTGTATCATTGGGGGACACAGAAGACCATGGGTATAGCTGCTGCCACTAGGAGGCAACACTAAGCAAAACAGTGTTAGCTCCTCCTCTCAGCTATATCCCTCCTGCAGACACTGAGCTAATCAGTTTTTGCTTAGTGTCTGTAGGAGGCAGACATGTTTTCCTGCAGGTCTGCCAAAGATTTTTTCTTTCTTATTTTTATTTTTTATTTTTCCGATCAGAACACAGGCAAGTATTACCTACCTTTCCCTGCTGACCCTCAGAGCGCAAAACTTTGCGCCCATATCTTTGGTCCACTGAGCTCCGCCCCCAACCTACTTCCTTGCCTCAGTGCTTCTGTGGATGGGGGAAAAATAATTACTTATCACTCTTAGGGGTTTCTAGGATTGGGGCTGCATGTAATTCCCACAGCTATTATTATTATTAACCGTCGGAGCTTCACTCCTATTTTGGGCTTAGTTCCCATCACCCTGAAGCTGTGTGTGACCAGCTTGTTATCTTAGTGCTTGTAGTGCCCCACGTTCAGGCTTACACTGTGTCCTTTCTACAGCTACAGTGGAGCCAGTGGCACAATGGATAGGCAGCGTGTTTGCCCTACAGCTAGCTACTTACGACTAGGATACTGTACAACCTGTAGAATTACCCTCCTTCCATAGGTGGAGTAATTGCACATCCACTGGATTGTACAGCCTGTAGCATTAGGCCTCTTTCACACTTGCGTTCTAAGGATCTGGCAGGCACTTCAGTCCCGCCGGATCCGTCAGAACGCAAGTTGCCTGAAAGCATTAAAAGACTTGATCAGGATCCTGATCAGTCTTCGAAATGCTTTGAGGTTACTATGGCAGCCAGGATGCTATTAAAGTCCTGGTTGCCATAGTAGTAGTGGGGAGCGGTATACTTACAGTCCGTGCGGCTCCCGGGGCGCTCCAGAATGATGTCAGAGCGCCCCGTGTGCATGGATCACGTGATCCATGCGATCACGTGATCCATGCGTGTAGGGCGCCCTGACTTCACTCTGGAGCGTCCCGGGAGCCGCACGGACTGTAAGTATACTGCTCCCCCGCTCCCCACTACACTTTACCATGCCAACCAGGACTTTAGCGTCCTGGCTGCCATGGTAACCATTGACAAAAAGCTAAACGTCGGATCCGGGGATGCGCCGAAACGACGTTTAGCTTAAGGCCGGATCCGGATTAATGCCTTTCTATGGGCATTAATTCCGGATCAGGCCTTGCGGCAAGTGTTCCGGATTTTTGGATGGAGCAAAAAGCGCAGCATGCTGCGGTATTTGCTGCGTCCAAAAAACGTTCCGGTCCTGAACTGAAGACATCCTGATGCATCCTGAACGGATTTCTCTCCATTCAGAATGGAGATCAGGATTTTTCCGGGATAGAGCGCCGAGGACGGAACTCTATGCCGGAAAAGAAAAACACCAGTGTGAAAGGACCCTTACTCCCTTCGATAGTTGGAGTACTTGCACTATCACTGGATACTGTACAGCCTGTAGCATTACTCCCTTCCATAGGCGTACTACTTGCACTACCACTGATACTGTACAGCCTGTAGCATTGCCTGCCTTCCTTAGGTGGAGTAATGCCACTTCTACTGGATACTGTACAGCTTGTATTATTACCCTTTCTTAGATGGAATACTTGCACTACCACTCGATACTGTACAGCCTGTAGCATTATCCTCCTTTCTTAGGTGGAGTACTTCCACTTCTACTACATTCTGTACAGCTCGTGGTATTGCCCTCCTTTCTTGGACGGAGTACTTGCACTACCGCTGGATACTCTACAGCAGGCATCCTCAAACTGTGGCCCTCCAGCTGTTTCAAAACTACAACTCCCAGCATGCCCGAACAGCCTACAGGTATCAGCCTACAGCGGGGCATTGTGGGAGTTGTAGTTTTACAACAGCTGGAGGGCCGCAGTTTGAGGATGCCTGCTGTACAGCCTGTAGCATTACCCTCCTTTCTTAGGAGGAGTATTTGCACTACCACTGGATCCTATTCATTCTGTATCGTTGCTCTTTTTTTCATAGGCAGGTTATTTGCACATGGGACCCTCTACATCCGGTAGCAAGGCCTCTTTCCATAGGCGGAGTATTTGCTTCAGCACTGGATACTGTACAGCCTGTCACATTACTCTCCTTTTATAGGCGGATTACTAGCAATACCACTGGATACTGTACGTCCTGTACCATTAGCCTCCTTCCATAGGCAGAGCATTGGCACTACCACTGGATCATATATTCCCGGTTGCATTGCCCTCCTTCCATAGTGGGTGTATTTACACTTCCACTAGGTACTGTACATTCTGTGACATTATCCTCATTCCATGGAGTAATTGCACTACCACTGGATCCTATACAGACTGTAGCATTATTCTCCTTCCTTAGGTGGAGTAATTGCATTTCCATCGGATACCATATGTTCTGTCGCATTACCCCTTCCACAGGTGGAGTAATTGCACTAATCCTAGCTCTCTTCTATAGGTGGGCTAGTTGCACCACAATCGCATACTGTAGATCCTGTTGCATTACCCTCCTTCTATTGACAGAGTAGTTGCACAATCAGTAGTGCCTGCACTACCAGTGGATCCTGTACATCTGTCGGGTTTCCCTTTTTCCGTCAGCGGAGTAACTCCATTACCACTGGAAACTGTTTATCCTGTTACATTATCCGTATTTCTTAGGTGGAGATGGCTACCACACCTGCATACTGTAAGATCCTGTAGAATATTACCTGCCTTCCATCGGCGGGGTAGTTCCACAACCAGTGGTACTTGTTCTACCATTGGATACTGTACATCTTGTCGGCCTCCCTTCTTTCAATAGGCAGAGTATTTACACTACCTCTGGAATCTTCTGCTCTATCGCATTATCCTCTTGTCGCATTCCATCCCCTTCCAATGGTGGTCTCCTTGCTAGACACAGACAACTCCCTTACCCCCTGTCATAGGCTGTATTTTGGCACTACCACGGAATACTGTGACTACTTTCACACTATCCTTTTCCTCAGGTAGTCATTGTACGGATTGGGGTCGGGATCCTACATGGCAGCCTCTGTCTTTCCAGGGTGTTGACCCACGACATGCCTCTCCTTGTGGCTTGAGTCCCCATGTGGAGCATTCTAAGGGCCCTTTCACACTGGCGTTTTTGTTTTCCGGCATAGAGATCCGTCGTCGGGTCTCTATGCCGGAAAAATCCTGATCAGGATCATCCCCATGCATTCTGAATGGAGAGAAATCCGTTCAGGATGCATCAGGATGTCTTCAGTTCAGGACCGAACGCTTTTGGACGCAGCAAATACCGCAGCATGCTGCGCTTTTGTTCCGTCCAAAATCCGAACACTTGCCAAGGCGGATCCGGAATTAATGCCCATTGAAAGGCATTAATCCGATCCGACCTTAGCTAAACGTCGCTTCGGCGCATTGCCGGATCCGACATTTAGCTTTTTCTGACTGGTTACCATGGCAGCCAGGACGCTAAAGTCCTGGTTACCATGGTAAAATGTAGCAGGAGCGGCATACTACATTCCGTGCGGCTCCGGGACGCTCCAGGATGACGCCAGGGCGCCCCAGTGCATGGATCACGTGATCGCATGGATCACGTGATCCATGCGCATGGAGCGCTCTGACATCATTCAGGAGCGCCCCGGGAGCCGCACGGAATGTAAGTATGCCGCTCCCCCGCTCCTACTATGGCAACCAGGACTCTAGTAGCGTCCTGGCTGCCATAGTAACCTGAAAGCAATTCGAAGACTGATCAGGATCCTGATCAGTCTTCTAATGCTTCAGGTGACTTGCGTTCTGACGGATCCGGCAGGACGGAAGTGCCTGCCGGATCCTCAGAACGCAAGTGTGAAAGGACCCTAATTTTGTTGCTTTTCCTTAGCACGCTTGGCGTCCACACTCCTTTAGAAAGTGGAACGTCTGCATGGGTTGCCAGTTTTCTTCCTTCCCCGGTGGAGTATTGCGCTACCAACAGTTCATTTTGGCTACTGCTGTTTGACCTAATTTTCAGTTGGTGTCTCCCCTCTGGAGAGGCCATAGGTGCTGGTATGGCCTCCCTCTATGAAGCAGTCTTTGCGCTGACCGTAGATTTTTGGCCTACTCTAGTTCCGTGGCTACTACTGTATGACCCCTCCCCAGGGGAAGTTTTTGTTTTACCTGTACAATCCTTTTCTCGTTGAGTGTCGCCTCCTAGTGGCAGCAGCTATACCCATGGTCTTCTGTGTCCCCAAATGAACTCAGCGAGAAAAGGATTTTTCCAGGTAAGACAGAAATCCTACTTTGTCAATTACACCTCCTATACACGACCGTATTTTTGGTCCTTGTCCGATCTGCATTTATTTGCTGTCACGCTTTGGTGTGGGAGGTAAGCCCACACCAAACGTAGGAGAGAAAGGGGTGAGGGGAAAAGGCCTGGAAACTAGGGAAAGGAGCAGGTCACCTCCTAGAGAAACCCTAATCAAAGTCCTGACTGACTGCAAGTATGAACTGACCCCAGAGGTAGGTGAGTTTATACACAGGAACCTAATGTCCTAACTCGCCCTGTAGGACCCTGGAACTTATGTCAGCACAAGAGACAACCTGTTCCTCTCCTCATAGGAGTCTCCCTCAGGCCTAAACAGAAATGACAGGAAAAAGAGCTACACAAGAAAACCCAAACAATAAACAATAGGGGAAGAAGACACTTCAAATGACTATGGAAGCACAGGAACTCCGCCGAGATCCAAACACCTGCAAATCCACAACAAGACTGAAGCTATAAACCGCACAGCATGGTGGGAGAAGCCACAATAAATAGGGAAGGTTAAATGACCACACAAGCGACACCTGAGGCAAGGGGTCAGATCAAACCACATGTTGCCAGTCTCCCTGATCTCCTTTGCAGATCGCACGCGAACCCATTCATTTCTATCGGTGCGCAAAAGCAACAGACAGAACTCAGATGTCACCCTTGTGCTGTCCACATCCGTGCGGCTGGGCTGCGGATAATAGCAGCTGTTTTATTCTTGTCTGTTTTGCTTACAAAAATAGGCTTTATTTTTTTATTTTTTAAACTGGATCCCGTGAAAACTGTTGAATGTCGTTTACGTTAGATACGGTCGTGTGCAGGATGCCTCATACATATTTTACAACATTTCAGTATTACTGGCACATCCTTACTTCAGAAGGCTCTGATCATCCAAATATTATTCATGGACCTGTCAATGAAAAAATTCCATTGGTCTGAGGAATGTTCTTCTAGAAATGTTCCTGACGTTGTTGTTGACAGGATCATCCATGTTTGTTCACAGTCTTTATACTGGGTCCTTTCACTACTACAGTGCACTGTCATAAGGAACATGACATAATGGAAAGACTAGAGAAATCATAAGTTTTCTTTTTCACTCACCTACAGAGTTTCCAGACAAAACTGGTGCAAAGGAAGAGTTGTCCGTAATAACCATTCAGGTTGCAGATTTGGAGGGATATTTATAAAATGTCAGTTTTGTGGTGTAAAAAAGTTGCAAGTGACGGTGTTGTGCGGCATTTGGTGCACATTTATGCAATATTTGGTGAGCCTCACCACTTGTGTAAAGAGTAAGGGCTCATGCTGGGCTCAACTGTGTGCTGGCTGGGCCCGTGCTGCAGACCGCAAATTGCGGTCCGTACTGCACGGGCACCAACCGTGGGGCAGCCGCATGCGGATCGCGAACCCATTCACTTGAATGGGATCCGCGATCCGCATCCGACTGTCAAGTAGTGCATGCACTACTATTTTGCGGTGCGGAGGCACAGCCAGAAACACCACGGAAGCACTCCATAGTGCTTCCGTAGGGTTCCGATCCGTGCTTCAGCACCACATTTCCGGGTTTGCAGACCCATTCAAGTGAATGGGTCCGCATCCGTGATGCGGGGTGCACACGGCCGATGCCCCGTGTATTGCGGACCCTCCGCATGCAGACCGCAATACAGCAACGGCGGGGCTACGGCCGTGTGCATGAGCCCTGAAAAGAAGGTCAGGATTACAGAGTAGAACACTTCCATGTCTTATTTATGATGTGCCACTTTTTAAAAAGTCACATCTCCACATCGGGTAACTTCCTGGTGTTCTTTTACAGACATTGGCGTACACCACCTTGCACTTGTGCCAAATATATTATTAATGTGCGCCATTTCATACATTTGGCCTAACCTCACAAAGCAAAGACAGACTTGAAATTCACTCCAAAACCAATGCAAATGATACCATCCCCCACCCCCTGTAAAAACGGTTATGCCATGATTGATGTAAAAAATGAAAATCACAGTCTCTTTCTTACAAAGTAACAAAGCTAGAACCAGCCCTGTAAGTTACTTGGGTTTCAGAGATCTCCACACTCATTGCTCTGCTAGATTTTCTTCAGGGTGTGTGTCCTTTCTGCTGCAGCTCTCTCCCTGTACCAGCCACAGCTTCTAACAGACCTTATGGCTGGTGGCGGTTGAAGATGTAAACGGAGTATGTTCGACCAGCTTAGTGAGATGGAAAAGAACAAACAGCAGGAGGCGCTCTACAGATACATTTTATTGAATAGCTCACTGGTTTTACTACATTTTTAATTATATGCAATTACAAAAGTATTCAGATCCAGGTTCTGGTTTGAAAAATGTAGAAATAGGGCTTCTCAAAAAGAAAAATGGAGTCTTACTGGTTGTTGTTGCTATTCTCCAATTTTCCCCTGCACTTTCATATATTTTATAATGCGTATGTCACCATAATACAGAATCTCTAGAGCACTGGTGTAGAGTCTGTGTGGTAGATCTCATCCTCTAACCACACTGGTGCCTCCGCCTGTGCCACTCACTGCATTGATCACCCATACAGTATAGTATTGAATTTAAATGTATTCCTCTTACCCACAAAGCTGATTTGAGCACACATGGATGATCTCTGCCTTAGGCCCCATTCAGACACTCGTATAAACAGGTTGGCACCCGTTCAGCAATTTTGCGGAAAGGGGGCGAACCCTTTCATTTCAATGAGGTTGCAAAAGATGTGGACAGCACACCGTGTGCTGTCTGCATCCATGGTTCCTTCCGTAGCTGCATGGAAAGAATAGAGCATGTCTTACCCTTGACCGGAATCGCGGACAAAAATAGACATTTTCTATTTATTATGGTTGCGGCCATATGCGGTATTCGTGTTTTGCTCATCTGCAAAACGCTACAACGAATAAGGCCTTAAAGTGGGTTTCCTGGATTTTTTTAAACTGTTGACCTATTTTATGGATAGGTTATCAGTATCTGCCAAGGGTCCAACATCCAAGCACAGCGCCGTACATTGGCAGTGCTTGGCCATGTGACCACTGAATGTGATGTCACATGGCCTAGGCAAAGCTACAAGAAGGCCATGGTGTTACTGCGAGCGCCGGTGCCATCTCAAACAGCTGGACCCCCACCGATCAGATACTGATCACTTATCCAGAGAATAGGTCATAGAAATGGTAGAAAACCCTTTTGAGTATTATTCTGCCAGTCATTTCTCTTACGACTCATGCACACGTGTATGACAGTTCCCTTTTATACGGAGTTGTAATAGGGCTAACATAAAGGAGCATGAGCCCTCCACTCGTAGCTCTATATGCCTGTGATATCATCTGAAAGAGCACAGAAGTGCTTTATGTTAGCTTGCATACAAAATTATGTATGTAGTCATTGCTTGTAGGGGAGAATATCTCAGTACACATGGCGTCTGTACGGTTCCTTGTGTATTGGTTCATAGTAAGGCTCCATTCACAAGACCGTATGTTGTCCGCAAAAAAACGGATCCGTGTCCGCAAAAAAACGGATTGCATTCCGTTTTTTTGCTGATCCATAGACTTCAATATGGCCATGTCCTGATTTTCACTGACAAGTATAGGACATGTTTTTATTTTTTTTTGCTGAGCTGTGCAATGGAAGAAAAGTGAATGGGACAGCATCTAATCCGCAAAAAAACGGATCCGTTTTTTTGCGGACAACATACGGTCGTGTGAAAGGAGCCTTAGATGAATATTTCTTTCTGTCTGCGTTAGAAAGCATCTCATGTACAGAAGAGGTTAAATGTCTTGCTATAACTTGCACGTGTCTTGGTGTGTGCCGTACACTGTAGCAGAGCGGTGTTTTTCTGTGGTCGGGTATTGGAGCTGAGCATCCTGAGCCATTTAACACATTAGAGATGTGATTGAAGCTGACGGAGAGCATATCCTCCTCAGGTGTTTATTCTCTGCATGTTAAGTAGTATTAAGATGAGAGCTACATAAAAACAGCATGGGCTGATTTCTGCATGATCCACAAGGAGCACGGGGAGAAATGGAGTACATGGAATTCAGAGAGGACGCTGCACAGCCCTCATTGCTGGCACTGTGTCTTTTTCCTGCATATGTGTAACCTATTGGATTGTATTACTGGATAAAACAGCGTATTCACCCTACATGAGGATGGACTAGGTATATAGTGACTAACTGTGACTTCCATTTCTTACGCTTCCCCATTCCCAACATTGATAATACTCCAGTTCTTTCAATGACTAGATTATACATATTATTCCTAAACATTGTTGCTGCTTTGTTCATACTCCTACTGAATACTTTTAACAGACTACACATCCTTAAAGGGGTTGTGCACAAAGGTGGGGGTTTTGGCAAACTGGTCCTCCCTGGTTGCTGGTCCCCTGTGGGACTTGCAAAGGTAAAGCTTACTTATCTATTTGCCAGCGCCAGCTCCCCGCTTCTTCTCCTGCAGGCCTATGGCACCCCTCGGGGCTCCAGCGATGTCAACATCCGGTTTGACATTGCCGCAGCCAGTCATAGGCCTTGGCGGTGTCAGGCTCCTCTTGTGTCCAAGGGGAGCCTGACTCAACCGCTGCCTGTGATTGGCTGCGACAATGTCAATCTGGATGTTGGCCTCGCCGGAGCCCAGAGGAGCGTCGCAGGTCTGCAGAAGAAGGAGCAGGGGGCCGGCGCCCGGATGCTGCTAAGGGGTCCAGCAACCTCGCCATTCTTGCACAACCCCTTGAAGTAAATGCTTGCATTCCCCATGAGAGAACACTCCTCAAGCATCCTTTGTCAGCACTTCGGTGTTACTAAGTTGTCCCTCCTGAAACTGTATGAATAATGTGACAACGAGACATTATTATTCCCCCTCTGGAAAAAAAAAGGTGCACACACAAGCCAAGCATGCATGTTTATGGGAACGGTGTGGAGAGAAAGCCAAACAAGTATTTGGACAACTGTTACCTTACGTGTATCATCTGCTTAAAGGGGTTGGCTGCATTCTGGTGAAAATTCTAAAATACCATAAACAGATGTTTACTGGCATAGAAACCTCTTACTCCTCTCGTCTCTTACAGCGGCACATCGGTTCAGGGCACTCTACTGCCCATGGACGGGATGTGTAAACGGCTTTATCACATTCATTATGGTGCTTCCCTAGAGACATCCTCTTGTTTAGGAGCTGAAAGCGTTCAGTACATGCACAGATACAAGAAGTAGTGTCTCCAGTAAGGGCACATGCGCCACAGAGGGTGCAGCTGCGGAAGTGGACACGTGTAAATTGTGTGAATGCTCCCATCTGGAGTGCCATGGACGCAGCTGCTGTCTTCCCATTTTAACACCATTTTCCCATGCACTGCAGGGAGGCATAGAAATGGGTACTGCAGTAAGAATTGAGGGAACTTACAGTTTTCTATGTCAGTGCCCTTCAGTCTATGACATTTTTTAAATTTCACCAGAAACGTGAGAATATGATTTTTACAACTGGACAGAAGAGGACAGTTCAGGACCTGTATAACCTCCTTTTCTAACTGGCCAAGTGCTATGAAGGTGTACAATTAAAAGGGGCATGTCCTCTTCACTTGTGGCATTGGCCCCTTCTGGAGTCTTGCTTTGTTCTTCAAATTGCCAACTGCACTTGCTGAATGTACCTAATATTCACTTCTTCTGTTTTAGGACTTTCATTTAAACAGAGTAAATCTGGAGGAGTCTGCAGCGGTGGAAAGCAGCCCTTCTGGTGCCCGACCTAAGAAGAAAAACAAGAAGTCCTATGATTTAACAGTGGCTGATAGATTCTGGCAAAAACACAAAGGCAGGTAAAGTCTAGAGACTTCCGACAGAGATAAATATAGATGGAAAAACGTATATGTCCTGATACCTAAAACTACAATCACTGTAAACTTGTCCAATATGTATTCTTCACCTAGCCCAATAATCTGCCATTTAAAGTTGGACAAGTTTACAGTGAATGCGGTTTTACGTATCAAGATATAAGCACTCTGTATGCAAAAATCTGCACATAAAAATACCAAAATATATCTTTATTAAAGTTGATAAAAGACAAAAACATAACAAATACAAGAGTAAATTGGTGGTGACAAACACAAGGAGTATGCCATACAAACAAAGGTCAAATATAACTAACCTAAAAAGGCACTGATCTATACAGGAATGGGTGTAAGTGAATAATCAAGCCATATGGTTCACCCTCCCGACCATGAGAATATCCGTTTACTTACATTACCTGTATACATCAGTGCCTTTATGTTATTTATATTTGACCCTTGTTTGTATGGCATACTCCTTGTGTTTGTCACTACGTGTTTGTCACTACCAATTTACTCTTGTATTTATTATGTTTTTGTCTTTTATCATTTTTAATAAAGATATATTTTGGTATATTTATGAGCAGATTTTTGCATACAGAGTACTTGGGTTCTCCCTGTTAGGGGTCATTGTATGTTGGCCCCTGTGACTTATTTTTGACTCATAAATTTGGACCCTCATTTGGGTCCCGATCTATTCTCATAGGTATTTGTATCAAGATATAATTAAAAAAAATATGGTCCTTATAGGGTATTAGATGGATCCTGTCACATTGAACATAGGGGGTCATATAATAATGCCGGCATTTTAGACACTGGTCTTAATAACCCTGTGCTGTCCTCTACATAACTTCGGCACATCCACTGCCAGTCTAAATCCACACCAGCTTCCTTGCTGGCATAGATTTAGAACATTTTCTATGCTAAACAGGCGCAGAAAATGATAAATGAGATGGGCCTGGCGGCCGTCCCCCTTTTTTAGACCTGGCATTAGTGGGGAAAAGTCGCAGATTGCGGCGCAAATTTGCAAAAGATGCACTCCAGAAAACTGGCGTGTATCACTTAGTAAGAGTCTGAGATGCAGGTAGTATACTACAGAGCAGGAGCAGCTGAGAAGACTGATGTATAGTTTTGTAAGAAAAGATTAGATATAAACTTGCTGTACATTTAATTGTGCTGTGTAGTCCAGGAGGCGGTCCTATCAGTGATTGACAGCCTACTCTCTATGACTGTGTGTATACGGAGTTAGATGTCAATCATTGATAGGACCGCCTCCTGGACTTCACAGCCCAGAATGAGCAGGAATTTAAATGAATAAATGACATGTTAGACTACATTCACACCACCAGTAAACTGATCCAGCAGACTGTTCTGAAAGAGAACAGCCTACCGGATTTCACCGGATCCGACATTGCTCGATACCGTTCACCACCGGACCCCATAGACTATAATGGGATCTGGCTGCTTGTTGGCATGAATGCCAGGTTTCGGCTGGACAGAAACTCACAAATAGCTTATAGGACCACCTTTAGGAGCAGTACTTGAAGTAATCTTTTAGCAGACTTCAGGAGTCTCTCACATCATTCTGGAGGAATGTTGGCCCTCGCTTTTTTACAACATTGCTACAGTTTATTGACTTTTGAGGTCATTCATTTAAAGGAATGTCTCATCAGAAAATTACCAATTTTTTTAAATAATGTTTTCATGTTAAAGGGGTTTCCTGAGACTGTTTCACTGATGACTATCCTCTAGATAGGTCATCAGTATCTGAGTGGTGGGGGTCCGACAGCAGTCCTCAGCTGTTTGAGAAGTCAGCGGCGCTTCTGTGGGTGCTGTGGCCTTCTCTCAGCTTTTCCTAGGCCAAGGACGACACATTCATTGGTCACGTGGTCTAGGAGCAGCTCAGCCCTGTAGAAGTGAATGAGTCTGAGCGGGATATCAAGCTCAGCCGCTATACTGTGTACGGCGCTGTTCTTGGTGAGCACGGAGAAGGCAGCGGCGCTTACAGAAATGCCTTCTCAAACAGCTGGGTGTCAGATCCTTTTTAAACATATTTTTAAAAAATTTTTGGTGATGTTATTTTTAATTGTCCATGTCAATATCTATATATATAAAAAAAAAAAAAAAAAAACGCCAACTCCTGCAGTTTTACTGGCTAGTAATCCTAATAATATTGCAATGACACATATCACCTTTATAAGGTTAACACAGGATCCACTCTTCGCAGTAGGTGATTGTCAAAGCTTATCTACTCCTGCCTAGAAAACTTTCCCATAGATGTCGATGAGGTCCGCTCCTGCCCATTGTGTCTATGGCCCATGGTGACTGCTGTAAGGCATATCTCAATGCTACTGAGAACACCTCAGGCAACATGGCAGCCCCCATGGCCATGTTGAGGAAATAGAATAAAAAATCTGCAACCAGAAAATAAAAACAAATTTAAAAAAATATATTTTGGTATTTGGCTCTAATTGGTAAAAAAATAAAAATAAAAAAATATTCTATGACACATTTCCTTTCGGTCCCTCCACAGCATTTCAGTTGGGTTAAGGTCTGGACTTTGACTGGGCCATTGCAACACCTTGATCATTTTTTATTTATTTTTTTCAGCAATTCTGTTGTAAATTTGTTGCATGATCCAGTTTTGGCTAAGATTTGGCTGCTCAATAGGTGACCCTACATTTGACAATACTCTGGTATACAAAGGAGTGCATGGTAAATTCAATGACAGCAAGGCCCCCTGGTCCTGTGGCCGCAGAACGAGCACAAATCATCACTGTGATTGACAGGTGGTATGAGGTGTTTGTGCTGATGCGCTGTTTGGTTTTCACCAAATGTGGTCCTGAGCATTATGGCCAAACATTTCCACTTTGGCCTCTTCTGTTCAAAGATAACCCTTCCCAGATTAATGGGCAACCACAGTGCTTCTTTAAAGTGTAACTATCATGTTTTCATTTAAAAACTGAATCAATTTTAACATATGTTACTGCTGGTGGAGCCTTATGCATAAAGCAATCTTTATTTTCTTTACATACCACTGTTTTCCTTGAGTTTTTTCCTTAGTTATGGCTGTTTTAACCCCTACAATATGAGGATCTTCTCAAGATGGCTCCTCTGCCAGTTCTCCAAGGCCAAAACTGCTTTCCCTTACTTCCCATATACACTGCTAAGACTCGCGCCAATGTGATATTGATGACCTGTCCTTGACATTAACACACTCCTGAATGCTTCAGACCAGCAAACTGCCCAAACGTCTGCTTTTATATAGTTGACCAACTTGCTGATGTTCAGTTAATCATAGGCATTTGATTGGCAGTCCTGGCTGCTACTATTTGCCCTAATTCCAATGGAAGCAGTAAAGGTTAACTTTTCACACACAGCACTTAAAGGGGTTGACCAACTCTCCAGTCACCACTATGGGACTACCTGAAATAGCAAAGGACCAGCTCCCATAGCGGTGAACAGAGGGTAACTGTGCATACGCGGCTGCTCTCTTCACCTTGGGGACCCTGTTCTGGAGATAGAAGCGGGTCCCAGAGGTCCTACACCTATCCAACATGCTGAACTTGCAACAGGTGACCAGTACAGTGGAAACCCCTTTTTTTTTTTTTTAAACGGAATTCAGCTCTGGGTGTGTTGATGGTTTTGACCCAACTGGCGATAGAATTTTTTTTTTTTTTTAAATTCCAACAGTAGGTAGTAGTAGCTTTAACCCCAATTTTTTACAAGGGTTAAAAGGAAAATAGCACCACAGAACATGTTACTCAATTTGTCCAGAAATATCTCCAAATGTGGTCATAAACTACTGTTTGGGAACACAGCAGGGTTCAGAAGGGAAGGAGCAGCATCTGGATTTTGTAACAGAATTTACTGAGGTTTTTAAGAGCCATAACTTTTATTTTTTTGTTGACTGAGCTGTGGGGTACATTTGGCTTTTGTATCTCTTTTTATTTAATGGCAAAAATTGTAATTCTGTCTATTTTTATTTGTTATGGGATTCACTCTGAGGCATAAATGAAATGATTACTATATTCTGCAGGTTGATACTATTATTTTGATACCAAATTTATATAGTTTTTTTTATATTTTACTTATTTTCTATTGTAAAATCACTTTTTATTAAAAATCTTTTATATTTTGCATCACCATATACTAACACCCATAACATTTTTAAATCTCCATCAAAGCTGCTCTGTGTGGGCTTGTTTTTTTGTGGGACAGGCTGTAGTTTTTTTGGTATCATTTTGACTTTTTGATTGTGTGTGGGGAGGTGAGGTTTGTCAAATTGCAATTGTATCAGTGATTTTAATTTTTTATGGGGTTCACCATGCGGTATATATGAAATGATATCTTTGTTCTGCAGGTTGATACGAATATGGCAATACCAAATTGTTTCATGTTTTACTACATTTGCATCATAATTAGATTTTTGATTGATCACTATTCATCACATTTTTTGGGGGAAATGAGATGGTTAATTTTTTTGCCAATTAATAATGACTGGATAACAGGAAAATCGTGATTTTTATTTTTATTATGTACTGATACCTGAAAACCATGGAATTCAAAGAGGGTATAAACAGGATACTGTGGTGTATTAAAGAGGTTCTCCCATGAATAATGTAAAAATTAAAAGGTAAACATCTTTTCTAACAAAGCTAGAACCAGCTGGGTACCTTACAGTGATCCAGAGATCTCCCCATTCACTGCACCAGTTGTTCTGCAATATTTATTTCAAGCTGTCCGCTTAGGGTTATGTCTTTTCTTGGGGGTGTGCTCTTTCTGCTGCAGCTGGTGACAGTTGAAGGATGGAAGCATGTGCTTCGATCTCAGTGAGCAGGACAGAGAAATTAGAACAAGAGCAAACAGCAGGTGGCGCTATAACAGATTTCATTGAATAACTCAGTAGCTAGGATACATTTTTAATTGCATGCAATTACAAAAGTATTCAGATCCAGGTGATGGTTTGAAAAACATTGAATATTTTTTGTGGGACAAGCCCTTTAAAAAAAGCATGCACTTGCAGTATAGGGACATAACATTGCCACTTTACATAGTGCTGATGCAGCCTCTTCTGAAATCGTCAGTTCTGTTCTGGGCACCAGATGCTCCGATGTTCAAAAGAATACAAAGAAAAGCTGATTAGGGTCATGGCACGTCTTAAGGCCCCCATAGATATTAGTGTATCGTCAGCCGAAACCTGCTGAAAATTACTAGTTTGGCCAAAAATCTAATGTGTACAGGAACTCCCGACAGATGATGTTGGGGAAGAGAAGGATCGAAGTGAATGTTTTCACCCGATCCTTGAGTTCTCCTAGGACATAAGCTGTTTGTAGAAGTGTGTCCGTTAGCGGTTTTATCCCCTCTGCCCATTGACAACACATATACACTTGGCTGTATGTGTATGAGGGAATCGGGAGTGAGAGCTCTTCAGCTGAACCTGTGTGGCAAGAGTTAGTTTTAAGGAAAGATCATGAGAATTCGTAATCTATCTTGAGAAGAGGCATCTAAGGTAGGATATAATTATATTTTTGTCTTTTTAGGGCAGATTCATTCATTATGGGTTTCCTACCTTCTTCTGGACCATTAGACAGAAACTCTTTATTTTTTGTTCAGGCATAACCCTTCCCTTTATCGCCATGCTCTCCCATCCCTTGGTTCTACTTGATGGATATCATGTAGCTTTCAGTTTCATTAGTACTGCTTGCATAATGGGCTTACAGTTTTGTAGGTGTACAGTAGTGTTACCTGCAGAACACATATCCATTAAAGTGTACCTAAACTTTCTAACAACTTTACTAAAACCTATTTTAAATGTCAGAAAAATAATTTAGATATTTATTTTTCTGTTTAACTTATGAAGTAGGCACGGGGCCACAGCGCCCTTATCCCTGCTCCTGCCTGTGTCAGCACTCTTGTACCAATCCTGGCATATCACATCCGATGTGCTATGCCAGGCTTTAGAGGAGCAGGCACGAACAGGTGCAGTGATGTGCTATGCAGAGCTTTTAGAGAGTGGAGTTAGCGGGCCAGACCGCCCTGTATAGCACATCCCTGCTGCTGCTTGTGCCCCTAAAACAGAGCATAGCATATTGGATGTGCTAGGCCAGATTAAGCAGAGCAGAGTTGGCACTGGGTAGAGGAGCAGTGAATGCTTCTGCCTGTTCAGGGCTCCTTGCAGGGGAATCCATAAACCAGTACACCGCTGACATGTCAGCAGTGAACGAGTGTACAGATTCTGCTATAGGTGCCTGAACATCAGGTGCATATTTCAGAAGTAAAACAGGAAGCTAAATAAAGTATATTACAAAAATATTGTTATGACATTTAGAATAAGTTTAAATTGATGGAAAGTTTAGGTACACTAACGCCAAAAACCACAAACTGACAATGCAGTTTTGTGTTGAAAAAAAACTCGTCAAAAGCCACATGAAAAAACACATTAAAACGAGCTGCGTGTGAATTCCGCATTGAATTTTGTAGGCAGATTTTCACACTCTGTCATGTGCACATAACGTCTCAATCAGTTTTAAAACGTGACAATTTGCAGGTTTCGACCTCATAGCAGCCACTCTTTGTGGTCGTACCTGAGAGACTGTCCTATAGGGCGATATTGTTAATGTCAATCTGCAGATGCTCCTCGACCACTCCATGTGGCCGTACCCGAATTATGCCTCTAACTTGCCCCAGTCAGGAATCTCAAGCAAAAGTCTTTGTGCTGGGAACTTATGTGGTTTCTTACCAATTTATGTTAGGAAAATACACCAGACTGGGAAATAATTGTATGAGAAGTGTTTGCTGCTTTAGACTAGAGCACTCTTGTGATTTTTCCTCAGCCCCTTTCCTGAAGTTGCTGAATCTGTGCAGCAAGAGCTGGAATCTTACCGTAACCAAGAGGATGAAGTGAAAAGGCTGAAAACCATAATGGTAAGTATTATTTCACCACTATGGGTGTTTTTCTATGAAATGTTTTCTGCATCTAAAACACTTTACCTTCAGACCATAAAAATCCTTTGTTATTTTATGGTTACCATTATAGGCAACAGCCATGATGCATATGTGAACACATCCTAACGCTAATCCCTCTGCATTACAGCATCCATAACTTTATTTTTTTACTCACAGGGCTGTCTGAGGCCATTTTATGCAGGAGATATTAATATTTTTTGACTTTGTTTGAGGATACATATAAATTACTGTGTAATTTTTATAATCGTTTTTTTGCTGTGAAATAATAGAAAAATTATTTTTGGCTTTTTTTTATGCCGTGTATCACTAAGTAACCTAATAATTAAATTCTACATGTTATTACGGTCACATGGATACTTAGTATGTGTTTTTTTTATTTTGTTCTGGTTCAGTATCTTGCATTGTGTATTGGTATGCTCCTCTCTTCCCCTCCCCCCTCTGTTTCAGCTTCTAGTTAGTTCAGCCTAGCCACTCCCTGTTTTCCCAGTCATGCATTGCTTTATTGTGTGCTTAGCTTTCTAAGGAGAATCTCCATCTTCTTAGGCTACACGCACACGACAGTTCTTTTTTGCTGTCTGCAAATCGCGGATCCGTCCTCCTTTTTATCCACATCCATTCCGTGTGTCCGCAAATTTTGTGGGTTGTGTTTCTGTTTGTCTTCTGTTTTTTTGCGGATCCTGACCCATTCATTTCTATGGGGCTGTGCACATGAGCGGTGATTTTCACGCATCACTTCTGCGTTGCGTGAAAATAGCAGCATGTTCTATATTCTGCGTTTTTCACGCAACGCAGGCCCCATAGAAGTGAATGAGGCTGCGGGAAAATCGCAAGCATCCGCAATCAAGTGCGGATGCAGTGCGATTTTCCCACAAGGTTTCTAAGAGACGGGACCCGATCTTTATTATTTTCCCTTATAACATGGTTATAAGGGAAAATAATAGCATTCTCAATACAGAATGCTTAGTAAAATGTGGATTAAGGGGTTAAAAATAAAAAAATAAACTCACCTTAGCCACTTGATCGCGTAGTTGCCGATCTCTTCTCTCTTCTTCAAGCGTTAGCTACCAGCTAAAGGACCTGTGATGACTTCACATCACATGGTCCAATCACATGGTCCATCACCATGGTGATGGACCATGTGATGAGCTCAGTGACCTTATCACAGGTCCTTTAGCCGACAGCTAATGAATGAAAAAGAGAGGAGAGATCGGCAACTATGCGATCAAGTGGATATGGTGAGTTAATTTTTTTATTTTTAACCCCTCCATCCACATTTTACTAAGCATTCTGTATTGAGAATGCTATTATTTTCCCTTATAACCATGTTATAAGGGAAAATAATAAAATCTACAGAATACTCAACCCGAAACCTGACTTCAGTGATGAAGTCCGGGTTCGAGTCTGGGTACCAAACATGCTGATTTTTCACACGCGCGTGCAAAACGCATTAAAATGCTTTGCACTCGCGCGGAAAAATCGCGCATTTTCCCGCAACGCACCCGCCTCTTATCCGGGCGTCAAACGTGCCGCCCGTGTGAAAGAGGCCTAAGTGTCTGATTCAACAAGTCACCTCAGTGCGCATAGAGGCTGCTCTCTCACATTTCGAAACGCCACACATTTTTATTTAATGTGTACACAATAAAATGTATTTCACAGTAAATAGTGGCGGTATTTTTAGAGGGCAGTTTGTGATTGATTTATTTATTTATTTTTTTATTTGTTCACAATAAAATGTCTTTCACAGTAAATAGTGGCGGTATTTTTGGAGGGCAGTTTGTTATTTTTTTTTTTTTTTTGCAGCACATTGTTTGTAAAAAAACAATTAGTAACAGCAAGTTCCTGGAGCACCCCAGCAGCCATTTAACCCCCTCATCTGCAGCAACGTCAGAAGATGTTGCTGCAGACTGGGGACCTGCACTTCCACTGTCATAAGGCAACATGTGGTCATTAAGGGGTTAAAGGGTTTGGCCACCTTTTTGGGAGTTTTTTTGGGGGACAAAACCCCCTCCAGGCCAGAACTGCAAAAGGGTTGGGTCCTGGCTTCTTCGCTCCCTCTTCACGGCAGCCTTGCTTAGGTCTCCTGTTGTCAATATTCATTTTGACACCACTGCAACCAATCACTAACTGCAGCAGTGATCTTGACCCCTGTGTCACGTGAACAGTTGACCAAGGGGAACAGGTCATCTCTGTGGCTAGTGATTGTGGAATGGTTCTATCGTCTTCTCTATATGGAAAAAATGCCACAAGCTGTAATTTACCCATGTGAGAAAAATGCATGTGGTTTTCATGTTTTTTTAGTGGCAATAAAAAAAATTTGTGTGAAATAGCCTTATGGATGAAAGGATTCAAGCACAGTAGTTGCTGCCAGGTTGTATGGTTGCCCTCTCTTTTATTTCTTAAAAGTACATTTTTAGTTTTGCTAGTGAACTTGATCAATTGCATTACAATTATTTTTTGTAGGATACGTGGTGTTTTCATAGGTATATATTTTAGGTGCACATGCCAATTTTATACATTTAGTAACCATTGGAACTTGATATTTATTCCCCTAAGTTTCTGGTCTGTGGTGTTGCAGTTAATGTTCCATGAATCTTTGTTTCTGACTCAGGGCTTGGAAGGTGAAGATGAAGGTGCTATCAGTATGTTGTCAGACAACACGGCAAAACTTACATCCGCTGTCAGGTAAGTTTTAGTGTGTAAAGTGCTTGTATTGTCAGAAAATGACTTATTGCTTAAAGGGATTCTGTCACCATGTTACAGCATATATAGATGCGGACATGCACGGCTAGATCGCCGCTAGCATGTCCGCACTATATGTGTGCCATAGCACTGCGCTTCATTATTGACTGTAAACAATTATTTTAATAATATGTAAATTAGGGAGTCAAGGTGCCCAGTAGGGCGGTACGAACCTTTCCTGTGCCCAGCCACGCCCCCTGTGAAGGAGCCCAGCACCGCCTCCGTTGTATCATTCTCATCCGTGCTGACAGTTAGAGCGCTGTAAGTCTCGCGATGCGCGAGATCGCGCATGCCCAGTTCTGACATAGTGTTCCTTCCCTGTGCTGGAATCAGCCTCAGGGAAGGAACTGGGCATGCGCGATCTCGCGCATCACGAGACTTACTGCGCTCTAACTGTCAGCACGGATGAGAATGATACAACGGAGGCGGTGCTGGGCTCCTTCACAGGGGGCGTGGCTGGGCACAGGAAAGGTTCGTACCGCACCCCTGGGCACCTTGACTCCCTAAATTACATAATAATAAAATAATTTTTTACAGTCAATAAAGAAGCGCAGCGCTATGGCACACATATAGTGCGGACATGCTAGCGGCGATCTAGCCGTGCATGTCCGCATCTATATATGCTGTAACATGAGGACAGAATCCCTTTAAGGGGGAGTGCAAGCATCCTGCCCACTAAGCAAATGATTCATACTTCCCTGCTCCCTGGCACGCTGGTCCTCCATGCTTCCTCCGGTGTCTACATGCAATGTTTACTTTCAGGTCTCAAGCTCCTCTGCAGCCAATGACCGGCTTCAGCGGTTCTGTCGTAGTAAGTATGAATCCTTAGCTTAGTGCAGGGATGGGCAAACTGCGGCTCTCCAGCTGTTGCAAAACTACAACTCCCAGCATGCAAAGACTGCTTACAGCTATCAGCCTACAGCAGGGCATGGTGGGAATTGTAGTTTTACAACAGCTGGAGAGCCGCAGTTTGCCCATCCCTGGCTTAGTGGGACAGGCTGCTTAGCAAAAATGTCATTATTACCAGAGAACCCCTTTAAATCAAGTTTTGATGTAGATTTAATTTTGCATTCATGGAGAAGAGAGGCAAGAATATGGGTATTGCTGCTGCCACTAGGAGGTGAACACTAGGCATAAAAGTGTTCTCTCCTCCCACCACCTATACCCTTCCAATAGGTACAAGGCTAAGTCAATTTTAGCTTTGTGTCTGTAGGAGGCCTTTTTTGCCATTTTTAATTTTTAAGGAGCACACAACACAGTCAGCATAGTTTACTGTTCTTTCCCCACCAATATGGGAGGACATCAGTGGGTTACCAAGCCCACTGCTCATTCCCCACTTTGGGAAGAGAAAGAGGTTCGGAGGACCACCATAACCTACCTCATGAGGTCACTTCTCTATTTCTGTCCCCAATTCCAGTGTAGCTGCTTTCCCCAAGGGTTGTTCAGGGTGACAGCCACATCAACTTGAGCCTGGCTGCCAATTCGCTGTGACTCCTGCCTTGGCGTCTTGACAGCAGTTCACCTGCGATGTGGCTCTGCTCAAGCCTGGTTAAGCGTACCATTCCTTGCCGGCGGGCCCAGCTGCACTGCACCAAATTACCGTATTTTTCGCCCCATAAGGTGTACCTAGGTTTTAGAGGAGGACAATAAGAAAAATGTTTTTATTAAACCTTAGGTCAGACCTCAAATGCTAATCAGACCTCAGCTAACAGCCCCATTCAGACTCCCAGTTAATAAGACCTCCGATCAGACCTCGGCGCAGACCCCAATGTGAATGACCCCCAATCAGGCTCGGCCTGGCCCACAGGGGTACAGGGGAATCCCCCGGTGGGCCCCTGAGCAAGGTGGGCCCCTAGTCCCCCACCCCCTGCACAAGTGGCACAGAACACAGTAGATTTACTGCACTAAATACATATATTTAATGTACAGCACCTCAACTAGCCTATGTTCATATAAAAAACGATTAAAAAAAGATTATTTAATATATTTGAATGTATCTGTATGGTCGGCCCCCAAAATAAATTTTACTGGTGGGCCCTAGGTATCCCAGTCCGATACTGCCCCCAATAATACCTCAGATAGGAGCCCCATGCCTGTCATCAGCCCCCATGACTCATATCACATAAAATAAAAAAACACTTACCCCTCCTGCTTCGGACGCGGCCGCTCCTGACCGCCAGCTATCTTTTTTCTCCTGACGTCAGCTGTGCTGGGACCTGATGTGCACAGCATGAGGTCACAGAGCGCCTTCACGCTGTGCGCAGCCACAGCACAGCTGACAACCAAGGACCAGGAAGCGTTGAGTACAGAGCTTTCACTCCTTCCCGGTCCTCCGGTACTAATGAGTGCTTCCATAATTGAAGCGCTCATTAGTATTCACCCTATAAGACGCAGGGACATTTCTCCCCTACTTTTGGGGGGGGGGGAAATGCATCTTATGGGGCGAAAAAATCCGGTATAATTTTGGGACATCAGTCTACTCCAGGCCCTGGTGCTGGCAGAGACAAGACCGCACCTCCTGGGCCGTCTGTCAGAACTACTCAAGGCTCTGACAGCAGATATGCTGGGAAATGGGGTGGAGTGTATATCATGTCCTCTGCAGAATCCTCCTCTTCCGTGACGCAATTTATTCCCGCTAATCCTGGTTCCAGACCCTGTCTTTCTGGCTGGCATTTCGAATCAGCGTAGGACACCATCTTTTGTCCGCTGCTCTTCTTTCATCTTCAGGATCTCACTCCTCAGAAGGGACCCACAACTCTTCACGGCAGCTTTTTGGGGGTTTCTATTTTCTGCAGACTGGGTAAGATCTGTCCTAGCTGGCACCCTCTATCTTTCTTTCAGGAACTGTACTTTAACCCTCAGTCACCATGTTGGAATCTAAGCCAGAACTCTTTAGACAGTCCGTGACCTCCAGTAGGCAGTTTGTTTGCTTTTCTTGTAACACCAAATTCCAGTGCGGTAATTTGGAGCTCCTCGGCTCTACTTGTTTGCCCTCCCCTGCCATCAGCAACCCCACCCCATGGCGCAATTGTCAGTTGACCCTGATTGGGCACTTTTCCTGACTAAATAGTGCAGGATGTCTCAGTTACAAGCAAGGACACAGAGGAGATGCTGGGCCACAGGGGCGTAGCTAGAAATGACTGGCCCCATAGCCAGTGAGCACTACTGCAGGGGCCAGGGGTCCACAGGCGGCCGGGCCTGGTCGCAACTGCGGCCCCTGTATGTACACGCCTGCTTAATAACTACTGTAGCACACGAGGACTCCCCGGCAGCTAAATCTCTCCGTCATGCTCCTCCCACTTTATATATGAAGGAGGCAGAAGGCGCATGACGGAGGGAGGGATTAAGCTGCTTGGGGAGTCCACGTGCGCTACAGTAGTTAGTAAGTACCATACTAACTACCCCTGGGTTGCTGCTATTTACAGATTTAACCATTACATGAATATGAATAATAAAATACTCAGCCGTCCGCCTGGGCCCCCAGTGGCATAGGGCCCCATAGCCATTGCTATGGCGATTCCTACATTCCCATCTGGCCTTCAGATTACTCAGGGGACCTCACCAAAGGTTCTCTGCGTGGTTGTCCAATACAACTTTCCGCATGGTGTACACAATTTTCATCTCAGGCCCACTTAACAGGAAGTCAAAGAGTCTTTGTCAGAGTCTTCATCTGCAGCCGTCAGGTCAACATTACTCCTGTGTTTGCTTCCACTTGGGTCAGCAAGGCCATCGTGACTTCACTACGGCATCCTCACTGGCAAGTTTTCTGAGGATCTAGCAGATATTGCTGTTCACATCACTCATGCTTGCTCCTACATTTGCAAAGCCTTTTTGGATGTAGCCAAACGAATGGACTGTTCGTCTGCTGCAGAATTTGTCTGCATGCTCTGCCATACTAGAAGGTCCAGACCTTATTTTTGTGTTTTCCGGCACTTATCCTGTCATAAATCAGTGGAGATCAAATCAACCCAGTATTCGAAAAGAAAATAGTCGTCCTGGCACCCTAGTTTCCTTTCCTCCAAGCGCTCTTCTCCTTTGCTATCTCAGCATGAATCTCCGCATAACGTCACTCGGGATGGAGAATGGCTGCATCTGTTCCAGGAAGTTTGGCTGGCATCTACTTGCAAATCTCCATCTGTGCCAGCCATCAGCAGTACCTGCACTTCGATCTAGCAACAGCCCTGAGGGTTGACATGGATGACATCCTGATCAAGGCTTCTTACCGGTCGTCCAGTATGGATTTAAAAGAAGATTAAAGACAGCACATCATAGGCAGGTCTCAGACTGAGAATCTGCCCTCTGATTTAGTGATTCACCCATTTCTGCAGGGCATGGCCATTTCTGTGCCTCCATACCATTGCCCCATCCTCCTAGGGACTTTAACCTCTTCATCTTTCTTCATTTAAGTTATTATGAGATATCTGCTCTTCTCTCCTACAAGGTGGCTTTCCTGGTTGCCATTGCATCCATCTGTAGGATTTTTGAATTATGTGACTGTAAATCCCCATTCTTAATGCTACATGACAGCAAGCTTGTCCTTTGGCCTGTCCCAACCATTTTGCCTTCTTATGTTTTACTCCACCTCACCCGTGAGATATCGCTTATAAGCTGGATGTGCTGTGATACCCACATTTACCTTTCTGTAATGTTTTGGAAGTTGGGCTGTATCTTTGTCATTCACCTTTTGAGGTCATGGCTCACTTCGTGGGGGGGCTTTTTGGCTGGTGTGGTATCAAGCATCAGTTCTCCAGGTGCATAAGGCCCCTACCTGGGCTTTTATCCACACCTTCTGTCAGATGCATATCTTTGCATCCACTGGTGCTGTAGGGTACAAGGATTTGCGGACGGCAGTCCTCTGACCACGCTTGTAGGCCTGATTTTTATATATTTTTTTCACCCCACTCTTAGGACTGCTTTGGTTGGAGGTTGTTCAATTCTGGAGTCTTTTCTGACTAGTTTTATTCTGCGTACTGGTTTTCACGCACAGATTTAGCTTGGTTCCTCTTGGGGAGGGGGTTATAACTAGTGGGAGGAGCGTATATTTTTATGCTTGCTTGGTGTCCGCCTCTTAGGGGCAGCAGCAGCTATACCTGTTGGCTTGCCTTTGTTCCCCAATGAATCGGAGAGTAAAAAAAAATATGGTAAGTAAGATACCACAGAGGGTCTTGTTAGTCAGGAGGGAGAGAAAACCTGTACATGATTCCTCCAGTGTCTTCATGACATGGAAACTCATTTAAAAGAAAATATGCAGTGTCTGTGAAAGCAAATGATTAATCTCCTTTCTTTTCAGCTCCCTTCCAGAGCTTCTAGAGAAGAAGAGGCTCATCGATCTACATACTAATGTGGCCACTGCAGTTTTGGAGCATATCAAGGTGAGTTGTGAAGTGTCAAAGAAAAAGAAATACTTTAAAATCCTCGGACCACTTAGATTGACTTAATTATGAGCAGCTCTGTACTGATGGCCACAAGCACTGTGCTGTTTAGCTTAAAGCCTGTGTTAAGGCCCCCATACACATTAGACTATTGTCAGCTGAACCCACCATTAGCTTAGGACAGGGATGGGCAAACTGCGGCTCTCCAGCTGTTGCAAAACTACAACTCCCAGCATGCAAAGACTGCTTACAGCAGGGCATGGTGAGAATTGTAGTTTTACAACGGCTGGAGAGCCGCAGTTTGCCCATCCCTGGCTTAGGGGAAGCTGACAGTCGATGGCTGGGTTCACATTACGTTTGAAAAATGTGATGGAAGCCTCAAGCCTACAACATAGTCTCTTTTTCTGTGCCAGTTTGTAATTAGTCTTGTTCGTGCATAATAGTTTTATGTTACGTATGTACAGCACCGTGAATTGAACGGTTTTAATATTGGTGACTGAACGGAGGAAAACTGATGCATTCTGAGCGGATGCTTTTCCATTCAAAATACATTAGGGCAAAACTGATCCGTTTTGGACCGCTTCTGAGAGCCCTGAACGGATCTCACAAATGGAAAGCCAAAACGCTAGTGTGAAAGTAGCCTTAGATTTACAAGACCTATTTCAAGAATTTGGTTTTATATCCGGCTGTAAAATAAAAATCACCTTAACCGCTTTATTACCGGAGTGTTTACATCCTTACCTTCCTTACCACACAGTTTTTTCATTTTTATGAAAGTTTAACTGCAAATAACTAACTAAAGGAGTATTCCAGTTAGAAGTTATCCCCTATCGACAGGATAGGGGATAACTATTAGATTGGTGGAGGACCTACCGCTGGAACCCCTACTGATCACGAGAACTGGGACCCCGTACCCCTTGCAGCCCTCCTGAAATGAACAGAGTGGCGGTCAGGCATGCGTGTAGCCGCTCCATTCATTCGGAGATAGCCAAGCACTGTACTCGTCTATCTCTGGGGACTCCCATAGCAATGAATGGAGCAGCCATGCTACATTCATTTTAAGGGGGCTGTAGGGGAAGTGGGGCCCCCGCTTCTTGTGATCGGTGGGGGTCCCAACAGTAGGACTCCCACCAATCTAATAGGGGATAACTTCTAACAACCGGAATATCCCTTTAATTTTTGAACTAACCTACAAGTGTTTGATATATTTTTCACAGGACATCTTAGACCTTTCTTTTGTGCCCTTAGATGAATGATATAATATTTAAAAAAAATAAAGATTTTGGGACAAAACATTTCTACATTTTTAAATGTTTTGTATTTATATATTTTATAAATACAAAGTTGACTCTACTATTGCTAAAAACTAATATTTTTATAAAAAAAAGGGGTGTGGGTATGCGTGTACGTAGTCTGCTAAACTATTGCTAAAATCAGTAACTATACTTAAACTTTTTTATTTAATTTTTTTACATTTCATACATTTTTTATTCATTTTTCCCCCCTTTTTTTAAATGAATAAAAGTGAATTAATCCTTTCCTGCCACAGTCAGGCAGGAAGGGGTCAATTCGCAGCCTGCAAGACCGCAGTTAATGTTGAAGCCAGCAGGGCTTTCTGCCTGCATTTACAATTTGCATTGATCATTGTAGCAGGGTCCTACAACGATGCCATACAGAGGGAACGCTTCTGCTGGACTTGGGCATACATACTGTGACTGCAGCTGTCTGACAGCGGTCTACAATGCGATGGGGCGCCAGCAGGTTGCAGTGTAACCCAACACTTTTATACGTTTGGTTACTGTTAATGGCCAACGATGTACAAAGTCAACCAGCCGTAATCAAAAGGTTAACTTAATCAGTACAGACTAAAGTAGCGACTTATCTCCTTTTGATTGGTCTAAATCCACTCTCTGCTATCTGAGTATCCTAATTTCCCTTAATTTAGATTCTCATTACCTACTTAATTATAAACCTTTGCTAGACCAGATATCCCATGTGATGAGTCCCTTTATCATCTCGATTGGGATGTAAAAACGTACTGAAAATGCCTAATATTGCCTAAAATAATACTCTATTTCTCGTTTTATAAGACTCACCTGACCTTAAGACGCACCTAGGTTGTAGAGGAAGAAAATAAGGAAAACATTTTTTAATTAGACCTCAGATCAGACCCCCAATCTCCATCAGACATCAGATCAGACAAAAAAAAGGGAAAAAATAACTTGCCTCCTTCTCCAGATGGCTCCGTCTCTCAGGAAATTCAGCTCACTCTTCATGCACTGTCATGATGTCACACAGCATCTAGTCAACTCTTTCACACACTTTCCTGATGCTGTATTCTGTCAGGACACAGCGCTGTGCCCAGACAAGACCAGGGAGCGATACAAAATACTTTATTCCCCCAAAAAAGCGAAAAATACTGTACCTTTTCCAAGTCTTACCCATTCATCTCCCAATTATTGTTTTTTTACTTGGATAAAAATATTAGTTGCAATTCTGGGCCTTATAAAACTGTACTATTCCTGGAAGGTAATGGAGGAATTGACCGAGCAAAAATCATAGTAACATAGTACATAAGGCCGAAAAAAGACATCTATCCATCCAGTTCAGCCTGTCATCCTGCTAGTTGATCCAAAGGAAGGCAAAAAAAAACTGTGAGGTACAAGCTAATTTTCCCCACTTAAGGGGAGTAAAAAATTCCTTCCTGACTCCATTCAGGCAATCAGAAGTACTCCCTGGATCAACGACCCCTCTCTAGTAGCTGTAGCCTGTAATATTATTACACTCCAGAAATGCATCCAGACCCCTCTTGTATTCCTTTATTGTACTCACCATCACCACCTCCTCAGGCAGAGAGTTCCATAGTCTCACTGCTCTTACCGTAAAGAATCCTCTTCTAGGTTTGTGTACAAACCTTCTTTCCTTCAGACGCAGAGGATGTCCCCTCGTCACAGTCACAGTCCTGGGGGTAAATAGCTGATGGGAGAGATCTCTGTACTGACCCCTGATATATTTATACATAGTTATTAGATCTCCCCTCAGTCGTCTTTTTTTCTAAAGTGAATAACCCTAATTTTGATAACCTTTCAGGGTACTGTAGTTGCTCCATTCCAGTTATTACTTTAGTTGCCCTCCTCTGAACCCTCTGCAGCTCTGCTATGTCCGCCTTGTTCACAGGAGCCCAGAACTGTACACAGTACTCCATGTGTGGTCTGACTAGTGATTTGTAAAGTTGTAGGACTATGTTCTCATCACGGACGTCTATGCCCCTTTTGATGCAACCCATTATCTTATTGGCCTTGGCAGTAACTGCCTGACACTCGTTTTTACAGCTTAGTTTGCTGTTTATTAAAATTCCTAGATCCTTTTCCTTGTCAGTGTTACCGAGTGTTTTACCATTTAGTATGTACGGGTGACTTGCATTATTCCTTCCCAAGTGCATAACCTTACATTTGTCAGTGTTAAACCTCACCTGCCATTTTTCTGCCCAAGCCTACAAACTATCCAGATCCCTCTGTAGCAGAAAACTGTCCTTTTATATTATCAAGCAATACATGTCAGCCGTGTGGCAGACTGGCTGATCATGCCCAAGCAGTACTTCTTACATCAAAAGCACGTATTAATATAAATATATATTAAATAGATATGTTTTATACTCCAAACCATACATTGACACAACCCTATACTCTCTTTCTAGATAATGATTTTATACCGACCCCTTCGGAGGCCACTAAGATAACACACATTTCCTCTCTCAATTTGCTATTGAAGTCTGACCTGGAACTTTAGATTCCTTCTTAAAGATCCTTAATTTAGTTGCTCTGCGTCATGAATTTAAAACACTCTACTACACAACACACTTCGCGGCAAACTCATGTCACTTGCTCACTCCACTCCATTATGAATGCTCCTAAAACAGTCTCCAGAAGGTGCAGGATATTAGAAAATAGTTTTAAAACCCTAAGTAGATGGCATATGATGCCACAAAAGATCAACAAAAGTAATAACTCATATTTAGATAAGTTAGAAATGTACACTGCACATACTTTCACATGTGGTGGAGATACAACGTAGTCAAACCCTTTTGGTCTGCAGTTTGGGATTTGATAACAGAGAAATTATAAATATCCCTTTACTTGCCATTTGCTATATTTTTCTGGTCAGGTACTGTTACGTTTGAGCCCTCTACTATTATTAATGATCATGGCAGTGCGTCGTCTAATTGCTGCCTCCTGGAAGTCCATTGAAACTCCCTCTACAACACACTGGAGTAGAGAAGAACCGGCTTTCTGAGAAAACTGAAATTACTGGAAAATTTTGGGGATTTGGTGTCCTTGGACTGTCTTCAGACACTTCCCAACACCCCCCTAAATCACACTCGCGTTTTGGTTTCCGTTTGAGTAATCTGTTCAGGGCTCTCACAAGCGGTCCAAAACGGATGAGTTTGCATTCTGAATGGAAAAGGATCCGCTCAGAATGCATCAGTTTGCATCAGTTCGGTCTCCATTCTGCTTTGGAGACGGACACCATAAACGCTGCTTGCAACGTTTTGGTGTCCGTCTGATGAAACTGAGCCAAACGAATCCGTCCTGGCACGAAATGTAAGTCATTGGGGACGGATCGGTTTTCACTGACACAATCTGGCACAATAGAATATGGATCCGTCTCCCATTGACTTTCAATAGTGTTTAAGACGGATCCGCCTTGGCTATGTTACAGATAATACAAACGGATCCGTTCTGAACAGATGCAGACGGTTGTATTATCTGAACGGATCTGTCCGTGACGGATCCGCACAAAACGCGAGTGTGAAAGTAGCCTAACACATACATAACCCTAAGCCATGTGACGGTATAGATTTGGAGGATTCACCCCTTTGACGGAACTTCCAGTCTTTTTTCTAATTTCCTCTCATGATCATCAGAAATTTGCCTAGAGTGACATAATCATTAAGTCAATGTATAAAAGGATAATATGCAGATTCCCCACTGCCACACTTCCACCACCTGCCCTTATCCACCCCCCCCCTTGTTATGCAGAGTGTATGCCATATTCTATCACTTCAACGCCGCTGTAAGGGCTCATGCACACAAACGTATTTTTAGTCCGCATCCAATCTGCATTTTTTTCTTGTCCGATGTGGACCAATTCACTTAAATGCAATAAAGTAGAATGTGTCCTATTCATGTCTGTATTACGGACAAGGATAGGGCAGTTCCATTACGGGCTGTACGTTTATACAGAAAACCCACAGAAGCACTCCTTCTGCACCGTATCTTCTGGATTGCGGACCCATTCGTTTGCCGGCCACAATACGGGCACGGCTGGCACCGTCGTGTACATGAGGCCTTAGTGTCAAACTGAAAGTAAGATACTCTGCAAATACCTTGCAATTAACCCTGTAGAACAAAAACTTGAAAATTTGTATTAAAGTCCAGTTAAAAAAATTATTTTTAGCCCAAAATGAAGTCATAAAAAATTGCCCCTAAAGGGTTTATTGCCTTTACCCCTTTCTGAAGGAGCTATTTTCCGTTTTACTGTTTTGTTTTTCTCTTCACATAGGCTTATGAGGTATAAAGTTGTACACTTAATATTACATACAATGTAGTGGGAAACTGGAAAAAAAATCCAAATGGGGAGAAATTGAAAAAAATATAAAAACCTGAATTTTGCCACAGTTTTATGGGTTTTCTTCTTACTATGTTCCCTATGAAGTAAAACTGACATGTCCTCTTCATTCTGTGGGTCAGTACCATTGCAACAAATCCACATTTTTATAGTTTTTCTTGTGTTTTCATACTGAAAAAAAAAACTTTGAATTTTTTTTTTTAGTTTTTATTGCCATATTCGGACCCCCATAACTGTTTTATATTTATGTCTACAGAGTTGTGTGAGGGTGCATTTTTTGCGGGTGATCTGTAGTTTTCGTTGTTACCATTTTGGAGTGTGCATGACTTTTTTTATAAGCGGTTTTGATTTTTTTTTCTGTTGTGTTCACCTTATAGTTTTGTATTTTAATAGGTTGAGCACTTTGGGGCTTGGTGATACCTATGATCTTTATTTTTGTTTATTTTTTAAATAAGGAAAGGGGTGGAGGTTATTTGAATTTGTGTATTTTTTTTTCAATTTTTTTTTTCATATGTTTAAAAACTTTTTTACACTTAGGCCTCATTCACACGGCCGTGCGCGGACCGTGGTGACCCGGCCTGGAATCCAGCTGTCAGCAGGAGCGCACGGCGTCAGTGGTTGCTATGTGTATTACTTGCCGTGTGTATTACTGTAGTCCAGCAGCGGCATGAAGCGCATGGCGTCATAGCAACCAATGACGCCGTGCGCTCCTGCTGTCAGCTGGATTCTAGGCCGGATACCATGGTCTGCACACGGCCGTGTTCCACAGCCTTGTGCATGAGGCCTTATTTTGTCCCCCTAGGGCAGTGATGGGCAACGTGCAGCTCTCCAGCTGTTGCAGAACTACAACTCCCAGCATGCAAAGCCTGTCTATAGCTATCAGCCTACTGCAGGGCATGGTGGGAGTTGTAGTTTAGCAACAGCTGGAGAGCCGCACGTTGCCCATCACTGCCCTAGGGAACCTCATCATACAGTTGTCTAATCGCTTCTCCTATAGACTGCATTGATTTAACATTGCAGTCTATGTGAGATTCAGTGTGCTCCTATCGAGCCCTACCACAGGCAGAACTTGAGTGGGCGCTATCTTTAAAGACCCGACACAATGTCGACAAGGGGTTAAGTCCTGGAAAACCCTTTAAATAAAACCTTTGAGGGGGAAATACATTCTAGATTTAAGAACAGTGTACATAGAATTTTTCTCTATGTCACTTCTGTGCTTGACAATCCTATTCAGATATAATGTGGATTGCGGTCAATGTTTTTACATATTTCATTCATGCTGAGATGTCCTACAGGAAAATAGAGCCTGTGAACCATTACAAGAGTGGAAGGAAATGTGGTAAATTTTTTGCTTCTTTAGTAGTCGCTAGCGTTTTTTTAGCATGATAATAGCAGCTTGATTAGTGATAATGAGGCACAAAGTATAAAAATAAGAGACAGATGATGTCAGGCTTTCTGCTGCAAAACATTCTGTACTGCGGCTGCATGTACAATGTATTTAGAAAGTCTTCAGAACCTTTCACTTTTTTACATACACCATAATGAAAAAGTGAATTTAACCCCCCCCAGTTAACCCCTCAGGTGCCGCACCTGAGGGGTTAATTGCCGCAGATCGCAGCGCTCGGTCAGAGGCAGGGTGCCGGCAATGAGTTTCCTCTGCCTGCATTTGTATAATAAATGTTACTACTCATTGGTGGCCAGTGACCCCGCCTCCTCCTCCCGTCTCTCCTCATTGGTGGCAGCGGCAGCACAGGGGGGGGAGGGAGAGACCGTCTCCTTCTCCCCGTGCTGCCGAGGAGAACATGGCTGCGCTGAGAGCAGTGCAGCCACTTTCTCTGCTACTAGGCTGTGCGGCAGCACAGCCTAGTATCGATAAAAGGCAAATCCCGGTATCGTATCAAAACCGGGCTAAAAGTATCGAATGGGTATCGAAACCCTACTTTAAACCATGATTGAACAGGGTTGAGGGAAAGCTGAATAGAGCAAAGTACAGAAATATTCTTAATAAAAACATAATCCAGAGGTAATCTGAAGGTTCACCTTCCGACAAGGCAATGGCCCTAAGCATACAGCCAAGACAACAGAGGATAGGCTTAGGGACTACTGTATGAATGTCCTTGAGTGGCCCAGCCAGAGCCCTAACTTGAATCTAATCGAATGCCTCTGGAGAGACCTGAAAATGGCTGTCCACTGATGGTTTTCAACTTGACAAATCCAGATGTGCAAACCTCGTGGCATCATATCCAAGAATCCTGGAGGCTGTAATTGCTGCAAAGGGTGCTTCAACTAAGTACTCAGTAAAGGTTTTGAATACTTATGTCGATGCAATATTTTACTTTTCCCATTTTAATAAATTACCAATGATTCCTAACATTCTGTTTTCACTCTTATTATTAAGTGCAGAATTATGGGGGGGGGATTGATTTTTTCTTGGGGAATAAGGCTGCAACATAAAATGGGGAAAAAAGTGTAAGGGTCTGAAGACTTTCTAAATGCATTGTAACTGCCCACTCAAGAAGTCTTTTACATGACTTTATGTTTTGAAGTGTGTTAAATAATTGCACATCCCACTATTCTTGCTTTTTCAGAATAGGTTGCAAGTTAAGATAATTTGTTTGTCAAACATTTTTAGAATGATGTTTCCGTGGAAAATTTTGTTCCAAACTGGGAATGTTTTGCCATTTCCAATTTTGGTAAAAAACAAAACGTGAAAAACATCCCGAGAGTTGAAAATGATTTTGCCAGTGAGGATATTTGATATTTAACCTGTTTATGCTCTTAGAAGGTCTGTGACATATTTTAATGTGTTCTACATAGTTCAAATGTAGTCTGTTACTAACTGATTACTATACATTAAATAAACAGAGTGTTATGTCTGAGATTTCCACTGAGTACAGTCTCTGTACAGCGAAAAGACTGACAATTTATCTTTTATTGACAAATATATCAAGTTAATGCAAAGTCTCAATAGTTACAATTAGGGTTGTTTCAATACCAAAATTTTGATTCGAGTTTGATACCATAAAAAAGTATTGCGATACTCGATACCTTTCGATACCACGCAAAAAAGCCTTTTGATTATTTAAACATAAAACAAGTGTGAAAGTAGCCTAAGTGGCCTGTATTCTGTAACCCAGTTACAATAACCCATGTTGCCCATTATGTGAGATGGTACACTACTTTGGGGGTCACTTACTATTAATGTGAGGCACATGGGGTCCAGTCCAAATGTGCCCAGCCTGACATTAAAAATAACTGACCCCCATCATGTTTAAGACATGGCAGTGGCAAGATTGAGGTTAATGAGTCACATTAACCCCAACTTTTTTGGCAGCCTGATACAAATGTTTTTTTGCCTCCCTTTATTTTATGGCAGGCTAATCACTCTAGTTGTGGGGTACCTTCTATGCTGGCTGTTCAGGGCACTGACTGGGGCTGGTGCTCGGGCTGACAGTGAGCTGTGCACTCAGCCGGCGCAGCGGTAACTTTATTACCTCCCCATCCCTCCTCCTGCTTTCATTAATAGCCAAACATTCATTGGCGCACTGTGGAAGTGGTGCGGGCAGCTTCAGAGCCCACTCACTTCATTGTTTACACATCTGCCGCGTCATAGGAGGGAGGAATTCCCTCCCTCCTTCTCCACTGTCTGCCGAGCGAGGCACGCGCCATATTGTCATATAAGAGGAGCGCAGTATAGTACCGAAAAAAACAAACATCCCAATACTGAATCGATACTGGCATAAGTATCAATTGGGTATCGAAAGTTCGATACCCGAAACAACCCTAGTTACAATGTTGACACTTCTTTTTCAAGACTTATGCAATTCACCCTGGCATGCTGGATTTCACCTTTTGGACTAAATCCTAACTGATGCCAATTCTTTCCTAATCAGTGCTTGGAGTTTGTCTTGAATTTCTGTGTGTTTGGTTATCCACATAATCTCAATGGATTTGAGATCTGGGGAGTTTCCTAGCCATGGACCCAAAATGTCACTGTTTTGTTAACCAAGCCACTTAGTTATCACTTTTTATTTAGTGACATGGTGCTCCATCATGCTGGAAAAGCATTGTTGATTACAAAATTTCTACTGGATCTTTGGAAAAAGTTGATCTTGGAGGATGTTTTGATACCAATCTTTATTCATGGCAGTGTTCTTAAGCTAAATTGTGAGTGAGCCCACTCCCTTAGATGAGAAGAAACCCCACACATGAATCTCATGGTTCCTCTGTTGACATGAAACAGGACTCATGGCAGCGCTCACCTTTTCTCCTCCAGGCAATCATTTTTACGGATGTCTCAAACAGTCTGAGGAGGGCTTCCAGGAGAAAATAACTTTACCCTAGTCCGCTGCAGAATGGAAGTATGTCCTTCTCTGGCTTCTTTGCATCTCTTCTTGACACCAGCCCATCCTCCAAAAGCAGGGGCGTAGCTATAGGCTCATGGGGCCTGGTGCAAGAGTTCAATTTGGCCCAAAGATGTTCAATTTTGTCCAAAAGCCCTCATGTCACATTTCTCCCCCCTCCATGTCACATTTCTCCCCCCTCCATGTCACATTTCTCCCCCCTCCATGTCACATTTCTCCCCCCTCCATGTCACATTTCGCCCCCCTCCATGTCACATGACCCCCCTCCATGTCACATTTCTCCCCCCTCCATGTCACATTTATCCCCCCTCCATGTCACATTTATCCCCCCTCCATGTCACAGTCCTCCCCCCTCCATGTCACAGTCCTCCCCTCTCCATGTCTCAGTTCTCCCCTCTATTAATATTATGTAAAAACATTATGCTCACCTGGTCCTGGTCCCGTCTGTAGCAGCTCCTCTTCTCCTCTGTGTGGCACTGGTTGACTCCTGGTATCTTCTCTCTGGCCTCCCGACAAGTTGTTTGAGGTCTTGAGGACCTTTCACACTCAGCCAATCAGTGGCCACAGTTATGTTATGTGTCAGGCCAGTGATTGGCTCAGCAGTAAATCGCTGGCCTGACATGTGACACAGCTGCAGCCACTGATTGGCTGAGTGAAAAAGGTCCTCAAGACCTCAAATAACTTGTCGGGAGGCAGCTCTCTCCTGGAGGGGGCCCCATGGGCCCCCCTGACTTAGGGGCCCGGTCGCAATTGCGACCGCTGCGACCCCTATAGCTACGCCACTGTCCAAAAGCCTTCATGTCAGTGTGTATACACATGCACACACTCCTTCCTGTTGCCATTCCTGAATAAGCTCTGCACTGTTTGTGACCCAATCTCGTAGCTGAATCCTCTTTATGAAGCAGTCCTGGCACTTCCCGGACTTTCTTGGGCGCAGTTGAACCTCTTTCCATGAAGTTCTTTATGATGTTATAAATTGTTGATTTAGGCACAATCTTACAAATCAGCAATGTCCTTGCCATTAAAGCCTTTTTGATGCAAAGTAGTGATTCCTGAATGTGTTTCATGGTTAACTAGAGAAGCCAATCATTTCAAGCACCACAACCCCCCAACCTTTAAAAAGCAAACAAGTCTGTTCTTCTAATTCAGTCAACATGACATAGTCATATCAGCTGCCTTGTCCTTGTTAACACTTTCTCCTGAGCAAATGAGAAGATCACTGAAATTATTTAGCAGGTCTTTTTGTGGCAAGGCTGGAATGCAGTGGAAATGTTTTTTTGTTTATCAAGTAACTTTTCACGGTTCAACGTCACTGTGCAACATGGATATGTGCCAAGATAAATTGCTGTATGGATCTTCAAGATGAAAATGAGTAAGATAGTAATCTTCCAGGATAAGTCATTATTGTATTTGATTAAAGCAGATCCAGGGTATCTCTTTAGGCCTGTAAAGAGATGCTTATACATACAGAATGTATGAACATAGAATCACCCACTCATCATAACATTAGGAGATAGGAAAGATACTGCGGTGCCCCCATAACAGCGAAGAAAAAGGAGAAACTCTTCTGTTCATTATGGTTGGGCGAAGTCATGGCTGATCATTATCCTGGAAAAGCCAACTTTAATTTATTTTGGTCCTACAGGTCAAACATTAGGCACCCTACTTGGTCCAAAGGGCCATCACTTGGACCTCACTAGCATAAGATGTAGGAGAAATTGTACTTGCTTATCCATGTATACCTGCGCTTAGATTTTTCCATGAAGCCAGAATGAAAATGTCCATTGTGCATATTGCTGGATATATTCTGAGAACCTGAATTTGGTACAAAATAGAAAAAATGTATTATTTGTAATTTTTAATTTATTATAAGAGTTTCTTCATCTACTTTTGAAAATGTAGTTTTAGAAAATGTTTACAGCTTTAAAGCAGGGTGGATAAAAATCAATGATTTAAAAAAAAAAAAAATCAAAACTATTGGAATTATTTGATTTAAATCGGATTTTTTTTATTTAAATCGGATTTTTTTTTAATTTAAATTGGATTTTTTATATAAAATGCTCTTTGAGGAAAATATCCAAAGGTTATTCCATCATAAAATAAATTAGTTTTTTAATTATGTAGAATAAGGCTGTATATGTTTAATTTTTTTTTGTAAATAAATTCCATTAATCCATTCCCAATGTCGTGCTCTTCCAGAGGTTTTTCTTAGATTATTGGGCAGTTTCTCTGCCTACAAGATATTATCACAGATGCTTGGTTTACTTTTGCAGTTCTCAAAACTGAATTTGACTCAGCAGAGATCGCATGCCTCTTCTTCACAGCAAATCCTCATCTACTTGCATATTATAAGTTATACCAGCAAGAATTAGTCTTAGGGCTACTTTCACATTTGCGTTCGGTGCGGATCCGTCCAGTACTTGTACAGACGGATTCGCACTGAAAATACAAACCAATGCATCCGTTCAGAACGGATCGGTTTGTATTATATGTGGGAAAAAAAAATGCTAAGTCCCAAGCGGATACGTTCTGACCCCCATTGAAAGTCAATGCAAACAGATCCGTCCCCATTGCCTTACATCGTAAGTCAGGACGGATCCGTTTGGCTCAGCATCGCTAGGCGGACACCAAAACTCTGCAAGCAGCGTTTTGGTGTCCGCCTCCAAAACGGAAAGGAGGCGGTATGGAGCCAAACCAGTGCATTCTGAACGGATCCGCATCCATTCGGAATGCATTTGGGCTGAACGGATCAGTTTGGGGCCTCTTGTGAGACCTTCAAACGGATCTCACAAGCGGATCCCCAAACGCAACTGTGAAAGTAGCTTTATGTAGAAAACTATGATTTAAATCAAGCCTTACTGACTAGTGATTTAAATCAAATCGACCCTGTTTTAAAGCATTGTGTTTATAACACACCTATTGTGACAAATTCAGGAATAGACATGACGGACTTTGGTGATTAGAATTCAGTTCTGAAAGAGAAGCTTGTCCTGTACTGCTCTACATGAGAGAACTGGCTCTAAAGGAAGTCTTTAGGAGCTGATCTTTAATTTATAACATATTACAGAAACCTATTTCCAGATGTTTAATGTACAGTACCTTGTCAGCAAACTTCACTGAAAATGTTTTTTTATTTTTTAGCCTTTACGTGCATTTAACTGTTCGTAACTTATGAGCTGAGAAATGTCTTTCTTTTTGACAGGTGACATATACTTTATATTATAGAAAAATGCATTAGATCCGGGAATGTTATTTTTTCATTGTGTTTGGAGATGTTACATAGAACGAGAGCAGTTTGTCAGTGTCCTATGGCTGTGCAGTGCAGAAGTTGTTGGACGTGAGATCAGAAAATGTTTAAGCATGTGTCAGAAGAGAAAGTATTCCTAGTGTTAGAGTCCAAGAGGCAATATTTTGCCTTTTATTTGTGAATACTGCTCTGTTAGAGCTTCTCATCAGTGACTTGCGCTGTTATGTATCCGCTACATAAAATGTAATTAATTGTACGGATAACTGTGTGAATGAAGACGCCTGCTTGTTTAGTCAGTTTTTTCATGCAGACACTTCCACACAGCAATGTGCTTGTAGAGTCTTTTGGCCCGAGCTCTGAAGTCTTCATATGCTGCTTGTGATATGTGATCTGTGTCCCCGCTGCTTATGTTCCATCTGCATTTAGCATCGTCCTAAGGAAACTGACCATCAATCAGCTCCTCTGGTGTGTTCTGGCAGCTCGCTGGCACACAGGGTGATTAAGTCAGTGCTTTGACTCCGTGTCTGTGTCTCATAACACCCCGGCAGGTTGAAAGATTTCAACAAACAGCCCCTGTCTTTATCCTTGGCTGGAGCAGCTGTTAGTATTCACCAGCATCTTCCCCACCAAAAACAGAGACACCCAGCCTTGTCCGGAGACCATTCTGCTTTGTAGTGTCGGGTGAGATGCCAGGAAATTGATTTATCAGACGTTGCATCTAAAGCGAATCAATCTTCCCAAGCAGATTTTTGCTTATTTGTAACTTTAGTATGGGTGAAGGGACGAGAGGGAACTGTATGTGACATTCCAGGTGCCAGCTCTCCTTGGTGGACTTCAGGTTTATCATAGAGATGGAGCAGGGCAGCCTGCTCTTCTGTGCTTTCTCTATTAGCGTTTTGTCAAAGGAAAATTGTCCAATCCCATCATAACACTGCAGTTTTACTTCTCTGCACAATTATTGTGCAATGTAAAGAGCATATGCCATTAAAGGGACACTGCCATCACATTTTACCACATATGTCAATATTCTATTTATTTATTTTTTACAGAAAACTTTTGGATTGTTTTATATTTTTTGAACTCTATGTATTCTACTTTTTGCCCTGGCTCTTGCCCTCCTCCTTTGTTTATACAATGGTGTCTCTGAGTATTTTATCCCTCTGTGCTGTCTGCTACAGAAGGACAGCGTTTCGCATTTCCTTTTCAATGGAATAGTACTGCCGAAATGAAAAACAGCCAAAAATGTATTAATATTGAGTTAAAAATACCCATTGTTGATAGAAGTGTCCCTTTTAATCGATTGGGTGGTAATTTATCAAACTGGTGTAAACTGAAACTGGTTAAGTTGCCCATAGCAACCCATCAGATTTCACCTTTTATTGGAATGAAAGGTGGAATCTGATGGGTTGCTATAGGCAACTAAGTCCGTTCTACTTTACATCAGTTTGATAAATGACTCCCTTATTTTTTTTTTATTATTATGTACACTCACCTAAAGAATTATTAGGAACACCATACTAATACGGTGTTGGACCCCCTTTTGCCTTCAGAACTGCCTTAATTCTACGTGGCATTGATTCAACAAGGTGCTGATAGCATTCTTTAGAAATGTTGGCCCATATTGATAGGATAGCATCTTGCAGTTGATGGAGATTTGAGGGATGCACATCCAGGGCACTGAAGCTCCCGTTCCACCACATCCCAAAGATGCTCTATTGGGTTGAGATCTGGTGACTGTGGGGGCCATTTTAGTACAGTGAACTCATTGTCATGTTCAAGAAACCAATTTGAAATGATTCGAGCTTTGTGACATGGTGCATTATCCTGCTGGAAGTAGCCATCAGAGGATGGGAACATGATGGTCATGAAGGGATGGACATGGTCAGAAACAATGCTCAGGTAGCCCGTGGCATTTAAACGATGCCCAATTGGCACTAAGGGGCCTAAAGTGTGCCCAGAAAACATCCCCCACACCATTACACCACCACCACCAGCCTGCACAGTGGTAACAAGGCATGATGGATACATGTTCTCATTCTGTTTACACCAAATTCGGACTTTACCATTTGAATGTCTCAGCAGAAATCGAGACTCATCAGACCAGGCAACATTTTTCCAGTCTTCAACAGTCCAATTTTGGTGAGCTCGTGCAAATTGTAGCCTCTTTTTCCTATTTGTAGTGGAGATGAGTGGTACCCGGTGGGGTCTTCTGCTGTTGTAGCCCATCCGCCCCAAGGTTGTGCGTGTTGTGGCTTCACAAATGCTTTGCTGCATACCTCGGTTGTAACGAGTGGTTATTTCAGTCAACGTTGCTCTTCTATCAGCTTGAATCAGTCGGCCCATTCTCCTCTGACCTCCAGCATCAACAAGGCATTTTCCCCACAGGACTGCCGCATACTGGATGTTTTTTCCCTTTTCACACCGTTCTTTGTAAACCCTAGAAATGGTTGTGCGTGAAAATCCCAGTAACTGAGCAGATTGTAAAATACTCAGACTGGCCCGTCTGGCACCAACAACCATGCCACGCTCAAAATTGCTTAAATCACCTTTCTTTCCCATTCTGACATTCAGTTTGGAGTTCAGGAGATTGTCTTGACCAGGACCACACCCCGAAATGCATTGAAGCAACTGCCATGTGATTGGTTGACTAGATAATTGCATTAATGAGAGATAGAACAGGTGTTTCTAATAATTCTTTAGGTGAGTGTATATAATTTTACATTAATATATCAAATTTATTTTGCAGAATGTTATTTTTTTTATACTACATTGTCCTGAACTGCATTGTATTTCTTATTACAAAAATTAGGCTTTGTGCATGCCCATTAGGAATGCCACATAGTATAGTCTTCTTGGCCATGTTGACAGATTACTGGTTTTTCAAAATGACTTCACATACTCCCCTGAACAACAGTGATTTAATAAATATATAGCATAGTCTATATGAATGTTATTTTTCTATATGGCACCAACCTAACAATATAGATTAAAAACCATGCCGCACCTTGCCTGTAGTACCTTGCATTACCAACATATTGGGCAAACGTTGCTCATAGTCATACAGTGTCTACATAGATTCACACAATGCCCATATAGTGCCACTGTTCACAGTAGCACCTTGAGTACCATATTTTATCCACATTGTTATGCAGTGGTCACATAGGGGAACATTTATGAAGACGGCGATTTAGATGCCGGTCATCTTCCCTCCTGCGCTGGCAGTTCATCCGCCTAAGTTATGTAGAGGCACTGGCCTTTACATAACTTAGGCGGACTTTACAGTTGTCTAAATATATCAGTTCCCTTGCTGGCATAGATTTAGTCCATTTTCTACGCTTAAAACAGGCATAGAATGAATGATAAATGACACCGACCAACAGGCCCGTCCTTCTCCACATCGTGTCCGGAAAAGGGGAAAAAGTTGCAGATTGTGGCTAAAATAACCTATGACAGATATATGCCAATAAGTGCTGCGTATCTGTTTACAAATGACCCCCCCCCCATAGTGCCCATGTAGTTTAAGGACTTGCAGAACTAATGTGTGAAGTCACACACATTTGGACGTGACGTCATAGTCACGTCCTGTTAGGGAAAGCCCACACTCATTTGGACCTGACATCATAGTCACGTCCTGTTAGGGAAAGCCCACACTCATTTGGACGTGACGTCATAGTCACGTCCTGTTAGGGAAAGCCCACACACATTTGGACGTGACGTCATAGTCACGTCCTGTTAGGGAAAGCCCACACACATTTGGACGTGACGTCATAGTCACGTCCTGTTAGGGAAAGCCCACACACATTTGGACGTGACGTCATAGTCACGTCCTGTTAGGGAAAGCCCACACTCTTTTGGACGTGACGTCATAGTCACGTCCTGTTAGGGAAAGCCCATCCTCTATATTGTCCACAAACAGCTGACCTGCATGACATCAGCAGTCTGCACTGGGGTCTGCCTAACTGTGCAGCCAGGATCACGTGCACAATGAACGTGGTCAGGGAGCACGGAGGAAGCGGCACCACATTGCTGGTCCGGTAAGAAAGTTTTTAATAAGTATCATTTACAGTTGTTGCACACAGCAAGAAGGTATCAGTCTTGGAATACCCCTTTAATGACAAGAAAGCAGTATGTTGTGAAGACCCAGGCCACAGCTGCCTATTTGTGGATGTTTAAGAGCATACCACAATTTTAATTCTAAAGCCTTATGATCCAGTAGACATTTATAATTTGTTTCTGCTGCTTTAAATGAGAAAGCTTTGCCCATTCTGCAATATGGTATCTGTGATTTAACCCTGGTTAGGACATGTTACAGAGTTGCCTGTAGTCTGCCACAACTTAATAGATTTGTAATAAAATATATATATATAAAACAAGTAAAATTGGCCTCTACATAAATGTATTTCTTGTGAAACATCTGCATTTTAGTGCATGCAATTAAAATATTTATAGGATCTGAAAGAACAATCGTCATGTGTTAGCTATTATGCTTCATGCTCTCCTGGGTTTAATACATCTTTGTTTTCTATTTCTTTGCAGCCAGGACCATTTCTGTTTTTTTGTGTTCTATCCCCAGCAATGTTAGCAGTTGCATGCAAAAAAGTGAAGTGAAGGGGTTCTACATTTCTTAAAGGCAGTCTGTCACCAGCATCCTCCCCATCCACCTGTTTTCTTACACACATAGCTGTAGTTCACCTGATTGACCCCTTAAAGACCGGGCCTATTTTCATTTTTGCATTTTTATATTTTTCCTCCCCATGTTCCAATAGCTATAATGTTTTTATTTTTCCATTCACGTAGCCATATGAGGGCTGATTTTTTTTTTTTGCGGGACAAGATGCATTTGATTGCCACCATTTAATGTACCATGTCTTGTATTGGAATACGGGAAGAAAAATTCTATGAGGGGGTAAAATTGAGAAAAAAACAACACAATTGCATCAAGGTTTTTGGTGGTTTTGACATCACAGCATTCACAGTGCTCTAAAAATGACATGATGTCCTTATTCTGCGGCTCAATATGATTGGTGATATCAACCTTGTATAGTTTTTATTTTAATTACTTTAAAATTAAAAATAAAAACCTTTAGAAAAAACTAAATTTTCTTTGCATCGCCATATTCTGACTTTTTTTTTAAATATTTTTCTATAGCTTGTTTTTGCATAAAGAATATTATTGTTACCATTTTAGTGGTATGTACAAATTTTTTATCGCTGTTACAAAATTTTTTGGGAGGACAAGCAATGTAATATGTTTTTTTTTATTGTTTATATATTTTAATATGTAAAATTGGGAAAGGGAGGGGTGATTTAAACTTTTAATATTTAAAAAAATATATATTTTTTTTATTTTACTTTTTGTTTAATAACTATTGGCCCCCTTGGGGGTAGAACCTGGGATCTTTTGATCCCTTATCCTATTCACCCTAACAGAGATCTATCAGGGTGAATAGGATTCTGACACTTTCCTTCTGAGCTATGCCTCGTGCATAAAGTACTTCTTTGGTGAGTTTTTCTTTGGTCAGGCTGCTCAGACATAATGGTATATCATAGGCATTATCACATCATTACCATCTATTGTAGAGAAGGGCAGTGTGTGTTCAGTCCCCACACCTCAGCCATCTGGGCAGCTCACATTTTAGGACAGTTTGTCGGCAGCCATTTTAAATAATTTCCGGAGAACCTCTTTAATCACTTGAAGACCACAGGTTTATACCCCCCTAGTGACCAGGCCCTTTTTTACAAATCCGCACTACACTACTTTCACCGTTTATTGCTCCGTCATGCAACTTACCACCCAAATGAATTTTACCTCCTTTTCTTCTCACTAATAGAGCTTTTATTTGGTGGTATTTTATTCTTGCTGACATTTTTACTTTTTTTGATATTTTACTTTTTTTGATGAAATTTTTGCAAAAAAAAACGACATTTTTCGCTTTCTGTTGTAAAAATTTTCAAATAACACTACATTTCAATTTAAATTTTTCTCTAACTTTATTGTTCTACATGTCTTTGATTAAAAAAATGCAATAAGTGTATATGTATTGGTTTGGGTAAAAGTTATAGCGTTTGCAAACTATGGTGCAAAAAAGTGGGTTTCCGCACTTTGATTTTCTGAGCACCTGTCCTGTTTCCTGACGCACTACAATGCCCAGACAGTAGAAACACCCCATAAATGACCCCATTTTGGAAAGTAGACACCCTAAGGTATTCGCTAAAGGGCATAGTGAGTTCATGGAATTTTTTATTTTTTGTCACAAGTTAGCGGAAATAGAATATTTTTATTTTCAAAAAATTTCACTTTCCGCTAACTTGTGTCAAAAAATAAAAACTTCCATGAACTCACTATGCCCCTTAGCGAATACCTTGGGGTGTCTACTTTCTAAAATGGGGTCACTTGTGAGGTTTTTCCACTGCCCTGGCATTTGAGTTTTTGCTATTCTCCTTATATTGCGCATACGGGTAATGAGATTTTTTTTTCCGTTGAGCCTCTAGGCTAAAAGAAAAAAATTAACGGCACAAATTTCTTCATTCACATTGATCAATGTGGATGAAAAAATCTCTAAAAAATGTGCAAAGAAAAAAGAGGGGAAAGCTGTAAAGTTGCGATCGCTAAGGGACCCTTAGGCCTCATTCACACGTCCGCAATTCTGTTCCGCAAAATTTTGCGGAACGGAATTGTAGATACATTCAATTCTATGGGGACAGACTTTGTCCCGCTCGGATCCGGAAGTGCGGATCTGCACTTCCGGATCCGCAAAAATATCAAACATGTCCTATTCTTGTCCGCAATTGCGGACAAGAAAAGGCATTTTCTATATAGTTCTGGCAATGTGCGGATCTGCAAAATGCGGAAAGCACATTGCCGGTGTCCGTATTTTGCGGATTCGCAGATTCATGGATCCGCAAAACACATACGGACGTCTGAATGAGCCTTACAGGGGGGTAATTAGTGACGGGGGTGACGGGGTGATCAGGGGGGGGGGGTGACATGGGTGATCAGAGGTTAATCAGTGATGGGGGTTTGGGTGGGGGGGGGTGTGTAGTGATTGGTGCACTTTACTTATGTTTGCCCTGGTGGTCCCAGACAAATGGACCACCAGAGGAGCAGACAGCAGGCATATCAGACGCTGTTTACAAAACAGCATTTGATATGCGTTTTAAATGCGTTTTTTGCATCTACAGCCTGCCAGCGCATGATCAGCGCTGGCAGGCTGTAGTTTCAGTTGTCCCGGTTACGATTGCATGAACGCCTATCGGCGTCATCTCGTGAGACCCGAGATTTCGCGCGCGTTCATGCGAAATCGCGGGTCTCACGAGATGACGCCGATGGGCGTGAGTGAGATCTGAGAGAGCCACCGCACTGACGCCCATCGGCGTTAGCGTGGCGGCAAGTGGTTAAGGAAGTTGTCATCTGTTGTCTTAGGCTAGGTCCACATCAGCATTGCGGTATTTTAGTAATCTGTTCTAGCAGAGGAATGGCAGGCAGCGTTATTTTTCCAGCAGAAAGCCAACGTTCATTCCGTAAACCCAATGGACTGGAGATCCGGCAGTATCCAGCTATGACTGATACAGTAATTGTAGTAGTCTGCTCCTCTGCCAGAATACTGACACATACATATGGACATAGTCTTACACTACTCCGTGACCACTCACAGTTCTTAACTTTACGTAGGATGTTACAGAGTTAAACTTTACATTAGTGTTTTTTGTCCATAGATATCTTACCTTAATTCTGGAGTCCTATCTTACTACTTCACTTAATATTAATTTACTCACCTCTATTCTCCCATGTTTTAGGCTCGCAAGTTGGATGTGTATTTTGAATATGAAGAGAAGTTAATGAGCAAATCTACTTTGGATAAGTCTCTTCTAGACATCATATCTGACCCTGATGGTAAGGTTTTTATTTTTATCTATTATGGTGCTCATCAGTAATGAATAGGTTAACCTGACAAGCGATGTCAGTGGGTGTAAAATGCTGCTAGTTCTGATTTTGTTCCTAATCCTCACTCTACTTTTCAGGTCTTGGCTTCTGAAGCCAGCACAATCAACACCTCATTAATTTCACGTGTCCGGCCTCACAGCATGCCTTAAGGAAGCCGCTGGCAGAGAAAGTACCACACATCTCTGTACATGGCACTGTCCCATTAAACTAACTTCACTTCTGTGAATTCTAGAATAACCACCTTTTCACATACTGAAAGGGCTTATCCCACGATTATTGTAAAAAATGAAATTCCAATATCATATAGTACATGACAGTCGCTTTTTAACAAAGCTAGAACCAGCCCTGTATTTCACATGGACCCAGAGATCTCCCCATTCATTGCTGCTAGATTTATTTCAAGCTGACATCTTGGGGAAAGGGTGTGCCCTTTGTAATGCAGCGCATGACAGTTAAAGGATAGAACTGAGCATGTACTTCCATCTCTGAGCGGGACAAAGAAATTAGAAAAAGAGCAAACAGCAGGTGGCGCTAGTTCATTAAATAGCTATAATAATTTTATTTTTAATTACACACAATTACAAAAGTATTCCACTCTATTTAGGATCATGTACTTTCCAGGTGCAACTTTTGATACTCAGCACTATTAATATTTAACATGGTCACCATTACAGGTCACCCAGCTTCCTTAGGTCCTGAGTACCGATTCATTGTATATACATATAGTTGAAACAGGCTGCAACAGGACACAGACATGATCCGGACTCGTTTTTCGGTCCCGATGAAGAGTAAGACCAAATGGACCATTGAACAATAGAACTCAGTGGCAACAGGATAACCATCCTGTTTTAAATGGATTTTCCAAAATATTTTAACTGATGATCTATCCTCAGATCACCAGTATCTGATCGGTAGGGGTCCAACACATGGAACCCTCGCAAATCAGTGAAGGCAAAAGTTTGTGAAGGCATCGGTGCTCCCAGTAAGACTGCAGCCTTCTCGCAGCTTCGGCTTGAAGATATGACATCATGTTTATTGGTCCCATGGCCTAGGTGCAGCTCGGCCCATTCACTTCAAGCACAGCCACTATACAATATATGACGCTGTGCTGCGCAGGTGTCTTCTCAAACAGCTGATTAACTGAGGTCCCAGGTGATGGAACCCGACCGATCAGGCACTGATGACCTATCCACAGGTCATTAGTTAAAATATCTTGAAAACCTCTTTCCCATTCTTAAAAAGGAAAAAAAACTCTTTTATGCTCTGTGTAAGAGAGAGTGTGCGGTCTGGACTACAGAAGTGCACTGTATTATCATGATTGATAATTTTCTGTGTCTCTGCCTGACCTGTAATGCAATCATAATGATATAAAGCTGTCAGTATCACACGGAGCGTGATTCCATCAAGTGACACGCTTGTGTGAAAGAGTATGGCTAGAGTTGACTCCTTGGACCCAATTATTAAAATAATTTGATTTGGTCGGTTCGGCGATTTATATATATATATATATATTTTTTTTTTAATTTGGTTCGATCCAAATTTATTTGCTGCGAATTTAGTTAAAAAACTGCTATTTCCTGGCTGCAGAGAGCCTTTATAGTGGTGTAGAACACTGTGCCTTGCAGTAACATGCATAGGGAGTCTGCTCTGGTAGTGAAATAATACTGTGAGTCAGTATGACATGCAGATGAGAGGCGTCGATCTTAGAATCACTGCACACTTCACTTATTTGGGCAGTCAAGGGGCCAAAACTGACCAAATAACTCAAGTATGAACTCAACAGGTCGTTGTTAGCATCAAGAAGAAGTGCACTACTTTTACACCCTTGTCAGCTGATTCCACATAGATGTCTACAGAACATGTTCTATTAAACGCTTATACAAGTAGAGCCCCCCGACAGAGTGGAGAGGGTGTCAGAAGTAAGTTTGTGTCTATGTCACTGATTATTTTGCCTTCCTCTGATCCGTCAGAACAATAACCCCAAAAAAATGGATCCTGTCTATTGAGCATCCACCTTCACTCGGTCAGCATTTGGTCAGTAATCCATCAGTATTCAATTGTCCCTGCAGTGGAGACTGAGGACACGGTGGAGGATGAAGAGGTGGAGGCGGACATTGTCACAGGACCAGCGGCTTGAGAATGTGGAGGCGGAAGCGGCGTCACCTGGCCAAGTTGCTGGTGTGGCTGGGCAGGAACCACATTTACCCAGTGGGCCGTAAAGGACATATATTGTCTGTGACCGTAGTTCCAGCTACCAAACAATTTTCCCAAAAAAGGCTGTTTCACAAAAAATTCACCACTGAATGGCTAATCAACGTGATTCGGTCCATAAAGAAGAAAGTCTCCAATCACCCATCAATGTTCCCAAAAAAGGCTGTTTCACAAAAAAAAGTAAATTCACCGCAGAACGGCTAATAACACATACTTATTTTTGCTATTAATACAGCGCACCAATGCCTGTATGACAATGTAAATTCACCGCAGAACGGCTAATAACACTTAATTATTTTTCCTATTAATGCACATTAACAATGGCAGTATAACCATGTCGTTTCAATGCAGACCGGCTAATTAGACGTATTCTTTTTCCTATTAATACACACCAAAAAGGGCTGTAACTTTCTCACTTCACCACACTACGGCTAATAAGCCCTTCTTCTTTTTCCTCACTAATACACGCCAAAAAGGGCTTTATAACACATAACTGCACAGCTGAACAGCAAATATGTTTTACTTTTGTCACTAATACACAACAAAAAGGGCTCTAATTTTCGCACTTCACCACACAACAGCTAATAAGCCATTTTTTCCTACTAATACAAGCCAAAAAATGCTTTAGAACATATAACTGCATCGCACAAGGACAAATAAGACATAGAAATATTTCCTTGTAATTAACCCTCTTAAAGCCTGTATCAAACAGCACTTGCACCCTAATAAGGTAAATATATATCTTCTTTTTCCACTATTAAACAGCAAAAAGTTACATATACTGTAACTGTACCACTGAATGGCAAATTTATTTTTTGTTTGCCACTATTACACGCCAAAAAGGGCTTTAGAATTTATAACTGCACCGCTGAACGGTAAATATATTTTTATTTTGCCACTAATACATGCTACAAAAGGCTTTAGAACATATAACTGCACCGCTGATCGGCAAATATATTTTTTCTTTTTCCACTAATACACGCCACAAACGGCTTTAGAACATATAACTGCACCGCTGAATGGCAAGTATATTTTACTTTTGCCACTGATACACGCCAAAAAGGCTGTCATTTTCGCCCTTCACCACACAACGGCTAAGAAGCCATTTTTTCCCGCCAAAAAATGCTTTAGAACATATAACTGCACCGAACAAGGGCAAATAAGAATTAGAAATCTTTCCTTGTAATCAACCCTGTTAATGGCTGTATCAACCAGCACTTCTACCCCAATAACAAGAACGGTTTTCTGGAATTACAGAGCTGTATAATGGCAATTTGGGTCCCCAGTCAGTGCAGCAAGGTGTAATCGGATTGTTCCTATTACCCAGGCTGTAACCTCCCCTACTGAACTCTGTTCAACATAAATGCTGGTGGAATGATTCCTCCTTAACCTTTCCCTACACCTTTAATAATCTTTCCCTGCACTTGTAAATCATTTTTTTTAGCACAATTACGTTTTTTCTACCACTGTCCCTAGTGCCTACTGACATCTCTCCCTGCACTAAGTATACTGGTAAATGGCAGAATCCAAGATGGCTGAGGCTATTTATAGGGCTGTGACATCACAGGGCTGGCTGCTGATTGGCATTATTTGTGATCGCACCTTCCCAGGGTTCCTTGCCCCATGTCCTTACACATGCAGCAGCCACTTTAGGAAAAAATGTGATTCGTTACCACGAAGCGTGAGGAAATTCGGCTTTGTTGCGAATCGAATTTTTCCTGAAATTCGGATCAAATTCCACTTCGTCAGCTTCGATACGCTCATCTCTAAAAATAAGTTAACAATCATTGATTTGTTAAGGTCAGAAAATGTAGCTCATTATATGTCTAATGTGGCCGCATTTAATTTAGACTGTTTCCTGTCTTGTGTAAGCTGCCTTTTAATTCCAGGAAATCCTTGGCACCGATCAACCAGTGCTCCTGAAAACTCAAACGGCATGAGCTCTTCCAAGCTGTGACCCCTATGTCAAGTCTCATTGTTCTGGCCCTGGTAACATTTCTACTCTTTTAGGTCTTTTCAGACAGGCCTACTTAGTAGGAGGCCATGGTGCTGTCGGTAGAATGCACTGCCAGTGTAGAAGACATTTCTGTTATAATGTAATCCGCCACCCCCATACTTTCATCTGTTATAAGAATGCCTGCGCACAGTGCAGGTTTATATGCAAGAAATCTACACCAAAAGCGCACAAAAGAAAACCACAACAACAATTGGCATATTGCAGATTTCAAAATCCACGCAGAAGGTCAATTTCCACACCTCTGAAAAAAGCAAAATCAAGGTGGCGAAAACTAACATAATCTGCAAGCACCCTAAGAAGGACAACATTTACTTTTCTTAGCATTATTCTGATGCCTCAATGAAAAGTTGGCTGTTCTTTGGTTAATGAGGCCGGGTAAGGCTACTTTCACATCTGCGCTTTCCCTTTCCGCTATTGAGATCTGTCATAGGATCTCAATAGCGGGGGAAACGCTTCAGTTTATTCCCATTCATTGTCAACAGAGTACACCAGAATGCATTCCGTTCCGTTTGGCTGCGTGCCCATCGCGGACAGAAAAACAATGCAAGCAGCATTTTTCTGTCCGCAATGTGATGCAGAGCAAGATGGATCCGTCCTGACACACAATGTAAATCAATGGGGACGGATCCGTTTTCTCGGACAAAAAAGAAAACTGATCCGTCCCCCATTGACTTACAATGGTTTTAGAGATGGCTCCGTCTTGGCTATTTCAGAGATAATACAACTGGATCAGTTCAGAATGGATGCAGACGGTTGTATTATCATGACAGAAGCGTTTTTGCTGATCCATGGCGGATCCAGCAGAAACACTGCTGTGAAAGTACACGGAGTCGCATTATAATTTTAGAATGTATATGTCCCTAACTTACATGTATGTGTTGGCATGTAAAATGTCATGTACTTGATTCTAGTGACGGTTGGTTATTAGATATCTGATCTATCTCTTGGCTACTTATATAATCAGGCTGTTGTTTTTGCATTCATGATGTCCATTGCTTGGGACACTGAGCCCCTCATTTTGTGCATTCAGTTGAGCACTTTTTATTATATACGTTTATTTCTTCAGATTATGTAATACTACAGTTATAACAAAGCTTTGTATTTTTTTCTAAGGAATTCTTACAGAACATCCTTTATATTAGATTTGACAATGAGAATTTACTGTTAATGGCCAGTTAAAAAGGACTTTTTCAGCATTTACTTTTATTAAAATTATGTCTTGCTGATCTCATTGACAGAAAATCTTTCTTATGAGTAGCACGAGGGAAGCTGCCGCCTTCATGTGAATAGACTGTCCACGGTTAGGTTTGATTCCTGTGTCGGTTTATTCCTAAGGCACATTTGTTCAGTGGTCTGAAATGACATAAGCCTGAGAATCTAGTACTGATTACCTTCTACCCAGAAACTGGACCTGTCCTTACCGCCTGGTGTGGGAAGGAACTGGTTATCACCCTGCGTTCAATGGACATTGCACATAATTGTTGACATTTAGTTGGTGAAACACATTTTGACTTGAGGGCTAGTTACTATATTCTGTATAGTGATAAAAGCAGATAATCGGTTATTTCCCCTATGAAGGACAGGAAGCTGGATTTAATGACTTTATTAGGTATGTGTATCTGTTTAGATGATTAATCCATCATTGCTGCTGTTCCTGGGAAGTAATTACACAGTTACAGAATATTACCCAATTTGTAGAGTCACGTTAGGATACAGTTATATCTGACAGGTCCTGAGTGCATCACAATGCCTTCAACTGGCTGTACGCTAGTGATTTCAGTTTTCTAAACGACTTTTTCTGTTAAGGTTGTCTTTCTGGATGACAGTGTGAAATATAAAGCGATAAATTGATGAGCTGGGCCTCTGGCTATTTCTTTAACCACTGCATCTGACAACCAACTGGAAAAAAACACATCAGATCAGATTTTTGCCTGATCCTTCTTGTCCGTTTTAAACACTGTTTTTCTTGTAATGAAATAAGGGCCACTTAATTCACCTTTGATCTACTCAATTAAGTAGACAATTGTCAGGAAGGATGAGGTCCTATCCCAAAAAGCAATCATTTAGCAGTGGGCTCGTTTTATATAATCTGTCATAGATCATCAATTTTTCTCTTTTAACAAAAACACAAGTTTGTCAGTTACAAACAGCTGAAAAAACTTTAATGGGTCAAATACTGTTACATCCAACTTAATGTTACATTTTGGGCTGAAGAGGATACCTGTACTGTACTTGGTGGTTGCCATTTCAGAAAGGCAATTTCAGGGAGTGATTTTTTTCCACAATTGATGTTAAGCTTACTAGTCTATAACTACCCGATGAAGACCCCGCCCTTTTTAAAAATGGGCACCACATTCACCTTGCGCCAGTCCCTTGTTACAATGCCTGTCATTAATGAATCCATAAATATTATCAACAGAGGCAAAAAAAATTACTGAACTGATGTTCTGACCAGGTTTTCTTGCATTTATGTATTTGAAGAATGTTTCGGGGTTGGTCTTGCTCTCTTACTTTCTTTGGCCACCCGCATTTCATTGTTTATTTTAGCTGATTGGTTATTTATACTTTTTAAAGGCTACAGGTGACCCCCCCCCCCCCCCGACATGTATTTTTTAAAGGCCCTGTTTTTGTCATTTATTGCCATTTTTACACTATTTAGTAACCTAGTTTATAAGGCGGAAAAAAGACACCTGTCCATCCAGTTCAGCCTGTTATCCTGCAAGTTGACCCAGAGGAAGTCAAAAAACAAACAAAAAAAAAAAAATTCCGAGTTACAAGCCAATTTTCCTCACTTTAGGGGAAAAATTCCTTCCCGACTCCAATCAGGCAATCAGAATAACTCCCTGGATCAACGACCCATCTCTAGTAGCTATAGCCTGTAATATTATTACACTCCAGAAATACATCCAGGCCCCTCTTGAATTCCTTTATTGTACTCACCATCACCACCTTCTCAGGCAGAGAGTTCCATAGTCTCACTGCTCTTACCGTAAAGAATCCTCTTCTATGTTTGTGTACAAACCTTCTTTCCTCCAGACGCAGAGGATGTCCCCTTATAACAGTCACAGTCCTGGGAATAAATAAATGATATGCAAAATAACTGTGGAGCCCCAGTATTGAGTCTACAACACAGTGAAGGCCAGATATCCCTCAAAGGAAGGAAAACCGAGCAAAGGGGTGTCCCAATTACAGAGATCACCAAATCCACCATGTTAAGTGGCCCCTATGTCAATATCCAGCTCTTTTACCAGCTTTCAAGATGTGACGGGAAATACCTAAGCCAGTTATCCATCCACAGACAGCTGTTTCAGGGAACTATGCACTTTGGATTGCTGTGTTGAGACTCTTAAATCAGGCTCCGCAGTGTTTTCTGTAGCCGGTCTCCCTAAGATCAGCTATTATTTTTGTCTGAGTAGTCTCCAAGGCATTGCTCCTGGTTAGCCAGAATCCTACTCCACACTGATGAGGGGCAACACCCCGAAACAGCTGTCTGAGGATGGATAACTGGCTTAGGTTTTCCCTGTCACATCCCGAAAGCTTGTAAAAGAGAAGGATCTTGACATAGGAGCCACTTAATATGGTGGATTTGGTGATCTCTGTAATGGAGACACCCCTTTGCTCGGTTTTCCTTCCTTTGAGGGATATCTGGCTTTCATTGTGTTGTAGACCCAATACTGGGGCTCCACATTTATTTTGCATATTACTGTTTCCCAGGGAGCTTTGCACTTTGGATTGCTGTGTTGAGACTCCTAAATGAGGCTCTGCAGTGTTTTCTGTACCTGGTCTACCTAACATAAGCTATTGTCTTGTTTGATAAATAGATGATGGGACAGATCTCTGTACTGACCCCTGATATATTTATACATAGTTATTAGATCTCCCCTCAGTTGTCTTTTTTCTAAAGTGAATAACCCTAATTTTGATAATCTTTCTTACTATTGTAGATCCCTCATTCCAGTTATACCTTTAGTTGCCCTCCTCTGAACCCTCTCCAGCTCTGCTATGTCTGCCTTGTTCACAGGAGCCCAGAACCGTACACAGTACTCCATGTGTGGTCTCACTAGTGATTTGTAAAGTTGTAGGACTATGTTCTCATCACGGGCGTCTATGCCCCTTTTGATGCAACCCATTATCTCATTGGCCTTGGCAGCAGCTGCCTGACACTGGTTTCTACAGCTTAGTTTGCTGTCCATTAACATTCCTAAGTCCTTTTCCATGTCAGTGTTACCCAGTGTTTTACCATTTAGTATGTACGGGTGACTGACAAATGTAAGGATATGCACATGGGAAGGAATAATGCAAGTGTTAGGGCTCTTTCACACTTGCGTATTTCTTTTCCGGCATAGAGTTCCGTCATTCTGAATGGAGAGAAATCCGTTCAGGATGCATCAGGATGTCTTCAGTTCAGGACCGGAACGTTTTTTTGGCCGGAGAAAATACCACAGCATGCTGCGCTTTTTGCTCCGGCCAAAAATCCTGAACACTTGCCGCAAGGCCGGATCCGGAATTAATGCCCATTGAAAGGCATTATCCAGATCCGGCCTTAAGCTAAACGTCGTTTCGGCGCATCGCCGGATCCGATGTTTAGCTTTTTCTGAATGGTTACCATGGCAGCCAGGACGCTAAAGTCCTGGTTGCCATGGTAAAGTGTAGTGCGGAGCGGGGGAGCAGTATACTTACCGCCCGTGCGGCTCCCGGGGTGCTCCAGAGTGACGTCAGGGCGCCCCACGCACATTTCAACTGTCTAGTTGGAATATAATTATATTGTGGTCATTGTTGGGCTACTTTCACACTAGTGTTTTGGCTTTCCGTTTGTGAGATCCGTTCAGGGCTTTCACAAGCGGTCCAAAATGCATTCTGAATGGAAAAGGATCCGCTCAGAATACATTAGTTTGCCTCCGTTCAGTCACAATTCCGCTCTGGAGACGGACACCAAAAAACTGCCTGCAGCCTTTGACTTACATTGTGTGCCAGGACGGATCCATTTTCTCGGACACAATCTGGCACAATAGAAAATTGATCCGTCCGCCATTGACTTTTAATGGTGTTAAAGACGCATCCGTCACGGCTATAGAAGACATAATGCAACCGGATCCGTTCATGACGGATGCATGCGGTTGTATTATTGTAACCGAAGTGTTTTTCTAGATCCATGACGGATCCGCAAAAGACGCTAGTGTGAAAGTAGCCTTACCAAGGTTTTGATGGAGAGTGACATTTTCCACAAGCTCTGCATTGTTAGAAATAACAAGATCCAGTAGAGCATCACCTCTAATAGGATCTTCTACAAACTGGCCCATAAAATGATCCTGCATAAAGCTTAGGAATTTTCTCGGTTTTGCAGCAGACGCAGAACCATGTTCCCAGTCTATGTTTGGATGGTTAGAATCTCCCATTATCACCAGTGTGCGCTGCTCGCACAGTTTGCACATACAGTTGATCTTCTGTCTCCTCAGTGATATTGGAGGGTCTATAGATCACACCAAGAATTTTTTTTTCATTATTTTCTTCCCTTTGTAATTCCACCCCCAAGGTTTCAACACCTTACTTTCTTATCACTCCTTTGATATGTTTCCCAAAACATTTGTTCGTATGGTGTATCTATTGTGAAAGCAGTGACAAAATCAAATGGATAAAACAAACCATGGAATTTTCTCATATACACTGAATTAGGAAAGAAGAAGAGAAATGTTACGCATTAGTTGTAACTGCTGGTGTTTGTCTAGATGAGATCAGCAACGTCATTAAAAGACTTCCAAATAAATGACAACACATTAGAAGGTGAAGCACCAGCTCCACAGAAATAACTGCACTTTAACTACTCAAACACCAGTAGAAACTGAAGAGGAAATGTAAAAATACAGGCTGATTCAAAAAGGAGGGTGTAGACGTAAAGGCCTATAGGTAAAGGGGTTGTCTCACTTTAGCAAATGGCATTTATCATGTAGATAATGTTACTGCGAGGCACTTACTCATGTATTGTTACTGGACTACCGCCTAGACATCTGCCATGTCACCAGTGGAGCTTATTGATAAAACTTGGACAAGCGTGTTCTCTCAGTTATGAATATCAAGGATATTATTTTGCACCATTTTTTTTTAATGACCCTGGCTAACGCACTTTAAAATGTCATCATTATAGCAAATGATATCAAATTCCTAATTCTTTCTGAAATAAAATAACTTCAACCTATAAGGGTCATATTCTTTCCTGAGGAGGGCCAGTGATAACTAGCCTTTAATATAACTTGTTGACTATATAGGTATGTTCAGTTGTATATTCTTATTCTTCGCACTCCTTTATCGTCAAATGAATCTCGAGCGTTATTTGTCTATTCGTCCTATGTGGCTACTGATGTACTTATCATGTACATGGGGAATAACTCCTAACATACACACTAAGCATGTAAACAGGGCTCCACACACCTGACGGAGGCCAAAATGGTGCTCTTTTGCGTTTTGTCAGGCGAAACTATGCTATTGCATTTAAAGGTATACAGCTAACGAATGTTTACCCTTTGTACCTGTTATACAGTGGGATCCTGTGGATGACATTTCACTTTGTATACCTATACAGTGGGATAGGTTGCATCCTTCTTTTAGAGGTATACATCGGGTGCTTTTCCTGTCATATACATCAAAGGGCTACAACAGCGAAAAAAGGATCAGGCACACATCTAAGGCTATTGTCTTATCATGTGGGTTTCAACTGGTCACCGTTGTGGAAGGTTAAAGAAAAAAGTCAAAGATGGGAATTATACGGCAGTCTTAATATCTATCCTGTTGGCGTCAGATGTGTTAAATAGTGCATGCCTCTTGATAATTGTCACATCATGGGACGCCTGTGCACCAGAACTGAAAATCCCTAGCTATTAGTTGATTTCACTTGTGTTTTTCTTTCTGTTTTTGTTTTTTTTCCAGTTAGTTTTTGTGGCGAAACCAAACTCGCCACTGAGTTTTGGAGGGGACAGATTGCCAGCCTCTTGCCCCAGGATTATGGGCCCTCTCATCAGCCCACGCTAAACTTAAACCCCATGGCGATTTGACTGTGTTTGTGGCATCTGAGCGCTGTTTGGATATATTGAGTGCTCAGATCCAAGCCATCTTGGGATATGTTAAATGTCTGTGTCCTGTAAAGGGTGGGACATTGTATATTGAATAATGATGTCTGTCCTATTGTCCCCACATGTGTATTGGCGATTTCCCTTTGTCCTGAGAGATAATTGAATGAGTCCTCGATTGTCTCCAGGACAGAAGACATTGTGTATTCTCCTGCCTGTGATGATTACATTAACCTGTGTAGGGTAATTGTATCACAGGCAGAGGGGAGGGATATGCTGGGGGTGTCTGTATTGTCCCATTGTGTGTGATTGGCTGCTGTATCCCGTGTCGCAGTCTTCCTTCTGGTCCCCTAGGGGAGTGTCCACCAGGTGGGAGACATGCATAAATACCGGGCAGGTAGCCCTCAATAAAGAGAATTCCTGTTTAACCATTAATACGGAGCCTCGTCTCGTACTTGGGGGGAATTGCTACGTCAGAACGTTCTCTTGCCTGTTCCAGGAAAGGAGGACTTGGTTCCAGTTCGGTGGATTCCAGCGGTTGTGGGTTGCTGTGCTCTTCTCCAGGGGAATCGCCCGAACGGTATTAACCCTCACTATACCGGGTTATACCGTAACAGTTTTCCTTCTTATCCGTAGCTGGTTTGCAACTACTTCTACATTCAGACGTCTGTCTCTTGGGGTTTTCCCTAGCACTGATCAGGTTTTCTTCTCTGACTTTCTTCAGTTCAGCTCCTCTTTCCCTTCTCTTATTTTTAGTGCCTAGTTTGCATAACCACAGGCACACACACTGCTACAAAGTCACTGTCAGTGTTTCGTCAGTGATTTCTGTCAATGATTGTGAGCCAAAACCAGGTGCAGGTCTAAACAGGTGCAAGTCTTTCCATTACACCTTATCTCTGTATAGGCTTCACTGTGGGTTTTGGCTCACAATCACTGATGGAAATCACTGATCAAACACAGGCCAAACATTTTATGCGTGAAAGTGGCCTAAAGGGCCTTTTTCACAGGCTGATAATCTGCCAATCAATCACTAGGAACACTAAGGAAACGCTTCCTTCCCAAGAATTGCCTGCTGAATTGTCCCGTCTAAAGGGACCTATAGATGTGTGCCTGATCCTCTTTTCTCCAACTGTGAGCTGCCGGATCACCGCCAGACCTCGCTGCAATCAATGGAGATCGAGCAGACTGCTCGGCACCGAAACAGCCTGCCGGCTCTCCGTATGGAGATGTGAACATAATCTAAGCAGTGACCATGCTCAGAATTAGTACCACAGTAACATAGTTTATAAGGTGGAAAAAGACACCTGTTCATCCTGTTATCCTGTAAGTTGATGCAGAGGAAGGCAAAAAAAAAACGGAGGTAGAAGCCAATTTTCCCCCCAGATGTCAGATGCATGTTCATGAGAGCAGCAAGGAAGGGCTGCAGGCTAAGGCCTCTTTCATACATCTATGTGACAAGATGGTCAATGGTTTATCTGTAAGGATGTCCATGTATCTGTTTTATGCCATTCGTGTTCTGTCTCTTGTGTCGTGTAATGCCTCATATTATTGTATCCTTCTGTGTAGTACTATAAATGAAGGTACAATACTTGTTTAACACATTATTTACCAATTAGAATTCATTTCAATGATAAGTTTATAGTTATAGACATTTTAATTCCAGGTCCTTCTGGCCTTGAGTTTTGGTGAGCTTTTTCTGTTACTATACTTCCTTAATAATTTCTGAGCTGAGCTCCCTGGCCATGAGTCAAAGAAATGAGTTATGCTTTATTAGGTGAGAGAGATTATCACTTGCTTTATGAACTGGATCCAGGGATCAGGACTCCCTTGTAACTAGATTCATATTCTCAGATGCCTTTAGAAGACTTGAGGATTCTTCGGGGCAGTTGCCTACCACTTGTCAGGAGCAGAGTATTAGATACTTGTTAGCACAGCTAGTAAATTGAAACTTCCCAAAATACTTTACAGTGACGAGTACCCATAATTTATGATTAGGAGTCCAGATGGTAATGTCAGGAATGCAGTCGATGCAGAAACGTTCCTTTGTAATAGACATGTCTGCATCAGACCATAGTGATGTTGGGTTGGCGGATTTTTCAAATTAATGGAAGTTAAAAGAAGAAATTACCTTTTGTTGTAAAGACGCATTAATTGCATTTATATTGCTTATGCCTTCCATGGTTCTTAAAGGCCCCTTTACACTGGCTGACAATCAGCCAGATAATTGCTAACATGCATTCATAGGAATACTCGTTAGCAATTATCTGCTGGTGTAAGGGTGCCACGATTACCCGATGAACGAGCGAAACGTTAGTTTATCAGATAATATGATGATTTGTGCTGTCACCAAAATCATTGTTTGCTGGCAGCAGATTGTGCAGGCAAAAAATGATTCAGTTTGGGGAGGAGCGATGGCATTAGCGATCGTTCCACCCCATACTCTTGGAAGAGGTCACTACATGTGAATACAGCGGTCTCCTTCACTGACGAGCAGGCAGTTGTTGGGAAGGAAGTGTTTCCTTTCCAACAGTCATCTGATCAGTCTAGCAGTGTAACCCAGACACACTCGCAGTATGTCAGTGAGAGGTCCCGTTCTGGCTTCCCCTCTTCTAACAGGATCGTGCAGCATTATATTGATTTATAATGCTGTGTCACCATAAGAGTCCTAAAATCTATTGTATTACACTGAAGATTTAAGGAATCTAAATCATTATAACGCTGTATGATCCTGTCCGTGGAGCGGAGGCCAGAACAGCACCTCTCAGTGAGACGCTGCGAGTTGATTCCATTCCGCTTGCTCATGTATATCTGTCCTAAAGGGACCTGAAGAGAACCTCCCAGTGGGAAGAAACTCCGTACTGATGATTGTGCTAATGGAAATGACCATCGTATACTTGGTCTCATGTACTCAGCAAAGCATTGACCCCTTCCGGACACAGCCTAATTTTGCAAGTCCTCAACTCTGAGACTTTTTTTTCCATGACACATCGTACTTTGTGTTAGCGGTACATTTGTGTCTATATTTGTTTTACTTTATTTTAAAAAAAAATACAAAATGTAAAGAAAATTTCTAAAATTTAGCAGTCTTCTACATTCTACAATCTTCTGAATTTCAAGACCGATATTGATAGCTCACAAAATAGTTACTAATTAACATTCACCATAAAAACAGATAAAATGAAGTCTCAGCACTCAAAAATATCCACATCATACAAAAACTGTATACAGAGGTCTGTATGTATAAAAGTCACTTTCTATCCAATCGGAACAGTCTCAGATCCAAAAGACCGTTCACTGCTCACTCCGGAGTAGGTATGGACATTTTCAGTACTCAACAGAGTTACACCAACCCTATCGTTCTGTAACTTCATGAGATCAGCCCAAACTTCTTTATCTGACACTGCTGCATCATGATATTCTCCTCACCCTATTAACTGGTCTATCAATACGTTCTTCTCAATAATTCCTTTCTAGTTTGTAAATTGATTGGAGGACTGACTATTTAAACTAAATGGGTCAGTACACCCACACACCCCTGAAGAAGTCGGCAGGGTTGGGTCACTGTGGGACCTGCAACATTGATTTTATGAGATTAGCGCTTTTTATGTTCTAAATTTGAGCATATTAAAAGCTTTTATATGACTATGTGCCTTGAAGTTTCACACTATGCTGCATGTGATCTGTCTGTGCAGCTAGAGATACGTCCCTACCTTGTATGAAGAGACAGAACTGATCAGGCTTTGTGAGGAGGGCCATGTCTTTTTGCACATTGGTGTATCTCTGGAGCATTGAAAATGTCCATGCTTACTCCAGGTATTGAACTGTCTAAGATCTGAAAGGCGGGACTGTTCCGAAATAAGGACATCTCATTGGATTGAATGTAACTCTTATATATATACATAAATGTATATCTATGCACAATTTTTGTATGCTGTGGACATTTTTGAGCCCTCTGGCTTTTTTGTATGTTTATCCGAGAAGTTTTTTTATACTTATATTAGCCGGAGCCAGTTCTGACAGCATTTGTATATTTGCTGGCTTTATGCATATGTTATTGTTTATTTTAACTAGAGAGTGAAAGTGTTTCTTGCCCGATTCAGCAAAGTTTTTAAAACATTCCATTATCATTGGTACTATTTTGAGGTACATATGACTTTTTGATCACTTTTTACTTAGGCACAAAAAAAATCTGTATTTCATCTTGTTTGCTATTTTACACAGACTTCCATGCAACATCTTGAGTATGCTTTTTTTTTTGTGACTAAAAATGCATTAAAAAAGCAGCGCCCCCCTCCCCCCCAAATAAAAAAAAACCTGTGTGAGATAGTCTTAAAGGAGTATTCTCATCAAATACAAGGAGAATTGAGTGGGGAGAGCTGTGGCTGGAGGACCCCTGCTCCCATTATTTTCTATTGGACAGACGGAAATAGCCGAGCTAGTGCTCATCTATTTTTGGTGGCCCCATTGAAATGAATTAATGGAGGGCGGCTGCGCATGCACAGTGCGCCCTCCATTAATTTTCCGGCTCTGTTCTCATTATAGGTGGGGTCCTGGAGTTGGGTCCCGCACCTATCAGACAATGGAGGCATATCCTAACGCAGGGCTTGACAAATTTCCTTTGAATCTAGGAGCCAGCTAAAAAAGTTAGGAGCCAGGCGGAGCCGCGTCATAAAGCTCCCAATAGATGCCCCCATAGTGCTCCCCCCCCCACTTCTCTATAGAGCCCCCCAATAATGCATGCCAGTACATAGGGCCCCCAGTAGATGCCCCCATAGTGTTCCTACCCCTGTTTTCCATAGTGCCCCCATAATGTGCGAGTATATAGGGCCCCCATAATGCTTTCCCTTTCAATAGGTTATATGACACGTCAGATGCTGCCAGCGTCTAAGTGATCGCCACTTGCGGCCGCCATGACATGTGGAAACCCTTACAAGGATTACAGGGTCCGGAGGAGAGGGCAGAGGGGTCCGGAGGGGAGGGCAGAGGGGTCCGGAGGGGTGGGCAGAGGGGTCCGGAGGAGAGGGCAGAGGGGTCCGGAGGGCACAAACACAGCGGTCACCATGACGTTTTACTGAGCACTACAACCCCCAGCTGGCGCTCAGTCCCCGCATCACTACAACGCCCAGCTCTTTCCCACTCTTGTCATTCACTTTCCCCCTCGTCTTGTCAATCTCTTTCCCCCCTTGTCATTCATTTCCCCCCCTTGTCATTCACTTTCTCCCCCTTGTCATTCACTTTCTCCCTCCCCCTTGTCATTCACTTTCTCCCCCCTTGTCATTATCTTTCCCCCCTTGTCATTTTCTGACCCCCCCCCCCCTCCTCTAGTGTAGCGTGGCCGAGCTCTTTATGTTCTACGGGTACAGGAGCTTTAGTTTCCTGTACCCGGGCGGACTGACAGGAAGTGCACACTGTGTGCGCACTTCTTGTCAGTCCGGCCGGGTACAGGAGACAGATGCTCCTGTACCGCGGACCATACAGGGCTCGCCCACGCTACAATGAGGAACTGACAGGAGGGAGCGCTGAGTGCTTCCCTCCTGTCAGTCCCTCTCTTCATGCTGAGCCCGGGCGGTGCGCCCTCATGGACGCGCCAGCCCGGGCAGTGCTGCAGCCGCCTGAGGCTCTCTATAGAGCGCTCGGGCGGCTGCAGCATGAGGGGGCCTAGTCCGCGTGTAGGACGCGCCGGCCCTGCGCCCGGCCACCTGAGAGAACGGGCTGATTTGTCGAGCCCTGTCCTAACGATATGCCCCCATTGTATGTGATGGCATTAGGAAGATATTCTCCGATAACCCATTATATCCTGGAGGTTTTTTTTACGTTTTCGTTTTGTGCTCCCTGCCTTCCCAGAGCCATAACTTTTTTTATTTTTCCATTCACATAGCCCTATGAGTGCTTGTTTTTTGCTGGACAAGTTGTACTTTCCATTGCCACCATTTAATATAGCATATGATGTAGTGGAAAGCAGGAAAAAATATTCCAAAAGGGGTGGAATTGGGAAGAAAAAAGTAGTGCCTCAGAGAAGTGATAATGCACAGACCACATTGAGCACCAATCCCCTAGAACAGGCATCCTCATACTGTGGCCCTCCAGCTGTTGTAAAACTACAAATCCCACAATGCCCTGCTGTAGGCTGATACCTGTAGGCTGTTTGGGCATGCTGGGAGTTGTAGTTTTGCAACAGCTGGAGGGCCGCAGTTTGAGGATGCCTGCCCTAGAAAATCTTACTTTCTAAAAACAGATGTATCTAAGCCTCTGAAACCTGATGTAATTTATATTGAAAGGGCAGAAAGTCGCAGCCATAGATGTATCCAGTTCACATATAGCAAATCTTCTGGTCCTACCTACATAAAAGTATACACATGCTTCCAAGCTCCCTTTCCTTTCTGCACAGGGAATGCACACTGATGTAGATAGGCTGGTATCATGATGGCTAAGGCTGGAGATGTATCTAAGATATACGGTAATTGTTTTATATAAAGGAGTGCCCGTAACTGGACATAGGCATGTCCTGTGGAGTAGAAGAAATGGTGCCCATTATAGTAGTAAGGTTTACATTATAACGTTTTTATGTTTATTGTCTCACTGAGCACCTTTGCAAAAATAGAGCCCCATTCAGGTTTTTCTGATTTTTTTGAAAGATTGTTTGCCACTACTCATTTCCTGAGTAGGAACATCTTTGTCTAGTTACTATAGCTGTAAGCAGCACTCTTAAAATAACATGTCTTCTTAATGCTATGTGTGTAATAGTTCTCCAGACACTAGCCTGAAGTGAGTCATTTACGTAATGTTGACTTTTATACCTTTTGAAACGTTATGCCCGGGTAAGAGATCATTTTTATTCCATTTACTTGTGGTCATGCAACGAATGGTTTCTTTTATTGCATGTCTTACATGTTTGTGTGTCTCCTGCTGTTTGTAGCTGGGACGCCAGAAGACAAGATGCGGTTGTTTCTGATCTATTACATCACGTCTGCGCATCCCCCATCAGAGGTACCAATAACTCTTATATTCTATGAGTAAAAAATTCCATTGGTTTTTTGAATGAAATGCAGTAAGTTGTTGAGGCATCCTAGGTGAGGAAATTTGGTTGTAGAAAGAAATATTACACATCCTTCAAATGCCTTCCATTGTTTCTATGCTATTCACATTGCCCAACTCACTAATTCTGTAATGTGTATGGGAGACCTCCTGCCCATCTCACGGCAGCAGATGTAAGGGGAGCCCAATCCCCTTGTTCTCAGGGAGAGAACCCACTGTCAGAGGTGTCTCCTCATTCAGAATACACTCCCGCTCAGCCGAGAGAGTTCAATACACTCCCGCTCAGCCGAGAGAGTGCGCATGGTGGTGTTTGGAAGAAAAAGCGGTCAGCCAAAATGAGTATTGGAAGACAGCTACTGTCTAAAGTGTGAGGCCAGCGTTAGTATTTTTTGTTTCTTTTTGTTAATTTAATTATATAAAATTTTGAAAAGGACCTAAACCTTTTCTGAAACCGCAAAGGTGCAGCAATGCTGTTCAGGTTTTATCAGCTCTTCTCAGCTTTTCCAGTATGTGGGGGATGGAGACATAGAAAGTATATAGGATCCATACGTCTCATGCTGGAATACGTAGCTGTGCAGAACCCGTTAAATGTGAAGGTGCAGAGTGCTCTTAAAAGTGCTGAGGCACCTTTGTGGTTTCAGCAAGGTCACCTATAAATACAATTGGACATCTTTACCTCTCCGGAGATTATATGTTGGCATCTGTAACTGTATGCTGTTTTGTGTTTGTTTGTTTTTTTCAGTTTATTCTGACATTCTATATTGTTTTCACTAGATGAAGTTCGAAAATAATATCATAACTAAGTTTCTGTTAAAGGAGCTTTCTGCGATTTTTCAACTGAAGAACTATCCTCTGGATAGGTCATCAATATCTGATTGATGGAAGTCCGACACCTGGGACCCCTGGCGATCACCTGTTTGAGAAGACACTAGCGTTGCGGTCTACTCTGTGCTCACCAAGCACAGTGCTGTCCATTGCTTTGTATCGCAGCTCATCCCGATTCGTTTCAATGGGGCTGAGCTGCGTCTAGGCCATGTGACCGATGAATGTGATATCACATGGCCTAAGCAAAGCTGCAAGAAGGCCGCAGCGGACCCCCACCGATCGCATACTGATGACCTAGTTGAAAAATTTTGGAAAACCCCTTTAACTCTGTAGTAATGGCTCTTTTTTCTCAGATTGTTTACTCCTAAAAAATGGTGGCTCCATTTTTGGATTATGTATCTATTCCAAAACCGATCTACCTTTAAACCCTCCCCGCCCAGCGCCGTACTATTATGGCGCGCTGATTGGGCGGGTGCAGGAGCTGCACCCGCCCGATCCGCGGCAGGGGTCCGTCAGTCCCTGATAGCCAGACCCTTGCTGTATGCGCCGGCATCAGTAAAATCACTCATGCTTGCGCATTAACCCTTACACTGCCGCAGTCAGCACTGACAGCGGCACGTGCGGGCTTCAGACTTGTGCGTGGTGTCTATCGGGTCCCCACGCTGCTGTAACAGGAATCTGATGGCAGGGAGGCAGCCCAGTGCCTTCCTTAGGCATCGTGGCTGCCTTCCGTGACAGCCTGTGAGATCCGGCCCCTTGAAGGCAGGCTGAAGTGTATTACACAGTGTAATACACTTACAGCCAATGCATCACAATACAGAAGTATTGTGATGCATTGTAAGGGGAGCAGACCCCCAAAAGTTAAAGTCCCAGAGTGGGACAAAAAATAAGGTGAAATAAGAAGTTAAAAAGATAAAGTTTTCCCAAAAATAAATTAAAAGTTTCAAGTAAAGAAAAAAAAAAAAAAGCATCCTTCTCCTAAAATAGAAAAGTATCGACCGGCTCTATAAAAGTATTCTACATGACCTAACCCCTCAGGTGAACACTGTCAAAAAAATAAAATAAAAACTATGCTTAAAAAAACATTTCTTTTTGGTCACCTTACATCACTAAAATTGCGCCAAGCGATCAAAAAGGCGTATGCCCCCCAAAATCATACCAATCTAACAGTCACCTCATCCCACAAAAAATGAGCCCCTACCTAAGACAATCGCCCAAAAAATAGAAAAAAACTGTGGCACTCAGACTATGGAGACACTAAAACATGATTTTATATTTTTTTAAAAATGCCTTTATTGTGTTAAATGTAACAAAATAGACATATTATGTATCGCCGCATCCGTAACAACCTGCTATATAAAAATACAACATAACCTAACCCCTCAGATTAACAGTCAAAAAAATAAAATAGAAACCGTGTCAAAAAAGCTATTTTTTGTCACCTTGCATCACAAAAAGTGTAATAGCAAGCGATCAAAAAGTCATATGCACCCCAAACCGTCATCTCGTACCGCAAATTTGCAGACACTAAAACATGATTGTTTTCAAAAATGCTTTATTATGTAAAACTGAAACAAACAACCAAACATATTTGGTATTGTCGCGTCTGTAACAACCTTCTCTATAAAAAAAATACCACATGATCTAACCTGTGAGATGAACATTGTAAATAACAAAAAATAAAAACGATGCCAAAACAGCTATTTTTTGTTACCTTGCCTCACAAAAAGTGTAATATAGAGCAACCAAAAAGCATATCTACCCTAAAATAATACCAACAAAACTGCCACCTTATCCCTTAGTTTACAAAATGGGGTAAGTTTGGGGGAGTTTCTACTCTAGGGGTGCATCAGGGGGCTTCAAATGGGACATGGTTCCTTTCCTTCTGCGCCCTGCTGTGTGCCCGTACAGCAGTTTACGACCACATATGGGGTGTTTCTGTAAACTACTGAATCAGGGCAATAAATATTGAGTTTTGTTTGGCTGTTAACCCTTGCATTGTTAGGGAGAATTTATTGATTAAAATGGAAAATCTGCCAAAAAAGTGAAATTCTGAAACTTCATCTCCATTTTCCATTAATTCTTGTGGAACACCTAAAGGGTTAAAAAAGTTAGTAAAATCAGTTTTGAATACATTGAGGGGCGTAGTTTCTAAAATGGGGTCCTTTGGGGTGGTTTCTATTATGTAAGCCTCACAGTGACTTCAGACCTAAACTGGTCCTTAAAAAGTGTGTTTTGGAAATTTTCTGAATAATTTCAAGATTTGCTTCTAAACTTCTAAGCCTTCTAACGTCCCCAAATAATAAAATAGCATTTACAAAATGATCCAAACATGAAGTAGACATATGGAGAATGTAAAGTAATAACTATTTTTGGAGTTATTGCTATATATTATAAAAGTAGAGAAATAGAAATTTTCTAATTTTTCAACATTTTTGGTAAATTTGGTATTTTTTTTTTATAAACAAAAATGATTTTTTTTTTACTCAATTTTATCACTTTAGCATTTGTGTGTTTTATCACAGCTATTAAATACCATATCTGAACATTTGGCCTAGATATTTGAGTGCCCCTCTTTCCATATATCAATTTTATCACTGTCATGAAGTACAATTTGTGGCGAGAAAACAATCTCAAAATGGCCTGGAATATGTAAAAGTGTTTTAAAGTTATCACCACATAAAGTGACACATGTCAGCTTTGCTAAAAATGGCCTGGACAGGAAGGTGAGAACTGGCCCAGGGTTGAAAGGGTTAATGGATCCTGTAAATGCCAATATAAATGGAGCCCAAAGACTAGTAGAGTAACAAAACAGAAAAGGCTAATACTTTCAGAAGTCGAAGGTAAACTAAACTCAAATTGTGCTCAGCTAAGTGATAGATTCCCCTTTGTTTTCATCCAGCATATCCTGTATTTAGTGGAATGTCTGAGTGATGTATTTTTAATAAGCTTGGTGCATTCTTCTGTTTGAGCCTAACAAGCATCCATTGTGCACTAAGTGAATGACTAATTTTTATTTGCTAGTCCTACTATAAAGGAAATCACAGGGTCTGTTCCAAGAAGAGAAGGCCGTTCTGTCCCTCACACATGGACACTTTTGTTAGGAAAACATGTAAATGGAAGGTTGTTTGGTATTGAATGAAGGAAAGTGGTGGTCGGATCCCGACCAGTCTGATATTGATGACCTATCCTGAGGTGATCAATATCAAATTCCCAGATAACCCTATTCATTTTGTGGCCGAGTTAAAAAAAAAAAAAAAAAAGTATATTCATTATTAACAATTATAGTAACATGCGTTTTTTTGATGAATTGCTCTCATTCATTCATGGTTGAGTAGTTTTATATTGGTAGGGTCCAGGATACCAGAGTTCTGCGCTATGCTGCTTGATTTATGAAGGTTAACATAAAATTCCTCAATTACGGTAATTTTTTTTCCGACTACAAAATTTTGCCTATTCAGGACTGATGAGTGCAAGAATTAAGTTCTTTTGCCCTGTAAAAAAAAGGACTTATGTGCCCCTCCCCCATCACCTATGAGTGAACTATACTCTTAATGACAATAGAAGACTAACAATGCACTTTTTATAATATTTTATAATTCATCTTCATTTTTCTTTTCCCAGACTGACTTGGATCAGTATAAGAAAGCTCTAGAGGATGCTGGTTGTAGCTTGGCACCTCTAAACTACATCAAACAATGGAAGTAAGAAAATCGGTGTATTTTATGTATTTATTTTACATATTACATGTCCATCAGTTGTTGGCAAACCAAAGGTTAATGCTGATATGTCTCTGGTTATTTATCTAGGGCTTTCACCAAGATGGCAGCAGCACCGACAAGCTATGGGACTGGGGCTACCAAATCCAAAGGGTAAGGATTTATTTACAGGTATTAGCCCATAAAACATTTTGCTATCATGTTTTTGTCAATAGCAAATAAACATGAAAATCTACTATATCAAGATTCACATGTTTGTGCACTCTTTCTGCTATATTCAGGGTTCTTGATCAAAGATCATCCATAGCTTTTAAACCACCTGCCTAATACTGTGTAGGACTATCCAAAAATAGTCCTACACAGTCCTAGCAGAACATCACCCAGGGCATCACATTACATCTGATTTGTCTTCTCCCCAAAGTGCATCATGATTGCATTTCTGGCCCAACTAAAAGCAAATTTACCCTGTCCACCCCGTCGTCCACTCAGTATAAAAACAATTTCACCAGCCATACACCAATGTAAAGACAAATTCATCAGACCAGGCAACCAACCATTTCTGATGCTCGCTTTGCCTATGGACTAGGGTCAGCATGGGCACTCTGACCAGTTTGTGGCTACACAGCCCCATACTCTGTAAAGCTGTGATGTACTGTGTGTTTTGACATCTTTCTATCATAGCCAGCATTAAAAGGCTTTTGTGGATGAATGATGGTTTCGTCAGTACTTACCCCCAGTCGAACCACTGATGCTGCTTGTCTCCACTGCACTCAGACAGGCTGTGGGCTGTTCCATTAAGGTCCCAATCAGATATGTTCCCATGTCAGGCTGAAGAACCCCTTTAACTTCCTTGTACTACTTTTGGTAGATTCTGACCACTGCTTAATGGTGTCATCCATAAAACCTGATGTTTTAGATGCCCTGACCCAGTTTTCTAACCGTTGCAATTTGGCCTTCATCAGGATCACTGAAATCCCTAAAGGGAATCTGTCACCAGCATAGTAGCATCATTTTTTTTCATGAATCCTTGTTTAATAAAGTACCTTATTTCCATAACTGTTGGTAGTTTTCTTTTTCGTCTTGTCATTTCTTGTAAAAACCGCTTATTCAGATATGCAAATGAAGGTCTTAGGAGCCCAGAGGGGCGTTCCTCCTTTAGCAAGGAGCCCAGGAACGCCCCCCTGATGTGCCGTGCCCGCCTAAAATTTTAAAAAACGCACGCCTATATTCTGTAATATTCCCCCGGCAGCTTCTCTCTGTGCGGCAAATATCCCCGCTCCGGATCTCGCCTGCAATCCCACGCAGGCGCATGAAAGCCATAGTTTTTTTATTTTTTGGGAGACTGTCTTATGTAGGGGCTCATTTTTTTTTCGGTATGAGATGATGCTTTGATAGGTACTATTTTGGGGTTCGTATGACTTTTTGATCGCTAGGTATTATACTTTTTGTGATGTAAGGTAACAAAAAATGGCTTTTTTGACATCGTTTTTATGTAATCTTTTTTACGGTGTTCATCTGAGGGTCATGTGTTATTTTAATAGACCTGGTTGTTACGGACACGGCGATATCTAATATGTCAACTCTTTTTTTTTTTTTCACAATAATAGCATTTTTGAAACAAAAAAAATCATGTTTTAGTGTGTCTATATTCTGAGAGCCATAGTTTTTTTTATTTTTTGCCCGATTGTTTTATGTAGGAGCTCGTTATTTTCGGAATGAGGTGACTGTTTGATTGGTACTATTGGTACTATTTTGGGGGACATACGCTTTTTTGATCGCTTGGTATTGCACTTTTTGTGATGCACAGTTTTTTTAGTTTTTTTTTTCTACGGCGTTCAGGTGAGGGGTGGATCATGTAATATTTTTATAGAGCCGGTAGTTACGGATGCGGCAATACCCAATATGTCTGTTTTCTTTTTGTCACAATTTTTTGTGTTTTATTATGGGAATTATTTTATTTTTTTACTTGAAACTTTATTATTACTATTATTGTGAAAAGCACTTTTTTTTTTCCTTTTTTTTTTTTTGCTTTTTATTTTTGTCCTACTATGGGACTTCATCTTCTGGGGTCTGATCCCCTCTGCAATGCATTACAATACAACCTGTATTGTAATGCATGGGCTGTCAGCTTTTATGCTGGCAGCCTCCCTGTGAGACCCAGCCTAAGGGCTGGATCTCACAGGTTTCCGTAGGAGGCAAGCCCCATTGCCTATGGAAGGCATCGGGCTTGCCTTCTCTGCCATCAGGTCCCCGCCACTGCAGCGTGGGGACCCGATGGAAACACGGCATACAAGGGGTTACCGATGCCGACGTATGCAGCAGGGACCCGACTGTCAGTGACTGCCGGGTCTGTGCCGATGATCGGGTGGGCGCAGCTCCTGCACTGAACCCCACTGATCAGCCCGCCGTAGATGTACGTACCTGATCCTTAAGTCACTTCTAGCTGTGACGTACATGTACTGCAAGGGTCCTTAAGGGGTTAAAGAAGTCTCGTCATGAGTTTAGCGGAGCGGGCTCCTGCTTGCTCCGCTAACCTAAGAGAACTACATGTCAGAACAGGCAGAAGTAGAAGCCCGCTCTGCTCAGCTAATCCTGGCATAGTGCATGGGTACAGGGTACCCATGTGCTATGCCAGGAGTTAGTAATCCTCCGGGGGGCACGGGCAGGAGCGCATAAATGTCAGTTTTAAGCGCACAGGGAAATGTGTGCTTTAGGTAGGGAAAAGTCTAATAAAAAGAGGAAATCCATTAATAAAGTATATTTGATAAAGTTTTATTAGGGCATATTTTAGTCAAAGTCAGTTTCGTTACTCTTTAAACATTGAAAATGATCTCACTTAATTACAGCCGATCCCCTGAGTATTTCAGTGTTGTTTATGTTGCTGCAACTTCACTTTCCAAAGATATGGCCTCTGTTAGTTAGTTATATGTTAGTTTTACGCAGATAGACTTTGGTTTGACAACCACATCTCTTCTCCCTGGGTGTAATCTTCTTCATCAGTTTGATACTGTCCAATCACCATAAACGGCGTCAGAGCCACCTGGTCCAGCATGATCTTGCGAGATGTATCTTCTAAACCGTATCTCATGAGATCACGTTAATCCAGGCCCCTCTGACTCTGTCTGTGATGATTGGACAGTGTCAGGTCAGTGAATAAGGCTCCACTTCCACCCCCTTGCCAAACCACAGTCTCTTTCATAAAGAGCTCTTTAACTAACAGGGGCCATGTCTCAGTAATGAGGAGAGTCACAGCAACATAAAAAAGACTGGAAATGTCAGGTGACCGGTGGTAATTATTTATGGTACACCCAGCTTTCAATGTTTAAACTTGTGACAGGTCATCAGTACACATATTGGACATGTGATTCCAGGTGGTTGAAAAAAATTGCTTCCATTTTGTTTCACCTGCACTTGACTTTGACATTTGATCCCAGCCCTCCTAGTAGTATTGTGCCTTAAGTAAATGTGCCCTTCTTGGAAAGGTACAGATGATGTTCCCAGTTTTGCTATTACATATTTCCTCCCAGCTTGCCTTCCACTGGTGGTGTGAGACACCACATAGACTTATACTCCTATGTAAAAGCTACAGTTCAAAGCTACAGATTGTGTATTTAGGTACCCCCTTTTTTGCAGCATATTCGGGTAGTATCAGCTGGTACCAAAGATGTATCTCTTTTTTATTTTTTTCATCTTTTTTTCTACTTCCAGACTGCTCTCCAGAGTCATGAATACAGGGTCACAGTTTGTCATGGAGGGGGTGAAAAACTTGGTTCTAAAGCAGCAGGTAAACAACCTAAGGAAAAAGATTTATTCTGATAAGTGTAAGATCAACAGGCAGGCTTCCCACCTGCTACTGATAGCTGATGTGAGCGTAATCGAGCTGCCTATAAAAATGTAATGAGTGACTACAGAGAGTCCGTGCAAGCGTCATTATACTGTGAGGAACCAAACCCACACAGCTGCAGAAGTCTACATGTAGGTCAATGCTAATCAGCTGGAAGTAGAGGTATCACTCCACTGTTCTACGCTGTAGAGATAAAGATTTCCATGTTCCTGTTATGGGTTAATCAAGCCGCATTCCCATCCTGCCCAGTTCCCCCATCCTGTTTGTTTTGGCTGTGCAAAACAAGAAGCTTTGTGAATATGTTTGGACATTTGATCCAGACACTGGGCACAGAACCTTCTGTCACATCTCCCACTGAGCCCATAGTAAATGTGTCTACTCCGACTGGTAGCTGGCCGATGTCAGTGATTGAAGCCAGACGTCTATGTGACTGTGAAATTTCAGTCTATTGTTTGGCTACTCCCCAGTGATATCAATCAAAGTGAAACAAACATTTTGTGATAAATCTTATAATAAAATTGTGCATCCCAATTCTATGTACTGATGTTTCTATTTTGCCAATTGTCCTCTTTTTAGAACTTGCCAGTCACTCGGGTCCTTGACAGCCTAATGGAAATGAAGTCCAATCCGGTAAGAAGGGTTACTATCCCCTGGGGTAACACACTCCTGCTGCTGTCACCTTGTATGAGATAATAATGTTCTGCTTAACAGGTGATCTCTTTTTCTGTGCGGGGTGCAATTACCTATGTAATAAGTGACATTTGTTTTAGCACAAAAAGGTTGAAACGCTTTAGTCTTTCATCCATCATAATAATTTTCTGGATCGCTCTGTTCCTACCAGTTGTTTTTATTTTTCTCCTTATGTTTGTGTTTTTGTTATTGGCGGTTTTATTTTATTTGCTCCCAGCTGCAAATAAAATGAGAAAAAAAAATAGTTCATGGGATCTGGAAAGAACTGTGGCCCCAGTCGGACGCCCTCCTTAAAATGGATTCATTTGCCAAGAGCTCGTAAACTGATGATTCTGAGGGAAGCGTGTTTGTATACAAAGTCCCATCTCCATGTGGATGCCCGGCCTTTTGCCAGAAATAACGATTCTCTGTTGCGGAGCTTATAGTGCACCAGGTTATTTTGTGCCAGGTCTATCCACACTGAGCTAACATTTTACAGCCTAAAATTAGAGATAACATTATATCCTCTCCACATTTTTTTATTTATTAAGTGGAACATTTTATAGTTAATGATTCGATCCCTTTTGGGTCTTTCGTGGATAGAAAATGTGTTCGGTAATTAAGTACAGGGTAAAATAGGAATCAATTCTTGGTTCTTCCTTTTCTTCCTTGGATAAAAACTACGGAGGAGATTTATCAACTTATACACCAGAAAACTGGCGCAAAAAAGTTCCAAATCCGGGGTGTGCAACATTTTTTTTAATGCCATTCGCACAGTTTTCTAGTGTAAATGATGACTGAAATCTATTGAGAAGTGTGTAGATACAAAGTATATAGCTAAAAAAGGAGGAGGGCCCCCTTTAGAAATGGCGCCAAGAGCTTACCAATGGAAGTAAGGAGGTGTAGAGTAGGATGAGAGTTAGGTTAAAATAGAACAATCCGTATGAATGTACATAGGGTGATTATGGTATGAATAGTGTAATATTAAGAAAGACCAATAAATGAATACATACACCAATAGTCGCGTAAATGAAAAGCGACGGAGAGTTGAACAGCTTAATAACAACTATAATGTCACTCACTTCACCCAGGAGGTTCCGGATGGGATAAGCTCAAGACACCCACCGGGATACCTCCTGCGCCTGGGTCGCCTTAAAGAGGTCTGGGAATGACTGCAGTCCAACACGGTCCTCTGGTCAAACGCCTTTAATAAACCACAGGGTGGGGATGAGGAGCGGCTCATGCTCCTGATGAAGGGGGATTCACACCCTGAAACGCGTTGAGCCGCTCCTCACCCCCACCCTGTGGTTTATTAAAGGCATTTGACCAGAGGACCGTGTTGGACTGCAGTCATTCCCAGACCTCTTTAAGGCGACCCAGGCACAGGAGGTATCCCGGTATCCGTTGCGGAACGGATGCAGACCCATTTTGCGGACGTGTGAATGGACCCTAAGTGTCAATATTTGCATGAAACTATAGCGTGGGCCCCTAGAGTCACTTCTTGCGGACCCATTCATTTTCGATGGGGCCAGAATGGATGCAGACAGCACACCATGTGCTGTCCGCATCCGTATTTCCGGATCCGCATTTTCGCACTCCCGTTCCCCCCCCCCCCCCCCAAAATAGGCATTTTCGATTATAGTGCAGGCCATGGCCGGTGTCTGTGTTTTGCAAATCCGCAAAACACTTACGGACGTGTGAATGGAGCCTTAAGGCGTTATACGGATTTGCGTGAACATCCTCTAAAATAATCCTTTATATAGGAAGCTGTAGTGTGATAGCGCACATGACCGCTGCAGGTAATCACTGGCCTTGGTGCTGTACACCACTGAGGCCAGTGATTAGCAGTCAAGTGCGGTACCCAGACATTTTACCGCGGCTGCCAAGCCAAAACATATTATGTCCCAGCTGCAGCCTAGCAGAGAGAACAGAGTTTTGGTGCTGGATCAAATAGCTTTTTTTTTTTTTTTTCCTGTTTCTATTTTAACAGCATCCCTGTAGTTTGGCCTTAAAAATTTGAACTTAGGCACCCCCTTCAAGCTCAGTACTTCGATAAGGTAACAGAACAAAGCTCTGTGCATAGATACAGCAACAGAACTGTTACACACACCTCTACAGATGCCAGCATTATTACACGCATACTTATACACATGCCGGCACTCTTTTACACGCATACTTCTACAGATGCCAGCACTCTTTTACACGCATACTTCTACACATGCCGGCACTCTTTTACACGCACACTTCTACAGATGCCAGCACTCTTACACGCATACTTATACACATGCCGACACTCATTTACACGCATACTTATACACATGCCGGCACTCTTTTACACGCATACTTCTACATATGCCGGCACTGTTTTACACACATACTTCTACACATGCCAGCACTCTTTTACATGCATACTTCTACACATGCCAGCACTCTTTTACATGCATACTTCTACACATGCCAGCACTCTTTTACACGCACACTTCTACAGATGCCAGCACTCTTACACGCATACTTATACACATGCCGGCACTCTTTTACACGCATACTTATACACATGCCGGCACTCTTTTACACGCATACTTCTACATATGCCAGCACTGTTTTACACACACACTTCTACACATGCCGGCACTCTTTTACATGCATACTTCTACACATGCCAGCACTCTTTTACATGCATACTTCTACACATGCCAGCACTCTTTTACATGCATACTTCTACACATGCCAGCACTCTTTTACATGCATACTTCTACACATGCCAGCACTCTTTTACACGCACACTTCTACAGATGCCAGCACTCTTACACGCATACTTATACACATGCCGGCACTCTTTTACACGCATACTTATACACGTGCCGGCACTCTTTTACACGCATACTTCTACATATGCCAGCACTGTTTTACATGCATACTTCTACATATGCCAGCACTCTTTTACATGCATACTTCTACATATGCCAGCACTGTTTTACACACACACTTCTACACATGCCAGCACTCTTTTACATGCATACTTCTACACATGCCAGCACTCTTTTACATGCATACTTCTACACATGCCAGAACTGTTTTACACGCATACTTCTACACATGCCAGCACTGTTTTGGCCCATAAGGAGGCCTGTTTTTGGCCCATAAGGAGGGGGGGGGGGGGCGGAGAAATGTGGGTGTGGCTTGAGGGTGGGCGGGGACACAGGGGCCCCATAAGTGCTTTCCCCCCCAGATTTTTGGGGCTTCCTATGCCCATGGATCATCCTCCCCTACAGACTCTATCTGTGGAGGCTGCTTCATTGTTGGAGAAACTTTTAAAGGTGGTAAAGTTGGAGGGAGCCCTCCAGGCATTCTTTAATGAAAATGCACCTGGAACAGATGGGTCGCCTTGAAAAAGTTTAAAGCAGTGTGTTGAGTCACCCCTTCCTACACTGCCAGATGTATTTAGGGTCGCTTTGTAAGTGGGACATTTGCCGGTTTTAATGATAGAAGCTATTGTAGTTGTAAACATCAAGCTGGGAAAGGACCCATTCCTCCCTGAGTCGTACAAATCTACCACTACAAACATCCCGCAATGTTTTATGGATATACAGATGTCATCGTCTTCTGGGGAGGTAGGGTGATCCTGTGCCTTGACACTGCTAAGGTATTTCACAGAGTCGAGTGGAGCTTTGTGTGGGCCGTATTCCAGAAGATGGGGTTTGGGGAGCATTTATTTCCTGTGTGCATCTATTGTAACACTCACCTGTAGCTAGAATATGGGCCAACACCTGGCTTTCTGAAGCATAATGCATTAGGGAGGGGCGTGAGATAGAGGTGCCCCTTGTTGCCCCTTCTCTTTGCTCTTGCAGTGGAGCTCCTAGCGTTTCTCGTATCTTCCCAGGGTCATAGGCATTAAGGTAGGCACAGTGGATGAATGCATATCTATACGCAGACAATATTGTACTGTTTCTGGGAGATCTGGTGGTATGTCTTGGTTAAGTGATGGATCTTATTGCAGAGTCTGGAACCTTTGTCACATCAACTGTGAAAAGTCTGTCATGCTTCCAATTGATCCCTTTTCTCCCACCTTCTCTACTGCACAAACCCAGATTATTTAACTCATTGATTAACTTTAAAGAGTAACTAATATTTTAATCAAGTTTTTTTTAATGTCCCAAATGCCCTAAAAATTATATTTCTAATATACTTTATTTATTGATTTTAAATTTTTTCACAAGATATTCCCCCAGATTTCCTGCGTGCTTTAAATTCACTATTCTCGACACCGCTGACTTGTTGAGAATGGAGTACAGCAGGAGCACGCATTGTCAGTGGTGTGGAGAATCTGTGAGAAATCTGTGCTGTAGGGGGGAATATCTTTAGTATAAATTCAAAATCAATAAATAAAGTATATTACAAAATGTATTGGTTCCGTGTAGCCAAATTTCCTCTTGCCAGAAGTTATGCGAGACTTCAGTGAATTACTATGGTATTTCTATCTGCGTATTTTAAAATAGAAATCCAAAGTGAGCTTCAGTACCAGATGCCTATTCAGTACCAGATGCCTATTTTAAAATGATTTTAAGTGCGCAGATAGGAATACCTTATTAATTCACTAAAGTCTTGCGCATCTTTGGGCGAGACGAAGTTTCGCTGTACTGAGCCAATACATTTTAGTGCTGCACGGAAACAGCATTAACAACAACGTTTTTGAACGAATCTACTTCAGATCTATGATCCGAAGCTGGATTTGCTCAAGCCTACTTACGATGCTAGTGATGGTCAGAAGGATAGGAGGTGGCTGGGAGAATGGTAACTCAGGAATCTCGTGTAACATAAAAGAAAAAGAACTAGCTCACCAGTGAGACTCCCAACCTGGGTCCGGGAACCCCACCTTCAGCAAAGCAGCTCAGGATCCAGTGCTTTATTAAATCACTATGTTAAAAATTATCCAACAACAAGATGAGAGCTCCTACACTTAAGAGTTTCAATCGTTATAGGTATCCTAATCATTGCATAGGTGCTGTGGAGAAGAGCATGGTTAACAAGACAATAAGAACTAATATTGTGTATTTTAAATAACATGGTCAACTCAAACCCTGCCCCTTCTTCACAGTTGGTCCAATTATCCATATTCCAATATGGTCTGTTTAAAATATCACATACTTTAAAAACATCTCTTTCAAAGATCTTAAATAATTAAATATACACATCATTAAACCAAATAAGATGTACAACCCCAATTCCCAAAAAATCGGGACGTTGTGTAAAATGTAAATAAATGTGAATAAAAACAGAATACAATGATTTAAAAATCTCATACATCCAAATTTTATTTACAATAGAACATGGTAAAATGTCCCACTTTCAAAATGATGTTTTCTATTTCATGAAAAAATTTACTCATTTAGAACTTGGTGGCAGCAACACATTTCAAAAATGTTGGGACAATGGCAACAAAAGGATGGAAAACAGATGGAGGATGAATATGCAAAGTCACATGACTGGGTATAAAAAGAGGATGTTAGGCAGAGTTTCTCAGAAGCAAAGATGGGCAGAGGGTCACCAATCTGCGAAAAACTATCTCTAAAATTTGTGGAACAATGTAAGAAAAATGTTCCTTAATGTAAAATTGTGAAGGCTTTGAATATCCTACCATCTACAGTACATGATGCCATCAAAAGATTCAGAGAATCTGGAAAAATTCATAGGGTAGATTTATCAAAATTGATGTAAAGGAAAACTGGCTTAGATGCCCATAGCAACCAATCCGATTCCACCTTTCATTTTCCAAAGGAGATATAAATCACTGAAAAAAGTGCACCACAAGGATAAGCACCTGACAACACTGGCTAAGCCCTCAAGCTGATGTTAAAAGCTGAGCCATTTGCCAATATCTCCCAGTCAGGAACATATCGGAGCCCCTCATGCACCACGTCAAGGTTTCTTAGCATGGCATGGGGTCCTACCACTAGACTACCTATGGTGTGTGAACAAGGTCTGAAGGAACAGATATCAAGCTAACAGCCCCAATCCCACTCACCTGCACTGCAGGATCAACAATGCAATGGGAGAAAATTGAGGCCGCAGGCCGCACCTACAACATACCATGTGACACAGGCTCCGAGGCGCAGCAGAATGTTTCCAGCCATACACAATGGCACATTCAATGGTCACGTTTATTTCTGTGATTTTCCAAAGGAGCTCTGAAAAATGAAAGGTGAAATCTGATTGGTTGTTCTGGGCATCTAAGTCAGTTTTCCTTTACACCAGTTTGATAAATTTCCCTCCATGTGCGCAAGGGAAAAGGCTGATGGTCAACATTGGATACTTGTGATCTACGGGCTCAGAACTGCATTAAAAATGGACATGATTCTGTACTGGAAATGAGTGCATGAGCTCAGGAACACCTCCAGAAATCAATTGCAAGTTAAGTCATATGTCAACACGATTTAGAAATGCTGCGGTCTTCTCTGGGCCAAAGCTAATTTAAAATGGACTGAGGCAAAATGGAAAACTGTACTGTGGTTGGATAATTTAAAATTTGAAATTCTTTTTGGAAATCACAGACGCCGTGTCTGGTAGAGGGACTATCCAGCTTATAAGGGCACGGTTTAAAAGCATGTATCTCTGATGGTATGGAGTTGCATTAGTACCTATGGTGTGCGCAGCATACTTATCTGGAAAGGCACTGTCAATTCTGAACAGCCGCTTTAGAAGAACATACGCTCCCATCCATATGTCTCTTTCAGGGAAGGCCTTGCATACTTCACCACATACTGCATGCATCACAACAGCATGGCCTCCTAGAAGAAGAGTCCGGTTACTAAATTGGCCTGCCCGCAGTGCAGCCCTGGGAATGGAAAACATTTCATGCATTATGAAGCAAAAAATCCAGCAAAGAAGACCCAGGACTGTGGAGCAGCTTGAATCCTACATCAAAGGCGAAAGGGACAACGTTCCTCTCCCAAAACCCCAGACCGTTATTAAGCTCGGGAGGATTTCTCATTTTTCACAGCCCAGCCTTTTCAGAGCCATAACTTTTTTGTTCATTATTTTTTTTAAATATATTTCAGGGGGGCTCAATGGGGTATGGGGCCCCATTCTCGTGATTATTGGGGGTCCCAGCAGTAGGACCCCCACAGAGATATAGTAATCCCCTATCATGTTTATAGAGGATACCTTTCTATAACCAGAATACCCCTTTGAAAATTGCTGTCATAATAATTACACAAACATAGGGAGAACTCCATACAGCAATTGCGGACAAGAAAAGGCATTTTCTATATAGTGCCGGTGATGTGCGGTCCGCAAATTGCGGAACGCACATCACCGATGTCCATGTTTTGTGGATCCGTGAATCCGCAGAACACTTGCGGTTTTGTGAATGGGGCCTAGAAATGTGTGTCTGAGGTAAGGAAACTAGATTGTGAGCCTCAGAGATGTGTGTGACAGATGTACTGCACTGTGGGATATATGTTGGTGCAATATAAGAAACACAAAATCAATATAAATGGCTAATCAGATGACATAAAATATCATTTATTATGTAATATAACTACGTCATAGAGACAGTTTGATGGATATGAGTAATGCAAAGGACATCGGAAAATTATAACGCCACAGTTTTCGGACAATCGTTTTATGTCAAGTTTTTCAGGGGTTTTCTTAGGCTACATTCACACTACTGTTAAAAAAAAAAAAAAAGACCATCATGTTTTTTAACAGCCGTCACATGTCCGTTTTTAGAACAATGGTAATCTATGGAGTTATTCACACAGCTGTTTTTTTGGCAGTGAATAATAGAAAATGTTCTATTATGTCCCTTTTCACAGCCCCAATAAAATTGAATGAGACTGCTTTTAACGTCTGTTTCTCAAAAGGGCATCAGTGTAAAGAAGTTAGTTAAAAACTGACAGTTTATCAGTTTTTAACGGTCGTGTGCATGTAGCTTTATTTTCTGCTCTAAAATATCATAATATAATTTTTTCTTACAGGAGACTGATGATTACAGATACTTTGACCCCAAGATGTTACGCGGAAATGACAGGTGACAATTGTATATCCCCATCACTTTCCTCTTGCATGTAGTGGGAAACTATTGACAGTATCCATCAAATTTTTTAAGCTTTTTATTTCCCTTTTCTTTCTTATTTTTTCTTTGTGATTGGTTTGTCTTTCATATGAAACCTCTATAATTAAATGAAGCATGTAAAAACATGCCAGTAACATGTATTTGTCTTCTTCATTAAAACAGTTCTATACCAAGGAACAAAAATCCCTTTCAGGAGGTAAGTGTAATTGTAGCATAAGTGTGTATAAATTTAAAAAGTGACCTTTCATAAATAGAATCTGAACCTTGGCATACTCCATAGCTTAAAGCTTTGATATCTTTGCATTTTGTAAAAGAAAATAACACTTTTTAGTTTAGTGGAAATTGCTATTTCTTGCACTCACACCTCATAAATGTCTATTCATGTGTGAAGGAGATGCCAAAATGTAACTGGCTAACTGTTCTTCATTGTGCAGCAGTGAGCCAGTACCAAACTGGCAGAAGTAGCTCAGTCATTAGGAAATATTTCATTACACATAAAAAAATGGTACTATTCATTTATATTTCTGATGTGTTAGTGGTACTTTATGGAACACGGCAACCCATACAGAATTTCATCCATTATTCTGGTACTACACCTCGGCACTCCGTGCAGTTCTCTGCACAACACATGGACAGGATCAATTGGTCAGGGTCTCTGTGGCTGAAATGCCTTTTTTTGATATACCTGAATATATACTACCGTAAAAGGAAAAAAGAACACACTGAAAACTTATTTGGAGAACCAGGAGGCAGGCCTGAATCCTTGGAGCACTGCTTTTGTAACACTCCCTGTGATCCACTTACTGTATCCTTACCACATTTAGATGATTGTATTTCTATACTTAGAAAGCTAATATACATATTACCTGTTTAATGACGGGCACAATTTATGATTAGAATGAAACCAGCATAATACAGACAAAAGAAAGGTATTGTTTTAGTCATCATCATGAGACCTACCAGGCACTATGTCTGTTTTAATAGGTTCGATCATGCTGACACAGCCTCTTTAATAGTATAGACCTGAGCTGGACAAAGTATAAACTGCTAGTGGTGCTTGGTCAATAATCACATAACCAAAGTAGAATAAAATAATACATGGACCCTATCTGGGTATGGGTATACTTAAATTAACAACAAAAAGCCATGTGGCTGAATGCCCAAACTTGACCCAGATATAAATGCTTATAAAACGTAACTTTTAATGATCACACTAAAATATGTAACGGTGAGACACAATAAATCAGTGAATAGCTGAGGCAACACTGCTGTACTCAGGGCTAGTTTTGTCACTAGCAACAGTGTTCAGGTAGTTTGATAGGGGAAGTGCACGTCCCCCTAAGGCTAGTAGTGTCACATCACAGCACCATTTCATAGATATGGACTGAACTACGCGGGTTTTAACCTCTTGTGGGTGCTCACGTAGCTTATTTTAGTGTGATCATTAAAAGTTACGTTTTATAAGCATTTCTATCTGGTTCAAGTTTGGGCATTCAGCCACATGGCTTTTTGTTGTAGTAAAGTAGTGCACCTTTTACTTTGAGTTCTGCAGCAGGCTTTATGTTGAGGCAGGGTCACATTAATAATGTTGGCATCTCCCTCTGCTGCAATACAGGCTGCCAATGTGGCATAGATATTCCTGGACGGATTTGTAACATGGAAAAATATTTAGCCCAAACAATGGAAACTGTAGTTCAGTATTTCCAAATTAAAAGGATGCACTTGGGGAGAAGGAACCCTCTATCTGAGTATGATATTGGCAGTTCTTTGTTAGCCAGGACTTCAGAAGAGAAGGATCGATCTAGTGGTCCTGATATCATACAGCTTCAAAATAAGTTCACGGCATTGGTAGGCAGCTGGGAAAGGAAGTAGGATGCTTGTCTGTATAGCTAAAGGTATAAACATTGTTGTGCTGCTGCCCTGCTCTACCCTGTGGGCATGACCCAGTTCTGGAGACCCCACCTACAAAATGGAACGGGTGCAAAGGCAGGCTACAAAAATGGTGGATGGAGGCATAAAGCATAAAACATAGGAGAGACCTTAAAGAACCTAATCTGTACAGTATAGAGTAAAAAAGAGAAAGGGGGATGTGATCGAAACCTTTAAGTATATTAAAGATATAAATAAGGTTCAGGAGGGAAGTGTTTTTTATAATTTAAAAAAAACTTGAAAACAAGGGGGCACAATATAACATTAGTTGGGTAGTTGAGGGGAAGATCAGAATCAATCTCAGAAAAATATTTTTACGCCAAAGGAGTAGTTGAGGCTTTGACCAAACTCCCATCAGATGTAGTTTGGAAACCTACAGTAAGTCAATTTAAACACACCTGGATCGATAAGCATTTCTGTTCTGAGGTAAATAAGAGACTATAAGGGCAGACTAGATGGACCATGTAGTCTTTTTCTGCAGTCAGCGTTGTATGTTTCTAATGGGCATACAGATGCTGGATATCCTTCTGTGGTATGTCATTCCAAGCTCTTTCAACTTGCACCCATCGTTCAGCGAAGGTGCTTATTGGCTGATGTGCATGGGAATCCATCACCCCATCTATTTCCAGACATTCTTCATGAGGGAAAGATCTAACGATCAAGCTGGTCATTGGAGCTGCTGGATACACTGAATAGCATATTGTGTAGCATGTGCAACCATTAACTTGTTGGAAGACCATGTCTCCTGAGTCAAAAAAGTCAGTAGGACTAGTTCCACCATGCCCTGTGCATATGACACCTGGCATTGGTCCTGTGTGTCTCTGCACTATGCATGACGACGGTAGGTGCTCTACAGGCTTCCTGCGAAATCTAATGCGGCCATCATTGGTAGCAAGGAAGAATGTGGTTTAACCACCAAGCGCTATTATTTGGCATTCATGTCTCCAATGGGCTCTCTTCAGCCCAAGTTGTATAGCATAAATAAATGTTTTCCCTAAATAAAGTATATTACAAAACTGTTCCCTATCACTGTCCCTACATATTGGCATACAAAATTATTAATACATCAACCATCAGTTACACTTTAACTCCTTGTAGGTGTTCTTTTTATATTTTCTATTAGTGTATGTATAATTCTTATGGTTACATTGTATTATTGTACATGGGACACTCATCAATAATGTACAGAACATGTGGCAAGTGTTTCTATAAGAACCTCACAAATCTGTTTCTGGTGTGGACATTTTTGTTTCTGCATCATCGTGTAATCATGAGGCCATTTGAGTTGCAGCATGTATTAAAGTAATTTGCATGACTATATTGTTTTTCGGCAGGCCATTGTATTCGTTGTAGGAGGAGGGAACTACATTGAGTATCAGAATCTTGTGGATTGCATGAAGGTAATTTTTCTTGCCTTTTAGTTAACATGTCGTTCTTCCTCTTCTCCTTTTTGTTTCTCATGTTTACCTCTTCACTTTGTATACCTTTTTATATGCTTTCTGTTATTTGTTTTCCTTCCTCCTGTTTTCTCGCTTTCTCTATTACTTGACTCTTTGTTTCTTCTTTTTTCACTACATTTTTTTCTCTGATACATTGTTTTTATCTTTGCTGCCTCTTGTTTGACAGCTATTTCCTTCTGTTGCTTTTTATCTATTCAGTGCTATTTATCCATTCTTACACTGCCTTTATATTTTTCCTTTCATCATAACCATTCCCTGGTTGGCTCTCTCCCTCTCTCTCAAGCAGATGATTTGGCTGATTGACATGCAGACAGTCTTCCTCATAAAAATAGATTTCATGGCAGGCATCTGGCTCTGATTTTGGATCTTCCTGCCAGTTGCTAAGGCCTGTCTTTCCTTTGCTGACTGTTGCATAGCATTTATGTACATGGCCAGCTCTACAGAACACTTCCATAGTCTTCAGCTACTCGCTATACATTCAGGATGTGCTTAAACCCTTTAACAGACAGTGACAGATTTAGTATAATTGTGTTTCCTTCTTGACCTGTCACCGCAAAATGCAATCTGAAAGCAGCATGTAATAGAGCAGGTGAAGCTGAGCAGATTTCATATATCGTTTTGTGGGAGAAGATTCATTAAAACCAGTAATTTATACATTTATATGTTTGCTTTTTTCACTTCCTGTGAACAGCTATTTTTACAGGAGGGGTTATCAGTGATTGACAGATATCTTTTATGCACACAATACTATCAATCACTGATGACCGCTCCCTCCCGTACCGATAGCTGTTCACAGGAAGTGGAAAAAGAAAAACTATCAATGTATAAGTTACAGGTTTTACTGAATCTTTTCCCACAAAACTATATATCAATCTGCTCGGCTTTTCCTGCTTTATAACGAGTTACGGTACTTTTAGATTACGTTGCATTTTGTGGTGACAGGTTCTCTTTGAGAGTTCTGTATTTTATTCCTTATGTTTTTCCTGTGTGAATGTTAAAAATGTCCATCTTGCTATGTTCTCTATCCAGACTAAACAAGGAAAGCACATTCTCTATGGCTGCACGGAACTGTTTAATGCTGCACAATTTGTTAAGCAGGTAATTTTACAAGTGCCTTCTCTACAGTCTCCATACAGTTTTAAAAACCCTTTACAAGTATAAACTATAGCTTAACATCCTCCTAGCCTGTACCTTGTAGCCTGTACCTGTACTTCTATCATAATGAAATAGTTGCACTTTTTGGTTATGCTAATGTGCTTATATAGCTGGACCAGTAGCTAATACCTTGGAGTCTTGATGTTTTAAGAGTTGTGGTCATTGAAGGTTTTAGTAACTTGTAGTATATTACATTACAGCAACATTACATTACAATGTTTCTAAGCCATGTACCACCTTATCCCTGAAATATTACATCAACGTACCCCTAACGCTGTGTTCTTACACAGCACGGCATGAGAATGGTGCATTCATCCCTATGTGGTACATGTGCCCCACACTAAAAGTAAGCGCATCCTTATCAGGATTGTGTATGCCCCCACACAAGTGAGTCCGTTACATTTGTTTGCAGTCATACATTAAAGTGAGCTGTTGAATACCCAGGCCAGCTGTACTGCTTTTTCATTACGTGTCTGTCTTTGCTGCACATAAATTAATCAAACGTAATCTATAATAAAACATTTTTTAATTATTATTTCCAGTTGTCTCAACTTGGACAGAAGTAAAAGGGGCCAATGACTACATTACTGTCCTGTCTGGTGTCCGTGAGCTGATCTCCAGAGGCTGAAAGATCGGGCCCATACCTTTATATTGGTCCATTAACCCATGACACCAGGTCCTGCAGGTGTGGAAGAACAAGGAATCTACATCCCAGAGAGATCTGTTGTATTCTGCACAAAAGACTTGCTGGCTTTTCTACCAACTCCATTTATTTAAATATGCAGGAGGTACCCAGCCTCTGTAACTAGGCATTAACACAATCTCCGTCAACAGACATCACTTACAAATAAAGCAGATATTGCATAATTTTATAAAGCATAATGTATGTTAAGCGTTCGTATATTTATCTACAATAGGATGAGAAGCCCTGAGGAGAGGAAGGTAAATGAAATGGCCACTTGGGGACCACGTTACCCAAAGCAGATATTAAGAAAGAAGACCTTAAGAACTCCAATAAAATATGAATGACAGCTTTGGTTTTTGCCTTTTTTTTTTTTTTTTGTTATACCGTACCCCTAGAAAGAATAAACCAAAATCTCTGAAATGTGTATTCTTATAGTCTCTTTTAAGATACAATCTTTTGTAAATAGAAGATGCATATTTTATGATTCTTCAACTGACCTGTCAAGTTGGACCTATATATTCTGTCTAGCAAATAATTCAGTGAATTATGCGATTCAAATGTAATATTGCCTTTCTGTAAGCCCATATCTTATGGCAGTTATCTGTTCATAGAAACATTTGTTCCCAATAATTGGCCCAATCCTCAGCCCAGGTAAAGGGGCCTTTACAATTGGAGGTGGCTAGAAAAATAGGATTTGTTCACCTTAGAACCTTAGAGATGATGTTAAAGAGAACGGCACAGGATGATTAGACTTCAGTATGGGAAAGGGTTCTTTACAATTAAAGTTGTTGGACTGTTGAATGGGCAGGACAATGACAGCATTTAGAAAAAAAACAGCTAGATGCTTATCTTCCATCAAAAGTAACTGAGGGTCATAATTAATTCAGCAAATGATACAGAAGTAAATTGTCCAACTACCGTGAGTGGCAACAGTTTGCCAGGGGATTTGTGTTTTGCCTTTCTCTAGGTATAACAGATATCTCCAAAAAGGTTAAACTTGATGCACGTGTTTTTGTTCCACCAAGTAACCATGTGTATATATTTAAAGGGGTTAACTATTTTCCATTTACTTTTGACCAATGTGTTTGTAAGATGATTACATTGCACTTACCAATACAGCTTTTGTTGATATTCTGCTCCTTTTTCTATACCCCCTTGTTGGCCAAGTCTTTTATACTTTCCACATACAGTAGAGGTCTTGTCCATAAAATGGCTGCTGATGGAGGGTCATGTGCTCAGTCTGGCCCCTTCATGCCCCAACCAGCTCATTTGCATATTAATAAATTCTTGTTCATTGGGTGAAACTCATTAGTGCAGGCACCTAAATTATCATTTCTGGGCAGCAGATCGTGTAGAGAAACAGCGATCTGCTACCCAAAAACAAAGCAGCTGTATGAGGACAGGCTATTGCAGTAGCGACCTGTCGTTCTCATACCGTGGTGGGGATCGCTGCATGTAACTGCAGTGCTACACACCAAATTAGCACCGGGTATCCATTTTTATCAAAGGGTTGGCTATAATTTACTTCTGAGTAACACAGAACCATTGAACACACAACAACATAAAGTACAAAGAATATAACTTTATTTGATTAGAAAATAGACAAAGATAGTAAAATATACCATAAAACTAGCAATAGTACCAATGTAACAGGGAGGAGGCGACTGCAGGATCAACACATTTGTGGAGGTATACTTTGCATCACTCTTTAGCTTTGTTCTGCCGTTATAGAGGACTTTTTGTCCTGGGGTTAGTACTGTTTACTATAAGCCGCGGAGTGTTGTTTGCTTCTTATTATGCATTTATTAATATTTTGTGTGTACCCTTCATGTGCTGACCCTGCGGTCCTCTCCTATTTTTCTTCCTTGTTTGTGTTACATTGGTGCTATTGCTAGTCTTATGGTATATTTTACTATCTTTGTCTATTTTCTAATCAAATAAAGTTATATTCTTTGTACTATATGGTGTTGTGCGTTCAATGGTTCGGTGTTACTTATGTAAATGCAGTGGTCACCTCCACTGAACAAGCAGTCGACTGTCAGGAATGCTTACTTCCCGGCAATCTGCTCCTGATCTGCCTGTGTAAATTCACCTTTAGTTTACGGCTTCTGTGAGGGGAAAGATGTCATATGTAAGTAAAACAGTAGAATTAGGATAACAGTATGACAGCTCTTTTATTCTGTTGATACACTTAGATAAAGATGCCCACTGAACAATGCCCACATGTTTCTGACTTGTTTCAGAGCAGTAGGTGTTAGACGTCTTCACAATGTGAACCACTATGTGGAAAACTGCAGCTCTGGCAAATATCCACAGTGGCAAAAATGGTCTAATTTTCGCAGCATCATTGGTGTGGCATTCTATTGCTTGCACTGCAAAGGTCGAAAGCCACAGTTAAATTTTAAGCATGCTTTCGTTGTGCTCCTGTCCAACCATTTATATAAAGACTACAGCACAGCTATGGCAATCTGACATCCGGTCTAGGTACACAGTCCTACTAACATACTTAAGGATATAAACTAGGTTGTGGCATATTCAGGTTGAAGGGTGTCAATCCCTACATGTTAAGATGCAACAGCTAATAAGGACTAAGGGTGGTTGGTCTTGGTCAAATGTTTGAAATCTACTCTGATTTTATTACTATAAATTAACACTTTTGGGGAAAAAAAATATAGGTCTGTTGTAATCTGTCCCCTGGTTTATTGGTGCCACAGTTGCTAGAGTAAATTGTGCCAAAATGTAAGGCTACTTGATTTCGTCAAAATCGATATTCCACTAGATATTCATAGAATTCATTTCCATTGAAAACTGCAGAAAACTGATCACATTACTTGTTATAAAAAGGTATTTTTTTTGTTCATATGGATCCTGAATAAAAGTTGCTCTATGGTGCTGTATGTTTTATTACAATCAGGCAGTGACTATACATTTACCAAATGTTCTGCGCTCATGTACACCCCTGTAACATAAACACAACACAAAAAGGAGATTAAAAGACCGATAATAGATGGGTAGATAGGACTAGATTTACTAAAGTGTTTATACAATGTATCTAAAAAGTGGTGCAACTAGTGCGTCTGGACTTTTTTCCATGTACTCGAAAGGGAGGTAAGGCCTTATATGCACCATTTGGCACCAAAATTCTGGCATAAATTTTTTTGTCTCAAAGTAAACCAACCAATAGTTGGTATAAAGCTAAATGAAAGTGTATCTCTGCACCATGTTTGTCATCCAGCCTTAGCCCTGTGAGAAATCTGGTGCAGGTTTATGCCATCTATAGGATTAGAAAATCTGGCCCAGAGTGTTTTTAGTCCTATTACATAGGCTGATGCCAGGCAATAAGCAAGAGCTTATCAACCATATACAAAGTTTTCATCACTCATGAAAAGGATATTTCCCACTGCTCGATGCAAAGTCAGTGTGTGTGTTGGGGGGTGGGCCATGAATGATGGTTATTACGACTGTTTGTTCCCCATTAAATTTGCATATTGTCAGCAGATAATCTAACACAGGGCAATTAGCTGCTGACAAATGAGTATTTTTTTATGCTTCATGAAAGATGCAATACATCCAACATACATGCAGTTTTCTTGTTTGTCAAGTGATCAGAGGCATATTTACATGAAATAATTATTGGAAACGAGTGTTGGTACAAGCTTTCATTCCCGATAATTTCCCTGATCGTACTCACTGCTCTTAGCCAGAATGATTGCTAAGAATGGATGTGATTTTTATCCGGTATGACATACTCTTTATTCTTTTACTAGTTAGACGTAGTTTCCCTGTGATTAAAATGTGTTTGCTTAGTTGTTAGGGTTGCTCAGGTTTCAAGGTCTATTGCCAATAATTGTCAGAACAAGGAAAGTAATTACGAGCTTTCTGATGACGAGAGCTAAAGTTAAGCGAACGGAGCTTTGGATGCTTAATCCAAAGTCGCTTCGTCCATAACTTCAGAATAATACTGTACAGGGATTTGTCTCTGTACAGTATTAGAATGTATGGGCTTCAATGATCCGAAGTAAGTTATTCACGAAGTCTCGCATGTATGCCATTTATGAATTCTCACTGAAGAGTTATTTCCATCTCTGCCATGATTGTAGTTACTCTTGTAAGTGGCAGCAAAGCATGGTCAAAGTTACTGAAACAGCAGAGCAAACTTTGCTGTGCTATATCCGAGACTCGCCTAGCTGTGAATGGGAGAAATACAAATAGAGTAGCCCAGTGACCTACCCTATTCTGTAACTCTGAGAGGTATGGAAAGAGAGTAGCTTTCATTCACTTATATGGGAGTAAGGCAGGTATTCACATGACACTGATGAATGGTCATTTTTACAACCAATTAAAGTATATGGGGCTATTCACATTGCCTTTTTTTAAATGCCCAGTCAATAGCGGCTGTCAAAAATAGGATATGTTCTACTTTTGGCTGTTTTCAAAACAATGGACACCATTTTACCAGCTGCTCAGACAGGAGTGCACCCAGCATCACAATGTCACGTGATCACACTGGGAGTGTCCGGTCTTTGTGTCTCCAGTGTGAAGCAAGAGTTCATGGGTCTGCTGTAAATCATACATTTTTATTTTATATGCACAAAGGAGGCAATTTTTTAAACTGGGGCAGGCATAATGGGTGCAAATTAGAATACTGTGGGACACTATGGGGGGGATTACATATACTGAGGGAACTGTGGGAGGACATAGTATATACTAAAGGCACTGCAGGGGATGGGTTAAAAACAAAAAAAAGCTAATGATAATCATCGTTAAAAACAGATAGATGGCCATAAAATGGATTTACACACACTGATGCAAAATGGCAGTGAAAAAATAATTTTTTCACTGTTATGAAAAGCCTCATTCTCACAACAGTGAAACACAGCAGTGTGCAGAACGTTTTCAGAACCAATTAAAGTCTATGGGGGCTATACACGTGGCTGTTCTTTTTTTAATGGTCAGTGAATAGCAGCTATCAAAAAAAATAGGACACGATGGACCCTATTGAAATCAATGGTCCTGTTTTGGCCACTGTTTAGTCAGCAGTGCACCTGTCTAAACAACCATTAACACTATGTTTAAAGAAAAAGTCCAGCTCAACTCCACTGTAATGACTTGGTGCACGAATCCAGACCAGGATAATCCATTACAGCAGTAGAAAAAAGGGAAAACAAATAGCAAATAATTCACAAGCAAAAAATATTCACCCAAACAGCAGTTGCAGTTGACGCGTTTCGAACAGTAATGTTCTTAGTCATAACTAAATGTGGTCAGATCCGGGAAGCCTTATATTCAGTTGTATCGAGTCCCTCCTACTGCACAGGTGGGAGCAGAGATTGCAAGGCTTCCAAACATGATAAAACCGGTGTTGACCGCACTGACTTACTTTATAGAGTGTGCAAATAAGAATACATCAATAATAGGGAACGATTTTCATACACTTACCAAAGTCATTATTTCCCATTTACTACATTCAACCCAACGGTTGTAACAAAACACCCTATGTGAACAATTATAAAATACATAGTACTCTAGCAAATACCTATGTAACTTAGTACAATAGCTTTTTCTTATGCCCAAATAGTATGGTAAAATAGTGTCTATGTATTCTCTGAAAGCAACCCCCCCCCCCCCCCCCACCAAAATAAAATAAAATAATAAAACGCGTGAAAAACACAAGAGTCCATTTTTAGTACAGACACATTAGTTCTTTTTTCAGATTAAGTCCAGAGGGATATCTAGTATTTAATCTACAAAGCCGCCAAAGGAAAGACTGGCACTTCACTCTTGCACAATGTAGTAGTTTATCCACGCATCAGGGGATCAAAGCGACACGTGTTTCGGCTCGAACCCGAACCGTTCTCAAGCATGTTATACATAGACAAGAAACACTGTTAAATAGTGCGCCATCACCGGCGTCAAATGTGCTGACGTCACATCACCATAGAAACATGTGTATACAAAACATCAATCGCAGCAATTATGGCAACATAGATCTAGATACTAATAGACATCAAAGTCAATCTTGGAACTGTATGTAGATACTCAATATCAAAATGAATGTAAATGGGCTGTAGATACTCATTTTGATATTGAGTATCTACATACAGTTCCAAGATTGACTTTGATGTCTATTAGTATCTAGATCTATGTTGCCATAATTGCTGCGATTGATGTTTTGTATACACATGTTTCTATGGTGATGTGACGTCAGCACATTTGACGCCGGTGATGGCGCACTATTTAAAAGTGTTTCTTGTCTATGTATAACATGCTTGAGAAAGGTTCGGGTTCGAGCCGAAACACGTGTTGCTTTGTGCTTTGATCCCCTGATGCGTGAATAAACTACTACTTTGTGCAAGAGTGAAGTGCTGGTCATTCCTTTGGCAATTTATGTGGGTCTTCCTACCCTGGACGTGAGCACCACGACTTCGGTGAGAGAGGAGTGCCGACTGTTTGGATTTTGTGTAACCAAGTGGATTTACGGTGCGAGCACCCTTATATGATGTTTTCTACATACCATGTCATTTGCATACAGTGAAGAGAGAGCGCGAGAGATCGTGTCTGAGGTCATTACCAGCGCAGAATTCCTGAAGACGCCGCCTGCTGAATCACGCAGCAAGGACTGGGAGAAGGAATCGAGGAAGCTGGTAGCTACATGCAGCCACACTAGCGGAGTGTTGCAGGCACCACAGAATCCCGCGAGGTCTAAGGGTAAATTTAAGACCGACTTTTTTCTGTGATGATCTACAGTATTGCACACAGTTTGCGAATATACTGAATAAATGTTCTTATGACTTGATGATACTTACCATTGACGATTGCTGACACCAAAGCCCAGATAGTATCGAACAACAGTTGAAAGACGCTTTAAACATCAGAGGATCTGGTGGCTTTGAAACATAAGATTAAAAAAAACTGCAGTGACTTGAAAAAGGACATTGCAGCTACTAAACAAAAAGAAATACACAAGGGACTTGGAGGATTATCAGAACAATAAGATATATAAATGGCAAGATTCATTGGGCACGGCTATTCCTTTGACAAGGCGTTTTACACGCCGAACAGGCTTCCAGTCATCAGGGTCTGGGAGCGATTTTATTACCAGTGTACATCCTCCAGCGCCTTTTTTAGGGCAAAGACGCCACAGAGCAAAAATACAAGGAGAGCAGGACGCCATTACAGGGGAGGTACAAGCGCCAATGGCAACAAGGTCTCAGGTATAAATGAGACTTTGTTGTATAATATATCATCCAAAAATTTAACTCCCATTCAGACACAATTGTTACAGAAAGGTTTATCCTTCAGCCCAACGGAATCCTTTGATAGCTTTCAGTTTGATATGGATTGTCAGCGTTTTTCAGGAGTGTGCGTTTAAAAGCGCATTTTGCAGCCAAGGATTTATCTGAACACAACGGTTTGACATTCAATCAATTTGGTTTGAGATTAAAAAGTAATTTTCAGCCTCCAAAAGTACACCATCCGGCAGAAACTTACATATCCTTGTTACACTGAGATCTCAATGGTATCTTGGTACATGAGGGGTTATCTTTGGCGCCAGTGGTGTTGCTAGGGCTGGTGTCACCCCAGACCCCCCCCCCCTCCCGAAGCAATAATGTTTTAGTCATATAACCAAAAATAACAGATACTCACTAGTGCTTAGGCCTCTTTCACACTTGCGTTTTTCCTTTCCGTGTAGAGTTCCGTCCTCGGGGCTCTAAGACGGAAAGATACTGATCAGGATTGTCCCAGTGCATCTTGAATGGAGAGAAATCCGTTCAGGATGCATCAGGATGTCTTCAGTTAAGTATTCAAACGTTTTTTTTATGCCGTTGAAAAATCCACAGCATGCTGCGGATTTTCCTTGGGCCAAAAAAATTGAAGGCATGCCGCAAGGACGGATCTGGAATTAATGCCCATTGAAAAGCATTAATCTGGATCCGACTTTAAGCTAAATGTTGTTTCGGCGCATCGGCGGATCTGACGTTTACCTTTCTGAATGGTAACCATGGCAGCTAGGACGCTACTAAAGTCCCGGCTGCCATGGAAAAGTAGTGTGGAGCCAGGGAGGAGCTACTTACCGTCCGTGCGGCTCCCAGGGTGCTCCACAATGACGTCACAGCGCCCCTACATCACATGGATAATGTGATCATGCGACGTAGGGGTGCTGTGATGTCATTGTGGAGCGACCCAGGAGCCACACGGAAGGTAAGTAGCTTCTCCCCTGGCTCCCCACTACTTTTTCATGGCAGCCGGGACTTTAGTAGCGTCCTGGCTGCCATGGTAACACTGAAAGTATTTTGAAGACTGATCAGTCTTCAAATGTTTTCAGGTGTGTTGCGTTGTGACGGATCCGGTGGGCATTTCCGGCGACGAAAGTGCACGCCGGATCCTCACAACGGTAGTGTGAAAGGGACCTTAGTTATTAATTCACTTACAGTCTGGTGTGTACGAAGTGTCTTCACATATAACTAAAGAGGAATTTCTGCTGTTATGTTAATGGCTGCTATAACATTGCACCATCCTTCTGAACATACACATCTGTCATCCGCCTTACCTCATGATCCTGGAGCTGTGCTGTACAGTGGCCGCCGAGCTCTACAGCACAGCTCCAGGATCATGAGGTAAGGCGGATGACAGATGTGTATGTTCAGAAGGATGGTGCAATGTTATAGCATCCATTAACATCAGCAACAAGTCTGGGCTGGTTCAGGCTGTGCTGTGCCTGTGTGAGTGAGTCACTGCTGTCACGTGGACGTGACCTGGGCCGGTGCAAGGATTTTTTTGGCAGCTCAAGCGAAGCTACATCTTGGCGACCCCCCGCCCGCAGCTCACCTGGTCCTTGTCCTGTGTGCAGCAGCTGGCTTCTCCTCTGTGTGGTCCTGGTATCTTCGCTATGCTTCAATCGCTTGAAGACTGTACTTTTCGCCCTATAAGACTATAACACACACATAGGTTTTAGAGGAGTGTAATAAGAAACAATATTTTCCACTATACCTCAGGTCAGACCACCAATCAGACCCCTAATGTTTATCACACCTCAGATCAGCCCCCCGTGTCAGCCGTCAGCCCCATCCATCATGCCCCCCCATGTCAGTCATCATGCTAGCCGTCAGCCCCCCATGTCAGTCATCATGCCAGCCGTCAGCCCCCATGTCAGCCATCATGCCAGCCCCCAGCCCCCCATGTCAGCCGTCAGCCCCCATCCATCATGCCCCCCATGTCAGCCATCATGCCCCCCATGTCAGCCATCATGCCCTCATGTCAGCCATCATGCCAGCCGTCAGCCCCCATCCATCATGCCCCCCATGTCAGTTGTCAGCCGTCAGCCCCCATCCATCATGCCCCCATGTCAGCCGTCAGCCCCCATGTCAGCCGTCAGCCCCATCCATCATGCTCCCCGTCAGCCATCAGGCCCTCATGTCAGCCATCATGCCAGCTGTCAGTTCCCCATGTCAGCCGTCAGCCCCCATCCATCATGCCCCCCATATCAGCTGTCAGCCCCCATCCATCATGCCCCCCATGTCAGCTGTTCAGCCCCCCCATGTCAACCGTCAGCCCCCATATCAGCCATCAGCTCCGATCCTTCATGATCCCCAATGGGGGAAATGTTGGAGTCTGTACCATGAGGGGGGAGAGGTGACATGATGAGGGACAATGTTGAAGTCTGACTGTGCCAGGGGGTGACATGATGTCACCCCCCATGGCACAGATTCCAACATTGTCCCTCTCTTCATCATTGTCCCCTCATCATGTCATCCCTGTTCCCTCCCCCACACCCCCATGGGTGGCACATTTCTTTTCTTCCCCTTCAGGCTCCATGGCACAAACAGACATTTTGTGATTGTCCCCCATCATTTCTCTTTTCTCACCCCCAGGATTGAGGCGCACATAGTGCCCCATAATAATGTGCCAGTAACACGTGCCTCTCCATGCCACCACATGTGCTAGTAATAAGTACCTCTCTTGTGCTTCCCCCCATGTGCCAGTAGCCGGCCCCCCTCATGTGCCAGTAGCCGGCCCCTCATGTGCCAGTAGCCGGCCCCCTCATGTGCCAGTAGCCGGCCCCCCTCATGTGCCAGTAGCCGGCCCCCCTCATGTGCCAGTAGCCGCCCCCCTCATGTGCCAGTAGCCGCCCCCCTCATGTGCCAGTAGCCGCCCCCCTCATGTGCCAGTAGCCGCCCCCCTCATGTGCCAGTAGCCGGCCCCTTTATGTGCCAGTAGCCCCAAGAAAAAAAAAAAAAAGAACACATACTTATCTCCAGCGATGCGATGCAGGCCTCTTCCGGCCTGTGTCTCGAGCTGTACGGCTCCGGCGGCGCGATGACGTCATCGCGCCGCCTGCAGCGGCCTCCGATAGGCTGCCAGCACTAGGCCGGCAGCCTATCAGAGGAACAGGGAGAGAGAGGACACGCCTCTCCCTCCTCTGCTGCTGCTCCGCACGGAGATGAGCGCAATGCCAGCGCTCATCTCCGTCCTGATGTTCCCTGGCCCTAATGGTCAGTCCGCCCCTGGTGACACCCCATCAGACTGGTGTCACCCGGTGCGGACCGCACCCCCGCAACGCCACTGTTTGGCGCATAATTTATCTAAGGAGGAAAGACAAGCGCTACGTACTATATTAGATGACAAATCGGTAATTTTTAAGCTAGCAGATAAAGGGGGCTCATTGGTCATGTTAGACAGAAAAATATTACATCTCAGAAATTTTGACACAGCTTTCTGATAGTGACACATACTTTCCTTTAAATAGGGATCCAGTCTTTGATATTAAACGTAAATTGACAGAAATTGTCCACTCATACAAAGAGGTAGGATTACTAGACGATAAGTTGTGTCAATTCCTAATCAATCAGCACCCTGTTACGCCTGTCTTATATACATTGCCAAAAATTCATAAGTCCATGACAGCCCCCCCCCCTGGACGGCCTATTGTAGCCTCGAATGATTCCATTCTATCTGCACCCGCCGTGTTAATTGAGAAAGCTTTAACTCCATTGACAAAAAATACCTCATCATTTTTATTAGACACCAATCATTTTTTGTCTGATATTAAAGATCTAAATTTAGAGGAAGGAGATTTTCTTGTGACGTATGATGTATGTAGCTTGTATACATCCATTGAGCATGCAAAAGGTCTTACTGCTGTGGAATGGATCCTGGAATCATCCAATTCTACTTCACAGGAAAAACATTTTTTTTTCTACAAATACTTGATTTAATTCTGAAAGAAAATTATTTTTTGTTCAAGGATACCTTTTTTTCAGCAGAAACGTGGTACCACGATGGGCTCGCACGCCGCACCGCCATACGCAAATAGCTACATAGCTTGGTTTGAAGAAACTTTCATATATAAAAGCCCATTATATACACAACATTGTGTTTTTTGGTGTCGCTTTATAGACTATATTTTTTGCGTATGGCGGGGCGGCGCTGAGTCCCTTGTGCAATTCACATTTTATCTGAACACTATAATGGTCTGAGTTACCTTTTACAGTTCAGATTGACTTGCACAACATTAATTTTCTGGACACCTGGGTGATAAAAGGCCCTGATAATTGTATACAGACTGATTTATACATTAAAAAAAACAGATAAGAATAGTCTGTTGCACTATTCTAGTAATCACTCACCATCTGTCAAGAAGTCTTTGCCTTTTCTTCAGTTTAAGCGGGTTGAAAGAATTGTGTCTGATGAATCAGTGAAGGAGATTAGAGTTGCTGAGATGGCGGATAAATTTTTCTCCAGAGGTTATCCTGGATCCTTATTGGATTCTGAAATAAAGAAAATTAGGGATTGCAGAAGCAAGGTTGAGATGGTAAAATCCCGTAGCGATAAACGGTTACCGTTTATTGACAAATACCACCCGTGGATTAACAAATTCCGCCATGTTGTGAATAAACATTAGGGGATTATGCGCGCAGCTTACCCAGATGTTGTTAAATTTCATGATAAACCTATGATTTGTTATAAAAAGAACAAAGATACGATTGATGTTTTGTATACACATGTTTCTATGGTGATGTGACATCAGCACGTTTGACGCCGGTGATGGCGCACTATTTAAAAGTGTTTTGTTTATGTATAACATGCTTGAGAACGGTTCGGGTTCGAGCCGAAACACGTGTCACTTTATGTTTTGATCTCCTGATGCGTGAATAAACTACTACTTTGTGCAAGAGTGAAGTGCCGGTCTTTCCTTTGGCGATTTATGTGGGTCTTCCTACCCTGGACGCGAGCACCACGACTTCAGTGAGAGAGGAGTGCCGACTGTTTGGATTTTGTGTAACCAAGTTTTTAGTATTTAATCTAAATATCCAGAAAGCCTCTCTTTGTAATATTAATTTTTTAATATCACCTCCTCTCAATGGGAGTGTTACTTTCTCAATTGCATATGCTTTGAAGCTTTTTAGATTACGGTTGTGTAAAGTGATAAAATGTTTGGCTGCATTGGACATCCCTAAACTATTAGAGTTCTCTATATAATTGATGTGCTCCAATATTCTAGCTTAAAATTTCCTTGAAGTGCTCCCTTCATATATTAAATCACAATCAGTGCAAGTAATAATATAAATGATTCCACTTGTATTGCAATTGGTATAACTTTTAATTGGGAATGTTACTTTGTTTTGTGCATCCTGGAAACATTTTGTGGGTAAAACATAGTTGCATACTTTGCATGGATAGCCACTACATTTAGAGAAACCCAGATATTTTAACCAGGAATTATGTTTCTTCAATTGAAAACAAAAAGATGATGGCGATAAAAACGTTTTTCAAATATCGTCTTGAAACGATCCTACACTGTTCCTTCAGTGCATCTTGTAAAATATTGTCCTTATGTAAGATTGGATGGTATTTGTTTATCATATTTTTTATTTCTGAAAATTGACGGCTGTACGTTAAAACTAGTGTGGGCTGTCTTACTACACTATGTGCATTCTTTTTGTTTTTATCATCTCTTTTTTTAAAAGGTTTTTTATTATTTTTTTAATTGTTTTCTATCTTTTTTGTTTGCAATTGTAAATGCTCTATTCAGCATCCAGTCAGCGTAGTCTCTTGCTTTCAGGTGAGTTTTTATTTCCTGACACTCCTGTAGAAATGAACCATTATCGCCGCAATTTCTACGAGCCCTTATCATTCCACTGACTGTAATGGACTTAATAGTATGCGCTGGGTGATGGCTGCACTAAGAATGGCATTTCCTGCTGTTTGCTTACGGTATGTCTGAATAATTTTATTAGGAATACCTCGGCAGTGTAAGATCTGAGAAATATACCTAACATGAATCAAAAGAACATGTAAATTTGAGAATATAGATATTATCATTGAGGTAAGAGATAAAGGCTGGTATGGTAGACACATCTCTACTCCAAATAAGGAGCAGATCGTCTATGTATCTGCCATACCAGGTTATCATGTGCAAAAAAGGATTTTCGCCTGAATAGATATATTTCTCATCCCAATAAGACATCACTACGTTTGCTAAGGGACAGCAAAAATTTAGCCCCCATAGATACTCCATTTCTCTGGACATAAAACTTGCGATCAAATAAAAAATAATTATGAGTCAACAAAAATGGTGTCAAATCTAATATATAATCTATGAGGGTAGTTGAATGTCTACTATATCTATGAAGATGGTACTCCAATGCTTGTATAGCAATATTATGTGGAATCGATGGATATAATGAAACTTCAATAATTACCCATATATATTTTTGATCCCAGTTCATGTAAAACAAAAACTTCTTAACACATCCAATGCATCTTTAATATAACCTCTTTTAACTAGGGCCTGTAGAAAGGTATCAAGCCATTCCCCCAATTTCTCCGTCAAAAAGCCTATACCTGACACTATTTGATGGAGAGGAGGAAGGTTAACCCCTTTATGTAAAGCATGTATCATGGGCATCATCGACATTTCTACATTTAAAAACGTACATTGTTTTTGTGTAATTAAACCATAGTTCCTACCTAGTGTCAATCATTTCACGTGAGGTGGACGCATTGCACCTGCACTGAATCCGGACCCATTCATTTCTATGGGGCTATGCATTGCACATGAGCGGTGATTTTCACACATCACTTCTGCGTTGCGTGAAAATCGCAGCATGCTCTATATTCTGCGTTCTTCACGCAACACAGGCCCCATAGAAGTGAATGGGGCTGCGGGAAAATCGCAAGCATCCGCAAGCAAGTGCGGATGCTGTGCGATTTTTCCGCATGGTTGCTAGGAGATGGGGACCCAATCTTTATTATTTTCCCTTATAACATGGTTATAAAGGGAAATAATAGCATTCTTAATAAAGAATGCTGTGTAAAATGAGGATTAAGGGGTTAAAAATAAAAAAACTTACTTTAGCCACTTGATCGCGTAGTTGGCGATCTGTCTTCTCTCTTCAAGCTTCAGCTACCAGCTAAAGGACCTGTGATGACGTCACATCACATGGTCCAATCACATGGTCCATCATGTGGATCGTTTTCGATCAGACAAAAGGGCAAATGCCATCTTGTCATAAGGCTCAGGCTACATGCACACGACCGTTGGTGTTTTGCGGTCCGCAAATCGCGGATCCGCAAAACACGGAAGCTGATCCGCGTTCCGTTCCGCATTTTACGGAACGCGGCCCATTATAGAAATGCCTATTCTTGTCCGCAAAACAGACAAGAATAGGACATGCTATATTTTTTTTGCGGGGGCACGGAACGGAGCAACGGATGCGGACAGCACACGGAGTGCTGTCCGCATCTTTTGCGGCCCCATTGAAATGAATGGGTCCGCGGCCGAGCCGCGAAATATGCGGCTCGGACGTGGACCCGAACAACGGTCGTGTGCATGGGGCCTTATGGTGAGGTTTTAATGCTTGTGTAAATATATAACATGAGGCTACTCATAAGCGCATTAGTTGATGAAAAGTCAAATAGGAAGAGAAGAGCATGGAAAATCTGAATAGTCATTTGTTTAGAGAAAAAGTCCAGCTCACCTCCACTGTAATGACGTGGTGCACGGATTGAGACCAGGATAATCGAATACAGCAGTAGAAAAAAGGGAAAACTATCCAGCATTATGTAAAATCTTCATGCGCTATACATGGTACATTATGTTAAAAAAAGTGGGGGCTTTTAGGGGTTAAAACAAAAATACCTCATCCACCTGCACATGAGGGAACACTTGTTCTACACTGGAGGCATAGGACCTGATGCACACAGTGTGGTGACGTCATATAATTACGCCAAGTGTCAGTTCCTGCTGCCTCCAGTGTGCAGCGAGTGTTCCCTCAAGTAGATGAAGTGAGTTTTTTTTTGTAGCCAGCAGCAGAATGGGGGACATTATTTACAGTGGGGGGGGGGTCATTATATACAATGAGGGACACTATGGAGGGCATTATTATATATATATATATATATCTATATATATTTTTTTTTTTTTTTTTTTTTTTTTTTTTGAGGACGCTGTAGGGGTTGAGAGTTAAACAAAATAGCCAATGAAATGCATTCCTTTTTAACAACCATTAAAGAACGGTTGAAAAACACATATTGAACACCTAAAAACTGATAGCCAGAAAAGGGATGCACATAGTGATGCAAAATGGCCATGAAAAGGTGACAGTTTATCTGTTTTTTTATGGCCGGTTTTTTTCATATGTGAATGTAGCCTTAGGGCATTCACAAGACAGGGAAATAAAACACCAAGGGAGACACTAAGGAGGAAATGACTCATATTGGGAGGCACTAGGGGGGAAATTACTTATACCGTGGTGCAATAAAGGAGCATGTTAGATACTGCAGGCACTATATGGGTCATTGGATGTCCAAGAACTATGGGGGGCATTATGTGTCATCCTGCAAAGTTTGACGAGGAAAGTCGAAAAACCCCTCATGAAAAGGCAATTTTCCTCTTTTTAGGAAAATTCCTTCCTAATTGCCTGATTGGAGTCAGAATAACTCCCTGGAACAACCCATCTCTAGGAACTATAACCTGTAATATTATTACACTCCAGAATCACATCCAGGCCCCTATTGAACTCTTTTAGTGACTTTACAATCACCACCTCCTCTGGCAGAGAGTTCCATATTCTTACCTTAAAGAATCCTCTTCTATGTTGATGTAGAAACAATGCTTTTCTCTAGATGTCTCCTCGTCAAAGATAAAAAGTTTTTTAAACTGTGCTAGGACCTATGGATTATCTCCTACAATGTTTGTGCGGCCTCCATTACGTGTGCTGTATGATACAGAGCATGATATAACATATGAATAAACACAGATCAAACATCCAGAAGGGTGTCACAAATCAGTATCTCAAGACACTTTCTTTCAGTTCACAATCAAGAAATATCAGACCTTCAATTGATTATTTTGGAATACTTCAATTATTCAACTAAGGAAAGATTTCATACAATTAATAAACCGTGAATCCTGGATAGAGATGAGCGAATTTTTAAAAAATTCGATTTGGATGGTTTGATGAATTTTTCAAAAAGATTTGATTCAATCTGAATTTATTCATGATGAATCAAGTTGAAAAAAACATCTATTTCCCGGCTGCAGAGAGCCTGTATATTGGTGTAGAATGCATAGGGACTCCACTATGCTAGTGAAACAGTACTGTCAGTCAGTATGCCACACAGATGACAGGCATCACTCTTCAAATAAGTGAAGTGATTCTGTCAGTTACGGTGCCAAAACTGACCAAATTACTCAAAGAACCGTGCAGTGGGCCAATATTCTACTATAGAGTGAAAGAGCGCACTCCTTTTACCCTGTCGTCAGCTGATATCACATAGCTTTCTACAAGTAGTGCCACTCTGCCAGAGTGGAGAAGGTGTCATCAGATCAGTAACTTTGCGTTAACGTCACTGTTTACGTAAATTGGAAAGTTCGCATGTCTTCTGTGCTTTGTACCCACTCCTGCTTTGTGCTTCCAATTTATGAGCGTAACCTGAGGCAAAATAGGAGCTGTGTGATACAGACCGTACGGCTGCTCCAAAGACAGGATCTGTTGTGTTTCTCATTTTTCCCGTCCTTCAGACAAATCAGAAGAAGGGCAAAATAAACGGTGATGTAAACAAGGGGCAATAGTGGCCCCTTCATAGAGTGGGGAGGGTGGCAACCGCATGAGGGAGTCAACACAGTGGCCCAGTTACACAGTGGTGAGGCTGGGAATTGCATGAGGCTTCAACAAAGTGGCCCAGTTACAGAGTGGGCCATGCTGACGTCCTCCGATCGGCTACATCATCATCCACTACTGTCTGCACATCATTGATGTCACCCTCACCAGTCTCAGGGCCACCTGCCTGACCGCTTGCAACACCAGCTCCAACGCGACTCATCGTTGCTACTTGCCCGCCTCCTCCTCACCTGTCTGTCAGACATAGTGTACTGTAACATTAACTACAAGGGTATGATAAAAGAGAAAGAGAGGGAGCAGAGGTGGTATAGTCATTTTACATAAGATATTTAAGCCAAGGTATTGCGCTTACCAGACGCTGTTGTGATGAAGTCACAACAGCTTGTAGAACTTTGCTGGTATAGGGTTCCCGACCAGCATCCGGGAATTTGCCTCGCTGCAGCCTTTGTTCCTTCCACTCTTTGGGGTCAAAGTGTGGCCAGAAGATCAATATAGGTAAAAACCGGAGAATAAGCAGAAAGATCCTTCAGGCGCTGCTTGGCAAATTCAATTCGGCTGATATGGGAGTGTTAAAAGGCTTGCTTTATTCTGTCAACGCGTTTCAAGGACTTGTCGCCCCCTTCGTCAGGACAATGTTACATACGTATGAGTTTGTTACATTGCTGTGTTTAAAAAGACATTTTGGCGTGCTCTGCGTCATGCGGAAGGGGTGTGGTTCTCGACGAGCCCCCTGTCATTAATGTGAGTGGCATGCTTTTTCTGTCTATCGGGCTCTCCGTGCATCCCGGAGTCCCAGGTGCAGCGTGTGTATGTCACGCCCACACTGATGTCAGTGTATGATGTGTGGGATCTCCCAGAGCGCATCAGACCGCACTTTCACTACAGAATCAATGATAAATGGAAAGTACTTACATATAAACTAAATACACCCCAAAACTGGTTGTATCAGATGGCATTTTTACCCCAGAATCAAGGAAGAATGGAAGTACTTCGATATAAAATAGAAACACCCCAAAACTTTTTTGTATCAGAATGCAATTTATGGCAGAATCAAGGATGAATGGATGTACTTCTATAGAAAATAAAAACACCCCAAACCTGTCTGATACAACTCTCAAATCATCCCCTGAGGAAACGCGCATCGGGGTTGGAGCCACACCGGTTGGTATTCATTTCTATGATATACTCCCTAGTGGACTGTCCTTTTAGGGATTAATTTACTACTTTTCCAGAATCCTCCTATCTTCTGGACAAATCATCCTACTACCCCCAATATTATACTGCAGAAACAGATAAACGCCCTGAAAATACTAGTCCCTTCAAAAATTATTGGCACACAGTGCCCTAAAATAACTTCTCCCGGCAAATAGTTTAAACATAATGTCCCCCAAAAATAACTGGGCTAAACTGATACTATACCAGGGTGCCCCCCACAGTAATAGTTCTCCCCAACATCCCACCAATAGTAATAATTCTCTGCTAGAGCACACTTTGTAGTAATAGTGCTCCTACAGTGCCCCCAACATGTCCCCACTGTGCCCCATAAGTAATAATGCTCTCATATATTTACCTGCGTTAAATTGATCAGTCTCAGGGACATCCGTGCCGAGGAAGGGACAGATAGTAAAAACTGCATATTTCTCTCCCTGCACCACCAAAAGCTTTTCAAAGTCCTTTTAAGCACTACTGTGTGTGTATTTGACAGCAGGAAGATTTTTATTTTATTTTTAATACCCATTAGTGACATATACTGTACATCATCCGCAGACTGTCTTTTTGCGTAAATTCAAATAATTAGCGCCACATTTATTGTCTATAGTGTGTGCGTTTAATACACATCCGTGATATATACAGTACTCCATCCGAAAGTGGTTTCTTTAGCGCAAATTTAAATAACCTGGGCCTAATCTAGTGTCCATAGTGTGTGGCTTTCTGTGACAAATTCTGTAGTACATCCGAAAACAGTGTCTGTAGCGCAAACTTAAATAATTTGTGACACATGTACTGTGTGTGCGGTTAATACATATTACTGACACATGCTGTACTTTATCCATAGACGGTGTATGCTAGTCTGTGACATTATCAGAGCTACATCTCCTGTATAATGTGCGCACATCCCAAATACCTTTTTTAATTTATTGGCGCATACACTTACAAATCCTACGCTACTGTACGTGTGACATACCTTTAAGCACATATAACATTTAATTTTAAAAAGGCAGCCAGTAAGGGCCGTGGGAGTGGCCGTGATGCTGATGGAGGCTGTGGCCCTGGGCGCGATGAAACTGAGTAAAAGAATGTAGCTGAGGGCCTCTAGGTGCGCTAACCCTCAAAAACATTATTTGGAAGGGCCTTCCGGTCAGCTGACCCTCTAAAACATCATTTGCGAGTGCCTTCAGGGCAGCTGACCCTCTAAAACATTATATGTGAGGGCCTGCAGGTGAGCTGACCCTCTAAAACATTATATATGAGGGCCTGCAGGTGAGCTGACCCTCTAAAACATTATATATGAGGGCCTGCAGGTGAGCTGACCCTGTAAAGCATATTTTTGCCCTGTTTGGGCATATTTTTGTCAGTCTGTAAAAGTGGCGTACTCGGACAACATGGTTCCCGGCAGCGACCTGGGAGTCCAAGATGCATCCAGATATCGTCCCCATGCGGTTCCCGATCCATTTTAGTGGTGTTTCTGTTACTTTCTGACCTTTTCCAATGAACCAGGCACCCTCCCCTCTTCAAAGCAGGGGGTGCCTGGTTGTCTCCCATTGACTTCCATTATATTCGGGTGCTCGGTGTAGCACACAAACAAAGCGATTTGTTTGGCCCGAATACTTTGGTGCTCGATCATCACTACTAATGTCCCCATAGTGCCCGTATAATGTGTGCCAGTATAAAATACCCCTATATAATGCCCCCAAGTAAATGCCCCAATAGTGCTCCTCTCCCCCCTTCCCCATAGTGCTCCCATAATGTGCCAGTATAAAATACTCCTATATGGTTCTCTGAGTAAATGCCCCAATAGTGTTCCTCTCTCCCCTTCCTCATAGTGCCCCCTATAATGTACCAGTATAAAATGCCCCCATATAGTGCCCCAGTAGATGTCCTCAGTTGACCCCATAATTTCGCAGTATAAAATACCCCTTGTTTGTGCTCCCCATAGATAACCCCATAGTGCTCTCCCCTTCCCCATAGTACCTCCCATAATGTGTCCCAATATAAAATTCCCCTATACAGAGCCCCCCATATAAAATACCCCTCTTTGTGGCCTCAGTAGATGCCCCCATAGAGTTCCTCTTGCCCCTTCCCCATAGGGCCCCTCATTTAAATACTCCTTTTTTGTGCCCCCATAGTGACCCCCAATAATGTGCCAGTAAGAAATGCCCCCATAGTGACCCCCAATAATGTGCCAGTAAAAAGTGCCCCCCAATAATGTGCCAGTAAGAAGTGCCTTCATAGAGCCCCCCAATAATGTGCCAGTAAGAAGTGCCCCCATAGCACTCCTCTCCTGCATTTTGTGCCAGAAGAAAAAAATTAACACATATGCTTACCTCCATGAAGCTGGCAGAGATGCGATGCAGGCCTCTTCTGGCCGGTGTCCCACGCTGTACAGTTTAGGTGGCGCAAGGACGTAATCGCGCCACCTGCACTGGCCTCTGATAGGCTGTGGGCCTAGTACCTGCAGCCTACTATCCAAGGACGGCGCTAGCGATAAATATAGAGATGAGCGCTTCCACAATGAAAGCGCTCATCTCCACTCCTGCTACCCTGCCGCACCGCCCCCCCCCCCCCACTTGTCACCAGGGCCGCACCACCTGAGGCGATTCCCTCACCTTGTGCAATTGGCAGTGCAGCCCTGGGTAAATCAGGTGTCCGGGAAGGTTTTAGACCAGGTCTCATCTCTCTAGGACGTACCGTTCCTGAGATATTCCCAAAAAATGCCAATATGCCAATATGGCACCATCACATGACCTGCAGGTCACTGTTAAGGGGGCACGGCACTCTGGTGGTCACTGTTAGAAGGGAGCGGTGCTGTGGAGGTCATGATTAAAGGGGTAGGGGGGGGGGGTCACTTAAGGGGACGATCCGCTGTGGAGATCACAGTCAAGGGGGCAGAGTGATATGGAGGCTAATGTTAAGGGTTAGATTGCTGTGGAAGGACACTGTTAAGGGGCAGGACACTGTGGAGTACTTTGTTATAGGGATGAGTGGTGTGCTGTGGAGGTCACATTTTAAGGGGAAGTGGCACTGTGGGAGGCAGTGTTAAGGGGTGGGCTACTGTGGCGGTATCTGTTATGGGGAATACTGTCGATATCTTTTAACCTCACACACAAACATTAAAAGAGAATAGATGAAATATACCCATGCAAAGCCCAGTCATCCTGCTAGTAGAAAATAAGCACTTTGTAACTCCAATTAGTGCAGCAAGGTGAAATAGCATAGCTCCTATTACCCAGGCTTTACACTCTCCTATTGGTCCTTGCTCTCACCCTATAGAGTGGATAATCCTTCCTACTATATCCCAATACTATGAATTATCTTTCCCTGAAGAGCTCAATACTTTTTTTCTGAATAAAGTCTTTCCTAAACACTGTACCTAGTGCCTGTCACGTCTCTTCCTGCACTACTACTATTACAGAGTAATATGGTTGGAGTTGCAGAGAGTTATGAGGAGAAAGTAAAGCTATTAAATATTTTTTTCTCCACTGTATTCGCTGAAGAAAATAAACTGTCAGATGAAATTCAGAAGGGAAAAGTAAATTCCCCAGTAAAAGTGCCCTGTCTGACCCAGGAAGAAGTACAGCGGCGTCTTAAAAAGATTAAAATAGACAAATCACAGGAACCAGATGGCATACACCCCCTTATCCTAAGAGAATTAAGTAATGTCATAGACAGACCCTTATTTCTGAACTGGATGGACAGAAGTCTTTTTTCAGCCTTATAAACTATGTTACTATCTCTACTTCTGGATTTTTAAATTGAACACCCGTACCTTTTGGGTTAAATGAAACCATTGATCATGGTAAAGTGGTCAACTCTTGAAACGCGTACCACTGTTTGCACTTTAACATTTATATTATTTTATAAATTAGGCAACCTGAGAAGCGCTCTGGAATCTCCCTTTTGCCTTCCTTAAAGGGGTTGTCTCACTTCAGCAAATGGCCTAAGTGTGTTATCCACTAAAATTGCTAAGTCCTTTTCCATTTCGGTACTTTCCAGTGTTTTACCATTAAGTATGAATGTGTGACTTGCATTATTCCTTCCCATGTGCATAACCTTACATTTGTGATTGTTAAAACTCATCTGCCACTTCTCTGCCCAAGCCTCAAATCTATACAAAAAATTATATTTTACTTTCTACAAGATCATTAATAACATTTTTGAAGACAATTGGGCCCAATACTCAATAGTTTTACACCACTAGTGACGGTGAACCAATCTGAGTATGTACCATTAAGCATTTTTTAGCTACTGTTTACCCTCAAGTCAGTAGGCAGCTTTATCCAAAGTAATATGGGGTGCGAGAACTACTGTAATCGTGCCTAGTGCAGCATAAACACAGCTAAATACAGCCCTGCCCACAGCTTATCCTGAAAGAAATTTACACTTTAACCATACCACCCAACTTTTGAAAGAGGGACAACACCATCCAGGGGCAGATTAATATAAGATAAATACATATTTAGATGTACATTATATTCTGTGCTATCACACGTACAGGAAAATATAGTACCACATACCTTTTACATCTAGTGATGTTTCCTTTGATGTAGACATTTTCTTACCTCATCCTCTCCATTGGAAGCAGACCGCCATGATGACATCTTTCAGCCAAGTCTCGTCTCTGCAAGGTTAACCACACAGATATCTTTGGTTCCTTACTTTTCCATTACCCCCCCCCTTTGGTGCCCCAACAGTGTTATCCTTCTGCTGCCCCCAATATTGTGCCCGCTCTGCTCCCCAAGGATCCCAAATACTATACTGAAAAAATAATAGTGCTATATAGATAGTCTTCAAAGTTCTCGCAAAAGTCCCTCCAATAGTAATAATTCTCTCCGAGAGTGCCCCCATTAGTAAAAAAAAAAAAAAAAAAAAAACAACTGTACAGTGATCATAGTATTAATAATGCCCCATATGGTCACCTCAGCACTTATAATGCCCTCCTATAGCACCTCCAATAGTTACATTGTCCCTCACAGAACCCTCAGTAGTTACGCTGACCCCATAAATCCCACAGTAGTTTTTATTGCCCCAGTATGCCCCCAGTAGTTCCTATTGCCCTAGTAGTGCTGCCAGTAGTTATTACCTCAGTATGCTCCCAGTAGTTCTTTTTGCCCCAGTAGTGCCCCTTATTGTTCTTATTGCCCCAGCATGCCCGCAATAGTTTTTATGTCCCCAGTAATGCCCCAAGTAGTTTTTATGGCCCCAGTAGTGCCCCCAATATGCCTCCAGTAGTTCTTATTTCGCTTGGTGCAGGTGCTCCAGTCATCAGTGATGCAAGCCACATGCCTCTTCCAGCTGTGGCCTGAGTTGCCTGGTCCTGGAGATAGGTGGTCCTAATTACATCATTGTGCTGCCTCCGTCCTGATGCAGGCACGATGACTCTCATAGGCCATGGGCTCCTGTAACCTGCTACATTATTCAATCACCAGGCAGTGGGCAAAATATCCAGGGCCCAAGCCCCAGATGCTTCCCAGGAATATTTGTGGGTGTTTTGGGCACCTATAGGCCCCGCAGGATCATCAGACCCCCGGCAATCAGCCAAAACGCCCTTATCTATGCATGCCCAATACCCAAGTCCCATTTGTGCCCCCACAAAGTAGTTAAGCCCCATTTAAAGTAGAATCCTTCCTTAGTGCCCTTTTCACAGTACTGATGTCCCCTAATGCTCTTACACAGTAGTTATGCCTCCTTAGTGCTGCCACTCAGTTACGCCCCCTTAGTGCACCACACAGTAGTTATGTTCTCTTAGTGCCCCCACAAACTAGTTATGGCACCTTAGTGTCCCCACACACTAAGAATGCCCTCTTAATATCCCAACACATATGTTCCCATTAGTGCCCCCACAGTAGTTACGTCTCCTTAGAGCCCTCACACAGTAGTTACACCTCCTTAGAGTCCCCATACAGTAGTTATGCCCCTTTAAAGTAGTGGTTCCCCTTTAGTGCTGTCAGAATGTTTATACTGCTCTGATAAAGAGTTTTCCATTTATGAAAACAAGCCAGGATCTTTAATAGAGGAGATTCCAACTTATTTCCACAAATTAAAAAAAATTAACAAGAATTCATTATCTGCGCTGAGTTGAAGACAAATATATATTTATAAACAATTTCAGTGCAAAATAATAATATAAAATTGGTGATAAACAAAGGATAATGATCAGTTAGGTTCAATCAAATTCAGAACATAGGTAACATGTATGATATAAATACAACCAATAAAATAAATTTTTAAATGCAATGGGTATCTTATCAATAACTTACAAAATAAAGAAATAACAGGCTCAACATTGACGCGTGACTAGAGTTGAGCGAACACCGGGAAGTTCCAACTTCGCCGCAAAGTTCGATTTCAGTACCGGAACTGGAAACGAACTTGACCCTGAACCCCTTTGAAGTCAATGGCTATAAAAAAGTAATGGAAAGTTCTAGAGGGCTGCAAACGGAATCAACATGGGGGTAGAAGCTGGACAATTGCACTGCAAATAAATGTGGATAGGGAAATGACTAAAAATAACAAAAATTTAAAATAATAATCTTGAACTAGACGGAGGAGGAGGAGGTTGAGGAGGGTAGACCCCAAAACATTGGGAAATATAGAAAAGAAAACAAAGAGAAAGTGCACTGGAGTATAACAAAGGCTGGGTGAGGCCGGTATACATGTCTATTTTGCACAAGGTACGGACAAGTTCTGTGGGAACCATGCCTGGTTCATTTAATTGAACATGAGCTTGTCCACATTGGCTGTGGACAGCCGGCTGCCCAATTTGGAGACCCAGAAGTTGAATTGGGCAGACCCATCAGTCAGTACATGTAGGCGTGTGCACACATACTGTTCCACCATTTTGCTAAAATGCTGCCTCCTGCTAAGAAGTTCCATATCAGTTGGTGGTGCTGGTTCTTGTGGCGTGCTGACAAAGCTTTCCACATTTTGGCCATGCTAACCCTGCCTTATGAGGTGCTGGTGGTGCCCCAGCTGCGTTGACGACTTCCTCCTCCTCTGCCTTCTCCTTGTGTTTCCACTCAGGCCCCGGTATCAGGTGGGAATGCCATCAGCAGCGCGTCTACCAGCGTGCGCTTGTAGTCACGCATCCTCTAATCACGTTCCAGTGAGGGAATTAAGGATGGCACGTTGTCCTTGTAACGGGGATACAGCAGGGTGGCCACCCAGTAATCAGCACTAGTTAGAATGTGGGAAACTCGGCGGTCGTTGCACAGGCACTGCAGCATGTAGTCGCTCATGTGTGCTAGGCTGCCCAGAGGCAACGACAAGCTGTCCTCTGTGGGAGGTGTACCGTCTGTGTCCTCCGTATCCCCCCAGCCACGCTGCAGTGATGGCCCCGAGCTTCTTTGGGTGCCACCCTGCTGTGAATACGATTCCTCCTCCTCCCAATCAGTCTCATCCTCTTCCTTTTCATCCTCCAGAACTGTGCCCTGGCTGGACAATTGTGTACCTGGCCAATGTTGGTGCAGGAACCCACCCTCTGAGCCACCTGTGAATGACTGGCCTGATAACCGCGGAAATGATCCCTCTTCCTCCTCCTCTACCGCCTGTGCCACATCCTCTTCCATCATCGCCCAAAGCATTTTGTCAAGGAGACATAGAAGTGGGATAGTAACGCTGATCACGGTGTTATCGGCACTGGCCATGTTGGTGGAGTACTCGAAACAGCGCAACATGGCGCACAGGTCTCGCATGAAGGCCCACTTATTGGTGGTGAAGTGGTGCTGTTCCGCAGAGCGACTCACTAGTGTGTGCTCCATCTGAAACTCCACTATCGCCCGCTGCTGCTCGCACAGTCTCTCCAGCATGTGCAAGGTGGGGTTCCACCTTGTGAGCACATCACATATGAGGCGGTGAGCGGGAAGGCTGGAGTTACGCTGCAGCGCAGACATGCGAGCAGCAGGAGGGCGAGAACGCCGAAAGCGCACACAGACGGCCCGCATTTTCTGCAGCAGCTCTGACATATCGGGCTAGCTTTTCAGGAGTTTCTGTACCAACAAATTCAGCACATGCGTCAGGCAAGGGATGTGCGTCAAACCGGCTAGGACCAGAGCTGCCAGAGCTCGCCCGTTATCGCACACCACCAGGCAGGGCTTGAGGCTTAGTGGCATCAACCACTCATCGGTCTGTTGTTCCATGCCCGTCCACAGCTCCGGCCTCCTGCGCGGTGTGGGGTTTTTCCCCAAAAAAGATGAGTTTCAAAACAGCCTGCTGTCATTTCCCCCTGGCTGTGCTGAAGTTGGTGAAGGTGTTACGCTGAGTGGATGAGAAGGTGGTAGAGAAGGAAGCAGAGTAGGAGGAGGAGGCAAAGTAAAATGCCCTGCAATCCTCAGTGGCAGAAGGACATGCGGCAAACTGCTATCCGCCTCAGGCCCAGCCACCACTGCATTTACCCAGTGTGCTGTTAGGGAGATATAACATCCCTGCCTGTGCTTACTGGTCCACGCATCTGTGGATCTTGCCCCACCCGATTTTGTCCGCCACTTGGTTGTGCAGGGATGGGATGGCTCGCCTGGAAAGGTAGTGGCGGCTGGGAACCACATACTGTGGGACAGCCACCGCCATAAGGTTTTTAAAAGTTTCTGTCTCCACCAGACGGAATGACAGCATTTCAAAGGCCAGGAATTTTGAAATGCTGGCATTCAGGGTTAGGGATCGCTGGTGGGAAGGGGGGGGGGGTACTTCCTCTTTCTCTCCAGTGTTTGGCAGATGGACAGCTGAACGCTTTCATGGGACATTGTGGAGATGCTTGGTGACGGATGTGGTGGCGTTGCTGCCACATCCTCTGTTTGCTGGGTGGCAGGTGCCACTGTCACTCCAGAGGGGGAGGAAGAGGCTGAAATGTTTCTTGTTTTGGAGGTGTTTACTCCACTGCAGCTCGTGCTTTGCATTTATATACCTGGTCATGCAGGTTGTGCTCAGGTTTAGAACGTTCATGCCTCGCTTTAGGCTCTGAGTGCACAGCGTGCAAACCACTCGTCAGCACATTGTCTGAAGAACTGCCATGCCAGGGAACTCCTTGGAGCTGGCTTTGGTGTCCTTGGTCCCTGGGTGCAGTGGGCAGTAGCAAGCGTACTGTCTAGAGGAAGGCCCCTCTGCTTTTGCACTCTGCTCCCTCTTTTGCTGTGCTGGTGGCTCTGTGCAACCACCACCTCTTCCTCCAAACTGCACACGTCACTCACATGACCTTGATTCCACGTGGAGTCTAGGACCTCATCATCTTTCACATCATCTTCCACCCACTCTTCACTCCTGCCCTCCTTGTCAGTCTGCACACTGCAGAAAGCCGCAGCAGTTGGCACCTGTGTTTCGTCATCAGAGACGTGCTGCGGTGGTCCTCACATGTCCACATCCTGAAACATAAGTGGTTGGGCATCAGTGCACTCAATCTCTTCCAGTTCTGGGGCAGGGCTATGTGGATGGCCCACAGAAACCCCGCCAGCAGAGTCATCAAAAAGCATAAGAGACTGTTGCATGACTTGGGGCTCAGACTGCTTGGCTCATTTGCAAAGGGGTGAGGTGAAAGACAGATGCCCATGGGCTGCAGGTGCCAACTCTGAGCTTTCAGCAGGGGACCAGGTGGGAGACAATGTGAAGGAACTGGAGGCAGTGTCAGCCACCCAATCTACTATCACCTGTACTTGTAGAGCGGCATTCGGGCCTACAAAATAACGCTGAACGTTCTGTCGCCTACACGCACCTGAGGAAGGCATTTCATTTGGGCGTGTAGCTGGCACAGATCGATCACGTCCTCTCCATGCAACAGGAGCTGCACCACCACCAGCAGCACCACGACCAAGGGCACATCCCTTATTTGACACTCTCCTCATTATTTACATTCACCCAAACTAACAGACGGATTTACAACATTTATTTCCCAGTCAGGTGTGCAGTGCAGGGGTAGTGTGAAAGAAAAAAGGGGTACAGATCACCCAGCCAGCAATCTAAACTCCGCCGAATTTACAGAATATATTTCCCAGTTAGAGTTGAGCGAAACCGAATTGTATAGTTCGGGTTCGTAACAAATTTTGGGGTGTTCGGGACACGGACCCGGATATTTTCAAAAAAGTTCGGGTTTGAGTCCGTTGTTCGGCGATTTCTTCCCACTTTCTGAAGGGCTGCACAGCAGCCACTCAGCTAGAGTTTTACTTCTTGCCCTAAGAAGCCATCACAGCCATGCCTACTAATGGCATGGCTATGATTGGCCAAGTGCAGCATGTCGCCCAGCCTCTATTTAAGCTGGAGTCACGTAGCGCCGCCCGTCACTCTGCTCTGATTAGTGTAGGGATAGAATGCAGCTGCTGTGAGGGCAAGATTAGGAAGGGAAGACTCAGCAAAACCACTTGAAGTGATCGATCTACAGCTGTGAATGATTCAACTTCTGTTAGTTCATTGCTCACTGGTTTTTAGGCTGCCCAGAGCGTTTTTCACTTTTTTCTGGGGTGATTGGCGGCCATTTTGTGATCTTTTGGTGCACCAGCACATGTTTTGAGCAGCCACCAAGTTCAACATACATTTTTGGGCTCAATAGTAGGCTTTTTTTTGCAATATCCAACATCATGGGTTGTGCTTATTGTCACACCTTGAAACACAGGATAGAAATTGCTATATTTTATTGAGGGGTGAAATTCAATTGCCAAAATACCAATCCCCTAAATCTGGTGTTCCAGCTGTGGCTGGGCAAGTGTAATACTGTCCGTAAAAGGATAGATTTTTTTCTGGGGTGAAATTCTATTGCCAAAATACCAATCCCCTAAATCTGGGGTTCCAGCCTTCACTGTCCAAGTGTAATACTGTCAAAGGATAGATTTTTTTCTGTGATTAAATAAAATCCCTGAAATAGAATTCCTAAACATCTGTGCTTTCCACTGTTCCTCTCCAATTGTAATTCTGTCCGCAATAGGGTATATTACATTCAGCGTGTCAGCGTCTAAATACAAGGCCTGAAAAATAAATCCTCTATTTGCATATGCTACTGTGCCTCTCCAAGTGTATTTCTGTCCGTAAAAGGGTATATTACACTAAGTGTCAAAATACAAGGACTGAAAGCATAATCCACTATATTTGCACACGCTAATGTGCATCTCCAAGTGTAATTCTGTCCGTAAAAGGATACCTTTCAGCCAGGGCCTAAATACTAGGCCTAAAATTGATATTTCCTTAAATCTGTTGTTTCTGCTGTGCCCGTATTAGTGTAATATGGTACATAAATAGATAGCTAGACAGTGTTAGGTGCCTGTAAATAAAGGCCTTAATTTGAACTCTATACATTGGGCGAAATAAGTTTTTCCTTATTGTGGTGAACGGTAACAATGAGGAAAACATCTAATAAGGGACGCGGACATGGTCGTGGTGGTCTTAGTGGACCGTCTGGTGCTGGGAGAGGACGTTGCCATTCTGCCACAGCTACACGTCCTAGTTAACCAACTACCTCAGGTCCCAGCAGCCGCCAGAATCGACAGCGATCTTTGGTCGGGCCAAATTCCGTTCTAAGGATGGTAAGGCCTGAGCAAGTACAGGCGCTAGTCGATTGGGTGGCCAACAGTGGATCCAGCATGTTCACATTATCTCCCACTCAGTCTTCTGCAGAAAGCGCAAAGGTGGCGCCTGAAAACCAAGCCCATCAGTCTGCCACATCACCCCCATGCATATCAGGGAACCTGTCTGAGCCTCTGAGCATAACGCAGCAGTCTCTTATGCTGTTTGAAGAATCTGCTGGCAGGGTTTCCAAAGGGTATCCTCCACCTAGCCCTTCCCCAGCGGTGGAAGACATATAATGCACTGCCGCACAACCACTTATGTTTCCTGATGAGGACATGGGAATACCACCTCAGTAGAGTCAGCACGTCTCGGATGATGATGAAACAAAGGGTGCCAACTGCTGCGTCTTTCTGCAGTGTGCCGAATGAACAGGAGGTCAGGGAGGAAGACCGTGTGGATGACGATGCAGGGGGGACAATGAGGTTCTAGACCCCACATGGAATGAAAGGTCATGCCACTCCCTTTCAGAGTTCAGAGAAAGAAGCAGTGGTGAGACCGAGCCAACAGCGTAGCAAAAGAGGGAGCAGGGTGCAAAAGCAGAACAGCCGTCGCCAAGAGAGTTTACCTGCTACTGGCCACCGCCACCAGGGACCGAGCACACAAAGGGCAGCTTCAAGGAGTTCCCTGGCATGGCACTTCTTCACACAATGTGCTGATGAGAAGACTCGAGTGGTTTGCACGCTGTGTCATCAGAGCCTGAAGCGAGGCATTAACATTCTGAACCTTAGCACCTCCTGCTACATCTTCTGCTGCTGCCTTGGCCTCTTCCTCCGCCTCTGGAGGAACGTCTAGCAAAATGAGGATGTGCCACCAACACCACCACCTCCATCACCAAGCATCTCCACCATGTCACACAGCAGCGATCAGCTCTCCATCTCACAAACCTTGGAGAGAAAGCGTAAATTCCCACCTAGCCACCCTCGATTTTTTAAACTACTGGCCTTTGAAATTATGTCAGGCTGGTGGACACGGAAAGCTGCAAACAGCTGACGGTGGTGGCTGTTCCACAGTACGTTGTTCCCAGCTACCACTACTTCTCCAAGAGAGCCGTGCCTTCCCTGCACAACCAAGTATCGGATAAAATCAAGTGTGCACTGCGCAACGCCATCTGTGGCAAGGTCTACTTAACCATAGATACGTGGACCAGTAAGCAAGGCTAGAGACGCTATATCTCCCTAACTGCACACTGGGTAATTGTAGTAGCGGCTGGTCCCCAGGCGAAGAGCTAGCTGTTTGGCGCACGTCCTTCCGCCGCAAAGGATCACAGGGCATCATTCTTTGCCTCTTGTTGCCTCCTCCTCCTACTCTGCTTCCTCCTTCTCTTCCTCCACCTGCTCATACGGTCAGCCACAGACCTTCACCACCAACTTCAGCACAGGTAAATGTCAGCAGGCCGTTCTGAAACTCATGCGTTTGGGGGACAGGCCCCACACTGCGCAGGAGTTGTGGCGGGGTATAGAACAACAGACCGACGAGTGGTTGCTGTCGGTGAGCCTCAAGCCCAGCCTGGTGGTGTGCGATAATGGGCGAAATCTCGTTGCAGCTCTGGGACTAACCGGTTTGACACACATCCCTTGCCTGGTGCATGTGCTGAATTTGGTGGTGCAGAAATTCATTCACAACTACCCCGACATGTCAGAGCTGCTGCATAAAGTGCGGGCCGTCTGTGCACGCTTCCTGCATTCTCATCCTGCCGCTGCTCGCCTGTCTGCGCTACAGTATAACTTGGGCCTTCCCGCTCACCGCCTCATATGCGAAGTGCCCACCAGGTGGAACTCCACCTTACACTTGCTGGAGAGACTGTGTGAGCAGCAGCAGGCCATAGTGGAGTTTCAGCTGCAGCACGCACGAGTGAGTCGCAGTGCGGAACAGCACCACTTCACCACCAATGACTGGGCCTCCATGCGAGACCTGTGTACCCTGTTGCGCTGTTTCGAGTACTCCACCAACATGGCCAGTGGCGATGACGCCGTTATCAGCGTTACAATACCACTTAGGGAGGAGGAGGAAGAGGGGTCATTTCTAACACTTTCAGGCCAGTCTTTTAGAAGTGGTTCAGAGGGAGGTCTTTTGCAACAGCAGAAGCCAGGTACAAATTTGGCCAGCCAGGGCCCACTACTGGAGGACAAGGATGAGGATGAGGAGGAGGATGAGGTATGTTCACAGCGGGGTGGCAGCCAACGCAGCTCTGGCCCATCACTGGTGCATCGCTGGGGGGGGGGGAAACGGAGGACGATGACGATACGCCTCCCACCTCTGGGCAGCCTGGCACACATGAGCGACTACATGCTGCAGTGCCTGCGCAACGACAGCAGAGTTGCCCACATTTTAACGTGTGCTGATTACTGGGTGGCCACCCTGCTGGATCCCCGGTACAAAGACAAAGTGCCCACCTTAATTTCCGCACTGGAGCGTGATAGGAAAATGCACGAGTACAAGCGCACGCTGGTAGACGCGCTCCTGAGAGCATTCCCAACTGACATGGGGGGGGGGGGGGAGACAAGTGGAAGCACAAGGCGAAGGCAGAGGAGGAGCAAGAGGTCGCCAACACAGCTGTGTCACGGCCAGCTCCTCTGAAAGCAGGGTTAGCATGGCCAAGATGTGGAAAAGTTGTCACAGCGCCACAGCTAACTGCACCACTAGCTGATAGGGAACGTGCTAGCAGGAGACAGCTTTTCAACAACATGGTGGAACAGTACGTGTGCACATGCCTCCACGTACTGACTAATGGTTTGGTCCCATTCAACTTCTGGGTCTCCAAATTGTCCACATGGCCAGAGCTAGCCTTTTATGCCTTGGAGGTGCTGGCCTGCCCTGCGGCCAGTGTATTGTCTGAACGTGTATTTAGCACGGCAGGGGGGCGTCATTACAGACAAACGCAGCCGCCTGTCCACAGCCAACGTGGACAAGCTGACGTTCATAAAAATGAACTAGGCATTGATCCAACAGGACCTGTCCATCCCTTGTGCAGAATAGACATTTATAACTGCCTTGCCATTAACCATACATTCTTGTACTCCAGGGCACTTTATTGAATCCTCTTTTTTTAATTGTACCATTATTTTGGGGGGCAACACCAAGTTGAATGTACCAGTGCCAGGGGCCTACATTTCAGTTAATCGCCTGCTGCTTTGGTGTGTGACATTAACCTTTTTTTGCTGTCAAATGACCTGTCTGGGTGTCAGGGGCCTAAATAAATGAAAGTGGCCTGTTCCATTGGTGGGTAACATGATGCCTGTTTTGCTGCTATGGGACCTCTCTCCTCTGTCTGGGTGCCAGGGGCCTACATTTTAGATAATCGCCTGTTGCTTTGGTGGGTGACATTATCCTCTTTTTGATGTCAAATGACCTCTACTCTATCTGGGTGTCAGGGGCCTATATTTCGTTTAATTGCTTGCTGCATTGGTGGGAGACATTAACCTCTTTTTACTGTCAAATGACCACCCCATTGTCTGGTTGTTAGGGGCCTATATTTTGTTTAATCGCTTGCTGCATTGGTGGGAGATAACCACTATTAACCACTTCATCCCCCTAGCTTAAACACCCTTAATGACCAGGCCACTTTTTACAATTCTGCACTACACTACTTTCACCGTTTATTGCTCCGTCATGCAACTTACCACCCAAATGAATTTTACCTCCTTTTATTCTCACTAATAGAGCTTTCATTTGGTGGTATTTCATTGCTGCTGACATTTTTATTTGCTATCAAAAATGACCGAAATTTTTGCAAAAAAATGACATTTTTCACTTTCCGTTGTAATTTTTTTTTTTTTAAACTACATGTCTATATAAATTTTTCGCAAAATTTATTCTACATGTCTTTGATAAAAAAAAATCCAATAAGTGTATATTTATTGGTTTGGGTAAAAGTTATAGCGTTTACAAACTATGGTGCAAAAAAGTGAATTTCCGCATTTTGAAGCAGCTCTGACTTTCTAAGCACCTGTCATATTTCTTCAGGTGCTAGAATGTCAGGATAGTATAAATACCCCCCAAATGACACCATTTTAGAAAGAAGACACCCCAAAGTATTCGCGGAGGGGCATGATGAGTTCATGTATCATTTCATTTTTTTTCACAAGTTAGCAGAATATGACACTTTCTGAGAAAAAAAATAAAATAATAAAGTTTCCATTTCTGCTAACTTCTGGCAAAAAAAATTAAAAATCTCCCATGGACTCACTATGCTCCTCAGTGAATACCTTGGGGTGTCTACTTTCCAAAATGGGGTCATTTGTGGGGTGTGTTTACTGTTCTGGCATTTTGGGCGGGGCTAAATTGTGAGCAACCTTGTAAAACCTAAAGGTACTCGTTGGAATTTGGGCCCTTTGTGACTAGGCTGCAAAAGTGTCACTCATTTGGTATCGTCGCACTCAGAAGAAGTAGGGCAATGTATTTTGGGGTGTATTTTTACATATACCCATGTTGGGTGAGAGAGATATCTCTGTAAACTGACAACTTTGTATTAAAAAAAAAAATGTAAGTTGTCATTTACAGAGATATTTCTCACACCCAGCATGGGTATATGTAAAAATACACCCCAAAACACATTGCCCTACTTCTCCTGAGTACGGCGATACCACATGTGTGACACTTTTTTGCAGCCTGGGTGAGCAAAAGGGGCCCAAATTCCAATGAATACCTTTTAGGAGGGCATTTTTACGCATTTTTCTTCTCACGCTTTAGGGCCCCTAAAATGCCAGGGCAGTATAAATACCCCACATGTGACCCCATTTTGGAAAGAAGACACCCCAAGGTATTCCGTGAGGGGCATGGCGAGTTCATAGAAGATTTTTTTTTTTTGGCACAAGTTAGCGGAAATTGACTTTTTTTCTCTTACAAAGTCTCATATTCCACTAACTTGTGACAAAAAAATTTAATTTTACATGAACTCACCATACCCCTCACGGAATACCTTGGGGTGTCTTCTTTCTAAAATGGGGTCACATGTGGGGTATATATACTGCCCTGGCATTTTAGTGGTCTCCACAATCATTACATGTATGGCCAGCATTAGGAGTTTCTGCTATTCTCCTGATATTGAGCATACGGGTAATGAGATTTTTTTTTTTCGTTCAGCCTCTGGGCTGAAAAAAAAAAACGAACGGCACAGATTTCTTCATTCGCATCAATCAATGTGGATGAAAAAATCTCTGCCAAAAATGTGCAAAAAAAAAAAAAAAGTAGTAAGGCCCCATTCACACGTCTGCAAAAAATGTCCGCATCTATTCTGCAATTCTGCGGAATAGATGCGGACCCATTCAGTGTGAATGGGGCCTGCGGTGATGCGGAAAGCACACTATGTGCTCTCGACATTAGCATTTGTGGAGCTGCGGCCGTGAACTTCCAGGTTTCAGCCCCCAAACATTCAGCTCTGCAAAAGATAGAGCATGTCCTATTCTTGTCCGCAATTGCGGACAAGAAAAGGCATTTTCTATATAGTTCTGGCAATGTGCGGATTCGCAAAATGCAGAAAGCCCTTTGCCGGTGTCCGTGTTTTGCGGATCCGCGGATCCGCAAAACACATACAGACGTCTGAATGAGCCTTACAGGGGGGTGATTAGTGACAGGGGGTGATTAGGGGTTAATCAGTGACAGGGGGGAGGGGGTCTGTGTGGTGAGGTTTCCTTTGGTGGTCCCAAGCAAAAGGGACCACCAGAGGAACGAGCAGCAGGCATATCAGACGCTGTTAACAAAACAGCGTCTGATATGCGATTTTTTTTAAACATCTACAGCCTGCCAGCGCATGATCAGCGCTGGCAGGCTGTAGTTTAACTTCTCCCCGACGCGATCCTGTGAGCGCACGCGCGCGTTCACAGGAAATCTCGTGTCTCGCGAGATGACGCGCGGATGCGTCCAGGAGGAGTAAACTAGCCGCCGCCTGGACGCATCCATGCGTACAGCGGTCCGGAGCTGGTTAAACTCTTTATACTTTCAAATGACCTCTACCTAGTCTGGTTGTCAGAGGCCTATATTTTATTTAATCGCTTGCTGCATTGGTGGAGACAAACTCTTTACTGTCAAATGACCGCCCTATTGTGTGGGTGGACTTTTCTCCTCTGTCTGGGTGCCAAGGGCCTGCATTTTAGATAATCGCCTGATGCTTTGGTGGGTGACATCATCCTCTTTTTGATGTTGAATGACCTCTACTCTGTCTGGGTGTCAGGGGCCTATATTTCTTTTAATTGCTTGCTGTCTTGGTGGGAGACATTAAACTCTTTTTACTGTCAAATGTCCTCTCCTCTGTCTGGGTGTCAGGGGCCTACATAAATGATAATGGCCTGTTCTATTGCAGGTTGACCTAAGGCCTGGGTTGCTGTTACGGGACTGCTCTCCTCTTTGCAAGTGCCATGGTCCTCCTGAATTAGTAAATGAGGTCTGTGGCACTGCTGGGTGAAATCAATACCGATTTGGCATGATTGGAACTCTCCTCTTTGTGGGTGCCATGGGTCTGAATCTCTGAATGAGACCTGTGGCATTGCTGGGTGAAATCAATACTGTCTTGGCGTGATTTTAACTCTCCTCTTTGTGGGTCCCGTGGGCCTGAATGTTTGAATAAGGCTTGTGGCCCTCTGGGCTAAGTCATTTGTCTAGCGTAATCTTTTTAAGTCGCTGCTGCACTTGACAATCTTAAGTGAGAGCTAAATTATTTGTGGGTATTAATGAGCGGCTGTATTTGACGGTATTGTACACTGGGAATTGATTCTGTTACAAGCTTCATTGTGCTGTGATATTTTTTTTTCTTTCTCCAGGGATTGCACAGGTGAGTAATCAGGGTGTGGTTGTCCAAACCTTCTTTCCTCCAGATGCAGAGGATGTCCCCTCATCACAGTCACACAGGGAGAAATCTCTGTACTGACTCCTCACACATCACTAATTCCAAATTATTAAGATCCAATGGATACCGCGCTCCAACGTATTTAGCTGAGGGTATAACCCAGTGACAAAGCAGTTCCCCCGATGTGCGGTAATCCCTATGTTACTATGGTGTTCCAATTATATGTGCTGCCGTAATATATACAACATACAATCTTACCATTAGTTGCGCACGTTTCCGCGGGCTTCCTGCGACCTGTGGGGTGTACTTGCCGGGTGCAGTCTAGGGGTTTGTTGCACGCTTTGGACTTGGGGGCATGCTCTGTGGAGTCGCGTCCCGGCCAGTGGCACGGCTCCGATGCGTGGTTCGCGCTCGCAAGGAGCGGTAGTGACGTCACTGCTGTGGCTACTAGTAGTCTGATCCATCAACCCTTGCTCCTGACGAAGGATAGCACTTCTATCCGAAACGCATTGAGAGGTTTAGTGGTAGCTGTGACTACCCGCGAACAACGCATCGGATCTGCGCCACCGGCCGGGAGGTGACTCCACAGAGCATGCCCCCAAGTCCAAAGCGTGCAACAAACCCCTAGACTGCACCCGGCAAGTACACTCCACAGGTCGCAGGAAGCCCGCGGAAACGTGCGCAACTAATGGTAGGATTGTATGTTGTATATATTACCATAACACCATAGTAACATAGGGATTACCGCACATTGGGGGAACTGCTCTGTCACTGGGTTATACCCTCAGCTAAATACGTTAGAGCGCGGTATCCATTGGATCTTATTAAACCTTCACGTTAGAAAATATAGCAGATATGTTGCGGTATTGCTGCAATACCGCTGCTAACACAGTGAGGAGGATAGGCGTAGCGCTAGTGGGTTCTTTAATCTTTTTAATTCCAAATTATACTGGTCAGGAATGTCCAACACAGTAGAGGAGGTTACGCAATGGTGCCTGGTGTGTGCTCAGGTCAACCCAAGGGTGTCAGCCCTGAAGTCGGTGTTGCAGCAAGTTACTCCTGCTGATGGTCCATGGTCCGCGATACAAATTGATTTTATCAGACCTTTGCCAACCGGGAGTCGTAACTGCTGGTATGCACTGGTGGTAGTGGATGTCTTCTCAAAATGGGTAGAAGCCATCCCCACAGTCAACGATTCGGCTACCACCACGGCCCGTGTTCTCTGGGAACAGGTTCTGTCATGATAAGGGAACACCAGAGTGATAGAATCTGACAGAGGGACCAATTTCACAGGTAAGGTCATGAAATTGCTTTGTGGTCTCTTATACATAAAGCAGAGGTTTCATGTGCCGTATCACCCTCAGTCAGCGGGCATCGTGGAGCGGATGAACCGGACCATCAAAACCTGGCTTTCCAAGGCACTGCTGGAGAAAGTTTCCTCTTGGGTAACCTCTCTTCCAGCTGTACTAATGGGTATACGAGTTACCAAGGCCTCCAGTACCGGTATCTCCCCGTTTGAACTTATGATCGGACGTAAAATGCTCCTATGTCTGCCTAAAGAACTCCAAGTGTCGGAGCCCACGAAGAACGCCATCGCCAGAGACATGTTTCTCCAACAGGTTCAGCAGAACCTGAATGAGTTACTGCCTCGTGCAGCAATACGGTTGCACAAACCATATCTACAGGGGGTAACACCAATGCCCGCTGTACAAAAATGGTAATGGTGAAAGTCTTCAGTCGGGCTGGCCCACGGGACGCAAACTGGGAAGGACCCTACAAGGTCCTTGAAGTAATAGGAGACACCATGCTGAAGGTACAAAAGTCCATCACTAACAAAAATAAATCCCGTAGACAGCAGGAAGTCTTGTGTATTCACATCAACCAGGCCAAGACCACCCGAGCTTCCACAACTCAGTAACGCATGCCACTCCGAGTTGGGTGAAGGGGACGGGGGGGGGGGGGAGGGGAAATAGAGCTTGGTGGGTCGATGGTGGATCCATGACACATCACGCTCCATCTAATTACAGACCACAAGAGGGAGACACGCCATGGTACCACAGTGCCAGGGAAGAACTAGGCGTCCTCTGAACAGGATACGTATCCAGCTTGTGACACTGGTGGTAAGCATGTTAATGGCAGGCTCAGCCTCTTCAGAGGAGGGCCTGGGGACTAACATTGGTATGGCCAACATATCACTTAATGGACCTGGCCTTTTAATGGTGGAATGTTTGGGTGGCAAAATCCTGGAACCATAGGAGAACTTCACCTTTACACCGGGTCAGTGGTATCTGTATAGTTTCCAGAGAGAGGGTTTTGCCAACGGTGTAATTCAGAATTATACCCCGGTGGAGAATGTGTCTGCCATACAACATGACTTACACTACCTCTGTCTCAAGGAATACAGGCATTTTCAGGACTCAGACCCTACACCTATCAAATCCTTAAAGAGAACCTGTCACCTCAAACAGCGGTCCTAAACCGCCGGCAGGACCTTCAAGACTACAACAGTCGGATTCTGATAAAGTATATCTTACTAAACTCCCGGGGCGGCAGCAGTAAGAAAATCGATGTTTAATCCATGGCTGGCGCGATTCTCTGGCCAGGCTTGAAGTCAAGGGGGCAGCGGCCTTCTTGCTTCAAGTCGTGGTAACCATGCCCCCTTCCCGCCCCCTTCGCTGTGACCCCAGTGGCAGTGATATTAACTTTGACATCAATATAGATGGTTCATTTAAGTGGCCTTTTTGCGAGGCAGCTGACGATGGGTGCTGGACCTTTACTCGGTGGGTCAGGCTGGAGAAAATGAACAGTGGTATCCAGGGCCGCCATCAGGGGGGTACAGCCCATACCCCAGTAAGGGGCCCTGACCCTGGGGGGGGCCCGGCCAGTCCTGAAATTTATTTTTTTTTTTTTATTGTGGCAGCTGGCTCTGGGGCCCAGTGCTCCTCCCCCTCTTCCTTCTGCAGCCTGTCCCTTACCTCCCGGGGGCCCCGGGCCCCAGCTATCTTGTTCTGAGAACAAGATAGCTGGAGTCTCTGCAGATCCATGGGTAGAATGTAGTTGCTAGAAGGAGGTCTGTGACATCACTGGTCACATGCTCCTTCATAGTCACATGGACAAACCCCGACAGCAGCAGCAGCTTGTGGAGGGAGGAGGGGCTGTGTGCCTGCAGGCTGCTCAGTGATGGAGGATGTGCTGCAGTCCTGGAGTCCACAAAGCTTCATGGAGAGCAGGTGAGGGGCAGCTCATGTATGAGGGGGCAGGTGGAGCACTCAGGGGTTCAAGTGGAGTGGAATCTGGTGCAATTAAGGGGGTTTATAGCACAGATCCAGGTGTATTCTGAGGGCCATGGTGTATATGAGTCTGTCCCTGTGTGTGTGTCTCTGTCTGTCTGTCCCTGCGTGTGTGTCTCTGTCTGTCTGTCCCTGCGTTTGTGTCTCTGTCTGTCTGTCCCTGCGTTTGTGTCTCTGTCTGTCTGTCCCTGCGTGTGTGTCTCTGTCTGTCTGTCCCTGCGTGTGTGTCTCTGTCTGACGTGCAAACTAGCTTATTTACTCCCCTCACTGGCGCTGACATAATTGAAGAGAAGCGCCGTAATCTTACGCAGACACACTGCGCGAGATTACGTCAGCCGCAAGTGAGGTGAATAAATTAATTGGAGGCGGCACTGGGCTCCGGAGTGTGGCGTGATTCTGAAGAAAAAAATGGTCTTTGCTTTATTATACCACTATTAATTCTGAGTGTTAGGGGTCACTTATTGAGGATCAGTGTGGATGGCACTTAGGGGGGATCCTATGCTATATATGTGTCATCCACAGATCCCCGCACAACAGTGCCATCCTCAGATTCCCCCCCCCCCCCAAAACAGTGCCATCCTCAGATTCCCCCCCCCCCCAAAAAAAAACAGTGCCATGCTCAGATCCCCCCCAGAAACAGTGCCATCCTCAGATCCCCCCCCCCCAAAACAGTGCCATCCACGGACCCCCCCCCCCCCCAAAAAAAAATGGAGGGGCAAAATTAACTTGTGTGGGGGCAAATTACTTAGTGGGAGGTCAGTGTGGCGGGCAAACTACATGGAGGGCCGTGTGGGGGCAAAATTACTTAGTGTGGACTGTGGGGGCAAATTACATAATGCAGGGCTGTCTGGGGGTAAAATTAACTTGTGGGGAAGGGGCAAATTACTCAGTGGGGGTCAGTGTGGCGGGCAAACTACATAGTGGAGGGACATGTGGGGGCAAATTACTTAGTGGGGGCAACTTGCATAATGCAGGGCTGTCTGGGGCAAAATTCACTTGTGAGGGGGGGAAAATTAGTCATTGGGGGGTCGGTGTGGTGGGCAAACTACATAATGGAGGACCGTGTGGGGGCAAATTACATAATGCAGGGCTGTCTGGGGGCAAAATTAACTTGGGGGGGGCAAATTACTCAGTGAGGGGCAGTGTGGCGGGCGAACTACATAGTGGAGGGCCGTGTGGGAGACGTCCTTGGATGTAAGAGGTATGGGCGCGATATATGGGTGGGGCTGTGTGTGGGTGTGGCTTGAGGGTGGACGGGGGCCCTATGATCTCCTATTTCTGGGGGAAGTGCCCCTCCAAAGACCAGGCTCTGGATCCGCCACTGGGGCAGTGTCGGGGGGGGGGGGGGGCCCAGGCCTTGAGCTGTGTAAGGGGCCCCAAAATTTCTGATGGCAGCCCTGGTGGTATCCGTTCAAAGGAAGGGGACAGATCTGTGTAACAGTGGTGAGGTTCCCCTTCAATACAGAAGGTCTCCAACCGGTAAAACCCGATTCGGACTCTTGCACCGCCCCTATCTATCAATTGGCAGATCCTATAGCTCCTCAACTGTCATCCCCCTGGAAGATCATCCCGGATGCCAAATTAATCCTGTTCACACCTGTGATCCGAGTTGACCATTGGGATCACAGGTGTTAGGAGTTTGTTAGGAACCAAGTTGACATGGTAAGAGGCTGGATAGAGGCAGGGCAAGAGGTAAGGAAAGAGGACTCCCGACATAGGAAGGACAGGGGGAGGAGAGATCTAGTGGCTATGGGACTTGGCGGAGGTGCTTTGGGAGTGGGCGCCCTGAACACTATGGATATGGAAGTCCTGAGAAGTAAGCTTAGGGAGGTTGCATGACACGACTGGGAAGGATTCAAGACCCAGCTTGATGGAAACCATGTCCTAGAGCAGGCATCCTCAAACTGCGGCCCTCCAGCTGTTGTAAAACTACAACTCCCACAATGCCCTGCTGTAGGCTGATACCTGTAGGCTGTTTGGGCATGCTGGGAGTCGTAGTTTTGCAACAGCTGGAGGGCCGCAGTTTGAGGATGCCTGTCCTAGAGGGTTTACAACATTTGCACATAGATGCCACTACCTCTCTATCTTCTGCTATACGTGGGAAGTTTAGGAGGTTAGTTGTCGGTCTCTTGGAGGAGCAGGATCGAGCTCAGCTCGCTCTGGAGTGTACACAGGTCCAAAGTGAACTCTTGGACAACCTTAAACATATTGTCTCAGCTTTACACAGCGGCCACTTTCCTTTCAACCTCCATCAGCGGATCTCAACTTTTGCAATCAATCATACCAACTGGTGGGTGGTTCAGTGGCATGGATGTCGCAATGTAACCTGCACTGCTTCGTCCTTGGCACCTGTGTCCGGTCGCGAAAGGCGAACGTGAACTTCCGCAAATGTTCGCGAACCACTATAGACTTTAGGCAGGCGAATTTTAAAACCCACAGGGACTCTTTCTGGCCACAGTAGTGATGGAAAAGTTTCTTCAAGGGGACTAAGACCTGAACTGTGGCATGCCGGAGGGGGATCCATGGCAAAACTCCCATGCAAAATTACGTAGTTGACGCAGAGTCGGGTTTTAATCCATAAAGGGCATAAATCACCTAACATTCCTAAATTGTTTGGAATAACGTGCTTTAAAGCATCCAGTGTGTGTATACGATCAGGTATGATGTTGTATCGGTCAGGTAGTGTAAGGGTTACGCCCGCTTCACAGTGACAGACCTAACTGTGACAGACCAAACTCCCCATTTAACGCACCGCAAACAGTCTATTTGCACAACCGCAAACTCCCCATTTGCACAAGGTTGGATACCAAGCTAGCCATGTCCCGTTCCTTGTCCTCACTGACGTCATTGAAGGTCCCTTCCTCGCGCAATGTACTGTGCCACCCTATATGAGTGGTGTGTTCAATAATCAGTAGTACTATTTTTATCAGATTAATCCCCGTTACGTCCCCTATCAGGGGACGTGTATCGAATAGATTTTAGGAACCGGGAGATGGAAAAAGAAGCTTGGTCGGTCCTCTTACTTCCAATTTTGATTACCTTAGATGATCACAAAGAAAATTAATGTTTTTTCTATTAAAAATTATCCAGCCGATCGCTTATGGTCTGTTCACAATGAAGCAACGACCTTATCATCTGGGGTGTGCCAACATTGCCAACACACTGATAGAGGGGATTGCTTCATTGTGATATGCAAGCCCCTTCACCACAACAAGGTAACGATCACGAAGGGGAATTGCCACATGTATGTGCCTTTTTTAATTTCGTTTTTGCAGCTGCAGTGCAGCACCAGAGGCCAGAAAAATTAGGCATGTAAACATTGCTGAAAAATCAGGTATTGTTGCAGCCGCTGCTGTAGCAGTGGCTGGAAAAGTTGATGTTTTCCAGGCAGAAAGTGTAGTAAAACGAACCCTCCGAACCCTAGTTGGTGGCAGAGAAGTCACGCAAGTCATCCGGCATGCAGAGATGAAATACAGCAGCGTGGGGACCATTTTTAGCCCATCTCATCAGGCCTTTTTTAGTCAAATGTATCCCCCACTGTCAGTCCCTTCGGTATCCACGCCTCATTCATCTTAATAAAGGTGAGGTAATCTAGACTTTTTTGACCTAGGCGACTTCTCTAGTCAGTGACAATGCCTCCTGCTGCGCTGAAGGTCCTTTCTGACAGGACACTTGAAGCGGGGCAGGCCAGAAGTTCTATCGCAAATTGGGATAGCTCAGGCCACAGGTCTGCACACCCAGTAGTCAAGGGGTTCATCGCTCCTCAGAGTGTCGATATCTGCAGTTAAGGCGAGGTAGTCTGCTACCCGTCGGTCGAGTCGTTCTCTGAGGGTGGACCCCGAAGGGCTGTGGCGATGCATAGGACATAAAAAGCTCTGCATGTCCTCCATCAACAACACGTCTAGTAGTAAAGCATCCTGTCCTTGCCGGCGTAGTCGGAGGAGGATTACCCTTACCTCTTCCCCTGTTAGATTCCCGTTGTGCTCTGACATCACCCTTATACGCTGTGTAAAGCATACTTAACTTGTTTTAGAACTGCTGCATCCTTTCCGACTTCCGGTAATTCGGTAACATTTCAGCCACTTTCTGCTTATACCGGGGTCTAGTAGCGTGGCCACACAGTACAGGTCGTTCTCCTTCAGCCTTTTTATACGAGGGTCTCTCAACAGGCATGACAGCATGAAAGACCCCATTTGCACAAGGTTGGATGCCGAGCTACTCATCTCCCATTCCTCGTCCTCTCTGATGTCATCGAAGGTCTGTTCTTCCCCCCCAGCCACGTACAACACCACGGGTCCCAGATAGGTGACAACAACGAGCACCCTAGAATGCCTGCTGTGGTTGGTCTTCCTCCTCCTCAAAGCCACATTCCTCCTCTGACTTCTCTTCCTCAGACTCCTCTTCCAGCATTGCCGCAGGTCCAGCAAGCGATGATAAAGGCTGTTTCTGGTGGTGATGGTGACAACAACTCTTCATCTTCACGCTCATCTATGGCCTGATCCAGCATTCTTTGCAGGGCACGCTCCAGGAAGAAAACAAATGGGATGAGGTCGCTGATGGTGCCTTCGGTGCGACTGACTAGGTTTGTCACCTCCTCAAAAGGACGCATGAGCCTACAGGCATTGCACGTGAGTGTTCAGGAACGTGGCAAAAGAATACCCAGCTCCGCAGAAGCTGTCCTAGCACCCCGGTCATACAAATACTCGTTGACAGCTTTTTCTTGTTGGAGCAGGCGGTCGAACATTTGGAGTATTGAATTCCAACGTGTCGCGCTGTCGCAAATCAATGGCCTCACTGGCATGTTGTTTCGCTGCTGAATGTCAGAAAAGTGCGCCATGGCCGTGTAGGAATGCCTGAAATGCCCACACACCTTCCTGGCCTGCTTGAGGACGTCCTGTAAGCCTGGGTACTTATACACAAAGCGTTGTACGATCAGATTCAACACATGTGCCATGCACGGCACATGTGTCAACTTGTCCAAATTCAATGCCGCCAACAGATTGCTTCCATTGTCACACACCACTTTGCCGATCTCCAGTTGGTGCGGGTTCAGCCACTGATCCACCTGTGCGTTCAGGAGTGCTGGTCCGGTGTGACTCTCTGCTTTCAGGCAAGTCAACCCCAAGACGGTGTGACACTGTCGTATCCGGGATGTGGAATAGCCCCTGGGGTGCTAGGGGGTGCAGTTGATGATGTGGAGCAAGATGCAGCAGCAGAAGAGGACTCAGCTGAGGAGGTTAGCAAAGAGGATGGAGTAGGAGGAGTAGAGGAGGTGGCAGCAGGCCTGCCTGCAAGCCGTGGTGGTGTCGCCAACTCCGCTGCAGAGCCACGCATTCCATGCTTGGCAGCCGTCAGCAGGTTTACCCAATGCGCTGTGTACGTGATATACCTGCCCTGACCGTGCTTTGCAGACCAGGTATCAGTGGTCAGATGGACCCTTGCCCCAACACTGTGTGCCAGACATGCCAAGACTTCCTTTTCCACAATAGAGTACAGGTTGGGGGATTGCCTTTTGTGGAAAAATAAAATTTCGGCCGAATACCTTCCACTGCGGTGTCTTAATAGCTACAAATTTTTTGAAGGCCTCAGACTCCACCAGCTTGTATGGTAAAAGCTGGTGGGCTAAGAGTTCTGACAAGCCAGCTGTCAGACACTGGGCAAGGGGGTGACTCTGTGACATTGGCTTCTTACGCTCAAACATTTCCTTGACAGACACCTGACTGTGGGCAGATGAGCAGGAACTGCTGAAGGTGAATGGCGGGTGGTTGAGAGGGGGCAGGAAGGACAACAGTGGTTGACGTGGCTAAAGATGCTGGACCAGGAGGAGGATGGTGGCTTTGAGTTTGTGTGCTGCTTGTACTTATGTGTTGATCCCATAGGCGTTTGTGATGTGCCTTCTCAAAGCAGTTGTACCTAGGTGGGTGTGGGACTTCCCACGACTCAGTTTTTTTTTGCACAGGTTGCAAATGGCATCTCTGTTATCAGAGGCAGACACACAAAAAAAAAAAAAAAGAGCCACACTGCTGAGCTTTGCAATGACTGCATTCTTGTGGTGGCAACAGCATGCGTTGATTGGCATGCTGTCTGGATGACTCTGGGTACCGATACATGCTGTCTGACTGTGCCACTAGCTCCCTGCACCGATCTCCCCTTGCTTCCAACTCGTCTCCTCCTCCTCTCTGTCTCTCCATATGAACTTTCCCCCTGTTGTTCTTCTCTTCGAGCGGGCACCCATGTGACATCCATGGACACATTGTCATCAACCACTTTACTTGTATCTGATAACTCAGCAAAGGAAGCAGCAGCGGGTACAACATCATCATCATCACACTGTACGTCCATGTGTGTAATGCTGCCTGACATATCCCTGTTATCTACATCCTCTGGAAATAATGGTCGCGCATCACTTATTTCTTCCAACTGATGTGTAAATAAATCCTCTGACAGATCAAATGAAACAGCTGTGGTGCTAGTGTTGGTGGTCGCGGCGGACGGGCGAGTGGTAACTTGAGAGGTGTCCGAAGCGGAGCTGGAGGAGGATGGTGCGTCAAGGTTCCGAGCGGAAGCTGTAGAAGATTGGGTGTCCTGTGTAAGCCAGTCAATTATGTCCTCATTATTTTTCGAGTTCAGGGTATGTGGCCTCTGAACACTGGGCATTATTCTAGGGCTAAAGGAAATCACAGCAGCACGACGGCACCGCAGGCCTGCCTCTGCCTGTCATTTTTTTTTTGATTAGTGGTACTATGCGTGCAAGGTACTCTGCCACCCGGTATGATTGGTGGGCATTGGCAGTGGGCAGACTACAGTCAGTGAAAGTGGGCCTGACACACACTGGCAGCAAAGCAATAGCTGATCTTAGGGAGACCAGCTACAAAAATACCGTGGAGCCTCACTTAAGAGTCTCAAACATAAAATGCAAAAAGATTGTGGAGCCCCAGTTATGGGTCTACAACACAGTGAAAGCCAGATATCCCTCAAAGGAAGGAAAAACAAGCAAAGGGGTGTCTCCATTACAGAGATCACCAAAACCACCATATAAGTGGCTATGTCAAAATCCGCTCTTTTACAAGCTTTAAGGATGACGGGAAGACTAAGCAAGTTATCCATCAGACAGCTGTTTCGGGTGTTGCCTCATCAGTGTGAGTAGGATTCTGGCTAACCGGGACGATGCTTAGGACTACTAAACAGCAATAGCTGATCTTAGGGAGACCAGCTACATAAATACCGTGGAGCCTCACTTAGAGAGACTCTTAAGTGAGGCTCCACGGTATTTTTGCAGCTGGTCTCCTAAGATCAGCTATTGCTTTGTTTGAGTAGTCACCAAAGCATCGCTCCCGGTTAGCCAGAACCTACTCCACACTGATGAGGGGCAACACCTCGAAACAGCTGTCTGTGGATGGATAACTTGCTTAGGTCTTCCCGTCACATCCTTAAAGCTTGTAAAAGAGCGGGATTTTGACATAGGGCCACTTAATATGGTGGTTTTGTGATCTCTGTAATGGAGACACCCCTTGCTTGTTTTTCCTTCCTTTGAGGGATATCTGGCTTTCACTGTGTTGTAGACCCATAACTGGGGCTCCACAATCTTTTTGCATTTTATGTTTCCCAGGAGCTTTGCACTTTGGATTGCTGTGTTTGAGACTCTTAAGTGAGGCTCCACGGTATTTTTGTAGCTGGTCTCCCTAAGATCAGCTATTGCTTTGTTTGAGTAGTCACCAAAGCATCGCTCCCGGTTAGCCAGAATCCTACTCCACACTGATGAGGGGCAACACCCCGAAACAGCTGTCTGAGGATGGATAACTTGCTTAGGTCTTCCCCGTCACATCCTTAAAGCTTGTAAAAGAGCGGGATTTTGACATAGGGGACACTTAATATGGTGGTTTTGGTGATCTCTGTAATGGAGACACCCCTTTGCTTGTTTTTCCTTCCTTTGAGGGATATCTGGCTTTCACTGTGTTGTAGACCCATAACTGGGGCTCCACAATCTTTTTGCACACACTGGCAGCAGGCAGGCAACTGAAATTAGGTTAAAGTGTAAAAATGAAATGCCTTTTTTTTTTTAGCAAAGTCCTGTGCCACACGGTATGAGTGGTGGGCAATGGCAGTGGGCACACTACAGTCTGTGGGCCTGCAGCCTCTCACACACGGGCAGGCCAGGCAACTGCTATATATATATATATATATATATATATATATATATATATATATATAGAGAGAGAGAGAGAGAGAGAGAGAGAGAAAAAATAAATAAAAGCAGACTAATGTAGCAGCCCTAAAAAGGGCTTTTTGGGGTGCTGTGACGCTGTCCTTACAGCAGATGAGTCTGGACACAGAACACTGGCCTAGCTAACGCTTTCCCTATGAATTCAGAATCATCAGCACAGCAGCAGCTGCAGTCTCCCTGCTCTCACTAACATGCAGCTTCAGAATGAATCTAAGATGGATGCTGTCCTTGCTTTTTGATAGGAGGTGGGAGGGTCCGGGAGGGAGGGTATGCTGATTGGCTGGAATGTGTCTGCTGACTGTGAGGTACAGGGTCAAAGTTTGCTCAATGATGATGTATAGGGGGCGGATGGAACATCGCATTTGTTCGCCCGCTGTGGCGAACGGGCAATGTACGCCGGGAACTGTTCGCCGGCGAATAGTTCGGGACATCACTACCTGTGATGTGAAGGCCAACCCAATACTCTCATCCTCTTTAAAATACTTGGGACACGGGTATTGGTACCAAGGTAGTAATGCATCGTACGCAATTTATGGACTTAATTGCACCAAGCGAGGAGAACTCCTCCCCGGAGCGTACTGTAGCCTTAGTCCCATTCTAGGTCTGGACGTCGCAGAACCCTGATTACCCCGGAAAAAACTCGACATTCGCCCTAATGTTCCTGTGAGACTCCAAAAGATTCCTCTTGGCTTCGGCAAAGAACTTAAACATCTCCTGCTGGACTTCAGCCAAGAGGAAGAAATTATACAACATCTTTGGGAGACGGAGAAACAGGCCACCTTCCAACCTACCCATGACCGGACGAAAATTACCACGGTTGCCACAGCATTGGACAAAGACAAGGATTTCATGGTGGGAGAGTCTTTTTGGATACAGTCCTAAGGCATCCTCGTTTTTCAATTTATTGATACACCTGGTGATAGTACTTCTGGTTCTGGTTGGACTCATGTACCTAGGACTATGGTGGATGTACCGGAGGGTCAAGAGACTAGCGGACTAACTAAGCCAGAACCAGACGGCACTCCACAAACTCAACCACCAGAGGCTCAGGACTTGACTTCAAAGTCCTGAAGCCTAAAAAGATCCAAAAGGACAGGCCAATTCATGGGGGGGGGGGGGGGGGGGTTCAGGATGGAATATCTCAAATTATCCTGAGACCCATAAACTGATTATTGAAAATTTTCATATGAGGTTTTGGGAGGTATGTCCTATGCCTTCCTGAGATATCATAGTATTGTGTAAATATTCTTTTTTGTGATAGATGTCCTTGGGTTAAGGTGGGTTGGGGCAGGGGGAAGGGTACTGTGTAAATAGGTTGTTTGAATGGGGATAAGATTAGGGCATTTGCCACTTTGAACCCTGGAACGGTGAAGTTCATTTGGGAGGGGCTGGATGTGTAGTGTGGCGGAGGTGTTCCCGTAGGTAGAATTTAGGTACCATGACATCACCTCACTTAATGAAAAATCTGACCTGCCTTGTAAAGACCTATTCATCTGTCCATGGGAGAACCGCACCCATCCTTCAATCAAGATGGAATAAGAGATGTCGGACGAAAGTCATGCTTGAAGAGAGTTGGCGCAGTCGGAGACCGAGATTGTGAGGGTGAACCCACTCCAGATTCCTTGGGGGTGGACTACACCTGAAGATCGGCAGCAATACCAAGAGATAGTGAGGGTGTGGTCACTCCAAACTCATCAGGGGTGGCTAACACCAGAAGACGGTTACAGAAGAAAGGCCAGTCGAAGGACGAAACGATCAAAGCATAAGATGTCAAGAAAGTTCCCACGAGAAGAAGAAGACAGTGTATCCTGTGGATGGAGGAGTTGGTTACTGTGAAGGGCAGGTCGGAGAAATTAGGTCTGGATGAGTGATGTCTATTGTCTAGGTACCTAAGGATCAGTCTGCACTACAGTTCTTCCTGAACTATCACCAAGGATGGGATTGAGGGGGGCAAATATGTCTCAACCCTTCCCCCCAAAATATTGTCGTATTCCCGACAACAGTGGGATTGTTGAGGAAGGGTTGAAAAAAAAAAAAAATATCTATCTATCTATATTACACTCACCGGTAGTCCGGTTTCCTGGAAGTCTCCATGACAGCACAGCATTGTCCCGCCCTTGTTTCTTTGTCAATAGACTATTTTGACTGGTTATGTTCTACCCCTTGTCCTAGTCCTGTTATAATACACTGGTGATGAGGGGTGGGGGTGGGGTTTTTAACCTCTCTGTGTTTGCCTTCCTCTGATGGGACAGGAAAATCTCAGTTTGTGCTGTCATGGAGACTTCCAGGAAACCGGACTACCGTTGAGTGTAATATATATATATACACAGAGAGGTTAAAAACCCCACCCCCACCCCTCATCACCAGTGTATTATAACAGGACTAGGACAAGGGGTAGAACATAACCAGTCAAAATAGTCTATTGACAAAGAAACAAGGGCGGGACAATGCTGTGCTGTCATGGAGACTTCCAGGAAACCGGACTACCGGTGAGTGTAATACTCATTTCCCCAGTCGTCTCCATGACAGCACAAACTGAGAACTAACAAAGAAACTTAGGGGGGGGGGGGGGACTACAGCACCTAGGACCTTACGTCCTCATCAGCAAACACGTCCACCCTATAATGCTTGGTGAAGGTGTGGGCCCTCTTCCAGGTGGCCACCCTGCAGATCTGTTCTAATGAAGCAGAGGCTCTCTCAGCCCAGGAAGTGAAGACCGATCTAACTGAGTGGGCTCTAAGGGATGGAGGAGCCTCCTTACCAGAGGCTTTATAGGCCTTGGAGATGGAGCATCTAATCCAACGGGAAATAGAGCTATTAGCTGCCTTCCTACCCCTGTTTGGACCTGCAAACTGGACAAATACATTTTTGTCGATACGCCACCCCTCTGTGGCGTGTAAATAATGAAGAACTGAACGCCTGACGTCTAAATTGTGGAATCTAGATCCCAATCGTCTTTAGGGTTAGGAAAAAAAGGACGGGATAACTATATCCTGTGACCTGTGAAAGGAGGATACCACTTTAGGAAGAAAACAGGGGTCTAATTTGAAAACGAGCTTGTCGTCCAGGACCTTGAGGAAGGGTTCCTGTATGGACAGGGCCTGAAGCTCGCAAACCCTCCTTGCGGAGGATATGGCCACTAGGAATATGGTTTTCAGAGTGAGCCACCTAATAGATAGGGAGAGAAGAGGCTCAAACGGTACCCCTGACAGGACGGTATTAAGATTCCATGGTGCGACCATATTCCTGACTCGGGGATTTAGTCGATCTGCCGCTTTCAGGAACCTTGCTACCCAGGGGACCTCATAAAGGCTGGTATTATAGAGGGCCCCCAAGGCCGATACCTGGACACGCAATGTGTTAGGAGCAAGGCCCAAATCCAACCCATCCTGGAGGAATTCCAGGATAAGAGGGATATTAAGGGTTGGAATGGTTAAACCTGACTCCGCCTCAGGAGGCGAACTTCCTCCAAATTTTAAAGGTACGCTTTGGAGGTGTTGGACTTCCTACTGAGTAAGAGGGTCTTAACTACTCTTTCAGAGAGCCCAAACCCTAGCAAGAGGGATTGCTCAGAATCTAGGCGGACAGCTTGAGGAGGTTGACATTGGGGTGCGGTATGGGACCCTGGGTTAGAAGACCCTCCTCCAGCCGGAATCGGATGGGATCTTCCAGGCTGAGGGACCTGAGGAGCCCGAACCAGCTTCTCCTGGGCCAGAATGGGACCACCAGAATCAGTTTGCACCTTTCGGACTGAAACTTTTGGAGCACTCTTGGGATTACTGGTATCGGTAGAAAAGCGTAGACCAAGCCCGTCGTCCAGCTCTGGGTAAAAGCGTCTATTGCCACACATGGGTCTCTTCGGTTGAGGGAGAAGAAATCCTGAACCTTGTGATTCCTTGCTGAGGCAAACAGGTCTAGGATGGGACTCCCCCAACGATCCTGAATCTGTTGGAAAGCGGTCTGGGACAAAGACCATTCGCCTGGATCCAGACTTTGCCGACTGAGGTAATCCGCCTGGAGATTCAGGGATCCCTTCAGATGAACTGCCGCGAGGGATTGTAGATTCTTTTCTGCCAGAAGGAAGATTTGGTCTGAGAGCCTCTGGAGGTGACCATGTCTTGTTTCTCCCTGGTGTTGGATAAACGCCACAGCTGTGGAGTTGTCCGAGTGGACCAGGACGTGGCGATTTTTGGCCTGCATTTGGATGGACCTGAGGCCTTCCCAAACCGCCTGGAGTTCCCTGTAGTTGGAGGACATCCTTCTCTGGTCCTCTGACCAAATCCCCTGAAAGGTTTCTGAAGCCGTGAGGGCCCCCCAGCCCCAAGAGCTGGCGTCCGTTGTGAGGGAAAGCACACCCTCCTGTCTCCACGGAACTCCCGTTTCCAGGTTTTTGGTCTTGAGCCACCAGCCCAGTGAAGCCTTTACCTCCCGGGACACCGACAACTCTTGGTCCAGGGATGATCGAGACCTGTTCCATTGTTTCAGGACCATCTTTGTAAGGGCCTCATATGGAATTGAGCCCAGTCCACCGCAGGGATGCAGGAGGTGAGATGGCCCAGCATTTCCATGCCCTGCCTTATTGAGCAACGGGACTGCTTGGTGAAGTGGAGGATCCTTAACTTCAGCTTCTGTACCTTTAGCGGAGGGAGAAAAGATTTTTGAAGAGCCGAATCCAAGAGAATACCCAGGAATACCTTCCGATGGTCTGGGAGCATGTCGGACTTCTCCCGGTTGACCAACCAGCCAGGCTCGGACTGGCCCACAGGGGTACAGGGGAATCCCCCGGTGGGCCCCTGTGCAAAGTTGGCCCCTAGTCTCCCACCCCCTGCACAAGTGGCACATAACACAGTAGACTTACTGCACTACATACATATATTCAATGTACGGCACCTCCACCAGCCTATGTTCATATAAAAAACTTGTTAGATTACTTATTATGTTTGAATGTATCCGTACAGTGGGCCCCCAAAATAAATTTTACTGGTGGGCCCTAGGTACCCCAGTCCGACACTGCAACCAGCCCAAGCTCTGGAGGCACAAGAGAACCACTTGGATGTGTCTGAGAAGAAGATCTAAAGGAGTCCGCTACTATTAGCAGGTCGTCTAGGTAAGGGACGTTTATAATCCTCTCTTTGCTTAGGGAGGCTAAGACCTCCGCCATAACCTTGGTGAATATGCGGGGTGCCGATGATATTCCAAACAGGAGGCACTTGAACTGATAGTGGTGGACTGTCCCACCTTGTTCCACCGCGAACCTCAGATATCCTCTGGAACGGACCTGTATTGGATATGGAAGTATGCATCGGAGAGGTCTATTGTAGCCATTATAGACCCTCTTTTGATGAGCTTCACCGCCGACTTGACTGTCGCCATCCTGAACTTGTGGTAGGTGATGTGTTTGTTCAGTGCTTTTAAATTTATGATGGTCCGAAAATTGCCATTCGATTTCCGGACCAGGAATAAGGGTGAATAGTGACCCCTCCCCAATTCTCCGGCAGGGACCCTTTCTACTGCCCCCCAGGCGTAATAAGCTTCTTACACCCTCGGATAAGGGAGACTCGAGGTCCCTGGTGAGCTTGGTCAAGACGAACCTCTGCGGAGGAAGGGAATCCAGTTCTATAGTGTAGCCATGTTCTACGATGCCTAAAATATACGGATCCGTGATGGTTTGTTCCCAAACCCCTAGAAAGGAGCTGAGCCTTCCTCCGACCGGGATGATGTCATTGTTTTGATGAAGAGGAAGAGGGATCTCCCTTGTTGGGATTAAGGAAAAAAGGTTTTCCTCTCCCGCCTCTCGTATATCCTCGACCCTCGCGGCTCCTCCTATCGGCCCTGGGATCCTGCTGGGGCCTCCGAAAAAACAGTCTCCTGGACTTGGATCTGTCCTCTGGGAAGCCCTTCTTACAGTCCGTGGTGTTCTCAAGGATCTTGTCCAGGTCGGACCCGAACACGTATTGACCGTGAAAGGGTAGAGATATCAGCCTGTTCTTTGATACAGTGTCACCTGACCAGGCCTTAAGCCACAATACCAGTCTGGTGGTATTGGACAGGACCACCGTGCGAGCAGATAGCCTAACTGATTCTGCAGCGGCATCAGCTAGGAAGAAAGTGGCCTTCTTCAGAAGAGGAATACTGTCGAGGATCTCCTCCTGAGGGGCCTTATTCGCTATATGGTGCCCAAGTTGTTCAAGCCACACGGCGAGTGTACGAGCAACACACGTTGCTGCTACCCCCGGTTTTAGGAGAGCTGCTGTAGCTTCCCATGTCTTCTTGAGCAGACTCTCGGCTTTCCTATCTAGAGGGTCCTTGCGCTGCGCTGCATCCTCAAATGGTAGGACCGTCCGTTTCACCACCTTAGCAATGGGAGCATCAACCCTGGGAATAGCTTCCCAATTGGCACAGTCCGCTTCGTCGAAGGGGTAACGCCATTTGAGGCCTCGTGGGATAAAGGAACCCTTCTCTGATTCTGCCCGTATCATCTTCTGGACATTGTCCGGGACCGGGAACACCGACTTGTGCCTCTCCCCTAAACCCCCCAAAATTTCCTCCTGGACAGACTTGGACCTCTTAGGGATCTCCATCCAAATAGTGGCCCTGATGGTATGGATCAATTCTTCGATATCCTCCGGGTTAAAGAGGAATCTTCTATACTCGCTACTTTCCTCCAATTCCAGAGATCTAGCAGAAGTTCCCACATCTGATAAGTCAGAGTTGGCCGAGTCCAGGTCACTCTCAGAGTAAAGACCTCTGGAAGAGGGTGGTTTGTGGCCCTGGCGGGGCTGGGGCAAAGGGGAGGCAGGGGGTCCCTAGCGGCCAACGCTGATTGGACCTCTGTTCTGACCAGAGTCTTGATCTCCTCCATAAAACTAGAGGACTCTGCCTTCACCACAGTAGAGGTGCAGTCTTTACACAGTGGCTTGGACCCTGAGGAAGGAAGGCGCTTAGAACAGATGCCGCACTTCCTGGGTCTGGGTTTAACGGAGGAGGTAGACTCCTTTTCTCCCCGTAACACACAAGGGAGGAAAGGGTCAACCACAGCAGGGCAAATACACAGGATGAAAAAAAGGTGCCTGCAGGCTACTCACAACCCGAGCCAGTGGTGGTAGGGGCACTCATCCTCTCAGCTCCCGTCCACCTAAGATGCAGTCAGCAGGCAGGATGAACTGTGGAGGCCTCAGAGCGGTCCGAAACGGAGTCCCTTTTTGAATTTGGCGCTGGCCGTGGCCTCCGTGATGTCACGACGCTGGCCACGCCTACTGGCGTCCGACGTCATCACCCGGCGACTGGAGGGAAGCGCGTCCCAGCGTCGCTCCAGCTGCCCTTACCACGCTGCTTCAAGCCTGCCTGGGCCACCGCAGAGGGAACTTTGCCGGGGTCACCACGAATAAGGATGACCCGGGCATAGACCGTGCCTGGAGGAGGGAAGAGCCGGACCCTGGAACAGACCTCCGGTCTAGCAGGTGACACCCCGCCGTAGCAGGGCAGAAAAAAAAAAAAGAGAAAGAGAAAAAGGACTAGGGAACCCAGAAGAGCTCCCAGCACCTCTTTGGCATTCCTTCCTTGTCAGGACAGGAAAAAACACTGGCGATGAGGGGTGGGGTTTTTAACCTCTCTGTGTGCTTTTTCCGGTCCTATCAGAGGAAGGCAATCTCAGTTTGATATATATATATATATATATATACACACACACACACATACACACACACGAAAACATGCATGCAAATATAATATATATGCATATATAAATAGGCACATTATAGGATGATGTGCGCATATGTGCCCAGCATCTGCGCTTAGTATTCCCCAGGGGCTCATTGCTGCCCCTGTGGGAATGTGCCCCTTGTTGGCCCCTTTAAAGTCATATGTCCCCTTTATCCTAAATATTGTGCCCTTTATATAAAATATCCCCCTGTAATCCATAGGCCCCTTTATATCGTCCCCTGGTTGAACTGATACCAGATGCATCAGTGTAAATGTGCCCCAAGCATTCACACTGATGCCATCTGGTTGATTGCATCAGAATGACCGTGACTGGACAAGGGTCCAGTCATCCAGCCTGCTTCAATGAACTCCGATTCAATAGAATCGGAGTCCTTTGTTTTAATCATCTCCAGCGCTGCTGGAGATAATTATGCATAATAGAGAGAAGGGAGAAACCTCCCCTCCTTCTGTTATGCGCATTGCGGCAGCGCGATTACTATCGCGCTGCCCGGAATGCAAATCACTACAGACGGGAGATCAAAGGCTTCTCGCGCCAGTCAGCGAGCGGGCGCGGCGCTGCTGGGCCCGTGCGGGCTGGCGCAGTGACGTCATATACCCGTGCTGACCCATGTGTCTGCCTATAAATATACGGCGGCCCCTGCACTGGGAAAAGAGTTGAGCCGAGCTGCCCCCAAGAAGAGAATCATCCCCAGGACGACGAGCATCCTGAGAATCATCCCCTGGACAACGAGCTGACCCGTGGAGGGCTGAGCATTAACCCCCCCTATACCACCAGTGCTGTACCCCTGCCTGTAACCCCTTCCTGCAATACCCACTATCCCACCAACGCTTTTAACCCCTACCTGCCCATATTCCCCTACCACCACCCACTATCCCACCTGCCCATATTCCCCTACCACCACCCACTATCCTAGCCCCTACCTACCCATATTAACTTATAAACTAACCACCACTGCCAGTATAGCAATAACCCTTGTTGCCCTACCCTGCGGGCAACCCCTTCAATACCCTTTATTCCTGCGGTCTGCATACTGCCCCCAAAAGCAGTGTGTTAACCCCTTATCTGCACAGCAGGATCAACCTCTGTTGCTGCTGTCCGTACTGCTGCTGCTCCACACGGTTTCTCTGCAACAGTACGTTACTCCCTAGGAATAGTATAGTGTCAGGCGGGGTGGGCGGCTAAGGGTACTTTCACACTTGCGTTATTCTTTTCCGGCATAGAGTTCCGTCAAAAGGGCTCTATGCCGGAAAATAACTGATCAGGCATATTCCCATGCAATCTGAATGGATAGAAATCCGTTCAGTTTGCATCAGTATGCCTTCCGTTCAGTAACTGTCAGGCGTTTTGGCCAGACATAATACCCCAGCATGCTGCGGTATTATGTCCGTCCAAAATGCCCGATCAGTCGCTGGAATACCGGATCCAGCACCAATTCCCATTGACTTGCATTAGTGCCGGATCCGGCATTGTGAAACAACCGAAGGACGGATCCGTCCATCCGCATGACAAGCGGAGAGACGGATCCGTTCTTGCAATGCATTTGTAGACGGATCGGCACCCGGATCCGTCTACAAATGCTGTCAGTTGTCACACTGAACAGCGGATCCGGCTGGCAGCTCTGACAACGAAAATGCCTGCCGGATCACACTAACGCTAGTGTGAAAGTACCCTAAGGCTATTGTGTGTGTGTGTGTAATTTGTATTAGCTAGTGTTGTGGGGTGGAATTAGAATTGTATGTAGTGTAGTTAGTACTGTATTTTTAGTACTGTACTGTATGCGTCATTATTCAGTGCACCTTTGGTATCAATAAATATTGCATGTTATTTGTACCTACTGTGTAGTGTGTTTTATTAGCAGTAGCTAGTTCAGTAAGGCGCACGCAGATAGCCAGTGACCAGTGTTAGGCGATAGATAGTGTATATTAAGTATAGTATATATTAAATAGGCGTGGTCATCACTAGACGGTTTACGCCTATTTATGAATGTTAGTGATATTGGCATAAATTCTGCACCAATGAGCTCCTAGTTTTGCACAGCAGTACCACACATGCAAACTACACCTGATCCTTAATGTAGCCTAGCTATCCTCAGGTTTATGACAGGCCCTGCGCCCATGGAATAAACAAATGGTCTATGTAGTGCAAGGTGGCACCAATTGCAAGTGAGGAACCGTCACCCCCTCCTCATTCCTGATAGTTTTAACCTATCCCTGTAGGTCTTGCGATTTTAGATTTGTAATTCCCACATTGGACACCTCCCCAGCATCCATAGAACCCTGTGGAGACTGCATATCCACCTCTGGTACATGTGGTACACCCTCTAGGACTGCCACATGTCCTTGCACATTTTTCACAGTGGTTTCCCTCAGTTGTGAGCTCTCAACATCAATTAGCATTTTTATACCATACACATTTTTACCAACAGGGGGAGCTTCATCCCCAATCACAGCCTGCAAAGCAAAAGAATTATCATCATCACACATTGTCATTATGCATTTCAGACACCTTGGCATATTCACTTTGCACCGTATCGGCACCACTGTTTCCAATGGTCACTTCACTTAAAGGGATTGGTACAAGTTCTGCAGAAGATTCACCACTGACTGCCGAAGTGTCTCCGCTTCCCCACAACTCCCAAAACAAGGGGAACTCACGGGCCAACATTACATCATGCCTGAGCGTGTTTGCAACTTCAAGTTTACCAGTCCCAGTCCCTACTGTAGTCTCACACTCAGCGAGAGCCACCGGATAGTCTGTACTATCTGTATGAATGTCCCGCACATCGTCCCCAGCTACACAAGCAATAATAGGAACAGTCTTACCATTGACTTCACTGGTTCGTCAGTTCTGGGGGATGAGGATTTACCAGGATTACCTCCACCGAGGTCATCATTCTCAGTAGCCGCATCTGCTTCCGGTCCTATAACAGCTTTATCAACCTCAGGTCTTACGATCCTGCTTCCTCTTACATGTGTTAGCATTGGATCCCTGAGGTTAGCCATCCAAACGATACTTCTTGTAACCAACAGTTCTGGTAAAGCAGTGACTTTCTCTCCCGCCGACTCATCAAGATCGTGGTTGCTCGTAGCAACAGCTTTACTGCACCTCTGCACTTCCTCTCTAGGACTCTGTGCACATTCTCAGGTGAGATATGCACTCCTAAGAATAGCACCACTCTCCACCTCTTTGTCTTCCTGACGGTTGCCCTCGGCAACAGTACATATCTGCCGTTTATCGGATTCTCCGCTCCACAGCTGACAAAATAATGGAAAGTCTTTTCCGAGCACAAACTCCACTTCCAGAGTCTCACATTTTAAGAGCTCGCATTGTACAGAACCATAGTCTGTTAGAAAGGTCAGTGACATCTGTCTCTGGCCCCCTCTGTAGAAAGTCCAGTACTTCGGGCATGACTCGAGACACCTGCTGGCGGGAGTCTAGTGTAACCCCCCCCCCCCAGCAGTATCCCCCCGATCTCCAACTCGCAGGACTTTTCCCACGGGCTCCACCATATTGCAGCCATTTTGACAGGTCGGTTTCTTTTACTGTGCTTCTGTCCCTTTAAATACCGACACAGCTTGCCCCAGAGAAAAAAACAGTCCACAATCGCATGAGCAGCACTTGCTCCACCAGACAAAACAGGTTTCCAGCCCTTTGAATCATTGCACAGCAATTCCTTGGCAATATTCAGCAGAACCTGCTCTTCCCAGTCAGGTCGTTGCCCCTAGCAACCTGCACGCATCCTCCACCATATGTAGGGATCATCTCTTATTCGGGGGTCATTCGCCCAGATTTTCTTCATAAACACCGGGTTTCAGGTCCAAATAGTGCGATTTATTTGACACCGCATGGCATAAAACAAAAGCCTGCCCGTCTGGGCTCTACCTAAACATAATAAACATTGTATCCCTAGCTCGGCTATACGATAGCGTTCACACATAGAACCAGGTGCAGCCTACCTCAGCCATACAGTCCACCAGCCCTAGGCTGTAACGAGTGCAGTGCCTTTGGAGGGGGTTGTGGTGTAGCAGTCCTCTTGACTCTGACCTTTCGTGGCCCCTCAGCCTTGCCTTGCTGAGACCACACTGACAGAGCCTCACCAGGCCTCTGTCTGCACACTCTCCAGAATGAGACACACCCAAGTCCAGAAACCAGATTAAATGGAATCCCTGGATGTGAGCATGCCCTAAGTCCCGGACTGGAGCACGGGGAACAGGCACCAAGCATTCTCATTTTATATACTAAACTTTCATGCGGTACAGTATCAAATGCTTTGGAGAAGTCCAGATATACGACATACATTGATTCGCCGTTGTCAAGTCTAGAACTTACCTCCTCATAGAAACTGATTAAATTAGTTTTACATGACCGATCCCTCATGAAGCCATGCTGATATGGCGTTAGTTGCTTATTTTCATTGAGGTACTCCAAGATAGCATGTCTTAGAAAATCTTCCAACTGTTAATCCACAACATATGTTAATCTTACCGGCCTATAGTTTCTATGGCTTTTTTTTTTACCCCATTTTGAATATTAGTACAGTTACACTTTAAAAATGGATCCAACCCCTTTAAATGGCCCTTAAATATATCTTTTTACTAAAAATGACCGTTAATCTGCTTCAGAGCCCCATACGAATGTGGGGTTCGCTGAACTGTTGTTTTAGACACACATGTGCCACCCCCATGTTCATTTTGGCTGTGAGCTGCTCATCGGTCTGCCCTGGTGCCAGTGGCGTTGCGAGGGGGGTGCGGGGGGTGCGGTGCGCACCGGGTGACACCAGTCTGATGGGGTGTCACCAGGGGCGGACTGACTATTGGCAGACGCGCGACGGAGATGAGCGCTTGCATTGCGCTCATCTCCGTGCGGAGCAGCAGCAGAGGAGGGAGAGGCGTGTCCTCTCTCTCCCTGTTCCTCTGTTAGGTTGCCAGCACTAGGCCGGCAGTCTATCAGAGGCCGGCTCTGGCGGCGCGATGACGTCATCGCGCCGCCGGAGCCGTACAGCTCGAGACACAGGCCGGAAGAGGCCTGCATCGCATCGCTGGAGGTAAGTACAAGTGTTCTTTTTTTTTTTTTTTTTGGGGCTACTGGCACCTAAAGGGGGCTACTGGCACTAACGGGGGCTACTGGCACCTAAAGGGGGCTACTGCCACTAACGGGGGCTACTGGCACATAAAGGGGGCTACTGGCACCTAAAGGGGGCTACTGACACCTAAAGGGGGCTACTGAAACCTAAAGGGGGGCTACTGACACCTAAAGGGGGGCTACTGACACCTAAAGGGGGGCTACTGACACCTAATGGGGGCTACTGACACCTAAAGGGGGCTACTGGCACTAAAGGGTGCTACTGGCACTAAAGGTGGCTACTGGCACATAAAGGGTGCTACTGGCATCTAAAGGGGGCTACTGGCACTAAAGGGTGCTACTGGCACTAAAGGGTGCTACTGGCACATAAAGGGGACGGCTACTGGCACTAAAGGGGGCTACTGGCACACAAAGGGTGCTACTGGCACTAAAGGGGGCTACTGACACTAAAGGGGGCTACTGGCACTAAAGGGGGCTACTGGCACTAAAGGGGGCTACTGGCACATAAAGGGGGCTACTGGCACTAAAGGGGGCTACTGGCACACAAAGGGGGCTACTGGCACACAAAGGGTGCTACTGGCACTAAAGGGGGCTACTGGCACTAACGGGGGCTACTGGCACTAACGGGTGCTACTGGCACTAAAGGGGGCTACTGGCACACAAAGGGTGCTACTGGCACACAAAGGGTGCTACTGACACATAAAGGGGGCTACTGGCACTAAAGGGGGCTACTGGCACTAAAGGGGGCTACTGGCACATAAAGGGGGCTACTGTCACTAAAGGGGGCTACTGACACTAAAGGGGCTACTGGCACACAAAGGGTGCTACTGGCACACAAAGGGTGCTACTGGCACTAAAGGGTGCTACTGGCACTAAAGGGGGCTACTGGCACTAAAGGGGGCTACTGACACATAAAGGGGGCTACTGACACATAAAGGGGGCTACTGGCACATAAAGGGGACGGCTACTGGCACTAAAGGGTGCTACTGGCACTAAAGGGGGCTACTGGCACTAAAGGGGGCTACTGGCACATAAAGGGGACGGCTACTGGCACATAAAGGGGACGGCTACTGGCACATAGAGGGGGGACTAATGGCACATGAAGGGGGCCTAATGGCACATGAGGGGGCCTAATGGCACATAAGGGGAGATGTCTACTGGCACATAAGGGGAGACGGCTACTGGCACATATGGGGGGGGCTACTGGCACACAATAAGGGGGGGGGGCTACTGGCACATGGGGGGAAGCACAAGAGAGGCACTTATTACTAGCACATGTGGTGGCATGGAGAGGCATGTGTTACTGGCACATTATTATGGGGCACTATGTGCGCCTCAATCCTGGGGGTGAGAAAAGAGAAACGATGGGGGCCAATCACAAAATGTCTGTTTGTGCCATGGAGCCTGGAGGGGAAGAAAAGAAATGTGCCACCCATGGGGGATGACATGATAAGGGGACAATGATGAAGAGAGGGACAATGTTGGAATCTGTGCCATGGGGGGGTGACATCATGTACCCCCGCCCGGCACGGTCAGACTTCAACATTGTCCTCATCATGTCACCCCCGATGGTACAGACTCCAACATTTCCCCATTGGGGATCATGAAGGATCGGAGCTGACGGCTGACATGGGGGGCATGATGGATGGGGGCTGACGGCTGACACGGGGGCTGATCTGAGGTGTGATTAACATTGGTGGTCTGACCTGAGGTATAGTGGAAAATATTGTTTCTTATTATACTCCTTTAAAACCTATGTGTGTGTTATAGTCTTATAGGGCGAAAAGTACAGTCTTCAAGCGATTGAAGCATAGCGAAGATACCAGGACCACACAGAGGAGAAGCCAGCTGCTGCACACAGGACCAGGACCAGGTGAGCTGCGGGCGGGGGGGTCGCCAAGATGTAGCTTCGCTTGAGCTTGCACCGGCCCAGGTCACGTCACTCACACAGGCACAGCCTGAACCAGCCCAGACTTGTTGCTGATGTTAATGGATGCTATAACATTGCACCATCCTTCTGAACATACACATCTGTCATCCGCCTTACCTCATGATCCTGGAGCTGTGCTGTACAGTGGCCGCCGAGCTCTACAGCACAGCTCCAGGATCATGAGGTAAGGTGTGTGTGTATGTTCAGAAGGATAGTGCAATGTTATAGCATCCATTAACATAACAGCAGCAATTCCTCTTCAGTTATATGTGAAGACACTTGGTACACACCGGACTGTAAGTGAATTAATAACTAAGGCCCCTTTCACACTACCGCTGTGAGGATCCGGCGTGCACTTCCGTCACCGGAAATGCCCACCGGATCCGTCACAACGCAACACACCTGAAAACATTTGAAGACTGATCAGTCTTCAAAATGCTTTTAGTGTTACCATGGCAGCCAGGACGCTACTAAAGTCCCGGCTGCCATGAAAAAGTAGTGGGGAGCCAGGGGAGAAGCTACTTACCTTCCGTGTGGCTCCTGGGGCACTCCACAATGACGTCACAGCGCCCCTACGTCGCATGATCACATTATCCATGTGATGTAGGGGCGCTGTGACGTCATTGTGGAGCACCCTGGGAGATGCACGGACGGTAAGTAGCTCCTCCCCTGGCTCCCCACTACTTTTCCATGGCAGCCGGGACTGTAGTAGCGTCCTAGCTACCATGGTTACCATTCAGAAAGGTAAACGTCAGATCCGGCGATGCGCCGAAACAACATTTAGCTTAAAGTCGGATCCGGATTAATGCTTTTCAATGGGCATTAATTCCAGATCCGTCCTTGCGGCATGCCTTCAATTTTTTTGGCCCAAGGAAAATCCGCAGCATGCTGTGGATTTTTCAACGGCAAAAAAACGTTTGAATACTGAACTGAAGACATCCTGATGCATCCTGAACGGATTGCTCTCCATTCAAGATGCATTGGGACAATCCTGATCAGTATCTTTCCGTCTTAGAGCCCCGAGGACGGAACTCTAGGACGGAAAGGAAAAACGCAAGTGTGAAAGAGCCCTAAGCACTAGTGAGTATCTGTTATTTTTGATTATATGACTAAAACATTATTGCTTCGGGAGGGGGGGGGGGGGGGGCCTGGGGTGACACCATTTTCTACCGCACCGGGTGACACCAGCCCTAGCAATGCCACTGCCTGGTGCACCTTTCTAGCTGAATTCACGTCTCACATCAATGGCATGTGGTGCTCGACAATTTCCACGTCGCTTATTTCCAATGGTGCTTTTGTCCACTCACAATACAGTTTCACAACAGCAGCACACAAACAGGTCACAAACTGCACAGTTTCAGAAATACTGCCACCCTTGGCCCAAAAGCCAATAATCATCCCTTTTTGCAACTCTCATAAATTGACTCTTTTACCTATGACAGCAGCGAGGGCTAAGTGCGCAGACCGCCTATCGCAAACCTTCTGTAGCCACCAAGCCAGCTCACCACATGTGACTTCCTTCATGTGCTACTCACTGCCAATGTCAAAAGTAGGAAGTGGTCATAATAATGGGAATTGACCGTGTAGAAGTCTACCGTTATTAAAACCACAATTGTCCATCCAAGTGCCTATCCACGATGCGGATTTTTATTATTTAAATACCTTATTAAATTAGGAAATACTGTTGTTAGACAATAATTAGTCCCATTTTGGGCACTTGTACTTCTTCTAGTACTAAATAATGCATAAAGATTGTGTTTTATTATACAGTAAATCATACAAGGTGGTAGAACTGGGTTCTTATTGCCCTAGGGCAAATTGTGGATGTAATATAGGACAGTAGGCAGTAGCTTATCTTTCCATGTTAAAAACAATTGCTTAAAAGCTTTTAGTAGATTAAGGTTTGGCTTATGATGTAATCCAGGAGAAAAAGGGCGTCATTCTGACAGTATGGCAGCTCTGAATCTCTGGCACAGCAGATTTACTTCAGACTGCAAAAGCTTTTAAAGCAAAGCAATCATCTGATGGGCTTTATGAATGAAAACTAGTTAATTACGGAAAGTGGTATTTTTTCTCCACTTCTCTCATAGCAAATCTGTACCTTCTGATACTTCTGAAATTCTCTCACAAGGAGAGATCATGGATGTGGTCCTGAAAGACAGCTCTTTCCAACAGGCCAACGCTTCCAATGGTGTAAGATCATCTGCTGAAGGAGAGACTGTGATTGGCATTTACCTCCTGCTCCTGGGTAAGAAAGAATAACAATATAGCATAAGGGTAGTCACATATTTTACAACACTTTTCATTTTATATATATATTGTTGAAATACAGGTGAGGTTAAAGTTAATTAAATTGACTTAGATCGGACATTTTTATGACTAGACATGATGTTGTCTGGAATTAATTCCGCTATCTACAGGCTGGTTCTCATGGTTGGGGAATGGAGCTGTATTCTGCATTATGTGTAGACGCTGGAGAACTTTGGACTCCCAGGATCTCCTGACATTTAACCTTGCAGTGTCTGATGCTGGAATTTCCATTTTTGGCTACTCTCGAGGAGTTGTGGAGCTGTTTCATGGACTAGGAAAAGATGGTTTCTGGACTTGCAATGTAAGGTGTTTGTATATGTTTTGTGCTTGACATTACCAAGTTTGACCTGCTGCTCTCATTTCTACATCAGGAGCTATGACAATTAAATATACAATATATATGCCCATACAAGCTCATCACAGTGCCCAAGAAAGTGCCACCATGCTGTAGTAAGAACGTGCTTCCAAATCAAGGCTTGGCTAATGTAAATCAAGGCCAGGACTACAGGATAACAGTGAAGTTACTATTGTTGGAGATGTGCACACCAGTATACTTCAGAAGCAGTATATATTTTAAGGTGTGAGAATTTGCAGCTACAGACCTAAAGCCTCAGGGTGAATTATTGATAGACTACCATGATAACATGTTATATCTTGAAATACTCAATCCAATAAGGATATAATATGAATGGTGACTTGAATCCACTCAAGGTGTACGTTCCAACACTCTGCATGACAAACATCAATCTCACAGAAGTGCAGCCTGAGGTTTGGAGGGATTATATTTTTCATATATTCATATTTGTATTGTTTGCTAAAGATACTGTTGTAAATTTTATTTGGCCACATGTCACCAACCAATGTAATTTCTTCTATTCCGTATAATATTCTAGCTCAGTTTACTCAGTTTCTGTACTTCCAAAATAATGCTGCGAGTGGTGCTACATTATTTTAAAGGGGTTGTGCACATTTGAATGGAATTTTTGCAACAGCCCACTCCTGGGCAGACCTGCGAAGGGAAGGATACTTACTTGCTTCCTAGTGCTGTCTCACGTTCTTTCTTTTCCCGGCCTTCGCTGCCCCACTCAGATCCCTGGATGTACTGTAAACTGGTTTGACACTTCATCAGCCAATCGCTGGCTGCAGTGGTGACCTGCTCTCCTTACATCACATGACCATTTGTCATGACGCAAGAGTAGCAGGTCACCACAGTGGCCAGTGAGTGGCTGCAGAAATGTCAAAAAGGAAATTTTTGATGGAGTAACAGAGACTGGAGAGTGCAGGAGCCAGCATCTTGAAGCAGGTTAGTATGCTTCCCTTCACAGGTCTGGCCATGATGGGAGGAGTTTGTGACCCCCCCAAACATGCAAAACCCCTTTAATAACCAACTAAAATATGGCTAAATAGGTCCCACATCCCTATTATGTAAGCCATATATAAGTGCAGCCACACATACGTGACATGAGTGCCTTGTTTGGTCTTTCAGCTAGGAAGGCAGCAAGGTTACTACAAGCCTGCCATCCAGTATTCAAGATTCCCAGGCCAAATTATATCTTCTACTAAGACACTGTTGCTACTGTGGCTGAAGTGCAATATAAGCAATAGTGTGTTTTTTGTCTGGGTTAAAAGAATCCAGTATTACCTGAAGATAAACCAAGTAAATTATCTTGTTTGAATCTTTTGCAATCTTCCCTGATTATCATTCCACCCTTATTAGGTTGATGGCTTTCTGATACTCCTCTTTGGCCTGATTAGCATTAACACTCTTACAGCAATCAGCCTCCTTCGCTATGCCAAGGGATGCCGTCCCCATCAAGGTACAGTATTAACACTTGAAACTAGAGTTTTAAATCATCACAAAAAAGCACAATCTGACTCCAGTAAGAGACAGTGTAGAAAACTGGAGCAACGGCTATAGAAAAAGTGTTTAAAGATGTGCCACATTAATCATACAACATGCAGTGTTTGATAAATTTGGTGCAAATTACGCCAATGGAGACTTAAAGCAATACTGACTTCAAACTTTCCTTCATGATAATTTCCTCCCATTGTGTTTGTCAATCAAACCCTTATGAGCTGTATGTGAGGGCATATGAGAGTTAGTGGGAAGTATATGTAATCTGAAATGCAGAAACTTAACAAGAAGTCGTGTCCTCATGTGAAAGTCCCAGTGTTAATGTATGATTTTTCTATTTCGTAGCTCACAAAGTGGATAAAGACTTCATTTCAGTGGCCATTCTTGTCATCTGGATCTCTGCTATTATCTGGGCTGGATCTCCAGTTTTGGGTTGGGGCAGCTTCATAGGTATATAACTAAAAACAGGAATGATGATCAGACAAACCATGAGATCTTTAATAGATAGCAATGATGTTGGCGTTTCTCATTGACTGCCTAAAATAGTCTAAGGTCCAAAATAGTCTATGGTCTGGTGAAAAATCATTATAATGTCAGAGGTGGGACCAGCACCTATCTCTAGAATGTAGCTCCCAATGTGAACAAGAGCAAGCTGAGTATGTGTTGCCACCCTCTGTTCATTTTTGTAGGAGTATCAAAGATAGCCGAGCCATCTCGGCTATTTCCGACAGTTCCACAGAAGTGTATGGAGTGGTGGCTGCTCTTGCACAGTGCACTTTCCATTAATTTGTGGGACTTCCAACAATAGCCGAGCGCGGGGCTCAGTTATTTTTGGCACTCCCATACTAAAGAATGAAGGGAGAATGCTCATGCACGGTGCACTTTCCTTCACTTTGGGTACTCCATTCTAGAGATAGGTTCCAGAGGTGGTACCCACACTTATTTAAGATTAGTGGCATATCCTAATGATATTCCACCAAGGATTGAGGTGAGATAACCCCTTTACTGTCACCAGGTAAAGCAAGAATAATCATTCACTGGGAACTTTGTTCGTGGGAAAAAAATTTACGTAATGTCCGACTGCACCACATTTCTGCTTATCGTTGACCAGGACATAACCACAAAGATGTATAAATCTATCATGAATCATTCTTAGTTCAATTTCTTCTGCAAATATTTCTACAGAAAGCAAGTATGGTACATGTGAAATAGACTGGTCTCTTGCCACAAGTTCCACGCCATACAAATTTTACGTCATCGGTGTCTTCCTTTCGGGCTTCTTCATTCCAGTGATGATAATGATCTCCTGCTATGTGTCAATCATCCGGGCTGTTCAAGAAAGTCACAGAAGTTCACGTGGTGGGGATATAAGTCAGCGGCAACTAATGATGGAAAAGGAAATCACACGGGTAATGTTGAACAATTGTTGAAATTCATATTATTTGCTATCACAGCTGTGGTTTGAAAAGTATAATGCAAATGTTTTACTAAAAATGTTTGCTTAGAACAGTTTTAAACAGTGTTGTGAATGCTGAAAGGGATGCTTCTCTTGGTAGGAGAACTGACTTTTCACTGCTCTCTGTGTCTAACTGCATCTCTATGCATTCTCCCCAAATGCTGTTTTCATTTAAAGGGGTTATCCGAGATATATTAAGTTAATCCAAACTTCTTTATCGATATATATAAAACATTTTTGTAATTGACTTACTTTAAAAATAATGCACTGTTTACATTCTGCACAATGTTGACATTTGTGCACTGACGTCACCCTGCTTGATTCTCCGTCTTCATTCAGCACGGCTCTGGTAAGGATCGCGCATGCGAGATCCTTACCAGAGCCGTGCTGACCGATTCCACAGCGTTCAGGCTTTGGAAGCCCGCCCCTTCTGCCTCTCTGTCTTCATTCAGCACGGCTCAGAGTCGCGCTAATAGAGCAGAGACCAAGAAGGGGCGGGCTTCCAAAGCCTGAACGCTGTGGAATCTGTCAGCACGGCTCTGGTAAGGATCGCGCATGCGCGATCCTTACCGGAGCCGTGCTGAATGAAGACGGAGAATCAAGCATGGTGACGTCAGTGCACAAATGTCAACATTGTGCAGAATGTAAACGGTGCATTATTATTTATTTTTTTAATCCAGAGGAAAAAAAAAACAGGCTGGTGTATTTGAGTTTCATTTACAGCATACTTATATAAGTAGATATATATATAACGCGAGGTTGATTGCGACGCGTGGTTGATTAAGTGTGCGGTTGTGTAAGTGTGACTTAAGATTAAGTGACTTCAGATTCAGGGACTTCAGTGGGGGACTGAAATTAGTCAGTTCTTGTAACTAGATTATATTGTATTTTTTTTGTTTTTGTGGTGTAATCCCCATTAGTATGTCTTGCACAATTGACAATGCCGTCCAGTGCACATCTTGCATGATGTATGCAGTCCTGGAACAGCCGTTTGAGGGTGCATATCTTTGTTCAAAATGTGAGCAAATTACCCGTTTGGAATCGCACATCGAGTCTCTAAACGGGCATATTGCAACACTGAGAGCCACTGACAATTTGCAAAAGAGTTTGCTGCTCACCGAGCAAACAGTCTTTGAGGTAGATGTGGGGGAGGGTGACAGAAACGAGGCTGAGGAAAGTGAGGTAGCTAGCTGGGTGACAGTAAGAAAGGGGGGTAGAGGGAAGAGTGCCAGGGAGGCTAGCCCTGATCTGACACACCCCAACAAGTTTGCACGTTTGGCAGATGAGGGGGATGGCAGCTCAGGGACAGCACTGCTGTAGCCGGACACTTCCTCTGCCGGTCAGGGAATGTCAGCTCCAGTAAGCAGGGGACCAGGGGAGCAGGGCAGGCCAGACAGGTGCTGGTAGTGGGAGACTCAATTATTAGGGAAACAGATAGGGCGATCTGTCACAAAGATCGTGATCGCCGAACAGTGTGCTGTCTTCCTGGCGCTAGAGTTCGACACATCGCAGATCGGGTTGACAGATTACTGGGAGGGGCTGGAGAAGATCCAGCGGTCATGGTCCATATCGGAACCAATGACAAAGTTAGAGGAAGGTGGAGCGTCCTTAAGAATGATTTCAGGGATTTAGGTCAAAAGCTTAGGGCAAGGACCTCAAAGGTAGTATTTTCCGAAATACTGCCTGTACCACGGGCCACACAAGAGAGGCAGCGGGAGATTAGAGAGGTTAACAAGTGGCTCAAGAACTGGTGTAGGAAGCAGGGTTTTGGGTTCATGGAGAACTGGGCCGACTTTGCTATCGGCTACAGGCTCTATCGTAGGGACGGGCTGCACCTCAATGGGGAAGGGGCAGCCGTGTTGGGGAGAAAGATGGCTAGAAGGTTGGAGGAGTGTTTAAACTAGGGACTGGGGGGGAGAGAAATTACATTATAGGAGGGGAAGATAGTGCAGATAGAGACCGGGGCAAGGTAGTGGGACTGGGGGAGAAATGGAAGGAGGGACTAGAAAAGTTCAGAAGGAAAGGTGTAGGGCAAAAAATATGCATAAACCTCTCAAATGTATGTATACTAATGCCAGAAGCCTGACTAATAAAACTGGGGAACTGGAATTAGTGATGTGTGAGGAGAACTATGACATAGTGGGAATAACTGAGACATGGCTGGATGATAGCTATGACTGGGCTGTTAATGTACAAGGTTACAATCTGTTCAGAAAGGATCGTCAAAACCGGAGAGGGGGAGGGGTCTGCCTTTACATAAAGTCCTGTCTAAAGCCCACACTCCGGGAAGACATCTGTGAGGGACACGAAAATGTGGAGTCATTGTGGGTGGAGATAAATGGAGCCAAAAACAATAATAAATTACTAATAGGAGTTTACTATAAACCACCTAATATACCAGAGTCCGCAGAAAATCTATTACTAAACGAGATAAACAAGGCGGCAAACCATAATCAGGTGGTTATTATGGGGGACTTCAACTACCCAGATATAGACTGGGAAACTGAAACCTGTACATCCCATAAAGGAAACAGGTTCTTGGCAATAGCCAAAGACAATTACCTTTCCCAAATGGTTCAGGACCCAACTAGAGGGACGGCCATACTGGACTTAGTATTAACCAATAGACCTGATAGAACAACAGACGTGCAGGTCGGGGGACACCTGGGAAATAGTGACCATAAAGTAATAACCTTCCAATTATCCTTCAAACGAGAGTTTCTACAGGGAGGAACAAGAATACCGGACTTCAAAAAAGCAAAATTTAGCCAACTAAGAGAGGCCATAGGCCCAATTAACTGGGACATAGTCCTCAAAAATAAAAATACAACCACAAAATGGGAGATTTTTAAAAGCATTGTAACATCAAATTGTGATCGATGCATACCTTATAGAAATAAAAGGCTAAGAAATAAGAAGAAACCAATGTGGATAAATAGAACCGTAAAAAAAGCAATAAATGACAAAAAGAAAGCATATAAATCACTAAAACAGGAGGGGAGCCAGGAAGCACTGATAAGCTATAAGGAAAAAAAATAGAATATGTAAAAAACTAATAAAAACTGCCAAACTAGAGACCGAGAGATTAATTGCCAAAGAGAGCAAAACTAAAATGTTTTTCAATTATATAAATGGTAAAAAATATAAACCTGAAGGAGTCGGCCCTCTACATAGCAATGAGGGGGGAGTTGCAGAAAGCGATGAGGATAAAGCCAAGCTATTAAATATTTTCTTCACCACTGTTTTCACTGAGGAAAATAAACTGTCAGATGAAATGCAAAATGTAAAAGTAAATTCCCCTTTAAAAGTGCCCTGTCTGACCCAGGAAGAAGTACAGCAGCGACTTAAAAGATTAAAATAGACAAATCGCCAGGACCGGATGGCATACACCCCGTATCCTAAGGGAATTAAGTGATGTCCTAGCCAGACCCTTATTTTTGATATTCACGGACTCCATACTGACAGGGAATGTTCCACCAGACTGGCGTATAGCAAATGTGGTGCCAATATTCAAAAAGGGTCCAAAAATAGAGCCTGGAAATTATAGGCCGGTAAGTTTAACATCTGTTGTGGGTAAACTGTTTGAAGGTTTTGTAAGAGACGCTATCTTGGAGTATCTCAATGAAAATAAGCAAATTACACCATATCAGCATGGCTTCATGAGGGATCGGTCATGTCAAACTAATTTAATCAGTTTCTATGAGGAGGTAAGTTCTAGACTTGACAGCGGCGAATCAATGGATGTCGTATATCTGGACTTCTCCAAAGCATTTGACACTGTACCACATAAAAGGTTAGTATATAAAATGAGAACACTTGGACTAGGAGAAAATATCTGTATGTGGGTAAGTAACTGGCTCAGTAATAGAAAACAGAGGGTGGTTATTAACGGTATACACTCAGATTGGGTCACGGTCACTAGTGGGGTACCTCAGGGTTCAGAATTGGGCCCGATTCTCTTCAATATATTTATTAATGATCTTGTAGAAGGCTTGCACAGTAATATATCAATTTTTGCAGATGACACTAAACTGTGTAAAGTAATTAACACTAAAGAGGACAGTTTTCTGCTACAGAGGGATCTGGATAGATTGGGGGCTTGGGCAGAGAAATGGCAGATGAGGTTTAACACTGACAAATGTAAAGTTATGCACATGGGAAGGAATAATGCAAGTCACCCGTACATACTAAATGGTAAAACACTCAGTAACACTGACATGGAAAAGGATCTAGGAATTTTAATAAATAACAAACTAAGCTGTAAAAACCAGTGTCAGGCAGCTGCTGCTAAGGCCAATAAGATAATAGGTTGCATCAAAAGGGCATAGATGCCCGTGATGAAAATATAGTCTTACCACTTTATAAATCACTAGTCAGACCACACATGGAGTACTGTGTACAGTTCTGGGCTCCCGTGAACAAGGCAGACATAGCAGAGCTAGAGAGGGTTCAGAGGAGGGCAACTAAAGTAATAACTGGAATGGGGCAACTACAGTACCCTGAAAGGGTATCAAAATTAGGGTTATTCACTCTAGAAAAAAGACGACTGAGGGAGATCTAATAACTATGTATAAATATATCAGGGGTCAGTACAAAGATCTCTCCCATCATCTATTTATCCCCAGGACTGTGACTGTGACGAGGGGACATCCTCTGCGTCTGGAGGAAAGAAGGTTTGTACACAAACATAGAAAAGGGTTCTTCACGGTAAGAGCAGTAAGACTATGGAACTCTCTGCCTGAGGAGGTGGTGATGGTGAGTACAATAAAGGAATTCAAGAGGGGCCTGGATGTATTTCTGGAGCGTAATAATATTTCAGGCTATAGCTACTAAAGATGGGTCGTTGATCCAGGGAGTTATTCTGACTGCCTGATTGGAGTCGGGAAGGAATTTTTTCCCCTTAAGTGGGGAAAATTGGCTCTACCTCACAGGGGTTTTTTGCCTTCCTCTGGATCAACTTGTAGGAAACAGGTCGAACTGGATGGACAAATGTCTTTTTTCGGCCTTATGTACTATGTTACTATGTTACTATGTTACTAAGTCAATTACAAAAATGTTTTATATATATTGATAAAGAAGTTTGGATTAACTTAATATATCTCAGATAACCCCTTTAAGAAAGGATCAATATTCTGCTCTCACCCACAAGTTGAACCTTTTATAGACATATTAAAGATATTAAAATACTTATGTTTTCTAATAGAAGGGATTTAATTTTTCTTGTGCCACCACTACTGTTTGCACTACATACATAATTTAGCAATTGCAAGGTTGGAAGTAAAAATGAGCAAATATTTTTCAGGTTTGTTTCAGACGAATCCAATAAAATGGCATGTAGCACCATTTTACTGCACATGTTGGTGGGAAAAAGCACTAGGTACTCACATGACCCTGAGATGAAGCAGAGGGGATTGCCCTGATTGGCTCCCAGGCCTACAGACTGCCTGGATGAGCTTCAACAGGCAGGGACTGAGGTGTCTAAGCAGAACTAGCAGAACGTCATGGGCTGTTAAAGAGGGTGGATGGGTCTTACAGTGTCTGCCAGAAAAACAATCTTAGGGAGTCGGGGCAGTCAAAAGTCACAATCAAGCTTGTATTCTACTGCCAGGGACAGTGAAAGGAAAGGCTAGAATTACAAAGAAGAAGAAATGTGTGTATAGAATAGGGATAGGCAGGAAAGCTGTCAGCCAGGGTGTGAAAAGTGAGGAGCTGAGGCTGGCTTAATTGCCTCCGAGCAAAACTGCAGCTGCTACAAACCTCAAAAGTAGCGAGCTTCAAGAGCAATATTTTCATTTTTTCCCCCTATTTTAACAGAAATCCTTTCTTCTTTTTCTTTTAGGAGGGGAGAATGGGGATGGAATAAGCACAGAACTGTACAACACGTGTTTTACCATCGATGTAGCATTTTAAATCTCAGTGAAAACACCTGAACTCCATGTCAGGGCATTTCCACATTAATTTAATTTTGTTTTTATAAGCTTTAAAAACTGTCTAAAATATGCAGGACAGGAGAAAGATTCTGGAGTTAATGGCTGACTGCTAAGGGGGGAGATTCCAGTCCCCTAAGGCCCTCAAGCAACTCATGTGCCAGTCCTCCGAAAGGAAAAGATGTATAGAAGGTTTAGCCAACAGAAAGGGATTGCAGACTTTGGCAAAGATGGTAATTGATGATAATCTGGCTACAGCCTCCTCTGCATGTGGTGGGAAGAATGTAGGCTACAAGCTGCCCACCATACCCAAAGGACAGGAGGGTCCCCTGTTCAGAGACTGTATTCCTCTGAGGATACTATGGATATCATATACTTACATATATCTGTTGATAGAGAAAGTGCATTTAGGCCGGGAAAAGGAGAGATTGACCAGTCTGATTGAATGAGAGAGAACTTTTGAGAACTACATGAATCGACTGTAAAGCCTGAATTTCATGTGAATAGTTTTTGTGTGGATCACATGCTGACCACCTTCTGTGGATTTGTTAAATCAACATTGGTCCCACCATTATACCACACTACATTTGCACCACAAGGTGATCGCTAGAGATGAGCGAAGTTTTTAAAAATTACGGAATTAATTTGTGATGAAGTGTGATAAAAATCAGCTATTTTGTGGTTGCAGGGAGCCTGTATATTGTTGTACATTACTGTGCATTGCAGAAACATGCAAAGCTAGTCAGCTGTGGTAGTGAACCAGTTACTGTGCGTCAGTATGACAGAGAGTTGACAGGCATCACTCTTAGAATCAGTTCACACTTCACTTATTTGGTCAGTTACAGGTCCAAAACTGATAACTAAAGTGTGAACTCAGCCTTACAGGTCAATGTTAGCATCAGGTATAAAAAAAACGTGCAGTGGCTCAAGATTCTACTATAGAGTGAAAGAGCTCTCTCCTTTTACACAGTCTGTTGATTCCACATAGATTGCTGCAGAACCTGTTCTGTTACACTCTGATACAAGTAGAGGGCTCATAACAGAGTGGAGATGGTGTCAGCAGTAAGTTTGTGTTTATGTCAAAGTTTTATTTTCCGTTCTTCCAATCCGTCACAAGAACAGCCCCCAAAAAACGAAACCTATCTTTTTAGCATGCAGCTTCACACAGTCAGCATTTGGTCAGTAATCAATCAGTATTGCTAAGGCCAAAAAAATGGGGTGGATCCAAAACAGAGATGACACGTGATTGGAATATTTGCATGTCTTCTGTGTTTTGTACTCACGCCTGTTTTTGGCCTCATGAGCAAATCCTGATGCAAAATACTGACCATGTAATAGAGTCCTTAGGGATGCTCCACAGACAGGATCCGTTGTGTTTTTAATTTTTCCGTTCTTCTGACAGATCAGAAGATGGGTAAATAAATGGTGATCACAACAAGGCCAAACAAGGACACCAGTAGCACTGGCACAGAGTGGTGAGGGTGGCAACAGCGAGAGGAGTCAACATAGTGGCCCAGTCACAGAGTGGTGAGGTGATAACAGCATGAGGAGTCAAAATAGTGGCCCCGACACAGAGTGGGGAGAGTGGTTACTGCATGATGAGTCAACATAGTTGCACTGTCACAGAATGGGGAGTTTGGCAACCGCATGAGGAGTCAACATAGTGGTCCAGTGACAGATTAGGGAGGGTGGCAACTGCATGAGGATTGAACATAATGGACATAATGGCCCCGTCACAGAGTGGGGAGGGTGGCAAGCAAATGAGGAGTCAACACAGTGGCCATGTCTCAGCGTGGGGAGGCTGACAACCGCATGAGGAGTCAACATAGTGGCCCCGTCACAGAGTGGGGAGGGTGGCAACCACATGAGGAGTCAACACAGTGGCCATGTCACAGCGTGGGGAGGGTGACAAACCGCATGAGGAGTTAACACAGTGGCCCCATCACAGAGTGGGGAGGCTGGCAACTGCAGGAGGAGTCAACATAGTGGCCTAGTGACAGAGCGGGGAGGGTGGCAACTGTGTGAGGAGTCAACACAGTGACCTTGTCACAGAGTGGGGAGGGTGGCAACCGCATGACGAGTCAACATAGTGGCCCAGTCACAGAGTGGGGAGGGTGGCAAGCGCATGAGGAGTCAACACAGTGGCCCTGTCAGAGAGTAGGCAGGCTGGCAACCGCATAAGGAGTCAATATAGTGGTCCAGTGACACAGTGGGGAGGGTGGTAACCGCATGAGTAGTCAACATAGTGGCTCAGTCACAGAGTGGGGAGGTGGAGAGCAACAACAGTGGCAGTAACAGCACAAAATTGTGGCAGTAGGAGAAAATGGCAGCAGAGGCAGCAGGTGTGTGGCATCATGTGGGTGGCAGCATCAAACTAGTGGCTAAAGCAGGTGGCTAGAAGAAACAGTGCTTTTTTCAAAATGTTTTGGTGTGGTACCCAGAATGATCTAGTCTCATGCATCAGGCACTGGTGTGAGGCTGATCCATGCATGATTCATCCTTACAAAAGTTAGTCTCTCAACATTTTGTCTGGAAAGGCGAGTTCTCTTTAGAGTAACTATGCCCCCCACTGCACTAAACACCCGCTTTGATGCCATACTACTGGCTGGGCAGGAAAGCTTGTCCAAGGCAAACTCGGCCAGTTGCAGCCACAAATCAAGTTTGGCTGCCCAGTAGTCCAGGGGATCTTGGATCTGGGGTGGCAGGGTGCAGACCAAGTATGCCACCACCTGCTGGTTCAGGTTTTGCTCCATGTCTTGCTGGTGCAGAGTGATTTATTCAGTAGGTGGGTGAAGTGCTCATTATAGACTCCAGACCTAAGTTGCTGCTGATGGACCTTGTGATGCAGTGTCATGGCAGTGGAGCATGAGTGCAGAGTGCTTTCCTGGACAGTCCTTCGTGAGGACGGGCGATGGTGCATAGGCAGAGGACAACTGACTACATAGGATGTCTCGATAGTATTTGAGTTTATCTTCCCTCTCAGCAGGTAGAAAGGCCCCCTAACAAGGTGGAGGACCAGTAGTCATGCCTTTTCCAAATAATGATAATACGGCTGTCACTACGCAAGCAACTCAGCATACATCTAGCCATTTGTGCAAGTGGCTCGGCAGGACTCCCTGCCTCTGTCTCCACTGCTTACTGCCACGGTGTGTCGGGACCATCTGCCTGGTCCTCCTCATTGCCCTCCAGCTCCTCCTGCTCCTCTCATGTCACTTCTGCAGATTAACCACCCATTTCTTTATACATTGCTTCTGCATGAATGTCCTCCTCCTCCGACAGTTCAGCCCCCACAGGACTCAGGTGGCTGTGAGATGTAGCCACCACGTCTACTGTCCCCTGGACAGCCAGATTTATCAGAATCTGCCCCAGGACATGAAGCAATAGAATAAAATTGTTCAGGTACAGCCTTTTTGGAGAACTAATGACGGCTTGTGGTTCAGAGTCAACCATATTAAAAGGGAGAGATTGTAGTACCACCTCCGGACACCTGGAGCACCTCTTATGGGTAGAGATGAGGGAATCAGATCCCTTGAAGTAGAATTCAATCCGAATTTCAGGATAAATTCGATTTGCCTTGAAGCCGAATTTCCTCGTGCTTCGTGTTAGCGAATCGATTTAACCTGAAATAGTGTAGAAAACTAAAAAAATTCATACTTACCTCCTCAATTTAATTGCGACGGGGCGCCAGCCGCCATCTTGATTGATGATCTTGGCTGAAATCCCCTGCGCAGTGACATATGATGAGGCGTGAATATGTAATCTCGCGCCGTGCGAGATTTCGCGCCAGATCTTCAAGCAAGATGGCGGAGGCTGGCCCATTGTGAGCAAATGGAGGCGGTAAGTTTGATTTCAAATTTTTTTTTATGTTAATTTTTCACTGTTTTTACACTCAGATGCCGCGATCATGTATGAATGTGGCATCTGAGGGGTACAATGACGGGGGGCGGCACTATCGCAGCTCCCTGTCATTGCACCCGCTACTTACAAAAACATGCACTTTGTGACAAAGTATTTCGTCACAAAGTGATTTTTTTTGTAAAATTCAGCGAATAAGCGGAATCGAACTTTTCAAAAATTCGCTCATCTCTACTTACATGTCTTTCACTGCCCACTGGGTGAATATTTTTGCGATGAGGCAGTACCCCTGCAATGAGGCCAGGTCCTTTTGACCCCCCACGATTGTGTCGCCTGGCTCCCACACCAGGCACTTATCCACTTCCTCCACCATAGACACTCTCCCATCCAGAACAGCAGCAGGGCATAGTGTCGCTCACACTAACCTTTGTTCCTATCACATATTTCAATTCAAGCATTGCCATGCCATCTTGGAGCTGGTCATCCTGGGAGAGAGTAGCCACACTGGTGAGCTGTTGCTAAAGTACATGAAGCAGCAAACATCCCACTGGTTGTCACCCCGCTGACTCCAACTGGCCTAAGGCAGCAGAAGCGTAGCAGCCATTTACAGAAGCAATCTCAATCTCCTTAAAATGATGGTGCAGCTTTTCCACGTGCCTCGCCAGGCTGAGGTCAGTCAGCAAGCTGACAGTTCCCAGCTTAAAGCTTACCTACATTCTAGATAGTTTCTGGCACATAACCTATTCCTTGACCCCATGGATTTCTGGCCAGGCAGACTGGAGCAGTGGATCGAACTGGCATAGCACGCTCTCTCTTTTCTTTCTTGCCCAGCCTCTAGTGTCATCTCAGAGAAAGTTTTCAGTGCCACAGCGGGAGCGTGGTGACACTGGAACGGACCAAGTTGTCCTCCACCAGTGTCCAAAACATCATTTTTATCAATATGAACGAAGCCTGGATTCAGGAAGATTTTCACACTTCTATGGCTTAGGCCAATGTAAAAGATCTGGCCTTGCTGATGCCTTGCCCCATCTTGTCACTGTCACTGCCTGCCTTCTGTCCTGCCTCCATCATGTTGCTGCCGCCATCATGCCACTGCTGCAGTCTGCTGACCGTCATGTATTGTATAGCTGCTGCCACCATCATGCCACTGCTGCAGCCTGCTGACCATCATGTTCTGTAAGGCTGCTGTTGCTGCATCCATCATGCCACGGCCGCCCTTATGCCACTGCTGCTTGCCTACCATCATCTTCCATAAGGCTGCTGATGCCTCCATCATACTGCTGTCTGCCAACATGTACAATATGGCTGCTGCTACCGCCGCCTCAGCTGATGCTCCTCCTTACTGCTAATCCCCTACTGCTACCACTATTAACGCAAAGTATCTGTCACTACTTCCACTACCACCACTACTACTAGTACTACTACTACTACCCATGGACAGCGGACTTATAGCCTTGTATCTTCCATGCATGTTGCTTCTGCTGCCACCACTATTGTGGCCACGTGCCTCTTATTACCCTACCCTTTCCACATCTACATTGCACTTTTGCTGCTCCCAATTAAAAGGGAGAATTTGTATAGGCTCGTTCACAAGTCACTTTTTCTTTAAACAATAACACTTGTGCATTTCATATGGGCAAGCATTTTGACCATGTCAAGGCATAATTTTTGGATGCTTAGCCCACCCAACAAGTCCCCTTTTAAAAAAAAAGTTTTGTCCCATAACACCTTGTTATCATCTGCCTCTGATAAGGGACAATTTTTGGAAACTTTGGAATATGAAAAAGCATAACATGTGCCGTTGCGGTGTGTTTTTAAACATGTTGTATGTTAACTCCATAAAAAGTGTGTTTACCCATAGCCATTTATAATATCAGTGTCACTCAGACATTATTAACTATTGTTGTCACTGTGTTCAAGAGCTTGGGGAGGGCAGAGGGAAAAAATTCATAAAAAATAAACGAAAATATATTTTTACTAGAATAAATATCACCACATACTGAACATATGCAGCAAGCCTCAGAGGAGCCAGTGCAGAGGATGGGAGTGGTAGTGGCTCTGATGAAGTTTTGTGTCAAGGTGTACTCCCTCAGGCCGTTGCTCCCTGGGGATGGGTGCAGTGGAAATGTAGTATTGTAGTATTGAAGAAATAGGCATAGTTCCTATAGCCGTAGTTGTTATTCTTTACTTGAGGCTGTTCACTCTTTACTTAAGGCAATTGTGGACAAGAATAGACATTTTTCTATGAGAGTGGCGGCCATGTGTGGCCCACAAATCTGCAATTTTTATACCACAACACACATACGGCCATTACTGGAAGTAATGACCAAACATAAAATAATACAATAACAAATAAGAATGCAAACTATATACAATAAGATTGCAGATACCCCACACTAGCATTTTTGCTGAATCCGGCAGGGTTCAGCAAAAACACTTCCGTTACTGATAATACAACCATCTGCATATGTTATGAACGAATCTGGTTTTATTATCTTTAACATACCCAAGTCAATAGGGGACGGATCCAGTTTCTATTGTGTCAGATTGTGTCAGAGAAAACGGATCCGTCCCCATTGACTTACATTGTAGGTCATGACTGATCTGTTTTGCTGTTTTGCTCCGCATCCCAGGAGGACGGAAAGCAAACCGCAGCATGCTGCGGTTTGCTCTCTGGTATGAGTACGGAACGGAAAGCATTCTGGTGCACTCCGTTCTGTTCAGTTACGTTTTGTCCCCCTTGACAATGAATGGGGACAAAACTGAGTCGGTTTTTTTTCCGGTATTGAGACCCCACGACGGATCTTAATACTGGAAAATATTAACGCTAGTGTGAAAGTAGCCTTACACCTCCACATACTGTATAAATACTAGATGCATATTCAGTGTATATAAAAAATGACACCATATACTGTATCCATACAGTAAATAACACCATACACTGAGCATACAAATACTTCCATATACTGTACATATACAAATTACCAACATATTCAGTACATACAGTATGAATTATGCCTCATATACTGAACACACAAATTCCAAATGATACCGTATCTATAAGTGATGACATGAAGAGGAGATGAGTTTGAAAAGAAAAACAATCCTGTAGTGGCGCTGTCATTGAGGAGAGGGAGAAGATAAATCCCAGGTAACTTTTTCAATCAGACTTTTTTTTTTTTTTTAAGATGAGTGTTAACAGCATGTTTTGGGGACGAATTGCCCACTTCATCAGGTTGTAACAGATGTGTAATAAAGAACCAAAGAAATAGGGGGAAATAGCTGAGAGGACAATTTATTGTGTTTTTGCAACCAAACTAACCTAAATTACGTATTCCTTCTATTCCATAGGTGTCATTTGTTATCTGCACAGCATTTGTACTAGCATGGTCTCCATATGCTGTTATATCAATGTGGTCGGCTTTTGGTTATCAAGTGCCAGCACTTACCACAGTGGTAGCCACACTCTTTGCCAAATCAGCAAGTTTCTATAATCCAATGATATACTTGGGCCTTAGCACTAAGTTTCGAAATGAGCTTCGTGCCTTGCTTTGCTGCACACAACAAAAGAAAGATCTGCCTTTAGATTGTGAACAACCAGTGAAGCCCTATAAAGAATCTATGAGACAGTCAGAGGACTCCAGCCAAACCAATAAGTGGACAGAAAACATCATGATGACTAAAAGCTCTTTATCACAACAGAATAATATTGCAAATGAAGGGTCAGAAAATGGAAGAGTACAAAAAGATCTGACAATTTAGATATGGATTCAATCCTTCCATCTTCTAATATGACTGCATGTGGCTATGTAGGTTATGCCATCACTTGATTGATGGGGCTCCAACCACTGTGGCGCCCACGATCCTGAGAAAAGAAGAGGATGCAAAGCCGATTTAGTGTTTCATTCTTCTAGGTTTTCCCTGCACTGCTGCTCCCTGGCCACCCGCAAGCCAGCCCCATACAGTTCCCTGCACAGCCAAATTGCTAAATTGAGGATCATATGGGTCCCAGAGGTCAGACCTTCACTAATCATAAAGTGATGGCATGTCTTAGCAATATGCCTTCACTTTACAAGAAATACCAATACTTGTATGCTGCTTTCTTGGCTATATATACTGTTTTTTACTTGTCAGGTAGTATTGGAGCCAATATTTTACCACATTTTAATACATGCTGTCAAAGATAATTTCTAAATAGTTATTTAAGGAGTGGTGCAGAAAAAAAAACAGCATACAAAAAAAGTTTTTTTGCCCTGCATAAATTGTAATGCTTGCTAAATATTAAAGATGGATAAACAGAATCAGTTCCATTCCAAACATGAGATCAGAGTCTAAACTACAACACAGAAAAATGAATAAATGAATAGATTAAAATTGCAGAAATGTGGTCTATCTATTGAAATGCAGTTGTGGGGAACAGAATGTGAGATGGACAGGTAAAAAAATTAAAGACTCTACAGTCGTAAGAGTCCCAGGGGATCTGAAAGCAGTAAGTATCTGTCATATAGAGAAAAACTGGAGAGGAGGTGCCACAAAAAGAATCAGAAAATATTTTTTGCTAAATATGATGTCACCAAATAGATTAAACATATAATTGGATATAAACTGGATATAAAAATCACAGAAAAATATGCACCAAACGGATATGCCACTGACTATACTAGCTAGTCAAACAAGCAGATATTAAAAGCTGAGACTGTTTGCCAATATATTCCTGTCAGGAACACATCGGAGCCCCTCATGCACCACGTCACGGTCGCTCAGCATGGCATGGGGTCCTACCACTACACTAACTATGGTGTAAACACGGTCTGAAGGTGATGGAATACTGCTCACAGCCAAGCTTCCACACAACCGCGTAGCAGGACAACTAATGCAATGTGAATAAAGCAAGACTGCAAGCCACACCCATATCAGAGCGTGTGATGGAGGCTACCAGGTGCAAAAGAATGTTAAATGCCAGATAAAGGCACATTCAATACATATGGAACAAAAATCACAGAAATATAGTGGCCAAAATGGGGGAACTGCTCAGACCCCAAACACTGTAGCGTTTTTCTCATTGGGGGAGCAGTCCCACCGCATGTGGACCGCAGCAAACGGCCATACCCAGCAAAAATTGCGTACAATGGAGGATGCCAGCGTGGACCACATGCACCACAAAGGCATCCTACACAAAACGGAGCATTGTGCGGATGAAATATATAAATATAAAAATCACAGAAAAAAAAGGTAGGACCCCATGCCATGCTGAGTGACCATGACGTGGTGCATAAGGGGCTCCGATGTGTTCCTGACAGGAATATATTGGCAAACAGTCTCAGCTTTTAATATCTGCTTGTTTGACTAGCTAGTATAGTCAGTGGCATATCCGTTTGGTGCATTTTTTTTCTGTGATTTTTATATTTATATATTTTATCAGCACAATGCTCCATTTTGTGTAGGATGCCTTTGTGGTGCATGTGGTCCGCGCCGGCATCCTCAATTGTACGCAATTTTTGCTGGGGATGGCCGTTTGCTGCGGTCCAAATGCGGTGGGACTGCTCCCCCAATGAGAAACACGCTACAGTGTTTGGGGTCTGAGCAGTTCCCTCATTTTGGCCACTATATTTCTGTGAATTTTATAAACTGGATATAGTAAAATACATTTTGTAATACTAAATATTCAATGTGAGCCTGAAATGACCTGGAAAATGTCTGGTTAAAAAGTTGAGAAAGCCAAAAGGCAAAACCAATCGGGTGCCAGGTAGACTCTTTTATAAGGAATTTTTAATTGTGAGTTGTAACAGAAAAAATTGACAATTTGCCATATTTCGGTCACCTTGACCCTCTCAAAAATGTATTAAAAAGAGACCAAAAAGTGGTATGTGACCCAAAATGGTACGAATAAAAACCCTTAAAAAAACATGCCCCCCACAGCTCTGTAGACAAAACCAGAAAATAATTTATGGGTGTCTATATATGGTGATACAAAGAAAATGTTTTATTTTTTTTAAAGGTTTTTATGTAGTAATAGAAGTATTAAATATTTATATACTATATAAATTTGCTGTCTTCATAATATGTTTGTGTAGAAACCTTCTTTTCTTTAGATGCAGAGGATGTTCCCTAGATCTCTCCTCTTTTTTTCCTAAAGTGAATAACCCTAATTTTGATAATCTTTCTGAGTACTGTAGTCCACCCATTCCAGTTATTACTTTAGTCGCCCACCTCTGAGCCCTCTCCAGCTCTGCTATGTCTGCCTTGTTCACAGGAGCCCATAACTTTACACAGTACTCCATGTGTGGTCTGACTAGCGATTTGTAAAGTGGTACGACTATGTTCTCATCACGTACATCTATGCCCCTTTTGATGCAACCCATTATCTTATTGGCCTTGGCAGCCGCTGCCTGACATTGGTTTCTACAGCTTAGTTTGCTGTTCACTAAAATTCCTACTAGGTCGTTTTCCATGTCAGGGTTACCAAGTGTTTTACCATTTAGTATGTACTGGTGACTTGCATTTTTCCTTCCCATGTGCATAACCTTACATTTGTCAGTGTTAAACCTCATCTGCCACTTCTCTGCCCAAGCCTCCAATCTATCCAGATCCATCTGTAGCAGTATACTGTTCTCTTCTGTGTTAATTGTTTTACACAGTTTAGTGTCATCTGCATAATTGACATTTTATTGTGCAAGCCATCTACAAGATCATTAATAAATATATTGAAGAGAATAGGGCCCAATACTGACCCCTGAGGTACTCCACTAGTGACAGTGACCCAATCTGAGTGTGTACCATTACTAACCACCCTCTGTTTTCTATCACTGAGCCAGTTACTTACCCACATACACACATTTTCTCCCAGACCAAGCATTCTCATTTTATATACCTTCCTATATAAACTTTCAAACAGTTTACCCACAACACATGTTAATCTTACCAGCCTATCATAGCACTCGGCTCGCAGCCAGGTAGAAGAAAACCACTCCCCACGAAAAAAACAAGTCCCCGCCTCAGACAAGAAATCCCCGCATGTGAAAACGAACGGGGACTGGAGCGCACGAATGGGGGGTTATCTTGGGAAAAAAAATGTTGCCTGGACGTCAGCGGGGTCCGCCCAGGAAGGTAGTGTAAGTATTTCATGACCTAAATCTTAGTGAACAGTCCTCTTTAAATATCAGAAATAAGGGTTTGGCTATGACATTACTTAATTGTCTTAGAATACCAGGGTGTATGCCATCTGGTCCCAGCGATTTGTCTATTTTAATCTTTTTAAGAAGCCACTGTACTTCTTCCTGGGTCAGACAGGGCACTTTTAATGGGGAATCGGTGTCTACAACTCCCCCTTTTTACTCTTTAAAGGGATCACGCCTTCAGATTTATAAGTTTTACCATTTATATAATAGAAGAACATTTTAGGGTTAGTTTTATTCTCTCTCTCTCTCGGTCTCCAGTTTTGCTGCTTTTATTTGTTTTTTATTCTATTTTTTCCTAATAGTTTTTCAATGCTTCCTTGTTACCCTCCAGTTTTAGTGATTTAAATGCTTTCTTTTTGTCATGTATTGCTTTCTTTACAATTCTATTTATCCACATAGTTTTTTTCTTGTTCCTTACCCTTTTATTCCCATAAGGTATGTACCTCTCACCATTAGAGTTTAGGATGCTTTTAAAAATATCACATTTTCTGGCTGCATTTTTGTTTTTGAGGACTTTGTCCCAGTTAGTTAGGCAAATGACTTCTCTTAGTTCGCAAAATTTAGCTTTTTTTGAAGTTTGGTATTTTAGTGCCTCCCTGATGAAACACTCTTTTAAATAAAAATTGGAAAGTTTATTATTTTATGGTCATTATTTCTCAGGTGTCCCCCAACCCATACATCTGTTGTTCTGTCAGGTCTATTGGTTACTACTAAGTCCAGGATGGCTGTCCCTCTAGTCAGATTCTGAACCAGTTGGGAAAGGTAATTGTCTTTGGTTATTGCCAAGAACCTGTTTCCTTTATGAGATCTACAGGTTTCTGTTTCCCAGCCTATATCTGGGTAGTTGAAGTCCCCCACAATAATGACCTCATTATGATTTGCTGCCTCATCTATCTTATTTAGTAGCAGATTTTCTGTGGACTCTGGTATGTTAGGTGGATTATAATAAACACATATCAGTATTTTATTATTGTTTTTGCCACAATGTATTTCTACCCACAGTGACTTCACAGGTTCATGTCCTCACCTTTATCTTCCCGGAGTGTGGGCTTTAGACCGGACTTTACATAAAGGCAAACCCCTCTCCAGTTTTGATGATCCTTTCTAAACAGACTGCAACCCTGTACGTTAACTGCCTAGTCATAGCTATCATCCAGTCATGTCTGAGTTATTCCCACTATGTCATATGGGTATCTCCACAGTTTTGAGATCAGGGTAAGTACGTCCTTCCAAAATACTTATATCTTTTGGCATTGCCATATACAGTGATAAAGATCTGCCCTTTCTCTTTGGCATTTTGGACAGTAAGTCATTCTGTCTGGTTGTGCATCAGAGGCGGGGATAGTGAATGCATATATTGCTGTGTTTATAAGCCTATATATTGTGTACCCCTCCAGGTTTCGATAATTATCTGTCAATTGTAAGTATTGAAAGGTTTGTTTGGATTCGGCATAATGGAGAATGCTTTTGACAGTCTTAATGCCTTGTCTTCTCCATTTTTGGAAAAATAGTTTTTGCGACCTGCAGGAAAGTCCGCATGATTACCAGAAAGGTAAGTATTTAGACATTTGATAGGATACCCCAAACTATTTTCTCAAGACTTTGATGGGAGTGAGGCATATGAGTAGTGCAATAGTGCGGCGAGGCTGTATGAAGAAGCCAACTCTGATTCCAAACTGGTGTTTGAATAATGCCCGGAGTTATGGAGCCAATCTGCCACATGTCCTATGCAGGCCAGGTTATAGCCTCTGATAACTGGAAAATTCAATCCCCCCTTTTCTATTTGTCATTGTAACTGGAGGAGCGATACGCCGATGTCAAGAGCTTGATATTGCGGTGTTTGAGAGGCAGGGGTATTGTTTAGTGGGGGTATAATAGTTTCAAAAAGCTCATAATTTTAAGTAAATTAATCCTGCCATTCATGTTGATGGGCAGAACTTCCTATCTTTTAAGTTCTTCTGTGATTTTCCTGATTAGAGGGGGGTAGTTTAGGGTATATATGGGGTCTGGGGTTCTCCCTATTTTGACCCCTAGGTATTTGATAAAGGTTCCAGCTATTGTTAATCCCGAGTATTTTACATATTGGGCTTCAGATGCATTCAAAGGGTGTAATCCTAGTAGTTCACATTTGGTGATATTTAATTTGAAACCCGAGACCCTGTCAAATTCATGGATATATGTCAATGTTTTATTCAGATGTTTTGTTTGGTCCTTTAAACAGTAGGACATAGTCAGCAAAGAAAGCTGACCTAATCTCCTGTTTACCCACCTGTATGCCCGACAATAGGTCACCTGTGTCTATACGCTGCACCAGTGGTTCTAGTGCTAGATTGAATAGTAGGGGTGATAGGTGGCAGCCCTGGCACGTCCCTTTATGTAACGCGAAGGGTGCTGACCTGAAGCCCAGGGTATATTTCTGAGCAGTTGAAGTCAAATAGAGCCCTGTCAGGAAGTTTGAAAAAGGTTCTCTTAGCCCTATACTATCGAGTACCAGGGCCAGCCATTGCCAGCGGGCTGTGTCAAAGGCTTTTTCAGCGTCCAGTGCTACAAGAGAACCTTTCAGAGCAGACGATGGTTGTCCTCTGGCCCAGTCCTGTACAAATCCTGGTTGATTAGGGAGATTATCCGGTAGGATTCCAGAAGCTCCGGGCCTTCCCTCCCTGTAGAGTCCCTATGGTGCGTATACCTTCTTCCTGGGTGATATCCCTATTGAGAAGCGCTAGTTCTTTTGACGATATGATGGTGCGGTTTAGAGATCTAAGATAGTCATGTCCTTTTTGTTCGTTAAAGGGTTCGAAGTCAGGGTATAAGGCTGAGTAATAGGTCTGGAATATATTAACAATACTTTTGGGGCCAGTGTGGGTTGCTCCTGCTGAGTCGCAAAGGGCTTTTATGTGTGTGGTATGTCTTAAGCCTTTGGCTAGGTTAGCCTGTATCTTCCCTGATTTATTTCCATGTCTGAACAACTTTGATTCATAATGTCAGTGGTGACTTCCAAGTTTCTAGTGTGGCTTAGTTGTGTTCTGCTGACGTTGCGTGTAGGCCGTCCTAAGTTTCTCGCTGAGAGTGTTTAGTTGTGCCTGGGTTTTGCGCTTGAGACGTTTGGTGTGGGCTATTATTTTCCCCTGCAATACTGCTTTCCCTGCCTCTCAATATAGAGAGGGATTGTCCTCATGTCCGGCATTGTGGTAATCATACTCGATCCATCATCCCTGCAAGAGCTCCAGAAATGTTTCATCTCTCACGAGTGAGGAGGGAAAGAAACATATATAGTCTGTGCCCCTTGCTTGCCTGTCCTCTAATTCCACTATCACTGGTGAATGGTTCGAGATTATCATTGGGCTAATTTCTGTGTCAGACAATAGAATGTAGTCTATCCTGGACCATGATTAACCAGAATGGGAATAATGGGTGAATTCCCTGCTGTCGGGGTGTTGGCTTCTCAAGATGTCGGTTAGAGATAGGTCAGTGATAAAATCCCGGAAGATCGTTCCCACAGGTCTGTGGCAGCTAGGACGTGTGTCTGAAGTCCTTCTATCCTCTCATAGCTCATGTGTAATGTTCAAGTCTTCAGCTACTATTATAGTTCTATGGCGGTGAGACTGAATCTGGGCCTGAAGATCTGGATAGAAAGCATTTTGTTCTGTATGTGAGCTATATACATTATATATGCTAAGGTCCCCTGCTGGTGCTTTTAACACTACATGTGTTAAAAACACATGTAGTTGATCGGAGTTTGGAAGGAATTTTAAGTGGGGAAAATTGGCTTCTACCTCACAGGGTTTGTTTTTGCCTTCCTCTGGATCAACTGGCAGGATGAGGGGCCAAACTAGATGGACAGATGTCTTTTTTCGGCCTTATGTACTGTGTTACTATGTAACCTGCCTGACTGGTCAGAGGATTGCGAAGTGACTTGGACGGCTTTGTTTTTGGACAGCAGGGTGAGTACCCCTCCCCTCCTACCATCCGATGGTGACCCCAACCCCTCCCCCACCCAAAGTCTCTTCATTCTGAAGTAATCTTCCGGGTGCAAGTGCGTTTCTTGTTATAGTGCTACATCTGCCTTGAAGCTTTTTAGATGGTTTAGGATCCTAGTTCGCTTTTGTGGGGAGCGCAGCCCCTTAACATTCCAGAATACTATGCACATATTAATGCTAAATGATAGGAATAAATCCGCATATAATAGTTGAAGAGCATACCCTGTGTTTGCCCGTAAGAGATATGAGAGGAGCCGAGGGCACCAGCAGTTTTCCTATCAGCAATGTTGCAGCATAACATATTAATAAACGGTGAACATCAATAAAGAAAACATAATATATGAAAATCCCCCCTTAGCACCATTGGAGAGCTTCTATCTCAAGGGGACTTCCGTTTTTCCAACATATTGAACTCCTGCAACCCACCCCCCACAGCTCTAATAATAAACATATATATTAGTTCCAATACTACACCGCTCCTGAAGACTCACTTGTTGTCCGATGAGAGTCCATGTTTGTTAGCCACTTTCAGCGCCATACATGTGGCGTTAGGTTCTTTTAGAAAGTTACGTTGGGTCTGGGCTGGTTACAGGATGGAGATTTCTCTGTGTCAGTCCCCTGTAGCAAGAATCCTGAGAGTTTTAGATGGCTGTTTCTCCCGTAGGCCAGCTCTTTTGGGCGTATCTAGTCGCTTTGGGGATGAGGGCCAGGTTTCCAGGCCAAGAAGGATCGGTAGTTGAATTGCAAATATGTGGTGAAGAGCGCTAGCTGGAACACTTTCAGGGAGTCCCACCAGGCGTATGTTATTCCTGCATGATCGGTTCTCAAGATCATCAATCTGGTGTCCCACAGGACCCCTCATATGCATACGTGAGTGTCTGCTATGTCGTCCGTGGCAGAAGATATTCTGCTCCACCTCGTCTAGCCTTTTGGCCTGTGATGACACTTCCTACTGAAGCACTTGTAGGGCAGATGAGATGGTGGCTGAAAGTGTGAACTGGATGTCCGGCCTTATTTTTTTGGCGACTTCAGTTGCCAGCCTTTTATAATCTATGCGGAGAGAAGGGGCGCCTGAGTCTGACTCTGGTCTGTCTTCCTCCGATTCTCCCTCTTTTTCTGAGAGAGCGCATGCCGGTGCAATTTTGTCTCGCCTCGTGGTGGGGAACATGTTTGTCTTTACAGCACTTTATGGTTGTCCTCCCTGTCCCAGAGATCTATGCTGTGCACAGCATGAGGCCATGTTTTCTCAGGGTCTGGAGGTGGAGGGTCTGTGTAGTGGTGGGTGAATGCGGTAGCTCTTCTCTCCTGAGTCTCTACATGTCCTTCCTATAATGTAATTAACCCATCAGTCCCTAGTTTAAACACTCCTCCAACCTTCTAGCCCTCTTCTCCCCCAAAACAGCTGCATCTTCCCCATTGAAGTGCAGCCCATCCCTACGATTGAGCCTGTAGCTGACAGAGACGTTTGCCCAATTCTCCAGGAACCCAAACCCCTCCTTCCTACACTAGTTCTTCAGCCATCTAACCTCCCTAATCTACCGCTGACTTTCTTGTGTGGCTCGTGGTATTGGTAGCATTTTGGAAAACACTACCTTTGACTTCTTTACCCTAAGTGTGTGACCTAAATCCCTAAAATCATTTTTGAAGACACTCCACCTACCTCTAACTTTGTCATTTCAATGTGGACCATGACTGCTAGATCTTCACCAGCCCCTCCCAGCAACCTGTCAACCTGATCAGTGATATGTCGAACTCGGGCACCAGGAAGACAACACACCGTTTGAGAGATCGCCCTATCTGTACCCCTAATAACTGAGTCTCTCACTACCAGCACCTGTCTGGCCTACCCTGCTCTCCTGGCCCCATGCTTACTGGAGCTGACGTTCCCATGACTTCCAGCGGAAGTGTCCTGCTCCAGCAGTGCTCTCCCTGAACTGACATCCCCCTCATCTGTCAACCTTGCAAACTTGTTGGGGTGTGTCAGATCAGGGCTAGCCTCCCTGGTACTCTTCCATCTACCCCGATTTCTAACTGTTACCCAGCTAGCTACCTCACTTTCCTGAGCCTCCATGCTACCACCCTCCCCCACATCTACCCCATAGAGTGCCCATCTCATTGTGTGTGAAAAATGTATACATATGGATTTTATAATGGATTTCAGGTGTATCTAGTATGATCAGTACTGCATATGGTAAGTATTATGGAATATATGGGTGGTCATAGCTTAAAACAATGGAACAAAATATGGACATCTGAAAGGCTGGCAGCATAAATAATACTATGACTATAAAAGCTTTATGTCTGCAACTAGTTATTTAATTGTGACATACAAATACATACATAAGGATGTTGTATGCTCCTAGTTAGCTGCTATATAAGCATTGGGTTTAGTACGAGAGATTTGTAACATACACTAAGATACATGAATTTACAAACTTGGATATGAGATTTCTTGTTTATTATGCAACTAAATATAGCGTTTTGTTTCCAGCAATATTTGTAGCTTTTGGTTGACAGCATAGACTAAACCATGCCTTCCAACAATGAGATAATATAATATGTAACACTGGCATATAGTAGTAGTACCTTTTAGCAGTGTGCAGGACAAGCTCTCTTGGTGCCAAGGTAGGGGTTTCAGAATTCACCCCAATCAAAGGGGTGCTTACTAGGTTCTCATTTATGACAAGTTGTAGAACGTAGTGGTTAATAGACATCTTTATTTTCTTCACAAGAAGGCACATACGCTTGATGGTTATACACAAAGAGTAGCTTATTAGTCTCAGAATACACTAGATGGAGTGTTGCAGAACTTAACTTTTCACTTATGAATGTCCCTTTACTTTGACAGCTGGACCATGCAATATTTTGCTGGTATACTGAGAGTCAGGTTGTTCCTAAATGCTGCAGGGCCAGAAGAGTGTGAGGCACTGAGCCATGTTTAACAGATGAATGGTTCTTTACTTGCAGATAAAGTTACACAACTGCAGTCACACAACTGCAATAGCAGTTAACAGGCCACTTTTCCTTCTAAGGAGCAATCTTCTGCACAGTGTACTTTTGTCTCTAGCTTAAATACAATCATCCAGAAATAGGGGTGCAATTCTTCACTTGCAGCTTTTTGCACTTTTCTGTTTACTCACAAGCAGATCCACAATGTCCTCTGTGGGATGTGGGCCTCTAAAAGTCTGCCTCTAAAATATATCCTTATCTTTTGCTCCTCTCTGGATGGATCTTTATTTGGACTGTTCTTTGCTTCTTTACACTTAAATGTCTCTCTGTGTTCTCTGTCCAGGGCTGTTTTTTGAAACATCTGCTCTCTTCTCTGGCTTACTCTGTTTTGGCTTACTCCCCGAAATGGGGAGGGTGGCGCAGTTCCACCTAACAATGGTAACTATGACCTGTTCAGTCTTTTTACTTCCAATGGGGTACCTCATATAACACATGTAAATACTTTTCTAACAAAGCTAAAACCAGCCTTGTACCTCACATGGGTCCACAGATCTCCACATTCATTTTTTTGCTAGATTATCTTCAGCCTGGAAGCTCAGGGGGTGTGTTCTTTCTGCTGCAGCTCTCTCCCTGTAATTGCCACAGCTTCCAACAGAACCTATGGTTGGTGGCAGTTGAAGATATAAACTAAGCATGTTTCACCAGCTCAGTGAGATGGACAAAAAATAGGGAAAAGAGCAAACAGCAGGTGACGCTATACAGACATATTTTATTGGCTATACTACATTTTTAACTTCATGCAATTACAAAACTATTCATATCCAGGTGCTGGTTTGAAAAATGTAGAATATGTTTTGTGACAGTCTCTATTTCCATTGTTCAGATAAACAGAATAGACATCCATAAAGCTTAGATAATATTTCAGGCAGCATTTGGGAAGCAACAAGTTTACTGACCACATAGTAAAAGTTATTACCGTAAGTCAGATGCACAAAGGAGGCAGAGAAAATGCAGGAGGTATATAGCGAAGAGAAAAAAAAAACATTCCATTTAAAATGGCAACTATTCACAGGAAAAGTTTAGCTGGGAATTGCAGCAGAACCATGTCATTGTAAATAACTCCAGGCCAACCAAGATAGATAAAGAAAGATCTAGATAAATGTGCTGCACTGATAAATTGATCACTGTATATCTGTACGAGCTTGTTTGTTTTAAGAAACATTTTTGGAAAGAGGCACATAGCAAGGAAACCAAACAAATAGAGAACCAATATTTTATTCTCTTCTCATTCTCCAAACCCAAGTTAAAAACTTTGCTACACTTTGACTATACTCCCCTGGAGACGTTTGCCCCCAGATATTATATAGCTTTTATGTGTTATTATAATTCATACTTAGTTGATTTAGGGAGTGATTCTGGTATGCACAGTTTCCTACCCAGCCGTCCATTAAATGTTTCCATTCCTTGTGAGGAAGGGTTCAGCTTGACATCAGTTCAAAGGAGTCATTTAATTTAGTTAGTCAAAACCATGCTTCTTAAAGAATGTTTCCACCTACACTAAAATACGTTAAGGATGAATGATGACTTTTTTTTCCTAAACTGAAAGAGGGCCTTTCACCTGTCCTGACATTATCATGTAAATAGCTGGCAGTGTAGGGCATACTGAAGGCGTGTGAGATTGCTTACTAGTTTCCCTATGCGCCGCTCTGTTTGCCCACTGTGCCCCCGTCTGGTTTCCCACTTGGTATGTAAATTCATACCATTGGTACAGGGAGGAGGAGATGGCCCTGTTTCTCAAGTGGCATCTCTTTCTCCTTGGCTGTGAGCTGCCCAATCGCACAGCCAGAGGGAAGGTGAGGTTTTTTTCCTCCCTGACCCTGGATGTGATGCTCTCCACTGCGGTGAAAGGTCCTCTTTAAGACCAACCCTGTGAACAGCTACCAGTAACTGACATCTGTCTCTGTATATACACTTATACACACAATGCTGTCAATCACTGGTCAAACCTCCGCCGTTTAGAACTGAAGTCAGTAAAAGGAGAGATATATATGTATAAATTACAGTTTGGGCTGAATCTTTTCCTACAAGCTGTATATTGATCTGCTTTATAACATGTTGCAGCCTGCAGATTACACTACATTTTGCAGTGTCACTATATGTAGCTCTTTTAATCTATCTTTTTAGTGTTAGCATGTGTTTCAATAAAAAATTATATCATTTTCCAACTAGTCAAGTGCTAGAATTATTGTGTCTTTCCCTTCAAATGTAAAGGAGTAATTCCATCTCAGACACTGATGGCATATCACTAGGATATACCATCAATGTCAGATAGGTGCAGGTCCCACCTCTGGGGCCAACTCTTGTCTCCAAAATGGGCCCCGTAAAGTGAAGAGGAGAACATTCACCTGAGGGGGTAGATCATGTGATATTTTTATAGAGCAGGTTTTTACGGATGTGGTGACACCTGATATGTATACTTTTTTAAATGTGTTTAAGTTTTACACAATAAAAGCATTTTTGAAAAAGAAAATCGTTTTAGTGTGTCCATATTCTGAAAGACATAATTGTTTTTTTTTTTGGATGATTGTCTTATGTAGGGGCTCTATTTTTGCGGGAAGAGATGACGCTTTAAATGGTACTATTTTGTGTACATATGTTTGTTTGATCGCCTGGTATTACATTTTCTATCAAAGTATAAGGTGGCAAAAATAGCTTTTTTGCACAGATTTTTTTTTATTGCGGCGATAACTAATATGTCTGTTTTTTTTTATAATATGCAATTTTATGGTGAATGGTCTTTTTTTTTCTTTACTTAAAAACTCTCTTTTTTTATTATAAAGAAAGACTTTCACTTTTTTTTTTACTTTTTAACTTTTCAGGGTTTAATCCCTGCTTCAATACAGTACAATACATGCTGATCCCATATTTTTTCAATGAGATTCAGATGCGGAGAAAGTGCAGGCCACTCTATTTGAGGTAACCCAGTCTCCAGCAGCAATTCTCCAATGATGCGACCTCAATGAAGATGAAATTAGGCCTGTGTTATTCATGCAGAGGCACAATGACTGGATTAATGATGTTATTTAAGTAGTATGGGTTTGTCACAGTACCATTCACAAAGTGTAGGGCAGTTCTGTATTGACTAGATACACCTGCCCACACTGTAACACCTCCACCACCAAAGACTCGCCTTGTGACAACAATGGCTGATGCATGGGGCCCTTCTTGACGTCTCCATCGTTGGCGGCCATCATTTCTTCTCAGCGTTAATCGACTTTAATCAGTGAACAGCACTGAGGCCCCCTTGTCCAGCGTAGATGCTCCCTGACCCATGCAAGACAATGACATCTGTGGTCAGGTTAGGTACCCTTGCAGGTCATCAAGCAAGCAGACCACACTGATGTAAACGGTTTCAAATGGTCTGACGTGACACTTCGGTGCCTCTCACCTCCCTTAACCCCTTAGTGACCACTAATACGCCTTTTTACTGACATAAACAATGGGGTTTTAGCTAAACAGCTGGCTTTAATCAATCATTACATGTTGCCAAAATGGTGCATTAAAAACTATAACTTATACATAGTAACATAGTTTATAAGGCCTAAAAAAGGCATCTGCCCATCCAGTTCAGCCTGTTATCCTGCTAGTTGATCCAGAGGAAGGTAAATAAACCCATGTGAGGTATAAGCCAATTTTTCCCACTTAAGGGGAAAAAAATTCCCTCCCGACTCCAATCAGGCAATCAGAATAACTCCCTGGATGAATGACCCATCTCTAGTAACTATAGCCTATAATATTATTACACTCCAGAAATACATCCAGGCCCCTCTTGAATTCCTTTATTGTACTCACCATCACCACCTCCTCAGGCAGAGAGTTCCATAGCCTCACTGCTCTTACCGTAAAGAATCCTCTTCTATGTTTGTGTACAAACCTTCTTTTCTCCAGACGCAGAGGATGTCCCCTCGTCACTGTCACAGTCCTTGGGATAAATAGACCCCTGATATATTTATACACAGTAATTAAATCTCCCCTCAGTCGTCTTTTTTCTAAAGTGAATAACCCAAATTTTGATACTCTTTCAGGGTACTGTAGTCCACCCATTCCAGTTATTACTTTAGTTGCCCTCCTCTGAACCCTCTCCAGCTCTGCTATGTCTGCCTTGTTCACAGGAGCCCAGAACTGTACACAGTACTGCATGTGTGGTCTGACTAGTGATTTGTAAAGTGGTAGGACTATGTTCTCATCATGGGCATCTATGCCCCTTGTAATGCAAACTATTATCTTATTGGTCTTGGCAGCAGCTGCCTGACAATGGTTTCTACAGCTTAGTTTGCTGTTCACTAAAATTCCTAGGTCCTTTTCCATGTCAGTGTTACCCAGTGTTTTACTATTTAGTATGTACGGGTGACTTGCAGTATTCCTTCCCATGTGCATAACCTTACATTTGTCAGTGTTAAACCTCATCTGCCACTTCTCTGCCCAAGCCTCCAATCTATCTAGATCCATCTGTAGCAGTAGACTGTCCTCTTCCGTGTCAATAACTTCACACAGTGTTCTGTGTAAATCTGAGTGTGTACCATTAAACACCACCCTCTGTTTGCCATCACTGAACCAGTTACTTACCCACATACAGACATTTTCCCCCAGTCCGAGCATTCTCATTTTATATACTAACCTTTTATGCGGTACAGTGTCAAATGCTTTGGAGAAGTCCAGATATAAAACATCCATTGATTCGCCGCTGTCAAGTCTAGAACTAGATTTAAATTAGTTTGACATGACCGATCCCTCATGAAGCCATGCTGATATGGCGTTATTTGCTTATTTTTATTAATGTACTCCAATATAGCATCTCTTAAAAAACCTTCAAACAGTTTACCCATGAAAGATGTTAAACTTACTGGCCCATAGTTTCCAAGCTCTGTTTTTGTACCATTTGTGAATATTGGCACCACATTTACTATGCGCCAATCCTGTGGAACACTCCGTGTCAGTATAGAGTCCTTAAATGTCAAAAATAAGGGTCTGGCTATGACATTACTTAATTGTATGCCATCTGGTCCTGGCGATTTGTCTATTTCAATCTTTTTAAAGCGCTCCTGTACTTCTTCCTGGGTCAGACAGGGCACTTTTAATGGGGAATTTACTTTTACTTCTGCATTTCATCAGTTTATTTTCCTTACTGAAAATAGTGGAGAAAAAATATTTAATAGCTTTGCTTTCTCCTCATCACTCTCTGCATCTCCCCCCTCATTACTCTGTAAAGGGCAGACACCTATTTATAATTTTTACCATTTATATAATTGAAGAACATTTTATGGTTAGTTTTTCTCTCTTTGGTAATCACTCGGACTCTGGTTTGGCTGCTTTTATTTGTTTTTTTACATATTTAATTTCTTTCTTATAATTTTTCAGTGCTTCTTTGCTACCCTCCTGTTTTCATGATTTAAATGCTTTCTTTTTGTTAATGATTGCTTTCTTTACAGTTCTATTTCTCCACATTGGTTTTTTCTTGTTCCTTAACCTTTGGCCTCATGCACACGGCCGTTGTTGCATATTTTGCAGCTCAGGAGCGGACCCATTCACTTTAATGGGGCCGCAAAAGATGCGGACAGCACTCCGTTGCCTCCGTTCCGTGCCTCCACAAAAAAAATAGAGCATATCCTATTCTTGTCTGTTTTGTGGACAAGAATAGGCATTTCTACAATGGGCTGCGTTCCGTTCCACAAATTGCGAAATGGAACGCGGAGCATCTTCTGTGTTTTGCGGATCTGCGGTTTGCAGGCCGCAAAACACCTACAGTTGTGTGCATGAGGCCTTTTATTCCCATAAGGTACGTACCTCTCACAATTAGATTTTAGGATGTTCTTAAAAATATCCCATTTTGTGGCGGCTGTATTTTTATTTTTGAGGACTTTGTCCTAGTTAGTTAGACCTTTGGCCTCTCTAAGTTGGCTAAATTTGCTTTTTTGAAGTTTGATATTTTTGTTCCTCTCTGAAGAAAATTTTTGAATGACAATTGGAAGGTTATTACTTTATAGTTACTATTTCCCAGGTGTCCCCAACCTGCACATCGGTTGTTCTGTCAGGCCTATTGGTTAATACTACATAAAACATTTCCAAAAAAATAAAAATAAAGTATATATTCAGAATATCGAGACACTAAAAAATCATTTTTTTCAAAAATGCTTTATTATGTAAAACTGAAACAAACAATCAAAAAAATTTGTCATATTTGGCATTTTTGCCTCAGTAACAACCTGCTCAATAAAAATACCACATGATCTAACCTGTCAGATGAACATTGCAAATAAAAAATAAAAAAGGTGTCAAAACAGCTATATTTTGTGACCTTGCCTCACAAAAAGTGTAATATAGAGCAACCAAAAATCATATGTACCCTAAAATAGTTCCAACAAAACTGCCACCTTATCCCATAGTTTCCAAAATGAGGTACATTTTTGGAGTTTCTACTCTAGGGGGTTCTCAAATGTGACATGGCAACTTAAAATTATCCTAGTAAAATCTGCCCTCCAAAAATTATATGGCGTTCCATTCCTTCTGCACCCTGCCATGTTCCCATACAGCAGTTTACAATCAGAAATGGGGTGTTTCTGTAAACTACAGAATCAGGGTAATGAATATTGAGTTTTGTTTGGTTGTTTACCCTTGCTTTGTTACTGAAAAAATTGATTAAAATGGAAAATCTGCCAAAAAAGTGAAATTTTGAAATTGAATTCCCATTTTCCTTTAATTCTCGTGGGGCACCTAAAGGGTTAACAACGTTTGTAAAATCAGATTTGAATAGTTTGAGGTGTGTTGTTTCTAAAATGGGGTGATTTTTGGGTGGTTTCTAATATTTAAGCCCCAGAAAGTGACTTCATAACTGAACCACCTGAAAAAATTGCGTTTTGGAAAGTTTTCAAAAAATTTTAAGATTTGCTTCTAAATTTCTAAGCCGTCCCAAAAAAATAAAATGTCAAAATGATCCAAACATGAAGTAGACATATAGGGAATGTAAAGTAATAACTATTTTTGGAGGTATTACGATCTATTATAAAAGTAGAGAAATTGAAACTTGGAAATTTGCAAATATTTCAAAATTTTTGGTAAATTTGGTCTTTAGCACTATCAAGAAGTACAATATGCTTATAAATAAAAATGAAATGGGGGTGTGGTCTGCATGCTGATGGCGCCAGTCGCATCGAACCTAAGCTCTGTCTTCCAGCTCTCTAAAGCGGCTTAAAGCACCCCTTCAAAAATATTTAAGGCGTGTTTCACCAAAGACACCCAACTACTCCCACATCATGGGAAAAGTGAAGAGAAGGCTTGCCCCGGCGAAACTCACAGAGTTTTTCAGCAGAGCGAGTCCAGGGGAACCCGGCCTCAGGAGCTTGCCGCCATTCAAGCGCTCTCCCGCCTCACACTCTGCATCCCCAGCAGCTTCATCATCTGACTCACCTAGGCACATATTGCACAGCCCGTCTTCTCAGTCTGCAGCAGCAATAACGGAGGAGGTCATGAAGGCCTTACTGGACAACCTGCACGCCTCTATGAAGGAGGATACGGTGGGCGTGCTGCGGGAAATCAAATGGGAGATCAAAGACTTGGGGGAGCGCACAGCGCATGTGGAAACCACGATGGCAGAGTTCGCCTCATCGCACAATTCCCTGATAGATGCCCATGAGGCCATGAGCGAGGAAGTTACCAGGCTCACAGCTAAACTCCAGGATCTGGAAGACCGGCACAGGTGGAATAACATCAGGATTCGTGGAATCCCAGAGACGGTGGAGTCCTCTGAGTTGGACCCTTTTCTTCAGAAACTCCTTAAAGAGGCGCCTACTCAATCATCTGAAAGGGACCTTATTGTGGATCGGGTCCATAGAGTGCCAAAGCCTAAGGGTATTAATCCCTCTCTTCCACGCGATGTAATAGCGAGGGTTCACTTTTTTACTACTAAAGACGCATTCCTGAGAGTATTAAGGAATAACCCTGAACCTTCGGATTTATATAAAGGCATTTCAGTGTATGCGGATCTCTCAGCGGCAACACTCGCTAGACGGAGGGAATTTGGTTTGATTATGAAGCTGCTTAGACAGCTGCATATCAAGTACCGCTGGGGATTCCCAGTAAAGCTACTGGTTTCGCACAGCGGGACACTACAGTCTCTTTCCTCCCCGAAAGAAGCTATCCGCAAACTGAAGGATTGGAGCCTACTGTCAGGGGATACACGCCTGTACCCCCCAGAAGAGCGCTTCCCGGCGAAGATAAACCCAGAGTGGGACACGACCTGACCTGTGAAACCCCACTTTGAGGGGACAACAGGAGGACATTGCGTGAGAGAGCTGGATCGGAGGGTACACCTATTGCAGTTTGAAGAATTACCCCCGATCCTTTCATCTTCTTCTTCTCCCTATCCTCTGTAGGGCATTAACGGTCAGCGATCTCAAAGACATGCTGATCCCTATGTTCTTATTAATGTTTCATTGTGGGTCCATAAGGTTCCGAATTTGGATAGAGAATACCTACTTGTTGGGCAGGGAAGGGTTTGTAACAACTGCCTTCTGATAGATTACTTTGGGAGGGTATATACTGGAGTACTTCTTGGTATAACAGCGGGTTAAAAATCTATTCTCTGAACGTGCGGGGATTGAATTCCCCATACAAACGTTCACAGATGTGGGCGGACATTTTTAAGTCATGTTGTGATATTGCTTTTATTTAAGAGTCACACCTTCTCGAGGGGAACGCGCAGAGATGTGTTCATAGGAGGTTCCCGAGCATCTTCCATGCTTATTGTCACGACCGCTATCCCAGCAGCAGTCGTGTCGCACCAGACGGAGGGAAGGGGGACCCTTATCTACGGATGGGAAATAGAACGGCCACCCCTGACAAACCCTAAGCTGGCACCTGTCTGCCCTGATACCCTAGACGGGGTGTGAACCCGTGCTGCGAGCAGGATGCCTAAACCCTGAGTCACCCTCAGAAGACTAGACTAGGGAAAGGCAGATGGGAGCACTAGTCACCATCACTCATGTCTAGGAGAACAACAGGGGAAGACAGCAACAAACAAACAATCTCCAGCAGAGATAGACTTATCCAGTCACGAGCAGAGAAGATGATCCCAATAACGACAGTCCATGCCAGATAAGAGCTCCACAGCAATACCGTCAAACGATCTCCTTCAAAGGTCAGAATAGCACTGGAAGTAAGGTCTATATCTGGCAATGACTGCAAGTGAAACTGAAACTAATATAGTAGCTGGGAGTGGCAGACAGCACTCACCTGAGAAGAATGCCTACAAACTCCCAGTCAGGACCAAAAGGTTCACAAGGCAAAACCCAGATGACATACCCTGAACCACGGAGCAAACTCACAAGCTATCGCGAGTAGCAAGTCGCTGCGACCTTCTCTTCCCAGACCTATCTGGATCAGTCACAGTCGTGACACTTATGCTACGAATAAGAGGAAGGCCGGGGTGTTTATTTGCATTAAGTCATCTGTTGCGTTCTCCTTGGAGAAGTGGGTTAGAGACTCCTCCGGGAGGTACATTTTTTTACTTTGCACGATTAATGGCTTTAAACTTACCTTGGTGTCGGTGTATGCTCCCACGACCAGACAGTTAGCCTTTTGTAATCGGCTGCTTAAGAAAGTACAGGCACTGGCGGTGGTGGCGACTTTAATGCTCCGATTTAATATGCTATAGACTACAAATCACCCCATCCTTCACATCGTCGTGACTTACAGGGAATTAAACGTGAATCCCCTTACCACGATATCTGGCGGTATCAACACGGCGATGAAAGGGATTTTACTTATTTCTCCTCAGCCCATTTATCCCATTCACGGATAGATTTTTTTTTGATCTCGAGAAATATCATTCATTCAGCACTTGGGTAGGAGATTGGAGTGGCCACTTGGTCGGATCATTCCCCCATTAGCCTAGTGATAGATGATGGATTCCCCCCACCCCTGCCTCCACAATGGCGGCTAAACACATATTTGCTTAAGTGCCCCGAGAGAGTTGGGGACTACAATAACTCTATTAAGGAGTTCTTCTCCTTTAATAACACTCATGATGTGAATATGGCAACATTGTGATGTACCAAAAAAGCATACATGAGAGGTATCTCTTTACAATCTGCAGCTAGATTTAATAGATCTAGAAGGGAAGCACTTGACAAGGCTTTACAGCGCTTGCAAGCGGTAGAACGTAGGCATAAGGTGTGTAATGACTCCTCCTCTCTGGCAGATTTGCAGGAGTGCAGATCTTTCTTGAGGTCCCTTCTGCTCTACAAACAGGAGTGGGGTCTGAAGAGAATGAAGGCAGTATTTTATCATGAAGGGGATAAGGCAGGGGCTCAACTGGCGAAGAGACTTAAGAAAAGGCAGGCAGATTCCTGAATACTAAATCTCCATTACTCTAATAAGACATAGCGGATGCATTTGCAGCCTATTATTCCTCTTTGTATAATTTAAGACAGGTTAAAAATACCCCCCAACCTTCTTCTAAAGGTATTAGGTCCTTTTTGGACTCGATTTCCCTCCCTGCCTTGTCTCCTGATTCTCTTGCCACCCTGAACTCTCCGGTTACCCAGAAAGAAATCTGGAATGTAATTAAAAGTACCCCTGCAAACAAATCCCTGGTCCGGATGGCCTGCCGGCAGAATATTATAAAACGTTTCATGTACAATTACTTCCCCTGCTGGAGCGTTTATTTTCAGGTTTTATGCACTCAGGTAATATTCCGCCGGAAATGTTGTCCGCAACCGTGGTGACTTTGCCCGAACCAGGGAAACCCCCCACAGCCCCTGAGAATTTCAGACCCATATCCCTGCTCAATTCTGACCTCAAATTGTTTACTAAATTACTAGCTTCACGTATTAATAAAATCCTGCCGTCGTTGGTGGCACCTGATCAGGTGGGGTTTATCCCGGGCCGCCAATCCAGAGATGGGACTAGACGCATGATCTATTTGCTCCAAGTGGCTCACTGGTCCGGGTCTCCCAGTGTCTTTGTCTCCTTAGATGCTGAAAAAGCATTTGACAGGGTACACTGGGGATTCCTGGACCAGGTCCTACGGAAATTTGGATTTGAAGGGCGCATCCTACAGGCAATCATGGGTTTATATTCAGCTCCTTCAGCAAGAGTGTTAACCTCAGGCTTCCTCTCAGCCCCCTTTCTCGATTACCAACGGCACCAGGCAGGGTTGCCCGCTTTCCCCTCTTATCTTTGCTCTATGAATAGAACCATTGGCGGAAAAACTCCGTACCTGCCTGGTATCTGGGATCAAGGTAGGGAGGGAATCTCATACTATTGGACTGTATGCGGATGATGTCATCCTAACCTTGTCCAATCCCTTAGAATCGCTGGAGGCTACGTCTCAGATTCTTTCTAAATACACAAAGGTTTCCTATTACAAGTTAAACCCTATTTTAGTCCCAGACCCCCTTAAAAGAGCCATATCAGCTAGTCACACTTTCTCCTGGGTAAATAACTCACTCACGTATCTGGGAATAGAACTCACCCACATAGTCTCAGAGTTGATCCCCACCAATTTCAACAATCTGAGAGCGGATCTCCAAAAAGACTATGTCAAATTCACAACTGCGAATCTTTTTTGGATAGCCAAAATCAATTCAGTCAAAATGTTAATACTACCAAAAATTCTGTACTAATTTAGGTGCCTTCCACTTTCAATTCCAAAACGCACCATTGATTTGCTCCAAAGGGACATGCTGCAGTTCATCTGGCACAATGCTAGCTGCAGGATCACTAAGAAAATGTTGTTTCCCCCATTAAGGTTGGGAGGCTTAGGAGTTCCAGACCTGCATAGTTATTATCATGCTAACTTGTTGGATCAAGCAATGTCTTGGTGGTCTCCAGAGTCCCCACAATGCTGGCTCAACATAGAAGAGCATTTTGCTAAACGGAGGTCCCTCAGATCTGTACTGGTGGCTCATAGCATGAGGCCACTCTCATACAGAGTAGAGTTAGAAACCATGAGAGCAACTTTGAGGGCATGGGCACATTTACTTAAGCTTAAACCTCAGTTGCCCTTAGAGGCTAAATCCCTACCATTATCCTCTATAGAATATCATATCCCCTCCATCTCTATACTCCCTTGGCTTAACGCCGGCATTGGTACAATTGGAGATCTTTTTCTGGATGGGGTGCTGAAGGACTTCCAATCTTTACATTCTAAACAAACAAAATAATAGCTTATCTCAAGGAGACCAGCTACAGAAAACACTGTGGAGCCTCATTTAAGAGTCTCAACACAGCAATCCAAAGTGCAAAGCTCCCTGGGAAACAGTAATATGCAAAATAAATGTGGAGCCCCAGTATTGGGTCTACAACACAATGAAAGCCAGATATCCCTCAAAGGAAGGAAAACCGAGCAAAGGGGTGTCTCCATCACAGAGATCACCAAATCCACCATATCAAGTGGGCCCTATGTCAAGATCCCACTTTTTTACAAGCTTTAAGGATATGATGGGGAAAACCTAAGCCAGTTATCCATCCACAGACAGCTGTTTCGGGGTGTTGCCCCTCATCAGTGTGGAGCAGGATTCTGGCTAACCAGGAGCAATGCCTTGGAGACTACTCAAACAAAATAATAGCTTATCTCAAGGAGACCAGCTACAGAAAACACCACAGAGCCTCAATTAAGAGTCTCAATACAGCAATTCAAAGTGCAAAGCTCCCTGGGAAACAGTAAAATGCAAAATAAATGTGGAGCCCCAGTATTGGGTCTACAACACAATGAAAGCCAGATATCCCTCATAGGAAGGAAAACCGGTGCAAAGGGGTGTCTCCATTACAGAGATCACCAAATCCACCATATCAAGTGGCCCCTATGTCAAGATCCCGCTTTTTTACAAGCTTTAAGGATATGACGGGGAAAACCTAAGCCAGTTATCCATCCACAGACAGCTGTTTCGGGGTGTTGCCCCTCATCAGTGTGGAGTAGAATTTAGGCTAACCAGGAGCAATGCCTTGGAGACTACTCAAACAAAATAATAGCTTATCTCAAGGAGACCAGCTACTGAAAACACCTCGGAGCCTCAATTAAGAGTCTCAACACAGCAATCCAAAGTGCAAAGCTCCCTGGGAAACAGTAATATGCAAAATAAATGTGGAGCCCCAGTATTGGGTCTACAACACAATGAAAGCCAATCTTTACATTCTAAATAGGCCGTGCCTAACTCTGTATTTTACCAATACTTACAAATATGGCACTTCCTAGCCCCGGTACCCCTCTGTTGGAATCTGGATAGGGAGGACCCGTTATATGAAGTTCTCAAAGTTAGTGGACCCAAACGCTCCAGCGCGTCACTCTGGTATTCCTTTCTCCTCTGCACACCAAACAAGGGAAAGCGACCATACATGTTGAGATGGGAGGCAGAGTTGGGTAGGGCATTTCCCCTACCAGACTGGACTGCAGCTATGTACTGGTCAGTGAAATGCACTAAGTGCATTAACCATGTGGAGCAGGCATGAAAAATTCAGCTCAAATGGTATCTCACCCCGGATAGACTATCACATAGTGCACCTGGTTACTCCCCCTTTTGCTGGAGGGGGTGTGGTATGAGGGGTAATCCGTTGCACATGTGGTGGAACAGCTCCTCCCTCACCTCATATTGGGCATCTGTTTCTCATATCTTGTCCGAAGTGATGGGCGAGTTACAATCATTGTCCCCAGAACTAGCTTTACTGGGGATAGGGCTGGATAAAGTCCCAAGAGAGTTCAGATGGGTGGTATCACACATTCTCACTGTGTCCAATAAAATCATTGCCCGCCAATGTAAACAAGCCAGTTTTCTATTAGTGAAGGAGATGGTTAATGTGGTGAACTTCCACATGCATTGCGAATTTGTTTTCGCTCCGTCTTTGTCCCACAGGATCTCCACTTATAATAGGTGGCTCCCATGGCTCTCTAGTAAATATGCTTCCCATCCTCCCATAAATATATTGTAACGTAGACCCCAAGTAGGTATGCAATTGCTTTCTGTACTGATATCTGTTGCTATCTTGGATTATGATAGGTACTATGGACCACAATTTTCTTTTATTCTACTTGTTTTTGTTTTCTTTCTTGTTTCTTCTTTTCTGTTCTTTCTTATGCACTATGAGAAAATAGCTCATGTTTTATGTTGCTGCTCTAATTTCCCACCAATGCTTTGCTGATGTACTCAGTTTTGAAGGCGCTTGTAACTCATAAGTGACTGGGATAAATTCCCTTGCGCTAGGTTGGCAGCACCCGGGTGGGTGCCCTAGTGATTCTGTTATTGGTATTCTGTATAATGAACCTTTCAACAGTATGCTAATATTGCGATTGTATTGGGACGATGCATTATTTGGTTTGTTGTATTGAAGTCATGTTTGTTTAACTCTTCAATAAAAACCGATTGAAACTATGAATAAAAATGAAATATTTTGACTTAATTTTAGCACTGTCATGAAGTACAATAAGTAACGAGAAAACAATCTCAGAATGGCCCGGATAAGTTAAAGTGTTTTAAAGTTATTACCACATAAAGTCACAAATACTCAATTCGGTCAGTGGACCGACAAAGATCCCTTTAGGGGTCCTAGACTAAATATCTTTATTGTTACAAATCTAAAATCACAAGACCTACAGAGATAGGTTAAAACTATCAGGAATGAGGAGGGGGTGACAGTTCCTCACCTGCAACTGGTGCCACCTCACACTACATAGACTATTTGTTTATTCCATGGGTGCCCGGTAAAACAAAATGAACAACATCAACTTTCCTGGCAAGTCTCGACGTGGAAGCGTTGTATAGTAATATCGATCATGAGTTGGAAATTAGAGCAGTCAAATTCTTCCTGGACACTAAGAGCACTACCTTTCACTTGCACAATAATTTTGTTTTGTCCCTTCTCGGGTTTGTTCTCACTGACAACTATTTCCTGTGTAACGGTACCTTTTTTCACCAGATAAAAGGTACCGCGATGGGCACGCCTTGTGCACCTACTTTCGCAAATATTTTTCTTGGTTGGTGGGAAGATCAGATTGTTTTTGGTGACGCACTTTCTGAGTATACCCAGTATATAACCTACTGGGGTAGATTTATTGATGACGTACTGATTTTTTGGGAGAGTGATATTGCCATTTTTCGTTATTTCGTAAGTAAACTAAATTCCAATAAGATTGGAATGCACTTTACGTATGAGATACACCCAGACTACATACATTTTCTGGACCTGAGAATATATAAGGACATACGGGGATGCATTCAGACAGAAATCTATCGGAAACCAACCTCCACATATAGTTTTCTTCATTGGTCCAGCTGCCATCCCAAGGCTTTAAAGAGGGGGATACCAGTTGGACAATATTTATGGGCGAAAAGAAATTGCTCTACTGTAGAGACTTTCCAACAGGAGGCCAATAAACTGTATAAACGTTTCAGATCCAGAGGTTATCCGAGGAAAATACTAAAAATGGCCTATAATCGAGCTAAACAGGAAAATAGGGATGACCTACTCAGCATTAAATCCAAGAGAGGGACTGACACTTCCGAAATTAAAACCATACACTGCATAGGAACTTATGACAGCCATCTGCAACAAATATTTCAGATACTGAGGAAGCATTGGAACATACTCACCAGTGATCCTGACCTGAGACAGGTTGTTCCAAGGTTTCCCAGTGTGACATATAGGAGCGGACGGAACCTCCGGGATCAACTTGTTTATAGTTTTCTACCTGAGGAGAAATTGATGTATGCATTAAAAATCAAGACGAAACCGAAAGCAATGGGATTCTACCCGTGTGGTAGTTGTACGTTCTGTAAATACCTACCATGGTTAAAAGGTTCCGCAACCCCACTGATGGACATGAATATGAGATTCGGGACCGCTTTAATTGTAAAAGCACTGCTATTGTCTATGTGGCCTCCTGTAATTGTCCCAAATTATATATTGGGAAGACAATACTGTTGTTCCGAAGGATGATTTCTGGCCATTTGAGTGCAATCAATACCAAAAAAGATACATCCCTATATAGACATATCTCATATGTCCACAACGGAAATTTGGAAGTACTAAGGTTCTGGGGTTTGTCACAGATGAAATTGGGACTGTGGTAAGGTGCAGGGTGCCGTCGTGGATGGCAGGTATGTGTCACCGAGGTTCATAGCCTCGGTGAGGTAAGAGCCCGTTTTTATTGATGTCAGCAGCAGCTAGTGCTACTGACAGAGTTTAAATAGCATGGCTGCAAAGCCGATCCGGGCCGGCTCTTACCGGGAGCAGCTAAAGTGTAGGGTGGGTGGCTGCTCCCCACGACCCAGTCCTGGTTTTGGGCTGGGTTTAAAAGCTCAGCCAGCTCAGCAGCTGGAGGTGGTGATTATCCTGGAGCTGCTAACAGGGCTCTGGAGTTCTCTGTCCTGGAGGAAAGAGCTCAGCAAGGAGGTGTTTTGTTCCTGGCTACCTGAAGCTGGATTCTCCTGCGGCTGGGCCGACAGCGTGGTGCGAACCTGCACCTACACCTCCCAGGTGACTGAACCTGTGTTGGCCTGTTTTTGTTTTGCCACGTTATTTCCGTTGTGTGTGAACTGTCACCAAAGAGACTGTTTTTTCATTTATGGTGTGCAAGTGTGAATAGAACACTGTTTGTTGCACAATCTGGACTTCTTGTTTTGCCTCTAAACTGCACCCGCACCACTGTCTACCAGAGCGACTCCCCACATTTGGTGTCGGATGCGGGCATGCGCAGTGAGGCTGGCGTGAACGCCGAAGTTTTGTTTTTCTAAAGTGCATGGAATATATTAAGCCAGCAAAGCTGCAAGCAGGAGTTTCTGGCAACATGGAGGCTGCTGTGAAGGCTCTCATAGAGGCTAACGTGCAGCAGCGGGAGACCAACCAACTACTGCTACAACATGTGATGGCGTTACAGGCGGCAGGAGCGTCCCACCACGTCCATGATGCCCGGAAAGCGGTCCGTGCGGCGATCCCAAAAATGACCCCCGCAGACGACGTTGAGGCGTACCTGGCGGTTTTGAGAAGGTCGCCGTGAGGAAAAGCTACCCCGTGACCAGTGGGCCGAGGTGGTTGCTCCGTTCCTGGCATCCGGACCCCAGCAAGTTTTTTGATTTGGCAGACGACCAGGCTGCTGACTATTCCACGGTGAAGGGGAGATCCTGGCCAGACTGGGGGTAAGCGTGTTGGTCCGGGCTCAGCGGGTCCACCAGTGGGACTTCAAAGTGGCTGAACCCGCCAGGCCGCAGTACTATGAGTTGCTGCACAGGTTGCAAAAATGGCTGCAGCCTGAGGTTCTAAGTCCGACTGCTATGCTGGACCGGCTGCTGGCTGACATGTTTTGGAGGGCCTTGCCTTACCCCCTTCAACACTGGATTGGCCAGGTATCCCCCACCGATGCCCTTGAGATGGTCGACCTGGTGGAGCGATATGAGGCCACCAGAAACCTGCAGGGGGTTCTTTTGGGAGGGGCCAGTCAAACCCCGGAAATCTCCACCCCAGTCCGGCGGCCGGCCAAACCCGCCCGGGATGTACCTCTTGCAGATCCGTCCCCAGTGGTCTGTTGGCAGTGTCGGGAGCCTGGACACATAAGGGCCAACTGTCCACAGTGGGGGAACCCATGGAGACTAATTATGGGTACCGGGCTTCCATGTATGCCCGGAGACTGTGTGCGACCGGCATCCCGGGACAATAGACAATCGTCATCTGTGCCAGGTGCAAGTCGGGGATAACCTGGCAGTGGCGCTGTTGGACTCAGGGAGCCTGGTAACCCTGGTAAGTGCTGCCCTGGTACAGCCCACCCAGTATACAGGCCGGACAGTGGGTGTGGTGTGCATACACGGAGACTTAAAGGACTATCCCACTGCTGTAATGTCTCTGTCCACGGCGGTCGGCACCTGGACTTGTGAAGTGGCGATCTCCACAAAGCTGCCCTATGAACTAATAATTGGGAGAGACTTCCCTGGTTTTCCGTCACTGTGGCCTGAGATGAAAGTGACTAATAGCCCTGAGACAGGGGTAACCCTAGCAGAGTGGCCTGATACCCCTGGAAGGCCAGAACCCTGGGAGCCCGAGTCTGAAGGGCCAGCGGTAGGGGTGACCACTGCTGCAGCGGTAGTGGGGAGACAACCCCACTGAGTGTAATGGTGGGAGACACGGAGGACTTGCCACCGGGACCTGAGTTGGCAGACCTCAATGTCTCCGGGGAAAATTTTGGGACCGCACAACACCGGGACCAAACCCTAACCAGGGCCTGGGAGAATGTGCTGGAAATTGATGGTAAACCCCAGAAACCAGGGGCTGAATTAATGTTCCCACGATTTATTGTTCTTCAGGATATGTTGTATCGGGTGAACCAAATCCGAGGTGAACCTGTTGAACAGTTGGTGGTGCCCACAGCGTATCGCAAGCTTGTCATGGAGCTTGCCCACCAACATGTTCTTGGGGGACACCTGGGGTGGCAGAAAACCCAGGACCGCATACTGCAGCGGTTTTATTGGCCCAGTGTGTTCAAGGAGGTAGAGAATTATTGTAAGACCTGTCCAACCTGTCAGGTAACTAGCCCCCAGCCACATTTCCGTAGTCCTCTGGTACCTCTGGCAATTATTGAAGTACCGTTTGAGCGAATTGCTATGGATTTAATTGGGCCTGTACCAAAGTCTGCTAGGGGCCACCAACACATTCTGGTAGTTCTCGACTATGCCACTCGGTATCCGGAGGCGGTGCCTCTGCGACATACCTCAGCTAAGCTCATTGCCAAAGAGTTAATGGAGATGTTTTCCCGTGTGGGCCTGCCAAAAGAGGTTCTGACAGACCAAGGGACCCCTTTTATGTCCAAAGTAATGAAGGAACTGTGTAAATTGTTGCGTATAAAGCAGTTACGGACGTCCGTTTACCATCCGCAAACAGACGGTCTTGTGGAGAGGTTTAACCAAACTCTAAAAAATATGTTAAAAAGGGTGGTGTCTAGAGATGGGAAGGACTGGGACCTGCTTCTGCCCTATCTCATGTTCGCAGTGCGAGAGGTACCCCAGGCCTCTACTGGGTTCTCGCCCTTCGAACTGCTTTATGGCAGACACCCTCGGGGCCTGTTGGATATCGCCAAGGAAGCATGGGAACAACAGCCTGTCCCCCACAAAAGTGTCATTGAGTATGTCGCCCAGATGCAGGAACGGATGGAAAGGGTGTTGCCCTTGGTCCGGGAGCATATGGAGGCAGCGCAACAAGCCCAGAGTAGGGTGTACAACCGTCAGGCTCGAGTGCGGGACTTCAATCCGGGAGATCGGGTTTTGGTTCTGGTACCCACCCTTGACAGCAAATTCCTAGCTAGGTGGCAGGGCCCCTATGAGGTGATCGAGAAGGTAGGGGAAGTGAATTACAAGGTACACCAGCCAGGGCGGCGCAAGCCGGAGCAGGTGTACCATGTGAATTTACTTAAGCCGTGGAAAGATAGGGACGCGGCCGACGGCCACAGCCCCCGGCCAGGGCTTCTAGGTGAAAAGGGTCCAGCCCCACAGTTCGAGGCCTGTGAAGCTGTAACCACGGTAAAAATTGCAGACAGCCTGTCTTCCAAACAAGTTCAGGAAGTCAGGGAGTTCCTCAGTCGGAACGCGGATGTGTTCTCGGACCTCCCTGGCCGCACGTCTCTCATCCGACATGACATCGTCACTGAGCCTCAGGCCAAGGTCCGGTTAAAACCATACCGGGTACCCGAGGCTCGGCGGCGGGCCATCGCGGAGGAAGTGCAGTTAATGTTGAAGCTTCGATGTCATTGAGGAGTCGAAAAGTGAGTGGGCCAGTCCCATAGTCCTAATACCCAAGCCGGATGGGGCGTTGCGGTTCTGCAACGACTTTCGCAAGTTAAATGAAGTATCCAAGTTTGACGGCGTATCCCATGCCCCGAGTAGACGAGCTTGTTGAAAATTTAGGACAAGCCCGTTATTTTTCTGTGCTGGACCTCACTAAAGGGTACTGGCAGGTACCCTTAACGGAGCGGCTAAGGAAAAACCGCGTTTGTTACCCCGCAGGGCCTGTATCACTACAAGGTGTTACCCTTTGGCCTGCATGGCGCCCCCGCCACTTTCCAGAGGTTAATGGACATAGTACTGCGACCACATCGTCGGTACGCCTCGGCCTACTTAGATGATGTAGTCATCCACAGCTCCGACTGGGAAAGCCATTTACCCAAGGTGCAGGCGGTAGTGGATGCCCTGAGGAAAGCTGGACTAACCGCCAATCCAAAAAAGTGTGCGATTGGGTTGGAAGAGACCAAATATCTGGGATATGTAATTGGGCGGGAGTCATCAAACCTCAGGTAACTAAGGTAGAGGCCATTCGTAGCTGGCCCCGACCGGTCACCACCAGGCAGGTAAAGTCGTTCCTGGGGATTGTAGGATACTACATGAGGTTTGTGCCCCACTTTGCCACAATAGCAGCGCCATTGACAGACCTGTTGAAGGGGCGAAAGTCTGGGAGGGTTAGCTGGAGTGAGAAGGCGGAGGAGGCTTTCTCCGCGTTGAAGTCGGCCCTGTGTGGGTCCCTGGTTTTGGTGACACCCGACTTCAACAAGGAGTTTGTCGTACAGACCGACGCCTCGGAGGTAGGCCTCGGTGCGGTACTGTCGCAGGAGGTCAACGAGGAAGAACATCCCGTTGTCTTCCTGAGCCGTAAGCTCAGTCCCGCCGAGTCCAGATATAGTATAGTGGAGAGGGAGTGCCTGGCTATCAAGTGGGCACTCGAATCTCTCCGCTACTACCTGTTAGGGAGGAGGTTCCGTCTGGTGACCGACCATTCCCCCTCAAATGGATGAGTCAGGCCAAGGAGAGGAATGCTCGGGTCACCAGGTGGTTCCTATCCCTTCAAAATTTCAAGTTCTCCGTGGAACATAGGGCAGGTCGCTTGCAGGGAAATGCAGATGCCCTTTCCCGCGTCCACTGCCTCACATGTGTCCACCCCTCAGGGTTGAACAAAGGGGGTGTGTGGTAAGGTGCAGGGTGCCGTCGTGGATGGCAGGTATGTGTCACCGAGGTTCATAGCCTCGGTGAGGTAAGAGCCCGTTTTTATTGATGTCAGCAGCAGCTAGTGCTACTGACAGAGTTTAAATAGCATGGCTGCAAAGCCGATCCGGGCCGGCTCTTGCCGGGAGCAGCTAAAGTGTAGGGTGGGTGGCTGCTCCCACGACCCAGTCCTGGTTTTGGGCTGGGTTTAAAAGCTCAGCCAGCTCAGCAGCTGGAGGTGGTGATTATCCTGGAGCTGCTAACAGGGCTCTGGAGTTCTCTGTCCTGGAGGAAAGAGCTCAGCAAGGAGGTGTTTTGTTCCTGGCTACCTGAAGCTGGATTCTCCTGCGGCTGGGCCGACAGCGTGGTGCGAACCTGCACCTACACCTCCCAGGTGACTGAACCTGTGTTGGCCTGTTTTTGTTTTGCCACGTTATTTCCGTTGTGTGTGAACTGTCACCAAAGAGACTGTTTTTTCATTTATGGTGTGCAAGTGTGAATAAAACACTGTTTGTTGCACAATCTGGACTTCTTGTTTTGCCTCTAAACTGCACCCGCACCGCTGTCTACCAGAGCGACTCCCCACAGGACCTAGACAAGGCAATTTAGATAATCTACTTCTGAAGGAAGAAGCCAAGTGGATCTACAGGCTACAGACCCTAAATCCACTCGGATTGAATGAGGGATTCTCCTATTTCGCTTTTTTATGAATCCCCGAGTACTTATGGTCACCATCAATATGTGACAGCCCAAGACTTGATTTATAACCCCTAAAGATACATATACTTGGTAACACCGGGTCTCCTGCCATCTGGTTCTATTCTGTTCATTTTAGCAATAATATGCGTATGGCATACTGATATCAGGGCACTAATATACCCCCTTTATTTATATTGTACCCTTTTTCCATCCTAAACTCAAATTGACAATGTGTCTTATCTGTCTACTCCACCAGTATTGATATTTGTTTCATAGACTGATTGCAGTCAGGTGCTCATTGTTTACATATATGTCATGTACATGACACAACTTATTGATTGGTTATATTGTTGGAGGTGTTGGCCACTTGACCCTATGACTGTCATCTCGACCTATGACACAATCTCACCCCATTGTAGAAGTGATATAGGTCCTGCGAGGTATTTCTAGAGCTAGCTAGCACAGGCACACCTCTTGATCACATGATATAACCTTACTCCATTGGAGAATCGACACAGGTCCTTCACGTAAGCCTCAGAGATAGTGGATGACATCAGTGCAGGCTGATGTCATCCAAGGCCCCACCCCCCGATCACATGACTATAATGGTCATCATTCATGTTATCTCATCTAATTGGCTGGTCACCACAGGTCCTGCACCGCAGGTCCACTTTGCATTCTAGGCACCACCTCCCAATCACATGACTACTATAGTCATCAATCATGTGATCTCACCAGATTGGCTGGTCACCACAGGTCCATTTGGCTAGCCTTGGAAAATTTACTAGTGTTGGTGGAGTGAACGATTCATATTTAGATCACCTGATTCTTAGTAGGAGTTACCCAGTGATCAGTCAGCTCATTGGCTAAAGTCAAAAAGAAGGGTGGAGACTTCTCCATTTAGGAGGGCATCCAAGCGTGCGCCGACCCTATTGCTCCAAGCCCCTGACGAAGCCGCATCACGGCGAAACATGTCGGGTGGAGGAGTGTTAGGCGCGGCCTTTTAGGCAGGAATGGAGAGCAAATACGGCCCATGAATGTGTGTGACCACCACTGTTTGTTTATGGGCAGATATCTTAGGCCTGTGAGACACCTAACAGAAAGATAGCTCTCAGTGAGGGGACAGGAATTAAATGTAGTGTGCTGGTACTGAGCTGCAGTTCCTACACAATGGAACTAAATAGTGCTCTTGGTCTGAATGTTAATCGACTGTATGTGATTTTCACCAATCATACAATCCTATTACTATTGGCAATAAGTGCCACGAGTTTGTGCGAGATTGAGTGCGATACTTACCAATTCTAGTGTCACAATTCCAACGGCAATAGACACCATTATTTCCCACTCCAAACTGTACCACAGAGTGGCCAGCACAGACCTAATAATAGTTGTGTCAGCTCAAATAAAATTAATACCATTGCCAGCACTCTCAGCAAGATAACACTCAATGGTAGCAGCCTAGGTTGCACCTAATTGTGCACCAATGAGCTCCTAGTTTTGCACAGCAGTACCACACATGCAAACTACACCTGATACTTAATGTACCCTAGCTATCCTCAGGTTTATGACAGGCCCTGCGCCCATGGAATAAACAAATGGTCTATGTAGTGTGAGGTGGCATCAATTTCAAGTGAGGAACCGTCACCCCCTCCTCATTCCTGATAATTTTAACCTATCCCTGTAGGTCTTGTGATTTTAGATTTGTAACAATAAAGATATTTAGTTTAGGACCCCTACAGGGTTCTTTGTTGGTCCACTGACCGAATTGAGTATTTGTGAAATTATCCTGAGGGCCCAAAAATTGGACAAATTCTGTTTGTCATACCACATAAAGTGACACGTCAGATTTGCAAAATTATGTTGTGCCCTGAAGGTGAAAAATGGGTTGAAGGAATGGGTTAAAGGAAAGAGCATTATAAACTAAAAAGTAACTTACACAGAAAAACTACCAAAAATTCTTCAAAAAAATTTTCTATGAACATTTGGGCAGATTTATCAAACTGGTGTGAAGTAGAACTGGTTTAGTCGCCCATAGCAACCAATCAGATTTCCCCTTTCATTTTCCAGAGGAACTGTTTGATAAATCCTCCCCTTTAATTGTGATAAACTATGCCTAAGGCCTCATGCACACGACCGTTGTTCTGGTCCACATCCGAGCCGCAGTTTTTGTGGCTCGGGCACGGACCCATTCACTTCAATGGGGCCGCAAAAGATGCAGACAGCAATAGGCATCTCTATAATGGACAGCCCGTTTTTTGCTGTCCGTGTTGCATCCGTGTTTCACGGACGCTGAACAGCTGAAAAATAATTTTCAAAGCATCTCTTCTTAATGATCTGTGAAACATGGATGCAATACGGATGGCATCCGTGGTTTTCATGGACCCACAGACTCTAATGGACGTGATGGATGGGTGAACATGGATAAAATAGAGCATGCATGCGTGCTAAAAACACGGACCCACGGACCGTGTTAAAACACTGATATCTGAATACACACATTAAAATGAATGGGGACGTATGCTGTCTGTGGAGAACACATACAGCACACACCTGTGAAACACTGACATGTGAATGAGGCTTAATGCTGCACAATGAAGTAAGAGGCTTATATTTCATCAAGGATCTTATACAACATATTTCTCTGTACACTCAGCAGCAAATTGATATATACATTGAAAAGCAAGATAAGATTTGGAAAATGCAGTCATTTTTCTTCATTAATTGTAGAGGAATGTCAGTGTGTATATTTCATACTAATGAAATAGAAAGAGAAGGGGGTGTGAGAGAGAGGCCATGAATGCACGAATGACCCTCATATTCTAGTATTTCAGTATAAAATGTGCTCAGAGACAGTTGAGTGCAAGGGCATAACTATTAAGGGTGCAGAGGCTGCAATCACATCTGGTATCTAGTGCCAGAAGGGGGCCTCTGTCGTGTAAAAAGATACCTGTGAAGGGCAGATGGTGGTGGTGGGGAGATTTTGCACTGGGGCCCCGTATACATCTTTTGTAATGTGGCTTATACAACATGGTTTCATTTGCATTTGGTTCTTTTCATCATTCAATGAGTCTTCATCGTGAAGACTAAAGGAAAGAAATGGGGATGAACACAGGACTATAATCTGCACTGATGTATCCTTCTTGTCACAGTGAGTTGAGGCTCTTTGGATATAATGTAAAAAATCCGTCACTGCCAATCTTCAAACCCGAAACTTTATTAGGAAATACACATGTAGATAAAAACTTTCTTGACGCAGAATAAAGGAGAAAAAAAAGGATTATTCTCAGAAAAAAATAAAAATTTCGGACTTCCGGTTCCGGCGCTGGGATGCAGGACGCAGAGTAAGTAAGCTCCGGGCACAAGCTCCCCCAAAATCGCCTGCGCTCCATCTATAGCGGCAATAAGGAGCCCCAGAGGACACTCCTGGACTCCTGAACCGGTGGTGACTTACGGTCCATGGACCGATACCTGCTGAGGAGCGGCAGAAGGAAAATTAAGAGCGGCATTGTACAGGACACAAGCACCATGCTGAGCAAGATGGCGCCTTCCCGCCCCACGTCTCCGGTCAAAGCTGCAGATACAGAGACTGAGGAGGTAATACGCTGCACAGCAGATGTAGAGCTGGCTAAAATCGACTACAAAGTACTAGCCATAGAGGTAGCTAAGTATTTGGCCCCGGACATCAGGGAAACGCTATCGAAGACCCTAACACAATCTCTTCATGAGCTACATGATGCGGTGGCTAGACATGATGCTCACATAGAGGAGTTAGAGCAGCGAGTGGCGGGAATGGAGGAAGACATGACCAGAAATAGCCGAGACATACAAGATCTGTACAAGCAGAACATCATTTTGAAAGATCGCCTGGAAGACCTAGAGAACAGGTCCAGGCGGAACAACCTGCGTATAGTCGGCTTACCGGAGAGCATCAAACCCCAGGCACTCAAGGACATATGCGAACTTGAACTACCGCAGGCACTTAACCTGGAGGGACGGCACAAAGTGGAGAGAGTTCATCGGGTAGGTCCGGCTGTCGATCTACAAAGAATGAGGAAGCCGGACTCCCGCAACACACTGCCAAAACCTCGTCAAGTTATTATGAGATTTCTAGATTACTGTGATAAGGAGTCCATACTGCGAGCCTTCCGGTCACGGACAGGGCCTGTGAAAATCCGAGGCCACGCGATCCTCATCTTCGCCGATTACTCGGCACTGGTGGCAAAGAGGAGACGCGAATTTAGCCCTATTTGCACCGAACTTTACAAGAGACAAGTGCGCTTTCAACTATTATTCCCGGCCATATTGAGGGTGACGCATGAGGACGGCTCTGTAAAATCCTACCATGATCCCGAGGCGGCTGAGGAGCTTTTTCGGAGCGACGATGGCCTCAGAGGCCCTATTCGGGAGAGACATTCTCAGCAACAGCGGGAGCTAGAGAGAGGCAAACCACGGAGCCCAGAGTGGAGGCGCTCCTCGCCTGAAGACACGGGAAGGAGCGACTGGGAGCAGATACCCGGCGACAAACGATCACCTCGACCAAGGAGGAGAGACTCTAGGTCGCGATAGCTTCCAGGAGACAATATGCCCTACTCACAACCAGTGCTGGGGCACTGTTATATCCTTTTTCATAATGCAAGCGGGATTCCATAGGGGGTTATATGTGCTGACATAAATGGGAGGATGAGGGACGAAACGCCCGCGTAGACCGCTGTTGAGGACTATACGTTTATTGTTCAATAGCATAATATGTTAACTGTGCTAGAGGGTCTTGTACACTTGTGTTCGGGGAATGGGGAGCTGTCCCTGCAGCCCAGAAAAAAGGGAGTCATGAAAAGGAGATGCGGGATGTGAATATAGTATCTTTCTTGGCAAACGCCATAACGAGAATGATTCATACTTATGGGATAGTTGGGGGGAGGGGGGAGAATATAGGGAAAGTTGGATGTGTTCTACTGCGCTTTACTTTACTGTTTTGTGCATCAGCTTACACGACCTACGCTAAATATCTAAAATTCCAGAATACCAAGGAGGAAAGCAACTTTGGGGTTAATTACCAGATTCCAGTCCCAGATAGCTCAGCTACCGAGGGAGTATATGAGGATAATTAGCTGGAATGTTAAGGGCTTGCGCTCTCCACAGAAAAGGGGGATGGTCTTGCGCCATCTTAAAAAACTGAAAACGGACGTAGCCCTACTTCAGGAAACCCATTTAGAAGTAGGAGACTTTGGGAGAATGAAAAAATTGTGGGTGGGACAAGTGTTCGGGTCGTCCTCTTCTGGGCGGAGAGCGGGAGTCTTAATTTTGCTCAATAAAGCTTTTAACTATCAAGTGCTGGGGTCCTCGTCGGATGATCAGGGGAGATGGGTGAATATCTCACTCCGGATCCAAGGGGTGGATTACACTATTTATAACATCTATGGTCCTAATAAGGATAACGCACAATTTTTCAAAACGCTAGAGGGTTGTCTATTAGTGGAGCAATCCCCTAACTTAATAGTGGGAGGTGATTTTAACGCTGTGGTCATGGGAACGGAGGACAGGAGCCCAGGCTCCAGTAGTAGTAAGTCACCCAATGCTCAGGACTCTGTTTTACTCCCCCTTATGGAGGCTGTGGGGTTGGTTGATCCTTGGCGGCAATTCCACCCTGACGAAAGGAGTTATACCTTTTACTCCAATGCAAAAAACTCGTGGTCGCGTATTGATAACATATTGTTGAGGGGTACCATAATGAGCTGGGTGATATAAGCTGATTTGGGAGACATTCTCATATCTGACCACGCCCCAGTGGAATTAACTCTGAGGGACTCATTTCCTAGGGGAAAGGATTATTTGTGGAGGTTTCCCTCAAATCTGGTGGGGAATGAGGATTTTGTAAATAAGCTAATAGGATGGTGGGAGGAGTTTAAAGTAGATAACCAAGCTCATGTTAATGATCCTGAACTGTTTTGGCACACGTCCAAGGTGGTTATGAGGGGACGGATCATAAGTTATGTACTCGGTAAAAAGAAATCTTGTCAGCAAAAACTGGAACAGGCTAGCGAGAAGGTCAGGCAGGCTTTTAGAGTGTTTACTAACAACCCCTCCATAGAGAATAAATCAAAATGGGTAGAGGCCCGTCAAGATTTTGAAAATTGGGAAAAGGTGAGGGAATCTCTGTATCACACGAACTTGGAGGCGAAATTGTATAAATACGGGAACAAGGCTGGACGATTGCTGGCCACTTTAGCTAAAGGACAGAGACAACCTCATTATGTATCCAGCCTTAGAGATAGTAGTGGTCAAGTGAATCATGACCCGGCAGCCATCAATGAGATTGTAGGCGAATATTATGCAGCTCTTTACAAGGACGATGTACAGGCCCCTCTAATTGACACCCTGCTTGAAAGGGTGGAGCTTCCCTCGGTATCCACTGAACAGCTCCAAAGTTTGAACAAGGAAATATCATTAGAAGAACTGCAATTTACCATCAAGAAATTGAGAAACGCTAAAGCTCCGGGACCGGACGGCATTACTGGGGAATACTTCAAGGCGCTGCTGCCTCAAGTGACCCCAATCTTATTGGAGCTTTACAATGGTGTGCTGCAGGGAACTGCTCGCCCAGATAAAGACAACATATCTTACATCAAACTACTTCCTAAGCCTGGTAAAGACCCTTTACACCCTGGCTCTTACCGGCCGATATCTCTTATAAATGTAGACACGAAGATCCTGTCCAAAATACTTGCTGATCGACTGGGATTCATCCTCCCGTCGTTAATAGGGTCTGAACAGGTAGGCTTTGTTCATGGCCGTTCTGCAGTTACAAATATTAGGACTGTTCTCACGGTACTAGACAGAGTGGTACACGCCCCACATCAGGGAGAAACTCCAGTCATGCTCACCTTAGATGCAGAAAAAGCCTTTGATAATGTCAGGTGGGCATGGCTGGAAGCAGTTCTGGATAGAATGGGCTTTAGTGGGGCTTTTAGAAGTTTTCTAGCCAAATTGTATGAAAGCCCGAAAGCCAGGGTTTACACCCAAGGCTTTCTTTCGCGACCATTCCGATTATTCAAGGGCACGCGGCAGGGCTGCCCACTATCGCCGCTTCTGTTTAATATAGCGTTAGAGCCACTTGCGCGACTGCTATGTTCATCTGATCTATATGCGGGGATACCGATAGGCTCCACTCAGGTCAAGGCGGCTCTATTTGCCGATGACGTGATCCTATTTATGGCTCGCCCAGAGGATCACCTACCCGGTATATATGAAGCTCTAAAGAGATTTGGAACTTACTCAGGGTATAAAATTAATACGTCTAAATGTGAAATGTTACCCCTGAGACCCTTGGGAAAGTCATTAACACAGCTACTTTCGAGGTTAGGGGTTACTATTGCTAACTCTCACATTACCTATCTGGGCATAAAGGTAGGCAAAGATCCGCACTCCCTCTACCGACTGAATTTCCCCCCTCTGATTTCTAAAATTGTCGCGGATTTAAAGAGATGGCAGGGGCTACCGTTGTCTATGGTAGGGCGCAGTCATCTAATCAAGATGATGGGGGTGGCAAGACTTATGTATCCCCTCCAGACGATACCATTGCTACTTAGACACGCCGACGTAAACCAACTAGAGAGTGCTTTCACACAGTTTTTATGGCGAAACAAGAAACCGAGAATTTCGTTAGATAAGCTAAAACTACGTAGAGACCAAGGGGGATTGAACTTCCCTGACATCCGGGGTTATAACATAGCTTGTAACTGTCGCTATATTTTAGACTGGGTCAATCGGACATCATACTATACGAATCATAAGCTAGAGTCTCAGTTTGCGAAGCCATGGAACTTGGTGGCATTGTTACACACCAGCATCCCTAAACTACCCACTGTAATCAAACGATCTCTTGTTACGAGAGACACAATCATAACTTGGAAAATTTTGCGGAAGATGTTCCGATTACCTTATCAGGTATCTAAGCATCTACCAATACCTGGAAACCCAGGCTTCGAGCCAGGACTTTCTACCGCTTGGGTGAGAGAATGGCCCCCTAGAGGGATTAAAACGATAGGTGACCTTTTCCATGACAAGGAGGCCAGATGGTTGACACATGAGGAAATGGTAGAGAAGTGGAATGTGTCTAGGGATACTTTCCTCCCCATTATGCAACTGAAAGCATATAGCAGGAGAATAGTTCTAGACTTGTCCAGAGAATGGGGACCTAATGTCTTCGACTCGTTTATCATAACAAAAAATAAGCCGACGATCTCATTCCTGTATCAATCTCTGAGGGAATACTGGGAAAAAACCAATCTGAAAACGTTGTTTCGAGGATGGGAGGAAACGCTAGGAATCAAAGACATATATAAACCAGTGAGTGCCGGGATAGAGGCACTACATAAAGCCGTACTAAGCGAGCAGTGGAGGGAAACCCACCTAAAAATCTTGCATAAAGCCATTTATGGTTTTGACATCCCCAGGTCAGCATCTAAACAAGATAGGTTGGTAGCATGCCCGAAATGTGGTCAACAAGGCTCGAACTTATTTCATGGTTTATGGGATTGCCCGAACTTAGCGAGCTTTTGGAAGGAACTAGGGTTGGTGCTTTTCAAAAGTGGGGGAAAAGAGAGGGAGATCACAGCTCATATGGCAATCATTCATGTCGAGATACAAAAGGAGAACCAATCGGGGACAGTCTACACAACATCGTATCTTCCCCCCCTGGGACATAAACTGATTATGGCAGCGAAAAAATGTTTATTAAGATTTTGGTTAAATCCAATGGTTCCTTCAGTTGATATGGTGGTCGATCAGCTCAGACACATATTTCATCTTGAATGGCTTGAGGCACTGCAGGAGAAGGAGACTTTAGGGAAAAAGTTATATCAGGTCTGGCGCAAGTTTATAGTACATTATATTGCAAGCACAGAGTATCCTAGGATAATGTCCCCACTCAAATTAACGACGTGGTATCTGCTAGAGGACCTAAAGGGGAATCTGGGTGTTCTGAAGGTGCTTTGACTGATTAATTACCTCTGAATTTAGCGGTCCGTCTTCGGTCATGAGGTGAGCTGATGCGGGGAAGGGGGGGGGGAGGGGGAGGGAGTTATTGCAGTCACAGATTGTATTTCCATGCATATACTTTATCTTGTTATATCAGGAGATCTTGTAATGACTGTACTGTGTTGAAAAATTTGAAAATTCAATAAAAATTATATTTAAAAAAAAAAAAAAAATTTCCTAGTCACCACAAAAAGATTGGCAAGAGAGGGTGAAAATTTCACCCCCATTGACGCACTATGTATCTGTAAAAAGAAATCCCCATCAAAACCAAAATAGCTATGTTTTAGGAAAAAATCAACAGATGACAGCATGAACTGTTTCGTTTCATCATTATAAAAGCTATATATGTTCAGATGATGCGATAATGCCTGCAAAGCCAAATCATGAGATATGCTTGAAAAAAATGAAGCAACATCACAGGTAATCCAAAAATAATTAGGCTGCCATTGTATATCTTGTAATGACTATGAGACATGCTTACTGTCCCGCTAATAACCAGGAACTTGTATCACCAATGGTTGTAAAATCTGATCTACTCATTGCCCCAGTCTTTCACTCAGTAAACCAATGCCTGCAACTATGCGATGCATAGGAAGGGGAAAAACCCTTGGGCAGTGAGTGAAAGACAGGGAAAATTGGATATGACGCAAACAAAAATTCACATGTCAATCTGCAGTAAGTGGTTTCATCATGGAGAAGCTGTATATTAGGTTTCCCATATAACGTGGAATCTAAAGCAACTCCCTTGTCTGCTGAATGTACCACCAGTCTGTCATTACGTTTTATATCATATAAAGCCGATTTCTCTTTTTTAGTTAGATCAGTAGTGCGATTCTCATTCGATATATTCATATGCAACTAAACTAACCCTGCTTTAACAAATCCTGGAAATGATCCAAAACTAAAGTCCTAGATTTGACTGGAATAAAAATCAGGTTTTGGGATCCGTATCAATGGAGGTGGAGTGACATCCTTCACTGATTCAGACAACTATTTTGTGTAATACAAGACTGTACGTCAGAAGTAAAGTTGTCATTCTCAAGAACTTTCATAGAACACAGCCCTGCGAACACATTTTTTGCATGTGAAGAGGGTTAAGAATTTTCTGTGGCATCACTAGAATCCAAATCGGATGATTCAATATAAAAAAAAGAGGCCGTATTCGATTTTCTGAGTTTTTAAACCACAGAGGGGCGGAGATCGCAGGAGAAAGTTACTATCGAGAGAGATTTTGAGTTTTCATGCTAGAAACTAAAGTTCCGAACGGCCTTAATAAGAGGAGGGATGTGATTTATTATTATTATTAATGCCAAATTATATGCATGTTTTTTTTTTTTTTCCTCAATTTTGAACTTTAGACTCTATTTCTTTATGATTTACAGTGTTTGATGAGGTTCTCTGTAATGAATGTGTTAATGAACTGTGCATTTACTTGCTGTTTTTTCACTTACTGCATGTGGTTGAACTGATGTGTAATAGATAAATGAACAGTTCATCATAGTCACTTTCTTTCACTTAATTGGTGATGTATTGATCTCCAGTTGGATGTTTGATTCGAATACGTGTTTGAAAAACAGAGCTCTGTGTGATTTTTTTTTAATGCTTTTGACCAGGCATGCTCAACCTGCGGCCCTCTAGCTGTTGTAAAACTACAACTCCCACAATGCCCTGCTGTAGGCTGATAGCTGTTCAGGCATGCTGGGAGTTGAAATTTTGCAACCGCTGGAGGGCCGCAGGTTGAGTATGCCTGCTTTTGACAAAGGGCAAGTACTGCCCAAAAAGCGTCAAGAAATCTGCAATTGTATTTCCTAATAAAGTTTATTGATTGAATATCAGTGCTGAATTTTTTATATTTCATCCTGAAGACTGTTTTAACATGAATACAAGAGATTTCATAAATTAGTTACATAGGCTAAGTGAATAAATATATTTACTACTATCTACTATGTGATAAAAAATATAAAGCAGACAAATCACACACAGAGTAGTAAAAGTAAATAACAATCACTGGCCTGCAACACAATGGGGGGGAACTCTTGTCACCATATTGAAGCACATGGCCTACACCCCATAGGGATACAAGAGAGAAATAGTGACCAACAACATCCAACCTAGATGATGTTCTTAGTGGAACCCTGCTCTTTGTCTTTGTGCACAAAGGTTTATACCTCTCAGCCCCTCCTCCTGAGGATGTCCAGTGTGGAGAACGCATGTGCCATAAGTTGACCACTCTGGGATGTGGCCTTAACAGCACAATGGGAGGTTTATATATATTATCTATCCTTAACTCACTATATTACATGGAATATCTGTAATGACTATAGATAGGGAAAGACAAGGACAGTGAGTCCCTAAACTAGACCCCAGCCTGATGTCTCTACTTACTTGCAGTATAAGCCCTAAACGGCAGAACTGCAACTGGACGACAGTGCCTACGCTACTATAGGTGCAAGACAAACACCAACACACAATATGGACAAACACAAAAGTTCAGCAAAATGGATCAGAACCAGATGGACATGGTACCAGAATGTGAGACAGAGGAAGGTCAGGAAAACAAGGCGATGACAGAAGCACGGGATATCAAGCAGCAAATAAGGAACTAGGAACAACACTAGTGAGCCAAATCGGACCATCACTGGCAATGGTTACATTATAATAGAGGATTTTATTAGAGAGCCAGGTCCCCGGACGAGAACCTGATATGTCCAGAGAGCTGAGTCTCCCATAGGTCAGACACCAAACACAAAAGGTAATTGGGCACCTGGGCTGTCATTCATCCCACTGCCTGTTTCCACCAGTGCATGCATACTGCAGGAAGAAAGCAGAGAATTGAGTCCTGTAACTAAGGACGTGGATGAATTTCTGTGGGGTGTCTCAGCAGCGTGTCTCTCCCAGCCTGTTTGTACTGAAGCTAAGGATCGTGCCACTGCAGCTCAGACAGGTAAGTTATTACATTACCCCCCCCCCCTTCCTTCTTAAAAGGGGCCACAGGGGAGTAAGCTTTGAAGGAAACTCAAGATGAAACTTCCTTTTTAAACAAAGAGCATGAACATCGCGAGCAGCAACCCACGTTTTCTCCTCAGCATCATATCCCTTCCAATGGATAAAGGTACTGAAGAGAGCCCTGAACTCTCCAAGAGTCAAGAATCTTATCCACCTCATACTCTAATTCTCCTTGGACAACAACTGGATCAGAAGGTTTAGTAGGAGGAATCACAGGAGGAATATTTTTCTTAAGCAAAAATTTATGGAAAACATTATGTTCCCGGAACAAGGAAGGTAATTGAAGATGGAAACATACTGAGTTTAATATACAAAAGTCCAGCAAAGTATTCTTATTACTATAATTGGGTAACTTATAGTCTACCTCAGTAGTCCAGCAAAAAGTTAGTGTAACCTAAAAGTCATAAACTTTAATTGTTATATTAAAAACACTGGGATATAAACCCAATCGATATTCCTCATTGGCAAAAAACTGTGATACAACAAAAAAGACCAAACAAGTGGACAAAGGGATACTGCTAGGATAGACAGGTGAGGAATGTGGGGGGAGGGTGGAAAACTGATGTAAGTGCCTATCCAACCCCTACACTAGCCCCGTCTAATCCTCAGCCCAGAGAAGACCCTTGGTGAAAAATACCATATAAACAATAAACAAGGTGCTGTGGGTTATCATATCTGTAGGACCCCATTATCTAGGGGACCCCGGTGGTTCCTCATAGCACTGTAGGTTGAATGGTAGTTGCTTTTATAGTATACCTATCAGGGAGACGTATACACTATTACCACTGCTGCATGTTATTATCATTAATATTGATCATTATATCAAGTGACATATTGCCAAAACATAATAGTGACTAAATGCATTAACCTCCTGAGGAATCCATAATAGAGGGAGAAACGCGTTGAGGTGTCACTCATATGCATTTGTTGAACTCTGTCTATATGGTATTTTTCACTAGAATTTATATGTTCATTTTACTACAGGGACAACTAGGGAAAAGGCAGCTGAGGTACGGGGACAGGGAGTCCCTACCACCAAGGGTCTTCTCTGGGCTGAGGATTAGACAGGGCTAGTGTAGGGGTTGGATAGGCACTTACATCAGATTTTCACCCTCCCCCCACATTCCATACCTGTCTATCCTAGCAGTATCCCTTTGTCCACTTTTTTGGTCTTTTTTGGGTTTATTGTACCACTAAACTTACGAGTAAGCTTACCAGATGGTACCCTAAGGGGAAAATTCTTAGTGGAAAGCCATACAGGTTCTCTCAGAACAAATTTTGGGCCCAAGGAATGCTTTTTATTGGCCTGTTTATACTGGATGCTTTGAGCTTTTTCCAGGCTTTTGCGAGCCTGAGCCTAAACTGTGCACAGATCGTTCATGATGGCACCTACTGCACGACTCATAGAAGCTAATCTAGAAACTGGTGAAAAATGTAGATTAAAACCAGAATTACAATAGATTGTAATTGTTCTAACAAAGCATCTCAGAAACTGTTCCAATACCTGGTTGACTCTTTCAGTTTGTAATTAGTCTCCAGATGGAACACAGATGAGAAGGAAAGTTTGATCCCTAATTTCTTACTGAATTCTCTCCAAAACCCTGAGACAAACTGTACTCCTTTATCAAAGAAGGTAGCCAATTTCTTAGTTTCAGGAAGTTTCTTTTAATGGAATTAGATGATACATTTTAGAAAACCTGTCAATGACAGTCTTCCCCTAAGAGGAAGGAAGGTCTATTATGAAATCCATAGAGCTGAGAGTCCAAAGTCTCTGAGAAATAGGCACGGGACGAAACAAACCTGCAGGATGTCTCCTTGGTACCTTGGTCCTCACGCAGACCTCACAGGCAGAACCAAAGGCAGTCACATCTCGTGATCAAGTAGGCCACCAGTAGGATCTGGAAACCAGATGCTTAGTACCAACAATCCAAGGATGACCTACAAGCACAAAGCAATGGGACTCCTCCAAAACCTTAAGATGAAGAGTTGGAGGAACAATTAATTTTCCAGAAGGAAGATTACAGGAAGCCAAATCCTGTGTATTTCAGAAGCAAGGTCAGGATTAACAACAGCAATGATGACACCAGGAGAAAGGATGTTGGCAGTTTTAGTTTCGATGGAATCACTGACACTGAAACTAGACGATAAAGCATCTGCTTTCACATTTCCAACCCCAGAACAATATGTGACAACAAAGTAAAAGCAGGTGAAGAACAAGGCCCAGCGTGCTTGGCTAGAATTCAAGCGCTTAGCACTGTCTAGATACATCAGTTTTTTATGACCAGTAAGTACAATAATTTGATGAAGAGACCCTTCCTGGAAATGTCACCACTCTTCAAAATACCATTTAAATAATTCTTGATTACCAATGTCATAGTTCCTCTCTGTAGAAGAAAATATTTTCAAAAAGACTGGACATAGTTGAAGGTTAGTTAAAAGTTAGTTCAGCACCCACTCCTACCTCAGAAGCATCCACTTCAATGATGAACTGTTTAGTGACATCCGGTTGAATGAGTACCGTTGCGTGGATGAAACTCTCTTTCTGAGCTTCAAAAGCAGAGCATCAGGAGACCGATGAAAAAGATCCGCCCCCTTCCTGGTTAATTCAGTAAGCAATTTGGCAATGACTGTTACCAATATATTTTCTTCAATAATTCGCAAAACCAAGGAATCTCTGAACAGCCTTCGAGTAAGTGAGTCTTGCCCAATCAACTATGGCTAGATCTTTGGTGGGGTCCATATAGAATTTTTGAGGTTATATTATTTAACTCAGGAAGGAGATTTCTCTTACTCCAAAAACACATTTACTTATTTAGCCAACAGCAGTTTTTCTTGTAATTTTTGAAGAACTTTTCTTAGAAGGAGAACTTGAAAGGCCCAGTCCGGAGAAAATATCAGAATATCATCAAGGTAGTTGACCACAAATAAACCCAGGAAATCACAAAAAAATGTCATTTATAAGTTTTTGAAAAATGGCTGGAGCACTGCACAACCCAAAGATCATTACTAGGGATGAGCGGACCCGTGGATGTTTGGGTTCGCCAGGTTAGGCCGAACTTCCCGAACTTGACCCGAACTCGAACCCCATTGAACTCAATGGGGACCTGAACTTTGGTGCACTAAAATGGCTGTAAAATAGTCATAGTAAAGGCTAGAGGGATGCAAAAGGAAGCAATAAGAGCAGGACAATTGCCCTGCAAACAAATGTGAATAGGGAAATTACTTTACCTGTTATGGACACAGGACGTACAGGTTACCCCTGATGTCCTGGTACTTAAAGATACTTGGGAACCCTGGATCCCGCCTTCCTACACCCTAGCATGTGATCACGCCCTCCACCACAACACACACATCCCCCCCCTTCTCCAACCACCCAGCATCCTTGCTCACATAAAACAAGTAATATATATAATATATATATATATATATTTGCTAAATATTGTCCTTAAGGTAAAAATGAGCCAAGTCCATAAAGGGTTTAAAATAACATAGAATATAAAAAAATTAAAACTATAATCTTGAACTAGGAGGCGGAGGTCAAAGTGGAGTAAGAGGTTGAGGAGACAGTAGACGTGGTGGTGTAGGTGGAAGCGGCAGTGGAGGATGTGGAGATAGCCAAGACTGTTTTTGTTTTTTTTGTTTTTTTCCTTTTATTTATTTATTTTTTATAAATTTGGGAAGGCCCCAAAACATTGGGAAATGGAAAAGAGAACGCAAAGAGAAAGTGCGCTGGAGTATAACAATGGCTGGGTGCGGCCGGTATACTTGTCTATTCAGCACAAGGTACTGTGGGATCCATGCCTGGTTTATTGAAAGTGAGCTTGTCCACATTGGCTGTGGACAGGCGGCTGCGCTCGTCTTTGATCACCCCCCCCAGTGCTAAACACGCGTTCGGACAATTCACCGGCCGCAGGGCAGGCCAGCACCTCCAAGGCGTAAAGGGCAAGCTCAGGCCATGTGCCCAATTTGGAGACCCAGAAGTTGAATGGAGCAGTCCTATCAGTCAGTACATGTACGCGTGTGCACATGTACTGTTCCACCATGTTGCTGAAATGCTGCCTCCTGCTAAGACGTTCCGTATCAGCTAGTGGTGCTGGTTGTTGTGACGTGCTGACAAAACTTTTCCACATTTCGGCCATGCTAATCCGCCCTTCTGAGGTGCTGGTGGTGCCACAGCTGCGTTGGTGACTTCTTCCTCCTCCTCTGCCTTTGCTTTGTGCTTCCACTGAGCCCCCATTGTCAAGTGAGAATGCCATCAGCAGCACATCTACCGGCGTGCGCTTGTACTCGCGCATCTTCCGATCATGCTCCAGTGATGGAATTAAGTGCGGCACATTGTCCTTGTAGTGGGGATCCAGCAGGGGGGCCACCCAGTAATCAGCACTGGTTAGAATGTGGGCAACTCGGCAGTCGTTGCGCAGGCACTGCAGCATGTAGTTGCTCATGTGTGCCAGGCTGCCCAGAGGCAATGACAAGCTGTCCTCTGTGGGAGGTGTATCCTTTGTGTCCTCTGTATCCCCCAGCCATGCTCCAGTGATGCCCATAAGCTGCTTTGGGTGCCACCCTGCTGTGAACACGGTTCCTCCTCCTCATCATCCTCCAGAACTGTGTCCTGGCTGGACAGTTGTGTTCCTGGCCTATGTTAGTGCAGGAACCCACCCTCCGAGCCTCTTGTGAATGACTGGCCTGATAACAGTGGAAATAATCCCTCTTCCTCCTGTGCTATATTCTCTTCAATCATCGCCAGAAGCATTTTTTCAATGAGACATAGAAGTGGAATAGTAACGATGAGGACTGCGTCATCGGCACTGGTCATGTTGGTGGAGTACTCTAAACCAACGTCCCGTGGAGGCCCACCTGTTGGTCGTGAAGTGGTGCTGTTCGCAGAGCAACTCACCCGTGTGTACTGCAGCTGAAACTCCACTATCGCCTGCTGCTGCTCGCACAGTCTCTCCAGCATGTGCAAGGTGGAGTTCCACCTTGTGGGTACGTAGCATATGAGGCAGTGAGTGGGAAGGCCAAAGTTACACTGCAGCGCAGACAGAGGAGCAGCATCAGGGGGAGAATGCCGAAAGGGCGCACAGACGGCCCACACTTTCTGCAGCAGCTCTGATATATAGGGGTAGTTTTTCAGGAACCTCTGCACCACCATATTCAGCACATGTGCCTGGCAAGGGATGTGCGTCAAACCAGCCAAGCCCAAAGCTGCTTAGAGATTTCGCCCGTTATTGCAGACCACCAGGCCAGGCTTGAGGCTCAGTGGCACCAACCACTCATCGGTCTGTTGTTCCATGTCCGTCCAAAGCTCCTGCGTGGTGTGGGTTTTTTCCCCCAAACAGATGAGTTTTAAAACAGCCTGCTGTCGTTTCCCCCAGGCTGTGCTGAAGTTGGTGGTGCAGGTTGAGGAGGCTGTAGAGGAGGAAGCTGAGGAGGAGGCAACAGGAGGCAAAGAGAAACGTCCTGCAATCCTCGGTGACAGAAGGACATGTGCCAAACTGCTATCCGCCTCAGGCCCAGCCACCATTGTATTTACCCAGTGTGCAGTTAGAGAGATACACCGTCCCTTCCCGTGCTTACTGTTCCACGTATCGGTGGTTATGTGGATCTTGCTACAGATGGCGTTGCGCAGTACACACCTGATTTTGTCCGCCACTTGGTTGTGCAGGGCAGAGATAACTCGCCTGGAAAAGTAGTGGTGGCTGGGAAAGTTGTACTGTGGAACAGCCACCACCATAAGGTTTTAAAATTCTCTGTCTCCACCAGACGGAATGACAGAAATTTTGAAATGCTGGCATTCAGGGCCAGGGATCTCTGGTGGGTAGGGGGGTACTTCCCCTTTCTCTCCAGTATTTATGGGATGGCAGCTGAACGCTTCCATGGGACAGTGTGGAGATGCTTACCGATAGTGGTGGAGGTGGTGTTGTTGCCACATCCTCTGTTTGCGGGGTGGCAGGAAGAGGCCGAGACTGCAGCAGAAGAGGGAGCAGGAGTAGACTGAGATCTTTCTTTGTTTTTAAGGTGTGTACTCCACTGCAGCTCGTGCATTGCAATTAGATGCCTGGTCATGCAGGTGGTGTAGAGCATTTATGCTTCGCTTCAGGCTCCGTTTGTACAGCGTTCAAACCACTCGCGTTGAACTGCCACGCCAGGGAACTCATTGGAGCTGGCTTTGGTGTGCTAAGTCCCTGGGTGCGGTGGGCAGTAGCAGGCGTACTGGCTAGGGGACAGCCACTCTGCTTTTGTACCCTGCTCCCTCTTTTGCTGTGCAGCTGGCGCTGTGTGATCACCACCCCTTCCTCCGAACTGCATACATCACTCGCATGACCTTGATTCCATGTGGGGTCTAGGACCTCATCATCCTCCACAATATCTTCCACCCACTCCTGCCCTCCTTGCCGGTCTGCACACTGCAGAAAGCCGCAGCAGTTGACACCTGTGTTTCGTCATCATCAGAGACGTGCTGCGGTAGTCCTCCCATGCAATGGCATGCTGAGGGGGGCCAGCGGTCCGCCCCGGGTGTTAGGCTGTTAGCTATACAGGGGGGTGCCCAATTTCTCTGCCACGAAAGAGAGTTGTGATTCTCTTAGGAGAAAGGACCTTTGATAACATCATCACCAGGGACGTGCAGAAAAAAAAGCAGCAGCAGCCCCACATACCTCTTACATTCAGTGGTGGCGTCTCCTTTGATGTAGATGTTCTCTGTCCTCGTCTTCTCCTTTCAGACCTTCAGACCAAACCACCATTTTTCCACCATTTTTCGTCTCTACAGTTTGACAAAAAAACAACTTAGTTTACTACTTTTCCACCATCCTCCCATCTGCTGGACAAATCAACCTACTACCCCCAATACTGTGCAGCTGTGGTCCCCAATACTATAGTGCAGAAACAGATAATACCCCTGATAATACTAGTACCACACAAAGCCCCCCATATAAAAAAAATGACTATAGGTCACCCACAAAATAAATTACCTGATGAGATTCCTAACACTCTCCCTCACTTTAGCTGCCTGCTTCCTGTCCCTGCACTACTCAGAGCTGATGGGCGGTGCTACACGTGATCCAGCTTGTATAGAGGCTGGGTCACATGATGCACCACTCACAGCTATTCCATTACTACGCATGGCTGTGATGGCTTCTAAGTGCCCACAGCTTAAAAGCTTGTTGATCGGCTGCCCCGAATTTTTGCTGCAAAGCTGGGGTTCGGGCCCAGGTACCCGAACTCGCAAAGTTCGGTACGGACCCGAGCTTTGCAGTTCGGGTTCGCTCAACACTACTGCCAATATTTTACAGTGGAGTTTCTATGGTGTGAATAGTCTTTATTACAGCAGAATTCACGGTACTAATCAAAACATGACTTGGTGTAACTTCTAGGCTCAGATGTCTTTCATGGAAAAAATTATGTTTACAGGACATGCAAAATCTTGGCATCAACATATAGAGAAGAGACATTAAAGTCACCCACAGCCTGGCACAAATCTAAGGAGGTTACCAGCTGCATAAACTGACATTGCGCCATTAATTTATTACATAGACATCTGAATGGTATAGCATTGCATCCCCTAGATCAGACAACATATATTTAAAACTGTTCCCTCTGTGGTTTAACATTAACATAACTCACTGACAGAATTTCTGGGAATGTCTAAGGTTGGACAGGGGTTTATGTTCTTTAGCCAGCTATGCTATTGTTCAAGCTACACTGTATATCATTGACACCATTTTTCATCATTCTCTTATTATATTGCCAAAAATGATTGCAGACGAGATCATATATTACAAAAAACTATTGATCCTATATCTCAGCTTGCTCATCCATAATCATATATGTTTTCAACAATTGTGTTGCTTATTTTTTAGGGAAAAAAACATGAATGGAATACCTCTTTGAGAATGCCACCCACCGTGGACTCCCATGTGTTTTGTGTTTTTTTCATCTTGAGATTCTTCAAGAAGGATACAATTGTTGTCTTCATCTTTTTCTTGGATTGAACAGTTGTGTATACAGTGCTCACTATTATTATTTATTTCTTTAATAATTTGTGATAACCTTCCTTTTTCAAAAAAAAAAGTAAAAAGTGATGTTTATTCTACCTCTGGCCTGGTTTTCTGACGACTACCACAACATATGCTGGCCAATGCATTACATGCTCTGCCTTGCACCTATCCCAGGCATCAGCAACCTTTGGCTCCCAGATGTTGTGAAACTACAATTCTCAGCATGCTTCATTCATTTCTATGTAAGTTCTTAGAAGAACAGAGCAACTATGCATGTTGGGAGTTGTAGTTTCAAAACAGCTGGGAGCCAAAGGTTGCCTACCCCTGACCTATCCAAACACCTACCATCAGGGGGACCCCAGCTATCATAATGTAGGGCACCCAGAATCAGGGTGTGCCCAAGAGAAGAAAGGGTGTCCCCACCTTACACTGCACAGCCCTAGGGAGCAGTTGCCTGAGGGAGAACATAGCAACACATCATATCGTTAGAGCCTCTACCACTCCCACCCTCCACTCTGCCTTCTCCTAGTGATGCATTAGGAACAATTTATAAAGCTGATTCACAAAAAGTATTAATGACATGAACAATAATGATAAGACCATAGCTTAGGAAATTGACGGCAAGCCTGCAGCATAATTTTCACTGGTGGGTTCAATATACTACCTCACTTTCACACTGAAGGTTTCCACCTAAGTAACAAAATAGTCCTAAAAGTTTGCTACATTTTCTACAATTTAATTTCAAAGTTTAGACTGTGAGTTAAAAACTTTTTGTTGAAATTCAAGGAAGCTTTTGAAGAGCATGAAAGTAAGTAAAAACTTTACTAAAGTAATATCTGGAATGGGTGGGACATAATCTACGCCAAGAGGAAAGGTAATTTCTACACAACCATAGAAGAGGATTCTTTAATGTAAGAGCAGTGAGACTATGGAACTCTCTGCCTGAGGAGGTGGTGATGGTGAATTCACTAAAAGAGTTCAAGAGGGGCCTGGATGTATTTCTGGAGTGTAATATTACAGGTTATAGTTATTAGAATTCTGGAGAAGGGTCATTCATCCAGTGAGTTATTCTGATTGCCTGAGTGGAGTCAGGAAGAAATTTGCCCCAAAATTAGGAAAATTGGCTTCCACTTCATAGGGGTTTTGCCTTCCTCTGGACCAACTTGCAGGATAACAAGCTGAACTGGATGGACAGATGTCTTTAAGCCTTACAAACTATGTGACTATGTTACTATTAGCTTCAGGCTAGTTTCACAAATTGGAGCAGATTTACTAATACTGTAGTCTCTAAGTGAGTGCAAACTTAAACTAGACACTCTACACATGCAGCAGTTTTATCACAGCAGGTATTGTTGAATGATAAATCTTGCACACCTTTAGACCTTTAGCAACCTATTTGGTGGCCTATTTCATGCCAAAGTTGCACACCTTCATTTAGGCATAGAGTAAGGCACATCCCTCCACTGCTAAGAAAGAGAAAAAAGTGAACAAAAAATTAAGAGACCTCATTGTGTCATATACCAATTTTCAGTCCAATTGGAACACTTTTGATTTGGGTAGAATTAATTCAGACCCAAATTGAATTTTTTGTAGAAGATTTGCCAAATCAGACTTGAAACAAATTTCATGAAATTCGATAATATTTAATCTCACCTTAAAGTAAATGCAAACAACAAACATACAATATTCTCCTATCTCTATTGTAATCGTTACCTTACAGCTTCTCCTGCAGATTCTTCAACACTACACAGACTATCAACTCCATTGCAGTCAATGGGGACAAACTCCTTTCCCCCAAACTCCCTTTTTTGTGATATCATGCTGGTGCATACAGTGGTCTCCAGCCACAGATAGGGGGAAAAAAGGGCTCCTCTCTGCCTAAAATGTTTTGGCAAAACTGCTTGCTGTTGCAACTTGCTGACAATCTTGTAGGCATAAATGCAGTCTGTGTGGTCCCCGAAATATTGCAGCATGTGGGCACGCCAGGCCACATCGGGCTGTTAAGTATTTGCTTTTATGGACTTTGCACCTTGGCTTTTCTTGTAGACATATCTAAGAGGGACATTTTAATATATATATATATATATTTAATTTTTTCTATGTGTGTAGAAGTTTTGTGTCCCTCTAAGTTGCATTCTATACGCCTACCCATGGGTTCTTTCATACTTGGAACCATTATCTGCAGGCCCAATGGTCGTCTTGGACAATGGGACATTATATCAACTTTAGGTGGCAGGATACAATCCTTAGATTCCTTCTAACAGGAAGAAAGTCTTAAACCTTTTCCTCAAATATGGAGCCTTAGCCTTTCCATTCAGCAGCCATTAACTCCTTAAAGAGAACTTGTCAATTGAAAACGCAATGGAATCCAGAGACAGTATGTTACAGAACAGGAGGAGCTGAACAGATTGATATACAGGTTTGTAGGAAGAATTCTATATAAATTTTAATTTATTCATTTAAATGCCTACTCATTCTGGACTTTGAAGTCAAAGAAGTGGTCCTATTAGTGATTGACACCTATCTCTGTATGGACTGCCTCCTTGACTTCAAAGCTTAGAATGAGAGGGAATTTAAACTAATGAAATACAAGTTTAGTTAACATTTTACCAATAAAACTATATAGCACGCTTTTCAGTTATTCCTGCTTTGTAACATGCTGCTTACAGTTTAAACTGCATTTTTAAGGAGACATGTTCCCTTTAATGGAGTCCTCCACTTTGAAGGCCCTAGGACCCTATTTGTCGAGCCAGGGTCTTCTCTCTATTCTGTGGCTGCACTAGACTGGCTTAAGTACCTTCAATTTTCCCTGCATCATATTCTTCATTTAACAGTGCGGAAAAAACCTTGTCGATGACTCTAAACTCTTCATCAAACTAAATTGCCAAAGTAGTGCAGCTGCCAGGGCTGTGGAGTAAAAGTCAAAGCTAGTTTTGAGTGGAGTAAGAGTCAGAGTTGGTAGAAATGTATTAACTCTGACTCCAGTTTAACCTGTAGAAGACCCTCATGTGGTAAGGTGCAGGGTGCCGTCCTAGATGGCAGGTACGTGTCACCGAGGTTCATAGCCTCGGTGAGGTAAGAGCCGTTTGTTGGTGTCAGTAGCAGGTAGTGCTACTGACACATTTGCTAAATAGCATGGCTGCAAAGCCGATCCGGGCCGGCTCTTACCGGGAGCAGCTAAAGTGTAGGGTGGGTGGCTGCTCCCCACGACCCAGTCCTGGTTTTGGGCTGGGTTTAAAAACTCAGCCAGCACCAGCAGCTGTGAGAGTGTTTGTCCTGGAGCTGATCACAGTGCTGTGGAGCTCTCTGACCTGGAGGAAGGAGCTCAGCCAAGTGGGGTTATTCCTGGAAGCCTGATGGTGGATTGTCCTGCGGCTGGGCTGACAGCCAGGTGCGAACCCGCACCTCAAACCTCCCAGGTGAATTGGAACCTGTGTTTGGACTTTTTGTTTTTCCACTCGTTTTCTGATGTGTGTGTGATTTAACACCAAGTGACTGTCTGCTGTTAATTTGATGCAAGTGTGAATAAAACACTGTTTTCCGCACCTTCTGGACTCCCTTGTGCCTCTATACTGCACCCGCACCGCTGTCTACCAGAGCGACTCCCACATTTGGTGTCGGATGCGGGCATGCGCAGTGAGGCTGGCGTGAACGCCGAAGTTTGTTTTTCTGGGAACGACTGGATGTCCTATATTCGGCCGGCAAAGTTGCAGCCTGTGTTCCCTGACAAAATGGAGGCGGCGGTGAAAGCTCTCATAGAGGCTAACGTGCAGCAGCGGGAGACCAACCAGCTACTGCTACAGCATGTGATGGCGTTACAAGCCGCAGTAGCGTCCCACCACGTCCATGATGCCCGGAAAGCGGTCCGTGCGGCGGTCCCAAAAATGACCCCCTCAGACGACGTTGAGACATACCTGGCGGTCTTTGAGAAGGTCGCCGTGAGGGAAAAGTTACCCCGTGACCAGTGGGCCGAGGTGGTTGCTCCGTTCCTGGCATCCGGACCCCAGCAAGTTTTTTTGATTTAGCAGATGACCAGGCTGCTGATTATCCCACGGTGAAGGGGAGATCCTGGCCAGACTGGGGGTAAATGTGTTGGTCCGGGCGCAGCGGGTCCACCAGTGGGACTTTAAAGCGGCTGAACCCGCCAGGCCGCAGTACTATGAGTTGCTGCACAGGTTGCAAAAATGGCTGCAACCTGACATTCTAAGTCCGACTGCTATGCTGGACCGTCTGCTGGCTGACATGTTCTGGAGGGCCTTGCCTTACCCCCTTCAGCACTGGATCGGCCAGGTATCACCCACCAATGCCCTAGAAATGGTCGACCTGGTGGAGCGCTATGAGGCCACCCAAAACTTGAAAGGGGGTGTTGTTGGGAGGGGGCCGGTCAAACCCCGGAGGACTCCCATCCAGTCCCGGCGACTGGTACCCGAGAAACCTGCGCGGCGTGTACACCCTGTAGACCCGGCCCCGATAGTCTGCTGGAGGTGTCACGAGCCTGGCCACGTAAGGGCCGACTGTCCACAGTGGGGAGAACCCATGGAGATTAATTATGGGTACCGGGCTTCCATGTATGCCCGGAGACTGTGTGCGACCGGCACCCCCGAGACAATAGACAATCGTCATCTGTGCCAGGTGCAAGTCGGGGATAACCTGGCAGTGGCGCTGTTGGACTCAGGGAGCCTAGTAACCCTGGTAAGTGCTGCCCTGGTACAGCCCACCCAGTATACGGGCCGGAAAGTTGGGGTGGTGTGCATACACGGAGACTTAAAGGACTATCCCACTGCTGTAATGTCTCTGTCCACGGCGGCCGGCACATGGACTTGTGAAGTGGCGATCTCCTCAAAGCTACCCTATGAACTAATAATTGGGAGAGACTTCCCTGGTTTTCCGTCACTATGGCCTGAGGTGAAAGTGACTAATAGCCCTGAGACAGGGGTAACCCTAGCTGAGTGGCCTGGTTCCAGTGGGAGGCCAGAGCCCTGGGAGCCCGAGTCCGAAGGGCCTGCGGTAGGGGTGACCACCACTTCTGTGATAGAGGGGAGGCACCCCCACTGAGTGTAATGGTGGGAGACATGGAGGACTTGCCACCAGGACCTGAGTTGGCAGACCTCCACGTCTCCGGAGATAATTTTGGGACTGCCCAACACCGGGACCAAACCCTAACCAGGGCCTGGGAGAATGTGCTGGAAATTGATGGTAAACCCCAGAGACCAGGGGCTGAGTTAATATTTCCCGCTTTGTTGTTCACCAAGAAATGTTGTATCGGGTGAACCAAATCCGGGTGAACCTGTTGAACAGTTGGTGGTGCCCACAGCGTACCGCAAGCTTGTCATGGAGCTTGCCCACCAACATGTTCTTGGGGGACACTTGGGGTGGCAGAAAACCCAGGACCGCATACTGCAGCGGTTTTATTGGCCCAGTGTGTTCAAGGAGGTAGAGAATTATTGTAAGTCCTGTCCCACCTGTCAGATAAATAGCCCCCAGCCACATTTCCGTAGTCCTCTGGTACCTCTTCCAATTATTGAGGTCCCGTTTGAGCGAATCGCTATGGATCTAATTGGGCCTGTACCAAAGTCTGCCAGGGGCCACCAACACATTTTGGTAGTTCTCGACTATGCCACTCGGTATCCGGAGGCGGTGCCTCTGCGACATACCTCAGCTAAGCTCATTGCCAAAGAGTTAATGGAAATGTTTTCCCGTGTGGGCCTGCCAAAAGAGGTTCTGACAGACCAAGGGACCCCTTTTATGTCCAAAGTTATGAGGGAACTGTGTAAGTTATTGCGTATAAAGCAATTGCGGACGTCCGTTTACCATCCGCAAACGGACGGTCTTGTCGAGAGGTTTAACCAAACTTTAAAAAATATGTTAAAAAGGGTGGTGTCTAGAGATGGGAAGGACTGGGACCTGCTTCTGCCCTATCTCATGTTCGCAGTGCGAGAGGTACCCCAGGCCTCTACTGGGTTCTCGCCCTTCGAACTGCTTTATGGCAGACACCCTCGGGGCCTGTTGGATATCGCCAAGGAAGCATGGGAACAACAGCCTGTCCCCCACAAAAGTGTCATTGAGTATGTCACCCAGATGCAGGACCGGATGGAAAGGGTGTTGCCGCTGGTCCGGGAGCATATGGAGGCAGCGCAACAAGCCCAGAGTAGGGTGTACAATCGTCAGGCTCGGGTGCGGGGCTTCAATCCGGGAGACCGGGTTTTGGTTCTGGTACCCACCCTTGACAGCAAATTCTTAGCTAGGTGGCAGGGCCCCTATGAGGTGATCGAGAAGGTAGGGAAGTAAATTACAAAGTACACCAGCCAGGGCGGCGCAAGCCGGAGCAGGTGTACCACGTGAATTTACTAAAGCCGTGGAAAGATAGGGACACGGCCGAAGACCACAGCCCCCGGCCAGGGCTTCTAGGTGAAAAGGGTCCAGCCCCACAGTTCGAGGCCTGTGAAGCCGTAACCACGGTAAAATTGCAGACAGCCTGTCTTCCAAACAAGTTCAGGAAGTCAGGGAGTTCATCAGTCGGAACACGGATGTGTTCTCGGACCTCCCTGGCCGCACGTCTCTCATCCGACATGACATCGTCACTGAGCCTCAGGCCAAGATCCGGTTAAAACCATACCGGGTACCCGAGGCTCGGCGACGGGCCATCGCGGAGGAAGTGCAATTAATGTTGAAGCTCGATGTCATTGAAGAGTCGAAAAGTGAGTGGGCCAGTCCCATCGTCCTAATACCCAAGCCGGATGGGGCGTTGCGGTTCTGCAACGACTTTCGCAAGTTAAATGAAGTGTCCAAGTTTGACGCGTATCCCATGCCCCGGGTAGACGAGCTTGTTGAGAATTTAGGACAAGCCCGTTATTTTTCTGTGCTGGACCTCACTAAAGGGTACTGGCAGGTACCCTTAACGGAGTCGGCCAAGGAAAAAACGCTTTTGTTACCCGCAGGGCCTGTATCACTACAAGGTGTTACCCTTTGGCCTGCATGGCGCCCCGCCACCTTCCAAAGGTTAATGGACATAGTGCTGCGACCACATCGTCGGTGCGCCTCGGCCTACTTAGATGATGTAATCATCCACAGCACCGACTGGGAAAGCCATTTGCCCAAAGTGCAGGCGGTAGTGGATGCCCTGAGGAAAGCTGGTCTAACCGCCAATCCAAAGAAGTGTGCGATTGGGTTGGAAGAGACCAAATACCTGGGGTATGTCATTGGGCGGGAGTCATCAAGCCTCAGGTAAATAAGGTAGAGGCAATACGGAGTTGGCCCCGACCGGTCACCACCAGGCAGATAAAGTCGTTCCTGGGGATTGTGGGGTATTACATGAGGTTTGTGCCCCACTTTGCCACTATCGCTTCGCCATTGACAGAGTTATTAAAGGGGCGTAAGACAGGGATGGTCCGCTGGAATGAGCAGGCGGAAAAGGCTTTCTCCGCCCTGAAATCGGCCCTGTGTGGGTCCCCGGTTTTGGTGACACCCGATTTCAGGAAAGAGTTCGTTGTCCAGACCGACGCCTCTGAGGTTGGCCTTGGTGCGGTACTATCGCAGGAAGTCAACGGGGAGGAGCATCCCGTTGTCTTCCTCAGCCGCAAGCTCACCCCAGCCGAGACCAGGTACAGCATAGTCGAGAGAGAGTGCCTGGCCATCAAGTGGGCACTCGAGGCCCTCCGTTATTACCTGTTGGGCAGAAGCTTCCGCCTGGTGACCGACCACTCCCGCTCAAGTGGATGTGCCAAGCCAAAGAGAGGAATGCCCGGGTCACCAGGTGGTTTCTGTCCCTACAGAATTTTAAATTCACGGTGGAGCACAGAGCGGGCCGGTTGTTAAAAATGCAGACGCGCTCTCCCGGGTACACTGTTTGTCGTGTGTCCACCCCCTCAGGGTTGAACAAAGGGGGGTATGTGGTAAGGTGCAGGGTGCCGTCCTAGATGGCAGGTACGTGTCACCGAGGTTCATAGCCTCGGTGAGGTAAGAGCCGTTTGTTGGTGTCAGTAGCAGGTAGTGCTACTGACACATTTGCTAAATAGCATGGCTGCAAAGCCGATCCGGGCCGGCTCTTACCGGGAGCAGCTAAAGTGTAGGGTGGGTGGCTGCTCCCCACGACCCAGTCCTGGTTTTGGGCTGGGTTTAAAAACTCAGCCAGCACCAGCAGCTGTGAGAGTGTTTGTCCTGGAGCTGATCACAGTGCTGTGGAGCTCTCTGACCTGGAGGAAGGAGCTCAGCCAAGTGGGGTTATTCCTGGAAGCCTGATGGTGGATTGTCCTGCGGCTGGGCTGACAGCCAGGTGCGAACCCGCACCTCAAACCTCCCAGGTGAATTGGAACCTGTGTTTGGACTTTTTGTTTTTCCACTCGTTTTCTGATGTGTGTGTGATTTAACACCAAGTGACTGTCTGCTGTTAATTTGATGCAAGTGTGAATAAAACACTGTTTCCCGCACCTTCTGGACTCCCTTGTGCCTCTATACTGCACCCGCACCGCTGTCTACCAGAGCGACTCCCCACATTCACCATACATGTACGGCGCTAGTGAACGTGACTTATCCTCTTACGGACACAGGGCGTACAGGTATGCCCTAATGTCCCTGTACTTAAGGACACAGGGCGTACATGTACTCGCGGTGCGGGGTGATCGGAACAGAGTGACTGCCGAAATCATTCGGCAGGCACTCTGGGACAATGTCGAGGGGAGAACTGTGTCAGGGAGATGGTGATCAGTGGTGTGATAATACACCAACAATTACCATCCTTCGATCCTGTGAGGTGATGGTGACATCACCTCAAAGGATCGATTCCTATTGGCTGCACGGGTGGGCGGGGGTTGAACTCCCCCTGCTCTCCTCTCTTCCTCCATTCTGTGTCCAGAGCGAGGAGAGAGAGCAGCCTGCATATTCTGCGCCCAGCACCCCAGCACCCAGCAGCCCAGACCCCTCATGTGACCCTCCAAAGTGCCATATGGCACTATCAGGTAGGTTAGGGAAAGCTTAGGCAAAGGTTTAGGTCAGGCAGGGAGATTTAGGGAGAGTTTAGAGTCAGATTTTTTTTTTTTAGCTGTTGCATCACCCTTTGGGTGTCTGGGGTCCACAGCACAGCTTTTTTTTTTTTTTATACGTACACTGACAGTGGCCGGAACTCTTTAGCGTCCAGCCCAGCCCCCACCGCTGATCAGCTTTGGACAGCTAATCAGCGAGTTTGAATTTTTTTTAAAATCTTTTTCACATTTTGTGGGCTCTCTATTTTTTTTTAGTTAGTTCATTTTGTTTTTTTCCTGTTAGGTTTAGGGAAAAGTCCGGTAACACCCGTGCCCCCACAAACTCGCACACTAAATAAAGGTGTACACGCATGCATACACACACTCCCCTATGGCCCGTGGGACATTCTCGGCCGAGAAGGTATACACCCAGCTTGCCTCCCAGTCCGAGAGCCCCAGTCAGGATGAGGATGACCCTACGTTCCTTTTATCATCCGCGTCCTCATCATCATCTAGCGATTATGATGAGCCTCCAAGGGGACTGCCATGCTAGGAACCCTGTGGCCCACCCTAGTACAAGCAGCTCTGGGGCTCGTACTACTTTTCCGGCCCACCAGATAAGTTCACCTGAGCCCCCTACCGGTGAACTTGCCTGGTATACCCCAGAGAATTTTCAGCCCGTGATTCCTGATTTTGTTGGTTAGCCAGGAATCCAGATTCCCACAGTGGGCTTCACTGAACACGACTATTTTAGGCTTTTTTTTTTTTAGTGACCCCCTTGTGAATCTGATGGTGGAGCAAACAAATCTGTACGCCCAACAGTTCATTGCTCAACACCCGGGCTCTTTTTTGGCTAGGTCCAGTGGCTGGACTCCGGTCAGTGCAGCCGAGATGAGGACGTTTTGGGGCCTCGTACTGCACATGGGCCTAGTAAAAAAAAAACAGTGTCAGGCATTACTGGAGTGGGGAAGTCCTCAACCAGACCCCACTTTACAGTACGGCCATGACATGCTCACGGTTTGAGGCCATGTGGAAATGCCGGCATTATGCAGATAATGCAGCATTTCCCCCCCCGAGGTGATCACTTCGGGGCCAAACGTTTGGAGGCCTATGTACCTGGAAGGGAGGTTGCGGTTGATGAGTCTCTCATTGCTTTCAAAGGGAGACTCATTTTCCAACAGTATGTTCCTTCAAAGCAGGCGAGGTATGGCATGAAGCTGTACAAACTTTGTGAGAGTACCTCAGGGTACACTTACAAGTTTTGTGTGTACAAGGGGCGAGATTCTTGTATTGAACCCCCCGAAAGTCCCCCCACTCTGGGTATTAGCAGGAAACTTGCGTGGGACCTTATGCACCCACTGCTAGATAAGGGTTACCACCTGTAAGTGGATAACTTCTATACTATTATTCCCTTGTTCTAGTCTCTCGCCGCCAGATGTGCGTCTGCTTGTGGCACCATGCGGAGAAATCAACGCGGCCTCCCTACCTACCCCTCCAGGTACCTATCCCCAGGGGTGAGACCCATGCCCTTACCAGTGGAAACCTGTTGCTGGTCAGATATAAGGACAAGAGGGATGTCCTTGTACTGACCACAATTCATGGTAACGGCATAACCCCTGTCCCTGTGCAAGGTACCGTGGCAACGGTCCTCAAGCCCAATTGTATCGTCGACTACAATCGGTATATGGGAGGAGTTGATCTCTCTGATTAAGTCCTCAAGCCATATAACGCCATGCGCAAAACCAGGGCATGGTACAAAAAAGTTGCGGTCTACTTGGTGCAGGTTGCCATGTACAACTCTTTTGTACTGTTCCAGTGCACTGGCAGCACAGGGAAATTCCTTCAGTTCTATGAGGCAGTCCTCAAGGACCTGATCTTTTCTGACCGGGAAAGACCAGGCCGGAGTACCTCGGGAACTGGAGGCGCCCGGATCATCCCTGGCCAACACTTTCCAGGTTTGGTCCCCCATACTGGAAAGAAGGGACGGTCCCAAAAAAAACGCAGAGTGTGTAACAGGAGGGGGATACGAAAGGACACCACCACTCAGTGTGACACGTGCCCCGATCATCCGGGCCTCTGCATTTGACGGTTGCTTCAGGTAGTAACACACTTCCATGGAGTACTAAATTTATTATCCCATTTTCCATTTAGCCACTGACAATCGGATAAAAACTATGGTTCTCAGACTTGAGACACCCCAAAAAATGTTTTTAAAAATGATTGTTTGTAAATCTAAAATAATTTAAAAAACAATTAAAAAAGTAGACAAATTATGTATCGCCGCGTCCGAAATAATCTGCTCTATAAAAATACCCCATGACCTTACCCCTCAGATTAACACGGTAAAAAATAAAATAAAAAACAGTGCAAAAAACGTTTTTTTTTGCCAACTTACATAACAAAAAGTGTAATAGCAAGCGATCAAAAAGTCATATGCCCCCAAAAATAGTGCCAAGAAAACCGTCCTCTCATCCCCCAACAAATGAGCCCCTAAGGGCCCTTTCACACTGGCGTTTTTGTTTTCCGGCATAGAGATCCGTCACGGGGCCCTATGCCGGAAAAATCCTGATCAGGATCATCCCCATGTATTCTGAATGGAGACAAATCCGTTCAGGATGCATCAGGCTGTCTTCAGTTCAGGACCGGAACGTTTTTTGGACGCAGCAAATACCGCAGCATGCTGCGCTTTTTGTTCCGTCCAAAAATCCGGAACACTTGCCGCAAGGCTGGATCCGGAATTAATGCCCATTGAAAGGCATTAATCCGGATCCGGCATTAAGCTAAACGTCGTTTCGGCGCATCGCCGGATCCGACGTTTAGCTTTTTTCAATTGTTACCATGGCAACCAGGACGCTAAAGTCCTGGTTGCCATGGTAAAATGTAGTGGGGAGCGGGGGAGCAGTATACTTACCATCCGGGCGGCTCCCGGGGCGCTCCAGAGTGATGTCAGGGCGCCCCACACGCATGGATCACGTGATCCACGGGCATGGAGCGCTCTGACGTCATTCAGGAGCGCCCAGGGAGCCGCACGGATGGTAAGTATACCGCTCCCCCACTCCCCGCTCCTACTATGGCAACCAGGACTTTAAAAGCGTCCTGGCTGCCATAGTAACCTGAAAGCAATTCGAAGACTGATCAGGATCCTGATCAGTCTTCTAATGCTTCAGGCGACTTGCGTTCTGACGGATCCGGCGGGACGGAAGTGCCTGCCGGATCCTCAGAACGCAAGTGTAAAAGGACCCTAACTAAGATAATCGGATAACATTTTTTTTAAAAACTGACTCAGACTGTGTAGATACAATTTTTTTTTATTTAGCTTCAAATAGGATAATATAGTGTTAAACCTAAATAAATTTAAAAAAAGTAGACAAATTAGGTATCGTCGTGTCCTTAAGAATCTGCTCTATAAAAATACCCCATGCCCTAACCCCTCAGATTAACATGGTCAAAAAAATAAAATAAAAAAGGTGCCAAAACAGCAATTTTTGGGCAAATTTTTCATTCTAATCCATTTTTTCCAGTAACATAGCAAGGGTTAACAGCCAAATAAAACTTAAAATGTATTGCTCTGATTCTGCAGGGCCTCATATGTGGTGGCAAACTGCTGTACGGGCACACGGCAGGGCGTAGAAGGAAAGGAACGTCATATGGTTCCTGGAAGGCGGATTTTGCTGGACTGGTTTTTTGACACTATGTCCCATTTGAAGAACCCCTGATGCACCCCTAGAGTAGAAACTCCCTAAAAGTGACCCCATCTAATAAACTACACCCCTCAAGGTATTCAAAACCTATTTTATAAACTTTGTTAACCATTTAGGGGTTCCTCAAGAGTTTATGGCAAATGGAGATGGAATTTCAGAATTTCTATTTTTGGTAACCTTGCCTCATAAAAATGTAATATAGAGCAACCAAAAATCATATGTACCCTAAAAATAGTCCCAACAAAACTGCCTCCTTATCCCGTAGTTTCCAAAATGGGGTCACTTTTATGGAGTTTATACCCGAGGGGGTCATCAGTGGGGACTTTAAATGGGACATGGTGTAGATAAACCAGTCCAGCAAAATCTGCCTTTCAAAACCCACACGGTGCTCCTTTTCCTCTACACCCTGCCATGTGGCCATTCAGTAGTTTACGACCACATATGGGGTGTTTATGCAAACTATAGAATCGGGTAAATAAATATTGTGTTTTGTTTGGCTGTTAACCCTTGCTTGGTTACTGGAAAAAATGGATTAAAATGAAAAATTTGCCAAAAATTGCAATTCTGAAATTTCATCTCCATTTGCCAATAACTCTTGTGAAACACCTAAAGGGTTAACGATGTTTGTAAAATCAGTTTTGAATACCTTGAGGAGTGTAGTTTCTAAAATGGGGTCATGTGTGGGTGCTTTCTATTATATAAGCCTCACAAAGTGACTTCAAACTAAAACTGGTCCCTAAAAAGTGGATTTTTGAACATTTCAGAAAATTTTCAAGATTTGCTTCTAAACCTCTAAGCCTTGTAACGTCCCCAAAAAATAAAATGGCATTCCCAAAATGATCCAAACATGAAGAAGAAATATGGGGAATGTAAATGAATAAGGTTTTTTGGGAGTATTACTATGTATTATAGAAGTAGAGAAATTGAAACTTGGAAAATTGCTAATTTTTCCAAATTTTTGGTAAATTTGGTATTTTTTATTAATAAAAATTACTTTTTTTTACTCACTTTTAGCAGTGTCATGAAGTACAATATGTGACAAAAAACAATACATAAAGTGACACTGGTCAGATTTGCAAAAAATGGCCTAGTCCTTAAAGTATAACTGTCAAATTATTTTTTTTTTTACTATTGGATTTTGGTGATTAATATCACCTTGTTGGCCCTGTTTTAATTTCTGATTATTTAATAAATAACCCCTAAAAGCCACCTAAAAGTCCCCAGTATTGGCTATTGTTACCTGAGATAAAATCAGGTTGCTATGCTCCTTCCATCTACCAGATGAGGACGGAGCACACTGCGTGCACTGGGAACTGATAGTGAGTCAACATTGTAAGGGAATGTATAAAAAGGTAGGTTCTTCCTGACAGGAGATGACAGTGCTAGGCTGTGTGTGTGAACTTCTCCACATGCCTGTGCTTGGCAGACACTCCCTTAGCAGTGCTGGACAATGTGGCTGCTCAGTGTATAAATGAAAGCCTTATCTGATAAGAGGAGAGCTTGTAGAAGGACTACAGGCTTCAGCCAGACCTGGGAACTTCACTGCAAGACCCCCCTATAAAGAGCTGGTCTTCACTAACTTCACTGCAGGCATCCTATGGATTAGCCTCAGGGCTGAGGGCGGCCATTTTAACAGAATAGTGAAATTGCAGTTTTATGCAGACTAGTTGCTAAGGGCTGAATCTTATTAAATAAGGGGTAAGTAAGTCTAATAGTTATTGATTCAGGAATATTATCATATTAGTAAATACATATATGAAAACTGAAATTAGGGTCTAAATGTGACAGTTATCCTTTAAGGTGAAAATGAGCCCGGTCCTTAAGCGGTTAAGGACCAGCACTGTACATGTGCGGTGGGCTAATCGGACAGGTGCTGGAGTTGCGCCCGTCCAATCAGGGGCATGGACCCGTCAGTCACTGAGAGCCGGGCCCCTGCTGCATACGCCGGCATCGGTGTGTACCCTAAAATAGTACCAATAAAACATAGAACATAGGCCGTACATAAGGCCGAAAAAAGACATCTGTCCTCCGATTCAGCCTGTTTCCTACAAGTTGATCCAGAGGAAGGCAAAAAAACCCTGTGAGGCAGAAGCCAATTTTCCCCACTTAAGGGGAAAAGATTACTTCCTGACTCCATTCAGGCAATCAGAATAACTCCCTGGATCAACGACCCATCTCTAGTAGCTGTAGCCTGTAATATCATTACACACCAGAAATACATCCAGTCCCCTCTTGAATTCCTTTATTGTACTCACCATCACCATAGTCTCACTGCTCTTACCGTAAAGAATCCTCTTCTATGTTTGTGTACAAACCTTCTTTCCTCCAGACGCAGAGGATGTCCCCTCGTTACAGTCACAATCCTGGGGATAAATAGATGATGGGAGAGATCTCTGTACTGACCCCTGATATATTTATACATAGTTATTAGATCTCCCCTCAGTCGTCTTTTTTCTAAGGTGAATAACCGTAATTTTGATAACCCTACTGTAGTTCCCCCATTCCAGTTCTTACTTTAGTTGCCCGCCTCTGAACCCTCTCCAGCTCTGCTATGTCTGCTTTGTTCACAGGGGCCCAGAACTGTACACAGTACTCCATGTGGGGTCTGACTAGTGATTTGTAAAGCGGTAGGACTTTGTTCTCATCACTGGCATCTATGCCCATTTTGATGCAACCCATTATCTTATTGGCCTTGGCAGTAGCTGCCTGACAATGGTTTTTACAGCTTAGTTTGCTGTTTATTAAAATTCCTTTTCCATGTCAGTGTTACCGAGTGTTTTACCATTTAGTATGTACGGGTGACTTGCATTATTCCTTCCCATGTGCATAACTTTACATTTGTCAGTGTTAAACCTCATCTGCCATTTCTCTGCCCAAGCCTCCAATCTATCCAGATCCGTCTGTAGCAGAACATTGTCTTCTTCAGTGTTAATTACTTTACACAGTTTAGAGTCATCTGCAAAAATTGATATTTTACTGTGCAACCCTTCTACAAGATCATTAATAAATATATTGAAGAGAATAGGTCCCAGTACTGACCCCTGAGGTAAACCACTAGTGACAGTGACCCAATCTGAGTGTGCACCGTTAATAACCACCCTCTGTTTTCTATTACTCAGCCAGTTACTTACCCACATACAGACATTTTCTCCCAGTCTGAGCATCCTCATTTTATATACTAACCTTTTATGAGGTACAGTGTCAAATGCTTTGGAGAAGTCCAGATATATACGACATCCATGGGGGCACATCCATTGTGGCACCACATATGCTATGCGGAAATCCTGTGGAACACTCCCTGTCAGTATAGAGTCCACAATTATCAGAAACAAGGGTCTGGCTATGACATTACTTAATTCCCTTAGGATATGGGGGTGTATGCCATCCGGTCCTGGCGATTTGTCTATTTTAATATTTTAAGTCGCTGTTGTACTTCTTCTTGGGTCAGACAGGACATTTTTACTGGGGCATTTATTTTTACATTCAGCATTTTATCTGACAGTTTATTTTCCTCAGTGAATACATTGGAGAAAAAAATATTTAACAGCTTTGCTTTCTCCTCGTCGCTCTCTGCAACTCCCCCCTCATTACTCTTTAAAGGGCCGACAACTTCAGATTTATACTTTTTAACATTAATATAATTGAAGAACATTTTAGGGTTAGTTTTACTCTCTTTGGCAATTAATCTCTCGGTCTCTAGCTTGTCGCTTTTATTTGTTTTTTACATGTTCTATTTTTTTCCTTATAGTTTTTCAGTGCTTCCTCGCTACCCTCCTGTTTTAGTGATTTATATGCTTTCTTTTTGTTATTTATTGCTTTCTTTACATTTCTATTTATCTACATTGGTTTCTTTTGGTTTATTAACCTTTTATTCCCATACGGTATGTACCTCTCACAATGAGATTTTAGGATGCCTTTAAAGATATCCCATTTTGTGGCTGTATTTTTGTTTTTGAGGACTTTGTCCCAGTTAGTTAGGCCTCTGGCCTCGCTTAGTTAGGCTAAATTTAGCTTTTTTGAAGTCTGTTATTTTTGTTCCTCCCTGTAGAAATGCTCTTTTGAATGATAATTGGAAGGTTATTACTTTATGGTCACTATTTCCAAAGTGTCCCCCAACCTGCACATCTGTTGTTCTGTCAGGTCTATTGGTTAATACTAAGTCCTCTAGTCGGGTCTTGAACCAATTTGGAAAGGTAATTAAGCCTACTGCCATCTTATCCCGTAGTTTCCTAAATGGGGTCACTTTTTTGGAGTTTCTACTCTAGCAGTGCATCAGGGGGTCTTCAAATGTGACATGGAAACTTAAAATTATCCCAGTAAAATCTACCCTCCAAAAACCATATGGCGTTCCTTTCCTTCTGCACCCTGCCGTGTGACCGTACAGAAGTTTACGATCACAAATGGGTGTTTCTGTAAACTACAGAATCAGGGTAATAATAAAATGGAAAATTTGCACAAAAAGTGAGCCCCACAAACTGACTTCAGACCTGAAATGGTACTTAAAATGTGGGTTTTGGAAATTTCCTGAAAAATTTCAAGATTTGCTTCTAAACTTCTAAGCCTTCTAACGTCCCCAAAAAATAAAATGGCATTTACAAAATGATTCAAGCATAAAGTATGGGAAATGTAAAGTAATAACTATTATATGAGGTATCACTATCTGTTTTAAAAGCAGAGAAATTGAAATTTGTCAGTCTCAGAATGGCTTGGATAAGTAAAGGCGTACCAAAGTTATTACCACATAAAGTGACATGTCACACCCCAACCCTGCCACAGCAGCCATGGTAGAGGAATGTGAGTGAAGCAGGCCAACTGACTACATAGGATGTCTCTATTGTAGTTCAGTTTGCCCTCCCTCTCAGCGGGTGTAAAAAAGGCCCCCATTTTGGACCGGTAGCGAGGGTCCAACAAGGTGGAGAGCCAGAAGTCATCCCTCTGCAGAATGCTGACAATTTGGCAGAGGCGAAGTCAAACAGGCAATAGGTCAGGGCAGGTGGCACAGGTACAGGTCAGGCAACCTGGATCGGCAACAGGAGAGTCAAGGTGAGCAGGCAGGGAGCTAACAGGTAGCAGAGTCCAGGAATACAAGTATGAGCCAGGAACACAAGCCGATATCAGGAACCTTAGCAGGACACAAGGACCTTCACATTGAGGCATCTGGGAAGGGGGCTGAGCCACTTATATATGTGCAGGAGGGCTAGGATTGGTCCGCAAGGTCACATGATCTAACCCATAAAGCATAGAAATGACACGTGTTGGCCCTTAAGGAAGTGCTGCAGAGAACAAGCAGCAAGCATGCTGTGGCCAGGGCTGAGAGGAAACTGTGGAGCGGATCCCAAAACAACAGTTCCTACACAGACAGAGCCCAGGACTGCAGCGGTGAATGGGAAACAATGGCAGCAGATCACTGCTGAACACGGCACCTGGGACTGCGGCGGTAAGCAGGGGAACAGCGGCTTACACTTTTTTCCTGTACAGAGCTGAGATGCTCTAATATAGGGATTGAATTCTCTCTCTCTTCTGTCAGCCAGCTCACCTGACGGGCTTCTTATCTCTGACATTCTAAACACTTACTTTAGCTCAGTTCTTATCTAACTGATAAGAATGTGGCTTAAATAAGTGTTTATTACCTCTTAGTCAATTTGAGATAAGAGTTATTAGATGCCCAGCACAAAGTGGAAATAAAAAGTAACATTCACACAGCGAGACCAATTAAAAAATGATTTTTAATTCAAAATGAGTAAAATGCAATAATAAAGGAAATCCATCAACGTTCTTATTCATGACTGAAATGGCCTCTGAAGGTATACATAGCCTTTAATCTTAAAAAATACACCAGAGAGCTGCCTGAAGTAGGATGCAACTTTTCTGCGACATTTCAAGTGCCATAATCCAGGTCTAAACTCACTTTTCTGCCTTAAACATAGACCACTTTGAAAAGTGGCGTGTCTCCTAAACGTAGCCGGAATATCACAAAGGAGTTGCAATTGGCATGTCGTGCGACATTTTTACACCAAAAACACTGACATATCTGGTTTGATAAATGACCCCCATGTTACTAGAATTGTGGAGAAGGGTCGTTGATCCAGGGCGTTATTCTGATTGCCAGGCAGGAAATTTTTTTTCTTTAAAATGAAGATCATTGCCATCTCGCTCATAGGGTTTTTATCTTCTTCTGGATCAACTTTGCAGGATAACAGGCAGAACTGGATGGACGAATGTCTTTTTTTCAGCATTACAAAGTATGTTACTATGTAACATGTTGATGGTGGCGCTTGCTGCACAGTGAGTAGTCTAAGAAGGCCTACATTCTTTGCCATGTTATAGTACAAGTCAGGGATGGCTTTTTAAAGAAAAGATGGCAGCTATGTATCCTGTATCGAGTCTCGATGCACTCCATCAGTTGCCTAAAGACAGTGGAATCCACTAAGTGGTGTGACTAAGTGCATCAATGTTGGCGATGATGGATGACAGATAATGGCGTGGTGCAGGAGGAAGCGTAGTTGGACCAGAAGAAGAAGTAGCTAATGATGTTGACTGTGATAATGGCAATAACGACCATGTACTACTTGTGGATGTGGCCATGCTACCAGAATGATAGGAAGGAGGAAGACATCTTTCTCCTATTGCTGGCCAATTCGATTTTTTTTTCACATGAGGATGTGATGCCACTTCATGTGCTAAAGTAGAGCTGAAGCTTCTACATTTGTGCCTGAACAGCCATGTCTAATTCTCTGCCTGCGGAGCTTGCACACTGTGAGGCTTTTGTTGGCCAGCAATTTGCTGAAAAATTCCCACATAGGAGATGACTGCACAAAGCCACCACTAGCAATGTTCACAACTTGCCACCACCACAACCCAGCCATGCTCTAGGGCTGACAGCTTTGAGCCTACACCAGGAGTAGCAGAGGCATTACCTGCACCGGATACTGACCTGACCACAGTGAAATCAGTTCTGCCAGTGGCAGGTTTTGGTGTTTTGTCGATATGTCAGCTCTGCTCAACCCCCCTCTTCCTCTGATGTAGTAATCATCATCCTCTTTTCCACTGCCACTCTATCTTTTACCAGGCATTTTATTTTGAAGTGAGACACCACCAAGCCTGCCCTGGTTATTCTGACCACAAGGCTTATAGTTATAAAGAAAAACATTCAGATGTCACACAGTCTGTCTACTCATTGTTTGTTGCTAATGTGACTGTTGGATAAATCTGACACAATAAGTCAAATTTGTGTGGCACTATTAGCAACTAGATGTCCAGGGGGCAACGTTGTGATTTGGCCGGTGCAGATGTACGAGAAAGAAGCCTTTCGCCAACTGAATGACAGGTCCTGCTATGAGAGACTTGATTGCAATCCTGTAATGCAACACAAAAAGATACTGGATACAGTTCTCGGGGGGGCAATGGAGAGGGGTATAATTAGCAGGAGAATGTGGGGTGGCCTGGTTACCGCTTTCCCAGTCCTTCCCACATTTTATCTGCTCCCTAAAATTCACAAGGACCCCCATACTCCCCCGGGAAGACCTATTGTGTCGGGAATGGGGGGACTTTGTGAAACCATCTGCCGTTTTGTAGACTTCTATCTGCAGAAGTGTGTTGAGACCCTACCATCCTTTGTCCAAGATACTACAGATATCTTGCGACGTCTGAATGGCCTACATCTTGATAGGGACATGCTCCTTGTGACGTGTGACGTCGAGTCCTTATACACGTCTATTAATCATGACCACGGGCTACGGGCGTCGGAACATTTTCTAAACATGCTAAACATTGACGGGGATCTTGTGGATTTGATCCTTGTCCTGTTGAAGTTTGTACTTACTCATAATGCCTTCACATTCAAGGACCGCTTCTACCTACAGCTCCGGGTACAGCTATGGGGGCGTCTTGTGCGCCCTCATATGCTAATTTGTTCCTGGGGCTGTGGGAGAGGGAGACGGTCCTGAATGTGAGGGGTCATGACGCCGTAGTCTCGTGGTCAAGATATATAGATGACATTCTGTTTATTTGGCAGGGCTCGGCGTCACACCTAGAGGAGTTTCTAGGTGAATTAAACAATAATGAGCTTAATATCAGACTTACTTGGAAGTATAGCCCAGTTTCGGTGGAATTCCTTGATGTGTTGATTCAGGTTGAAGAGGATGGCTCATTGGGCATGGATTTGTACCGAAAGCCCACGGCGGTCAACTCCTTGTTGCATTTTTCCTCTTCCCACCACCCACAGGTCAAAAAAGCTATACCAGTTGGCCAATTTTATAGGGCGAAAAGGATCTGCTCTAATGATGCTAGGTTTGAACGACAGGCGACGGACCTGACCCGCAAGTTTCAGGAGAGAGGATATAGTCGTCAGACCATACAAAGGGGCTACATGAGAGCCAAAAACATCTCTAGAGATAATTTACTCTTGAAAAAGAGCCGAAATGGCAAAGAACAAGGCCCGGAACATCTGAGATACATCACCCCTTTCAATGCTCAATGGCGTGAACAAGTAGAGATCCTAAATAGACATTGGCATGTCTTACTTACTGATGGAGACTTGAAACGGGTGATTTCAACACGACCGTTGGTGGCCTGGAAAAGATCAAAAAATCTAAAGGACATGATCACTAGAAGCCACTATATTGCCCCAGGAGTCAAGAGTCCTTTTGGTGACAAGGGCCCCCAGTGGGGTTCATTCCAATGTGGAAATTGTAGTGCTTGCAGGTTGATGATGAGAACTAACACTTTTACTGACTCGGGTGGCAACAAGGAATACAAAATAGTGCATCATATATCTTGCACTACGGAGGCGGTAATATATCATGCCTGCTGCCCTTGTGGCCTTATTTATATTGGAATGACAACCAGAGCTCTAAAAGTGAGGATTTTAGAACATGCTCGGGACATCAGGGCAGCAGGAGAAATTTCAGACCAAGAGGGACTTAAAAAGCTAAAACCCTTAGTGAGACACTTCCGTGATTTTCACGGAAGCAACCTCAACAAAATAGCTTTTAGGGGCATAGATCGCGTAAGACTGGGAGTTAGAGGCGGCGATGTAAAGCGCCGGCTCTTACAATTGGAGACCAAATGGATGGTACTGCTCAATACTGTGTTACCACATGGTCTTAATGAGGCCTTGAGTTTCAAATCCTTTCTATGATTTTATGTCTATTTTATACTATTATATGTTTATGTTATAAATTTTGTTTATTCATCTTTATAGCTTCCCCTGCTAGCCCTTTGAGGATAGCTACCTCCCCTTTGTTGTCTGGATGATATATGGACTGCTACCCTATGGATCACTATGGACGTCGATGGCTTTATCTGAACTGACACGTTTCCTGACTCACTAATGATGTATTGTAAATTTCGACCAAGCTTAATGCACTTCTTTACACTAATTATGTTTGATTGATCACGTGTTTTATTCAATCATGCAACTTTCTTGATTATGTGCTTTGATCTTTAATTAATTTTGATCACTATGTATTTATTATCTTTATATGTATTATTCTTTTTTAAAATGTAATATGAAGTTCACTATATACACATCATCACTCTTTGATAATGCAATTCTTTGTCGTGGTCACCTTTTTATGTCTTTTGCTGTTTCTTTCGGCCTCTATTTTTGATTCCATAGTGTGGGTTCGATTTCCGCCCTGTGCCGTGTCCCTTTGTATATCTTGTTACCATGACTGCCGCTGTAGCGAGCTCCCGTGGTGCGCTGCGGGCGGGTCCACGCGATGACGCCGCACGGTCTCCTTGGTAGCTGGACTGACGCGCCGGAAGCGCGTCACTCCACCTCCTGATGAGCCGGCGTCCTCGTGGAGGACCGCGTCCGCATCACCGGGGTAAGCTCGCTCAATACTAAACAGCGGCTGTCTTTAATCGCATAATTACTTTCTTAACCAATCAGGGTGAGCACTGTACTATAATTGGGGGGCTCTGAGGGGATGTCTTTGTACCTCCTGACGAAGCGAAGTGCGAAACGCGCGTCGAGGGTGTTCTGTTCCACTGGTGCTGACTACCCCTTGTACACCATGGCTAACGGTATGCTATCTGTGCCTTAGATGGGTTTGACTATGTTATGTATATTTTGGCTAAGTTGTTCAATTCTTTGGGGTTTATCATGACCTCTAACTTTGCCGTTGCTTTATTATTGAGAGCTTAATTACTTTTGTGGTGTGGGGAATACTCAGTACCGGTGGTGGTTTATGGGCATTCATCCTGTGTTCCTCCATTGCACAATTAATGTGTATGTATTTGTTATCAAGTGTCTATTTATTTATTTGTTAATAAACCTTTATACTTTTGTACATTTGGGCTGTGTCTTCTCTTGCTCTTGCTGAGCAATTATTGGATGTTGTGCTTTGGTTTTCGGCCACAGTTGTTATGAGTCTATTAGGGGCCTTTTTTGTAGGTATAGATGTCCATGATGTCTGTATCAGCAGGCAGTGGTACACTAACAACACCAGAGGTCATCAGTATCGACCCCTGCCGATTGACTGTTTGAGAAGGCACCTTCTATGCTTCTAAAATGTATCTATTTATTGTAAATCTATCGATTCTCCTCACTATGAAACACACTCGCTGATCCAGCGACCCTCTGGGAAGCCAGTGTAGAGCATAGGAGTGGTGGTGGCCCTGATGAAGAGTAGTGTCACAGTGTACTCCCTCAGGCCATTGTTCCCTGGGGATTGGAGCAGTGAAAATATTGTACTGAAGAATGAGACCAAAGTTAAATGTGACAAAGTCTTTTTTAATAAGTGCAACATAGAACTTGAAATACTAACAGTAGCAGCAGGCTTTCAGTGCAATTCCTCTCTTGTACCAGCAAAAATATTGAGGCAGGTTGGTTGGTGGTAAGTCAGCACCTAGGTGATTCTGGCCTAGTGGTTGTTTAGTGATGGGTGGCTTGGCTGTAGTTCCTCACCTTACAGCAGTGTTTGTAGATGTTGATCAATGCTATTCACTCTGCTGTCTGGAATCTCAAGACTTTACTTGAAGACAACTTGGTTAGTTCACTCTGGAGAATCTGTAAAATGAGCAAGAGCATTGCAACTTGCTTCCTCTGCCCTATGTGTCCACACAGGAACTCCCCCCCCCCTTGGTAGGGAGCAGGACCAGCCCACTTTTCCCAAGAGGGAGGTACAGGGTGGCTCATACCAGGTTCATACCAACCTTTTCTTGGTGATAGCTACAGCCAAAAGTAAACAGTAAAATACACAATGCACAACAATATAAACAAATTGTAGTACCCCCAGGCCTGCAGTACTATACTGACACAAATCCACTATTTATCTGTTGTGGTAAGGTGCAGGGTGCCGTCATGGATGGCAGATACGTGTCACCGAGGTTCCTTGCCATCGGTGAGGTAAGAGCCAAATTTTATGTGTTAACAGCAGTAGCTGTTGACACCTTTATACTTAGTATGGCTGCAAAGCCAATCCGGGCTGGCTCTTACTGGGAGTAGGCAAAGAGTTGGGCGGGTGCCTATTCCCCACGGTCAAGGCCGGACTTTTTCCGGGCCTTTAAAAGGCAGCCACCTCAGCAGGTGGGAAGGTGATTAACCTGGAAACTGCTGGTGTTCTGTGGAGCTCTCAGGGCTGGAAGCCAGAGCTTGCAAAGAGGCGTGCAGTCTGCCTGGAAGCCTGAGTTTGGACTCTCCTGTGGCTGGGCTGACAGCCAGGTGCGAACACGCACCTAAACCACACAGGTGATTTGATCCCGTCTTGGACTTTTGTTTTGCCTCAAGTTTTTGCTGTGTGTGTGAAGTAACACTAAGTGACTGTTTTGAGTTTTGTTTGTGCAAGTGTGAAATAAAACACTGTTTACTGCACCACCTGGACTCCCTTTGCCTCTGTACTGCACCCGCACCGCTGTCTACCAGAGCAACTCCCCACATTTGGTGGAGGATGCGGGCATGCGCAGTGAGGCTGGCGTGAACGCCAATTTTTTTTAGTTTTGCTGAGCACGAGTGCATGGCATATATTAAACCGGCAAAGTTACAAGCAGGAATTTCTGGCAACATGGAGGCTGCTGTGAAAGCTCTCATGGAGGCTAACGTGCATTACAGCCATTACAGCACGTGATGGCTTTACAAGCTGCAGGAGCGTCCCACCACGACCATGATGTCCGGAAAGTGGTCCGTGTGGCGATCCCAAAGATGACCCCCTCGGACGACGTTGACACATATCTGGCGGTCTTTGAAAAGGTGGCCGTGAGGGAGAAGTTACCCCGTGACCAGTGGGCTGAGGTGGTCGCTCCGTTCCTGGCATCCGGACCCCAGCAGGTTTTCTTTGATTTAGCAGATGACCAGGCTACTGATTACCCAACGGTGAAGTGGGAGATCCTGGCCAGACTGGGAGTAAACGTGTTGGTCCGGGCTCAGCAGGTCCACCAGTGGGACTTTAAAGCGGCTGAACCTGCCAGGCCGCAGTACTATGAGTTGCTGCACAGGTTGCAAAAATGGCTGCAGCCTGATATCCTAAGTCCGACTGCTATGCTGGACCAGTCTGCTGGCTGACATGTTCTGGAGGGCCTTGCCTTACCCTCGTTCAGCACTGGATCGGCCAGGTATCACCCGCTAATGCCCTAGAAATGGTCGATCTGGTGGAGTGCTATGAGGCCACCAAAAACCTGCAAGGGGTGTTGTTGGGAGGGGTCCAGTCAAACCCCGGAGGTCTCCCATCCAGTCCCGACGACTGATACCCGAGAAACCTGCTCGGGGTGTACCCCCTGTAGACCCGGCTCCGATAGTCTGCTGGCGGTGTCAGGAGTCTGGCCACGTAAGGGCCGACTGTCCACACCGGGGAGAACCCATGGAGACTAATTATGGGTACCGGGCTTCAATGTATGCCAGGAGACTGTGTGCAACTGGCGCCCCCGAGACAATAGACAATCGTCATCTGTGCCAGGTGCAAGTGGGTGATAACCTGGCAGTGGCGCTGCTGGACTCAGGGAGCCTAGTAACCCTGGTAAATGCTGCCCTGGTACAGCTCTCCCAGTATACGGGCCGGAAAGTTGGTGTGGTGTGCATACATGGAGACTTAAAGGACTATCCCACTGCCGTAATGTCTCTGTCCGCGGTGGCCGGCACGTGGACTTGTGAAGTGGCGGTCTCCACAAAGTTACCTTATGAACTATGTGGGGGGTTAGCTCTGGTCTCGAGGATCGTTCACATACAGATAGTCGTCCACCGCAGCTTTAGGGGCCAAAACATCGCTTTATTGTCCCTAAGACACTGTTCACACACACGGCACCCATGCGGCTTTCCCAGCCCAATGTCCATCACCCTCCTGGCTGTTACCTCACCGGTGTCTTTTGGGGGATTGTGGTCCAGTCGTCCGCCCGACGCTGACCATGCGACCCTTATCCCTAGGCGTTGCGGGACCCCCCAAACTTCAGGCTACTCCCAGCCTTGTGGTCTCTCAGCGCTCCCAGATCAAACCACACACAGAACCACTCCAGGCTTCTGTACCTCACAGGACACACCAATCTCACTGTGAGGACAGCTTTATGCTCTCTTGATTGTGGCACCTGTTGCTGCCTCAGACCTGCCCACTGATGGGAAAGAGATGGATAATCCTGCCATTCCTCTCTTCTATCAGCCATGAGGCCTGTCACTGCCTCACATATCCCCCCTTTGTTCAACCCCGTAGAGGTGAACACTAGCATCCAACCACGATGCTCGTGAGAGGGCATCGACCTGGCCTACAGTCTTCCCCTTATTCTGCCAGACCCAGGCCAATAGTGCTTGGTTTCTCACCCACATGAGTTTAGTATGGGGCAAATAAGACCTACGGGATTTTCTTGCCCATCTCATGACCCGGTACTCTCTTTCACGAGTGAGGATGATGCGCTTTCGCACCAGTGGCCTCTCTCTTTTCGTTTTTTTCTCTCTCCACATTTCGCATCAGCACATGTTCCTCATGTCCTTTCTTGGACTGCTGCAACTCTCGACTAAACTGTTCCCTCACTTCGGCCGACTCTTCTTCAGCCTTATCTTTGGTCTTGGGAACATCCGAGGATTTCTCCCACTCCAACTCATCAGCCTCAGCCTTTGAGTCTCTTTTGGAGTCTTCAGTCACTTTGATAGGCTTTTCATCCTTCACGGACACAGCATTACATACTTGCATTCTTAGCTCCTCCTCCTCTTTCTCATTAAGGATGGAGGTACTTGGGACATCAGAGTCCGTTTCAGACTCAGCATCTTCTGGCAATCCCTGAAGAGGTTCACCCAGGATATGGTTCTCCTTTCGGGCAGGATTCAGGAGAGCCAGCCCATCGGAGTAGACAGCACCCTCATACTGGTCGTCGGTCCCCCGTATTTCTTCCCCAGCAGACTGCTGGCTTTCTGGAAGGCATTGACAGCAGAGGGAATGTCTTTCATGACCAGGTCCTGGCCACACACTGCCACGAGTCTCTGGGCTTCTGCATCCACCTCAGCACCATCATCTGGTTCAGCAGATACCTCTTCCATCTTCCTCTCTGCCTCGGCTGGCACCACAGCGCCACCACCTCCAGACCCATTCTTAACGGGCTCTGACTTCTTGGCATCTTTTAGAGAATCTTCCTCTTCAGGTATCTCATTTTCTTCCCCCTGCTGCGCAGGAGCACGCTTAGGCCTCTCCAACTCATCGATTTCATCTTTTGAGCTCCTGAGATCTTCCATCTCTACTCTGAGTTGCTTGTTCAGCCTCTCCAATTCATCTCGCTCCTTAAGCGCTTTTTCAAGGGCTCTAGCCAAGGAGAGGGCCATAGTCGTCTTCTTAGTTTTTCGGACCAGCTTGTTAGCAGCGCCCGCTCTTGGGCCTTCTGTTCCAGCGGCTCTTCACTCTGTTCTGGTGTAACAGCAGTTGTAGGAGTACCACCATTCTTCCTTAGACACTCTGTGGGATTTCCACCCAGGGACTCTTCAAGCCCATTGTCGAGGTCTACTATAGACTTTTGTGTCTTTCTGGAGTCTTTTCCCTTCCCCAGGACACCAGGCGGTAGACCCTTCAATTCACTCGTCTTTTCGGGGTCTCCTCTTTTGACCCTTCTGCAGCCATCTTTAGCGACTCTGTGACGACAGCTAGTCCCTTCTCTATCGTATCTAGGGACCGTGTGGCGAGAGTGAGATCAGCCTCCGGTTTGCAGCTGTACTGTTCTGTCAGGTCATCTAAGACTGACTGGATATGAGCTTCAGACACTAGGCTGGCGTCACCCGACTGAACTCTCGTCTCGTCAGATATAACTGTCACCTGGTCGCTACTAGTAACCACTTTAGTTTGGCAAGACCTCGGCATGGCAGCCTTTCTCTCTGAGTTGCTATCGGTCACAGAACATGCGTTATATATACCGCTCGTGTCATTCTCAATCCTGTCCTCTAGGGGCACCGATGAGCTAATCCCCACCTGGGACATTTTATTAACCATAGAAACCTGTGGAGACTGCATATCCACTTCTAGTACGTGTGGTACACCCTCTAGGACGGCCCCATGTACTTGCACATTTTTCACAGTGGTTTCCCTCAGTTGTGAGCTCTCAACATCAATTAGCCTTTTTATACCATCCACATTTTTACCAACAGGGGAGCTTCTTCCCTGATCACACCCTTTAAAGGAGCAGGTATATCATCATCACACATATCATTAGGCACTTCAAGTAACTTGTTTTCTATGTGCAGAACCTTCACATTAACCACATTATCATTATACATTTCAACAAACTCTGCACCTTCACTTGGCACCGTGTCTGCACCACTGTTTCTAATGGTCATTTCACTTAAACCATTGCTTTCTATCTGCATTTGCCTTACACCTTCATTTAAAGGGACAGGTACAGGTTCTGTAGGAGCTTCATTACTTCCTACAGAAGTGTCTCCATTGCCCCACATTACGTCACGCATGAGCATATTTGCAACATCAAGTCCATCAGTCTCTGTTCCCACCATGGTCTCACCCTCCGTGAGGACCACCGGATAGTCCACAGTATTCACATAATTGTCCCGGACAGACATCATTCTACCTCTTACCCAGGCTAGCATGGGATCTCTGATTTTCGCCATCCCAAACCTAGCCTTGGTCACGGGCACTTTAAACAACATCTTGAGCTTCTCCCCTGCAGATTCCTGCGAGAGAGCAACCGCAACAGGCTTACCAGCCTGTTCAGACACAACATTTTTCCCATAGTCACTCATTTTTGAGACATCTTCACGCCGCAGCGCTTTATCACTCACCAGCCCGGCAGGTAGCAACTGCCGCTGGCTCACTGCCACTGGGTCTGCCACAAAATTATCAACAGGAACAGTCTTACCGATTGTCGTCACTGACTCAGCACTCCCGGAAGATAAGGGTAGTCCAGGTATATCTCCAGCACGGTCACCACCCTTCTCCTCAATGCAGTAGTTGCCACGGGAGACGCCTTGGACTTGTCTCCTGTCTTTTTCCGGACGGACATTCCAGCCGCACCCTTTAGGACTCTGTGCACAGTCGCAGGGAAAATAGGCACTCCTGAGAAACGCACCACTCTCCACCTCTTTGTCTTCCCGACGGTTGCCCTTGGCAACGGCACATATTACCTCGAACAGTCCACTACGATTCAGAGCAGCCTCTCTGAGTGCAGCACTTGACTTCCTCAACATGCAATTAGTTTCCCGCACCAGCTGCTCTATTATTTTCTCTGTGGCCTCGGTTTTCCGCCAAACCAGACCATCTTTCACCCAGGTCGCCATTTTGACCAAAAAATTTCCACAGGTCAGTTTCTTTTATTGTGCTTCTGGCCCTTTAAATACGAACACAGCTTGCACCACAGAAAAAAATAAGTCCAGAGTAACACCAGCAGTTTTCCAGCAGCACCTGCTCCAGCGAACAAGCAGGCTTCTGGCCCTTTAAATCACTGCACAGCAACACAGCAATTTCCTTGGCAACATTCAGCAGCACCTGCTCTTTTCTGTCAGGTCGTTGCCCCTAGCAACACTTTGCCTTTTCCAGCAGGGATGACTGCCCGCATCCGACACCAAATGTGGGGGTTAGCTCTGGTCTCGAGGATCGTTCACATACAGATAGTCGTCCACCGCAGCTTTAGGGGCCAAAACATCGCTTTATTGTCCCAGCATCAACATAAATAAATGAAATTCAAAACAAACACCTGCCCGGCTGGGCTCTAACTTAACACAGTGTGTCCCTGACTCACCTAAGACACTGTTCACACACACGGCACCCATGCGGCTTTCCCAGCCCAATGTCCATCAGCCTCCTGGCTGTTACCTCACCGGTGTCTTTTGGGGATTGTGGTCCAGTCGTCCGCCCGACGCTGACCATGCGACCCTTATCCCTAGGCGTCGCGGGACCCCCAAACTTCAGGCTACTCCCAGCCTTGTGGTCTCTCAGCGCTCCCAGATCAAACCACACACAGAACCACTCCAGGCTTCTGTACCTCACAGGACACACCCATCTCACTGTGAGGACAGCTTTATGCTCTCTTGATTGTGGCACCTGTTGCTGCCTCAGACCTGCCCACTGATGGGAAAGAGATGGATAATCCTGCCATTCCTCTCTTCTATCAGCCATGAGGCCTGTCACTGCCTCACATATCCCCCCTTTGTTCAACCCCGTAGAGGTGAACACTAGCATCCAACCACGATGCTCGTGAGAGGGCATCGACCTGGCCTACAGTCTTCCCCTTATTCTGCCAGACCCAGGCCAATAGTGCTTGGTTTCTCACCCACATGAGTTTAGTATGGGGCAAATAAGACCTACGGGATTTTCTTGCCCATCTCATGACCCGGTACTCTCTTTCACGAGTGAGGATGATGCGCTTTCGCACCAGTGGCCTCTCTCTTTTCGTTTTTTCTCTCTCCACATTTCGCATCAGCACATGTTCCTCATGTCCTTTCTTGGACTGCTGCAACTCTCGACTAAACTGTTCCCTCACTTCGGCCGACTCTTCTTCAGCCTTATCTTTGGTCTTGGGAACATCCGAGGATTTCTCCCACTCCAACTCATCAGCCTCAGCCTTTGAGTCTCTTTTGGAGTCTTCAGTCACTTTGATAGGCTTTTCATCCTTCACGGACACAGCATTACATACTTGCATTCTTAGCTCCTCCTCCTCTTTCTCATTAAGGATGGAGGTACTTGGGACATCAGAGTCCGTTTCAGACTCAGCATCTTCTGGCAATCCCTGAAGAGGTTCACCCAGGATATGGTTCTCCTTTCGGGCAGGATTCAGGAGAGCCAGCCCATCGGAGTAGACAGCACCCTCATACTGGTCGTCGGTCCCCCGTATTTCTTCCCCAGCAGACTGCTGGCTTTCTGGAAGGCATTGACAGCAGAGGGAATGTCTTTCATGACCAGGTCCTGGCCACACACTGCCACGAGTCTCTGGGCTTCTGCATCCACCTCAGCACCATCATCTGGTTCAGCAGATACCTCTTCCATCTTCCTCTCTGCCTCGGCTGGCACCACAGCGCCACCACCTCCAGACCCATTCTTAACGGGCTCTGACTTCTTGGCATCTTTTAGAGAATCTTCCTCTTCAGGTATCTCATTTTCTTCCCCCTGCTGCGCAGGAGCACGCTTAGGCCTCTCCAACTCATCGATTTCATCTTTTGAGCTCCTGAGATCTTCCATCTCTACTCTGAGTTGCTTGTTCAGCCTCTCCAATTCATCTCGCTCCTTAAGCGCTTTTTCAAGGGCTCTAGCCAAGGAGAGGGCCATAGTCGTCTTCTTAGTTTTTCGGACCAGCTTGTTAGCAGCGCCCCGCTCTTGGGCCTTCTGTTCCAGCGGCTCTTCACTCTGTTCTGGTGTAACAGCAGTTGTAGGAGTACCACCATTCTTCCTTAGACACTCTGTGGGATTTCCACCCAGGGACTCTTCAAGCCCATTGTCGAGGTCTACTATAGACTTTTGTGTCTTTCTGGAGTCTTTTCCCTTCCCCAGGACACCAGGCGGTAGACCCTTCAATTCACTCGTCTTTTCCGGGGTCTCCTCTTTTGACCCTTCTGCAGCCATCTTTAGCGACTCTGTGACGACAGCTAGTCCCTTCTCTATCGTATCTAGGGACCGTGTGGCGAGAGTGAGATCAGCCTCCGGTTTGCAGCTGTACTGTTCTGTCAGGTCATCTAAGACTGACTGGATATGAGCTTCAGACACTAGGCTGGCGTCACCCGACTGAACTCTCGTCTCGTCAGATATAACTGTCACCTGGTCGCTACTAGTAACCACTTTAGTTTGGCAAGACCTCGGCATGGCAGCCTTTCTCTCTGAGTTGCTATCGGTCACAGAACATGCGTTATATATACCGCTCGTGTCATTCTCAATCCTGTCCTCTAGGGGCACCGATGAGCTAATCCCCACCTGGGACATTTTATTAACCATAGAAACCTGTGGAGACTGCATATCCACTTCTAGTACGTGTGGTACACCCTCTAGGACGGCCCCATGTACTTGCACATTTTTCACAGTGGTTTCCCTCAGTTGTGAGCTCTCAACATCAATTAGCCTTTTTATACCATCCACATTTTTACCAACAGGGGAGCTTCTTCCCTGATCACACCCTTTAAAGGAGCAGGTATATCATCATCACACATATCATTAGGCACTTCAAGTAACTTGTTTTCTATGTGCAGAACCTTCACATTAACCACATTATCATTATACATTTCAACAAACTCTGCACCTTCACTTGGCACCGTGTCTGCACCACTGTTTCTAATGGTCATTTCACTTAAACCATTGCTTTCTATCTGCATTTGCCTTACACCTTCATTTAAAGGGACAGGTACAGGTTCTGTAGGAGCTTCATTACTTCCTACAGAAGTGTCTCCATTGCCCCACATTACGTCACGCATGAGCATATTTGCAACATCAAGTCCATCAGTCTCTGTTCCCACCATGGTCTCACCCTCCGTGAGGACCACCGGATAGTCCACAGTATTCACATAATTGTCCCGGACAGACATCATTCTACCTCTTACCCAGGCTAGCATGGGATCTCTGATTTTCGCCATCCCAAACCTAGCCTTGGTCACGGGCACTTTAAACAACATCTTGAGCTTCTCCCCTGCAGATTCCTGCGAGAGAGCAACCGCAACAGGCTTACCAGCCTGTTCAGACACAGCATTTTTCCCATAGTCACTCATTTTTGAGACATCTTCACGCCGCAGCGCTTTATCACTCACCAGCCCGGCAGGTAGCAACTGCCGCTGGCTCACTGCCACTGGGTCTGCCACAAAATTATCAACAGGAACAGTCTTACCGATTGTCGTCACTGACTCAGCACTCCCGGAAGATAAGGGTAGTCCAGGTATATCTCCAGCACGGTCACCACCCTTCTCCTCAATGCAGTAGTTGCCACGGGAGACGCCTTGGACTTGTCTCCTGTCTTTTTCCGGACGGACATTCCAGCCGCACCCTTTAGGACTCTGTGCACAGTCGCAGGGAAAATAGGCACTCCTGAGAAACGCACCACTCTCCACCTCTTTGTCTTCCCGACGGTTGCCCTTGGCAACGGCACATATTACCTCGAACAGTCCACTACGATTCAGAGCAGCCTCTCTGAGTGCAGCACTTGACTTCCTCAACATGCAATTAGTTTCCCGCACCAGCTGCTCTATTATTTTCTCTGTGGCCTCGGTTTTCCGCCAAACCAGACCATCTTTCACCCAGGTCGCCATTTTGACCAAAAAATTTCCACAGGTCAGTTTCTTTTATTGTGCTTCTGGCCCTTTAAATACGAACACAGCTTGCACCACAGAAAAAAATAAGTCCAGAGTAACACCAGCAGTTTTCCAGCAGCACCTGCTCCAGCGAACAAGCAGGCTTCTGGCCCTTTAAATCACTGCACAGCAACACAGCAATTTCCTTGGCAACATTCAGCAGCACCTGCTCTTTTCTGTCAGGTCGTTGCCCCTAGCAACACTTTGCCTTTTTCCAGCAGGGATGACTGCCCGCATCCGACACCAAATGTGGGGGGTTAGCTCTGGTCTCGAGGATCGTTCACATACAGATAGTCGTCCACCGCAGCTTTAGGGGCCAAAACATCGCTTTATTGTCCCTAAGACACTGTTCACACACACGGCACCCATGCGGCTTTCCCAGCCCAATGTCCATCAGCCTCCTGGCTGTTACCTCACCGGTGTCTTTTGGGGGATTGTGGTCCAGTCGTCCGCCCGACGCTGACCATGCGACCCTTATCCCTAGGCGTTGCGGGACCCCCCAAACTTCAGGCTACTCCCAGCCTTGTGGTCTCTCAGCGCTCCCAGATCAAACCACACACAGAACCACTCCAGGCTTCTGTACCTCACAGGACACACCCATCTCACTGTGAGGACAGCTTTATGCTCTCTTGATTGTGGCACCTGTTGCTGCCTCAGACCTGCCCACTGATGGGAAAGAGATGGATAATCCTGCCATTCCTCTCTTCTATCAGCCATGAGGCCTGTCACTGCCTCACAACTAATAATTGGGAGAGACTTCCCTGGTTTTCCATCACTATGGCCTGAGATGAAAGTGCCTAATAACCATGAGACAGGGGTAACCCTAGCAGAGTGGCCTGATTCCAGTGGGAGGCCAGAGTCCTGGGAGCCCGAGTCCGAAGGGCCTGCGGTAGGGGTGACCACCACTTTTGTAATAGAGGGGGAGACACCCCCACTGAGTGTAATGGTGGGAGACACGGAGGACTTGCCACCAGGACCTGAGTTGGCAGACCTCCACGTCTCCGGAGACAATTTTGGGACCGCCCAACACCGGGACCAAACCCTAACCAGGGCCTGGGATAATGTGGTGGTAATTGATTTTAAACCCCAGAAGCCAGGGGCCGAGTTAGTGTTTCCCCGCTTTGTTGTTCACCAAGAAATGTTATATCGGGTGAACCAAATCCGGGGTGAGCCTGTTGAACAGTTGGTGGTGCCCACAGCGTATCGCAAGCTCGTCATGGAGCTTGCCCACCAACATGTTCTTGGGGGACACTTGGGGTGGCAAAAAACGCAGGACCGCATTCTGCAGCGCTTCTATTGGCCTGGTGTGTTTAAGGAGGTAGAAGAATATTGTAAATCCTGTCCAACCTGTCAGGTAAATAGCCCCCAGCCACATTTCCGTAGTCCCCTTGTACCGCTTCCAATTATTGAGGTCCCGTTTGAGTATCGGGCTTGTACCAAAGTCTGCCAGGGGCCACCAACACATTCTGGTAGTTCTCGACTATGCCACTCGGTATCCGGAGGCGGTGCCTCTGCGACATACCTCAGCTAAGCTCATTGCCAAAGAGTTAATGGAAATGTTTTCCCGTGTGGGCCTGCCAAAAGAGGTTCTGACAGACCAAGGGACCCCTTTTATGTCCAAAGCTATGAGGGAACTGTGTAAATTGTTGCGTATAAAGCAGTTATGGACGTCCGTTTACCATCCGCAAACAGACGGTTTTGTCGAAAGGTTTAACCAAACTTTAAAAAATATGTTAAAAAGGGTGGTGTCTAGAGATGGGAAGGACTGGGATCTGCTTCTGCCCTATCTCATGTTCGCAGTGCGAGAGGTGCCTCAGGCCTCTACTGGGTTCTCGCCCTTCGAACTGCTTTATGGCAGACACCCTCGGGGCCTGTTGGATATCGCCAAGGAAGCATGGGAACAACAGCCTGTCCCCCACAAAAGTGTCATTGAGTATGTCACCCAGATGCAGGAACGGATGGAAAGGGTGTTGCCGCTGGTCTGGGAGCATATGGTGGCAGCGCAACAAGCCCAGAGTAGGGTGTTTAATCGTCAGGTATGGGACTTCAATCCGGGAGATCGGGTTTTGGTTCTGGTACCCACCCTTGACAGCAAGTTCCTAGCTAGGTGGCAGGGCCCCTATGAGGTGATCGAGAAGGTAGGGGAAGTAAATTACAAAGTACACCAGCCAGGGCGGCGCAAGCCGGAGCAGGTGTACCACGTGAATTTACTAAAGCCGTGGAAAGATAGGGACACAGCCGACGACAACAGCCCCCGGCCAGTGCTTCTAGGTGAAAAGGGTCCAGCCCCACAGTTCGAGGCCTGTGAAGCAGTAACCACGGTAAAAATTGCAGACAGCCTGTCTTCCAAACAAGTTCAGGAAGTCAGGGAGTTCATCAGTCGGAACACGGATGTGTTTTCGGACCTCCCTGGCCGCACGTCTCTCATCCAACATGATATCGTCACTGAGCCTCAGGCCAAGATGTGGTTAAAACCATACCGGGTACCCGAGGCTCGGCGACGGGCCATCGCGGAGGAAGTGCAATTAATGTTGAAGCTCGATGTCATTGAGGAGTCGAAAAGTGAGTGGGCCAGTTCCATAGTCTTAATACCCAAGCCAGATGGGACGTTGCGGTTCTGCAACGATTTTCGCAAGTTAAATGAAGTGTCCAAGTTTGATGCGTATCCCATGCCCCGGGTAGACGAGCTTGTTGAGAATTTAGGGCAAGCCCGTTATTTTTCCGTGCTAGACCTCACTAAAGGGTACTGGCAGGTACCCTTAACGGAGTCGGCCAAGGAAAAAACTGCTTTTGTTACCCCGCAGGGCCTGTATCATTATAAGGTGTTACCCTTTGGCCTGCATGGCGCCCCCGCCACCTTCCAAAGGTTAATGGACGTTGTGCTGCGACCTCATCGTCGGTACGCCTCGGCCTACTTAGATGATGTAGTCATCCACTGCACCGACTGGGAAAGCCATTTGCCCAAGGTGCAGGCGGTAGTGGATGCCCTTAGGAAAGCTGGACTAACCGCTAATCCAAAAAAGTGTGCGATTGGGTTAGAAGAGACCAAATATCTGGGGTATGTCATTGGGCGGGGAGTCATCAAACCTTAGGTAAATAAGATAGAGACAATACATAATTGGCCCCGACCGGTCACCACCAAAGCAGGTAAAGTAGTTCCTGGGAATTGTAGGGTATTACATGAGGTTTGTGCCCCACTTTGCCACTATAGCTTCGCCATTGACAGAGTTGTTAAAGGGGCGTAAGTCAGTGACGGTCCGTTGGAATGAGCAGGCAGAAAAGGCTTTCTCCGCCTTGAAATCGGCCCTGTGTGGGTCCTCGGTTTTGGTGACACCCGATTTCAAGAAGGAGTTCATAGTCCAGACCGACGCCTCTGAGGTTGGCCTTGGTGCTGTACTGTCTCAGGAAGTCAACGGGGAGGAGCATCCCGTTGTCTTCCTCAGCCGTAAACTCACCCCAGCCGAGACCAGATACAGCATAGTGGAGAGAGAGTGCCTGGCCATCAAGTGGGCACTCGAGGCCCTCCGTTATTATCTGTTGGGCAGAAGCTTCCGCCTGGTGACCAACCACTCCCCTCTCAAGTGGATGAGCCAGGCCAAAGAGAAGAATGCCCGGGTCACCAGGTGGTTTCTGTCTCTACAGAATTACAAATTTACGGTGGAGCAAAGAGCAGGCCGTTTACTGAGGAATGCGGACGTCCTCTCCCGGGTACACTGTTTGTCGTGTGTCCACCCCCTCAGGGTTGAACAAAGGGGGGGGGGGGTATGTGGTAAGGTGCAGGGTGCCGTCATGGATGGCAGATACGTGTCACCGAGGTTCCTGGCCTTGGTGAGGTAAGAGCCGAATTTTATGTGTTAACAGCAGTAGCTGTTGACACCTTTATACTTAGTATGGCTGCAAAGCCAAACCGGGTAGGCAAAGAGTTGGGCGGGTGCCTATTCCCCACGGTCAAGGCCGGACTTTTTCCGGGCCTTTAAAAGGCAGCCACCTCAGCAGGTGGGGAGGTGATTAACCTGGAAACTGCTGGTGTTTTGTGGAGCTCTCAGGGCTGGAAGCCAGAGCTTGCAAAGAGGCGTGCAGTCTGCCTGGAAGCCTGAGGTTGGACTTTCTTGCAGCTGGGCTGACAGCCAGGTGCGAACACGCACCTAAACCACACAGGTGATTTGATCCCGTCTTGGACTTTTGTTTTGCCTCAAGTTTTTGCTGTGTGTGTGAAGTAACACTAAGTGACTGTTTTGAGTTTTGTTTGTGCAAGTGTGAAATAAAACACTGTTTGCTGCACTACCTGGACTCCCTTTGCCTCTGTACTGCACCCGCACTGCTGTCTACCAGAGCAACTCCCCACACTGTATATATATTTATATGTTTTACTATTGCTCTGTCTGACGTCCTACCTCTCTCATGTGCATCCCTACAAAGCAGCAGCATTTCCTGATTGTCCTGTTTAATAGTGGCTATGGCTCATCCCCTGAGTCATCAGTGACTCAAACCTAGAGCCTCATGATTGGCTGTACAAAAGGGGGGGCTGTCTGAAAGGCATTAAAAAGGAAGCCTGTTGGGCCACCAGCCAAGATCACATGATCCTTCTTCTCTATCTTCCGATCTATTAAATGCCAGCCACCATTTTGAGCGATTCACATGGCATGAATCACAAACGTTTAGGATTCACTAAAATCCAAAACTTTTGGGAAATTCTTAACAAATCTAATTAATGCTGAATTGATTTGCTCATCTCTAATTGAGAGGCATTGGCTAAGTTGGTGCCTTCTATTTTTCCGAAGAATAACATGAGGACGGAGTAAAAATAAGTTATATACTAGTATTTTCTAGTAAACTATGCCTCTCTTATACATACACCTACATTTACATATCTGTACAGAACTATGGAAATCAATTTATATCTCACTGTTGATACGTCTTCATCCAACACGTTCCATATAGTGTGTGTGCACTGTATTTTTGCTGAACTCTTTAGTGATTGGTAAACTGCTCACTACTGCACTAGAAACACAAGGCACATTATCGGTATGAGACATAATACCACATGTGTGGCTTACAAACCTGTAAAATACTGCATAGCATTCATTACGGTGGTATCAGCACAGCACATATAATGATTATTCATCATTGCCTACTACATTATATATACAGTTGTATTTTGACTAGTAGCACAATAAATATATCCAAGCATTAGATTTGAAATGCTATGCAGAGGAATATAGTACTGTATGCTGTTCTATACTATACAAAAGTGCTCTATATAGGTAAACATAATTCTGTATGATGCTTTGTGTTAAAGTTTTCTGAAAGATTTTTAGAGGGGTGCAGTACACCTTCTTCACCTCCGCCCCATTATAGTGCCTCCCCCTGCAAGCCCTCCTCACTGTGGACCTGATGTTCTTATAAGTAGCACACGTAGAGCACACATAATACACATCAGAAAGGACAGCCCAGAACACAACAGACCTTATACACCCTGCTCTAAATCATCTGACAACTGCAGCAACTACCAAAGGTGGGTACAAGCACTGAGATTGGCCCTGGTATAATGTAATACACAGAGAAGAGAAGCCGGAGGAAACTGGAGTTAGAATAGTTCTATTACAAACTCGGTTTTACTAGCCAGGTGTGATACGTATTTGTTGGCTCTGAAGATTTCTATATCTTGCTAGGCTAACAATGTTCGGAAAGTATAAAGCAACTTTACTACATATCCAATTACCTCCAAGGTATCACACGGTTTGTCCCAATGTCTGTATAAGATGTCTATGTTCAGTATATTTGTAAGGTTAGCCATTTTATATAGTGTGTGCTGTATTTTGTGTGAGGTGTACCTGATTGCCCAATGTGGTGATCAGATGTAGCAAATTTAGAGGTGTGAGGGTTATTTTTAAAGCAATTGACATAAAGATATTGGAAAAGCTCCCTCCCCACCGAGAAAATAAGTTTTTTTTTACATTCTACATTTGTTTTGTCAATTTTTACCTTGATTGAAATATGAAGATTGTGACAAACACTATACCTTATGTCTTCCGCTTTACAACTGTCTATAACCGAACAGATTGAACTCGATCTATGGAGGGATAATAAAGTGTGATGTATTAATTGCTTACTTTTTCTTCTAATGCAGCAGATTTGTTGCAGAAACATCATCAGTGAACATCTGTACATCTGAATGGTGTTGTTTCTATAGCATGTGCCTGGATTTCTGCAAAGGGAGAGCGTCAGGCATTTCTGCAACAAGTCTGCTGCGTGTGAGCTACACATTTAGCTGATATCCTGCAGGGTCTACTGAAAATGCGTTTGCATCATTCCCATCCATTACGTTACACAGTCTAGTTTTCAAATCTCACACACACAAGGGCTAGTTAAGGCTACTTTCACACTAGCGTTAATATTTTCCGGTATTGAGATTCATCATAGGGTCTCAATACTGGAAAAAACACTTCCGTTTTCTCCCCATTCATTGTCAATGGGGACAAAACGCAACTGAACAAAACGAAATGCTCCAAAATGCATTCTGTTCCATTTGGTTGCGTTCTCATACCGGAGAGCAAACTGCAGCATGCTTTAAGTCATGGGAAGCGGAGCAAGACGAACCATCATGACCCATAATGCAAGGCAATGGGGACAGATCCGTTTTCTTGAACACAATTTGACACAATAGAAAATAGATCCGTCCCCCATTGCCTTGCATTGTGGGTCATTACGGATCCGTCTTGGCTATGTTAAAGAGAATACAACCGGATCCGATCCTAACAGATGCAGATAGTTGTATTATCAGTAACAGAAGCGTTTTTGCTGAACCCTGCTGAATCCAGCAAAAACACTAGTGTGAAGGTAGCGAAAACCATAAATGTATGTTGGAGTAAACAAAATGGGTTAAATTGTCATGTAGTCTATGAAAGAACTGGTGCCTTTATGGTGACAAATTACTTAAATCCACAATTCTGTTCACGGAAAATGTATCAGTTTTGCACAAAGTGACGTCAACTTTTTATGTAAGTTATGACATAATGCTAGGACATGACATAACTTTCTGATTGGTGAGATCCAACCGCCGAGATCTTCACCGCCAGCAAAAAGTATTTTGTCCACCTCAGACTTCTTTCTTGTATAGTGTTAGTCCTAACCTGGCACTGTGCAATTACTGCAAGCACGACCAGCCAATTTGTTCTAGAAACTGAAGATGGTCCTTGTGATTAAACCTCACTAATAAGCTGTATAACATGACATAACTGAATAAGATGGAAAATCCTTTCTAACAGCTGTGTTACTAGATAACTGCTAGAGAAAAGGATTGTGAAGTGCCGAGATTGGGACTGTTACAAGAATATTATTTATCAAACTGGTGTAAAGTAGAACTGACTTATTCGCCCATAAAAACCAATCAGATTCTACCTTTTATTTTCCAAAGGCGCTGTCAGAAATGTAAGGAGGAATCTGAGTGGTTGCTATGGGCAACTAAGCCAGTTCTACTTTACACCAGTTCGATAAATGAGTATTTTTAATCTAACAAAAACTTCACTCCCCTTCTTAAAAAATTGATCTTTCCGACCATATGCATCTGTATACTAACTGCATAATGTATGATTGTATACAGTTGCCATACACATTAGTTTATTGTCTATAGGGAAAAGGGGATCCTGACTTTTCCTTGATGGCAGATATCAGTAGAAATAAAGATTGGGACTAGGGATGAGCAAACTTCAGTTTTTGTGGTTCGAGTTCTGGAATATGGTGAATTGTGTTATTGATTCCATTACCACGCTCCATAATGCAATTCCATGACGGAATGCATAACGGAAACCGGACGGATCCGTTATGCAGCCCATAGACTTCTATTATGACGGAATAAATAACGGAATGCTGCTAAAGGCATTTCGTCATTGAATTGTGTTTTGGTCTGTGGTAATCCATAACACAATTCAGCATATACCTGAACCCGAACTCAAAAACTGAAGTTCGCTAATCCCTAAATGTGAGGTTGGATTTCAACATGCCCAGTCCTTTGCTTTCAGGAGAGATGAGCTGCAACCACAAATATCTGGCAGCGGACTCCTCCCCTCGCCATTCTTGTGTATGATGGGAGGGGGTCCGGAGGAATAGCTGTTGGCTGAATGTGTGAGCACATGGCTGGTGCCCGTATTTGTCCAACGGCCATGTGCATGAGTCCTTAGGGTGAGTTCCGACTTCAGTTATTTGGTCAGTTATTTCCATCAGTTATAGTGAGCCAAAACCAGATCTGGGTCAAAAACACAGAACAGGTGCAAATCTTTCCATTATACCATATCTCTCAGTAGGCTTCACTACTGGTTTTGGCTCACAAAAACTAATGCAAATAAATGACCAAATAACTGAAGTGTGAACTTGGCCTTATTTCTAAATTCACGCCATACATTTCTAACTCAATTTAACAGACTTCTTAAGTTCCAATTATTACTGGCCATCAAAGCCTTGATTACACTGTATTGGTGGGATACCGCAGCACCCTCTATTTCCCATGATATAGGAAGCTAGCACAAATTTCTAGCGGAAATAACTAAGTTATATGGAGCAAAGAAATCCAAATAAAATTTGGAGTCAATCGCACCTTTTTATTCAAGATCCAGAAACCATCAACTAATTAGAGTGGTCCTCCTGGAAATGAGGTTTCTTTATTTTCTTGTTTCTTGGTCACATATTAATTTACAAAACTATAGGTTTGGATGTTCTGAATCGAAGGTCTACAGAAGGACCTAAGGGTGCTTTCAAATATTGTTTTTTTTCTGGTGTTTTACTGTTTTTGTGTTTGTCACATTTTTGCACCAGAGTTTTTTGCTGCAAAAATGCAAGCTCCAGATGTTACCTGGGAGTCAATCGGAAATATGAAAACAGGGCACACAAGCATTTTTTTTTTTTGGAATGGGGTTTTTGTTCATTAAGCAGCATTTTTTGTCTTTCTTACTCCTTTTCAAAAATGTGGCATGCTGTAACTCTCCATAGAGGAAAAATTGTATGAAGAAAATGCTAGTGGTAAGACACACTGGCCCAAATTTACTAATGTATATGTGCCAAAAAATCTGTCTAAAAAGTGTCACAAAATGGTGCAGTTTGATGCATCTAGGGTTTCTATTTTTTTCCAATATGCTCCAAAGGGGAGACTCTTGGCAGAAAGTGAGTGGGGCTCCACTGAAAATGGGCAGGTCTAAGATGTACCATTTTCCACCAACATTTTGGTGCAATTCTGGCGTGAAAATCTGTCTCATCGTAAGCCAACCAATAGTTGGCATAGAGTCCATGAAAAGTGTCTATCTCTTCATCATATTTATCCTCCAGCCTGAGCCATTGTTGGGCTATTAGAGAAGTTCTAAGAGCAGCGTAACATTGAAAAAAGCCACAAATTGTTGTGCAAAATGATGTTTGCTCAAGAAATTGCGACTTTCAGAAAACATTGGGCAAGCCTTTGATAAATCACACACAAATATTTGCATGTAGAAATTCTCATTCTTATTCTCATTTACCACATTTTTTGTTGGGCCATTAGAGAAGAGATAAGAGCTGCGTAACATTGAAAAAAGCCACAAATTGTTATAAATATAGTGCAGGTCTAGACGGCCTTTCTAAGGGCCCTTTCACACATGCGTTTGGAAGATCCGTCCTAGAGTTCCGTTGTCGGGGCTCTATGCTGGAAGAATACTGATCAGGATTATCCCCATACATTCTGAATGGAGACAAATCCATTCAGTATGCATCAGGATGTCTTTAGTTCAGTCACTGAACATTTTTTGGACTGAGAAAATACTGCAGCATGGAGCAGCAATCTTTCCATTCTGGGATGCTGAGCAAAACGGACCTGTCATGACCCCCAATGCAAGTGAATGGGAATGGATCAGTTTTCTCTCCCACAATCTGCCACAATTGAAAATGGATCTGTCCTCTATTGACTTTCAATGGAGTTCAAAACGGATCCGTTTTGGCAATGTTAAAAATAGTTAAAGTTAATACAAGCGGATCCGTTCAAACGGATGCATGCGGTTGTATTATCTGTAACTGAAGCGTTTCTTTCCAGCATAGAGCCCCGACGACGGAACTCTATGCTGGATCTTCCAAACGCAAGTGTGAAAGGGCCCTAAGTCATATGTATGAATATAAATGTATAAATTATACGTTTTACTGAATATTTTCCACAAAACTATATATCTATCTGCTCAGCTTTACCTGCTATATAACCCTAAGGCCCCATGCACACGACCGTTGTTTGTTTCCGCGTCCGTTCCTTTTTTTTTCATGTATAGGATGCTTCCCCATTAATTTCAACGGGTTCGTCAAAAAATGCGGATGGTCAACCGTTTTTGTTCCGCATCCGTGATCCGTGTTTTCATTCCGTCAAAAAAATAGTGCATGTCCTATTTTTTCACGTTTGCGGACAAGGATAGGCATTTTTACAATGGATCTGCCATAAAAATTGGATCCGTCAAAAAAAATGGTCTGTCATCCGTTTTTTTTGACGGACGCAAAATTTGCAGGAGGAGCGGACGCGGAGGCAAGCAACGGTCGTGTGCATGTAGCCTAAAGGGAAATTTCCTAGAGGGCTGATGCTCAAGGGGAGCTTCTGAGCCCTCCTCATGACTGCTAGCCAGGTACGTAATGATCTGATTATCCTAGCATTAATTAATGCTAGAAGCAATAGGTGCCAGCGGTTGTAGGTGCCCTCCTGAATTTCATTGCATCACTATTCCCAGGATGGCGATACAGTTGAGTACTGCAGCAGGGGCAGCAGTATTTTGTGCTGCACTGTGGCATTTGGTTCTGTTGGGTTGGTATTTTGTGCTGCACTATAGAATTGCTGGCCATGCCTACTTCTGTTGTTCCTCCCTACTTTACACCAGTTTGATAAATGACCCCATTAGCCTACTTGTGCTGCTAAACATTCTGTCAATTTGTTTATTTAAAAATAGTCCTTTAGACTAACAATTGCCTTACAGAAAATGACACCGGAGGTATCTCATGCCCATCTACAAATTGTACACTCAATGATGGGGCCTCTATTGCTGAAATACCTACAACATACAGTATATATCTGCATATACTCTGCAACAACCGTATCAAGAGCAAAAAGACAAAGAGCAACATGCAAAGGTATTGAAAAATTATCAAAAAACTGTCATATATAAAGCCGATCAAAAGCCGTAATGAGCAGATAAAGCCGTAATGAGTATAAGTGTCTCTATACATTTGTAATGCGGATATTGTAAGGCAACAGAGATAACACCAGCAGTGCTAACACGAAACCCAGGAGGGTACTTACTGAAAAATGAATGAAAGTGAGGGACCAGGATAGCGTCAGCTGATACACTTATACTCATTACGGCTTTATCTGCGGATACTTTGACAGGTCTTAGTAAGGCCTAGATATACTATATTGACAATACAACAGTGAAGCGATTGGCTTTTTTGTAACATCTTTTCAGCGGTGCTAGATATATTTTATACATCTCCCCATAGGGTCCAGGGTGGCGTCTGTTTTCTCCTGTCACCTCCTTCTATTATTTGATATTTTTTATATATGACTAATAAAGTTTTTTGATAATTTTTCAATACCTTTGCATGTTGCTCTTTGTCTTTTTGCTCTTGATAACAATTGCCTTAGCTTGACATATGTCTATTTTTTCTAGTAGTAAAACTTAACTTTTAATAATAATTATATAAAAGATCAATTGGCCAAATAAACTGTCTCTTTCTTTTTATTTTTGTAATTTTGATGCATAAGCACTGTTAATAGCACAGTGCTATTACCATAGCAATGGACCCAGGGAGACTGGTAACAGTGCGCTGGCTCCAGCTCCTGTCCCTAGCTACTATGTTGCATTTAGTATTTATCTGCTGATAGAAGCGGCACCCCTGTCCTAAAAATCCCCTGCCCCCCGACATGTTTCGCCAGCCATTCGGCAGAGGGACAACTTCTGTCTCTCCACCTTGTTGGACACTCGCTACCGGACCAGAATTGGGGCCTTTTTTACACCTACCGAGAGGCAGGACAAACTGAATTACTACAGAGACATCCTATGTAGTCAGTTGGCTGTTGCCTATTAGTGATGAGCGGCAGGGGCAATATTCGAATTCGCAATGTTTTGTAAATATTCATCATAAATTCGCGAATTCGTGATTATTTTCTTGATTGCGAAAATCAGCAATGTAATATGCGCATATTGTGCACGCAATACAGGTGTGGGTCACTATTGCTACATTTTTCAAGCTGAGACTGGAGAAAATAGTTGGCCCGGCAGAACATTACAATAGCTTTATATGCAGATAGAGTGCTCCGGTCTGACTACATATTAGTGATTGGTGCACTAAGTATTGTTGTGAACTTGTGACATCACAGCACTATGTCTGTAGCATGTATGTATGGACAGCAGAACCTATCACACTACCTAAAACCCTGAACTGGGACCCATGAGCTGACTCAGTAAGTTAACGATATGGATGGAATTATTTAGCAATGCTAAGTTGAAATCGCAATGCGATTAAGCAAATATATAAGAATCGCATTGCGATTTCAACTTAATTCTCAGATCCGACAGTACATTCTACTGGAGGAGGCGTTCCCATGGTGATCGTTAGCTCAAAGTTGTAATCGCAATGCGTTTATTGCGGTATATTATCCCTCTGGGTGTCTTTTACAGCCTTTTTAGTGCCCAAAAGTTCGGGTCCCCATTGACTTCTATGGGGTTCGGGTTCGGGATGAAGTTCGGGTTGAGTTCGGATCACGAACCCGGACATTTTCCGGAAGTTCGGCCGAACCTCTCGAACCCGAACATCCAGGTGTTCGCTCATCTCTATTAATAATCATGGTAAATATAAATGTATAGTATATCTAATCAGTGAAATAATAATTATAATGTAATGGGATGAGCACTGTAGATATACAGATTTTTTAAGTAGTAAATTGATTATTTATGACATATTATAGATAATCGATGCATCATGATCATCTAAATTCAGTATAATAAAAAGCAAGAGCCATTGAAACTCTGTTTACATAATAATTAACACTGTTACTAAAATAAATTAATTCCTAATGAAGGTAAGCAGAAACTGAACTGAAAAATACTAAGTATCAAGACATGCGTAGTCTGAATAAGCTAGGAGTAATCTGACTAAGTCCATGGTCATGCACAACAAATAATAGTTGAACACTATCGTTCTAAGTCTTGAGACATGCACAGTCAGTACAGAGAGACAAATAGAGTTTAAAAGGGCAGCACAGAGAGGTATAAAGGTGAGAACGTCATCTAATGAAGGGGGAGGAGGAGGATGTTGCCCCAATCAATGAGCAGATAACAATAATAGACAACTCTAAGAGGTTGTCACGCCAGAGTACATAGTTCTTTCAGTTTATGATGTCAGGATGGAAGGCTATAAAGGATCCGTCCCACCCTTTCAAAGACTCACTGCCCGATCCCGTGAAGACGCTAGAGCTGCTGGCGAAACATGTCGGGGGGGCAGTGTTTGAAGGATTTTTAGGACGAGGGTGCCGCTTCTATCAGCAGATAAATACTAAATGCAACATAATAGCTAGGGACAGATCTACAAGTGACAGGAGCTGGAGCCAGCGCACGATTACCAGTCTCCCTGGGTCCATTGCTACGGTAATAGCACTGTGCTGATAACAGTGCTTATACATCAAAATTACTAAAAGAAAAAGAAAGAGACACAACTGATATTTTTAATTCAGTTTATTTGGCCAATTGATCTTTTATATAATTATTATTAAAAGTTAAGTTTTACTACTAGAAAAAAAAAAGACATATGTCAAACTAAGGCCTCATGCACACGAACATTTTTCTTTCCGGGTCCGTTCCGTTTTTTTTGCGGACCATATGCGGAACTATTCATTTCAATGGGTCCGCAAAAAAACTGAAGGTACTCCATGTGCATTCCGTTTCCGTATGTCCGTTTTTCCATTCCGCAAAAAAATAGAGCATGTCCTATTTTTTTCTAGTTTGCAGACAAGGATAGGCATTATTACAAAAAAAACGGATGCCATACGGAACGTCATCCTTTTTATTTTTGTGGATCCGCAATTTGCGGACTGCAAAACACATACGGTCGTGTGCATGAGGCCTAAGGCAATTGTTAGTCTAAAAGACTATTTGTAAATAAATAACTAAGCTCCTTACATATGTCTAGGGTCTACTGATTTGTAGAAAAACTTCTGTCAATTTGGACCCACCTTACAACATAGGGCCACCTTTATTTTTTTTTCCAGGACCTCTGTAAATTCACAGTCTGCCCCTGTATATACCATCCCCAAGTATTCATTTGCTGGACAATTTTATGGTCATCATAATATTATTGTCATTACTTCAACAGATTTTTCTGGGTATGACTGCCACAAGACATATCTGAAGAGTACAGTGATGTCGTTCGTTATGCTCTTTTTTAGAGCTTTCTAAAACTTTAATAAAAAGAAATTTGCTGCTTCACAAATCAATTTCCACTGCACATCTTTCTCTGTGGTGTGTGGAAAACTTTATTTTGTTGCATAAAATCTGCAGCAGTTTATCTGCAAGTGTAAATGTGCAGCATTTTAGTTACTTGTGGCAGATTTGTTGCGGAAATGTCTGTGATTGTCCTAGTCATTTGAATGGGACTTGCTGAAATCCATGCACATGCTTCAGCAATTACCCTATTCAGATTTATTGAATGGATTTTAAAGGGGTTATCCAGTAATGGAATATGATGACCTATCCTCAGGATAGGCCATCGTTATCATATTGGTGGGGTTTCAAGTCCCAACACACCTGCTGATCAGCTATTTCAGGGAGCTCACTGGAGCTCTGGTGAGTGCAGCCGACTCCTGGCAGCTGTCCGAACAGAGTGCCGTACATAGTACAGCAGCTGTGTTTAGTTCTGCAGCTCTGCCCCATTTAATCCAATAAAGCTGAGCTGTAACTAGACCATGTGACCGATGAACAAAAACTGCACATAGCTTAGGTAGAGGCTATGGACTCTTCTAACAGCTGATCGGTGGGGGACCCAGATGTTGGACCTCTGACAATTTGATATTGATGACTAGTGTTGAGCTAAGCAAAACAATTGAAGAGGAATTCGGTTTGAAGTTTAGGAAACTCACAGCAAATACAAATTTCCCCGCCCTTCATGGTAATGAATCAGTCTTTCCTAAAATGGCAACTGCACATGTTACAAAGTGAAAATAAGAAGCCCAAGATTACCCATATTGCAGTGCAGACAGCCAATCCTCAGATCCTGTGATGTTACAGCCGTATAAAACCCTCATCCTGCGCGTTTCTCCACTATTATCCTGTGAGCTGAGCATAGGGAGAGATGTGACATAGGGACAGTGTTGCATAAAATGATTAATTAGAGATGGAGAGTGCAGGAAGACTTATTCTATGTCAGTTTTATTTATTTATTCCTACATCAGCCATAAATGTAATTCAATACCAATAAGATGAAAGCCTTTATTATTCCGTGCCAGCGTGCCAACCTTGGTCTCCAGGACCTAGAAAAGTCAGCAAGATGCAAAAGGAGAAGGAGCTGGATGTTCCTGATTACATATTCCCATCGATATTAGATGATGGGGAAAAGGAGGAAAAGCAGATGGCAGAAGAAGGGCTCCCACCTGTAGGGCAGGAGAGGGCTGGGGTTGGAGAAATGAGTATGCCAGAGCTGACTAATATTCAGTGTTTACTGTCAAATAACCTGCAGGAGATTGCAGGCCAGAACAGCAATAATATCCTTAATGTGCCCCTACCTAACAGCCAAACCCCATACCAACAACAACCTGTTTAAAAGGTGCCGCATGGTCATTAACAATGAAGAAAAGAGTATTACACTCACCGGTAATCCGGTTTCCTGGAAGTCTCCATGACACCACATCCTGAGATTGACTTCCTTCTGATAGGAAAAACACAGAGAGGTTTAAAACCCCACCCCCTCCCTCCATCGCCAGTGTATTTTAAGAACCCCAGGATTAAAGGATATTATAACCGAAAAGAACACAAACTGAATTAAGTGTCTAAAGGGTGGGATGCATGTGGTGTCATGGAGACTTCCAGGAAACCGGATTACCGGTGAGTGTAATACTCTTCCCCAGTCGTCTCCATGACACCACATCCTGAGAAAAATATCAAAGAAAATTATTAGGGGGGGACAACTGCAGAGAGGACTTTCCGTCCAAACCTTAAGTCGTTGTTGGCAAAGATATCTAGTTTGTAATGCTTGGTAAAGGTATGAATCCTTTTCCAAGTTGCTGCTCTGCAAATTTGCTGTAACGAGGCTGAAGCTTTTTCTGCCCAGGAGGCGGCCATGCCCCTCGTGGAATGTGCTTTCAGCAAAGCAAGGGCTTCTTTCCCTTTGACTTTATAAGCTTCAAAGATAGCTAATCTTATCTATCTGGAGATGGAGCTTTTTGCTGCATTTTCCCCCTATTGGGACCTGAAAACTGGACAAAAAGATTGTTGTCTGACCTCCACTGTCTGGTTGCTTCCAGATATCTTAGGACTGCTCTTCTAACATCTAAGGTGTGGTAGGAGATTTCTTGTTCATTTTTAGGACTGTTGCAGAATTAGGGAAGCACAATGTCCTGAGACCTATGGAAGGTAGAGACTACCTTTGGGAGAAAGGTAGGATCTAATTTAAGTACTAGTTTGTCATGGAACACCGAGAAAAAAGGTTCTTGAATGGACAAGGCTGGCAGCTCACAGACTCTTCTGGCCAAAGTTATTCCATATTTTCAAATATTTTTCATTCGTGCTTTGTTTCCTGCTTAGGAGTAAAGTGTTCACTACTTTTTTGGATAACCCTAGGTTTAACAGAATGGATTCTTCAGAATCCAGGCTGACAATTTTAACATCCGAAGATCTGGGTGAGTGATGGGTCCCTGACTTAGAAGGTCTGGCCTCAGAGGTAGAAGGAGAGGGGCTTCTATGCTGAGGGCTTTTAATAGCGCAAGCCAACTCCTCTTGGGCCAAAGGGGGGTTATCAGAATTAACGTACATCTCTCCTTCTGAAATTTCTGGAGGACTCTGGGGATCAGAGGAAATGGAGGGAATGCATAGACTAGATTCGTCGTCCAGTTTTGGTTGAAAGCATCCACAGCCAGAGGACAATCCCTTGGGCTGAGGGAGAAGAATTGACTCATCTGATGATTTTTCCTGGACGCAAAAAGGTCTACTGTTGGTCTGCCCCATTTCCCTATGATTAGTTGAAAAACCTCTGGGGATAGCTTCCATTCTCCCGGGTCTAACGTGTTACGACTCAGATAGTCGGCCTAAACGTTTAGAGATCCTTTCAGGTGGACTGCTGATAGTGACTGTATATTTTCCCCTGCCCAGGAGAAAATTTTGTTTGATGGGCCCTGTAGTAGACGGTGTCTTGTGCCTCCCTGGTGTACGATGAAGGACACTGCTGTTGCATTGTCTGAATATACTCAGACATGCTGTCCTACTGAGAGAAGACATGTGTGTTTCAATGCTTCCCAAATTGCTCGCAGTTCCATGAAGTTTGAGGATTGATGTTTCACGTGACTTGGCCATCTTGCCTGTCGGATGGAGCAGAATTTTACTTTCTTGAAATTCTTCAGCTTGGTTTGAAGTTTTTTTACTTTTTGAGGTGGAAGAAAGGATTTTTGGGATATTGTATCTAGAGTTATGCCTAAGAATATCTTTTGCCTGTTTAGGATTAAATCTGACTTTTCCCAGTTGATTATCCAACCTAGGCCTTGGAGATGGTTCAGGACTGTCTGGAGGTGGACTTCTAGAAGAGTTTTGTTGTCTGCAACTACTAACAGGTCGTCCAGATAAGGGATCACGCAGATTGCCCTCTCTCTTAGACTCGCTATGGCCTCTGCCATCACCTTTGTAAAAGTTCTTGGAGCTGAGGAGATCCCAAAGGGGAGACACCTGAATTGAAAATGTTGAATGTGTCCCTTTATCTGAATTGCAAAGCTCAGGAATTTTCTTGATGACCTGTGTATCGGGACATGATAATAGGCATCCCTTAAGTCTATTGTGGCCATTACCGCGTCCTTTTCTATAAGCTTTACTGCCGACTTTAGAGTTTCCATTTTAATTTTTTTTGTACTTGACAAATTTGTTTAAGTATTTCAAATTTATTATAACTCTGGATTTTCCATTCGGCTTTTTTACTATAAAGAGACAGGAATAGAATCCTTGTCATATCTGCTCTTCTGGGACAGGTTCTATTGCGGCCAAGCCTAGTAGATTTTTTATGTCGTTTTTTAGGGTACCAATTTGACGTGTAGGGAGGGTAGTAATAACAAATTTCTGAGGAGGGGGAGAGAGTAACTCTATTTTGCAACCTTCCCTTACGATGTTTAAAGTCCACGCATTGTTTGTTATTTGCTCCCAAGATTTTTGAAAGGAGCTGAGCCTTCCCCCTACTGGTATGGCGTCATTGTTTGGTATTAGTGGAGGAGGATTCTGCTCTATTGGGGTTGAAAAGGAAACTCCTTCCCCTGCCTCCTTTTGCATAGCTCCACCTTCCGGACTTCCCTTTATCTTTTTTATTTTCGGGTTGATAATGTTGGTCACGAAAAAACTGCCTTTTTTGTTTGTATCTTTCTTCTGGGAATCCAGTTTACCTATTAGTAGCATTCTCTAAGATTTTGTCTAGGTCCGTTCCAAAGACATACTGACCGTGGAAGGATAAAACGGCTGTACAGGCAGCCAGTTTAACAGACTCTGCTGCTGCGTCTGCTAGGAAAGAGGTTGCCATCTTCAATAAGGGCAAGCTCTCCAGTATCTGGTTGCGTGGCGTTTTATTAACTCCAGCCATAAGTTTAATGTTCTGGCTACACAGGTTGAAGCTACCCCTGGATTAAGAAGGGCCGCTGTTGCCTCTCATGTTTCCCTTAAAAGACTTTCCGCCTTTCTATCTAACGGGTCTTTTAGTTGTGCTGAATCCTCAAAAGGTAGAGCTATATGTCTAGCCACTTTAGCTACTGGTGCGTCTACCTTAGGGATGGTTTCCCAGTGCAGTCATCTAGACTAAACGAGTAACGCCTTTTAATTCCCCTGGGAAAAAAGCATCCTTTGTCTGGTTTCTCCCACTCCGAACATATCAACTTTTGGACATTATCTGGTACTGGAAAGAACGCATTTTTCCTTTCCCCTAGGCCCGCAAAGATCTCTTCTTGTATTGACCTGTTTTTTTTTTGGTATTTCCATTTGAATGGTAGCTCTGATGGCTTTGATCAATTCATCAACGTCATCTGAATTGAACAAAAAACGTCTATATTCGCTATCTTCATCTGAGGATGCGAACTGTTTTTGTACTGATTCAGAGTCTGACACTACCAGTCCTTCAGAGTCTGAGTCAAAAATAGGTAAACGATTTTTGCGGATGTTTTGAGTAAGAATGATTCCTTGGAGATTTGGTTCCCTAGATGTTAAGGCCAACTGAACCTCTTCTTTTACTACTCTCCTAATATCTTCAATGAAGCTGGAAGATTCTGATTTAACAACATTGGATGTGCAATCCTTACAAAGGGGTTTTGTCCCTGTATTGGATAGCCGTTTATGGCAGATACCACATTTTTTGGCTTTCTTAGTGGTAGTAGCTGAATCCTTTTCTCTCTGAAAGGTAAGGGAGGGAAGGATGAGCAGACCAAACAGCATTACATAGTCAAGTGCCTGAGAGCAGGCTACTCACAGTCCCAGGATTTGTTGTAGGCTCGGCTGCAGAGCCCGGCATAAGGGGGGTGCTCATCTTGACTCCCGACCGTTTTCCAGAGGCGCACTACAGATAGGGATAGCCGCGTTGTGCAGGGCGCCATTCTGCAGGTCCTGAGGGTTTTTATGGCGTCCTTTGCCCTGCCAGGACCTGCGCATGTTAGTGATGTCATGACGTTTTGGCTCCGCCCCCACGTCTGACGTCACCCGCCTGCCGGCCGGAAGGGACACGTCACAGTGCCGATTCGGCGCCATTATCTTCTTTCCCCTATGCATTAAGTCCCCCTGGACCGCCGCAGAGGGAATCTTCGCAGGGGGGCATAACGCAATGCGCCCGAGCCCAGGCCTAGCATGGAGGAGAGGAGGAGGGAGAGCTGCCCTGCAGATCCGACCTCGGCCTGTCGTGGAGGAAATCAGGTGAGCCCAGCTCGGTCTCCATACACCTCTCCGGCTTCCTATCCTGATGGGACAGGAAAAACACTGGCGATGGAGGGAGGGGGTGGGGTTTTAAACCTCTCTGTGTTTTTCCTGTCCAATCAGAAGGAAGTCAATCTCAGGATGTGGTGTCATGGAGACAACTGGGGAAAAACTATATTCAGTGGCCCAGAGGGACACTATCACTCCTACTTTCCTATTGCTAGCCTGTTTGCCGCTATTGTATTGGTTTAAACCACCAACTGTACCACTACCAGCTAAGTGTAATTTTGTTATATGTGAAAACGGATATGTTCATGTACTGTGCCTGGTTGTCCAGCAGGTGGCAGTGTATATGGCAGAGAGTAATTTAGAGAGAATGGAAGTTATCATTCTATTCTCCCCCTTTTGGGCAGTAGTGGGCTAGTACCGCTTCCTACCAAGGGAGGGGTTGCAGGATACTGTAGTGGAGTTGAGAGCTGGAGCGACAGAGTGAAGCAGCATGGTCCAATGAAGCCTGGACCTCACTGCTTCAGGAGCTTTCAGAAAGTTCCTCAGAGAGCATCCCAATCTTGATATATAAAAGGACTTAGTACCTCTGGGAGGGAAAACTGTGCCAAAGACACCCTACTCAGCAAAATGGGTCACAGGATACCTCACTCTTATAAGAAACAGTAACTGAAGCTGATAAGAACCAGACTGAAGCCAGAAATTAGAACAGCAGCAGAGAGGGAAAGTATTCAAGTTTACCTGCCAGTTTACCCTTAGCCTTCTGGAGCCAAAGAAAGATCATATATTGCTTGGATGACACAAGGATATTGCAAGTTTATTCAAGTAAAAACAATTGAACTTTACCAAGTCTGGACTTTACTTACTCCACCAACTACAACTTCTTTGTTGCTATGTAGCCTAACCCTGGGGAGCGACAGTATCCAGGTAGGAGCACCGTGACACAAACTATTAGGGCCACAACATACCACTCGGCATTCCTAAACAATGAGATTCGATTGCCCTTGGGGGGCAGCCCGTTGCAAATACTGTGCCATCTTCATTATTAAATGATAGGCAGCTGAAATAGCCACGCAGTTCTTCACCCCAGCATTGCCACAGCCCTCCTGCAGCATAGCTGCTCCAAGTGGCCTGACCCTAAGGCATAGTGGTCTGGGTATACCTGATTTATAGCAATTTGTGATGAATTAATTTGTCACAAATTGAATTTCTTGGCTAACTTTGGCCAGGTTGCCAAATCCTATTTTTCTAAACTTTACTCATGTCTAACCTATCCTGAGGATAGGTCATCAATAATAATTACCGGATAATCCCTTTAAGCAGCAGAAATGTATGCAAAAAATCTACAGTATGTGAAACTAAAGCTGATATATATCAAATGCAATGGCGCTATTACAAGTGAATTGAAGTATTAAGGATAATATACAGTAGCAGCCGTGCTATTTGTCTAGGAACTAGTTGGCACTGCTGGGCCACAAGTCAGATCTCTTCCGCATGCTAAACAATTGCCCATCCACTATGTCAGAGCTGTGATGGGACCGAAAGGAACACATTCATATAATATTCGATTGTTTTTTGGATTTCATCAAGACTTAAAACACCATAGACAGAATAATAATGAAAATATGTAACAGCGGCTGCTGTACGCCGCTGTTCCATCCCTTACCGCCGTGGTCCTGGGTGCCGTAGTCAACGGTGATCCTTTCTGTCCACCGCTGCAGTCCTTGGCTCTGTCGGTGTACGTGCTGTGGTTCTGAGGATTCCGCTCCACTGTTTTCACTCAGCCCTGGCCACAGCATGCTTGCTGCTGGTCTCTTGTTACACTGCCCTGGGGGTGGCGCGCATCACTCCCTGGGCTGTATGGGTTGGGTCATGTGACCTCGCTGACCAACCCTGGCTCTCTTGCATGTACTAAAGTGGCTCAGCCCCCTTCCCAGATGCCTCAGTGTCAAGGTCCTTGTGTTTGCTGGTTTCTGATACTCACGTGTGTTCCTGATCTATACTCCGTTCCTGGACTTTGCTTATCGTCTGATCCCTGCCCGCTTGCTTTGACTCTACCATTGCCGATCTGGATTGCCTGACCTGTGCCGCCTGCCCTGACCTATTGCCTGTCTGACCACATCTCTGCCTCATCCTTCGGTCCTGCACCGTTGCTCCTGGTAACGTCTCTGCCCTTCTGACTACGCTTGTACTTAAGGTACCCACTCAGGTACCTCCTGGTCTGCCTGGACCAGCTGGCACTCAATCGGGGATTGCTCTGGAGTAGCCCCTGGCAACTACCCTAATGGCTCAAGTTTATCCTCACCATCAGAGGCTCTAGTGAAAATCAGGTAGCTGCTTAGACACTCCACTCCAGAGTATAGTCGGTCAGTGGCACAGTGGGTTCACACCAGCTGATCTGTGACAAAATGGAATTATGCATACCAAGAAAACTCTGAGAGCTGATAGTCCTTGAGCGTAGTTTAATAATCAAAATGAAAGACTTTTGGGGATTTGTCTCTTTGGAAAAGTATCTACAATAGGGTAGTCACAACACCCTTTTGGGTGATACTGGTTATCAGGATAGAGTTAAAGAATGAACATATACACAGTCACATTATGACCACCAGCTAATATCCAGATTAACCACTGTGTGCAGCACTGACAGCAACTAGATCCCGGAAACTATAGGCCAGTAAGTCCGGTGGCGTAGCGAGGGGGGAGGTGGGGGGCCGTTGGCCCAGGTGCAAAATTGCAGGGGGCGCCAGCAGGACCGCACGGCCAATTAGGGGAGGTGAGGCGATTGCCTCAGGCGGCGAGACCCTAGTGACAAGTGTCGGCAGTGGCAGGACACAGGGAGATGAGCATTTCCATTGTGGATTCGCTCATCTCCATAGTCAACTACATGGCCGTCCTCAGGACAGCGATATAGATGGATGCTGTGGGGCAGGGAAGAGGCGTCTCCCTTCCCCGTTCCTCTGATAGGCTGCAGGCCTAGTGCCTGCAGCCTATCAGAGGCCGGTGCAGGCGGCGCGATGATGTCATCGCGCCGCCTAAGCTGTACAGCGCGGGACACAGGCCAGAAAAGGCCTGCATCGCATCTCTGCCAGCTTCATGGAGGTAAGTATATGTGTTTATTTATTTTTTTTATCGGGCACACAATGCAGGAGAGGAGCGCTATGGGGGCACTTCTTACTGGCACATTATTGGGGGGCACTATGGGGGCACTTCTTACTGGCACATTATTGGGGGACACTTTTTAGTATATGTTATTTTAGTATGTTTATATGGTACAATACAGGAGAGGAGCGCTGTGGGGGCACTTGTTACTGGCATATGATTGTGGGTGCATCTATGGGGGGGCACTTCTTACTGGCACTTGATTGGAGGGCATGTATGGGCGGCACTTCTTACTGGCACATTATTGGGGGGCATCTATGGGGGGAGCACTTCTTACTAACACATTATTGGGGGGCACTTCTTACTGGAACATTGTTGGGTGGCACTATCAGGGCATCTATGGGGGCATTTTTACTGGCACATTATTGGGGGGCACTATGGGGGCATCTACTGAGGCCACAAAGAAGGGGTATTTTATATGGGGGGCACTGTGGGGGAAGGGGGAGAGGAACACTATGGGGGCTTTTACTGAGGCCACAAAAAAGGGTATTTTATATGGGGGGCACTGTATAGGGGCATTTTATACTGTGACACATTATAGTGGGTACTAAGGGGAAGGGGGGAGAGGAGTACTATGGGGTCATCTACGGGGGGGGCACTATGAAGGGGTGTTTTATACTTGTAAATTATAGGGGACACTGAAGGCATCTACTGGGGTATTTTATACTGGTAAATTATGGGGGGCACTAGGAGAAAGGCAGGAGAGGAGCACTATGGGGGTACAATATAGGGGTATTATATACTGGCATATTATGGGGGCACTATGGGGACATTATTTCAACTGGGGGCAATAAAAAGGGGTATTTTTTGCACTGGTACATATTAGAGGGGGGCATTTTTGTACTGTCACATTATAAGGAAAATTACTATTACTGGGGGGCATTATGATGGGCCTTATTACTACTGGGCGTCTATGGGGAACATAATTACTAGTATGGGCACTATGGGAGCATTATTACTTCTGGGGCACAGTGGGGACATGTTGGGGACACTGTAGAAGCACTATTACTAACGTGTGCTGTAGCAAAGAATTATTCCTATTGGTTGGACTTTTAGGAGCACTATTATTGTGGGGGCACCTTGGCACAGTATCAGCTTACCCCAATTATTTTTGGGGGACGTTATTTTTTCATGTCAGGGGCACTATTTGCTGGCGCAGTTATTTTAGGGCACTGTGTGCCAATAATTATTGAAGGTGGCGTTATCTGTGTGGTGCTAATATTATCAGGGGGTTTATCTGTTTCTGCAGTATAATATTGGGGAGCACAGTGGCACAGTATTGGGGGTGGTAGAATGATTTGTCCAGAATATAAGAGGATGATGGAAAAGTAGTAAACTAAGATTTTTTTTGTCAAACTGCTGAGGCGAGCAATGGCTGAAACATGGTGGCCTGGTCTGAAGATCTGAAAGGAGAAGATGAGGAAAGAGAACATCTACATCAAAGGAGACATATTACCCTGTATGTTCTGTAGTGATAGGAGGGTGGATATAGAATTTGGCCCACACTGTAGCAGCCTGGCCCCAGACTTCAGGTCACACTGTGCGGTTTCTGAAATCTGAGGACTCACACCCATCTACTACATTATCTGTACTCAGAGAGCTTTACTGTGTTACCTGTGGTGTTACGTATGACTGCAAGTAATATCTACTACATTATCTGTAAAAAGGGGCATGGTCACAGGTTGGGCCGGGGGCGCAATACTTGGCTTTCCCCGGGTGCTTGCAACCCACGCTACGCCACTGGGTAAGTCTAACATCTATCATGGGTAAACTGTTTGACGGTTGTTCCAGGAGGTGCTATTTTGGAGCATCTCAATGAAAATAGGCGTATAATGCTGCATCAGCATGGCTTAATGAGGGTTCAGTCCTGTCAAACTAATTTAATCAGTTTCTATGAGGAGCTTCTAGACTTGACCAGGATGAGTCAATGGATGTCATATTGCTTGACTTCTTGAAAGCATTTGATACCGTGCAACATAAAAGATTAGTACATAAAATGAGAATGCTTGGACAGGATAAAATGTGTGTATGTGGGTAAGTAACTGGCTCAGTGATAGAGAGGATGGCTGTTAACGGTATATACTCACATTGAGTCACCATCACAAATGGGGTACCTCAGGGTCAGTATTGCTCTTCAGTATAGTATTTATTAATGATCTTGTAGAAGGCTTGCACAGTAAAATATCAATATTTGGCAGATGACACTAAACTGTATAAAGTAATTAACACTGAGGAGGACAGTTTTCTGCTACAGAGGGATCTGGATAGATTGGAGGCTTGGGCAGAGAAGTGGCAGATGAGGCTTAACACTGACAAATGTAAGGTTATGCACATGGGAAGGAATAATGTAAGTCACCCGTACATACTAAATGGTAAAACACTGGGTAACACTGACATGGAAAAGGACCTAGAAATTTTAGTTGACAGAAAACCTAACTGTAGAAACCAGTGTAGTGAAGTTCGTGGATTTTAGCTAAATAAAAAGCTCACATAACTCTAGTAACCAGTGTCAGACAGTGACTGCCAAGGCTAATAAGATTATGGGGTGCATCAAAAGGGGCATAGATGCCCGTGATGAAAACATAGTCCTACCACTTTACAAATCACTGGTCACATCACACATGGAGTACTGTGTACAGTTCTGGGCTCCTGTGAACAAGGCAGACATAGCAGTGCTGGAGAGGGTTCAGGGTAGGGCAACTAAAGTAATAACTGGAAAGGTTGGACTACAGTACCCAGAAAGATTAAAATTAGGGTTATTCACTGTAGAAAAAGACGACTGAGGGGAGATCTAATTACAACTGTATGTATAAATATATCAGGGGACAGTACAGAGACCTCTCCCATCATCTATTTATCTCCAGGACTGTGACTGTGATGAGGGGACATCCTCTGTGTCTGGAGAAAAGAAGGTTTCTACACAAACATAGAAGAGGATTCTTTACTGTAAGAGCAATTAGACTATGGAACTCTCTGCCTGAGGAGGTGGTGATGGTGAATTCAGAGTTCAAGAGGGGCCTGAATATATTTCTGGAGTGTAATAATATTACAGGTTAAAATTATTAGATTTCTGAAGAAGGGTCATTGTTCCAGGGAGTTATTCTGATTGCCTAATTTGAGTCCCGACTTTTTTCTCCTAAAATTAGGTAAAGGTATCACGACCGGCGTGCCGATCACAGACGTGTGACGCAAAGTAAGGGGAAAAGGGAAAGCCCTGTCCAAGGGAGAGGGAAAGGTGGTGACCCCTAACTCACCTAGAAGCTGGCACCTGACTGCCCTGATGTCCCTAGACGGGTTTTTCACCCGTACGCCGATCACGTGCCTAAACCCTGGCTTTCCTTAAGATGAGCCCTAAGTAGTGAATAGGGCGGTGGGAGCACTAGTCCTCACCACTAACACTAAAGGAAAACACCAGGGAGAGGACAGACAATACAGACAAATGATATAATCCCAGGTGGGCAACAACAGCGGACAACAAAAGCTCAACAGGGATCTGGAGGGTAACGCTCTGGTACGACAATCAGGAACAACAGCTACACAGCTCCAGTGGGTCAGTATAGAAGTCCAGGCAGGAAGCTCTATATCTGGCAACCAGAGAATTGGGAAGGGGGAATATAAGGAGGTTGGGAGTGATGGACAAGAAACAGCTGAGGAGAAGAAGCTACGGATCCCTGAGTAAGACAAAAAGGATTGGCAAACACAGAAAGCTACCATTAAGTAACAGTGCGATCTTTAGACATAGAGTGCGCAGCCACCCGCTGCGACTTCCTGACCCCGGGTATAACGGAATAAGACGTGGCTCCTGACACCCTCGTGACAAAAGGCTTCCACTTAATGGTTTTTTTTTTTTTTTTTTTTCCTCTTCATCGGCTTGTAGGAAAAAAGGCAGAACTGAATGGACGGATGTATTTTTTTCAGCCTTACAAACTATGTTACTATGTTACTAGATGGACTAGGAGTGACTCAATAAGGTCTTGTTAGGTTGATATAGGTATCTGGAGCCATGCTGACTGCAGTGCATCCCACAACTGCTGGAGGATGGATGGAGTAGGATCCATAGAACAAACTCAATGATCAAGGAGGTCTCACAGATGATGGGTTCAAATCTGGGGAAATAACGAGCCAGGGTAGTATTTCGAAGTCTTGGAAGCGACCACAATGTAATTATATTTTTACTAGTTAATCTGATTGCTAGTTCGGTGGGTGACATATACCCATTTTTGGTGTGAGATACACGTGCACTTTATACATGACAGGGAAATTAATATAGTTAATTTGTTTGTTAGTTTGGTGGGTGACATATACCCATTTAAAATTCGCGATCTCCAGTTATTATTTTCGTGATTGCGCAAATCAGCACTAATGATGCGCATTTTTTTGTGCAATACATGCAACTTCCTATTTTACCAGGTCTGAGTAGATATTACTGATTGGGGCACTAAATATTGTTGTGACATCATAGCACCGTGTCTAACAGAGACACTAATCCCTATCACAGCATAATAATTCCTATCACACCACCTAACACCCTGCACTGGAGCCTATCAGCTACACTATATCACTATCTAACCTACATTGACTATCTCTTACTAACTATCTGTGTGTGTGTGTATATATATATATATATATATATATATATATATATACACACACTGTCAGGGATCGCTCTTTCAGCGAGGGAGGCGATGACAGATTCAGGTGCAGACAACAGGATAAGTTCAAAACGAAGTTCCACTTTATTGTGGTAGAAACAGCTAAATAAAACAGCCTTTCACTTTTGGCAGCAAAACATAAAACAAATCCTGCTCGCCTGAGCCCTTCCTAATACAGGTTCGTAACTGGCTCACCTATTAAACCCTGTTCTCAAAGGCATTCAGAATTATCTTTTGACAGGACAGCAGCTAACCTCCTGGACTTGTCTCCAGACATCACCTTCCCAGACTGACAGCCTGAGACCTGGTTTTATTTCCCCTTGATGACTTCAGCTGGAGATCCCTCAGGCTAGGGGAGAAACCTGTCCTGGAATGGGGAGGGTGTATTGGGAGGTCCCACTGCCTCCTACCTTCCCAATCCATAAAATCCAGCCCAAGAACTGACAAACAAAACTGTCTCAGCAACCTACACATTGCTGAGACCCTTTTAACTATTCTGGATTTTATCTACCTCACCCAGTTGAGGAACCTGGGTGAGATATACACTCCCTCCAGGACTTGACCATACACTTTACCACAATACATATACACATACATACATACATACATACATACTATATATAATGTAATTAAATAAGGATCCAGATGAGTCTGCAAAGCACAGAGCACAGCAATTACACAGCTGTCTCTATCAGAACTGCAAAAAACAGCAGAAATGGCTGCTGGGGTGTTTTTTATGTAGTAAAGGGGTAGGCAACTTTCCTATTGGTTGTTAGGATGTTGCTAAGCTCTGACAAAGATATTAAAGCCTTCTCATTGGCCCACAAGCAAAAAGCAGTAGTACTGATGGAAAAAAAAAAACTAGAATATTCGCGATTACGAATATATAGCACTATATACGTGCACTGCATACGTGACAGGGAAATGAATATAGTTAATCCGTCGTTTAGTTCGGTTGGTGACATATACCCATTTTTGGTGTGAGGTACACCTGCACTGCATACATGACAGGGAATTAATATAGTTAATCTGTCTGTTAGTTCAGTGGGTGACCTCAAAGAATGAGGAGAGCATCAAAAGGGACGTTGCCCTGGTCGCGGTGCTGCTGGTGGCGCTCCTGTTACAGGGAGAGGATGTGGTGGATCTGTGACAGCTACACTCCCAAATGAAACACCTTCCTCAGGTGCACATAGGCGAAAGGACGTTTAGCGTCATTTTGTAGGCCCGAATACCGGTGTACAAATGGTGATGCCAGAACAAGTAGAGGCAGTAGTAGATTGGATGGCTGACAGTGCCTCCAGTTCCTTCACATTGTCTCCCACCCGGTCCCCTGCTTAAACCGCAGAGTTGGCACCTGTCTTTCACCTCACCCCTTGTAAATCAGCCAAGCAGTCTGAGCCCCACTCTCTTGATGACTCTGCTGGTGGGGTTTCCGTGGGCCATCCACCTAACCCTGCCCCAGAAGGGGAAGAGATTGAGTGCACTGATGCCCAACGAGTTATGCTTCAGGATGTGGACATGGGAGGACCATCGCAGCATGTCTCTGATGATGACGAAACACAGGTGCCAACTTCTGCGGCTTTCTGCCATGTGCAGACCGGCAAAGAGGGCAGGGGTTAAGAGTGGGTGGAAGATGATGTGAAGGATGATGAGGTCCTAGACCCCCACATCGAATAAAGGTCATGCGAGTGACGTGTGCAGTTCAGAGGAAGAGGTGGTGGTCACATAGCGCCAGCCGCACAGCAAAAGAGGGAGCAAGGTGCAAAAAGAAGAGTGGCCGTCCCCTAGCCAGTATGCCTGCTACTGCCCACCGCACCCAGGGACTGAGCACACCAAAGCCAGCTCCAAGGAGTTCCCTGGCGTGGTATTTCTTCAGATGATGTGCTGACAACAAGACACGAGTGGTTTGCATGCTGTGCAATCAGAGCCTAAAGCGAGGCATAAATGTTCTAAACCTGAGCACCACCTGCATGACCAGGCATCTAAATGCAAATTACGAGCTGCGGTGGAGTACACCTGCCACCCAGCAAACAAAGGATGTGGCAGCACCTCCACCACTGTCACTCAGCATGTCCACACTGTCTCAAAGAAGCTTTCAGCTGTCCATCCCAAAACACTGGAGAGAAAGAGGAAGTACCCACCTACCCAGGCTCGAACTGGCCGACAGGTGGGCCCCTGAGTAAGGTGGACCCCTAGTCTCCTGCGCCCTGCACAAGTGGTACATAACACATTAGATTTACTGCACTACATACATATATTTAATGTACAGCACCTCCACCAGCCTATGTTCATATAAAAAACTTGTTAAATTATTTATTATATTTGAATGTATCCATACGGTGGGCCCCCAAAATAAATGTTACTGGTAGGCCCTAGGTACCATAGTCCGACACTGCCCCTACCCACCCACGATCCTTGACCCTGAATGCCAGCATTTCAAAATTCCTGGCCTATGAAATGCTGTCATTCCGTCTGGTGGAGACAGAGACTTTTAAAAACCTTATGGCGGTGGCTATCCCACAGTACGTGGTTCCCAGCCGTTTTCCAGGCAAGCCATCCCTGCCCTGCACAACAAAGTGGTGGAGAAAATCAGGTGTGCACTGCACAACGCTATCTGTGGCAAGGTCCACATAACTACCGATACATGGACCAGTAAGCACGAGCAGGAACATTATATATCCCTAACTGCACACTGGATAAATGCAGTGGCGGCTGGGCCTGAGGCGGATTGCAGTTTGGCACATGTCCTTCTGCCCCGAGGATTGCAGGACATTTCTCGTTGCCTCCTCCTCCAACTCCGCTTCCTCCTCTACCGCCTTCTCATCCGATCAGCGAAACACCTTTACCACCAACTTCAGCACAGCTAGGGGGAAACGACAGCAGGCTGTTTTAAAACTTGGGGGGGGGGGGATACCGCGCAGGAGCTGTGGATAGGCATGGAACACAGACCGATGAGTGGTTGGTGCCGCTAAGCCTCAAGCCTGGCCTGGTGTTGCACGATAATGGGCAAAGTCTCGTAGCAGCTCTGGGGCTAGCCGGTTTGACGCACATCCCTTGTCTAGCGCATGTGCTGAATTTGGTGGTGCAGAGGTTCCTGAGAAATTACCCTGATATGTCAGAGCTGCTGCAGAAAGTGCGGGCCATCAGTGCGTGCTTTCGGCGTTCTCACCCTGCTGCTTGCCTGCGTTACTTCGGCCTTCCAACTCACCGCCTCATATGCAAGGTACCCACAAGGCGGAACTCCACCTTGCACATGCTGGAGAGACTGTGCGAGCAGCAGCAGGCGATAGTGGAGTTTCAGCTGCAATACACACGGGTGAGTTGCTCTGCGGACTAAAAATTTTCCCTGGTTGAGGGCAGCATTTCAGAGCATAGACTGGGATCAGCAACAGCTCCTATAGCAGCTAGTACAGTGTCAAGTGACTGATGCAAGGGAAATGTAGTGCCCATATTCAAAAAGTAGAAGCTTGGACGGGGGGCAGCTGTGGAATTAGTATTGTTTGCATGTTTAATAGGTAAAATAAGCTCTATATGCTTAGAAAGTTTAGTTTGATTAAAGACTAAAAAATAGCATGCAATGTCAATCAGCTGGTTCTAAGGCCAGCAGGATATTGTCACGTATTAAACCAGGCATGGACTTGCAAATAACTTTACAAAGCTTTGGTGCGTCTCATCTGGAATATGCAGTTCAGTTCTGTGCACCAGTCTATAAAAAGGATGTCCTAAAGCTGGAAAAAGTACAAAGATGAGCAACTAAACCAATAAGGTGCGTGGAGGGTCTTAGTTATGAGAAAGGGTTAAAATAATTAAATTTGTTTAGCCTTGAGAAGATATGTCTAAGGCCTTATGCACAAGACCGTATGTATTTTGCGGTCCGCAAAAAACGGATCCGCAAAAAATATGGATGACCGTGTGCATTCCGTATTTTACGGAACGGAAGAGCTGGCCCCTAATAGAACAGTACTATCCTTGTCCGTAATGCGGACAATAATAGGACATGTTCTATTTTTTTTACAGAACGGAAATACGGACATACGGAAAAGGAATGCACATGAAGTACATTCCGTTTTTTTGCGGACCCATTAAAATGAATGGTTCCGCATACAGTCCATGTGCATGAGGCCTAAGGGAGGACATGATTAACTTGTACAAATATATAAATGGCCCATACAAACAATATGGCGAAAAGCTGTTTCATCAAAAATCCCTTCAAACGACAAGGGGGCACTGCCTCCACATAGAGAAGAGAAAGTTCAGTCTCCAGATGCATCAAAGCTTCTTTAGTGTAAGAACTGTAAATCTATGGAATAGTCTACCTCAGGATGTGGTTACAGCAGGAACAGTGGACAAAGGGTTGTAATAAGGGCTTAAACGAATTCTTAAAATAAATAACATTAATGCCTATCTAAATGTATCGAAGTCAGGTTCTCACTCCCCTTCCCTAAAGTTCCCATCCCCACCCATCCCTTGATGGTCTTGTGCCTTTTTTCAACCAGGAAATTTTACAGAAGATTAGGAAAAAAATGACAGTTTTCTAAATCTGAATTTCCATGCATTAAAGACAGGTAACCTCATAAAATAGTTATTAATTAACATTTACCATATGTGTACTTAATGTTGCCCTAATTTTGTAAATGTTATATTTTTTAAGACGTTAGAAGGCTTAGCATTATAGAAGCAATTTTTCAAATTTTCTAAACCGACTTTTTAATACACTAATTCAGTTTTGAAATTATTTGGTGGGCCTTACCTAATAAAACTTCCCACATTAGAAACTACGGTCCTGAAATTATATAAAAGTGATGTTTGAAACTTTGGTGTTCCACAGAAATTATAGCAAAATGAATGTGAAATTGAACATTTCCATGTTTTTCCATTTCAATCAATTTTCCTATAACACATAGTAACATAGTATATAAGACCGAAAAAAGATATTTGTCCATCCAGTTCGGCCTGTTTCCTACAAGTTTATCCAGAGGAAGGCAAAAAACCCCTGTAAGGCAGAAGCCAATTTTCCCCACTTAAGGGGAAAAAAAATTCCTTCCTGACTCCAATCAGGCAATCAGAATAACTCCCTGGATCAACGACCCATCTCTAGTAGCTGTAGCCTGTAATAATATTACTCTCCAGAAATACATCCAGGCCCCTCTTGAATTCCTTTATTGTACTCACCATCACCACCTCCTCAGGCAGAGAGTTCCATAGTCTCACTGCTCTTACAGTGAAGAATCCTTTTCTATGTTTGTGTACAAACCTTCTTTCCTCCAGATGCAGAGGATGTCTCCTCGTCACAGTCACAGTCCTGGGGATAAATAGATGATGGGAGAGATCTCTGTACTGACCCCTGATATATTTATACATAATAATTAGATCTCTCCTCAGTCGTCTTTTTTCCAAAGTGAATAACCCTAATTTTGATAACCTTTCAGGTTACTGTAGTTGCCCCTTTCCAGTTATTACTTTAGTTGCCCTCCTCTGAACCCTCTTCAGCTCTGCTATGTCTGCCTTGTTCACAGGAGCCCAGAACTGTACACTGTACTCCATGTGTGGTCGGACTAGTGATTTGTAAAGTGGTAGGACTATGTTCTCATCAGGGGCATCTATGCCCCTTTTGATGCAACCCATTATCTTATTGGCCTTGGCAGTAGCTGCCTGACACTGGTTTTTACAGCTTAGTTTGCCGTTTATTAAAATTCCTAGATCCTTTTCCATGTCAGTGTTACCGAGTGTTTTACCATTTAGTATGTATGACTTTCATTATTCCTTCCCATGTGCATAACTTTACATTTGTCAGTGTTAAACCTCATCTGCCATTTCTCTGCCCAAGCCTCCAATCTATCCAGATCCCTCTGTAGCCATATATTTTCCTCTTCAGTGTTAATTACTTTACACAGTTTAGTGTCATCTGCAAAAATAGATATTTTACTGTGCAGGCCTTCTACAAGATCATTAATGAATATATTGAAGAGAATAGGTCCCAGTACTGACCCCTGAGGTTTCCCACTAGTGACAGTGACCCAATCTGAGTGTGTACTGTTAATAAGCACCCTCTGTTTTCTGTCACTGAGCCAGTTACTTACCCACATAAAAGACATTTTTTCCCAGTCCGAGCATTCTCATTTTATATACTAACCTTTTATGTGGTACAGTGTCAAATACTTTGGAGAAGTCCAGATATACGACATCCATTGATTCGTCGCTGTCAAGTCTAGAACTTACCTCTTCATAGAAACTGATTAAATTCGTTTGGCATGACCGATCCCTTCATGAAGCCATGCTGATATGGCGTTAGTTTGCTTATTTTCATTGAGATACTCCAAAATAGCATCTCTTAGAAAACCTTCAAACAGTTTACCCACAGCAGATGTTAAACTGACCGGCCTATCATTTCCAGACTCTGTTTTTGGACCCTTTTTGAATATTGGCACCACATTTGCTATGCGCCAATCCTGTGGAACATTCCCTGTCAGTATAGAGTCCGTAAATATCAGAAATAAAGGTCTGGCTATGACATCACTTAATTCCCTTAGGATACGGGGGTGTATGCCATCCGGTCCTGGCGATTTGTCTATTTTAATCTTTCTAAGTCGCTATTGTACTTCTTCCTGGGTCAGACAGGGCACTTTTAATGGGGAATTTACTTTTACATTCTGCATTTAATCTGACAGTTTAATTTTCCTCAGTGAATATAGTGGAGAAAAAAATATTTAATAGTTTTGCTTTATCCTCGTCGCTCTCTGCAACACCCCCTCATTGCTGTGTAGAGGGCCGACTCCTTCAGATTTATATTTTTTACCAATTATATAATTGAAGAACATTTTAGGGTTAGTTTTACTCTCTTTGGCAATTAATCTCTCGGTCTCTAGTTTGGCAGTTTTTATTAGTTTTTTACATATTCTAGTTTTTTCCTTATAGTTTATCAGTGCTTTCTGGCTCCCCTCCATATTTAGTGATTTATATGCTTTCTTTTTGTCATTTATTGCTATCTTTACAGTTCTATTTATATACATGGGTTTCTTATTGTTTCTTAGTCTTTTATTCCTATAAGGTATGTACCTCTCACAATTAGATGTTACAATGTTTTTAAAAATCTCCCATTTTGTGGTTGTATTTTTATGTTTAAGGACTTGCTCCCAGTTAGTTAGGCCTCTGGCCTCACTTAGTTGGCTAAATTTAGCTTTTTTGAAGTTTGGTATTTTTGTTCCTCCCTTTAGAAACTCTCGTTTGAAGGATAATTGGAAGGTTATTACTTTATGGTCACTATTTCCTAGGTGTCCCCCAACCTGCACATCTGTTGTTCTATCAGGTCTATTGGTTAATACTAAGTCCAGTATGGCCGTCCCTCTAGTGGGTCCTGAACCAGTTGGGAAAGGTAGCTGTCTTTGGCTATTGCCAAGAACCTGTTTCCTTTATGGGATGTATAGCTTTCAGTTTTCCAGTCTATATCTGGGTAGTTGAACACAATAAAGGTTAACAGCAAAACAAACTTTTATATTTATTACCCTGATTCTGCAGTTTACAGAAACACTCCATAGGTGATTGTAGACCTCTACATGGGCATATGGTAGGGTTCAGAACGGAAGGAATGCCATATGGTTTTTGAAGGGAAGATTTTGTATAAGTGTAAGTGGGGGCAGCAGGAGGCACAGAGCATTGGCGGATCCAGGGGGGGGGGCAACGGGGCAATTGCCCCCCCGAGAATAAAAGCTGACAGACTGCAGTGTAGGGTGGCCATCCGTCCGGTTTTAGGCCACGCAAGGCCAGGACGGACGGCCAGAAGTCCTCCTTTTGGAAGTCGGCATGATGTTTTGTGCACTAAGTATCCCTAACCAATCAGCAGGCTTGTCAGAGACAGTGAGACTGATACAGGCCTGCTGATTGGTTAGGGATAACATCACATGATGTACCAGCCCTCCGCCCCTCCCAGACCTCTGAGGAGCTCGTACTGTTTGTTGTTCGTGCAGGAGCAGGCAAGGCAGCCTCTCCTCTCTCCTCCTCCAGCCAGTGAGCCCGTCTGTGACTCCACCAGCCAGCCTTTCTAGGTAGGGGACCTCCTCCTCCTCCTCAGCACCTCATGCATAGGCTAGTTGTGTGTATTAGTCTCTGGCTCTAGTGAGTGTAGGCAGCACAGCACTCCCCATCATCAGCTTTCATGGCAGATCAGAACCTGAACAGGAAATTCTACAGCTATTCATTTGGATAAAATAATATTTCTGTGGAAATCTGGCAACTGTGAACAGAAGGTTTATTACAACTTGCAGTTTGGGAGCTATTTAGCAAAAATAGGGTTAAAGAAACTGACTGACCAGGACATGTGGATGGTCAGATAACATATACAGTAACATAATTTTTGCTTTAGATTTTATAGCAAATCTGCAATGAATCTGTGTTTAAATCCACACAACATACAGATTTTGACACAGATTCATTGCAGATTTGCTATAAAACCTACAGCAAAAATTATTTTACTATATATGACCATCCACATGTCCTGGTCAGTCAGTTTTTAACCCTATTTTTGCTAAATAGCTGCCAAACCGCAAGTTGTAATAAACCTTCTGTTCACAGCTGCCAGATTTCCACAGAAATATTATTTTATCCAAATGAACAGCTGTAGAATTTCCTGCAAGTTCAACTGATCTGCCAGGTGTGAATACGTGCTGAACAGGCTGGTGTGAATGAGGCCTAACATAAAAACAAACTGAAATGACCAGGACATGTGGATGGTCATATATAGCAAAATAATTTCTAGCTGCATATTTTATAGAAAACTCCAATGAATCTGTGTGAAAATCCGCATGCAGAAAGCATACGGCATATCTATGGGAGAATAGCTGCGGGTGTCCTATGTGTATATAGAGGGGAGAAGGCTGCGGGTGTCCTATGTGTATATAGAGTCCCATGATAACCCTCCTCAGTTATATTACCCCCTGGCCCGCCACAAAACTATCTGGAATTGCCCCTCCCGAGATCAGGCTCTGGATCCGCCACTGGCACAGAGAGGGCAGCTAGAAAAAAAAACTGTAAAAAAAAGTTTGTTTTCAGATAAGAAAAAAATTAAAAAGTGGATGTAGTGGTTGGCAATTCTCCAAAGTTAATAAAAAGACCAGCGTAAGTAAACATGTCAATGAAGAGGGTGAGCAAAAGATTTTTAATGAAGTAACAATGGATTATTAGGAGGTGAATATTCACTATTACAAAAAGGATTAAAATTTGCCCCCTCAGGAAATCTCGAGCACTTATTATGATTAAAGGGTTTAACCCCTTAAGGACTCAGCCCTATTTCACCCTTAGGTCTTGGCCATTTTTTGAAAATCTGACCAGTGTCACTTTATGTGTGAATAACTTTAAAACGCCTTTACTTACCCAGGCCGTTCTGAGATTGTTTTTTCGTCACATATTGTACTTCATGACACTGCTAAAATTGGGTCAAAAATTTTTACCAAAAATTTAAAAAAATTAGCAAATTTCAAAGTTTCATTTTCTCTACTTCTCTAATACATAGTAATACCCCCAAAAATAGTTATTACTTCACATTCCCCATATGTCTACTTCATTTTTGGAGCATATTGGGAATGCCATTTTATTTTTTGGGGATGTTACATAGCTTAGAAGCAAATTTTGAAAATTTTCCAAATCCCACTTTTTAGGGACCAGTCCAGGTCTGAAGTCACTTTGTGAGGCTTACATAATAGAAACCACCCAAAAATGACCCCATTCTAGAAACTACACCCCTCAAGGTATTCAAAACTGATTATAAAAACTTTGTTAACCTTTTAGGTGTTCCACTAGAGTTAATGGCAAATGGACATAAAATTTAAGAAATTCAATTTTTTGGAAAATTTTCCAATATAATCCATGTTTTCTAGGAACAAAGCAAGGCTTAACAGCCAAAAAAGACTCAATATGGGTTGCCCTGATTCTGTGGTTTGCAGAAACACCCCATATGTGGTCCTAAACTACTGTTTGGCCAAACGGTAGGACATAGAAGGAGGGGAACGCCATATGGGTTTTGCAAGGCAGATTTTGCGGGACTGGTTTTGTTTATACCATGTCCCATTTCAAGCCCCCTGTTGCACCCCTAGAATAGAAATTCCAAAAAAGTGACTCCATCTAAGAAAGTACACCCCTCAAGGTATTCAAAACTGGGTTTACAAACTTTGTTAACCCTTTAGGTGTTCCACTAGAGTTAATGGCAGATGGAGAAACAATTTCAGAATTTCAATTTTTGGGAAAAATTTCCATTTTAATCATTTTTTCAAGTAATAAAGTAAGGGTTAACTGCCAAACAAGACTCAATATGGGTTGCCCTGATTCTGTAGTTGGCAGAAACACCACATATGTGGTCCTAAACTACTATTTGGCTAAACGGCAGGACATAGAAGAAGGGGAACGCCATATGGTTTTTGGAAGGCAGATTTTGCAGAACTGGTTTATTTACACCATGTACCCTTTCAAGCCCCCTGCTGCACCCCTTGAGTAGAAACTCCATAAAAGTGACCCCATCTAGGAAACTACAGGATATGGCGGTGGTTGTTTTGGTACTATTTTAGGATAAATATGATTTTTGGTTGCTCTATATTACACTTTTTTGAGGAAAGATAACAAAAAAAATTAATTTTAAAATTGTTTCTACATTCGCCATTAAGTTTTGTGGAACACCTAAAGGGTTAATACAGTTTGTTAAATATTTTTTGAATACCTTAAGGGGTGTAGTTTTTTAGATGGGATCACTTTTTTTGAGTTTCTAGTCTAGGCTACATTAGGGGGAGCTTCTAATGGGACATGGTGTAAATAACCAATCCATCAAAATCTGCCTTCAAGAAACCATATGGCGTTCCCTTCGTTCTATGCCCTGCCTTGTGGCTATATAGATTTAAAGGTAAAAAGGAAAAAACAGAGGTTGAGTAGTTCTGTAGGAGCAGAAAAACCCTGGACTGGGGGCGCCAGAGGGCAGAAAGGTATATGGTAGGATAAACTTATTTATAGAAAAGTGATATTAATTAAAAACAAAAAATAAAATAAAAAATATTGAGTAATGAATATTAAATAATAATAATAACAATATTAACAAAACAATCACAGTTGTGTGGGGAGGCAGCACAGGTGTTAGGGGTTTGAACCAGTCAGCCCCCTACTGATCAGAAGAAAAAGTGAGTGACGGTGACACGGTGGGTGAGACCGTGTTGGTCACAGAAAAAACACACCAATCGAGGCGCCAATCCCCGTGAGACGGAAATAATAATGGGATTAGAGTAAGGTAGATCGGTGGAGGTAGGGTCAATCACTAAGTGGGTGTTGATGGATGATAATAATCATATTTTGTTCCTCAGGGCTGAGGGAGTGGGGGGACCCAAGGTGAGCAGTGAGTGTTGGATGGCTAAGAGGGAGTACTACAAAGTAATCCTTTAGTGCAGTTTAGCGCTCAATTTTACTCACTTCACAGGGGGTGGACACAGGATAAAGCTCAAGACACCTGTGTCTCTGAACCCCCTGGCCAGGATCACTTGTCTGATGGAGCTAATTAACTGCAGCCGATAAACAAGGGCTTCTGGTTAGTAGAGTTTATTAATGAAATCTGGCCTAACGCGTTTCGAGGTCTTAGAGCCTCCTTCTTCAGGGTAACATAGGTAAAAGATAAATAAAATACAAACATAAACCTAACATAGAGTAAAATATTGGATACAAAATTAGATAAAAATGAGATATGATATGTAGAATCTATATAACATAACATATAGGCATGGTCATAAGGGCAGTAATGCATAAATAGATGGATAAATAGATAGGTAAATACATAAATACCATAAAAGTTAAAATTTAGTTGCAAAATATATTGGTTGCAAAAATATAAAAATATAATAATATTATAAAATCACATGATTATATGGTGTCCTTAAAGTGGGTGTTGTCCTTAACTATAATTTTTATTGTTTTGTAGGGAAGAGGGAGTGTTAGATATCATGGAGTCACTAAATTATAGTGGGGCGGTCATAATGGTGGAAAAATATATCTTATATATTTATAAAGATGATAATCCCTGTGTTCGGTGGTGGATAGTGAGCATACCTTCAGGGGTCCTTTTCCAGGGGTCTTTCAGATGTTCCCTCCCCCACTCTGCTGGGGACATCTGAAAAGACCCCTGGAAAAGGACCCCTGAAGGTATGCTCACTATCCACCACCGAACACAGGGATTATCATCTTTATAAATATATAAGATATATTTTTTCCACCATTATGACCGCCCCACTATAATTTAGTGACTCCATGATATCTAACACTCCCCTCTTCCCTACAAAACAATAAAAATTATAGTTAAGGACAACACCCACTTTAAGGACACCATATAATCATGTGATTTTATAATATTATTATATTTTTATATTTTTGCAACCAATATATTTTGCAACTAAATTTTAACTTTTATGGTATTTATGTATTTACCTATCTATTTATCCATCTATTTATGCATTACTGCCCTTATGACCATGCCTATATGTTATGTTATATAGATTCTACATATCATATCTCATTTTTATCTAATTTTGTATCCAATATTTTACTCTATGTTAGGTTTATGTTTGTATTTTATTTATCTTTACCTATGTTACCCCTGAAGAAGGAGGCTCTAAGACCTCCGAAACGCGTTGAGCCAGATTTCATTAATAAACTCTACTAACCAGAAGCCCTTGTTTATCGGCTGCAGTTAATTAGCTCCATCAGACAAGTGATCCTGGCCAGGGGGGTTCAGAGACACAGGTGTCTTGAGCTTTATCCTGTGTCCACCCCCCTGTGAAGTGAGTAAAATTGAGCGCTAAACTGCACTAAAAGGATTACTTTGTAGTACTCCCTCTTAGCCATCCAACACTCACTGCTCACCTTGGGTCCCCCCCACTCCCTCAGCCCTGAGGAACAAAATATGATTATTATCATCCATCAACACCCACTTAGTGATTGACCCTACCTCCACCGATCTACCTTACTCTAATCCCATTATTATTTCCGTCTCACGGGGATTGGCGCCTCGATTGGTGTGTTTTTTCTGTGACCAACACGGTCTCACCCACCGTGTCACCGTCACTCACTTTTTTTTTCTTGTGGCTATATAGCCATTTACGACCACATATGGGGTGTTTCTGCAAACTACAGAATCAGGGCAGTACATTTTTAGTTTTGTTTGGCTGTTAACCCTTGCTTTATTACCGGAAAAATGGATTGAAATGGAAATTTTGCCCAAAAAATTGTGTTTCTACACATTTTTATTTTTTTACGCTGTTCATCCGGGGGGTTGGGTTAAATGTTATTTTTATAGGGCAGATTGTTACGGACGTGGAGATACCTAATATGTCTACTTTTTATAATTTGTTTAGATTTTACACTATATTATCAGTTGAGGAACACAAATTAAATAATTTTAGTATCTCAATATCCTGGGAGCTACATTTTATTTTTTTTTGGTTGGGTGACTGTCTAATATAGGGGCTCATTTTTTGGGGGTGCATGATCGCTCGCTATAACACTTTTTTGATGTTGATCATAGGGGAAAAATGGAGATAAGAACCTTTTTTCTGGCGCTGCCAAGGATCATGGAATGATGCAATGTCTTTTTCACAGGTATTTTATTCGTTTACGCGTTTCAGGGGTGAAAAACCCCCGTCTTCAGGACAGTAATACACACCTTTTTTGATGTTAGGTGACAAAAAATGGCTTTTTTTTTTACACAGTTTTTTTTTTTTTTAACCCTGTTCATCTGGTGGGGGGTTGGGTTAAATGTTATTTTTATAGGGCAGATTGTTACAGACGCGGCGATACCTAATATGTCTACTTCATGTAAAATCAAAAACAAATTATACTATATCATCATTTGAGGAACAAAAAAAATTATTTTAGTATCTCCATAGCCTGGGAGCTAAATTTTTATTTTTTTTGGTTGGGCGACTATCTAATTTACGGGCTCATTTTTTGCGGGATGAGATGGCGGTTTGATTGGCACTATTTGGGGGTGCATATGACTTTTTATTACACTTTTTGGGATCCAAGGTGAAAATAAAATGGCTTTTTTACATAGTTTTTATTCGATTTTTTTGGACGGCATTAATAGAAGGGCTAGTTTATGGGGTATATTTATACACAAGTTTTTTACGTACGCGGCGATGCCCAATATGTATGGCTCTCATACTTTGGAGACACTAAGCAGGCATCCTCAAACTGCGGCCCTCCAGATGTTGTAAAAATACAATTCCCACTGTAGGTTGTCTGGGCATGCTGGGAGTTGTAGTTTTACAACATCTGGAGGGCTGCAGTTTGAGATGCCTGCACTAAAACTAATATTTTTGTGAAAAAATTTGTTCCAGTGTCTTCAAAGTCTGAGAGCCATAGTTTTTATGTTCTCTAGGGGACTGTCGGGAATTATAAAAATTTAGTACTCCATGGAAGTGTGATACCTGTCGTGATCCCTGAAGCAATTGATAACGCAGAGGCCCGGATGATCGGGGCAAGTGTCACACTGAGTGGTGGTGTCTTTCCGTATCCCCCTCCTGTGACACACTCTGCATCTTTTTTGGGTCCGTCCCTTCTTTCCAGTATGGGGGACCACACCTGGAAAATGTTGGCCAGGGACGATCCGGGCCCCTCCAATTCCCGAGGTACTCCGACCTGCTCTTTCCTGGTCTGAAAAGATCAGGTCCTTGAGGACTGCCTCATAGAACTGGAGGAAAGTCTTTGTGCTGCCAGCGCTTCGAGATAGTACAAAAGCGTTGTACATGGCAACCTGTACCATGTAGACCGCAACCTTTTTGTACCATGCCCAGGTTTTCCGCATGGCATTATATGGTTTGAGGACTTGATCAGATAGATCAACTCCTCCCATATACCGATTGTAGTCGACGATACAATCGGGCTTGAGGACCGTTGCCGTGGTACCTCGCACAGAGACTGGGGTGGTGCTGTTACCATGGAGTGTGGTCAGGATAAGGACATCCCTTTTGTCCTTATATCTGACCAGCAACAGGTTATCACTGGTAAGGGCACGGGTCTCACCCCTAGGGATAGGTACCTGGAGGAGGGAGGTAGGGAGGCCGCGCTGATTTTTCCGCACGGTCCCACAAGCGAACGTGAATCTGGCGGCAAGGGACCTGAACAAGGGAATACTGGTATAAAAGTTATCCAAGTACAGGTGGTAACCCTTATCCAGCAGTGGGTGCACAAGGTCCCACATGAGTTTCCCGCTAACACCCAGAGTGGGGGGACATTCTGGGGGTTGAATACGGGAACCTCATCCCTCGTAAACACGAAATTTGTAAGTGTACCCTGAGGTACTCTCACAAATTTTGTACATTTTCACGCCATACCTCGCTTGCTTAGTGGGAATGTATTGGCGGAAACTGAGTCTCCCCTTGAAAGCAACGAGAGACTCATCAACTGCCACCTCCCTTCCAGGTACGTAGGCCTGTGCAAACTTGGCCCCGAAATGATCGATGATCGGCCGTATCTTATACAGCCGGTCATAGGCAGGATCACCTTGGGAGGGACATGCTGTATTATCTACATAATGCAGGCATTTATGGATGGCCTCGAATCTGGGACGCGTAATGGCCATACTGTACAGTGGGGTCTGATAGAGGACGTCCCCACTCCAGTAATGCCTGACACTGGGTTTTTGCACTAGACCCATGTGCAGCACGAGGCCCCAAAACGTCCTTATCTCGGCTGCACTGACTGGTGTCCAGCCAGCGGGTCTAGCCAAAAAGGAGCCTGGGTGCTGAGCGACGAACTGTTGGGCATACAGATTCGTCTGCTCCCCCATCAGATTCACCAGTGGGTCACTGAAAAAAAAACTAAAAAAGTCTATTTCAGTGAACCCCACTGTGGGAATCTGGATTCCAGGATTGCCAACAAAATCCGGAATCGCAGGCTCATAGTCCACTGGGGGACACCAGCTAAGTTCACCGGTGGGGGGCTCCAGTGCGCTTATTTGGTGGGCCAGGAAACCAGTACGAACCCCCAGGGCTGCTTGTACTGGTGTGGGCCACGGGTTCCCTAGCATGTGGGGGCCCTGGCTCCGCCGCCTTGGGGGCTCATCTTCATCAGATGATGATGAGGAGGTTGCGGATGAAAGGAGGAACGTGGGGTCATCCTCATCCTCACTGGCGCTCTCGGTGTCGGAGAGCATCTGGGCATATGCCTCCTCCGCCGAGAACATCCGGCGGGCCATGGGTATGTGTGTGCGTGTATGTGCGTGTGTGTCAAACTTTATTGTATGTGCGTGCGTGTGGGGGCGGGTGTTCACGTACTAATAATAAGAAAAAAAATGGACAAGTGTTAGAAAAAAAAATAAAATGAAGTTCAAACTAGCTGATCAGCAGTGGGGTGGGCGATGCGCTAACGGTGGCCGGACGCTAAAAGTGCCGGCCACAGTAAGCGCACGAAAAAAAAAAAAATCCAAAAGGAGTGGGGAGGGGGGAAGGGGACGGTCGGGTCAGCACCCCTGGGTGGGTTTAGGGTCTTACAGCTAAGATATACGTGGATTCATTTTATTTTTTCAGTAGTAAAACAAAAATAAACTATACAAGTTTGGTATCGCCATATTCATATTGAGCCGCAGAATAAGCACGTCATGTAATTTATAGCGCAAAGTCATGATGTCAAAACCCCAAAACCTTGGCGGATTAGTGTGGTTTTTTTCTGTTTGTTTGTTTGTTTTTTCAATTTAACCTCCAAAGAATTGTTTGCCATTTTCCAATAACAGATATGGCAATTTAAATGATTACCTTAAAAATACTAATTATCCTGCAAAAAATAAGCCCTCATGTGGCTATATAGGAAAAATTTAAATGTAAAACCAAAAACCACAATTGGAACCAGGTTCATAACAGTTTTCACAAATCTTAACAGTGGTAGGTTGGAGGAGCTTGTGACCTTCCTATCTGGCCAGTTAGGAAGAATCTGAAGGGGATTCAATGAAATAGACAGAAGCTAAGTGAATTTTCAACCTCTCATTGGGATAAAATTGTGAAGTGGAGTTATTTGCCTTTGATAATTAAACTTCATCTGATGAAACAAAGAAGTTAAACTGAAAGAAGATATCACTTTTAGTTTCAGTTCATTTTTTTATTTGCATAATCATGCCCACTAAGCCTGGAAGGTGTTTATATGGAAAGATGGATGTGGAGGACCAAAACCCTGATGAAGGAAAACATGTAATTTTCCAAAATACGTTTGTTTGCAAGCCCCTGTGTTATCAGTGATGTCACTGAGCGCTCCAAGCAGAGCACAAGCTTCGGGCACACTCCCACTAGAATAGAATTATCCGCTACATACATGGGGACTCATCAGACCACACAGGACATTAGCCTTAGTAGGTTCCTTATGGAATATGTATTTTTGGTGTTATAGGATCTGTATATATTAACATCAGGTAATATACCTGTGGGCAATTGCTAAGCAGGTGGAAGACAGCTGGCTTGTAATGCAGCAGTGCCGACTAGTGCCCAGTTAGCAAAGTAATTAAATTTGTTAATTAAATTAATTAATCACAGATCACTATAAATAAGGTATATGCAGACTACTCTGCCTTAGGGTATGGCCACATGGAGCTTGAAGAACCACACAGCCAATTAGCCCGCAGCTGCCTTTCATTTAATAATGTAGACCGCACTGTATAGTCCTTCTTCATTGTTAAAGGCCGCACTGCACCTTTAAACAGGGGCTGTTGTTGGTATGGGGTTTGGCTGGTTAGGTTGGGGGGACAATATGCATATTATTGCTGTTCTTCCCTGCAATCTCCTGCAGGCTATTTGACATTAAACAAAGAATATTATTCAGCTCTGGCATACCTATTTCTCCAACCCCAGTGCTCTCCTGCCCTACTGGTGGGAGCCCTTCTTCTGCCTTCTGCTTTTCCTTATTTTCCACATAATCCAATATTGATGAGAATACGTCATCAGGAACATCCAGCTCCTCCTCTCTCTACATCTTATTGAGACCAAGAAGGATGATTTGGAAGATGTAAAGCCAGCAAAATATGAGGATGGTCATCATGCAGACTGGATGGTATTGGTTGGCACACTGGCACTGGAATAATAAAGGCTTCATTTTTTTGGTATTGAATTACATTTACAGCTGATGTGGGAATAAGTAAATGTAGGAATAAATTAATAAAACTGATGTGGAATACTCCCTGCCCTCTTCCTATCCATTATTTTTCTATTAATCATTTTCAGCAACACTGTCCCTAGCCCATGACTGCTTGCCACGTCTCTCCCTATGCTCAGCTCACAGGACAATGGTGGAGACCACATGGGATGAGTGTTTTATAGGGCTGTGACATCACAGGGGATGGCTACCTATATATTGGCTGGCTGCATGGCATTATGGGTGATCTCGCATTCCCGGGCTTCTTACTTTCACTTTGTAACATGTGCAGCCTCTATTTTAGGAAAACCTGATTCTTTAGGAAAACATTGCTATGAAGCGCAAGAAAAATCTGATTAGTTGCAACTTTTTCCTAGGTTTCAGACTGAATTTCGCTTTAAATACTTTGCTTCTCAATACCACTTCTTGATATATACCTTGCCATTCATGAAATTCATGATAATCATGAACATGCAATGCAGAAGCAGCACTGCAACTACACTATGTAATTGATCGAAAGTTAGGAGATCCTTTTTTTCACTCTATTCCAGTGTTTCCCAACCAGTGTGCCTCCAGTTGTTGCAAAACTACAACTCCCAGCATGCCCGGACAACCTTTTGCTGTGCAGGCATGCTGGGAGTTGTAGTTTTGCAACAGCTGGAGGCACACTGGTTGGGAAACACTGCTCTATTCCACGTTATTCAGTTGCTTAGACACTATCCACATCTGCAGTGGAGGTTCCAGCCATCTCCGTTGCAGATTTCGGTAAAAACAAAAAAGAAGACTAAATACTGCTGAATGCAAAGGTATTTTGTCTGCCAGAATGCCAGTATTCATAGGGGAAACCAGACAGCCCCCTTTATAGTGAATGAGATCTGCTGGGTTATGGTGGTGTTCAGTATATGGCGATATTCGTATTCCTAGAACAGAATATTGAAATTCAACTGCAGATATGAACTTAGATCAGTTTATGTCAGCATTGCCATAGTGTATTTTTGTGAGTTAAATTGTTTGTCACATCTCAACATTTATGGGATATCGGTAGTATATGCCACAACTGTCAGATAGGGGTGGGTCCCACCTCTGCGACCAGCATCTATCTTTAGAACAGGGCCCCTGTTGCATGTGTGGCATCATCTCCATTTACTGCAATGGGACTTCCATAAATAGCTGAGCATGAGTCTAATAGCAGTGAATTGAGCATGGCTGCACATACCTGGCTGCTCTCTCATCACTTCAGGGGTCCACAGCTCTGCAGGTAGGAGTGGTTCCCTGATTCAAAATTTGTGACATATACTAGCAATATGCCATAAACGTTGAGATGGGACAACCCCTTTAAAAGAATATATATCAACTCTTCCCTTGTTTCTCTAATAGCAGTATAATTTAAAGGTTGTTATAAGATAGTTATTTACAGAAGGGATAACAGAGGAACACTAGAAGAGATAAAATACTCCAAAATTATTTCAAGGAGAATATGTGTATTTACTGAAAAAGGCAAAGGAGAGCTGACAGTTTCTTTTTAAATATAGTTGCAGAACCAAGATTTGATGCAGTATTAGTACATGGAATTATTTGCATATGAGATTGCATATGCATACCTGTCTACATTATGTTACATATCTATATATTGTAAGAGATCGCTCTCTCTCAGGGGTCGAAATCACAGACTTCTCCTCTGACAACGGGGTTCAAGTCCAAAAGGTGCTTTATTTTGGTACTTCAGCACCATCACACACATAAACATCGAAAATAAAACCTACCAGTCTGGGCTCCACCTAATACACGTTCTCTCTACCTCACCTATAGCGCACCGTTCACACACGGGATTAGATCCGGCTTCCTCAGCCATATAGGGTCCAGCACCCTCCAGGAGATGGTCCAGAAGTCTTCCTGACTCTGACTATGTGACCCTCTTTCCATAGACGACACTGCGGCCCCCCAAACTTCAGGCTTTACAAAGCCTCATGGCCCCTCAGCCCTCCTGGCTGAGACCACACAGAGCCTCTCAGGCTTCCTCAGCCTTTCTCCCAGGCTTCCTGCAAGTCATACACAGAGGGTTGTTTTATCCCTCCTTGATTACAGCAGCAGGCCTCACCTGCGATCAGCTCCGGCAAAAGACAATACATGTAGTGGAAGGGTGTGGACTGGCAGATCCCACTACCAAACCTATCCCCCAGTATATATATATATATATATATAGAGAGAGAGAGAGAGAGAGAGAGAGAGAGATAGAGAGAGAAAGAGAATTCAGAAGTCTTCAGAACCTTTCACTCTTTTACTTTTTTTGTTGCAGCCTTCTGCTAAAATAAGAAAAAGTGAAAACAGAATGTTTGAAATTTTTGCTAATATATTAGTAACATAGGGGCACATTTATTAAGGCCGGCATTTTAGACTGGGCAGCAGATCAAACGCTTCTGTTCCTACAATGGGCTTTAACTTGGCACATGTAAATGCACCTTAAGCCACTCCTGTGTTGTCTTAGCTGAGTGCTTAGGGTCAATGTCTTATTGGAATCTAAACCTTTGGCCCAGTCTGAGGTCCAGGGCACACAGAATTGCTTAGTTTGGTGGGGCAGCCAGCTCTAGGAAGAGTCTTGGTTGTTCCAATCTTCTTCCATTTAAAGGGGTTGTCTGCTTTTTTAATTGATTACCTATCCTCGTGATAGGACATCAATATCAGATTGGTGGGGGGACTGACTACCGGGCACCCTGACAATCAGTTGTTTGAAGAGAAAGCAGCGCTTGTACGAGTGTTGTCTTTTCTTCACAGTTTACCTGCTCGCTGTTACAACCACAGAAGGTGCAATTACAACTACGCCATCCTTGTCACTTCAATGGGATGGTTACTTCCTATTCAAGTGAATACTACAGAGCCATTCCATTAAAGTGACTGCTAAGAAGCAATTACACCTGGTCACTGCTACAATTGTGATGGTAAGCAGGCAAACAGTGAAGAGAAGGCAGCTCTCATATGAGCACTGCTTTCTCTTCAAACAGCTGACCAGGGGGGTACTGGGAGTTGCCCCCCCCCCTTCTTATATTGATGACCTATACTGAGGATAGTTAAGAATTATGGAGGCCACTGTGCTCTTGGGAACTTTCAGTGCAGTAGAAATGGTTTGTACCCTTCTCCAGATCTGAGCACAATGCTGTCTCTCAGCTCTACAGGAAGCTCTTCCCTCATCATAGCTGGATTTTTGCTCTGATATGATTTGACAGCTGAGAGACAATAAAGACGGGGGGTGTCTTTCGGACCATATACAATCAACTGAATTTACTACAAGTGGACTCCAATGAAGGTATGGAATCACATCAAAAAGGATCAAGTGAAATGGGAGGCCCCCAGAGCTAAATTTCAAGTGTCATAGCAAAAGGTCTGAATACTTATCTCCATGTGAAATATTAGTTTATAAATCTTTTTCATTAAGGGGGGCTGAATGCAGATTAATAGACGAAAACTGATTATTATTTTTTTTCGCACAAGGCCTCGAAAATGTGAAAAATGGTAAAAAAGTCAAATGGTCTGAAGAATGCATACATGATATATATACACTCCTCAACACTGAACTTTCAAAACCAAGAAGGGAAAGTTGTGGAATCATGGAAACCACAGGATCAATAGACATGTTAATAATATGCAAATGAAATAAAAATGGAAGCAAAATATTCTAAACGTCTCAATTTATTCAGTATTGAGCATGAGCGCCATGTGCTGAAATACATGCCTTGCCATGTTATCAATGAGGTTATTAAAGAGGTTCTCCACTTATTCTATGTTTATGAACTATCTTTGAGCCCCTGACGGTCAGCTGTATGAAGAGAATGCAACACTTGTACAAGTGATGTGTTCTTCTCATTGTTTACCTGCTCATCGTCAACATTGCAGCAGCGTGCAGTGTAATTACAGCTCCTCCATCCCATTCGCTTTAATGGGACGGCTCCCTCCTATTTGCTTGGTAGCAAGTTTAGGCCATGCAGGCTGCTCACTGTGGCACGATTTGCATAATTGTATGGCTTGTCCTTCTTGGTGCTGCAATTTCAACTTTGAGGAGTGCGTGTGTGTATATACACACCTGTGTTTTATATCTACACAACATACCCATAGTACATTAAGTAACCTAATCCTGTACCTTTTTCTTTCAGGATTCCCACACCCATAAACAGGATGCATTTCATCGCTACATTGGTGATTTTTGGTAGGTTAGTTTGAAGAGATATTTTTGGAAAAATATGGGGAGCATTCATTTTTCAGAACATACAGCTACTTCACTTCCAGTCTGGAACACTATCAGCAGGGCTCTTCATACAAATATATTACAGTGTGTGTCTGTTGGAGTCACTTTTCAATTATATTAATGGGGTTCTCCGGGCTCTCCTGATGACCTGTCTATCGATCAGCTGTATGACTAGGCCAGGCATCAGCAACCTTCGGCTCCTAGCTGTTGTGAAACTACAATTCCCAGAATGCTCCATTCATTTCTATGTAAGTTCTTAGAAGAGCAGAGCAACTATGCATGCTGGGAGTTGTAGTTTCACAACAGCTGGGAGCCAAAGGTTGCCTACCCCTGGACCAGGCGGTGTGCGGAGTGCACATGTGGCTTCTCCCTTCTCTCTTCCTGCTCACTGCACAATGAAAGCCAGATATCCCTCAAAGGATGGATAACTGGCTTAGGTTTTTCCCATCACATCCTTAAAGCTTATAAAAAAGCAGGATCTTGACATAGGAGCCAGTTAATATGGTGGTTTTGGTGATCTCTGTAATGGAGACACCCCTTTGCTCGGTTTTCCTTCCTTTGAGGGATATCTGGCTTTCATTGTGTTGTAGACCCAATACTGGGGCTCCACATTTATTTTGCATATTACTGTTTCCCAGGGAGCTTTGCACTTTGGATTGCTGTGCTGAGACTCTTAAATGAGGCTCTGCAGTGTTTTCTGTAGCTGGTCTCCCTGAGATCAGCTATTATTTTGTTTGCATGGCACATGTAGCAGTGTAGTTGTGCCCTATGTGTCGTGCGACTTATTGTCGTGTGACACATGTCATTGTGTAGCCCTAGTCTAAAGCTGACCTACAGCAGTGACGAAAAATGGCTGGGTTGTTATGGAAACCTGGAGTAAAACTGTCTGTATGTGGAGACTAAGGGCCTGCGAGCTTCTATTGGCTGATAAGGGACATGTGACCGTGTGTATGGCAGTTGGGATATGAAGAGAAAGACTTGCAGGCTTATATTGGCTAATGCAGGTTATTTTTGGGGAATATCTCAGGAACGGTACGTCCTAGAGAGCTAAGACCCCACAAGCTTTTTTTCCAGGTAGCAAGGGATGTGCATACCAAGTTTCGTTGAAATCGATGGTTGTGTTTTTGAATGATCACGGAAAATACACACATACATACATACATATATACGTCCTTCTTTTATATATAAATAAATAAATAAATAAAATAGAAGATAGATTAAAATGTTGTATATACCGTAATAATTATAATTGTGCTGGTAATTTGGATTTCTGCATCCATCTCTTTAAACTACATTTAAGTTAAAGGCCCCTTTACACTACTCAGTTGAGCAGACAATTGTTGGGAAGGCAGTATTCTTTCCCAGCAAGCGCCTGCTCGTCAGTGAAAGAGACCACTACATTTACATGCAGCAATCTCCTTCACAGTATGGGAGAAAGTTATCACTAATGCCATTACTCGTCCCCATACAGATTCATTGCTTGCCAGATGCAGAGGCTGTTTAGACGGTACAATGAACAAGCATTTTCTTCATTCATCAGATAATCGGCGGCTCCTTTACACTGGCAGATCATAGCTAACAAGCATTCTTACGAATGTCTATTATCAATGATCTGCCCGATACTCGGGCAGTGTATAGGGGTCATTAGGGTCTATATTTTCAGCTTTTGTTCTTTTGATACATATAGTGCCTTGAAAAAGTATTCATACCCCTTCAACTTTCAACCCAAAGTAGCAAGTATGTGTAAAGTGAAAAGAAAATGATACATGGTGTCACATACGGGAATCGCCCTGTCACTGCCAGGAATCAATTTATTCTCACTCCCCTACACACAGTCCTCAGATTGAACTTAGATCACACCCTGACACAGCCTTACATGCACCCCACGCTGCCACCATCTAAGGACACAAGGTAAAACCATTAAACATGCTTTAATGTACTAAAAAAGGTACAGAATTTAAAGAAATAAGAGACATACATAAACGTTCACAAAACAGTTATAAAAATAAAAGAATAAAAACAGAATTGTGTGAAAAGAGTCCGTTCTGGTTCCAGGGACAGGAGGACGTGGAACACAACCCAATGTTGATCGGATCCCCAAATTGCGTCAATAAAAGGTTCCAAATCCCACATTTTTACTACAGGTTTCTTCCCCCCATCTTTGATCCAGCCTTCTGGGAAGGCCTTCATTACGGGTGCATGCTCCACCTCCATCCTTTGGCTGGCAAGCATAAAATATTAATAAAACATGGCTTCCCATTCACACTAATAGTTATTCGGGCTCCAACATGTTTTAATAATGCGTATTCCATCAGGCCAATCGTTCTCATACCAAATATGCTGGCTGTCAGTGGTAGAATGTTTGGACTCCCTACGATGTCCACATTATACAGAATGTAATTATTACAATAATTAATATGTGAGTTGTACTAGAGATGATTTATCGCTTATGAGATATGTTTTTCATCTGCTGGTACTCTATTTGAAAGCTTCTGAATGTCTGCTGTGCACCAGTGCCAACATGTCTGACATGTCAGGCATTACCATGAGGCTCTAGTGTCCTGTCCAGGAAACCTCATTACCACTCATTTGTTAGCATTCATTCTATTAAAGGTAAATATGTATTCTCTCCCACTCTGGATCAACTTGTAGGAAACAGGCCGAACTGGATGGACAAATGTATTGTTAGGTCTTATATTATATACTATGTTACTATGTTCCAGACTGATTGGCATTGTACAATCTTACAGAATGGCATGAAAATATAAAGAATCACACGACATAGATATAAAAACATACATAGGTAATAAAAGTTATGAGAAAGGTTGTCCATTTCTCACATATGGTTTTCAAAAAAATTTATAAATAAAAATCTGGAAAGTGTAGTGTGCATTCAATACTTTGTAGGGTCACATTTCACTGCAATTACAACTCCAAGTCTTTTTGGGTATGTCTCTACCAGCTTTGCACATCTAGAGGCTGCAATTTTTGCCCATTCTCCTTTGCAAAGTTCAAGCTCAGCCAGATTGAATGGAGAGTGTCTGTGAACAGCAATTTTCAAATATTGCCACGGATTCTCAATAGGAATTAGGTCTGGACATTGACTGGGCCATTCTAACTCATGAATATGCTTTGATCTAAACCATTCCATTGTAGCTCTGGCTGTATGTTTAGGGTCATTATCCTGCTGGAAGGTAAACCTATGCCCCAGACTCAAGTCTTTGTAGCCTCTACCGGGTTTTCATCCATGATTGCCCCGTATTTAGCTCCATCCATCTACCCATTAGCTCTGACCAGCTTCCCTGTCTCTGCTGAAGAAAATCCTCCCCACATGATGCTGCCACCATCATGTATTACAATGGGGATGGTGTGTTCAGTGTGATGTGCAGTGTTAGTTTATCACCACACATAGAGTTTTGCTTTTAATTCAAAAAGTTTAATTTTGGTCTCATCTGTCCAGAGCACTTTCTTCCCTATATTTTCCCTACATGGCTTGTGGCAAACTCTAAACAGGACTTTTTATGGCTTACTTTCAACAATGGCTTTCATCTTGCCAGTCTTCTATAAAGGCCAAATTTGTGAATTACACAACTAATAGGGTGGACAGATTCTCCCACCTGAGCTATGGATCTCTGCAGCTCCTCCAGAGTGACCATGGACCTCTTGGCTGCTTCTCTAATTACAGTAGTGCTCTCCTTGGTCACACTGGATTTTATTTAAGGGTGTCAATACAGGGGACTGAATGCAAATTCAAGCCTCACTTACCAGATTTTTATTTATTAAAAATGTTGAAAACCATGTATCATTTTCTTTTCACTTTCCACATACTTGCTACTCTCTGTTGGTCTATCACATAAAATCCTAATAAAACACATTTAAGTTTGTAAGTGTAACATGAAAAAATGTGGAAAAGTTCAAGGGGTATGAATACTTTTCAAGGCACTATACGTAATCTTAAGGGTACATTCACACAGGATGGATTTGGTTTGGACTTGCTGCTATGGATTTGCATGCAGTAAATCCTTAGCGTCTTACAATACCAACAGAGTGGATGTGATTTTAAGAGATCTCATTTACATGCTATGAAAAAAATCTGTAGTGTAAATAGACATGTCAGTGTTTGCTGCAGATATCCAGCTCAGATTTCACTCTTCGTATAGGGTGCAATCTGCAGTAAATCCACAGCAAAATCTGCAACAATTCAAAGCAAAATCCGCTACAGAAATTCCAATGCAGAAACACTGCCCCATGTAGAGATGAGCGAACTTCTATTTTTAGTTCGGCGTCCAAAGTTCGGTTTATCGTAGCATCCCGTTATGGATTCCGCTACCGTGGACCATAACGGCATTTGGAATCCATAAGAGGCTGCTTAATCGAACCCGAACCTTGGACAACCCTAAGGACCTGGGGTGACGTCACCGTCATGTGATCAGTGCAGGGGGCGTGGCTCAGCACTGGATTGGATAAGAGGTGATTTTTCCGCGCGTGTGCAAACGTTTGTAATGCGTTTTGCACGCATGTTGGAAAAATCGCCATGTTTGGTACCCAGACCCGAACCTCATCACTGAAGTCCAGTTTCGGGTTGCGTATTCTGGTGAATTTATTATTTTCCCTTATAACATGGTTATAAAGGAAAATAATAGCATTCTTAATAAAGAATGCTGTGTAAAATGAGGATGAAGGGGTTAAAAATAAAAAATGTACCTTACCTTAGCCACTTGATCGCGTAGTTAGCGATCTCTCTTCTCACTTCAAGCTTTAGCTACAGTCTAAAGGACCTGTGATGACGTCACATCACATGGTCCAATCACATGGTCCGTGATGGACCATGTGATGTGACGTCATCACAGGTCCTTTAGAATACAGCTAAAGCTTGAAGTGAGAAGAGAGATCGCTAACTACGCGATCAAGTGGCTAAGGCAAGTTAAGTTTTTTATTTTTATCCCCTTCATCCTCATTTTACAAAGCATTCTTTATTAAGAATGCTATTATTTTCCCTTATACCATGTTATAAGGGAAAATAATAAAGATCTGGTCCCGTTGCTAAGCAACCATGCGGGAAAATCGCACCACATCCACACTTGCTTGCGGATGCTTGCAATTTTTCCGCAGCCCCATTCACTTCTATGGGACCTGCGTTGCGTCAAAAACGCAAAATATAGAGCATGCTGCGATTTTCACGCAACGCAGAAGGGATGCGTGAAAATCACCGCTCATGTGCACAGCCCCATAGAAATGAATGGGTCCGGATTCTGTGCGGGTGCAATGCGTCCACCTCACGCATTGCACCCGCGCGGAAAACTCGCCCGTGTGAAAGGGGCCTTTGGGTTCAAAAAACGTACCAAAAAAATCTGAATGTGAGTCAGCAGCCAAAGTCAGATTTAGTGCTCATGCGCACGACCGTATATATTTTGCGGTACACAAAACACAAATCTACAAAATAGGCTAATGATGTCCGTGTGCATTCAGTATTTTGCGGAACAGAACAGCTGGCCCCTAATAGAACAGTCCTATCCTTGTCCGTTATGCGGACAATAATAGGAAAAGTTCTATTTCTTTGCTGAACGGACATACGGAAACGGAATGCACACCGTAACTTAAGTTTTTTTTTGCGGACCCATTAAAATGAATGGTCTGCAAAAAAAAAAAACGAAACAGACATGGAAAGAAAATATGTTTGTGTGCATGAGCCCTTAGGCCTTATTCACACGTCCGTTGTGTTTATGGATCCGCAAATTGCGGATCCATACACACACCCGGCCGGCAGCCCCATAGAAATGTCTATTCTTGTCCGCAATTGCGGGCAAGAATAGGACATGCTCTACTTTTTTGCGGAGCTGTGGCCGTAAGATCGGCGGCGCGCTCTGCAAAAACTGATGCGGAGAGCAAGTGTGTGCTCTCCGCATCGTTCCGTGCCCCATTCACAGTCAATGGGTCCGCATGTATTCCGCAGAATTGCGGAATACATGCGGACGTGTGAATAGGGCCTTAGAGTTGGGAGTGTCAAACAAATATTTTTGTAGCATTTTTTTTGTTGCAGTCAGAACTGTGTTGGAATGAGAACTATAAAGGAAGGAGATCCACCTTTCTTTCTTGCTGGATCCGCTTTGCTTTTGCTCAAAAAGCTGTATCAAAAACTAAAAAATCTGCCACAAAAAGCTGTGTGTCACAACAACCTTATGCAGCATTTCACTGAATTAACAAAGAAATACAGCTACAGTATGCTACCACTAGTGGAAAACTGGAGGCAGCCAGAATTATGAAGTTTAACATTTAATGTCGCTGCATTTATAGAGCTTTGGAAAACAAAAACAAAAAAAGTCCTGACCTTTAAAAAATATATGAAATTTTAAAAAATTCATAAACATAACATTTTAACTGACAAAAAAATCTGAAACATTACTATTTTAGGCATTCTGGTGCAGTCAACAGCAGCGGACCCTAACCCAGGAGAATGTGAGTGTGTCTATTTTCTAGACTAATACTTTAATTAAGTAAACTAGAATTAACCTATTGTCACACATGACTAAATTTTTATGTTAGAAATACTCCATATAGCCTATAATTTATGCATATAACACTCAACATTATCATTTTCTACACAGCAATAAATGTTATGCAAAAATGTCTCTGTTGGCTACATAAATATTCCACTTCCTAAGGGCATTTTCACACAACTTTATTGTTGTATGTAAAAATTCAAAGGACAACATGCAGCAGATATCTGAGGCAGGTCCACACATAGATTAACCCCCTCACAAACACCCCCAGGAATTCTATCAATAAATAGTTATATTGTATGCAATAGCTATCACCCAGGGGCATAGCTAAAGGGCTCTGGTGCAAGAGTTTAGCTTGGGCTCCCTTCCCTCAGTGCTTTGTGGCCAGGGGCCCCTTCCGCCCATACCAGTTTTTTGACCCAACCTCTTTACTCCAGCCAGAGGTGTAACTTGAAGATTCTGGGTCCCAGTGCAAAATCTGTAACAGAGCCCTCCGAACATGCACTTTTTTATAATACCGGTGTCTTCTTATGCGACACAAGGGTCTTTGGGCCCCCTCAGGGTCCTGGCCGGTAGCAAACGCTAACTCTGCACCCCCTGTAGCTACGCCCCTGCCATCACCCCCTCCAATTCCTTCTACAGACATATACAGTTATGTTCAAAATTATTCAAGCCCCAATGCTGTAAAGGGTTTTAGGGAATTTAGTGTACATTTGTAATTGTGTTCAGAATGAAATCTTACAAGGACTTTTTAAAGAACCAAATGCAACTAAAATGACATCAATTGTTTTTGTAATACAGTATTAAAATTTTTTTTTGTGATTTCTTCATTGACACAATTATTCAACCCCTTAAAGACGACCACTCTTAAGAACAGAGGTTCATTCAAGTGTTTTCGATCAGGTATTGAAAACACCTATGGATGTCAAGGAGCAGCAATCTAAGTACTAAGACTGAATGTCACTTGGGGGTTGAATAAAACTGATAATGACGTGAGCACAGAAAAGACATTTGTGGTTATTTCATTATAAATGTTATGTTATATTTGTCTGACTTACAAGTGCCTTTTTCATTTAATTGTAAACAAGATGACTGAAATGATCAAAATCAATGTCAAACTGGCCAAAACACTCAATTTCAGTGGTGGTTGAATAATTTTGAACACAACTGTATATATATATTTCTATGAATTTATAAGCAGGGACAAATGAATGAGATTTAGACTCCGTACTGTAAAATGTATGGGCTCCGTGGAGGTCTTTGCGATCTTGCAGCATATATCGTGAGACTTGCTTCGTCTCATGTCTGTGATGTGACACTTCTGTTATGCTCCTAAAATATAGTGTCAAAATCCAAAGCTGAACTTGGCTTTGTTAATGAGCTTCAGATTTTGCCATCGCAATTTAAGCATTTAACCGAAGTGTCAGGTCATAGATGCAAGACAAAGCAAGTATATTTGCAGCAAGATCGCAAAGACCTCCACAGAGCCCATACCTTTTACAGTTCTATGGAGGCTATATTGTTAATGAAGTTTTCAAACTAATCGGGTTCAGACATAGCAGTCCGAACCCGATTCACCCGACACTACCTACAAGAAAAGACTGCATACAAATTTTTTCTTCCTTAGAGTCTTCATGAAATACACATTCATAAGGACCTACAGTCGATATACTTTACATCAGGTGGACTATAGAAAGAAACAGCAGAGAGATTTTTGTATTTTATGTATATTTGTATTAAATATATTGATTTTTCCTCCATAGAATTGTATGCCCAAGTTATATTGTAAGTGATATTTGTAGTGCCAGATACACCATATTACATTTTTCATTAATTTTCCATTTGTGGTCGGATTGGCTATCAGAAGGGGTACCTAACCTATCTAGCCCTATCTACAACAAGCAGTGGAGTTATGCCATAACTGCTGTGGTAGGGCAGCCTAAAGGGGCCAAAAAGAGCAAGATATATACATACCATTACGACACCCACTTTTGAACGCAAAAAACATTTCACGATGAAGGTGCGAGATATACCATACATATCACAGTGACTTCCATCTACCTTACCTCTTTGTCATGTGCACCGGCACATCATTCTTGGAGGTAGCTAATTCTGCTGCGATTGAAAAAGTGGCCGGTAATCGGAAACGATTTACTCCTATGTTGGCTTACAACATATGAACATATTTCGAGAAGGTCTGAATACTGAGAGCTGCAGAAATGAATCTAAATGAACTCTAACCATTCGCCAAGGGCCCTCATTAGACACCAACTGTTCCTGGTGGCAAAATACTTCACCTCTACTTATTCCCCAGGCCACACCTTTTTTTTATATTTTTTTTATAAAGGACCCAAAAGTTAGAACATGGCGTATGCTGTCTTACTCTAGTAGTAGATTAAGCGAAATGTGTCAACTCATAAGGCCTGGGGAACCATAAAACACGAATACATGGCTATTTCAATTAACGAGCTAATGTTGCCTGTAATGAGGACAGAGAACTTACACACCATACCTGCAGTTGTGACAGGAAATAAGCTTAAGGTTGTGATAAACTATGTATGCTGCGCCTGTAGTCGTGATAGGACTTGTCGTGTCTGTAGACGTGACAGACTTCGTAAATTGCGCCTTATTAATGTACCTCCTACTGGAAGACAGACCGATACCCAGGACCTAGGCCCGACACCAACACTCTCAGCCCGAGTTTTTAGATGCAGTAAGCATACCTGTAATTAAGACAGAATGTACATGCGATACCTGCAGCTGTGACAGGAAATAAGCTTAAGGTCATGATAGACTACGTATGCTGTACCTGTAGTCGCGATAGAACTTATTAGTCTGTAGACGTGACAGACTTCGTAAATCGCCTGTAGTAGTGACAGGACTTCCTGTGGACGAAACTGACACCATAGTATAGTGGGGTTTTTTTTTGTTTTTTTTTATATAAACCACTTATGCAGCACCAGTATGACTTGGGGACTCGCATTACCATGACCCCCTCCAACGGGGAACCTAGCACACTAACCAGCCTACAACCATATTGTACCTCTAACGAACAACATGAAACACGATCATAGGGCCCCCAGAGCCATGAGGCCGAAGCAGTCATCGGGCCCCCGAAGCCACGAGGCCCCCCAAAGCCAAGAGACTGATCTGGATGACATTACAGTGATGATAATTAAAACGTGAGCCAGACCTGATGGGATATGCATAAATATTAGTGATCCGAACCACGTGCATAAATAAAACATTAAAACCAACCGCGTACCGTGAAATTGAAACAGATGGGGGAAAAACAATAGACGGAGGCATTGCAGTTCGCTAAGAGAAGACCCTTATAGTGACAAACAAATGAACAACTTGTGAAAACATAGTAACCTACTCAATTTGGCCCACTGACCGCCGAGGAGCTGTTTGGTGAACTGGGGCAGGAGACCAGTCTGAGTGTATACAAACCAGGACTAAAGAACACCACAATTTTTTTAAATTTTTTGTAATCCATCGTAGTGAACGGAAAAAGTAAGCCTATGGAATGTAACAAACCACCGAGGAAAGAAACGTAAGCCTGAAAAGAAAGCTGCTATGTTAATCGGGAGAGCGGTATCAGAGCGGTGCGTGCTGACTGCCCTGGTAAGAATACTGAGTAACCATGATGTAGCAATGAAAAGGAAAATGAGCTTTAAGTGGAAGCAGAGTATAACACATGATGTAAGAAAAGGTGGGTGAATGCAGCTCTGGATGTGAGTGGTGCCTAAAAACATGGTATGGGCACAGCTCTAAGTATGAGCATGAAAAGTATGGTATAAAGCAGTCGTAAGAATGCAATCTGAAAGTGAGCAGAGTATTAACGTGATGCAACAGCAGACACATGAACACAGCTCTATAGGGAATGGAGTATAGGACAAGATGTAAATGCAGACACAGGACGTAGCTTTGAAGGTAACAATCCTAACCACAATCATTCGACCAATAGCGCCCAACCCCCTTCGCCCCAGAGCGCTACAAGTCACGGACCGTGTAACCAAGTCCGATCCTACTGTGAATGCCAGCACTCGCTTGGCACCTTCTGCCATAGCCCAGGCGCGAACGAACCTCCACATGATGCTGCAGGAGTTTTTAGTTTTTTTTGGAATGATGGTCACCACAACACCACCTCGTATTCACCTAGGAAAACATAAACGTGGTTGAACATAAACCCTGATGCAACGACAATTAATTGACATAATGGTTCACCTATAAACATAGCACAGAACCATTGTTCATACAAGAGCATCAGAACTCAAATACAGATGCCTTAACCAAATCTGCTTGTGACCCCATATACAGACCACTGATACACATTTACTAACATCTTGCATATCTGGTGCTAACTGCGGACGTGCGCCCCGCATGTAAAACAGGTGACAGTAAACATGCAACCATTTTTTTTTTTTTTTTTAGCATGCTCATTCCTGCCAATTTCTAGGCATATATCACACCAATAACTGTATATATAGTTGCCCCCCCCCCCCAAGCCGCTAAATGCAGTATACGGGCACTTTAATACCCGTTTACTACCAATAATGTTATGTACCTTTAAGTGGCTTACATGTAATGGTCTGCAGTAATGTGAGGATTGTTATGTAGGTGTTAGACCACTAGGGGAACTGTTGAGTAGGGCCATATATAGCTAGGCCAGGGCAGGCTAGAGTTAGTGCAGACCCTGGAGTCTGTGAAGGCCACATGTCACGGGCCTAGGCAAGTCAGCAGGAGTCAAGCTGAGGCAATCCTTAGAGCAAGAGGTACTGTAATGTCAGAGGAGGTACACTGCAAACTGGAGATTCAAGGATATAAGCCAGAAGTAGGGCATTGGGGCCTTGAAGTATAATTGCCAGTCAGGACAAGCCAGGAAGAAAGTAAGGTTCACCTGCAATTCAAAAGTCCTGTTATTTAACCCTCTGTTTACCTTGCTGGATATAAGCCTGCTGTAATTGAGATTGTACCAAAGCCAATTGTCTGCAAAAGAACTGTTTAAGAGAGTGCCTTCTGTATTACCACTGTTTCAGTAAAGTTGGAATTCTGTTTCAAGTTACAAGTCTGCACCTCCATTATTCCTACTATAAATACGGTGTGCCACCGTTTACTGGCACTGGCGTCACGAAACATCAGGGACTTAGCCATAGGCACGTTAATCTACAACACCAAGGGCACCTCACATTGCACCTGGCTGTGTCCCTTCAGAACCCAGAGAGTGCCCCAGAGGAACAGCGTGCCGGCCTCTCCATCACTGGCATTCCCCAGGTTAGTCCCACACATTGCTCTGACTTGGGGATGCTACATTTTGGCGTCACGAACAGGATACGCATGTTTTACGGACTGTGAGCAAAACGTGAACTTTGTGCCTTAACCAGTTTGCCAAGTGACAAAACGCCTGTTTGTTTATTGAACTTTTTGTGGCCAAGATTTGTGCAAAAATCACCCCAGCAACGTTTCTGGATATCGCGCTAGTCTGGAGGAAAAAGCGCGGTGTGAAAGTGTGTTTTTGTGGACTTTTTATCATCCTGCTTGCTGTCACTGAATAACTGCATCATGGCGCCCAAGATGGCCGCCTGAACTGTGGACTTATCTACTGCGCCATCACTACTCCTTGCTGGCGGGAAAACTTAGCGCCAAACTCTGCAGCGTCACCGCCTTATTCAAATTTTCCAAGCTGGACTCCACCTACCTTGGGCCTGGAAGAACGCAGACGCTGTTCCCCGTCGGAGTAAGTCCGAAGCTCCGCCCCTCCGGCCCGACGTCCTCGCGGGAAGGGACGCTGCGCAAGGGATTCCCGAAGACGTCCTTTCGGATCTCGCGAGACTTGGACTGCCTGCACCGGAGTAAGTACAAACTCCTGGGTGAAATAATTCTACACCGGAGGGGGGTCACCTGGTTAGTAAGGCCCGAAAAGGGGACACCGGACTCTTTCCACCGATTGCACTCACTGGTCAGTAACCCCGCCAGCGCGACATCGGAACTGTCGCTACCTCTTAAAGGGACCGCACGCCAAATTAATCTGCACCATGTCGGACTCGGAAGTAGCAGAGCAGCCTGCCCCTAGGGAGCCAGTGGCCACCAACAGTACTGCGCCTGCCAACATGATGCCGCTGACGATGCCATACTACTTTGGGGCCCCATGGTTTCCCCGCTACGCCGGGAGGCTCATAATTTAAAAGACTTCCAAGACAAAATCCTGGCTCTGTTCCGGCTCTATCCTATCAACCCGGAGCAGCAAATGGAGATTCTGTTAGCCCAGTTGGAAGGAGCGGCCCGCCGAGAAGTCATGTCCTGGCCTGGTTCTGAGAGGAGTACCATAGAGCAGATCTTTGACCGCCTCAGCACTACCTTTGAAGTCAGGACTGTGTCTGAAATAAAGATGCGCTTCTTCAGTAAGAAACAAAAGCCTGGTGAGTCACTCCGTGATTTTGCTTTATCCCTCCAAGAGGCCTGGAGGGCCGTCATTCATATAGACCCTAGAGAGGTTGACACCCAGGATCAAACTCTGAGAGAACAATTTATTGCGGGTGTGAATAGCGAATCTTTAAAAACTCAATTGAAAATGTTGTCGGCTCAGCACCCTAGCAGTATTTTCCTGGACTTTAAAGAACTGGCCATTAGTATTCTGGGACAACATCTGCCAACGGAACCAGTGGCCCATCCCGAGCCTTCTGTCCGTAATTCTAAGCTGACTGATGCCAACCTGCCAGGAGCCAGCCAAGCCGCCCAGACTCCAGTGCCTGATACAGTAGCTGCTTTGATGGAACAGGTCAATTACCTCACTAAGAGCCTGGAAAAAGTCTGCAAGAAACTGGAAGAGTGGGAGAAACCCTTAATGCTGGAAGATGAGCTCCTTCTGCCTCAAAAGCCTGGCCCCCCTGCGTATCAGGAAGTTTATCCCAGAGATCCTGGGAGACGTTCAAGTGACCGGTTTAGGAACCGCAAGCGGCCAGCCTGTAACTACTGCAAGAAGTTGGGTCATACTGAATCTACCTGCTGGCAGTTAAACGGGCCACCCTCGAGGCTGAGGACTGCCCCTCGGGAGGTAGAACAACAGGTCCAAGGGATCCAAACTGGATGCCCCGTTATGTGGGGTCCCGTCCCAAAATAAACGTCCGGATCAATGGAGTGCCTTTTGAAGCGTTGCTGGACACTGGGTCTCAAGTCACCACTATTCAGCAGTCCACCTTTAATCAGTTCTGGAGTTCCAGCCTGCTTACCCAACCACCGGAGTCCTGGCTGGAGATAATTGCAAGCAATGGTAAACCCATAAAAGTCCATGGATACTGGGAACCCACTCTCCAGGTGGGAGAAGCCACTTTACCACAGCAAGGAGTGATCGTGGTACAAGCCGGGGATAAAGGGGTCACCCCGTGATTGTTGGGACTCATGTTTTCAAAAATTGCTACCCTGAGGTACTTGAAGCTCTCCATCAGTCCCTGCCTGCAGTTTCCTCTGCCTCCAAGAAGGTCCTCCAAAAGACTATCAGCGTATTGTGTGCTCAGCAGAGGTTTGCAAATGAAAAAGGAGAGATCTGCACCGCCAGGATCCGTGATAATAGGCCAGTGACTCTACCTCCAAACTCCCAAACCCTCCTGTGGTGCCGTGCTGTCCTGGGAGTCCAGGGCCAAGACTATCCGGCCCTGGTGGAACCTGTCCAGATGGAGAACTACCCATATGTGAGAGCTGCCAAGTGCCTGGCGACCGTCTCTCAAGGTAAAGTACCTGTCCGTCTGATTAACCTCAGCGATCATCCTGCTGTGCTTACTAAGCACTGTCCTGTTGCCCAGCTTTCCCAGGTATCCTTCCAGGATGTCACCCGCCTGCCTATCACCGAGAAGCCACCAGCTGCCACTCGAGGACCTCTTCCTGCGGACGACTCTCCAGTGCCCTGGTGGAAGGAACTCCATGTCGGGGACGAAACTACCCCGCAACATCAACTAGAGGGACTCCTGAACCTAGTAAAGCAACACCATCAAGCCTTCAGTAAGCATGCAACGGACTATGGAGAGGTCAGTGTCATCCAACACACCATACCCACTGGCTCTCATCCTCCCATCAAAGAGAGGTATAGACCCATACCACCAACTTCATACCAAACTGTTAAAGAGATGATCCAAGAAATGAAAGACTCAAACGTAATCCGGGACAGTAGTAGTCCCTGGGCTGCACCCCTGGTTTTAGTAAAAAAGAAAGATGGTGGTATCCGGTTTTGTGTAGACTATAGAAAGATAAATCAGATCACTCACAAAGATGCATATCCATTGCCACGTATTGAGGAGTCTCTAACTGCTCTAGGCTCCTCCGCCTATTTCTCCACCTTAGATTTAACCAGCGGATATTGGCAAGTGCCCATGGCCCCTGAGGATAGGGAAAAGACTGCTTTCACCACCCCTATGGGCCTGTTTGAATTTAATTGCATGCCATTTGGACTGTGTAATGCCCCCGGGACTTTTCAAAGATTAATGGAGCGGTGCTTAGGCCATAGGAACTTTGAGACAGTGCTGTTGTACCTGGATGACGTTATCATCTATTCTAAAACGTATGAGGACCATTTAAAGCATTTAGCTGAGGTGTTTGAAATCCTTATTAAATACGGCCTCAAGATTAAACCGTCCAAATGTCACCTGCTTAAACCTGCTGTAAAATACCTGGGACATGTTGTAAGCGCAGAGGGAGTTCAGCCTGATCCTGATAAGCTGGCTGCTGTCCGAAATTGGCCGGTCCCTACTACGGTGAAAGAAGTGAGGAGCTTCCTTAGCTTCGCTGGCTACTACCGGCGCTTTATCCCCCACTTCGCTCAAATAGCGGATCCAATCCAGGAACTCCTGAGGGGACAACCAAAAAAGAGCCCAAAGACTCCTGTCCCCATTGAATGGAATGAAGAGAGGAGATTGCATTTCAGTTGTTAAAGAAAAAGTTGACTGAACCTCCCGTGCTGGGGTACCCAGATTACAGTAAGCCTTTTCACCTTTACACCGATGCCAGTAAGAAAGGCCTGGGAGCAGTGCTAGCTCAAGTACAAGAGGGAAGAGAGAGAGTAATAGCTTACGCCAGCCGGTCCTTAAAGGGAGCTGAAAAGAATGATCAGAATTATAGCTCTTTCAAATTGGAGTTTCTGGCCTTAGTGTGGGCGGTAACGGAAAAATTCAAAGACTATTTGGCTGCCACTCCATTTATTGCATTCACTGATAACAACCCTCTGGCTCACCTGAATACCGCTAAACTGGGGGCCTTAGAACAGAGATGGGCCTCCCGCCTTGCTAATTACGACTTCACTGTAAAATACGGGATGCCTGGGAAGATGTAGAGATGCCAGCATTTTATAACCGGTTTGCTCAACAGGACCAAGCTCAAGCTGCCGACAATGGAACCTCTGACCCTCCATCCTTTGATAAGCCTGCATCCAGAGAAGAGAAATGGATTAAGTTGCAATCAGAGAGTAGAGTTCTCGGTGAACTGCTGGACTTCTTCATCAGTGGCAGAACCCCTGAAAGAATTCGGCGAAAGACCGCAGACCCAGAACTCATCAAATTGTGGAGGCAACGTCAACAACTTTTCCTTCAAAAAGGCCTGTTGCTGCGACGAAGCCTGGATCCAGTGTCAAATGACAGAGTGCACCAGATCCTCATCCCACGTCATGATGCAGGTATGGTTTTAGAAATGTATCATGACAGGTCTGGACATTTTGGGGTTCAAAAGACTGAGGCCACTGTCCGTAGGCGGTTCTACTGGGTTGGAATAAGAGAGGACATTGAGAAGTGGTGTCGGGAATGTACAGCCTGTGCCCTAAAGAGAGGTGAAGATCATGATCAGAGAGCACCGCTGCACCCTATTAGAAGTACCGCCCCTCTTGAACTGGTTGCTATTGATCACGTAAAGTTGGAGCCCAGTCACTCAGGGTATACCTATGCTATGACTATTATTGACCATTTCACTAAGTTTGCCGTAGCAGTGCCTGTGAAAGACCTGACAGCCAAGACGACAGCTGAATTGTTCTGGAAACACTTCCTCCTGCCTTACGGCTGCCCAGAAAAGATCCTCACCGACCAGGGGTCTGCGTTTGAGTCTCATCTGTTCCAGGAGCTGTGCCGACTACACAATTGCCAAAGGTCCGGACCACGGCCTATCATCCACAAGGTAATGGACTCTGTGAAAAGATGAATCAGACCTTGATTGAAATGTTGAGAGCCGTGCCTCCTGAGACCAGAGGAGATTGGCCCAACCTGCTACCACAGCTCATGTATACGTACAATAATACTATCCATTGTTCCACTGGATACACTCCTTTCTACCTGTTGTTTGGGCGTCAGGGTAAATTGCCTGCAGATCATTCCCTGGATGTACAAGTGCTGGATGACATTAATCCCCTGCCTAAAACTGACTGGGTAACGGAACATCAAAGGCGCCTGCTTAATGCCAAAGAAATTGTCCAGGAGCGCATGGAAGGTGCCCGGGAGCGACAACAAAAAGACTATGATTTGGCGGCCCATGCAGAGCCCTTGGCTGTGGGGGATACAGTGTGGTTAAGGAACAATCACCGCACCAGTAAACTGGACAGTAAATGGGAGAGGACCCCCTATCTTGTATCTGCCATCCCTAATGCTGAAACTCATACCTATGAGGTCACCAGAGAGGGTAAGGGTTCCCAAATTGTTCACAGAAACCGCCTAAAACTCCGGATCCGAGTCTTCTGAGTCAGATTCCATTGCTCGGCCTGCTGAACCTATGCAGGCCATAGCGGACTTGCTTAATGATCCTGAGCCGCTTCACTGGTTCCTTACACCCTGGTTAAACTTTGGGGTGCCTGCCCCGGCACTTGCTGAACCTGCAACCGTAGCAGGCCCCGCTCAGGGTGCTACTGAAAGGGGTCCCACTGACGTGGATCCTTCTTGTCCCCCTGTACCCGGACAAGAGTTGTAGTGATTCAGAGTGCCATTACCACTCCGCACCCTGCTATTGTCTTCTATGAGCTAACACAGTGTGATCTTATGCATTTATTTCAGTCCACTACAATGCGCATTGCTATTCTTATGTAACTGTTATTGTTCATATAATGTACCTGGTTCACCAGAAGGTGGCAACGAGCATGGCAGAGCTACACTTGTGTGGAATAGAACCCTTTTTTCCATTCTAAATTCCCTCTCTAAGGAGAGAAGGACACTAGTTAGAGTCAGTGGAGAGTACTCCCTGCTAGGGGAAATGTGCAGGTCCACGTCCCTGCTGGACATGTCCTGCCTAAGCCATCTAGAGCAGTTTCAGCTTTTAGCCAGCCCAGTCCTCCTCTGCTTTGCCTATTTAAAAAGTAAGTGACTAGTGCTGCTGAGCTGCGTACATCCCCATACATACACTCTTTCTGATCAATGTCGGCGAGACCCGGCGCTAGAGGTCTCGCGGGAAGACGTGATGATGCTGCCAGTGAGACGGGACGACCAAACGCAGAACAGAGCAGAGGTAAGTATTTACCGACCCAGCACTATGAATTGAATTTAGAAAGAAACGGGGGGGGGGGGGGCACAAAAAGAAAAGAAAATCTATACAGAGAGGGTGGCAGCCTGGCAGGGGGCACCTTGTACTGGCCCTATGAACTGAATTTAGAAAGAGGGCCCTACAAGAGGGGGCCACAAATAAATAAAATCTATACAGAGTGAGAGAGGGGCAGGGGCAGCCAATTATTCAATTATATACAGGGGTCAAAATGAAATATATACAGTCTGGGTGGGGGCCAAGTGAAATATATTTAGTCTGGGTGGGGGCCAAATTAAACATATACAGTCTGGGTGGGAGCCAAATGATATATATATACAGAGCGGATGGCGGGGGGAGGGGTAAAGGGGTAATGGGGTTGGGGGGTCCCAATTCATAGTTTGCCCTGGGGCCCATAGAATTCTAGTTACTCCACTGTTTGAGGTGTGTATAAGTGGAAAAAAGTAAGGGCCTATTTGCCATTCAGCGGTGCAGTTATATGTTCTAAAGCCTTCTTTGTTGTGTATTAGTGGGGAAAAAATGCCTTATTAGCAGTTGTGTGGTGAAGTGAGAAAGTTACAGACTTTTTGGGGGTCTTTTAATTTCCTTTTTATTTATTTATTTGATCTAACAGTATGTCAGACAGAGAAGTGCCAGGCCCTACACAGGGGCGTGGCAGAGGCCTATATGTTTCTGGCGCAGGCAAAGGTCAAAGCAGAGTAAGTGGGTGTGGCAGCAGGAGTCGCAGCGAGAGGCCTGAGCTCCCGTTGTCATCTTGCGGTCGTGTCTTGACCAGCGCTTCTTGAATAGTTGACTCGGTAATCCAGTTCGTCCCAAGTGAGATCAGATACCCCCAGCCAAGAGTCAGTGGGTTCATCAGACACAACCGTTAGTTGGCATGGCCAGGGAGCACGCCCTGTGCCCTCACCTGTCCTCAACCTGCGTCTGTTCTTTTCTGTTCCATCAGCCAGACAAATATTATATTCTGTGGGCTCAGCTCCACTATACAGCGAGGACAAGCTACTAGAGAACAGTCAGCAGCGACGGGCCAGCCAAGCTCTGGAGGAGACATCCTCCAGTAGGCGGGCAAGTAGTGATGAGGAGAGTGGCATGGGAGCAGGCTCCTGACCCAGAGACCGTTGAGGAGGACATCAGTGACGTGCTCTGTCTGTACTTGATAATGTAGCTGATCGCACTTGGGAGCCGGGTCAATTAGAAGCTTCATCATCATCGGGAGAACAGGGTGGCAGCTGGCCAGTGTGCAGCGGCAGAGCAAGCAAGTCTCTAGTGTGGCCAGGAGTCAGCAGGAAAAAGATTCAAGCAGCACTCCACATACCCTTTTATAGGCAACGTCTCTCTGTTAGGTACCGGAGCTTCGGTCCTAGGTTGGTGCAAGCAGATAGGAACTCAGACCACGGTCCCAAGAAACTGTAAGAAAGGAAATCTGCAGCACTCCTCAAGTTCCTTATCAATCCAAAGGTTTATTTACAGGCAGCAAGTACAGGCGACGTTTCGACCCGCAAGTCTTTATCAAGCCATGACACATAAAGCAATGACACCCTTTAAATATCCCCCAGTGCAATTCGATTGGTGCAGACATACATAATTAAAAACAATCGCTAGTTGTTCATTCTTGCATACTTTCTGTCTAGGTATCGCTACATAATACCCACACTTGAACACTGGATCCACAGTTTTGTTTTTCTTTAATTGTAGAGATCATGCGTGTCCTATGTGGATCCAGTGTTCAAGTGTGGGTATTATGTAGCGATACCTAGACAGAATGTATGCAAGAATGAACAACTTCTTTATCCACCGTGGCGTTTTACTGGTCAATTAATATGAATAAAATATAATTGGTAATATTGGGAGAACAATTTTGGTGGTGTATTCTTTTCCCCTCTTTTGGTCTAGGACCTTTGTGACGTATGTACTAACAGTCTGGTTGCCTGGTGATAGGTCATGTGACTAAGTCACATGATCGCACTTTAATTTTGCGATACACTTTATAAATACTGAGGAGGATCTGAGTTGAATCCCGATTGAATCTGGAGTAAGGTAATATAAGTGTGTTTAGCGTAAAACTGTGGGAATCCAGCCGGGTGGCTAGGATGATAATATTCCCTTTCTTCCTGGCAACCAGTGACGTCACTATATGGCTTTTTTCCATTGGAGGGTATCAGTCTTCCCACCATTATAGCAACTGATGACGCTACGGCTATGCTCTCCTTCTGATTGGATGGGTCGGCCCTTGGGGCGTCACCTATCTTAAAGTATTGTGACACCTGCGTACCGCAGTGTCACTTCCGGTACGCCACGATCATGCCCACACCTGACCGGAGAAACATGTGGAATCAGGTACACGTATCTAATTAGCGATTGTTTTTAATTATGTATGTCTGCACCAATCGAATTGCACTGGGGTATATTTAAAGGATGTCATTGCTTTATGTGTTATGGCTTGATAAAGACTTGTGGGTCGAAACGTCGCCTGTACTTGCTGCCTGTAAATAAACCTTTGGATTGATAAGGAACTTGAGGAGTGCTGCAGATTTCCTTTCTTACAGGAATCAGCAGGGTGGCAGCAGTGGGAGGTAAGGCCTGGAAAGTAGTGGTGCAGGCGTCCACGGAAGCAGCGGCGGTAGCAGTCAGTCAATGCAGAGTGCTGGGGGTAAAATCACCTACTCGGCGGTGTGGCAGTTTTTTGTTAAGCCGCCGGCTGAGGTAAACATGGCTATTTGAAGAATCTGTGGGCAGAAGGTGAAGCGTGGCCAGGGTGCCAATGTTGGCACCACGGCCCTGCTTCAACATATGCAGCGTCACCATAAAGTAGCCTGGGAGAACTGTGGCTCTGATGTGGTGGTCCAGCCTGCTGCAGCAACCGCTGCATCACCCAGTGGCACGCACCCGATTTCAGGCAGTCAAGGCTCCACCGTCTCAGCCGAAGGGAGCTGTCTGTCCTTCCCATCATCTGCTGGTCCTGATGCTCCTGCTCCTCCTCCTACTCATCGTCAGTCATTCAATCAGCAATTGCTCATCGAAGCGACAACAGTATGCGTGCACTCATCCAACTGCGCAGAAGCTGAATGTGCTCCTGGCCAAGTTGCTGGTGCTGCAGTCCCTCCCTTTCCAAGTGGTGAACTCTGCACCTTTCAGAGAACTGATGGCTTGTGCCGAGCTGAGGTGGAGTGTCCTAAGCCGTCATTTCTTTGCCAAAAAGGCAGTACCCGCCCTGCACACGTATGTAGAACAGAAGGTGGGCCAATCTTTGAGCCTGTCAGTGTCAAAGTGCATGGCAGTACCGACGTGTGGAGCTGTAACTACGGTCAGGGACAATACATGTCCTTTACGGCCCACTGGGTGAATGTGGTACCTGCACAGCCACACCAGCAACATGGCCAGGTGATTCCGCTTCTGCCTCCATGTTCTCATGCCATTAGTCCTACGAGAATGTCCGCCTCTGCCTCCTCATCCTCCATCGTCTCCTCAGCCTCCACTGCAGGGACAATTCACAGTGCCCCTCCAGCATACCATATGTTCAGGGTACGGCGGTGTCACGCTGTTCTGCACTTCGTTTGCCTGAGCAAATCCTGGCTTTCTCCGCGACAACTCAAAATTGGAACCATGGTGACCGACAATGGGAAGAACATGGTGTCGGCGCTGCATCAAGGAGGGCTGAGCCATGCGCCCTGCATGGCACACGTGTTGAATCTGGTTGTCAAGTGGTTCCTGGAGTCTTCCACCCATCTGCGAGACATCCTTAAAATGGCCAGGAAACTTTGCATGCACTTCAGCCACTCGCGTACACCGCAAAGCACACCCTCCTTGAGCTGCAGTGGCAGAACTGCATCCCCCAACATAGGCTGATATTTGACGTTTCCACCCGTTGGAATTCCACCCTCTATATGTTGGACTGACTATTCGAACAGAGAAGGGCTATAAACGATTTATTGATTATCCAAGTGGACAGGGGTACTCCCCTGTATAACTTCGATGTCAGCCTGTGGCACCTCATGCGTGACACCTGCTGTTTGCTCAGGCCCTTTGAGGAGGCCACGTTATTTTTCAGTCCCCAGGACTACGGGATGAACAACGTCATTCCACTGCTTCATGTCTTGGAACAAATGCTGGTAAATCTGGCTCGTCAGGGGACTGGAGACGTGGCGCCTAGATCTCAGGGCCACATCATTCCTGTAGGGGGATGAACTGGAGGAGGAGGACATTGGAGCACAAGTAATGTGTAGTAAAATGGGTGTTTTTTTATACGCAGGTGACAGTAGAGGAGGAGCAGGAGCAGCGAGAGGAGCTAAAGGCCGATGAGGAAGACGAGGCAGAGGACCAAGACACACCATGGCAGTATGCAGTAGAGATAGAGGCAGGGAGTCCCTCTGAGTCACTTGCACAAATGGCCCGATGCATGCTCACTTGCTTGCATAGTGACAGCTGAATTGTCATCATTCGGCAGAGGGATGACTTCTGCCTCTCCACCTTGTTGGACCCTCGCTACCAGTCCAAAATGGGGGCCTTCTTTTTACACCCGCTGAGAGGGAGGACAAACTGAACTACTATAGACATATCCTATTTAGTCAGTTGGCCACTCCCTATCTGCCCCATCGTCCATCCTCTCGCAGGTCTGACTGGGGGGGCCCTCTGCGCTCACGTTTCTCTGCGATGGCTGCTGTGGCAGGGTGAGAGGGTACTTGCAGTTCCAGCTCCATCAGCAGAAACTTGAGTCTAGAGTCGCTGATGAGCAGCACTCACCAGCAGCAGCTAGACCTGGAGCAGGACCTGAACCGGCAGGTTGTGGCATACTTGTACAGCACCCTGCCACCCTACATTGAAGATCCACTGGACTACTGGGCAGCCAAACTGGATTTGTGGCCACAACTGGAAGATTTTGCCCTGCCTGGCCAGTAGTGTGTCATCAGAGCGGGTGTTTAGTGCGGCGGGGGCCATAGTTACCCCAAGAAGAACTCGCCTGTCCACCCAAAATGTGGAGAGACTGACCTTTGTCAAGATGAATCAGGCATTGATCAGACAGGATTTCCACCCACCAATGCCTGATGCATTAGACTAGATCATCCGCGGTGCCACAACAACACTTTGACAAAAGAGACCGGTTTCTTCTGGCTACCTGCCTCAGCTATTTGATGCTGCCACCCACCTGATGCCACACATCTGATGCAAAGTGCTCCTTCTTTCACCCACCATCTTCAGCTGGTACTGGCATTGCCACTCACCTCTCCACTCTGTCACCGGGTCACTCTGTGGTCTCCTGATGCTGATGCCACCTCCACACTATGCCACCTTGCCACTCTGTGGTCTCCTGATGCAGCTGCAATGTTAATACTATGTCACCTTGCCACTTTGTGGCCTCCTGATGCTGCTGCAATGTTAATACTATGTCACCTTGCCACTTTGTGGCCTCCTGATGCAGCTGCAATGTTAATACTATGTCACCTTGCCACTTTGTGGCCTCCTGATGCTGCTGCAATGTTAATACTATGTCACCTTGCCACTTTGTGGCCTCCTGATGCTGCTGCTGCCACCTCCACACTGTCATTGTGACAGCCTGTGGCCTCCTCCCGATGCTGCTGACACCACCTCCACACTCTGTGGCTTCCTGATGTTGCCTCCACCTCCACACTGTCATTGTGCCACCCTGTGTCCTCCTCCTGATGCTGCTGCCACCTCCACAGTCTGTCATTGTGCCACCCTGTGGTCTCCTAATGTTGCTGCCACCTCCACACTGTCATTGTGCCACCCTGTGGCCTCCTCCTGATGCTGCTGCCGCCGCCACCCCCACACACTGTCATTGTGCCACTTTGTGGCCTCTTGATGCTACTGCTGCCACCTCCACACTGTCATTGTGCCACTCTGTCGCCTCCTCCTGATGCAGCTGCCATCTCTAGACTCTGTCTTTGGGCCACTCAGTGGTCTCCTGATGCTGCTTCCTCCTCACCACTTTGTCATAGGGCCACTTTGTGGACTTCTCATGCTGTTCCCACCCTCACCACTTCATAACTGGGCCACTATTTTGCCTCTTGGCCTGGCTGACATCATAATTTATTTGACCCGTCTTCTGATCTGTCAGAAAGAAGGAAAAATGAGACACACAACAGATCCGGTCTATGTAACATCTGTAAGACCTGCATGAGATGGTCCCTATTTTGCATCAGAATTGGCTTATGATATGGTAGCCAAAAGCAGGAGTGGGTACAAAACACTGGGTGCAAATATTCCATTCATGTATCATCCCTGATTTGGATCCACTCCTGTTTTTTTTTGGCTTTAGCAATTCTGATGGATTACTGACCAAATGCTGACCGAGTGAAGGCGGATGCTCAACAGACAGGATCCATTTTTTGGGGGTTATTGTTCTGATGGTTCAGAGGAAGGGCCAAATATTCAGTGACATCAACACAAACTTACTGCTGACACCCTCTCCACTACTTGTATAAGCGTTTAATAGAACAGGTTCTGTTGACATCTATGTGGAATCATCTGATGATGGTGTAAAAGGAGTGCGCTTCTTCTTGACACTAACATTGACCTGTAAGTCTGAGTTCATACTTGAGTTATTTGGTCAGTTTTAGCCCTATAACTGCCCAAATAAGTGAAGTGTGTCGTGAGTCTAAGAGCGACGCCTGTCATCTGCATCTCATACTGACTCACAGTATTATTTCACTACCACAACAGACTCCCTGTGTGTTGCTGCAAGGCACAGTGTTCTACACAACTATAAAGGGTCTCTGCAGCCAGGAAAAGCAGTTTTTAACGCGATTCGCCAGAAATAAATTCGGAACGAACTGAATTTTTTCGGAAAATTCGGCGAACCGGCGGAATCGAATTTTGAGAAATTCGCTCATCTCTAATGGTGATGCTTGCCTCAAGCAACCTAAACTTTAAATCTCACCAGAGCACACCGTAGCCTTAAAGTGTGCAGAAACTTATTAAACAAACTTTATTAAAACTTATTGTAAATACGATTAACTTAATTTTTTTTTTCACTTTTCCTAGAGAAATAGGTGCCTGATGTTCAGTTGCCTATTGTGCTTTAGAGTTTGTACTCTCTTAGACTGCTGTGTATAATAGAATCCCCTGGGGCCGTATTGAGCATTGTACAGACCCGAGCATCACTCCTTTTGCCTGTACAAGAGCTGCTCTACTAAAGTGTGGCATATATAGACTATTTCAGGCGATAGCAGAGCAGGCACAGGCAGGAGAAGTGATGTGTTATGTGAGCTCGCTCCACTCAACCTGCACTCGTGTGCATAGCATATCGTTGCAGACTATTAGCAGAGCTGAGCAGAGAGAGTGCAGGGCAGGAGCTCACATAGCACAACAATTTCCTGCCTGTGCGCGCTCTGCTAAATCCTTACATAGCCTATCTATGCCAGGCTTCAATAGAGCTGTGCTGGTACAGACAGGAGCAGAGATGCTATGGCCTGTATAGTGCTCATCTATAACCTCATAAACAGTGGTGTACAAGAGTACAGATTCAAAAGGGTAATAAGCACTTTAGGCGCCTATTTCACTAGGAAAAGTTCAAAAATAAAATATATTAGAAAAAATAATTTAATTACATTAACAATAGCTTTTAATATTATAAGTGTAGGCGCATTTCAATTACAACAAGAAATATTGTTCAGTTGAGTATAATGTATGTTATATGAATAATCATTGTTTACAGAATAACGCACTTTACAGAAACAGCACATTCTGGCTTTAGGCACGTTGCATGGCTATACCACTCGTACGTAAAAAATATATACTGTACTACTCACAAAAAGTTAGGAAACTTTGGCTTTTGGGTGAAATTTATGGAAACCGTAAAAAGTTCACGCTACAGTGATATTATATCATGAAAGTAGAAGCATGCAATGGTGATTTCTTCATCTCAAACAATTTATTGAAACAAAGGCACAATGGCTGGATTAATGATGTTATTCAAGTCAGAATGGACTTGTCACTGTACCATTCACAAAGTGTAGGACAGTTCTGTAATGACTAGACAGAACCTGCCCACTCTGTAACACCACCACCACCAAAGGCTCGTCTGTGGCTGATGCATAGCGCTCTCCAACGTTGTTAGTGGCTATCATTTCTGCTTAGCGTGAATCGACTTTAATCAATGAACAGCAAGTGCCCTTGCAGGTCGTCTAGAACACAGACCACGCTGATATAAACAGTTTTGAATGGCCTGATGACACACTTGGGTGTCTCTCACTTCTCTAAATGTGCCTGGAGTTGTGTGGCATTTATCATCAGTTTCCGCAGGGATTTTTTCACAATGAAGTGATCATCAGTGTGGGATGTGGCCAAAGGACGTTCACTTCTATGCCTTTCTGTGACTCTTCCAGTCTCTCTCCATCTCTGTTGCAACCTAAATCTGAGAACATCCTGCTTGAAGTCTCGCAATGGCGAAGTACTGTTGATCAATTGTTAGGCGTTGTCTTGGTCTCATGATGTCAAAATGTGAACAGCATGATGAGGAGGACTGTTTAAATACTAATTCTAATTGAATCAGGACATTTATTGGGCAATTCATGGATTCACCTGTTGTGAATTTTGCAGTTAAGCTCCTTGTTAGTGAAAAGTAAGTCGTGCAAAAAGTACTGAAACATTGAACAGTTGGACATGTGCATTCTAAGATCACATTAAGTTCACCTAGAAAGGTTAGAGTGCATGTTAGGTTTATCCAGAAATTTGACCCACAAGCCAAATATCCCAAACTTTTTGTGAATAGTGTATAATAGCCAAACGTCAGAATATGAAAAGAAAACTTGATATAATCAATTGAACAAAATTTGATAATTTATTGTTTGTTTTAAACTTTGTGTTCTTTTTTATAAGTTGCCACAACCTTATTTGGGTTGTTGGAGAATATATAAGTATTAATTGATGCCCACAGCCTGCTTTCCCTATTGAAAGATTCATACTTACCTCATCCCGCTGCTCCAGTCCTGAGCGCTGTGCATGGTTATCTGCTTATTTGCAGCCATTGACAGGCTTCAGCAGTGACATGCCCTCAAGAGAAACATCACCATAAAGCCAGTGGCTGACTGCAGTTGAGCAGATGACCATACCTAGAAAGACGTAAAGCCACGGACCGGAAGATGGACACGCGGGGGCCGGTGTGCAGGACCAGAGCCGTGGGGAGAAGGTAAGTATGAATCTTTCAACCGGATAGGTGGTAAGTGTCTATTTGTTGATAGTGTTGAGCGCGAATATTCGAAAAGCGAATTTTTTTAGCGAATATCGGCACTTCGCTAATTCGCGAATATTTCGAATATAGCGCTATAAATTCGCTATTTCGAATATTCGTTTTTTTTTTGTTTTTTTTTTTGTTATATTTTTTTCTTTCCTACTTCCCAAAAGTAGTTCTTACCTGTCCTGAGGATTCCTGGCTTCCTGGCTGCTCTAGTCAGTGCCTGTTGCCGCTTCTGCCGACTTCCGTGCTCATGTGGAGCGTCCCCATCCATGGGAGAATCTCCATATACTAAAATGTACTGTCGGATTTGAGGAATTACGTTGAAATCGCAATGCGATTAATTCAAGTTATATTAATCGCATTGCGATTACAACTTAGCACTGCTATCTTACATAGGCTAGAATTAACGAATATGGAATATAGCTATGCACTAGCAGTGCTAAGTTGAAATCGCAATGCTGAATACTTTAAGTTAAATTAATCGCATTGCGATTTCAACTTAGCACTGCTGCTATATTCCATATTCGTTAACTTCGCTAATTCTAGCAAGCTGACCCATTATAAACCCAGCTCTAAGTTGAAATCGCAATGCGATTAATATAACTTGAATTAATCGCATTGCGATTTCAACGTAATTCCTCAAATCCGACAGTACATTTTAGTATATGGAGACGTTCCCATGGAGATGGGGACGCTCCATGAGCACAGAAGTTATGGTTGGCTTGGTAGAATTAGCGAATAGCGAATATGACGAATGTATTCGTCATATTCCTCAAAACGAAGATAACGAGTATTCTACATCTTCGTTTTAGCTACCTATTCGTCTCGTCATCGTCAACTTCGCTATTCGCTAATTCTAGCAATCAAATAGGAAGGTTGACTTACCAGACAGCTGTGTTAAATTAGCTATGCGATTTTTTTTTTTTAATACAATAATTATATTACTTGATAAAATTATTATAAGTATTCTATTTATTAAAAAAACAAAAAAAAAAAAATCGTATAGCGAATTTAACACAGCTGTCTCTATAGTCAACCTTCCTATTTGATTGCTAGAATTAGCGAAGTTGACGAATAGGTAGCTAAAACGAAGATGTAGAATACTTCGTTATCTTCGTTTTGAGGAATAGACGAATACATTCGTCATATTCGTCATCCTCGCTAATTCTAGATATGAAACCAATAGGAAAGTAGCCTTAAGTACAAATCGCAATATGCGATTATTTAAATCGCATGTTAATCGCGATAACTAGAAAAAATGACGAATATTCGATTTCGACGAATATGAAACGAATATTCATTCGAATATTCGCGAATTTCGTCGAAATCGAATATGGCACCTGCCGCTCATCACTATTTGTTGACAGTCCACCAATCACAAAAATGTGGGTTCTGTGTCAGCATTACATGGTACCCATCAAAATCATTGGGCTGTCTGTGACATGCCAGTTCCTCCAGAAGTAGCCACTGTTTAAAATAGATTGGGGACATGAAACCTCCACTCTATCAACCCAAAATTCCCTGATCGGGTATGTGAAATGACTTTTCTAACCCAGAAAAACCTCACTGCATTTTAAAAGTTGGATAAAAACCTAATCCATATTTGGATGCTATATCCGACCTTTTGCAAGAGACACCTTTAAGTATTATTGTGATTTACAGAAAAAACATAGTCATAAGTACATATGTGTGCTCAGCACTAATACTGGTTCCAGCTGTAGCTCTCCCAGGATGAAAGTAATCTTGGAAGTATAGTAATTATTTCCAAGAACTATGGGGAGCCTGGCTAGGGTCAACAGATTTAGACATTTTAGCTTCTGTAAATATACTAGAGATGAATATGAATGATGTGTGCAAAGTAGTAATCTGTAATCAAACACTGAAAGCAGACAGCCCATCCATATGCAGAATCTGGAACATTATTACTCCTCTTTTTCTCAGTGTGCAGATGAGGTATAAGACCCAAAGATGTAAAGGACAGAAAATTCTAAAGTAATTCAAAAGCAGGTTTCGGCTAATATTTTTGTGCCGAAAACATTGCTGAATAGGAAATATAGAGTTTATAGAAGAACATTGATCCAAAGTGAAAGTTTTCATCAAAATTTGGTTTCATTCACACAACTCCAATTGCACACAGACCTATTTATTTCTATGGGGTTGCATAAAATACGGATATCATCAATGTGCTGTCCGCATCTGTGTGGACAAATTATGGAACATGTCCTATTCTTGTCTGTTTTGCACATAAGAATAGGCATTTTGACAATGGGGCTCGCAGAAAGTGAGAGACACACATGGCGGGTGTCTGCATTTTGCTGATACGGCCGTGTGAATTAAGACTAACAGCTACAAAGCAATCTGTCAGCACTTTTATGCTACTCTATCTGAGGAAAGTAAAAACTCCCCTTAGCAAAATGCTGGGAGATACTTGAATTGAGCCAGTAGGTTTGCTAAAATCAATATTGAGCAACTCCAGTGCAAGCTGAACCCTCAGGAGTTCTCATAACCATGAGCTCCCAGCCCTCCCCACTACCCCCGCCACTGTTAGCTATAGGAAGAGAGATGTCAATTCATTTAAAACTAGTTAATCATTTGGATAAAGGGGTATTTCCTTAGATATTTATGTCATATGTAATGGAGTAGCAATATTCACAGGACAGGAAGGGAGTTCAAGGACCTCCATTTTGGAGAAGTTGGGACCCACATCTATCAAAATTTTGAATATACTTTAAATATGCTATAAATGTCTACAATGGGAATACCCTTTGCAATATAAATGTTTTGCTACTTTTTGTTGTTCTGCTTCATGATGAACAATAAACCCCTTTTTTTTACACTTTTAAAGGCTCATGCACACGAACGTATTTTGTTTTTGTGTTTCTGTCCTATTCTTGACTGTTATGCGGAGAAGGATAGGCATTATTACAATGGATCTGCAAAAAAAAAAAAAAACGGATGCCATACAGAACGTCATTTTTTTTTTTAAGGATCTGCAATTTGCGGACCACAAAACACATACGTTTGTGTGCATGTAGCCTAAGGATGAGAATTATTCTTTTGCCTCAGTCCATCTTTCTTAATTTTTAAGCTGTAATAGTCTGTAACTTTATCCAGGTTATTTTTATAGAGGGAAAAGGAATGTATAAATATAGAAAACAGTGCAGGGTTTTTTCTTTGCCAAACGCTTTCTTTAGAGAGCACACTGCAGGAGACACGTTACTTAAAAATCAGCAGCACAGAGTGGAAGGGAATAAAATAAAGGAAAACAATCTGTATCCGCTCGGAAAAAAGACCCATCAATGCAAAATGCAACAGAGTCACAGAGAGGAAGTGACAGAATGGATGCCAACAGACTGACCACACTGCGGTTCAGACAATGTATTCACTCAATACCTTTTATACTATTCTCCAGATTTAAAGCAGTTACCCATGACTGGAATAAATAATCCTATGTTCTTCCAGAAACAGCGTCACGTCTGTTCATGGGCTGTGTGTAGAATTGCAGCTTAATGACATTCAAGTGAAATCAGCTGAATTCTTATACTAGACAGAGCTAATAAGGTCAGATTGACACCACTGTTTATTTTTCTGTTCTTCTGATCCATTAGAAGAACAGAACAATAAAAAAAAAAAACAATCCTATATTTTAAGCATTCGGATGCACATTTGGCATCTGTTTTGGCCTTTTTTATTTGATGTCCATTATTTAGACTGGAAAAAAAAGTCCGGCACGTAGGACTTTTTTTTGGCTAAAAAGATGAATCTCAAACGGAAATGGTTAGAACATATGACAAATGTGCATTCGAATGCTTAAAGGGGTTCTCTGGGAAACGAAACAAATTAAAAAAAAAAAATATTATGTCATAATAAAAAAAATTATAACTACCTTTATTTATCAAAAGAGGCTCATTTTTGCTAGGGAATTATCATAGTGGGACCCTACAATGGCTGCCATTAGGTATTTGCTTCTGAAGCTCGTCCTTGGACAGGCTGCGTCAACTCCAGCAGCTCGAGCCTAAAGTAAAATCTACTTCCTGGTTGAGGAGCTGGACGTTAACGTGCATATTCGAGAATGAGCACTGTGCTTGTTCAGTTTACTGTGAAAAGGACATGAGAAACAGCTCCCTGGAGACTGTGATCGCTCTCTTGACAGGGCTCAGAAGCAATCCAGGAGTCTTAGCTCCCTCCCTCTCCCATCGGGGGCTGCTGTGCCATTGCAGCCACCCGATACTTGACCTGGCCCCCTCCCTCCTTCCCCCATCAGCCGCTGCTCTGTTGTGGCAGCGACTGACGTTTACCATGGCAACCGGACGCCTTCACAGGCTTCTGGCTTGCCATGGCAAGGCTAAGATCAGGAGTCTGATCAACATGTGTGTAAAGTCACAATACATTACAGTACACTATATAGTGTACTGTAGTGTATTATATAGGCATCAGACCCACTGGATCTTCAAGTATCAAGTGGGTCTGGGTCAAAAGAAATGTAAAAAAAAGTGAAAAAAGTAACAGTAAAAAAAAAAAAAAATTTCTTCGTCTAGCTGCACATTTATCACTGATTAAAAAAATAATAATACACTACACATGTTTGATATCACCGTGTCCGTAATGACCTGATCTATTAAGCGGTCATGTTACTTTCCCCACACGTTGAACGCCATAGAAAAAAATAAAAATAAAAACTATGATGAAATTGAAATTTTGCCCACCTCACTTCCCAAAATAGGTAATAAAAGTGATCAAAAAAGTCGTATCAACGCCAAAATAGTACCAATCAAACCGCTACCTCATCCCGCAAAAAATTAGCCCCTACATGAGACAATCGCCCAAAAAATAAAAAAAAATATGTCTCTCAAACTATGGACTCTTATTGTGTATAAATTTAAAAAAGTACACATATTATGTATCGCCACGTCCATAAGAACCTTCTCTATAAAAATATCACATGACCTAACCCCTCAGATGAACACCATAAAAAAAACTGTGCCAAAAAAGCCATTTTTTGTCACCTTATATCACAAAAAGTGCAATACCAAGCGATCAAAAAGTCATATGCACCCTAAACTAGTACCAATTAAACCGTCCTCTCATATCGAAAAAAAATACCACATGATCTAACCTGTCAGATGAACAATGTAAATAACAAAAAATAAAAACGGTGCCAAAACAGCTATTTTTTGTTGCCTTGACTCACAAAAAGTGTAATATAGTGCAACCAAAAATTATATGTACCCTAAAATAGTACCAACAAAACTGCCACCTTATCCCATATTCTCATTACAGTATCTGCTCTTATTCCATATATATGGACACTGCACAGTACCACTTCTTTTGTCCTGTATACTGGGTGTAATTCTCAGTATCTGCTCTTATTCTGTATATATGGACACTGCACAGTACCACTTCTCCTGTCCTGTATACTGGGTGTAATCCTCAGTATCTGTTCTTATTCTGTATATATGGACACTGCACAGTACCACTTCTCTCCTCCTGTATACTGGGTGTAATTCTCAGTATCTGCTCTTATTCTGTATATATGGACACTGCACAGTACCACTTCTCCTGTCCTGTATACTGGGTGTAATCCTCAGTATCTGTTCTTATTCTGTATATATGGACACTGCACAGTTCCAGTTCTCCTGTTCTGTATACTGGGTGTAATTCTCAGTATCTGTTCTTATTCTTTATATATGGACACTGCACAGTACCACTTCTCTCCTCCTGTATACTGGGTGTAATTCTCAGTATCTGTTCTTATTCTGTATATATGGACACTGCACAGTACCACTTCTCCTGTCCTGTATACTGGGTGTAATCCTCAGTATCTGTTCTTATTCTGTATATATGGACACTGCACAGTTCCAGTTCTCCTGTTCTGTATACTGGGTGTAATTCTCAGTATCTGTTCTTATTCTTTATATATGGACACTTCACAGTATCACTTCTCTCCTGTATAGTGGATGTAATTATCAGTATCTGCTCTTATTCTATGTATACAGACACTGCACAGTAGTAGTACCACTTCTGTTGTATACTGGTTGTGCTTCTCAGTATCTGCTCTTATTCTGTATATATGGACAATGAAAAGCAACTCTTCTCTTGGTCTGCATACTGGACATAATTCTTTGTATCTGCTCTTATATTGTATTTGTGGGCAATGCACAGCCAGCCATTTGTATATCTGAGGGCCATATTTTCCAACTACTTGCTTAACTCATGCTCGGACCTCTTGGAGGAATTTGCACTGTGTACAGATAATTTCTGGATGTATTAATGGAGGCCATTATGTCACAAAAAGAGGTAAAATATACTGTAGAGTGGGCTCAGCATGCATGTGGACCCTGCATTCCCTGAATTTAATGGAGACCAGTATGGTACAAAAAGAGGTATTTAGTGTAGGTTCCTGTCTTAAAGAGATCACATTTATACAATGAGCAAAGTATTAGCACTAATACATTTTCTATGGGTAAAGCACTATTGTATTTACTGTATTATTTGTGTTTACAGAGTGCTGTTGCATTCTTTGTTTTTACTTTTGGATGTACTACAAACCCTATTTCTTGTACAGTAAAGAGAGACTTTGGTTACATTTAATCTGTCCTGGTTCCTAATATGGCTTACATGTTTATATAGCTAGACTTGCCAATAATGTTTATATAGCTAGACTTGCCAATAATTTTATTACAGTTCCTATGTTTATATAAAAGAGACAGAAAGAGAGTTATTTACAGTAAATGAATGTATGTCATATAAATGGATGTCATATAACAGTTATATATTGTGTTCACAGAAGCAAAAATATAATATACCTTTAAGATTCAGTAAATGAATGTAAGGTAAGCTCAATGACACAGCATAATTAACAACAGAAAGCATAGAGTTAAACTGTTGTCACTGTCCAAGAGTCTTGACCAATCACAGCCAACCTCATAGTGAGCATATTAACATAGTATATATGGCCGAAAAAAGACATTTGTTAGTCCAGTTCGGTCTCTTATCCTGCAAGTTGATCCAGAGGAAGGCAAAAAAAAAAAAACTGTAAGGTAGAAACCAATTTTCCCCACTTAAGGTAAAAAAAAATTCCTTCCCGACTCCAATCAGGCAATGAGAATAACTCCCTGGATCAACGACCCATCTCTAGGAGCTATAGCCTGTAATATTATTACACTCCAGAAATACATCCAGGCCCCTCTTGAATTCCTTTATTGTACTCACCATCACCACCTCCCCAGGCAGAGAGTTCCATAGTCTCACTGCTCTTACCGTAAAGAATCCTCTTCTATGTTTGTGTACAAACCTTCTTTCCTTCAGATGCAGAGGATGTCCCCTTGTCACAGTCCTGGGGATAAATAGATGATGGGAGAGATCTCTGTACAGACTGTTTTCTATCACTTACCCACATGCAGACATTTTCTCCCAGTCCGAGCATCATCATTTTATATACTAACCTTTTATGCGGTACAGTGTCAAATGCTTTGGAGAAGTCCAGATATACGACATCCATTGATTCGCCGCTGTCAAGTCTAGAACTTACCTCCTCATAGAAACTGATTAATCACTACCCAACCGCCTAACGCAGGGATGCGCCCTGCGGGCGGCCGGGTTATTCCTCGTTGACGCATCTACGCCTCATCTAACGAGACGCAAGATTTCCTGTTAACGTGTGCGCGCGCATGCGCACGCATTCTCTGCAGCGTGCCGCTGTGAAGTTATACTACAGCCTGCCAGCGATGATCATTCGCTGGCAGGCTGTAGATGTAAAATAAATCACATCAAATAGGTATATCAGACGCTGTTTTGTTAACAGCATCTGATATACCTGCTACCTGTCCGCAAAACACGGACACCGGCAATGTGCTCTCCGCACTTTGCGGATCCGCACATTGCCAAAACTATATAGAAAATGCCTTTTCTTTTCTGCAATTGTGGACAGAATTGCGGACGTGTGAATAGATCCTAAGGGTCCCTTATCACCGCCAGTTAGTTAGCGCGCACCGCACCACAGTCACTGATCAGCCGCTGATTATCGTCATCGCTGTCGCTAATCAGCACTAGTACTATATAGTATCTGTAAGTAAATCAAGACTGATCGCAATCAGATCTATATCAGCACATTACAGTCACCTTAGGCTCTACAAAAAACGCTGTGTTCGCCCTATCAGGCCTGATCTTGTGCGTACACTTGCGTTCAGTCCGCCCCACCGCTGTGTCAGAATATTTTTTTTTCTGATCACTGCAAAAACACTGTAAAATTGCTGCTGCGCTATAAAAATCACTTTTGAGCTTTTTGGATCTTTATTAGCGATTGCAGCTTTACTTCGCAAACACTCCTATGTCCTTTCCCCTCTTTTTCTTTTTTTTGCACATTTTTTGGCAGAGATTTTTTCATCCACATTGATCGATGCGAATGAAGAAATCTGTGCCGTTCATATATTTTTTTTTAGCCCAGAGAATGAACGGAAAAAAAATATCTCATTACTCGTATGCTTAATATAAGGAGAATAGCAGAAACTCCTAATGCTGGCCATACGTGTAATGATTGCAGAGACCCTCAAATGCCAGGGCAGTATAAATACCCCACAAGTGACCCCATTTTAGAAAGAAGACACCCCAAGGTATTCTGTGAGGGGCATGGCAAGTTCATAGAAGATTTTATTTTTTTTTGGCACAAGTTAGCGGAAATTGTTTTTTTTTGTTGTTTGTTTGTTTTTTCATACAAAGTCTCATATTCCACTAACTTGTGACAAAAAAATAAAATGTTACATGAACTCACCATACCCCTCACGGAATACCTTGGGGTGTCTTCTTTCTAAAATGGGGTCACATGTGGGGTATTTATACTGTCCTGGCATTTTAGAGGCCCCTAATGTGTGAGAAGTAGTTTGGAATCCAAATGCGTAAAAATGCCCTGTGAAATCCTAAAGGTACTCATTGGAATTTCGGCCCCTTTGCTTATCTTGGCTGCAGAAAAGTGTCACTCATGTGGTATCGCCGTACTCAAGAGAAGTAGGGCAATGTGTTTTGGGATGTATTTTTACATATACCCATACTGTGTGTGAGAAATATCTCTGTAAATGACAACTTTTTAAAAAAAATGTATACAAAGTTGTCAATTTACAGAGATATTTCTCTCACCCAGCATGGGTATATGTAAAAATACACCCCAAAACACATTGCCCCACTTCTCTCTGAGTACGGCGATACCACATGTGTAACACTTTTTTGCAGCCTAGATGCGTAAAGGGGCCGAAAGTCTAACGAGTACCATTAGGCTTTACAAGGTTGCTCACAATTTAGCCCCGCCCAAAATGCCAGAACAGTAAACACACCCCAAAAATCACCCCATTGCGGAAAGTAGACACCCCATGGTATTCACTGAGGGGCATAGTGAGTCCGTGGGAGATTTTTTTTTTTTTTTTTGCTAGAAGTTATCAGAAATGGAAACTTTATTATTTATTTTTTTCCTGAGAAACTGTCATTTTCCGCTAACTTGTGAAAAAAAATTAAATCATATATGAACTCACCATGCCCCTCCGCGAATACTTTGGGGTGTCTTCTTTCTAAAATGGTGTAATTTGGGGGCTATTTATACTATCCTGGCATTCTAGCACCTCAAGAAACATGACAGGTGCTCAGAAAGTCAGAGCTGCTTCAAAATGCGGAAATTCACTTTTTTGTACCATAGTTTATAAACGCTATAACTTTTGCGCAAACCAATAAATATACACCGATTGGATTTTTTTTATCAAAGACATGTAGAACAATAAATTCTGACACAAACTTGTATAGAAATGTAATTATATTTGAACAATTTTACCAGAAAAAGTTAATACACTTTTTTTGAGAAAATTGCGGTCTTTTTTGATTAATATCAGAAAAACGAAAAATCTCAGCAGCAATCAAATACCACCAAAAGAAAGCTGTATTTGTGAGAAGAAAATTAGGTAAAATTAATTTGGGTGGTGAGTTGTATGACCGAGCAATAAACCGTGAAAGTAGTGTAGTGCAGAATTGTAAAAAGTGGTCTGGTCATTAAGGAGGTTTAAGCTAGGGGGGCTGAACTGGTTAAATTAGTTTGACATGACCGATCCCTCATGAAGCCATGCTGATATGCAGGGGCGTAACTATAGGGGAAGCAGAGGAAGCAGCTGCTTTGGGAGCCTGACCCAGAAGGGGCCCATCCAAGAGGGGGAGGAGAAGTACTGAAAGATTTTGTCAGGGCCCCTTAACAGTATTACACAATGAAATTATATACAGTGGCAGTATAGACAGTGTAGAAAACGGATGGAACAGCTGCCGGGTCTGGTCTGAGAGAGCGATCTTTACTAGCCACAGGAAAGGGGGCAGCATGAAAGGGAGGGGTTGTGAAAAAATTACTGGGGGAGGGGGCCCCATTCAAAAATTTGCTGTGGGGCCCAGTCATTTCTAGTTACGCCACTGCTGCGTTATTTGCTTTTTTTCATTGAGGTGCTCCAAGATAGCATCTCTGACAAAACCCACGACGGATGTTAAACTTGGCCTATAGTTTCCGGGCTCTGCTTTTTGACCCTTTTTGAATATTGGCACAGCATTTGCTATGCGCCAATCCTATGGAACAATCCCTGTCAGTATAGAGTCCTTAAATATCAGAAATAAGGGTCTGGCTATGACATTACTTAATTCTCTTAGGATATGGGGGTGTATGCCATCTGGTCCTGGAGATTTGTCTATTTTAATCTTTTTTAAGACGTTGCTGTACTTTTCCTGGGTCAGACAGGGCACTTTTAGTGGGGAAATAAATTTTATGTTCTGCATTTCATCTGACAGCTTATTTTCTTCAGTGAATACAGTGGAGAAAAAAATATTTAATACCTTTGCTTTCTCCTTATCGCACTCTGCAACTTCCCCCTCATCACTTTGTAAAGGGCCGACACATTCTTTGGCAATTAATCTCTCGGTCTCTAGTTTGGCCGCTTTTATTTGTTTTTTACATATTCTATTGTTTTCATTATAGTTTTTCAGTGCTTCCTTGCTAACCTCCTGTTTTAGTGATTTAAATGCTTTCTTTTTGTCAATTATTGCTTTCTTTACGGTTCTATTTATCCACATTGGTTTCTTCTTGTTCCTTTACCTTTTATTCACATAAGGTATGTACCTCTCACAATTAGATTTTATGATGCTTTTAAAAATATCCCGTTTTGTTGCTGTATTTTTAGTTTTGAGGACTTTGTCCTAGTTAGTTAGGCCCATGGCCTCTCTTAGTTAGCTAAATTTAGCTTTTTTGAAGTTTGGTATTTTTGTTCTTCCCTGTAGAAATGCTCTTTTGAATAATAATAGGAAGGTTATTACTTCATGGTCACCATTTCCCAGGAGACCCCCAACCTGCACATCTGTTGTTCTGTCAGGTCTATTGGTTAATGCTAAGTCCAGTATGGCCGTCCCGCTAGTCGTGTCCTGAACCAGTTGGGAAAGGTAATTGTCTTTGGTTATTGCCAAGAACCTGTTTCCTTCATAAGATGTACAGGTTTCAGTTTCCCAGTCTATATCTGGGTAGTTGAAGTCCCCCATAATAACGACCTTATTATGATTTTCCGCCTCGTCTATCTCGTTTAGTAGTAGATTTTCTGAGGACTTTGGTATATTAAGTGGTTTATAATAAACTCCTATTAGTAATTTATTATTGTTTTTGCCCCCATGTATTTCTACCCACAGTGACTCCACATGTTCATGTCCCTTACTTATATCTTCTCGGACTTTACATAAAGGCAGGCCCCTCCCCCTCTCCGGTTTTGGCAATCGTTTCTAAAGAGAGTGTAACCCTGTACATTAACTGCCCAGTCAAAGCTTTCATCCAGCCATGTCTCAATTATTCCCACTATGTCATAGTCCTCCTCAATCACCACTAATTCCAGTTCCCCAGTTTTATTAGTCAGGCTCTGGCATTAGTGTACATACAATTAAGAGGTTTATGTATATTTTTTACCCTACACCTTTCCTTTTGAACTGTTCTAATCCCTCCTTCCATTCCTCCCCCACTACCTTGCCCCTGGTCTCTATCTGCATTATCTTCCCATCCTATAATGTAATTTCCCTCCCCCCCCAGTCCCTAGTTTAGACACTCCTCCAACCTTCTAGCTATAATCTCCCCCAACCCAGCTGCCACTTCCCCATTGAGGTGCACCCCTTCCCTACAATAGAGCCTGTAGCGGACAGAGAAGTTGGCCCAGTTCTCCAGGAACCCAAACCCCCTCCTTCCTACACAAGTTCTTGAGACACTTGTTTACCTCCCTTATCTCCTGCTGCCTTTATTGTGTGGCTCGAGGTACAGATAGTATTTCGGAAAATACAACCTTTGAGGTCCTTGCCCTAAGCTTTTGGCCTAAATCCTTAAAATTATTTTTAAGGACGCTCCACCTACCTCTAACTTTGTCATTGGTTCCGATATGGACCATGACCACTGGATCTTCTCCAGCCCCTCCCAGTAATCTGTAAACCCGATCCGCGATGTGTCAAACTCTAGCGCCAGGAAGACAACACACTGTTCGACGATCTCTGTCTTTGTGACAGATTGCCCTATCTGTACCCCTAATAGTTGAGTCTCCCACTACCAGCACCTGTCTGGCCTGCCCTGCTCTCCTGGTCCCCTGCTTACTGGAGCCGACATTCCCCTGGCAGAGGAAGTGTCCGGCTGCAACAGTGCTCTTTCCATGAGTGGGAAATTCCCTAGCAGAACTTTCTGGAGTCAGTATACACCACATAAGAGGAGATGGACAGTCACTTCCAGTCAGAGCTGTGTTTTATGGAAACAAGAGGCCAAATAGGTATTTAGAACGGTTATATGATGTTCATATCATTAATACTGTCATCAGAACTGTATACTGAGACCAGTTGTATATGTTTATTTACAGTCCACCAAACTGCGCAAATCACATCGCAAACCGTACAAACCCCTTATCAGAACATTTTCAGTTTAATAGATCTACTAGTTGAATCTCAGATATGCCTCTCAGAGCAATTAAAAAGTGCTAAAATAACCTAAAGTGAAAGTACAGATACTGAAGCGAGAAATATATCCACTATTTATGTTGAATAAAAAGATTGAATAGTTAAACCACCATTTTGTGCATACTGCCATTTTGTAATACTTTATGCAACATGTGTTTGTACATGGACTATCTGCTGTGGAGGTGGCAGTGTTATATATGGAAGAAAAGTTGAAGTTAATAAATAAGTTATTTTAAGCCTTTGGTGTGCTCTTTAAGCTTACCATTTCCATAGAACGACGCTAGAAGAATTTGCTCAAAGGAAACAAGACTGTTGCAGAGTAATAGACAGTCTGGTTGGAATAAAAAGTTAGAGATATCAAATTCTTCTAATGCTACAGTGCAAAAGTACTTCATAGTGCTGCGCCTGTCACATGCCCCGAGGTAATATAGCATGCCCCTCCTTGACTGCACTGACCCGAGGGAGCATACAGCGACACAACATTTAATCATGGCTACCATCACTCCCATCCTCTGCACCAGTTCCTTAGGGGCTTGCTGTACACATGCTTGGCCTTTTCCGAGGCCAGAGCTCTGAGAAGGAGGTCTTTCACATGGTGCTGACAGTTTCTTTTTCTACTGAGTAACTTCTTTAGTTTTGGGGTTGTGTTTTTTAAAATAGGCCAGGATGTATTTCTTCTTAAAAATTATGGACCTCCCATGATTTTTGCTTCAGTTGTCTAGAAAAAAAAATTGAGTAGGATGTCAACTCTGGACTGTTGTCTACCATCTGTACTTACTCTGGGGTTCGTGTCTGAATATACTTTGGGTGTTATTCTGGGGTCTAAATTCATTTTGTGTTGATAAAAAAGTTGTGATTGCATTTATGTGTATATACTGTGTATGTGTGTATAGGCTGTATGTATGCTGTGTATATGTGTGTGTACTTTATACAAGTGTAAGGCTACTTTCACACTGGTGGTAGCCTTTTCTGGCAGACTGTTCTGGTGGGGGTGCTACGGCAAGTCCACCATGCTGGCAAACATGCCAAGAGGCGGCCGGACAAAAAATGCAGCGTCCCGCCGGAAAAGTGTGAAAGTGGCCTTAACTTGTCGCTGACTGTCTGAGTGTTAGTGACCCCACACCTATTCCTTGTTGTCTGTATGGCTGGATCCCTGGATTCAACTCCTAGTTGTAAACCAAGAATTCAGGCAGCAGACAGCGATAGGACCTCAGGAGGTTAGTAACCACCGGACAGCAGGTACTTCATTAATTCTCTTCTGTAGACACTCAACCCCTTCACTAAAAAAGACTAAACATAATAATACAAATAGTGTTTTTTTGTTGTTGTTTTTTTTGCTGCGGACAAGCCCCAGAAATTTGCAGCAAAGTCTGAATGTTTTATGCTGGCTTTTGCCATAAAGCTTTCCCCAAATCTCTTGGTTTTCTTCCTATCTCCCTTACCATTAATTCAGTATATCATTTGCTGGCTCTACATCTTCTCCTCTCCCTCTTGCTGTTGCAGTCCCCCAACGATCAGTCCTAGGTCTTCTCCTGTTTTCTCTTTACACAGCCCCTATTGGACAGATACTCTTCTTCATCTTTGTTTCTATATATCATCACAAGCCGAATACAAAATCAAGCTGTTTTAGAATCCACTCAATCAAATGCAAGGCTCCAATATCTTGCAGAGCTGACTCAACATCAGGATTCTGCACTATTCTAAAGTGCTGCTGCAGCAACTGCTCCTATAAGATTGTCAGTTCCATTGGAACCCAAGGTGAATCTTCCAGATAGGTTTCTGGCGATCAGAAATCGTTTGTGACCTTCTGGGACAGTTGCAAGTTATATTTTCATCTGAGCCCTCATTTGTAGGGTACTAAGTAAAAACTAGAAAGGCTGATCATGTCTCTTCTGCAGAAAAATCTGCAAGCCTGAACCTTCTCCTTGGATCCTAATGCCCCTAAACCTTCTTCTGTAGAAACGTTTTTGCAGCCTTAGGACTTTTATATGGTGAACCTGATTACATGGCTGTGGCTTAAGTGAATTTCATCTCTCTCTGTCAGGGTAATCAGCCTGTTGAAGAATCATGTTCTGAGTTTAGAAGGTGGTTCTTGGTTTTCCAATGGAATGATCCAGCTCTTTGTTTCGCCAAGTCTTGTCAGAGACTTTCAAGCATCTTCTAGTTAACTATCTAAGGCCACGTCTTTGGAGAAATCTATGACTTTGGCCACCAGACCTGACTGACATCCTAGGGAACACATAGAGACTTGGATTATAGACGATTAGCCTTGGGTATAGTCAAAGTAACCTTTGGGTTACCAAAGGTTACCATTGGGATCCACCATGATCCACCATGTCTTTCCGGGATCAAATAACCTTCTGTAGAAAAGGAGCTTGTCAATCAGGCTAGGTGGGAGGAGATTGGATTTAGCTCATGAATACACTGGGCCCTTGAGCTCTTTCACTTTTTAGCTGGTCTTGATGCTTATTTTAAAATCAGATAGAAAAACTTTAAAAATTTCAAAAGTATTATATGGCCATTTTGACATGGATTTATAGTACAGCAGCCTCATCATATCTAAGGCTACTTTCACATCTGCGTTGCGCTGTCGGTTTTGAGATCCGGCACAGGCTCTCAAAACCGTGGCACAATGCTTTAGTTTTGTCCCCATTCTTTGTCAATAGAGAGTAAACTGAACAAGCCAGAACGGAGTGCACCAGAATGCATTCCATTTCGGTTTGTTGTGTTCCCACACTGGACACACAATCGCTGCAAGCATTGTTTTTGTGTGTGACATGGGAAACTGCACAAGCCGGATCTGGCACCAAAAAACACTAAGTCAATGATGTCGGATCCAGTTGTATTATTAGGACGATTATTAGGTTTTGCTGTGGTTTTGAGATCCCCTGCCAGATCTCCAAATTATGTAGCAATAACGCCGATGTGAAAGTAGCTTATTATTTGATTATTTACCAATGTATGCAGGGCATTTAGCCTGGACCAGATTTTACTAACTGGCAGCCTGCACATAGCCAGATCTAGTATTTTGCTGTCACCCACACATATTGGTCCCATGGTGTGTTTTTTTTTGTACCCCAGTTTCTGGACCAACGATATATTAAGCCTGAGAATAATGGGGCAATGTGTAAGTCTGGAGTCAGTTGGTACAGTTAATCCACTGTAAATATATTTGTTTCAAAGAAGCAGTGGAGGACACTGCTATAATTGAGGATCTGTCTAAACAGTTGTGTGTGTTTCACCACACAAAATTTATGATAATTAATTTCAGGTTTGGGGGCAACACACATATCCCCTGATAGCAGGTTCCCATGTATCTGGGCTTTCGCTTAAGGCAGGCATGTCCAAACTCTGGCCCTCCAGGTGTTGCAGAACTACAACTCCCATCATGCCCTTCTGTAGGTTGATAGCTGTAGGTTGTCCAGGAATGATGGGAGTTGCAGTTTTTCAACATCTGGAGGGCCGGAGTTTGGACATGCCTGGCCTAAGGTGTTTTCCCCATTTATTAATAGATTCCCCGATATTAATTCCAGGTATGGGGGCAACACACATATCCCCTGATAGCAGGTTCCCATGTATTTGGGCTTTTGCCTAAGGTGTTTTCCCCATTTATTAATAGATTTCCCAATAAAGTGATTTTTTATTTTAATGTTTTTCTTAGGCAGTGATTCTATTTCAATTGAAAATGTATACATATTTACTTTCTGTGATCTGTGTATAGCAAAATATTACCTACACAAACCACACTGGTCCCTTCAACTCTAAATGTTGACCTTTAAGAAATGTGTGGAATTTTCATATGTCACCAGTGGGTTACGTATTTGTTTTGCTCCATTTTGCATCCATCTGTTTTTCAATTGTTCCAGTAAAGAGAACTGGAACATGGAATTGAACATTTGTCCAAAAAATCAGTAAGGAAACACTATTAAATGAATGTGATTTTAGGGACTGCTGCATCCCCTCAGGCCTCTGCTATGCCTCTGCCAAAAGCCAAATGAGTTTGAGTCCTTTCCATTCTAGTTCAGCCATGACATGGAAGCTATTGGCATTAGGTGGACAGTGGAAGTCTGGCTGCACCTGTGCTTGTGGTTTTGAGCAAAGATCCCTTTATAGAAGTACCTGGTTCTTAGTTTGCAGTAAATTGGCTATTAGATCTTTTTTTTTCTTGACAAATCCTCAAACACATATTTTATAAAATATTGCCAACGTTGTGGCAAGAAATATGAAACTTGTTGACCACACCTTTGTGTGTGACATAAAAATGTAGATCAAGTACAATAAAAATCACTAGACAGTTGCATCATTGTTACCATAAAATATGGCTTGTAACAATTAGTCTTTGAGTAGAATATATGGTGCAATCAATAGCATTCTCTTCATGCTTGCAATAAAAAACAGGGCCAGAAATCTTAGCACATGAAAGTGCGGCTTTAAGACAAATGGAAACGTTCAAAGATGGAAAGCACAGCAGAATGAAAAATTCACTGGAAACAATTGCCATGATGCAGATCTACTGTAGGTGTGTACGAAGAGACCCAGGCACAGTCTTTATCTTTATAGTGAACCTAACTAGCAGCACTCCAGGAACCTTATTAATATGCCATTCCACAAGAAGCTGAGGGCCAGCAATCCTGTTCTGTTCACCATTCCAGCCACAATAGCCTGGTGACTCTAGAACAAATACAGACTTAAAAGAGGAGCTGTCACCAAAAAATGCAATGAATCTGCAGGCAGCATGGTATAGAGCCGGAGGAGCTGAACAGAATGATATATAGTTTAGTGGGAAAAGATTTAGTAAAATTTTTAATTTATGCTACTTTCACATCTGCGCTTTCCCTTTCCGCTATTGAGATCCGTCATAGGATCGCCATAGCGGAAGAAAATGCTTCAGTTTTGTCCCCATTTATTGTCAGTGCGGACAGAACTGAATTAAACGGAGTACACCAGAATGCATTCCGTTCCATTTGGTTGCGTCCCCATCTCAGACAGAATAACGCTGCAAGCAGCTTTTTTCTGTCCTCAATGGGGTGCAGAGCAAGACTGATCCATCCTGACACACAATGTAAGTCAATGGGGGCAAATCTATAAATTACTGATAAACCCCTCAGGAGAGTGTAGCGATTAAGCCATAGCTTCAAAATTCACTAGGTCCATTGATCTATAATTGTCATTTCACTCCCTCTGACTGAGAAATATTTTGTTATAAAGGTTTTTTAGTCTTTATTGAAAAATGATTAAAAAGTCTCAATGGGGGCAAATCTGACACAATAGAAAACGGATCCGTCCCCCATTGACTTACAATGGTGTTCATGACGAATCCGTTATGGCTATTTTAAAGATAGTACAACCGGATCTGGTTATAATGGATGCAGACAGTTGTTGACCAATGTGGATTCTGGATAACTTTTCACTAATAGTTCAAAAACTGTTAAAAGCAGGCTCGGACTGGCCCACCGGTAGGCTCCCAGTCTCCTGCGCCCAGAGATAAGACGAAGGAGTAATTATTTCTCTTGTTTCTCAGGAGAGATAATTATTGTAGTCACTAGGTGGCAGTAATGCACAGCGATGCAGCCTCCTATTGATGTAAATTGTACAGGAGGGCCGCAGTATCTTCTAAACTTCCCGGCTGCTGTCAGTGAAAGAGGAGAGAACACGTTTGGCCATCCTCCTGCCCTCTCTGCTGTCAGAAAACTGTGGTTGCTGTAGAGAAGAACTCTGCGGTGCTGGGCTGATTTCTCAGGTGTGTGACAGTAGTGAGTTGTAGGAGACTGTAAGGGGGAAATAGAGGATTTGTTTATAGTAGACTCAGATCTGTGTATGTGTGCTGCTCTCTGCAGAGTTCAGAGTGGCATTGGGGGGGGGGGACTCTGCCCTAGGTCCCCCCAATGCCTCTGCTTCAGGTGCACCCTCATAAGTGCCCCAGCTTCAGATGCCCCCCAATGCCCCCACTCTAAATGCACCCCTAATATTGCCTCTTCTCCAGTTGCCACCCTAATACCTCTGCTCCAGGATCACCACTATTACCCTGCCTCAGGCGACCCTAATGCCTCTGCTTTCGATGCCCTGACTCTTAATGCACAGCTAATATTGCCTCTTCTCCAGGATCCACACCATTACCCTGCCTCAGGTGACCCTAATGCCTCTGCTTCAGTTATGACCCTCCGTTTGTGCCCTTTGCTCCTCTAGTACCTTTGCTTGAGCTTTGTTAAAGGTTGTGACCTGAAAAGAGGGTTGGACTTAAGCCCAAAAAATTCTGCACAGTGCATCACATTCTCCAGTATTGACAAGTATGGCTTACATGGCGGTAATGATGATATTCCGTATTTATAGGCATCACTGCTGCCATGTAAAGAGATACTGGTGGAGTGGTGGAGGATTTAAAGGGGTTGTCAAGGTTTTTAAGTTATCCTCTCCACATCACAGGTCATAACTATATGATTTGTGGGGTCCAATTCTGTGACCCCCCACTGATTTCAGGAACAGGTCCTGTTCCCCCCTTTTTGATGGTGTGGCAGGCCATACATATGCCCTGCTGCTAAAATTATTCTCTTTGGGACCCCTGGAAATACAGCCAGCGCTGTACTCTGCCATCTCCAGCGACCACATAGAAAATGGATGGGGAGGCAGGGCATATGCTCGACCTGCCACTCAATCAAGAAAGGGGATCAGTGGGGGCTCCAGCATTCAGACCCCTACAAATACAGGATGTCATGCCTTTTTTTAAGTATATAAACATTTATACATTATTATTGTTATAACGTGTATTCATGGCCTATAAGAAGCCATGTTAAACTTGTATTCACCCTTCTGTATGAACCTTCATTGTGTAAAAGAAAAAATATGGGTTCAAGGAAAGATTCTTCCTGGCAGATGTGGGCCTATCTAAGGGGGTAATTTTACCTTATCACTAGGCTATGAGCCGACATGAGGTTCTTCCTGGCGCTCGTCTGTCATCTTTTTATAATGAAATGTATTAATGAGACATACATATAATGTCTGTTTGTTCATATAGTGGATCGTATTTAGTCTTGACACAAGTTAATCAATATATCACATATGTGTTGTTTTATATTTCATATATTGGTTTTATTTTGTTACATGTTATAATCGTATATTAACATATATATATCCTGTGTGTGTATCACCAGAAGCGTGTATTCCTAAGGTATGTGGGAAAGCATGCTCAGTTGGATTTCTGCTAATGAGAAAGTTGTTTTATTTTCATAAGATAAGGCACCTGTGAAATCCTAAACCCACACATTTGTTGTCTACATTTTAGCTGTATGACGTGAGAACAGTTACTAGTTTCTGGGAATTTAAGTTTTAATTGCTTCAAGTGTCAGGGGGTATGCCTCCCTTTTTGATGTATGTCCCAGGTGGTGGATGTCTACCACTTAACATAAAGTCACAATATATAAATTTAACTCCTAAAAGTTTCACATTTATAGCTTATACAACATTGCCGCCTAGGTATCGGCAGGTAACAGAACACGTTCACCACATGTATGATCTCACAGTACCATTACCATATGTGCACACCCTCTGGTTTGGTTGGAAGACCGTTATCTAAAGGGGTGTATTCTTTTGATAAGTCTGTGAATATTAATCATAGACGGTATGAGAGGGATGCCAGGAGAAAGAAAAAAACTACAAACAAAAGATTAAAGGGACACGTGGATTTTCTCCTGGATCACGGGGAACTCTCAGGAGAGCTGACCGTCCCTCCGGAGCCCTACTCACCTTTTGACCCTTGGTAACGTATATCTTGCTTATTGCTTGCGGTATTGATAAGTTACTCAGCCCGGTATATAGTCAAAGGTCCCCATTTGTGGATCTGTAATTGATAAGGCTCCTGATCAAGTCTGATCATTCCCTTAGCAAAGATGCATATTGCTAATTGAGCATCAGACATTGATACCTAGTCCTTGGGAACTTTGTTATTCCCTAGCCTGATACCGAGCTGGTAAAATTTATAGTGCCGCCATATACCTCAATTGGTTAAAAGGTGATAGAAAGGGGTACTTTTCTTTGATTTGGACTGTTGCATATCATTGCATTGATTGGCGATATTCAGTATTGATGGAAGGTAGTGGTATTATATTGCATTGTCCATCATTGTACAGGTTGTATCATCGATTTTGTATTTAGCACTTATGTATAATAAACTGAAATATATTTTTGCATAGATGATGGTACCTTGTTTCCTTTCTAGTTGCACAAAATAATTAAGGTTCTCGTCAACGAGCTGAGAGGTTATTATGTCGCCCTCTCCTCAATAGGATCAATAACTGATATTTTTTCCTTTGATCCTTTCTTTAGTTTTTTTTGTATATAAAGCATTTTTGCGCTTTATATCCGCGACAAGGATAACTAGAAAAGTGGACACAGGCCTTTAACAGGCGAGCATTTCTATTTTAGTTTGACACATATTTTGGGCCAGATTTTTAATTTTAATTTTATTTACGGTATTTGTTTACACCCATAGAAAACCTTTAAGGATAGAGAATGTGAAAAGGTCCAACAGCTATGACAACTGGTGATAAGTGTCTGATTGATGGGGGTCTGACTGCTGGGACCCCCATGATCAAGGGATTGTGGTCTTAAGACCCTTGTGTACATAGATTGGTGGTAATGTAATTGAATGTATGAGGACCCCTTTTCTCATGATCTGTGGGTGTTCCAGCAGTCAGACCCCAGCAATCTGATATTTATCACCTATCCTATAGATAGGCGATAGGTCATTATGGTAGGACAACCCTTTTAAATATACTGTAGATTATGTAACTATGAGGAGGTTAAGATTTGGTAAATTTTATACCAGACATTTATGCTTAAAGGGGTTAAAGGGTTTGTCTCACTTCAGTAAATGGCATTTATCATGCAGTTAATACAAGGCACTTACTAATGTAATGTGATTGTCCATATTGCCTCCTTTCCATCACATTATACACAGCACTTATCTGTGGTTATTACCGTGTAATCCAGCAGCGGTGGCCATGCTTACACACTATAGATAAAGGCTGGAAGTGCGCATAGGCCAACACCTTTATCTATAGTGTGCAAGCACTGCCACCGCTGCTAGATTACACGGTGGTAATAACCAAGGATACGTGCTGTGTATAATGTGATGAAAAAGAGTAAAAATGGACAATCACAATACATTGTAGTAGGTGCCTTGTACAGGGCCGGTGCAAGAATTTTTGCCGCCCTAGGCAAGATAAAAATTGACGCCCCCATCAGATGATCTGCCCTTACGGTACTGTAGCGGCGACACGAAGCGCACGGCGTCATAGTAATCAATGACGCTGTGCGCAGTGTATGCTATATGTGTATAACAAACATATTTCACATGAAAACTTACAGTTGCTTGGCCCTTGGGGATCTCGGACACCACTTCACACTTTGGCCGGGGGATCGGTGTAGAGGTATACTGTATACTGTGGGGATCGGCGGAGCTGATGATGTGTTTTATCCTAAAGAGAAAGATATCAGAATAAGGATTTGGAGAAGGATCAGAGGGATAGCAGAGCAGGGAGAGGCTGGTGCTGCTACTGGGGGTCATAACATGGGGAGTAATAAAGCCCACCATAATACCCCCCGTAGTAATAATTCTCCTTTTAATATACAGTGCAAAAATACCCCTTGTAATACCCCAGCTCAGCTAATGTCCCCATAATGTACCAGTATGAAATACCCCTATATAGTGCCCCTAGTAAATGCCCCCATAGTGCTCCTCTCCCGCCTTCCTCCTAGTGCCCCCATAATATAATACACAGTATATAGGGTATATCCCAATTCTCCCCCTCCAACATGGCAACACAGCTCGGTATTATTATTAATATAAAGGCCCTCTCTGTGCTATTATAATAACGGCCCCTCTGTATAAATAATAATACTAATACAGTGGGGGCTATTAAGATAAAAATAGTACAGAGGGGGCCATTATAACAATAATATACAGAGGCGGCCTTATAACAATAATAATAGCCCGCCTTATGTGCTAGTAGTGCCCCTTATGTGCCAGTAGCCCTTTATGTGCCAGCAAGCCCCTTTATGTGCCAGTAGCCCCCTTATGTGCCAGTAGCCCCCTTATGTGCCAGTAGCGCCCCTTATGTGCCAGTAGTGCCCCTTATGTGCCAGTAGCCCCTTTATGTGCCAGCAAGCCCCTTTATGTGCCAGTAGCCCCCTTATGTGCCAGTAGCCCCCTTATGTGCCAGTAGCCCCCTTATGTGCCAGTAGTGCCCCTTATGTGCCAGTAGTGCCCCTTATGTGCCAGTAGCCCATTTATGTGCCAGCAAGCCCCTTATGTGCCAGTAGCCCCCTTATGTGCCAGTAGTGCCCCCTTATGTGCCAGTAGCCCCTTTATGTGCCAGCAAGCCCCTTTATGTGCCAGTAGCCCCCTTATGTGCCAGCAAGCCCCTTTATGTGCCAGCAAGCCCCTTTATGTGCCAGTAGCCCATTTATGTGCCAGCAAGCCCCCTTATGTGCCAGTAGCCCCCTTATGTGCCAGTAGTGCCCCTTATGTGCCAGTAGTGCCCCTTATGTGCCAGTAGCCCCTTTATGTGCCAGCAAGCCCCTTTATGTGCCAGTAGCCCCCTTATGTGCCAGCAAGCCCCCTTTATGTGCCAGCAAGCCCCCTTATGTGCCAGTAGCCCCCTTATGTGCCAGTAGTCCCCTGATGCTCCAGTAGCCCCCTTATGCGCCAGTGACCCCCTTATGTGCCAGTAGCCCCCACACATATGTGCTCCATCCTCATTTGAGTTAAAAAAAAACACAAAAAAACAAAAAACACATACTTACCTCCATGGCAGCGATGCGATGCAGGCCTCTTCCGGCCTGTGTCCGCGGCTGTGCGGCTCAGGCGGCGCGATGACGTCATCGCGCCTCCTGAACCGGCCTCTGATAGGCTGCCTGCCAGCACTAGGCAGGCAGCCTATCAGATGAACAGGGGAGGACGGGACACGCCTCCGGCCCGCCCTCCTCCTGCACGCTCCGCTGCCGCGACTCTGCTCTGGTGCCTGGGGGCGGGGAGACCGCACCGGGTGTCACCCCAGGGACTGGTGTCACCCGGTACGGTCCGCCCCCCCTCAGGCAGTGCAACATGATAGCGGGGCGGCGCGCCGGCCGCCCCGTTACTACATAAGTTTTTTTTTTTTTTTTTTTCCAATAGCAGGGTTCCGGCGCCCCCTGCTAAATTGCGCCCTAGGCAATTGCCTAGGTCGCCTTACAGGTGGCGCCGGCCCTGGCCTTGTATTAACTTTCTCTACATGATAAATGCCAATTGCTGATGTGAGACAACCCCTTTAACCCCTTTAAGTGTGCTACACTAATTAGGGTTAGGCATAAATGTCTTGGTGTGTGCATTGCGTGTTTCCCATGTGTGATTGGTGTGTGCTATATATGTTCTATGTATCAGTGGTGTATGTGCATATGCATCATGTGACATATGCATCAGTGGCATGTGAGCCATGTATAAGTGTCTTGTGTCCCACATGTGTCCAATGAGTGATTGGTGTGCTCTGCGTGTATCTTGTTTCTGACTGACTTAAGTGCAGGATATCCACATGTGTGTAAATTCTGCCACATGTATGTTTGTGCATTTTGCTTTGAATGTCTGCCATCATACTTCATCTTTAATATTTCTATTATCACTGTAATTGCTCATAAACACGACCGTTGGATGTTTTGCAGTCTGCAAATTGCGGATCTGCAAAACATGGATACCGTGTGTGTGCATTCCACATTGTGCGGAAAAGAACAGCCAACCTCTAATAGAACAGTCCTATCCTTGTCTGTAATGTGGACAAGAATAGGACATGTTCTATTATTTTAAAGAACAGCCATGCGGACATACAGACACAGAATGCACACAGAATGTTTTTTTTTTTCTTTTTTTGTGCGGCCCCATGAAGTGAAGTGAACAGTACAGACATGGAAAAAAAAATAAGTTTGTGTGCAGGAGCCCTAAGGCGGGCCCCCAGAATAAGTTACACTGGTGGGCCCAAAATACCCCAGTCCCACACTGGTTAAAAGTGTATCATATGTGAAAGATATAAAAATGTGCACAAGGGTTCACATACTCAGTCCCATCTGGATAACCCTTTCTCTGAGAACCCACTAGCAATCAGCCATCAGTTGATAACACACAGATGAAGTGTTGAATTACATGGCATCTATTTAAATAGTCAATTGTATATGTCTAGTTGTGCTGGGCCCTTCTGAGTGGGATCTGCTCTCTACAGCTGCTCCCTGCTCTGCCAATGGCTTGGTCTACATTGCAGCTTGTAGTCACGCGACAAAAAAATGCAATGTCGAACTACTACTTTGTACATAAAGATAGTGATTATGGTCGCATTGTGACTTGCAAGTTGCCCCAAATGTGACAAAACAGTCTAGAAATCCAAATCCACTGGATTCTTTTGTGACTACATTCACTATCATCAGGTGACTCGAGAGTCAGTGTGACATTTGCAATGTTAATGTCACTTGATAACATGTGAATGTAGTAAAATTATTGCACAGTGTCTTATCTGTTAAGCTTATAACAATTTTCTCTCACATGCAGCTCCGGTGCCTGTAACCTGCTCCATGAGAGGAATGGATTTGAAAAGAGAGTCCGCCCAAGTTCTCTGTCCCCCAGGGTGCACCGAACAACAACTTTCTGTATATGGAGATGTAGTTTATGCAGGAGTATCCAGCATATGTGGTGCAGCAATTCACCGGTATGTCTGATACATCACCCATTTCATCTTAAGTCTACTGACATTTTTTATTTTTCTGGTTTGTTTTCAATGAAGCTTCATCTGGCATTATTTTAGTATATTAGCACCATTATTGTGGTGTTGTTTCAAAGGAATGGTCCAGAAACAACAGGCATCATCAATCCAAAGAATAATATATGATTACTGAGGCTCAAACTGTTGGAACCCCACTGATCACAAAAACGGTGGTCCTTGAGTCCCATGTGTAAACAGTAGTGGGCATGCATATAGAACTGCTGAGTTCAGCATTCTGCTATCTGCGTCAGTCCCATGGAAGTGAATGGTGTGGTCATGATGCACTACCACTTTGCTCATACAGGGATCCTCACGATTTGTGAGAGTCCCAATGGTCCGACTCCCAGCGGTGATAGATTTATCACATATATTGAAGGCCAACCGCTTTAACAATGAAGAGCCAGTAGTAATTTAATTCCAAATTTTAAGTTGTGAGATCAAAACTTGAGTAGAGAAGAGAAAGTATTCATTCCAGAGTACTCTCTAGATTCTTGGACAGATTCAGTAGGTCTAAATAGCAAGTGACTTTATATGAGGCCTAATTAGAGGGGGTGCAGAGACTGCAGTCAGTGCTACATATGTCAAGTGATATTTAAGCGGTCACGTTACATATTTTAGTTCTAGCCCAGGAGGTTTAAGTTATTAATCCTTGGCTACTATGTGGTATATGCTTCCTGATTAAAGGTCGTCTACCCTTGTTCTGGTACCCAGATTTGATACTTGCTTGTTCTTATGTACCATATTGTCCATTATATTTAAACATCTGGTTTTACTTAACTTGTTCTGGTTTTTGTCTGTCCATTTAAGCACACTTTAACTTCACTTTGTGATTATCTGTAATACTCCTCAAACTCATGTCATTGGACTTTGTCATTGCCAGTGGCCAATCCAAATGCCAAATGTCCAACTTCATTCCTTCTTTCTTTCTGTCTTTAGAGAAGGAAGCAGAACTACTATACAGAGCACTGCAGGTTAAGCTAGTGGGCTCTGAGTGTTCGAGTAGCCTCCTCTGATAAAAATGAGAATCAAGCGATTCACCTGCCGGGGGATAATAAGCACACACAGAGTTGGTGTACGTTAGAGTCCGGGTTTCTTCTTTCCCAGTGTTTTATACATAAAGACACAAACACAAAGCCAATCAAATGCTTATGGTGTAGAGCACTGACCCAATCAGATTAGAGATAACAGTGCATGATAACATCATGTCAGGACAGAGCAAGCTATCATGGAATGTGTGGACAGGATTCTGCCTGACTTTAGCCCCTGGCAACCTAAACTGGTGCACATTTTCATTCCATTTTTCTTTTGAAAGGGGGGTGGTAGCCAGCAACGGCGGACCAGTGTCACTGCGTAGGCTTCCTGGACGACAAAATTATCGCGCAGTCTATGCTAATGGAGTGCAGTCCCAGCCACTCAGCAAATGGTCTACTTCCTTCTCTGTATCCAGTAAGTACATTAATTTATAACATACTTGTTATTGAATGCATCAATAAGCCACACAATTCTTTATAACTTATGCCTATAATGAAAATTTATGATGAACAAAAATTAAGAATATTCATTAGTAAGTGTTAAAGTGTACCTGTTGTTAAAAAAAAAAACTCAAATCAAAGGTTTTCATTAATGGTAGTCCGAGTGCTAAAACAAGGTGTTAGAAGTGCACAGAAAGAGCCCTGTCTCTCCACCCTGCTGAAGACGGACTGGAGCTGGTCTTCACTTCAACACACAGGGGAGGCAGCTCTCTGAGCATTTCTTACTCCTCTGGCATATTTTTTTTTTTTAAATGCCGTTATTCTGTAAGTAATACAATGCCTTCAAATGCATTTATATACTTGCTTCAATATTTTAGTCTCAGTATACACCTTCCCAAAATCTGCTCTCCTGTTGGTAAGTATTAGTAAGTATTCCACATGGCATAACAAATCTGTTATTCCTCCAAGAAATGTATTAATAAAATGATAACTGAAGATCACCACTTGGAGGTGTGTCTGAGCACTCTAACACTGTTCAATCAAGTTTTGGCAGTGACCTGTGCATACCATTGCTCCTTTACTGCTGGTAGGCACAGCTGCTGCCTTTCTCACCTGCTCCATAGATCCAGGGCTGTGGGGGTCTGGTCCAGTCAGCATCCACATTTCCCTGCCTGAGTAATGAAGTCCTCTCACGCAGGCTCAGGCCTGCTTCCTGCCCAAATTACCTCTCACTGACTATAGGGCACACTCTTTCTGGTTCTTAAAGCACCAAAGCTTGCACGTCCTAATCTTCCCCAAACAATTGCTGCCTACCACTATAGGGTGCGTAAGACACCTTTTCCTATGGGAAAGCGCCTAAGCAACAGAAACTAGTATGCTAGTTTCCTACAAAGATTTGCTGTTAGTTTATTTGTATTTTACATGTACCAACTTCTGCCTGACTTCTAAATTTGACCCTTAACTGCCTGACCAGACCTCTGTCTGATCTCCATACTGACCTTGAGTGGCCCGCCCTGACCTTTCACTGTTTATCAAATTGCACATACTCTTCCTGCTTCTGACTACAGTTTTGCCTGATCCCTTGGTGATTCACATCAGTGTATTGAACCTGTGGGTCAGCTTTCACTTGAACAAAGTGAGCGGCCTAGTAGACTCCCTGCAGCAGAGTGCAGATCCCTGTACAGAGGTTAAAGGGTGAAGAGCAGGGGGTTACTTAGATAGCAACCTTAGGAGCAGCCTCAAGTCGGATCTTCCACAGCTGATCCCCATCTTCTTTTTCAGTTAACTCATGCCATGGATCCCACTGGGCCATCCAAGTTGGGACTGCCCAAAGTATTTAAGGAGCTGACTAGTCAGCATTGACACCATGAGCAACTCCTGCAATATTTAGATATGACACTCGCTTGGATTTCTTGACAGTTTCTGTTACAGTTCCAGCTCCACAGGCAGCGGCATCTGCACCACAACCACAGCCAGATTCCTTCCCGAGGTATCCAGACTGTATCTGTCTCTGCAAACACATTATGAGGGGGATCTTAAGTCCAGTTGTGGGTTCCTGAAACAATGCACCATCCACTTTGGGTTGTAGGCTCATGAGTTCCCCATCAACTGGTCCAAGGTGACCCTTTTGGTGTCCTTACTGTCCGAAAAAGCTTTAGCCTGGGCCACTCCTCCCTGGGAATGGAATGATGCTCTGAATTATAATGTGGGACTTTCTTTCAAAAAGTAATATAAGAGCCCGGTGAGACAGTCTCTGCTGCCTCTTCCCTACTATGACTCCTCCAGGGCAATCTTACAGTTTCCTGGTGCTTCCTGGTACTCCTGTTTCTGCTGGAGAGCCTATACATTTGGACAGAGTCAAGTTGCCCAAGAAGGAGCACCAGCATAGACACAGCAGTAACCTGTGTCTCTATTGTGGTGACAAGGGTCATTTTCTGTTGAACTGCCCACTCAGGCTAGGAAACTCCAGTAGGGTCGGTTAAAGAGACCACCCTAGGTGAAGAAAAGCTCTCTCAATAATTGACAGTTCCTGTGTCACTGTCTTGTGAGGATGTCTCATTTACCGAACAGGCCTTCCTAGACTTTAGCAGGGAACTTCCTGTATCCTTAGCTACCTTGGTGACCCAATACCGCATCCCTAAGGTGAATTTTGAAGTCTTTGATTGTGCCCTCAGTCAATGGAGTACTGCTTCTGGAACTAATCCAATATGCCACTTTGTCCATAGACCTCCAAGTAGGTATTCAATGTTCGGAGAGGATCTCCTATGTTCTGCCTTTGTCTATTAGCCCACTGTGGCTCCATCTCCATGCTCTTGTGATTAAATGGGTAGATTCTGCGCTGAGGTCCAAGTTGTCATTCCTACTGTCTGGATTCTGTTTGGCCTGTCCAGGGTCCACAGGTTCTACAGAATCTGCCTCTGTCTTATGTCAGTTATACCAACATGTTTAACAAGAAAGAAGCCAAGACACTGCTGTCCCATTGACCTTCTGCTTTGTACTAAGCTATGTGAGTCTATTTTAAGAAGAACCTTGAGAGATGATACATCTGGAAGTCCTCTTCTCCAGCTGGGGCCATTTTCTTCCTCCAAAAGGAGGACTGTGTATAGAATACTGTGGTCTGAACAAGATCATAATGAAGAACAAATATCCTTTTCCCCTAATCGTGGAGCGCTTTGATTGGCTTCATAGAGTCAGGTTGTTCATTGAGTTGAATATCTGAGGGGCTTACAACTTGATTGGTCTATGCGAGGGTGACAAGGGGAAGTACCATGTCACACATTCTGGCCTCTGTAACACTCTTCCAGTTTCCTAAGCATTTGTAAAGGATGTCTTCCATGATCTTCCTTCCTGCAGTGTGGTCTATCTGGATGACATCGTAGTCTTCCCTTCTGACCTGACATTGCACTAGAGACATTGTCCTCCAGCGTCTACAGGAGAAAAAAACTGTATGCCATGTTCGAAAAATGTCTTTATTAAGAAAAGCTCCCTACCCTTCCTGAGTTATATAATTTCAGATGAATACTGGGATTCAACAGAATTATTTACAAGAAGAAACTAATGAAACTGTCCTGGACAAAAATGATGGTGCCTCTAGAAAAGATTGAAAATAAATTGACCATAGGGACATGTTAAACTAAGGTGTGTCCTGTAATTAGCATCACTGGTGTCTTCCAACTTAATTAGTCAGTCTGCCCATTTAAAGTTTGAAAAGTAGTCAGTACTGTTTGGTATCATGGTGTGTACCACACTGAACATGGACCAACGAAAGCTAAGGAGAGAGTTGTCTCAGAAGACTAACTGCAGAATAATGAGTAAATCTGGTGATAGCGCTATATGGATGCTTAAGTTTTATGGCATAAAACCTTCAATAAGACTAACATAAATGCAAGTGATATCTACCGTTACTCAACTGAAACAGTAAGGTTGTTGTGAATTTAACAAGTTTGTTGCGGACATTCAATTGATTCATCTGTAATACATTCAATTGATTCAGCAGTACTACAGGTGCAAGTTGGATTGCGGACATACGCATGTGATATAGAGTAAGGTTGTTGTGGATACAATAAGTTTTTTGCAGACACAATAAGTAGTGTTGTGGACATCCAATTCATCCAGCGGTTATGCAAGCGCAAGTTTGATTATGGACATTCGCATATGATATATGGTCTATGCATTAAAATGAACTTTGTTTTAGGACAATATTTCAATTTAATATCAATACTGTTTATTCCAACATCGGTTGACAATATGTAATTATGCTAATATACTATACTCCTTTCAAATTGGTGGATTTGTGAACATATAATCGCACTGAATAGCTAAAGGCTACTGCATCACTTTAATCGGGTGCAGATTTCTGTACACACAACCACCTGTAAGTGCATGCTCCTACTGATCTTATTATTTATTTTTATACAATGTATTAATTTTGCCATATTATGGTTTCCCCATGGAAATGAAACCTTCAGTATTTTTTGGATGATTATAGTATTACGATAACATTATATTATTATATTTTTATCGCATAACCTGTAGTAAGTTTGGAAAATAACTATTGACTATTTTTGATATAAATAATAACAAAAGGTGTCAAGATCATCATTTGAAGGTAATATATGACAGCACAACTAACTAATTGTTGACTGACATAAGTTTATCACCCAGTATCGATATATGCTGATCAAGATTACCTACAAATATACAGGGTCAGTTGCAATATTTGGTTTGAACAATTTATTTTTTTTATATATATTTTTACATTTTTATATATTTCTTAGAGGCTAATAAACTATCACTAATTTCCAGATTTGGTGTGCCCAACTTATTCTTTACAAATTTTCCTCATCATATATAGACAGGGTGAGTCCTATTTAGTTGGTGGCACCCATATTCCATTATCAAACCCTAGGTGAGCCATCACATTTACTGTTGTACACTCAAGTCACCATTTTTCACCATCACAATCTTCTCTCATGTACCAGATGCAGAGATCCAGAGGCCACTTTCGGGGATTTCATACAGATATAGCTAGGTACAAAAACTGCCTTGGCCAAAGCATCAGTTTGTATGAAAAGGTCTGCAGACAGGAGACACAGGGTGCCGATGCACTTCTCTCCTGGGGAGAAGGTCTGGTTGTCTAAGAATATCTGCTTGAAAGTACACTCCCAAAAATTCACCCCTCACATTTTGGGCCCATTGGAGATAATGAAACCAAATAAATCCTATCTGTTATAGGCTGTGACTACCAACATCTCTACATATCCCTAACTCCTGTCTCACCTCAAGCCTTTGATACTTAAAGTGGTTTTCCAGGCTCCTGATATTAATAATCTATCCTCAGGATAGTTCATTAATATCTAATCGGTGACAGTCAGAAACGTCACATACCACCAATCAGCTGTTCCCTGCAGCCTTTGTTGCAGGAACTAGCTCTTCAATGGAGCAGGAAGCAGACAGGACCATTCAAAGTGTAGTGGCCTTGTTGTGTTACTGCAGCTTAGCTCCCATTGAAGTGAATGATAGCTGCACAGCAGTAACCCAGCATGGCCACTACACTTTTTATGGAGTTGTGCTTCCTATTTCATTCTTCGTGCTAGTTCCAACAGCGGAGACTGCGGAGAACAGCTAATTGGTGGGGGTGCTGGGGTAATTGGATATTAATGACCTATCTGGAGGATAGGTTATCAATATCAGGAGCCTGCTAAACCCCTTTAATCAATACTCCAGATCCTCTAATTTTTTCTGTTCCTGTTGGTCCTAGGAATTAATTTGAAGTTAAGAGCACCCAGGATGTAAAGAAGATGGTAAAAACTGATGCTCCTCTCCTACTTGTGAGAGGAGAGGCTGTCAACTTTCTCACCCACTCCATAGCTCTGGCGGTCCAGTCCCACCAGCATTACTCTCTCCTTACTCTTTCCTCTCACACAGGCTGAGACCTGCTTCTTCCAAGCAATGCCTCTCATTATCAATAGGGTGTAAGCGCACCCTACTCTTAACCAGCCAATGGCTGGCTACCCTGGGATTCTTAAAGCACCTTCTCCTATGGTAAGGTGCCGAAGCAATAGATTTTAGTATGCTAGTTTCATGCATCAGTGTGCCGTTCACTTGTTCGCCTGTTCTGTGTACCAATTTCTGCTAGATTTGACCCTTTACAGCCTTACCTGATCTCTGGGTGAAGACCAGAAAGGCTTCTTAGACAATACCCTTAGGAGTAGCACCAATTAAAATCTGTTCAAGTGGCACAGCAGATTCACATTTACTTTGTTTTACAGTGCTGTGTAGGGCCATGCCTTTTTAACAACGTGAATGGTAACACCTAGTTGTCAATTTATACATACATTCCTTAAATTCCTGCATACATAGGCTTCTACTGCTGTGGGCCTCTCAAAGAATAGGGGCAATATGCATAGGGTATTTAAAAAAACTAATACTTTCTGGCACCAAATAGTTTTTTGTAGAGTTATCCTCTCAAAGAGATGGGGGCTGTCCTCTCAAAGAGATGTTTTACTGTAATTTACTTGGAGGGAAATATAAAATCATAATTTAAAAATGTGGCTCTTTTGGCATTTTTTAGAAAATGAATTAGGCCTTTAGTCCTCATTTACAGTAACAAATTAAAATCCTAAGTAGGTTTCAATGAGTTATTTAGAAGAGGTGAGAACATCTTACTATATATATTGTGTATGTCTACTTTATTTTTATTTTTAATTTTTATTTTATTTAGAACATAAGACTCGAGGGATGGAGGTCTCTGGAAAACCTGTATCTACTCAGGCATCTGCTGCATGTGAGTAATAAGTGTCTGAACATCCACCTTGCTTGACAGGGAAATGATGACGACATATGTAGAATTTCTACATGTTAAATTATATAATGTGCTTAGTGATACCCCACTGCCTGGGGTATCATCTAATGGGAGAAAGCTGTTGGACGAAGGCTCAATGCAAAGACCTAAAGGGGTTTTCCAAGATTTTTTATTGATGAGTTATCCTCAATATAGGTCATCAGTATCTGATCGGTGGGGGATCGATACCCGAGACCCCTACCGATCAGCTGTTTGAGAAGGCACTGGTGCTCCTGTAACAACATGTTGATGTGATTGGGGCTGAGTGCAAAACAAGGCACAGTCGCTATACAATGTACAGCACTGTGCTTGGTAAGCTGAGAGAAGGCAGCGGCGCTCACAGGAGCACCACTGCCTTCTCAAAACAGCTAAACAGTGGGGGGGTCCCAGGTGTCGGACCCCCACCGATCAGATACTGATGTCATCAGAAAAAAAATCCTGAAAAACCGTTTTAAGAGATGTACTTATCAGCTTGCACTTCCTTCTGACTGCTTGGGAGCTATGCTGCAATTTTAGCACAGCAAAAAACCTCACTAAAAACCCATGTGATGCGTTTATGGTGCATTTTCTTTAAGCAAAGGGAAAAAAAGCACATCACAAAGCTGAATTACATTAATTACAAAATAAAGTTACATTTGAAAGTTCGTTGTGTGTTTTTCCTGTGTTGGATGACGCAGCAAAAACACAGGTATGTTTCGAATTAATAATACTAATATTGTAAATTTAATTAATAGCTTACAATATGTAGATTATAGAAAATACATGACTTTTAAGTACTATATTTTGTGGGTTTTGTAGCCCGACGACAAAAGAAGACACCAGAGAAGTCAACTGGCAATAAAGGTACAGTGTATTAGTGGAAGCAGAAAATACCGAAGCAAAGAGCTTAAGCCAGTTTCACGCATGCTGCCCAGCAATCCGACAGGCTGTTCCGGCAGAGAACAGCCTGCCGAAGTTCTCTGGATCTGGCATAGCCAGATCGTGCTAATTTGATTGGTTAAATTGCCGCACACACAGTTTTTGTCCGGTTAAATACCTGCATTTATGTCGGAGAGCAGCCGGTTACCATTATAGTCAGTGTAGTCCAGCAGGTAAGAGGTACTATCAGGCTATGTTGGATCCAGAAAACTCTGGCACGCTGTTTTCTGCCAGAATAGCCTGCCGGTTTGCTGTGCTGCATGTGTGAAAGTATCCTTAATTATTCAGATGTTAAGATAATCTGTGATATCACCATTGATGTCCCAATTACTATATGTATATTAAGCATGAAATTCCTGTAGTCTTCTGTGCCATTACTTCTTGTTTATTTATCATGCCCAATACTAAAAATCCACAGGTAAAGGTGGCACAATAAGATGATCCTGTCCATTCTATTTCTGCCTTCTAGCAGATATTTCTAATGTTATGGATAAAATGAAAAATAATAGGCATTCTTTAGACCCAGTGTTACTGTTAGTAAGTTTCAAATTTTTGCAGTGTATCATATCTGTTTGGTGTTATTAACCCCTTAAGGACACGGCCCTATTTCACCTTAAGGACCAGGCCATTTTTTGCAAATCTGACCAGTGTCACTTTATGTGGTGATAACTTTAAAACGCTTTTACTTATCCAGGCCATTCTGAGATTGATTTTTCATCACATATTGTACTTCATAACACTGGTAACATTTTGTCGAAAAAGTTCATTTTTCTGTATACAAAAATACTAAATTTACCAAAAATTTTGACAAATTAGCAAATTTTCAAGTTTCAATTTCTCCAATTCTAAAATACATAGTAATACCTCCAAAAATAGTTATTACTTTACTTTCCCCAAATGTCTACGTCATGTTTGGATCATTGTGGGAATGTCATTTTTTTTTTGGGGACATTACAAGGCTTTGAAGTTTAGTGTAAAATTTCAAAAACCCAATTTTTAAGGACCAGTTCAGGTCTGAAGTCACTTTGTGAGGCTTACATAAAAGAAACCACCCAAAAATGACCCCATTCTAGAAACTTCACCCCTCAAGGTATTCAAAACTGATTTTACAAACGTTGTTAACCCTTTAGGTGTTCCAAAAGAGTTTATGGCAAATGGACATAAAATTTCTGAATTTCAATTTTCCATTTGAATCTATTTTTTCCAGGAACAAAGCAAGGGTTAACAGCCAAACATAACCCAATATTTATAGCCCTGATTCTATAGTTTGCAGAAACACCCCATATGTGGTTGTAAACTGCTGTATCGCCAAACGGCAGGGCACAGAAGGAAGGGAACGCCATATGGTTTTTGGAAGACAAATTTTGATGGACTGGTTTATTTACACCATGGCCCATTTCAAGCCCCCCTGATGCACCGCTAGAGTAGAAACTCCAAAAAAAGTGACCCCATTTTGGAAACTACTGGATAAGGTGGCAGTTTTGTTGGTATTATTTTCAGGGTACGTATGATTTTTGGTTGCTCTATAATACATTTTTGTGAGACAAGGTAATAAAAAATAGAAATTCTGAAATTTCATCTCCATTTGCCATAAACTCTTGAGGAACACCTAAAGGGTTAGTAAAGTTTGTAAAATCGGTTTTCAATACCTTGAGAGGTGTAGTTTCTTAGATGGGGTCACTTTTAGGGAGTTTCTACTCTAGGGGTGTATCAGAGGAGCTTCAAATGTGACATAGTGTCAAAAAACCAGTCAGTCAATATCTGCCTTCCAAAAACCATATGGCGTTCCCTTCCTTCTGCGCCCTGCCGTTTGTCCATAAAGCAGTTTACAACCACATATGGGGTGTTTTTGTAAACTACATAATCAGAGCAATAAATATAGTTTTGTTTGACTGTTAACCCTTGCTTTGTTACTGGAAAAAAATGATCAAAATGGAAAATTCCTTTGATAATTGATAATAAAATAGGTGGCCAGGAAAAAACTCTATAAACCAATCAATCCGATGGTGCGCAAGCTTAACTATCACCTGGCAGTGTAGTTGCTGCCATACCATTTAGTCTGCAATTACTCCTTGCAATTGTCACTGTGAGGCTGGATGTCTGTGATTGGCTGACAGAATTAGGTACAAACGTCAGTCACAAGAACATAGAGAAGCAGTGCAGCCAGTGTTATCTATTGGTCGGAGCCAGAGGGGCTCGCTACAGCAGCACCAACTGCTGTGCCTGAACTGCTGGAGCCCAACACAAGCTTTCTCTACCCTCTTCATTTTCCTCCCAAGCCCATACAAAGGCGCCGTACTTACGCTAGTAACAAACATCTACACAGCAGATGGAGGGGGGGCTCCCGCCACCTCTGAAGGTGGTTTATGATGCTGCTTGCTGGACAAAGCGGGCCAAAAGGAATTGTGGCAGTGGCCACCAGGGGTGGATTATGTGCATTATAGGCCTGGGGCTGTTTACCCATCTTGGGCCCCCTCCCTCCATTTGCCCCGACCGTCCCCTATTTCGCGTTGTGCACCATGTTTATTTTTGTCTGGTACACATTAAAAAAAACTATGCCACGTATATATTGTATCATTTCCATATACCCCTGAGGATGCCAGGGATCTGGCAAAACATTTTGGGGGCAGCATATGAAGCGATATTAGAAGACAGCTATCGTCAGTACTGACACTAAACTGTACAATCAATGCAATCTATTATTGATAAGGAAGCAATAGAGGGACGAGTGGTGACAGTACACAAAACCACATCCCTTGTGCAGGAGGGAACACACAGAATAATACACTACGATAGCTCGCTGGATGTTTAGTGGTGACAGTGCACAGAATCATATCCCTCGTGCAGGAGGGAAAACACAGAATAACACACTACAATAGCCCGCTGGGTGTTTAGTGGTCGAGGACTAGTGGTGACAATGCACAAAGCAACATCCCTCGTGCAGGAGGGAACACACAGAATAATACACTATGATAGAACGCTGGGTGTTTAGTGGTCAGAAGACTTAATTTAATGAAATAAAGAACTAATTAATTATTACAGGTTATGGGATAAATGTAAATTGGGGGCCAGTTTTTGTCCTAATAGTCTTCATTTATCTTGGTCAGGTTTGTTAAATTGACGTATATAGTATAACACCCCCAGCCCCTCATAGTATATAACACCCCGCAATATACAGCACCCAACAGGATTCAGTATAGCACTCCCACATATACAGAACCTCCACGGTATGCAGTATAGCACCCCATAGTATACAGTCAGCAGCCCCACAGTATACAGCACCCCACAGTATTCAGTCAGCACCCACAGTATTCTATATAGCACTCCACAGTACACAGCATCCCACAATATACAGTCAGTACCCCAGAGTGTATAAAACTCCATAGTATGCAGTAGCCCACAGTATAATAGGATAACAGACTCTGTCACCTTTTCTGAATGTAATCTTCACAAAAACTCAAATTGTGGAAAACATCTTCGGAAGTACTCCTGGCAGAGAGAAAGGACCTTTGATGATGTCATCACCATGTGACCAGTAACATTGGTATATTACTGGTCACACTACAATGATGTCATCATAGTGTCACAGGTTATGGGGAAGGGGAAAACACCAAATGCACACAACAAACAATAAACAACATTCTAGGCCTCAAAAGCTAAGGAAGAGGGATGGTGACCTCCTAGTAATCCCTAGGCCGTTTCTTAACTCCTGCCAGTATGAGCAGATCCTGATAGTGGAAATGCTCATACACCAGGTACCTTATACTCTGCTATAACTGACGAACCCTAGGATAGGTAGCAGGAGATGAGACAGCTGGTTCCTTCCCTGATAAAAGAAACCCATGTCTCCCTAGAAACAGCACACACCAGAGAATAACAAACAACAGAGGCAACAAGTACTTCGCTTAGAGATGTATGGAGAAGCTGGAGATCCAAGACAACCAAGCTCTAGCAACTCCAAGCAGAAACTTTCAACCGCATGGTCAGCAGTGTGAGGAGGACCTAAAAAGAGCCTCATCACTGATAACCAGCGGCACCTGAGAAGAGGCGAGATCCTGTCAAACAACATACATAGGGGAAAGCAGAGAGACCTGTCAGATAGCCTCACGTGCAGCAAGTCTATCCGATCTTCTCACCTCTCTCACAGGAGGGACTGTGACACATAGGCCCTTTCTCCTAAGAGAATTAAAGCTTTATCTTTTGTTATGGGTGCTGTGGGCGTCGATGGACGTCTTCCCACACTGGGCCCGTGCAGCTGAACCAGCTGCACAGGCAGTATGTCTGCCCCTGTCAGAGAGCATGTGTTGTTTCGAGGACAGGACAGGCAGTCATAGCTCTTTCGAGAAGCCTGTCGCATAGTGAATCTCTTAGAAGATGCCACGAAATTTGTCAGTAGGGACAACTGTGACATAAACAATGTAATTCCCCTGATATTTATCTTAGAAAAGATGCTCATGCAGCAGGGGACAACTGCCGAAGAACAGCTAACACATCTTGCTGCCCGTCCTGTAGCTGTTGGAGAACCACAAGGAGCAAGTCCCATGGAGGAGCAGTCAGTGAAGGAGGAGCAGGAGGATGATGATGACCCAGGCCACAACATCCAATCATCTCAGTGGTGGGCAGAGCCAGAAAGAATGGGCAACTCAGGAACACTGGCCAGAATGGCAAACACTATTTTTGCTTGCTTACTCACTGACAGGCATATCATTCCTACTTAATCATTACTGGGTAGCCAAATGGGGGAATGTTTTCCTCCTGCCAAAAGGGAGGCCAAATCACTTTATTACCAGGAAATACTGTGTACAGAGCTTGCCACGGCTTTTGGTGATCAGACACATGCCATCAGCATGTCTGAAAGGAACACCCCCCATTCACCCAACTTCTGCGGAAGCCAGTTTCGGTCTCCTCAACATGATGGAACATTTTTTTCATGTTCCGTGACAGGCTGAGGCAGTTCAGCAAATGGAGACCTGGCACCTCATCGTCCAGGTTCAGTCTTATTTCGCACATACCTTGTTCCATGACCCCATGGACTTCTGGGCAGGCAGACTGGAACAGTGGTCTAAACTGTTCTTTCTTGCCTAGCCTCCAGTGTCATCTCAGAGAGGGCTTTCAGCATGGCAGGAGGTGTGGTAACACCCAAACGGACTAAGTTGTCCTCTACCAGTGTCCAAAATATCACAACTCTGGCTGAGGCCAATGAACAGATCTGGCTTTGCTGAAGTTTCCCTATCTTGCCACTGCTGCTGTCTGGCTGCCTACCATCAAGCTACCAGCCTACCATCAATTTCCATACCCTATGGCTATTACTGCCATCATGCCATCACTGCCATCATGCCACGGTCGCTTTCTGCCTGCCTGCCAACATGTACCATTTGGCTGCTGCTACTGCCATGGCTGCTACTCCTCAATGCAAATCCCTTAATGCTACCATTATTAATGATACACAGCTGCCCCTACTACAACCCCTAAACAGCTGATCTATGCCTTGTCTGTTCCCTGCTATGTCTCTACTGATGCCACTATTGTTGTGGCCACATGCCATGATTACCCTACCCTTTCTACATCCACACTGTTCTTTCAATTAAAAAGGAGAATTTTTCAAGGCTCGTTTAGAAAGAGCCACTCTATCTTCTGACAATTATCACTTTTGAGTCCCGGTAGGAGCCGGTGTAGAGGATAGGAGTGTTAGTGGCCCTGATGTAGTGTCACGGTGTCCTAACTCAGGCCATCTCTCCCTGGGGTACTTTGCAGTGAAGTTATAGCAATGAAGAATGAGGCCAGAGTTGAATGTAACAAAGTCCTTTTTACTAAGTGCAATGTAGGACTTAAAAAACATACAGTAGCAGCAGGCTTTAGTGCAATTCTTCTCTGGCACCAGCTGAGGAGGTATGATGGCAGATTGGATGATTGCAGTTCTGCACTTAGATGTTGCTGTCCTAATAGTATTCTGATAAGTGTCTTTAGCCATAGTCCCTCACTTCACAGCAGTGTCTGTGAAAGCTATATCGTAGTTCACTCTGCTGTCTGAGATCTCAAAGCTTCACTTGGGTTTTTTCTTCAGTCCTTGAAAGTAGGTGGTCTACGAGCTACTTCCCAACTCTATGGCAGGAGGGGGATAATTTAAATCCTGCATTTCACTCAGAAGGGAAACAATATAGTTATTGGGGGTGGGTGCTGTGTGAGCTGCTTTCTCACTCCTTCACTATCTGGACAGGACCTCTCTTGTCCCCTCTCCAGCTAAGGCTACACGCACACGAACGTATTCAGTTTCCGTGTCCGTTCCTATCCGCATCCGTATGTCCGTTCTGTAGCCCCGCAAAAAAAATAGCATGTCCTATTCTTGTCCGTTTTGCAGACAAGGATAGGCAGTATTACAATAGATCCACAAAATAAACGGATCTGCAAAAAAAACGGATGCCATACAGACGTCAACCGTTTTTTAGGGTTTTTTGCAGATCCGCAATTTGCGGACCACAAAACACATACATTTGTGTGCATGTAGCCTTACTCTGACTATAGATTCCTGAACTACACTAGAGTTCCCCCCTCCTGGCAGAATGTCCGACCAGCCCACTCTACCAGTAGGGGTGGAACAGGGTGGTTAAACCCTGTTACAGCTAGCCACTACCAACTAATATCTCGCCCTGCTGGATAAAATGACATAGGACATGTGAAACACATAACATTACATAGAATTGTATATAAGACATATAAGAATGCAGCAATTAAAAAACATGATAGTAATACCCCCAAATCTGGGGTATTACAAATACAGCCAAGCATTCCGCCCCCGTCAACTCATAATTTTTGAAGGCTTTGTCCCAATAAGCCACGTTTTCTTCTGACAAGTAACACTTATGCATGTCATATGGGTAGGCATTCTGCCCCCATTAAGGCATTATTTTTGGACACTTGATCCCCCAACAAAATACTATTTTTATCCCACACCATCTGTCCCCAATAAGGTACAATTTTGGTAACTTTGGAACATGAAAAAGCATAACACATACGATGGCGCAGTGTTTTTAAACACGCTGATTGTTAACTCCATCACCCAGGTGTTTACCCATAGCTTGATATGTCAGTGTTTTTACTCTGACATTACTTGCTATTGCGGTCATTGCGTTCAAGAGCTTAGCAAGGAGGGAGGGGAGAGAGAAAATGAAATTTTTTTAATGAATTTTTAACAAAAAGAGAACATCTTTTACAAAAACTTCTGTATCCTAGGATACTAGACCATGATATATAACAATTTTCAGTATAAAAACAACCTTTTTCCATGACTGTCAGACGATATGCACAGTGTCATTGACACCATCACCAGGCAGAACTGATGGCAGAGTTTGACAAGGAAGTTTTGAATATGGGAACAACATACTAACTCATTTTTATCCTGTGGCAGATAATATGGTCAAACCACCAGTGTCAACTCTGGGTCTATGCATGTAGCTTTAACCCCTTAAGGACACGGCCCTATTTTACCTTAAGGACCAGGCCATTTCTTGCAAATCTGACATGTATCACTTTAAGTCCGAATAACTTCAAATCGCTTTTACTTACCCAGGCCGATCTGAAAGTGTTTTTTCGTCACATATTGTACTTCATGACACTGCTAAAAAAAAATCAAAAAAGTACATTTTTTTTGTATATACTAACTAAATTTACCATTTGCAAATTTCAAAGTTTTAATTTCTCTACTTCTAAAATACATAGTAATACCCCCAAAAATAGTTACTACTTTACATTCCCCATATGTCTACTTCATGCTTGGAGCATTTTGGGGATGCCATTTTATTTTTTGTGGATGTTACAAGCCCTAGAAATTGAGAAGCAAATTTTGAAATTTTTCAGAAATTTTCCAAAACCCACTTTTTAGGATCAGTTCAGGTCTGAAGTCCTTTTGAGAGTCTTACATAATACAAACCACCCAAAAATGGCCCCATTCTTGAAATTACACCCCTTAAGGGATTCAAAACTGGTTTTACAGACTTTGTTAACCCTTTAGGTATCAGCCTACAGCAGGGCATTGTTGGAGTTGTAGTTTTACAACAGCTGGAGATCCCCAGTTTTAGGATGCCTGCTTTAGGTGTTCCACAAGAATTAATGGAAAATGGAGATACACTTTCAGAATTTCAATTTTTTAGGGGGAAAAATTTCCATTTGAATCCATTTTTTCTAGGAACAAAGCAAGGGTAAACTGCCAAACAAAACTCAATATGGGTTGCCCAGATTCTATACTTTGCAGAAACATCCCATATGTGGTCGTAAACTACTGTTTGGCTAAACGGTAGGACATAGGGGAACACCATATGGATTTTGGAAGGCAGATTTTGCAGGACTGGTTTGTTTAATTTAATTAAAATAAATTTTTTGGGCGATTTTCTTAGGTAGGGGCAAATTTTTTGCGGGATGAGATGGCGGTTTTATTGGCACCATTTTGGGGGGCATATGACTTTTTGATCGCTCGCTATTACACTTTTTATGATCTAAGTTTTTTTTTACAATGTTTATCTGAGGGGTTAGGTCAAATGTTATTTTTATAGAGCACATTGTTACGGACGTGGCAATACCTAATATGACTACTTTTATTAATATGTTGGTTTCAGCTTGACATCATAAACCAACTTTGAAAAAAAAAAAATGGTTTTGTGCCTCCACATTCTGGAAGTTTTTTTTGTTTTTTTTGGGCGACTGTCTTATCTAGGGGCTCAATTTTTGCGGGATGAGATGGCGGTTTGATTGGCACTATTTTGGGGGGCATTTGATTTTTTGATGACGTGCTATTACAATTTTTGGGATCTAAGGTGACAAAAAAACGATGTTTTTTTTTACATCGTTTAAAATTTTCTTTTTAAAAGGCGTTTATCCAAGGGGTTAGGTTATATTTTATTTTTATAGATCAGATTATTACGGACGCGACGATGCCCAATATGTGAGGCTCTCAGACTTTGGAGACACTAAAACAACATTTTTTTAAAAACTTAAATACAATAAAATCATTTTTGGAAAACGATGACCACCATCATGATCACCATCCTGTTCCGGGTCTATCCTGCGATCGCCGACATGGGGGGGGGGGGGTCACAGGACCCCCCTGGGCATTGTGCCAAAGTGCCTGCTAAATGATTTTAGCAGGCACCTTGTTCCGATCACCACCACGTGCGCAGCGGTGATCGGAACTTCACAGGGTGTACATGTACGCCCCTGGTCCTTAAGTACCAGGACACAAGGGCGTACATGTACACCCTGTGTCCTAAAAAGAAACTGGCTGATCTGTTGCAAGTGCATTTGGCAACTGAAGGCATCTCTGTAGGTCCCATGACTATATATGCCCACATTGCTGAGAAAAAGGATGCTTTAATATATGCAAATTAGCTTCTATGAGCAACAGGGTAGTTTCCATTACGTGTAGACGCTCTACTCTCTTTGCCTCCACTTTGATTGACAGTGCCAGGTAAATGACATTTACACTGCCTGGCCATGTCAGTCAAAATACAGGGAGCGGCAGAGAGAGCTGAGCCTCTAAAAGTAACAGCAACGTCCTTATATCTCCTAGAGGCTCATTTGCATATATTAAATCATTTTTCCAGCAATCTAGGCACATATGAACATGGGGCCAACACAGATGCCTTCAGCTGCCAAGTGCAACTGCAACAGGTCAGCCAGTGTCATAGGTACAAATCTGCTGACAGATGCCTTTTAACCCCTTAAGTACCCTTTTTTGTTTTGCATTTTATTTTTTCTCTCCCCACATTCCAGTAGCCATAACTTTTTTTTTTACTTTTCTGTTATAATAGCCATATAAGAGCTTATGTTTTGTGGGATAAGTTGTACTTTTTAAGGGCACCATTTAATTTACCATGTCTCTTATTGGGGTTAAATTGAAAAAAAAAAAAAAAAAAACACAATTCCACCAAGGTTTGGGGGTTTTAACATCACAGTGTTCACTGTGTGCTAAAATTGACATGATCTCCTTATTCTGCAGTTCAATATGGATACGGCGATACCAAACTTGTATAGATTTTTTTGTTTTAGTACTTTAAAAAAAAAAAAAAAAACTATTTTCTTACAGCCATAACTTAATTCTAATAGTTCAGACATTTTTGGACACAGCAATACCGGATATGTTTTTTTTTTTTATTGTTATTATATTTTTATGTAAAATTGTGAAAGGCGTGTGATTTAAACTTTTAATATTTTAATGGTTATTTCTTTCTTTTTTTTTCACTTTTTATTTAATAACTATTATCCCCCCTAATGGGGATACAACCTGGGATCTTTTGGTTCCTTTTTCTATTCATCCTAATAGAAAATTTTAACACTGTCCTTGTTGCACTGTACCTCTTGCACAGTGCAGCAGGGAACTTACCATGGCAGGCCTGGAAGGCTTTAGCAGTGTCCAGGCTGCAATGGCAACCGATCGTTGCTCCACAATTTCACTGCGGGGTCTCCGATCGGAAAGCAGAGTGAGCCACATCCCTCTGCCTCACCTCATAGGTGCCCTCATCAGTGTTGATCGTGGCACCCGTGGTGTTAAATGACGTGGTTTAGCAGGATCGCTATTCCCCATCATTGCTGCGGGTGCCTGGTGTATGATACAGCTGGCACCTACCTCGTTTGGAGTGGGCTTACTGCAGCAGCCCGCTCCATAAATTTACTGAACCACTGTGACGTACAGGTATGTCACAGTGGTAAAAGGGTTTAAAGGGGTTTTCTGGTTTGCATTAACATCTTTTAAAATAATCATTTATGAAGGTAGCTGTAATTTTGTAATGCATTTCTTTTACCCTTATTGCTCCTATCTTTCATTCGGGGCTGTGGTCACATGACCATGTCGCTCTTTCTTATTTCCTGTGATGTTATGTTCATGGGCGTGTCAAAGCAGCAACAGAGCCAGTGATAGGGGAGTGTGAGTATGTAACTAGCTGGGTGGGAGGAGCTATAACCTAGCCAAGTGTGGTTAAGGGCGGTGCTGGAAAAGTGACGGATAAAGGAGAAGTATATCATGCATTTGGTTGGATACAGAAACAGGAAGTGCTACATACAGGATAGAAACAAACCAAGGTGATTTGCTTACATGTTGAAAATGGGCCAGAGGAATCCATAGTGGAGAGATGGGAGAGATGTACATGAGGTAAGTAACTACATGAGTATGTCTGTTAAAACCATAGTAATAGTTGGTCTTACAAAATATATATGTATTAGTTTTTTTAATATTAGTTTTTTGTAAACCACATTTAATACGTAAATAATTACTGTTGTTGCTTCTTCTCTATTTTACATACAGACTGCAAAGCAGAAATCGCCTTTCTCTTAGATGGCAGCAATAACATTGGACAGCGTCGCTTCAACCTACAAAAGAATTTTGTGGCTAAAGTTGCCCTAACGCTAGGCATTGGCACAGATGGTCCTCATGTAGGCGTTGTACAAGCCAGGTAATATGCCATGCTGCCATAGCTGATAAAATAAATGGGATGCACCATTCACAGAGAACATTTAGATGTCTTGTTCACTACATAACCATGTTTTGCCTAAATTCTTCTTTTTAAGTGAGCTGCCAAAAACAGAGTTCTTTTTGAAAAATTTCACCTCAGCAAAGGATGTTGTGTTTGCAGTAAAGGAAATCAGCTTCAGAGGAGGAAACTCCAACATAGGTCAGTAGTAATAATAAATGAAATGGGAGGGAAATAGATGAAAAGTAATTAAATTTGTGCATTATGGGGTTGCCCATCTTTTTCAAACCTCACAGACATGGTAGGGATCATACTTACCTGGTGCCCGCCTCCACCACTCAACTGCCTCTTCAGGAGGTCCCAGGTTTCCTGACATCAACATCCTTTTGATGGCGAGACATGAGCACTGCAGCCAATCTCTGGCTGCGGGACCCACGGAGTAGGCAATGGAGTTGGAACTCAGAAGTGGTGACCAGGCTAGATTGGCAGGTATCTCATTGTTTGTGTAACAAGGGAGCCTGATGAGATTTCATTTTGTCCATGGTTTAGGCAATATGAATCTTCTGATAGGTTCCCTTTTAAGAAGACCCAGGGGTGCACCTAGCCTTTCTGCTGCTTGAAGTAAAAATATAAATGGCAACCCTTCCCGTGCCAAATTCTCAATCCAACCACTCCCCCCAGCCTTACTGCTATAGACATATTTGGAAGGACATTACATATGGGAGAATACAGCACTACAAACCTGTGACCTACAGTGATGTCTCTCCTGTGATATAGATAGACATTCTCTTTCTTCATCTGGACCAGACCACCTTGATGACATTTTTTAGCCGTCTCTCATCTCTGCAGAGTTTGCCACACAGACATCTTAGGTTTCTCAATTTTTAATTATCCTCCCCCTCTTGGTACTCCTAAAATTTTTATTTTGCTGCTACCCCCAAATTCTGTGCCCACTGTGCTCTTCAATGCCCACGAACACTATACTGCAAAAATAATAGTGCCATACAGATAGTTCCCCCCATTGTAATAGTGCTCCTAGACTGCCCTTAATAGTAAACGTGTCCCCCCACTATTAAGGGCTGTCTAGGAGCACTATTACTATAGGTATAATAGTGGTAATGCTCCCCAAGAGTGCCCCCATAAGTAACAATGCCCTCCATACTGGGCCCAGTAATAATAATGTCCCCATAAGGCCCACCTATGGAGCACACAGTAGTAATAAGACATCCTATTGTATTCCCAGTAGTTATAATGCCCTCTATAGTGGCCTTATTATTTATAAAGAACCCCCTGTAGCGTCCCCAGTATTTAAAACAGGGCTGTGGAGTCGGTAGATAAATTGTCCGACTCCGACTCCGACTCCGACTCCTCAGATTTTGAAACTTCCGACTCCGACTCCGACTCCTCGACTCCGACTCCTCTGTATTTAATATGCAAATACGAAGCTGTTCCACCAAGTTCTTCTAATCTTCTCTAGCACAGAGGTAGTTGAGCAGAAGCTGCTGCCTTCTCCTTTGTGTGCTGATCTTCTGCTGAAGATAGAGCAGTGGGAGGATCCAGGAAGGGGCAGGGGAAGGGGCATTTATTTTAAAACATGATTTTCCTAGTAGAATCCCATAGTCATGTTTAAAATTTAAGCTAACAATCTGAGTTTACATGTTTTATAGCCTTAGCTGAATGATAGCAGTTTTTCAAATGGTTTACAGCTTCAGTCTTGAACTATTGACTATCCATTCCCTTCACTTATACAAGTGTCTCCAGTCCTTAATCAGTTATCAGTGAGAGGCGAGGATAACCATGGGTTCCCTGTAACAGCAGACCACAAGACAATGGAAAGTGTAAGTATTGCCGCTCCTTAAAGGGACACTGACAGGCTGATTTTCCAGCTAAAGATATATATATATATATATATATATATATATATATACTGGTATTCATCAGAGAATTAGGAATAAAACTATACTAATGTTACCCCCAGTTAAGCTGTACTTGTGTTTAAGAAACATTTTAATCTGTATGCAAATTCACTATCTTTGTGCCCAATGGGGCAGCGTCTCCTGCTGCTTTGTGCCCAGCCGCGCCCGAGTACAGCTTCCCAGCGCTGTTCCCCTCATTATTATTCACTGCACTGGCCTTTTTTTCAGGCTAGCCGAACGCTGAATTCCTGCGCAGGCGCACGTGTAGAGTGCTGGCAGCAGCCTCGTCTGGCTATGCTGAGGCTGTGCCAGCTTTCTCTCTTCCTCCTCGCTACCTAGTCCTGTCTAGTGCTGCCAGTACTCTACATGTGCGCCTGCCCCTTGGGCACAAAGGTAGAGAATTTGCATATTGATTAAAACGTTTTTAAACACAAGTAAACCTCAACTGGGGGTAACAGTCGTCTAGTTGTATTCCTAATCCTCTGATGAATACCAGCAGATATATCTTTAGCCGGTAAATCAGCCTGTCAGTGTCCCTTTAACTGCATAGTAAAGCATATGAAAAGCGTGCTTCTTCACGGTCACTTAACGTCTTTGTTTAGCGGTAACGTGACGCACTGCATGCATTGGCCTTTATTCTTACAGTAGAGAAGTAATTAATTATAACTTTATCTGAATTGGGACATTTAAACTTGCTTTTTTTTTATTCCAATTTTTTTTATTCCAATTTAAATCTAGTAGGAGTCGGAGTCGGAGTCGGTCCATTTTTTGCCGACTCCGACTCCGACTCCAGGTACCCAAAATTGCCTCCGACTCCGACTCCTCGACTCCGACTCCGACTCCGACTCCACAGCCCTGATTTAAAATGTTCCCTGTAGTATCCTGAGAATTTATAAAGCATGCTGCAGTGCCCCCTGTAGTTATAATGCACCACTGCAGTGCTTCCTGTATTTATAATGCTCCCTCTAGTAGCCCCAGCATTTATAAAGCCCTCCTGTAGTGCCTCTGGTAATTAGAATGATTCCTTGTAGTGCCCCCTGCACCATTCTACAGCCTCATAGGCTTCAGGCCTAATGGCCTGTGACCTATGAGGTTGAACAGAGGGGTCCTCTGCCTGAGGTGAGATGCTCATTTCGCCTCATGGTAGATGCAGCCCTGAAAAGACTTATCACTATAAAAGGAAATGCAATCTGCAGCAGGTTATAGAGCAGGAGGAGATGAGCAGTTTGATATATAGTTTTGTGTGAAACGATTCAGTAAAGCTTGTAATTTACTATTACAGCAGTGAGTGTGGAGCTGTTGTGTCAACCAACAGCTTTGGCTTTGTGCTATTCCTAAAGCGGTTATCCTGGTAGTCCCCTGGTTTTTACCAATAGATCCTGTAAAGGAATTTAGATTTCACCGCAGGGGAACCACCTGTCTGCTACCTCCTGAAGTGGTATCTGTGTGATTGACACCTGACCCCACAGGGGTTACAGACATTGGTACAGGCCAAAAAGGGTTGAAGTAAAACCATATTCAGGGACAGCCCAAGGTCAGGGCAGGCAGAGTATGAGCAATCTGATAAACATTCCGAAGTCAGGACAGGAAGTGAAGGGCCAATAGAGAGGTCAGGTAGAAAAGAGTTAGTCCATTAAACAGGCAGAAGTCATTACACAGGCAGACAGACTATTAAGCAAGGAACCTATTGCTCAGGCACCTTGCCACAGGAGAGGGTGCCAAGTACCACAGGATTACCAGTCATTGGCTAGTAAAAATTAGGGTGCATACGGAGGCCCTTTAAGAGCTAGAGACAGGCACAGGAGGAGAGGCCTTGCTGGCACCCCAGGTATGTCGGTGATAAAGTCTATGGTCATATGCTTTCATGGGACATGGGGCACTGGCAAGGGAAGTGAAAGTCATGTTTTGGAGACTTGATCTGGACACAGGTAGAACAGGTGGCTACATGGTCCTGAACATTCTTAGAAATTGTAGGCCACCAGTAAAGTCGAGCAATCAGGTTAACTGTCTTGTGTAGGCCAGAATGACTGGAGAATTTGAAGCGATACCCCCAGACAAGGACCTGCTTCTGTTTGGATTAAGACAAACATCTTGCCAGGCGGGATATTCTTCAACTCAACTGGACCAAAGGAATTATGCAGACAAGATTGATGATGTGGTGGAGCAACAATACCAGAATACCCGAATGAACTGGAAAGGGCGTCAGTCTTTATATTCTTCTCAGGCGGATGGAAGTAAAGAATAAAATTAAACCAGGCAAAGAACAACAACTATTAGGCTAGGCAAGGATTAGGACACTGAGTGGTCTGCTGATACGTTAAGTTTTAATGATCAATATAGATGTCTACAGGAAGGCAGAGAAAGAACTGCCTAGAGACATCTGGGCAATGCAGGATTGAGGCTGATGAGAAGGTCTGATTGAGAACTCGGAATGCAGATTCAGGTGTTAACTCCCTGGCATACGCCCCTTTGCAGATAAGTGCAGAAATGGGGCGGTCAGAGTGGAGAAGAGTGTGATAAATTGTTTGTAATAACTGGAAAAGCCTAAGAACCACTGGATGGCTCTTAGAATCATAGGATGTGGCCAGTTCAGAATTACAGGCAGCTTTTCTGTGGTCAGAGATTATAGCAAAAGAAACGGAAGTCTTCTCAAACAAACACTTCTCAAACTTAGAGTTAAACCTGCTGTCCAACACTAAAGACGTGTTTGCAGTGAGAGATCAGGGGATAAAACCAAGATGTCATCCAAGTAAACCACAACACAAGCGTATAGCAAGCCATGAAAGATACCGTTAAAGAATTCCTTGAAGACAGCAGGAGCATTGCACAAGTCAAAGGACATAACGATATACTCATAATGCCATCGCAGGTAATAAACACATTCTACCGTTTAACACCCTCTTAAATACAGATTAGTTTCTAAGCCCCTCAGAGATCCAACTGCATAAATATTCTAGATCCATGTAGTCTATCAAAAAGTTCTGAAACTGGAGACCAAGAGTATTTGTTCTTGACTATGACCTTATTCAGGCCACAGTAATCAAACCATGGCCAAAGAAAACCATCCTTTTATTAACTAATAAAAAAATAGCCTCTAGCAGGAGAAAATGACTTCCAGGTAAATCCCCCGTAAGGTTCTCTTCTCGTAAGGCAGTGTGTAGACCAGTTTTAGGGATGATGCAGTGGCAGAGTCTCAGCATCCTCCATGTCAAAATCATCTGTGTAGCGAGCATGAGAGAGAGAGAGGCAAGCTCTGCAGACTGGGTGAGACCTGGGATTCCTGGACTGGGAACACAGTCAGGCATTGTGAGCCCCAATAAAGAAACCCCCCATTTTCCCAGTTGACCACAGGGTCATGAAGGCATAGCCAGGGTAACCCCAACAGCAGAGGGCTCACAGATCAAGGCAGGACATACAAGGAGATCTTCTCAGAATGCAGAAATCCTACCTGGAGATCCAAGGACACAGTGGCATACTGGATATATTCTGGGAGAGGCACTCCATTGACAGATGTCACCACTAAGGACTTTTCCGTGACTGTGATGAGGGGACATCCTCTGCGTCTGGAGGAAAGAAAATTTGCACACAAACATAGAAGAGGATTCTTTACGGTAAGAGAAGTGAAACTATGGAATTCTCTGCCTGAGATGGTGGTGATGGTGAGTTCACTGAAAGAGTCCAAGAGGGTCCTGGATGTATTTCTGGAGTGTAATAATATTACAGGCTATAGCTACTAGAGATGGGTCGTTGATCCAGGGAGTTATTCTGATTGCCTGATTGGAGTCGGGAAGAAATTTTTTCCCCCTTAAGTGGCGAAAATTGGCTTCTACCTCACAGTTTGTTTGTTTTTTGCCTTCCTCTGGATCAACTTGCAGGATAACAGGTCGAACTGGATGGACAAATGTCTTTTTTCGGTCTTCTATACTATGTTATGTTACTATGTGGTGCCGGATCACCAAGGCCTGGTCCAGGAAGTTACCTTCCAAACTGGAATCCAGGAAGGCCTGTTCAGTAAACTTCCCATTGCCACACAAAAGGATGGCTGGAATTGTTAGTTTTGGAGGTGGACATTCTTGCCCAGGGTCGTCCTAGGCGCTGGAGTTTTCTTGTGGGGACTGCTTCTGTGCTCCTCTTCTGACAGTCTGACTGTCCACCTGAATGGATTCCTGGATAGGTTTTAAAGCAGGGCCTCTGAAATGATGGTGCCTGTCTGGGAGTTCTTTTCTCACACACAGACTCCTTGTGAGGTCAACATGGGTGGCAAGGGTGATCAAGTAGTTCAATGTAGATGGATTCTTTTCCAGAAATCCCCTCCTTGAAAGCTACCAAGGCCTCATTGTTCCATGACAGCTATGATGCAAAAATGCATAACTATGGCATACTGCCAAACTGTGAGGTTGACCTGGTGGAGGTACAGAAGGAATGAGGCTGATGAAGTGGTACAACTAGGCATTTCAAAGACTTTGCAAAATGTAGCCAAGTACTCCTGGAGGATGCTTGTCAGCGGGTCGCTGTGTTCCCACAGGCAAGTGCTTCACGGAGCAGGAGAGAAACCAGGAAAGCTTTATTGGACCGGTCAATAGGACACTAGTGTTCCTGTAGCTCAAAGTCGATGTTGCCCTGGTTCACGAATGCTTAGCTAATCTTGGGGTCCCTCTCATAGCTTGGAAAAAGTGGAAGCCATAAAGTGGACGCACCAGAGACTGTGACTGTCAGAGGTAGTTGTGTGACAGTGCTATAGCGGCTGTAGTCAAATGTTCGGTTGGCTTGTTTGGGCCAGCAGGTTCCATGGTCTGAGAAAACAATTATGGCGGTAGGTGTGTATTTAGTGTCAACCAACAGATTTGGCTTTGAGCGTTATTCTGGTAGTCCCCTGGTTTTCACCCATTAGCTCCAGTACAGGGATTTGGACTTCACTGTAGGGGAACCACCAGAGTTCGCGAAAGGCCAAGGTCAGGGCAGGCAGAGTTGGAGCAGTTTGATAAACATTCCAAAGTCAGAGCAGGCAGTAAAGGTTCAATAGAGAGGTTAGGCACAGGTCAGGTCAAGAAGGGTTTGATTCCAGTAAACAGGCAGAAATTGGCACACAGACAGGGGGAGCATTCACCCTATGGGCAGAGGATGAAAAGCTGAGCCAGCAAGCAGGCCGCAGCCAGCGTGAAGGGACAGAGCAAGCCCAGCGAGAGGAGACAGTGAAAAGGGGGTCCAGAATGCCGAGAAAGGTAAACAGAACATAGACGGCCACAGGCTGCCACTATAACATTTATGTATTTAAACTTCAGATTTTTCTGAGCTGTACACAGTGGAAAAGTTGTCAGTAATTGATAGCATTCTCTGTGTATACAGAGGTAGTTGTCAGTCACCGGTAGCTGTGCACAGGGTTGGTCTTATGTTCAGAAAAAGTAGAGATATAAAGATATAAATTACAAGTTATACTTAATACACAAAACTATATAATAATCTGCTCAGCTTCCACAGCTCTACAGCATGCTGTCAGCAGATTGCATTGCATTTTGTGTTGACAGGTCCTCTTTAAAGTTGCCATAAAGCTGAAATGATGTCTGTTTGCATGATCCAAAGAGAATGTTAGGATATTTCACTGTTAGAGATTGCACGTACATAAACTTATATGTAAGGAGACTTTATGATTTTGAGAGTCATTATCATGCACATAAGATAGCTGTTTGATCTAACACTCATTTGGCAAATGATTATTTCTGCTGATGCCATCACACACATGCAAGCTTGTCTTGGCCAAATATGTACTGTATGTGTTCTTAATAGTGGAGAGGATAAATCCATTGCCAGGGTCCTCTGACAGCAGCTCTTCTCCCGGAGAACACAAGATTTAGACAGTTGATATCTGACATTTTAATCCTCGCAGATGCTGGGGGAGAGTCAGGAGGCCTTACATACATAATATGTTCACCTGGTTAAGAGGCTTTAGGAAAACTCTTTATAGAACAGTGCTGCAATCATATTCTCTTCTGTTCCTTACATCCTACTAACATATTTAGTAGGTTAGTAAAAAAAAATAATGGAAAGTGAGTGTGATGGCAGTATCCTATAGAATCACAAAGGTGCACATAGGAGCAGTAGGGTATTTTTAATATGGCTTGTAGACATTGGAGGGTGGACATACTCTTCAGTAGATGCAACATCGATAATTACAATTGACACAATTCTTCATTCAGTTACAATGTTTAAGTATACAGTACACTTAATGGATTTACTTTTGATGAGAGATTAAATATCCAAAAACAGAATGGAAGAGTTTATGAGAAGCGTTACCACTGTACCGGGTTTCTTCATTTGGCAATTAGAGATGAGAATTCATCTCTTCCTTTGTTGCAGCATGGTCTTTGGTATCTACATTCTTGCAGTAACTGTCACATCATGCCTCCAATTGCAGCCAATTTTAGGCAAAAACTAGGCATGTGAGTTCTCATTTTAAATAAGAAAGCTGCAGCTTGATTGGTGTCTATAGGCAACTGCACCCATTTTGATTAATCTAATGATCAGAATATGCATGTACATTTTCTCTGTATTTTCAGACTGGCTTGATTTCTAAAAGGATTTAAATGTAAGAATAAAATGTTGAATTTACTGATGAATATTAATTTCTACCTTCTTTGGAAAGGAAAGGCCGTGAAACACACTGCCCAAAGCTTCTTCACTAACGCAAATGGAGTGCGAAAAGGAATCCCAAAAGTAATGGTGGTGTTTATAGATGGCTGGCCCTCTGATAACATCGAAGAGGCGGGTATAATAGCCCGTGAATATGGCATCAATGTCTTCATTGTGTCTGTGGCTCCTCCATCTCCAGAAGAGCTTGGAATGGTTCAGGATGTGGCCTTTATAGACAAGGTGATAATGAACAAAAATATAAATTAGCAAAGCTACACTCCTGCCGTAGCAATGCATCGTGGATACCGTGTTACTTAGGCCCCTTTTACATTTGCGTTGTGAGGACCATCGCCGGAAATGCCTGACGGATCCGTCACAACGCAAGACAACTGAAAGCATTTGAAGACTGATCAGTCTTCAATATGCTTTCAGGTTACCATGGCAGCCAGGACGCTACTGAAGTCCCGTCTGCCATGGAAAAGAAGCGGGGAGCCGGGGGAAAAGCTACTTACCTTCCGTGTGGTGGCCGGGGCGCTCCTCGATGATGTCACCGGGTCCCTGCGTCGCATGGATCACATAGCTATGCTATGTGAGCAATGCGCCGTACGATCCATACGGCACATTGCTTACATAGCATAGCAAGGGACCCGGTGACGTCATCGAGTAGCACCCCAGCCGCCGCACGGAAGGTAAGTAGCTTCTCCCCCGGCTCCCCGCTGCTTTTCCATGGCAGCCAGGACTTTAGTAGCGTCCTGGCTGCCATGGTTACCATTCTTAAAAGCTAAAGATCGGATACGGCGATGCGCCAAAACGACGTTTAGCTTAAAGCCAGATCCGGATTAATGCTTTTCAATGGGCATTAATTCTGTATCCGTCCTTGCGGCATGTCTTCAGGATTTTTGGCCAGAGGAAAATCTGCATCATGCTGCGGATTTTGCTACGGCCAAAAAAAGTGTCAGTACTGAACTGAAGACATCCTGATGCATCCTGAACGGATTTCTCTCCATTCAGAATGCATTGGGATAATCCTGATCAGTATCTTTCCGTCCAAGAGCCCTGAGAACAGAACTCTAGGACGGAAAGGAAAAACGCAAGTGTGAAAGGAAGAGAACCTTTCACTAGGAAGTGCAGTGCAATCTGAAAGCTCCATGTTATAGAGCCGGAGGAGCGGAGTGGATTGATATATAGTTTTGTGGGAAAAGATTCAGTAAAATCTGTATTTTATATATTTATATCTTTACATTTTACACCTCCTCTGAACAGCACTGTGTATATAACTATGCATACAGAGATAGCTGTCAGTCACTGATAACACCTCCTCCCTGTACCGATAGAGGTTAGAAAAAGTAAAGATATCAATAAATAAATTACAAGTTTTACTGAATCTTTCCCACAAAAACATATATGAATCTGCTCAGCTTTTTCTGCTCTATACCTTGCTGCCTGCATATTGCATAGCATTTTGTGGTGACAGGTCCTCTTTAAAGGCAATCTATCACCATTTTTATGTGACTTAAGGGCAGAATAAACTAGTGACAGATCCACTTAGCAAAACGCTGGGTCACTTTCGTCAATGACCCTGCTGTTTTGTGAAAATATTATACTGAACAACCCTAGCGCATGCTAATAAGTCCTGCAATTTTTTTTTAGCTCCAGGCTCTCCTGGCCCACATGCCACTGTTGCAGTAGGATAAAAGCTGTCAATTAGTGGCAGGGCGGCTGAGAGAGCTAGGGATGAAGTTACAGGACTAGACAAAGCCAATAAACGGGCATGGCACTTATCTTGTTCACATCACCGTTCATAGCTTGCCATCATGGCTTTTAATTAACATGGTTATAACGAAAAACAATGTATTGAATCCATAAGACGGAAATCAAGATAGAAGCCTTTAAGAGGCATTCCGTTTTGATCCATCATAATAGAAGCCTATGGGAAAGCCTAAAGGATCCGTCTGGTTTCCGTTATGATGAACAGAAAACAAAGTCCTGTCGACAGGCCATCATGCTTGCTTGATGGTTTACTTTATTCTGCTGCCACTGAGGTAATTAGATGTGCAATACTTTTACAGTTCTTGCTGTATAATAGGCGTTTAGTGAATAACTATGTTGCTACACAATGTGACTTACATTTTTGTTCTTCTGTTCTATCTTTTAGCTGTATCACTGTCAGGGGTGTACTGGAAGCTTAACATGACCCTGGAAAAAAACCTAAGTGGCCCAATTTTTTAGGCAGGTCCAAATGGACAGAAACAAGACAATAGCTGATCTTAGGGAGACCAGCTACAGAAAACACAGTGGAGCCTCATTTAAGAGTCTCAACACAGCAATCCAAAGTACAAAGCTCCCTGGGAAACAGTAATATGCAAAATAACTTTGGAAGTGAAAGCCAGATATCCGTCAAAGGAAGGACAACTGGGCAAAGGGGTGTCCCCATTACAGAGATTACCAAATCCACCATATTAAGTGGCCCCTCCTTTGAGGGATATCTGGCTTTCACTGTGTTTAAGACCCATAACTGGGTAATAAGGAGGGCTCAGGCAGCCCCCTCGGCAACCGCCCACTGGGAAATTTCCCTGTAGGGTGTATGGCCAGTCCGCCCCTGATCACTGTTCAATACCACTGTTTAGATCAGCCATGTTATTGTTGACATACATTACTGAGACATGGGTGTTCCCTTCATTATTATGTTAAAATAACTATGGATAGTGTAAGCTACAGACACTTTTTTTTTTAATTCTGTTCATACTGTTTATAGTACTATACTCCAATAATGTGGGTTCATGTTCATATACTTTATAGCAGCATATGGCTGATGGAACATATTTTATGATGTTATATACTATTCACACGTTATATATGTTTTAATGGAGCATGACTATAATATTTTATCTATCGTTATATACTATTTAATGATTATACATATATACTACTCACAAAAAGTTAGGGATATTTGGTTTGTGGGTGAAATTTCAGGATGAACCTAAAGTGCACTCTAAACTTTACAGGGGAACTTAATGTGACCTCTAAACTTTTGAATGAACGTGTTCAATGTTTCAGTACTTTTTGTACAATTTGCTGAGCTTAACATCAAAATTCATAACAGGTGTTTGACCCATGAATTGCCCAACAAATTTCCTGGCCCTTAGAATTGGTATTTAAACAGTCATCCTCATCGTGCTGTTCACATTTTGACATCATGAGACCAAGACGATTGACCAAGACAATTTCTCAACAATACCTCGCCATTTTGAGGCTTCAATCATTATGTTCTCAGACAGAAGTGGCCACTGAGTTTAGAGTGTCAGAGAGTGTCTTCAGCACGTTGCAACAGAGATACAGTGTCACCACCAGCCCTGGGAGAGATCTTAGAAGTTCAGTAAGGCTACATTCACACGACCGTATTTTTCATTCCGCATCCGATCCGCATCAGTTTCCATTTTTTGCGGAATAGATACGGTCCCATTCATCTCTATGGCCTTTTAAAATTTGCGGACAACTTTCCGTAAGTTGTCCGCATCCGTGTGTCCGCATATTTCATCCGCAAAAATATAAAGCATGTCCTATAATTGTCCGCAAAAATCGGTCCGCAGCCCCATAGAAGTCAATGGGTCCGCAAAAAACGGATAACATACGGAAAGGTTTCCGTATGTTATCCGTATTTTGCGGATCCGTTTCTGTATTATTAGAATATTTTATTGAAGAACATTTTTTTTTCCCTCCCTCCAGTTCAGTATTTTGCGGATCCACAAAAAACGGAAGACATACGGAAGCCTTCTTCCGCAAAATGCGGACATACGGCTTCCGTTTTTTGCGTCCGTAAAATACGGATGAAAAAAATACGGTCGTGTGAATGTAGCCTTAGGCCTTATTCACACATTCGCAAAAGTTTTGCGGATCCACGGAGCCGCGGATCCGCAAAACACGGACACACCGGCAATGTGCATTCAGCATTTTTGCAGACCGCACATTGCCCGAACTCCATAGAAAATGCCTCTTCTTGTCCGCAATTGCGGACAAGAATAGGACATGCTCTATTTTTTTTGCGGAGCCGCGGACCGGAAAATCGGCGGCGCGCTCCGCAAAATCGGATGCGGAGAGCACAGTGTGTGCTCTCCGCATCTTTCCCGGCCCCATTCACAGTCAATGGGTCCGCATGTATTCCGCAAAATTGCGGAATACATGCGGACTACATTGCGGATGTGTGAATAGGGCCTTAGACGGAAGGCTCAGGAGTCTATCTGACAGATCCCTCTTGTTTTTATTGTTGCTGACATATATATATACTGTAAACAAGGTCTGGGACAGGCCAAAACATTAGCCTTTATCGTTTTAATGCCGGATGGATGAATAAATAGTTCACAATTTAATTGTATATTCTTCTGAAAAATCCAACACAATTGGGTTCGTCAGGTACAGTTTGAGTTCGTCATATGATGCATCTGGCGCTGCATTGTGGTTTCCACTTATAACAACCATTACGCAAATGTGAACTGAACCTTAGTATTGTAAGCTATAGTTGAATAGTTTGAGAGTTTTACAACAAAATCACTCTACCTTGTATTCTCCAGGCTGTCTGCAAGAACAACAGTTTTTTCTCCTTCCATATGCAAAACTGGTTTGGAACAGCAAAGTATGCAAAGCCACTGGTCCAGAAGTTGTGTACACATGAACGGCTTCTCTGCAGCAAGACCTGTTACAACTCTGTCAACATTGCTTTCCTGATTGATGGCTCCAGTAGCGTAGGTGACCAGAATTTCCGCCTTATGTTGGAATTCATGAGTAACATTGTACGTGCATTTGAGGTCTCTGATGTGGGGGCAAAAGTGGCTGCAGTACAGTTTACCTACGATCAACGCCTAGAGTTTGGCCTGAATGATTACACCAACAAGGATGATGTGTTACGAGCCCTTTACAACATCCGATACATGAGTGGAGGAACTGCTACTGGGGATGCCATCAGTTTTACTGTACGCAGTGTATTCGAGCCAACCAAGGATGGACACAACAAAAATTTTTTGGTTATTATAACTGATGGGCAGTCATATGATGATGTCAGGGGTCCCGCCATCACAGCACACAGAGCAGGTAAATGAAACTGAAGTATTCGTAAAATTGCTGCAACTACAAAATGTCAGATGATTCCAAACCAGGTTTACATTTTTTCCTGGCATTGCTGCATTTTCAGGTTTTTGTTTTCAATAGTTTTCATATTGACAATATCGATCAATTACTTTTTTTTTTTTTAACTTGTGGTACAGCAATGTGGTTTTCTATAAACACAGTTCTAGGTAGATAAATGCATTCATATTTACATTAATATAATTAGTATCTGTCACTAGAAAATGCAGTGTAATCTGCAGGCAGCATGTTTTAGACAGAAGGATCTGAGCAAACTGATATATATTTTTGCGGAAAATATTCAGTATAAGGGTCCATTCACATGTCCGCATAATGGGTCCACATCTGTTCCGCAATTTTGTGGAACGGGCGCGGACCCATTCATTTTCAATGGGGCCACAAAAGATGCAGACAGCACACCGTGTGCTGTCCGCATCCGTACTTCTGTTCCGCGGCCCCGCAAAAAAATAGAACATGTCCTATTCTTGTCCGCAGCCACGGACAAGAAAAGGCATTTCTATTAGGCCTCTTTCACACGAAAAAAATTTTTTTGCAAGCGTACGGCCGATTTTTTGCGTTCCGTATACGGTCCATATACAGAACCATTAAATTCACTGGATCCGCAAAAAAAACGGAAGGTACTCTGTATCCCTTCCATATTTCCGTTCAAAGATAGAACATGTCCTATTAATTGTCCGCATCACAGACAAGGATAGTACTGTTCTATTAGGGGCCAGATGTTCCGTTCCACAAAAAATGGAATGCACATGGATGTCATCCTTTTCTTTTTGGACTGCAAGACCATAAGGTCGTGTGCAATAGGCCTTATAGTGCTGGCCATGTGCGGTCCGCAAAATGCGGAACACGCATGGCTAGTGTCCGTGTTTTGCAGATCCGCAATTTGCGGACGTGTGAATGGACCCTAACCTGTATTTCATTCATTTAAAATTCCTGCTCATTCCAGGCTTTGACATCAAGGAGGCAGTCCTATGAGTGATTAACAGCTATCGCTGTATGTCATAGAGGAGAGGCTGTCAATCACTGATACGACAAGAATGAGCAGGAATTTAAATGAATTAAATACAACTTATAATGCATCTTTCCCTACAAAACTATGCATCAATCTGCTCAGCTTCTCCTGCTCTATAACATGCTTCTGGCAGCTCAGATACCATGTTCAATGTGACAACATACTTGAATTTTTTTAATCATCAGTTTTGTGACTGAAACAAATGACACAAAAAACCTTTGAACACATGCTATTTTAAATTGGATATATTGTAGTTTGTTGCGCTGGCGGTCTGTGCCCATAGAGTAAAGGAAGGCAGCTGCGCGTTACTCACCCTGCCATGATCCTGTCTCATTCTGGTGCTGGAAGTGCTCAGAGCCACTGCCATTCTTGACAGTGTACTCAGGCTGCAGCCTAGGCATCCTCTACTAGATCTCCCAGCTTCTAGGTATGCGCGCTCTTGGCCTCTTAAAGGTCCAGCACATGCATATCTAAATGTTTCCCTAGCCAATGGCTGGATGTCCCTGGGTATTTGATGCACCCTCCTCAGTAGTGTGCCTGAGTTTTATGTTCCTAGCGTGCTAGTGTTTCAGTGAAGATATGCTTTCTGTTTTCCTGCCTCTGTCTGTTCTTTGACTCTGATTGTCCACTGCCTGCGCCAACCTTAGCCTGTTTACTGTAGTAAACCATTGCTGCCTGCCCCCAAACTTAGACCAGTTTAATGGATATGCACAAACTTAGGCTGTCCTGATTTCTGCCTGTGTCTAATCAGGTATATTTGCCTGATCCCTTGGTGCTTTGCACTGGTGTCTTTGACTCCCTTGGTTCAGCTGCCAACTGCACTGGGACTATTCTAAGAGGTAATCTGCAACAAAGTCCAGATCCCTGTATTGGGTGAAAATCAGGCAACTGCCAAGGTAACGCCCTTAGGTATAACCCTAAGCCAAAGCGGTTAGTTGGCACAGTGGGTCCACGTGCACTGTCTCTAAGAGTAAGCTCAGGCCAGTATAGGTCTGCCAAATCTAGTTCTAGAAATAGCTTAGGAGTGTGAACAGCAAGAGCAAATATTGTCATCCCTGTATAATGTCGATGCCCACCTTAATATCCTTACAATTAACACAGCCACCAGCAGCAGCCATTGCCTCCTAACACCATCTGAAGCCTGAATAAACTTGCTCTGGGAGAGGAATAATTGCATCGATAACATTTCCTGGAGACCTTCTGCAGGATTTTTTAGGAACCTGGCCGTACTACCCTACACCAAGACTCACTCATTGTTGGCCAATATGCGATCCAGTTCTAAACCCTGGTCTCAGTGAAATTCTATGTTGGGGACCTTGCTGTCATTCCAACAACCCAGCTTCTGTTCAGCCTGCTCGACCTCCACTTTTACCCCCAACTCTGCCAGGGTTACCAGTAGCATACCATAATTTTCTTGATGACTTTGAAAAGAAAGAGTCCCTGCCACCCCATTATCCTTATGATTGTCCAATTGTCTTAATACCTGGGTCCACACCTCGGCATCGCTGTGTATATCAGAGACTAAACAAAATAATATTACAGAATACGTATCCGCCAAGGCGAAGAATGGAAGACCGCTTTTAATACTCGTGACAGTCAACAATAATTTTAGGGACCTTCTGTGCACATGTGTAGTCATGTATCTAGATGATATTCTGATGTACTCTCCTGACCGGATATGTCATTACAAACATTTCCATATTGACTTTACCCAAAATTTGGAAAATGTGTCTTCAACCAATTTTTCCTTCGATTCCTTGGCTATATAATTTCTGATCAGGGCATACAAATGAATTCAGACAAACTGACTGCTATATTGAATTAGCCTTGTCCATCTGGTATAGACAGTAATATAGACAGTTCATCCCGCATTTCTCTACCTTGGCCACACCAATATCTGTTGTGATCTGCAGAGAAGTGGATGCCAAGAGATGGACTCTACCCTTCAGATTCTTAAACAAGCTTTTTACTCTGCTCCATTCCTCCATTGTCCGGATGCCAACAAGCAATTCTTTTTGGAAGCAGACACTTCATGCACAGGGGCAGTGGCAGTTCTAACTCAAAAAGCTTCTTCAGGTAGGATGGTGACATGCAAGTTCTTATCCAAGGCCTTTTCTGCCACAGAATGCAATTACTATATTGGTGGTAGACAGCTATTGGTCATCAAGATGGCCTTGGAGGAGAGGCATTATCTCTTAGAGGGAGCAAGTCATCCAGTCATGATTTATGCTGATCACAAAAGTTTCACAGACCTTCATTCTGCCCAGCGACTTAACCCACTTCAAGTCTGATTATCCCTGTTCCTTGCCCTGGTTCAATTTTTCATTTACTTCTGTTCTGTAGACAAACAGTAAAGCAAATTCTCTATCAAGATACTTCAGTCCTACTGACCAAGAGGAGAAACCACAGCATGCCATTCCTCTAAGATTGTGGCCCTGGCTCCAGTTCATAAAAGGGATATTCCTCCTGGTAAAACCTATGTACCGGAATCCCGGAGGAGACTGGTTCTGTCTTGGGGGCATCATTCCAAAATTTCCAGGCATCCAGGGCAACATAAAACTGGCAAACAAAATCCCCAATATTATTGGTGGCTGTCCATGTTCAAAGACAAACTCTATGTCTTTGAACGTGGTCAGCCACCAATAATATTAGGAAATATTAAGAAATAATCGTGTTGTTCGCCCTATAAGATGCATCAAGGTTTTTGGGGAGGAAAATAAGAAAAAAAATATTTATAACTAAAAGCTGTGCTTTTGGTGGGTTTGGAACTAATGGTGGTCTGTGCATGACACTATTACTGGGGATCTGTGGATGGCACTGTTATGGGGGATCTGTGGATGACACACTGTTATGGGGGATCTGTGGATGACACACTGTTATGGGGGATTTGTGGATGACACACTGTTATAGGGGATCTGGGGATTACACACTTATGGGGGATCTGTGGATGGCATTGTAATGGGGCATCTGTGGATGGCACGGCTATGGGTGACCTGTGGATGGCACTGTTATGGGGGAGGGATCTGTTGATGACACTGTTATGGGGGATCTGTGGATGGCACTGTTATATATGTCAACAATCCGTATTTCAAGCAGCACTCCTGATCACCCGGTCACACCTGATGCATCAGCCCGCCTTCCGTCCTAGACTCGTTCGGACTTAGATCCAGCAAAAAATATACATCGCAGGCAGCATCCACGGTGAATGTCCTTTATTAAGGATCGCGATCCCAAGCGTTAGTGCACGTACAAAAGCAGTAGTCACATAGCCGAAACGTAGCTGCTTTTGTACGTGCACTAACGCTTGGGATTGCGATCCTTAATAAAGGACATTCACCGTGGATGCTGCCTGCGATGTATATTTTTTACTGTTGTATATGTGTCATCCACAGATCCCCCACCCTATAACAGTCCCATCCACAGACCCCCCACCCCATAACAGTGCCATCCACAGATGTCCCACATAAAAGTGTCATCCATAGATCACCCCCCCCCCCACTCCAGTGCTGCCTTATGCAAATATAAAATGTCTCATTAAATTAATGATGACTAAATGATTAAACAGGCCCCCTCACTTGTAATATTACCGAACACAGTAAAAGCTTCTGTACAATGCAGGCAGGTCAGGCGGAAGCGTGACTCCCTGACGTCACATGCCTGTGCCGCCTGCTTCATTCATAAAGTAGGCATCAGGGAGTTACGCTGCCGCCCGGCCTGCCTGCGGTGTACAGAAGCTGTTACTGCGTTCAGTAATATTACAAGTGAGGGAGCCTGTTTAATTGTTTAATCACCTTTAATTTAATGAGACATTTTATATTTCCATAAGGCAGCACTGGAGCGGCGGGGCCGGAGTACAGTGAACGCACCGGCCTGCCGCAATTGCAAGCCTCCAGCTCCTCCTCCCAGTCCCTCCCCGCTCATGCATCGCAGACTGCGATGTAAAATGTCAGCATTTGCCCCATAAGACGCAGGGGCATTCTTCTCCCATTTTGGGGGGGGGGGGGGAGTGCGTCTTATGGGGCGAAAAATACGGTAGTTAGTTTCTGCATGCACCACTTGCACCCAGAGTAAAATTCCAAAGCAAAAACCCTCTAGTCTTCCCCATTGATTACCTGTTCCTGAAGCTCCCTGGCAGCACATTGCTATAGACTTTATTGCTGACATTACTGACATGTTCTGATTGCCACATCCAGAGTTGGGATTTTCTTTTCCCTTATAGGGTTTTTTGGTCTTCCCCTGAATAAATATAGCAGGATTACAGGTTGGACTTGATGGACTTGTGTCTTTTTCCAATCTTAACAACTATGTGACATGCTGTCATGCTGTAGATACAGTTATTTGGGTAGCTGTGAGCTGTGTTTCCAAAATGGCCCATTTTATACCTATGTCAGCTAGCCAAGATGTTAGTGCTTCATATCGTCTGTCTCCACATATATTGTATCCAATAGAGTAGTTCAGTTTACTTCAAGGTTCTGGAGAGCAATTTTTAAACTTCTGGATGTATCCTTGGTCTTCTCCTCTGCATACCATTCCTAGTTTAATGGGCAGGTTGAGTGCAACAACCAAAACTTGAATAACTACCTACGCCATTTAACCAATGAAAATCAGGATAACTGAACTGTGCTGCTTCCTTTACCAGAGTTTTCTCACAACAACATCAGTGAATGCACGGGCAAATCTCCATTCTCAATCATGTATGGTCACAAACTCAAAATTCCTCTTCCAGTTTCCATTACTGCAGGAGTTACGGCAGCTGATTCTTTACAACTCCAATTAAAAAAATTACTGATTGGAATCATAAAGCTCCCCCCATTGCTTTCTCCAGATGACAAAATCTGTGTGCCTAATTCCTTCCATGTCTTCTCAAATCTGGGATATTCAATCACTTTTCTGCCCCTGCTGTCTTACTGGCCAGTGCCGAAAATGTCTATGAGGTAAAAGATATCCTCGACATAAAGAGTGTTAGAGGCAAGACTTTCTTCCTGGTGGACAGAAAGGCTTTGGTCCTGAGGAAAGATCTTGGGAGCCCCTGGAAATACTGATGTTCTGCTTTTGAGGAGATTCTTTAAAAAATCTGGCAAAAAGAAGAGGAGGCGGTGCAAGTGGGGGTACAATTGTGCTGGCAGTCCATGCCTGCCTCTGCCCCCCTCTCCCCTGTGGCAACAAATGTGATACAGCTTTGCTGCCAGCTGTGCTTCCAGCCACCAGCATCCTTGACAGTGTGTGCAGGCTGCAACCTGTGCATCCTCTGCTAGCCCCCTGCTTGTTCTTTAGGGCACGAGCACTGTCTTGGCCTCTTAAAGGGCCAGCATGCACACTGCCAAATGTTTCTCCAGCCAATACCTGGCTATCCCTAGGAATTTGAGGCACCACAGCAGGAGGGTGCCTGAGCTATAGGTTCCTAGCATTCTAATGTTGAGGTGAAGGTGTGCTTTCTGTTTGACCATTTATATTTGCATTAATATAATTAGCACTGAGTAGTTAAATTATTTAACCCGTAGGATACAGGCACCATATGGCACTGCGGGACGTGACTTGAGTCCCAGCGCTGTAGAGGTACGGCACGCTGATCAGCGGAAGGAGCTTGGCTGTTCATGGCAGCCAAGCCCCTACTGTATACGCTGGCATCAGTGAATACACCAAAGCTGACTGCAGCATACACTGAGGTTGCGGAGGGTACGGGTTCCCTCCTCATCTCCATTGGGACCCTACACTGCAGTGACGGTGACCCAATGGCTGTGAAGGCAGCCCAATGCCTTGCACAGGCATCAAGGATTGCCTTCCACTTGAACCTAGGAGATCCAGCCCCCAGGATGGGTCTCATAGGCACTCTGTCAGTGTAAAACAGGATGTATTGTAATGCATTGGAGAGGGGATCAGACCCCCAAATGTTGAAGTCCCAGAGTGGGATAAAAAAAATAAAGTATCAAGTAAAAAAACACACCCCTTTCCCATAATAAAGACATGTAAAAGTGTAAAAGTAAAAGAAGGAAAAAAAAACAGAAATATTAGGCATCGCCACATATGCAACCACCAGCTCTATAAAAATGTAACATGATCTATCCATCAGGTGAATGCCGTAAAAAAATAAAAATAAGGGCTGTGCAAAAACAGCCATTTTTTCGGCACCTTGCCTCACAAATAGTGTAATACTATGCGATCAAAAAGTCATATATACCCAAAAATGGTACCAATAAAAGCATCTACTCTTCCCACAAAAAACAAGCCCCCCACACGAGACAATTCGCAGAAAAAAATATATGGCTTTTAGAAAATGGAGACACAAAAACATGATTTCTTTTGCTTTATTATGTAAAACTGAAACAAAAAAATATACACATATTTTCTATCGCCGTGTTCGTAACGACCTGCTCTATAAAAATAACATGATCTATCCAGGCCAGTGAGCCCTGTAAAAAAAAAAAAAATGCTGGCATAGTACATGGATACCCTGAAACTATGTGCTAAGCCAGTAGCTAAGAGCTTGCTGGAGCCTGCTCCACTCAGCTAATCCTGGCATAGTACATGGTTACAGAGTACCCATGTGCTATGCCAGCATTTAGTAAAAGTCCAGGGGGCATGGGCAGGAGCAGCAATGTGCGCTCCTGCCTGTACTCCGTGCGCTGCGGCCCCATTGATAAAGTGTCAACTCCGTACACTGCTGAAAAGTCAGCAGTGTACAGAAAAGTCATGCGCTTTAGGGCGGGAAATTCTATTAAACATACAAAATACATTAACAAAGTATATTACAAAAACTGTTTTCGGGCATTAAGGACATGTTCACAAAAATGTATTCAAAAGTTTAGTTACTCTTTAAACTGAAACAACAACTACATTTCCAATTTATTTTTTTGTACAGTGGAGTTACATTTAACCTAGCGGTCATTAGAGCCTCCAAAGAAGAAGAGGTTCCTGAATAGAAAATTAACTTGGTTAAAGGGGTTATCCAAGACTATAAACACCCCCCCCCCCCTCCATATGCTGAGCCCCTCACAATGAATATAGTTAACTGGCTCCCTGCGCCGCTCCTGGTCCTCGCACTGCCATTGCTACTTCTCCGTGTGCGCGGATGAAAACATCCGATGTCAGAGGGGAGCAGCCAGGAGCGAAGCGAGGAGCGGGGAGACAGGCAAGTATATTCATTGTGAGGCGCCAAGCATATGGGGGGGGGGGGCATTTTATAGTCTTGGATAACTCTTAAGTTGTAAGGTGAGAGAGTAGGCAGATTTGCTCCGCAGAAATGGACTATCAGCTAGAAAATGTGTCCTGAAAGACATTTGACAGCGGACCTTTGGTTGATTTGAATGTATAATTATCCCTTATTTTAAAAAAAACAATTGTTACTGAATTTGCTTAATATTATAAACCAGTGTTTGTTAACCTATTCTTTCTGTATATATCTATAGGAGTAACGGTGTATACTGTTGGTGTCGCATGGGCGCCTTTAGAAGACCTGAAGGATATGGCATCTGAACCCAAGAATTCCCACACATTCTTCACCAGAGAATTCCCAGGGCTGGAGCAAATTGTTCCCAGCATTATTCGTGGCATCTGTAGAGATTATCTGGATTCACAGAAGTGAAATTATGGGGCAGAACATCTCCCTAGAAAGGATTGTTAAAAAGGCAGCTTACAAATTTAGCCTCTTTATCTAGGGAAAAGGTGATATGTTATGCACGTTACCTGTACAGATATCAGATGAGCTGATATCATTTGTCAAAAAGTTTGATCATTTTGTAAAATGTAAACAATCCATCTTTATAGGCTTTCATCAAGACCTTTGCATATATAAGCATACCACATCAGTTACAATCCACTCACTGCTTTTTGCTTAAGGCTGCATTCACACAGCCATTTATGGTTTGTGTAAGAAACAGGAAAACTGTTCCTCAGGAAATGTTCATTGCACCTGTTCTAATGGGATCCAATCTTGGTTCTGACACAAAGTATACTGACCATAAATATGGCCCTGTGAATTTATCTGCTAAAAGCACATGGTATATGCACAGCCTACCTGTAGTGCAGCAATGTATGTCTGCACATTGACATTATAGAGTATGTTTAAGAAATGCATTATTTGTGGTATACACTTTTTCTGTTGCCAGAGTATGACCCAGCAATTATACTGAAAGAGTGATTAAATCAGAAGGATTGCCCCTGATTGATATGGCTCTTAATTTTCTACAGTGTATGTCTATACAAATGTACGGAGACACACAAGATGGAGTCCCTAATAACCAACTTGGATCAGAACAGGCAAAACAGTATAATATAAGTGTGTTATATTAAATAAGACAATGAGAAGAAAAGCACTGACAATGGCACACAGTTTCACAGTAATCCAACTCACCAACATCTGTCTTGCAAAGTAGTCAGACAGGATTTTTATAAAAAATAAAAAATAAATATTTTGCTCACCTTGGGAATGTGAAATATACCATTCAGCAATGAACAGTTCAATCATCTGCAAGTAATCTGTGCCTGTCTGCAATACAGAAAGCAACACCAGGAGCAGTAATATCATAGAATAGCTTCAATGTAAGTACAGAAGTGAATGTGGACAGGTAGTGTTCAAAAACAGATTGAAATGTACCTGTATGCAACAAAACAAAAGTGGAAAAACTCATTTTAAATCTGAGTAATCTTTCTAAAATTTCTTTCATTAAAATTCTGCATAAACAAGCTGAATAAAACAAAATATTATCCAGGATTACAATAAACCAATGTTCACCAATGTACCCCCCCCCCCCCAGCTATCTTTTTACACAGATGACCACAATTATCTACCGTGTTCAGTATTTATACGAAGATGTACCTGTATAGTACATTTAACTGTATATATATTTATACGTTTGACACGTTAGCCAAAGTATGTAACGTTACATCAAATAAATGCATTGGCTAAACATTCTTTTCGAAATTATTCCTAAAACCAACGGTGGACAATGATTTGGTTTTACTGCTATGTATCATTTTAATAAGAACTGTGTAGGAAGCCATTAAAGGGGTTGTCTGGGTTCAGAGCTGAACCCGTACATACCCAGAATTTCATCCAGGCAGCCCCCCTGACTTGCTCTGATGCTCTCCTTTGCCCTGAATCGCGCAGGTTAAAGGCATTTTGTGGAGTTTCGGTGACATACCGGGCTCTCCTTCGGGCTGCCAGGCGAAGACTTCCGCCCAGCAGTTAGCCCAGTGACGTCACCAGCACTGATGGGCGGGCTTTAGCACTGCCCTAGCCTGTAAAGCGGCTAGGGCAGTGCTAAAGCCCGCCCATCAAAGCCGGTGACGTCACTGAACACACTGCTAGGCGGAAGCTATTAAATAAAAGAGCCTTTGCCCTGCGCAGGGCAAGGGATAGCATCGGAGCATGAACTGCTCCTATGCTCAAGTCAGGGGGGCTGCCTGGGTGAAATTATGGGTATGTCCGGGTTCAGCTCTGAACCCGGACAACCACTTTAAAGTATAACTGTCAAATTTTTTTTTTTTTTACTATTGGATTCTGGTGATTAATATTACCTTATTGGCCCTGTTTTAATTTCTGATTCTTAAATAAATAACCCCTAAAAGCCACCTAAAAGTCCCCAGTATTGGCTATATTTACCTGAGATAAAATCTGGTTGTTAAGCTCCTTCCGTCTACCAGATAGAGGACGGAGCACGCTGCGTGCATTGGGAACTGATAGTGAGTCAACATTGTAAGGGAATGTATAAAAAGCCAGGTTCTTCCTGACAGGAGATAACAGTGCTGGGCTGTGTGTGTGAACTTCTCCACATGTCTGTGCTTGGCAGACACTCCCTTAGCAGTTCTGGAGAATATACAGCTCAGAGAAGATATGGGGCTGCTCAGTGTATAAATGACAGCCTTATCTGATAAGAGGAGAGCTTGTAGGAGAACTACAGGCTTCAGCCAGACCTGGGAACTTCACTGCAAGACCTCCCTATACAGAGCTGGTCTTCACTAACTTCACTGCAGGCGTCCTATGGATTAGCCTCAGGGCTGAGGGCGCCATCTTAACAGAATAGTGAAATTGCAGTTTTATGCAGACTGGTTGCTAAGGGCTGAATCTTATTAAATAAGGGGTAAGTAAGTCTAATAGTTATTGATTCAGGAATATTATCATATTAGTAACTACATATATGAAAACTGAAATTTGGGTCTAAATGTGACAGTTATCCTTTAAGGAGGAACCCAAAAGCATAGAATGGTGCAGAAATAGGAATAAAAAACCAAATACGTTTTGCTATCTTATGGTGATGGCAGGTTATTTCTTGCCCATGATCTTGGATATTAATCAATTACTTCCAGTCTGTATATTTTCTAACACCTAGACATATGGGTTACAGTTTGGGAACTCTTTATCCGGCTTAACCCCTTAAGGACCAGGCCAATTTTAGTTTTTTACACTTTACATTCCTAGAACCATAACTTTTTTATTTTTTCATTCACATAGCTGTATGGAGACTGGTGTTTTGCGGGACAAGTTGTACTTACTAATGGCACCATTTTATATTGCATACAATGTAGAGCGAAGCTAAAATAAAAGTCCAAATGTGGTGGGATTGGGAAAGAACATAATTCCATAATAATTTTATGGGTTTTGTTTTTATGGTGTTTTCCACGTAGTACAATTATACCTTTATTCTGCAGGTCAGTATGATTACAGCAATACCACATTGATATAGTTTTTCTTGTGTTTTAATACCCAAGAAAAAAAATATTTTCTTTGCATCACCATATTCTGACCCACACAACTTTCTTATATTTCATCTACAAAGCTGTGTGAGGGTTTATTTTTTGCAAGATGATCTATACATTTTATTGGAAACATTTTGGAGCGTCTAAGACTTTTTGACGACTTTTTATTAAATTTTTTGGGAGGTGAGGAAAAAAACTGTTATGGCATTCACCATATAGGATAAATACAACAGCAGGGACCCGCCAACTATATCACCTGCTCACCTTCTGAGCAGGCGCCATCCTTGAAGAACTGACTACATGTACAGAGGTTGGCCTTATGGGGGTTAAGACCTACTCTTAAAAAAATCAGACCCAATCAAGGGACTTATACATAGAGATTTTATGATGGCACAAAAATTCTATTTGGTTCTGTAAGTCACAGGATGTAACAAAACAGAAAATGACATAGTGGGTCAGAGGTCAGCAACCGTCAGCACTACATCTGCTGTGAAACTACAACTACCAGCATGGACATTTGCTTCGCTGTTCTTGCATAGAAGTGAGTGCACAATGTCCTTGTAGCGGGAATCCAGCAGGGTGGCCACCCAGTAATCAGCACTGGTTAGAATGTGGGCAAATCGGCAGTCATTGTGCAGGCACTGCAGCATGTAGTCGCTTATGTGTGCCAGGCTGCCCAGAGGCAAGGACAAGCTGTCCTCTGTAGGAGGTGTATAATCTGTGTCCTCTGTATCCCCCCAGCCATGCTCCAGTGATGCCCATGAGCTGCTTTGGGTGCCACCCTGCTGTGAACATGGTTCCTCCTCCTCATCATCATCCTCCTCCTCCTCCAGAACTGTGTCCTGGCTGGACAGTTGTTTTCCTGGCCTCTGTTGGTGCAGGAATTCACCCTCCGAGCCACCTGTGCATGACTGGCCTGATAATCATGGAAATGATCCCTCTTCCTCCTCCTCCTGTGCCACATCCTCTTCCATCATCGCCCGAAGCGCTTTTTCAAGGAGACATAGAAGTTGGATAGTAACGCTGAGAATGGCGTCATCGGCACTGGCCATGTTGGTGGAGTACTCGAAACAGCGCAACACGGCATGCAAGTCCCGCATGGAGGACTACTCGGTGGTGAAGTGGTGCTGTTCCCCAGAGCGTCTAACCTGTGCGTACTGCAAATGAAACTCCAATATCGCCTGCTGCTGTTCGCAGAGTCTTACCAGCATGTGAAAGGTCGAGTTCCACCTTGTGGGTACATTGCATATGAGGCAGTGAGTGGGAAGCCGAAGTTACGCTGCAGTGCAGACAGGCGAGCAGCAGCAGGGTGAGAAGGCCGAAAGCGTGCACAGACAGCTCACACTTTCTGCAGCAGCTCTGACATATCAAGGTAATTTTTCAGGAACCTCTGCACCACCAAATTCAGCACATGCACCAGGCAAGGGATGTGCGTCAAACCGTCTAGGCCCAGAGCTGCTATGAGATTTCGCTTAAACAGATGAGTTTCAAAACAGCCTGCTGTCGTTTCCCCCTGGCTGTGCTAAAGTTGGTGGTGCAGGTGTTGCCCTGACCGGATGAGGAGGCAGTAGAGAAGGAAGCCAAGTAGGAGGAGGAGGCAACAGGAGGCAACGAGAGACATCCTGCAATCCTCGGTGGCAGAAGGACTGCTATCCACCTCAGGCTCAGCCGCCACTGCATTTACCCAGTCTGCAGTTATGGAGCTATAATGTCCCTGCCCGTGCTTACTGGTCCACGTATCGGTGGTAATGTGGACCTTACCACAGATGGCGTTGCGAACCTGATTTTGTCCGCCACTTGGTTGTGCAGGGCAGAGATGGCTAGCCTGGAAAAGTAGTGGCGGCTGGGAACCACGTACCATAAGGTTTTTAAAATTTTCTGTCTCCACCAGACGGAATGACAGCATTTCAAAGGCCAGGAATTTTGAAATGCTGGCATTCAAGGCCAGGGATCGCTGGTGGGTAGGGGGGTACTTCCTCTTTCTCTCCAGTGTTTTGGGGATGGACAGCTGAACGCTTCCATGGGACAGTATGGAGATGCTTGGTAACGGTGGTGGTATTGCTGCCACATCCTCTGTTTGCGGGGTGGCAGGTGCCACTGTCACTCCAGAGGGGGAGGAAGAGGCCAAGACAGAGGGAGCAGGAGGAGCCAGAGATCTTTTGTGGTTTTTGAGGTGTGTACTCCACTGTAGCTCGTGCTTTGCATTTAGATGCCTGGTCATGCAGGTGGTGCTCAGGTTTAGAACATTTATGTCTCGCTTTAGCATGCAGACCACACCAGGGAACTCCTTGGAGCTGGCTTTGGTGTGCTCTGGGTGTTGTGGACAGTAGCAAGCATACTGGCTAGGGGACGGCCACTCTGCTTTTGCACCCTGCTCCCTCTTTTGCTGTGCGGCAGGCGCTATGTGACGACCACCTCTTCCTCCGAACTGCACACGTCACTTGCATGACCTTGATTCCATGTGGGGTCCTAGCGCCTCATCATCCTCCACATCATCTTCCACCACTCCTCACCCCTGCCCTCATTGCTGGTCTGCACACTGCAGAAAGACTCCGCAGTTGGCACCTGTGTTTCGTCATCATCAGAGAAGTGCTGCGGTGGTCCTCCCATGTCCACATTCTAAAACATAAGTTGTTGGGCATCAGTGCACTCAATCTCTTCCACCTCTGGGGCAGGGTTAGGTGGATGGCCCACGAAAACCCTGCCAGCAGAGTCATCAAAAAGAATAAGAGACTTCTGCATGACTTGAGGATCAGACTGCTTGCCTAATTTGTAAGGGGGTGAGGAGAAAGACAGATGCCCATGGGCTGCAGGTGCAGGTGGGTATATGTCACCCACCAAACTAACAGATGGATTATCTATATTAATTTCCCTGTCACGTATGCAGTGCAGGTGTACCTCATACAAAAAATGGGTATATGTCACCCACCGTTCTAATAGACTGATTAACTATATTAATGTCCCTGTCATGGATGTAGTGCAGGTGTACCTCGCACAAAAAATGGGTATAGGTAACCCACCGAACTAACAGACAGATTAACGATTATATTTTTGTGTCAGGGGTACAAAGATGGTGCATTGCACCCACAAAAATTCGCTTAGGTAACCCACAGAATTAACAACCAGATTAATTATTATATTTCTGGGTCAGGGGTGCAAAGATGGTGCATTGCACCCACAATAGATCGCTATAGGTCACTATGGCTTCTAGCTATGGCTTCTAAGAGCCCACAGCTTAAAAGCTTGTTGATTGGCTGTCCTGCAGCCTTTCAACAAGCTTTATTAAATGCCCGAACACTAAACTCGAACTTTTGCTGCAAAGTTCGGGTTTGGGTCCGGGTACCTGAACTCACAAAGTTCGGTACGGACCCTAACTTTGCAGTTCGGGTTCGCTCAACAATAATCATGGACAATGGGGGCATATCGCTAGGATATGCCCCCATTGTCTTATAGGTGCACCTATATTGAGAACGGAGCCCCGCAAGGAGGTGGCTGGAGGACTCCGGTCCGGCCACCACCAAGCCGGCTTCCCATAGAGGTGAATGGAAGCGTACCGTGCATGCGCGGCCCCCACTCCTGTTTATTTCTATGGGGCCTATGGTCCCATTGAAAATGAATGGAGGGCGGCCGCGCATGCGCAGTGCGCCCTCCTTCAATTGCAGGGACCTGTTCTTGATATAGGTGCGGGTCCCAGTGGTAGGACCCACACCTATAAGACAATGGGGGCATATTTTACCGATATGTCCCCATTGTCCATGACGAGACAACCCCTTTAAGGTCTGTGAAGACCGAAACATCAAAAGATATCTAGATACTAGATACATTTTATTTGGATTATATAGAAATTTTATGCATGCATTGACTGTGTAAATAAAAACAAGTTTGTCACTTTTGCATCAACATTGGGAGAGTGCCCGATTCCATTTCTAATATATGTTTTTTTTCATAAGCACCTCCCCCATCTATTTTGCTGCCTACAGTGCGTCCCATTTACTAGTCAATTTTGTGCTTATTTTTTGTGCTAGCAGAGTACTGGATTCCATTCCTAACAAAAAAATAAGGACAATCATGTATACCCTCACAACCTGCAATTAGTTAATCAATATAAAAATGTTATGAAGCATGATATCTAATGCAAAGCAATTTAACAACAATACCCGTAATGTAAAAATAATTGTCCGAATTCTAGTAAGTACACAAGTCTGACACTGACTTCCTTTTGGGGCAGTCTGTGTCAAATAGGCTTGCAGAAATCTATGTGCTTGCCACCCCATTCAAGGGAACTGAACTTGAGACATAACTAGAAATAAGTGGGCCACATAGCAAATTTTTGCTCAGGTCTCCAACCAATCATCACAGTGAAAGGAGCTCCATGTTCCTGCAAGTCATGCAACCATTTTATTTTTGTTTACACAGACAAAATGCAACGTCCATAAGACAGCTGAGATGAACACTGCATTTTGTCCTGTTTAAGTGAAAAAGCACAGATACAGTACATTAATGAAGGGGAAGCAGAGCTCAAAGTGTGCCATGGACCCCTTTCAATGTGATGATCGGCGGGGGTGCTGGAACACAACTTATCAAACAGCTATGACCTAAATTCTATGGCCTAAGTTGAGGGACACAGCAATGTAGAGAAGGCAGGGAAAGTGGGAGACATTATCTCTAGTCCTATGTAACACACCAGATAACAGTGATAATTCTCCAAGTAGAGATAATGTAGTAGATGTTACTGCAGTCCTATGGAACACCACAGATAACATAGTAATAACTTTCTGAGTACAGATAGTAGATGCCAACTACCAGGCTGAAGACTCCTCACTGGGTGGGTTCTCCTGCGTGATTTGGGTTGGCGCTTCAGCTCCTTTACAAGATGCACCTTGATGAGGGGCCTGAGTGAAGGAGGAAGGGGGTCTGACTTGACCACTGTCTGGCTCCTGCAATTATCAATATATTCCTCTGTCTAGTGCAGCGCTGGACAGAGGAGTCAGACTGCATGCCTGATCTGGGCCCCCTGCTGATGCCCTGTCCAGACCCAAGGCCTAGTGGGCCTTGCGTCCCTGTTGTTATGGCTCTTATGGTGGAAGTTATGTCCTAATTGGAACAGATTTTCAGTCGTGCACATTTCTGCAACAAAATCTGCAGCCTGTGAAGGTGCTCTAATAAATCTTGTGCACAGGAAAACTGCCTGTAACAGCTACAACCCTGCGAGAACCCCAAGAATGCTTTACTAATAAATTAGGTAAAGGAAGTTTACCCACAATCTTTATCCTCCGTCCTCTGAGATAAAAGTCTGAGCTAAGGATCCTCTGTGTATGTATATACACTATATGTGTTTGCAGATGTATGTACTGTATATGCCATTGCTGTCATTGCGTTTAAGAGAGAAAGGGGAAGGAGAGTAAAACTTCATAAAATATTAACAAAAAGAGATAGATCTTTTTTTAATGAAAAGATGTTAAGTCCTAGGAGACTACAAGGTGTTATATGCTCATTTTCAGGGCAATTGGAGCAACTGTAATTCTTGTAGAATTGTTTGGAACAAGAATCAATTTTTTTTTAAAGATTCAGCAAATCCGACAACAAATTTCAAGAAATTCACTCACCTCTACTCTATTTATATATGTCACCTTTTTTACCTTAAAATATAATAGGTTTGTTGATAGAACATAAAATTGCCTCCTTTTTTCACAGTATGATGCTGTTATTCTTGCCATTAAACTGCAATAAGACACCAGTCCAGTACTTATGTGATGAGAGACTAAGGACTCTTTCACACGGGCATCATGTTTGACGCCCGGATAAGAGGCGGGTGCGTTGCGGAATATGCGCGATTTTTCCGCGCGGGTGCAAACGTTTGTAATGCGTTTTGCACGCGCGTGTGAAAAATCGCAATGTTTGGTACCCAGATCCGAAGCCGGACTTCGTCACTGAAGTCCGGTTTCGGGTAGAGTATTCTGGAGAATTTATTATTTTCCCTTATAACATGGTTATAAAGGAAAATAATAGCATTCTTAATAAAGAATGCTTAGTAAAATGAAGAGGAAGGTTAAAAATAATAAAAGTTAACATACCTTAGCCACTTGATCGCGTAGTTGCGATCTGTCTTCTCTTTTCCAGCATCAGCTAACAAGTAAAGGACCTGTGATGACGTCACATCACATGGTCCAATCACATGGTCCATCTTAAGTTAACTTTTATTATTTTTAACCCCTTCCTCCTCATTTTTCTAAGCATTCTTTATTAAGAATGCTATTATTTTCCCTTATAACCATGTTATAAGGGAAAATAATAAAGAAATTCATAGAAATGAATGGGTCCGGATTCAGTGCGGGTGCAATGCGTCCTCCTTAAGCATTGCACCCGCGCGGAAAACTCGCCCGTGTGAAAGGGGCCTAAAGGCGGCAATACGCAATACATTTAAGGGCTTATGCACACGAAAGTGTGTGCCGTGTGCCCATGCTATGGACCGCAAATTGCACCGTTTATCGGTATGGTGATGGTCAGATCATTTGTAGGAACAATTTGACAGACGAGGGATTAGCTGAATTCTGTCCGATCACAGTCTTAGGGCTCATGCACACAAACATGCGCCCCGTGCCCATATTGTGGCCTGCAAACAGTGGGCACATTAACTTGAATGGGTCATCAATCCACAAGATACGAAGCAGGGCGGTGGAACAGATCCGATGCCCACAGAAGCACTTCAAAACGATTTCAATGAACATGTCCTATTTTTTGCGGTGTGTACACCCATTCAAGTAAATGGTCTGCATCCACAAACTGTGTGTACATGGACGGTGCAATTTGCGGTCCATAGCATGGGCACACGGCACACATGTTCGGGTGCATAAGCCTAATTGCCATTGCCGGCTTTAGTATCTCATCACTTAAGTACTGGACTTGTGTCTTATTGCAGCTTAATGGCAAGAATAACAACATCATTCTTACTGTGAAAAAAGTAGGCAATTGTATGTTATATCAACAGACCTATTATGTTTTAAGAGAAAAAAAGGCGACATATATAAACAAAGTAGAGGTGAGTGAATTGTTTGAAATTCGTTTTGTCGGATTTGCCGAATTTTTGAAAAAAAATTTGATTCTTGTTCCAAACAATTCTAGATGAATCGAAGTTTATACACACTCCAGTTTCTGCACAAGAGTCCAAAAATTATACCTTTATGGGGACAGAATTCCTGCCCTTATTTAAACACTCACAGTCTCTCATCACACAAGTGTCAATAGTCAGAAGAAAGATTGGCTTGTTCTGCACAAGCATCCAAAAATGATGCATTAAGGGGGCAGAATATGCTGCTTGTATTTATACACACACAAGTGATAAATGTCAGAAGAGTGGCTTGTTCTGAACAAGCTTGGTAAAAATTCTCTCTTTTAATTTGGAGCAGCAGCAGTACAGTGTGGATGTGGAAAGGGTAGGGTAATAGTGGCATGTGACCCCGATAGTAGCAGCAGCAGTAACAGCACAGACAGCAGATTTGTGTGGCAGAAGTAGTAGTAGAGACTGTATAATGGTAATGTTAGTGGCTGTAGTGGTAGTTGTAGTAGGGGTCAGCAGCAGAGAATAGCAGCTACAGAGGCAGCAGCCATACTGTACGAAGCATGATGGTAGGCAGGCAGACAGCTTCAGTGGCATAATGGCACAAGCCATATGTTATGGAACAAAATGGTAGGCTCGCAGACAGTGGCATGATGCTGGCAGCAACCATACGGTACCTAACAAGATGGTAAGTATGAGAGACTAAAACCAGCAATACATGGCATATACATGGCGGCAGCAAGGTTCAAAACATGATGATGGCAGACAGCAGCTGAGGTATGATGGGCAATCGTTAGCACGATCCATACCTTGTTTATTTTGGCAAAAAGGATGCTTTGTACACTGGTGAAAGATAACTGTTATTTGGGTGTTACAACAACCCCTGTCGTGCTGAAGACCCTCTCTGAGATGACATTGGAGGCTGGGCAAGAGAGAACAGAGAAAGCATACTAGACCAGTTCAGGCCACTGTTCTGGTCCGCCTGCACAGTTATCCATGGGGTCAGGGAACACACTATGCGCTGAAGAAAGGCTAGAGTCCAGGTAGGACTGAATCAGGTGTGCCGATTTATTTCAGCCTGGCGCAGCACATGAAAGAATTGCTCCATCACATTGAAAACACTGAACTAGCTGCTGCAGTTTCTGCTGTTTGTGGCAGAAGAGGCAAAGAGGTGGATAACTCTGTGGGAGGATGGAGAGGGGCCTCAGATACACTGGTTGCAGGTGTCTGCTTGCCAAAAGCTGTGGAAGCTTTGTATAAATTGTTTCCTGGTAATAAAGTAATTTGGTTTGCCTTTCGGCGACAGGAAAACATTTTCCTATTTTGCTTTGATAGCGAGGGTCTAAAAGCATGGCTATTTAGTAATCATCCGCCTGTCAGTACATAAGCCAGCAAGTATACAGCTTGCCATTCTGTCCAGCGTTCCAGGACCCAGTTCTATCATGCTCTGCCCCTCACTCAAATGATTGGTCATCATCCCCCTCCTCCATGAGACTTTCACCTTGTGGGTTCATAGCAGCCACAGAGCAGCCAGCAAGATGTGCTAACTTTTTTTCCGCTGTCATCCTTTGTGGCATTTGCTCTAAGATAATAAATGTCATGAAATAATTAATGCTGCAGTTGTCCCTGCTAACATATCTCTCTGGAGGCCTCTTCGAAAGGCGTCTCTAATGAGCTGCCACTGCATAACCTCAAAACAATACATGCACCCTGCTGAGGTGGCCTAGTGCATGACAGAATCATTCACCACTTTATGCCACTCTTAGAGACTCTCCAGCATCTGAGAGGCAGAATTCTGGCGAGTTGGAACATTGCAGATCAAGCTGTGTACTGGCAGACCGTTCTGTTGATGCAAGTCCAGGAGGGCGTTCCTTGCCACATAAGAATGGCTGAATGTGAGTGTAGTCTCCTGGATATGGCCAGCACCTTCTGCAAACCAGTGTACTTTTTCAAAAAGCATTGCACAACTAGGTTTATCACATGCACCATGCAGGGAGCATCAGTTATTTCCCCCAAATGCAGCACAGCCACAATGCTCTTGCCATTGTGGCTGACCGCTTTTCCCAGTTTGAGTTGGTAAGAAGACAGACAGCAATGTGCGATGCACTTTAGCATGTGATAGGCTGCATGGCTACTCTCGGCCAGGCCAATCAACTCCAACGCCGCATAGCAACACTTCACTTTACATATATGATAGGAGGGAGGGGGAGTGGGAGCAATGCTCTGCCCTGTTGCTGTTGGGGTGTCCATGGAGGAGGAGGTGGATAAGCGGCTAGTGTGGGAACCAGAACAACACAAACATGGAGCTGTCATTAGGACCTAGCCTTCTTGCTGCAGTCACCATGAAAAACATTGACCCAGTAGGCCGTGAAAGACATGTACTCATTTTGCCCGTAACAGCTGCTTCAGGTGTCCATCGTGACATGCACCTTGATGCACAGCGAGAATTGCAAGGAGCGTGCACCTTGATGCACAGCGAGAATTGCAAGGAGCGGCCCATGTTCTTTGCCACATGGCAATGTAAGTCAGGGATAGCCTTTGGGGAGAAATAATACTGGCAAGTTATCTTCCAGTGAGTGAGTGCAAGCCATCAGCTCCCTAAAGGCAGCATAATCCACTAAGTGGTATGGCAGAGACTGTACCATCTGGAACTTGTAAAGCATGTGATAGAGATGTGAATATCATTCTTTAGAAGTCAAGATGGCCCCCATTTCCTCCAGCTTTCGGACGCCTTATTTACTCAAGGTGGAAACAAAGCACAAAGGTTTTGCCTATCTAAGAGGATCCTCCTCCCTGATGTGTCATATATGACGTATGCTGCATTGATGTTAATGTGAAGCCATTACAATATGGTGCTGGTACCTAGATGTTTACATAGCTCACATACCAAAAGATTGTAAAATAGTGCAAAATGCACAGAAGCTAAGTGTCATCTCCTCCTTCGCTAATGTATTCCAGCCAATGGAACAATGCCAAGAGCCTCAGGGGGATGCCCCCTCTGATGTACATATATACTGATTAACTTCCTGTAATAAACGAGAACTACTTTGATCCTGCCTGGTGTCAGTGTTGTTTCTTGCATGCATGTAAAATCCTAGGACTAAGCTAATTTGGAGCTGCAGAGCAAACATCTTTGGCTCTGATTGAGAGCAGCTTTAACAGTTTGGCGCCCAACGTGGGCTAGAGAGAAGGTAACATCGGTAGCCGAAGGTCTGGGTTCCCGGAGCACAGTGGATGACACTTGAGGACAGGGACTGCAGCCCCAGATACAAGGTAAGAAAACTGGTTACCTTGCCTGCCTCTTGTTAAACCCCGCAGTGCTGTGGTAATCTTTTCTGCTGGTCGATTGTTACACTGTGAGTAGCAGCCCTCGGCTGATGTTGAAATCTCGAGTCCCTAGAACCTTAGACTGAGAAGAAATAGGTTTGCTCTGCTGTGGGTTCCTTTTTTATGTTTTTGTGTCGGGCGCCTTCCCAGGCAACAGACAAGCAGAGCAAGAAGACCCCTGGCAGGGGGAGGAAAAGGGAGGGGACTACAATAAATTTCTGCCTGAACTGGAAAATTCCCAGAGGTGGTGGCAGGTGGATTAGTCCGTCCTGGGGACTACAATAAATTTCTGCCTGCACTGGGGAATCCCTAGAGGTGGTGGCACATGAATTAGTCCATCTTGGGGACTACTATAAATTTCTGCCTGAACTGGGAAATTTCTAGAGACCCTCCAGAGGCGGTGGCAGATGGATTAGTCCGGGCTGGCAAAACCAGACGTGGGAGCCAGGAAAAAATCCTGAGCTCTACTTGCTAGGAGGGGAGGTGCCGTTTGTCTTTGTCTTGTTTGTGATTGAGTGGTTAAGCTCAAGGGACAATCTCCGCCCCTGCCTGAGGGCCAGTATACTGCCCCATAGCTGGTAGCACGAGAAGAAGGAAGAAAGCACGTGAAGCATTATAGGAAGTTGATGAAAATAGCTGGATGTAATGAGAATGGAGGGCTTAGCTCTGAAGTGTGGAAGTAAGTAATGAGACAGTGTGATGGAAAATTGAGTTTTGAAGGTTTGCTTGGTGCAGTGCAAGCATGGCAATGGACAGCAAATCGTCTGGCTGCCAATGGGGAATCAGAGAGATTGGACGAAAATTTGAAAGTTTATGTTTATACGACAGGAAATCCAGAGCCACCACCCTATAATGGCACTGGAGAAATAGCACTGGACACAGCACACCCAGTAAGACCACGCCCACAGAGTGAAGTTTCAGTGGGAGGGTCTGCGGGATGTACATGTATACATTGTGGGCAGCAAAATTCAGTGACAGAAGGTGTGGTGACAGAAGAAGTCCAAATAAGCAGATGAAGCAGGTGAGGAGATGGAAGCCCCCCAAAACTCTGCGGTAAGCTCCCCTCCCATTTTGCAGCCGCAAGGTGCAGAGGAGGCGTGGCAAGCCGAGGAAGCCACAGGGAGATGAGCAGAGCAGCAGTGTCACGGCCGCTGTCTTCAGCCGTGACCTTCCCTACATTCGTGTGCTGCAGCTCCTCGCTGCAGCTTCGTTCCATTGTGTCTGTATGTGGTATTGTATGGGTTACTCCCGTGTGTCTTTCTGGAGTTAATCCTCTGTCTGCTCCATGGGTGTGGCCTCTCTGCTACACCCATGGAATCTGTATTTAAGGCTGAGGTTTCCTCAGTTCTGTGTCAGCTCTCCTGGTGTGTGCTTGTCCTGTCCTGCTCCTGGTGTGTACTGTCTCCCATGCTGCTGTCCCATGGGATCCGTGTCCGTCTGTTCTCTGTAGGTTCCCCTACTTGTTCATTGTTGTTGCACTGTTGTTGTCCACTGTTTGTTGTCTCAGGCTATGTTGTCTGTACTCCTGTGTCTCTGCTTTGAGTTCGCCTGTTCTGTAATGTCTTGCCTTGCTATGTTTCCGGTCTCCTCCGAAAGGGGGTCTGTCGTTCCTCGGAGGGGGAGCATTCATCTCCGTCCATGCTCTGTGTTCAGCAAGCTCTTGCAGCTTCCTTGCGGAGCAAGACCTTCTCTGTCCATTGCCACTCCTGTGTCCTTGCCTGTACTCCCGTTCGTGTTCCCTGTGTATGTCATGTTGCTCTGTACCGTCGGTACATGCTTGTACCAGTTGTCACTCGCTCCTGGGGTCACTGTCTAGCTCACGCTCCAGAGTGGACCCTGGCAACTTCCTGCGGCAAAGCCTATCCCTACCATCTGGGACCCTAGTGAACACCAGGAGTTGCTTAGTCACGCCCCTCTGGAGTATTACTAGACAGTGGCACAGTGGGGGTTCCTCCCACTGCATTGACGGTACGTAGAGCTTATGTTTCTCTATTGTTTTCCATTTGTACATTAAACACTGTTTAGACCGTACCTTTGTATCTCGTTTATTGTGAAATGACGCGGAGGTCTTTCGCGGGACCTCCAACTCGTGACAAGCAGAGAGAGAGAGAGAGACAGGCTGGTTGCCAGACTGGCCGGACAGGTAGATATTTTGGCCAAACAAGCCCAGACTTCTCCACCTGAGATAAATTAGGAAGTCCTACACAAGCCACTAATTTGGTAAACTCCCTTCCTGACACAGAACAGCACCCCATGCCCTTTTATAGAGCATTAGAACAGATTAGGAAACACACTCTGCCACATTGAGGGATTTAACAGGATTTACCCAGATTAAGGAAGGAGATTCTTTCTGGCCAACAAAGGAAAAAGACCTACCACCTCCAAACAATGGAGAGGAGGGGTTTCTGAAAAACTACTAATCTGGGGAACCGTTCTGTGACCTGTTAGAACAATGGGCTAGGTCCAGGCTGGCAGATCAGGCAATTTATATTCAAGACATGAAACAAGATAAGGGAGAGTCAGTGGACAACTTTGCAAATCGAAAGGAACAAATGTTTAAAGATCTGGGTTTTACCAAACAAGACCCAGTACAGACTAGGATGCTGTCTAGTGCTTTTGCTGATAAACTAAAACCTCACATCCAAAAACCACTAAAAACTGCTCGACCAGACTACCGTTTAGTTCCTATTGAGAGTCTTGAGACATTAACTCCGGTAGCAAAAGGTATAGAAGCAGTCCCCACCTAGCATAATGCTCGTAACAGGGGAGAATGCCCCCCCTTCCCCCGAGGAGATAACAGACCCACCTGTCTATGGGTGCTGCCAACTCGGACATTTCAAGAGAGAATGCTGATTGCCGCGGCCACCCTTCCTCCTGGACAAAACTTCTGACATTGTATTGGGTCACCCTCTGCAGATTTTGGCCCCCATGACATGTCTGCAATCCTCCAGCAAACTCAGCCAAAACACCTATCAGCTGCCAGACACCTTTGTATGCAATGTTCACTTCTCCTCCCAGACACTGTTACTATCTCTAGGTGTCACGTACTCAACCCCACTTCCCTCCTTCCTTTTTCTCAAGGGGGATTGCTGAAGAGGATGATGTTTATGCTGATGATGATTTTTACTCTGGAGATTGCCATGAATGCCTAGGGTTGATTAAACAAGAGACTGAGACTCTCCAAAATGTAACAGAAGATTTTTTTGGACAACTCTGATCTCACCTTGTTTGTGGATGGATCCCGATATGCAGATGAACAAGGCAGGCATCACACTGGATATTTTGCTGTCACTTCTTCAGATGAAGTGCTACAAGCCCACCGTCTTACTGCTAACAAATCTGCCCAAGAGGCTGAACTGATAGCTCTCACTGAAGCCTGCAGAATGGCTGAGGCAAAAACTGCCAATATATACACAGACTCTAGATACGCCTTTGGAGTAGCTCATGACTTTGGCCCCATCTGGAAGAGCCGCAATTTCATCACGGCAAATGGAACTCCTGTAAAAAATGCTGAAGATATGCAAGCGTTAATGGCCCTGACACTCCCCAGGTGGGTAGCTATAGTCAAAGTCAAGGCACATTCAAAAGCGGATACTCCGGAGGCCCAAGGAAATGCCAGAGCTGATAGAGCAGCAAAGGAGGCTGCAATGAGGAAAAGGGAGGAGGTGAAGATGATGATAGCCCAGACACGATCTAAGGTCGCAAGGGACGAGGCAGGTATACCTCGTGGACTCCTTCTTACAAAGGAGAAGAGGAGAAAGAGGAGAAAGAAGTGTGGTTTGAAAAAGGAGGAGAACTTGATGAAGACAGGATTTGGAGGAAAGGACATCTTCTCTGTTTGCCTCAAAGTCTCTACCCCACAGTAGTCTCCTGGGCTCATGGGCCTACACACCAATGAAATTCTGTGATGAACAATCTCATCTCTTCTATACGGCTTGCCCCGGCCATCTCTACGTTCACTGGCCGACACGTTAATAGCTGCATGGTCTGTGCCAAATGTAATCCTGGGAAGAAGGAAAAAGTCTGTCAAATGTCTACCAAAACCAGTCTTTGCCCATTTCAAAGGATCCAGATTGACCACATAGAGATGCCCCTTTCACAGGGATTTTAATACGCCCTTGTGGTCATCATAGACATGTTCTCTGGATGGCCTGATAGAGAATGATCAAGGACCCGCATTCACAGCAGACGTGGCTCAGGAAATATGGGCCGCATTAGGGTCCCATCTTGCTTTCCATACCACATACAGACCACAAAGCAGTGGAAAAGTGGAAAGAATGAAGGGCATATTGAAACTAAAAAATTTAAAAATTGCACAAGAGACTGGAAGGCCATGGCCAGAGGCTCTTCCTATTGCCCTATTCAGTGTCAGACATACCCCTAGGGGGAAGGAAAAGCTGTCCCCTTTTGAGTTTTTGTTTTGTAGTGCCCCCAAGTTAGGACAGTATTTTCCCCAAGAACTTGCTTTGCAATATGACTGTTTGTCTGCCTATGTACCTGCTCTTTGTAAATATCTGACTGATTTTCGATTATTTTCTTTACTTCCAGATCCCAGCCAGATTCCTGGAAGCCATACCCTTCAACCAGGAGATTGAGTCCTAGTAAAGAAGCACGTCAGAAAGACTCTTGAACCCAGATTTGAAGGTCCCTTCCAGGTTCTGTTGACCACTCCCACCTCAGTGAAACTTGAGGGCAAGAAAATGTGGTTTCACGCATTTCACTGCAAGAAGGTTCCAGGCTTAGAACCAGATACATGTCAAAAATGATATCCTTTCTCTTGCTGATATTTTGGTGGGGGGGATTGAATGAGGGGATGCAATCATTGTATACCTTGTGGGTAAATACTAGTGCTCCAATACAGGTGTTTGAGTTGGACTATTGTGAAGTGGCAGATTGTACATTAATACATCAAGGAAATGTGTATGGGCAAAAGGGAGTTCAGTATTACATTTGCGTAACCAGAGAGGGAAATTAATGTTGTTCTTCATAAAGAGATGTGATAGCAAATACAGGAATAGACTGGGGATACCAATCAGCGGAGGGGGTGTCCCAAAAAGATGACAAGGGGACACCTTTGGTGGATAGACTGCACTTTTCTGACAAAGAAAGATCATGGAAAGAAAGGTGTGATCTGACAAAGGTAAAGCCAGGAGAGTGTCACCCTCTGATTCTGGCCCTAGAGAACCCCCAGAAAGTAGACCTGGTGAAGTTCGGGTTCGCCGGGTTCAGCCTGACTTCAGGTCAAAGTTCGGGTTCAGGACCCGAACTTGACCCGAACCCGGACCTCATTAAAGTCAATAGGGACCCAAACTTAACTTTATTATATTCCATTATAACATGGTTATAATGAAAAATAATCGCATTCTTAAGATAGAATGCTAAATAAAAAAAATGGCCATTGAGGGGTTAAAAAAAAAAAAAAAAAACTCACCTCATCCACTTGAGTGCGCAGCCGGTATCCTCTTCTTTCTTCAGGACCTGCAAAAGGACCTGCGGTGACGTCATCGCAGGTCCTGCTGAATGAAGATAGAAGGACATTATTTAATTACGCTCCATGAAACAGAAACCTCCATTAGTGAGACAAAAAATGAGGTCGCCAAATGGAAAAAAAAAAAAGGTGGGATAGAACTTGATCATAAATTTCTGAAAGATAAAATCACAGATCTTGAAGATAGATCCCGTAGAGGAAATATCCGGTTGATAGGTTTCCCTGAAAGGACAGAAGGGGACGATCCTGGGGGATTTATTCAGAAATGGCTAATTGACTCAATGCTCTGGGACTGCTTGTCCCTATGAGATTAATACAATGTATACAGAGTGAATCTGGATCGCACATCCTCAGTACTATGCTTTTGATATAACGACTGTCCTTCAGCATAATTACGTGGCGTATCCGCCCAATTTGTAATACATTCTATGCTGTGCATAAGAGGCATTAGTATACAGTTTGATTAAAGAGCATAGGCCCACTTACCGCGACAAGGTAGCCTCTACAAGTGGGGACCTACTCTAACCTCAATGGCGCAGCAGTGCACGGCGACCACCGGCGCCCCAGCACCGCACCAGTAGCAGACGGCGGGACCCAGGAGCCACACACCATCCCCACTGTGCAGCAAAGCCTCCTTGGCTCTGGGCCCCACCACCACAGCACTGAGGCAGCAATGGCAGACATGCAGTACTGCACCATGTGAACGAGTGCAAAGAGTTCACCCAGTCACGACCCTCAGAAAATCCATCTGAGAGGTAGTAGGAGTTTATAAACCCTTTTCAGATTAATGGCTCGCATTATGGCATGGAATGTCCGCCGTTTAGTGGACACTCTAAAGAGGAGAGTAGTATTTGACACTATCTCTAGACATCTCCCCGCGATAGTGGGTCTTCTTGAGACCCATTTTTCACCAGAAAAAAGTTATTATATGAGCAGAAGCTAGGCACGGTACAAATATCATTCCTACCTGTCGGTATACTCTCGAGGTGTAAGTGTCTACATTCACCAAAAAGTTGACTATGAACCTTATGAACAATTGGTAGATAAAGAAGGAAGATTTATATTTTTATATGGCCGATGGGAGGAACTTATATGTGTTCTGTCATTCATATACTGTATATCCCCACCCCCTTTCTCCTCGGAATCTCTTAGGGAATTAGCTAAATTTATAGGTAGGAGGGATAGATGCCCCGTCTTAGCCTTGGGCGACTTCAACTCAGTAATGGATAATGAAAGAGACAGAAAGTCATCCTCTACCAGAGGCAGGGGGACAGTTGGTTCTGCGGCGGTCCTCGGGGGGATCTGCCAGGAGATGGCACTAAGAGACTTGTGGCATTCATTGCATGGAGATAAAATTGCCTTTTCCTGTTATAGCAGGTCCTGCAGGGCACTGTCCAGAATTTACCTAGCCTTTGCCAATATGGAATTTCTTGATAAGATCAAAAGGATGAGGTATCAACCACATGGGATCTCCGATCATTTCCCAGTTTTGCTCAGTGTGGAGAAACGAAATCAACATGTAAGTATAAAATTTTTTAGACTGAATCCATATTGGATTCAGGTAATTGAAGAGCAAGATACCATAGGTAAAGAAATCGTAGATTTCTGGACCCATAATATCGGGTCCACACATATCCTTTTTGTATGGGATGCCCTCAAGGCTATGTTACGGGGCACCTACTTTATTAAAATAGGTAAAAAGCGGGCAAAATTTGTTAGTATTGAGAAGACCTTAGTTGAAAAAGTAAGGAGATTGGAGGTGGACATTTGTAAGCATAATAACGAAACCACCCAACAGCTATTGGTAGGTGCAAAGGGTGAACTTCAAGATTTGTTAATTAAAAAAGCATATACATAGAGCTCTTCTCAATGTACATATAGGGGGGGGGGGGGGGAGGACAGCTCCATCCTGTCATTAGATGCCGAAAAGGCCTTTGACAGGGTAGAGTGGTCCTTACTGTGGAGAACAATGGAGAGAATGAACCTGGGGAAGGATTTCATCCAGTGGGTTTGCCTACTCTATCAAGGTCCGGGGGCAAGTATTAGAATTAATGGGGCAGACTCTGAACAGTTCCCATTGCAACGAGGAACGAGGCAGGGCTGCCCCCTCTGTCCGTTGTTGGAGCCCTTGGCATGCAATATCAGACAGAATGATAACGTCATTGGTTTTGGGGGGAAAAGGGATGGTGACAAGATTATCCTATATGGCGATGATGTTCTTATCTTTTTAAAAGATGGATGGAGGGAGTTGCCCCCTGTAATGAACATCATAGAAGTATATGGTTCAGTATCGGGATATAAAGTTAATTGGAATAAATCGGAGCTACTACCTCTGGTCCGGCCGCCCCCCTGCGGCACTTCTAATGTGAGGATTCTCGCCCCCACTGATTCCATAAGATATCTGGGAATTAGAATTAGTGCAGATTTAGCACAATACTACTAAATACTACCCCTTTAATTAATGGGGTGAAAGAAAAAATCTGTATTTGGCAGAAATTGCCTTTGTCGCAAGTCGAGAGGATTGCACTTGTGAAGATGGTGGTCCTCCCCATCGTCCTGTACACAATAATTGCCTGGCCTGTATGGATAGACGACTCCTATCTTTTTAAAAGAGTGATAAATGATTTGATCTGGGGGAGGAGAAGGGGGAGAATTAAGCAAAAGTATCTCTGGCTCAATGAGAAGGATGGGGGTCTTTCCCTCCCCTTCTTTCAGGGATATCATCTGTCGGTGCAGATGCGGTGGTGTATGTGTGATGGGGATGATCACCATCTTTCCTTTCTTTTTAGTGACTCCTTAGGATCTTAAAGGGACATTTTCACTGTACTGAAAACAGGTTATCTTGGGATAAGAGGGAAGCAATGTCTCATTAGCCATTCACTTCATAAGGCTTGGAATAAAATTAAAGATATATTGGGAATCACACATTCCACTTATTTCACACCTCTTTGGCAAAATGTAAAACTAAAAGAATTTTTTACAATCTCCGAGTATGAATATTGGAATCGTCTGGGTATTAATAGACTATCTCCCATTATATCTTGTGGTAATATATTACCTTTGGATAAATTAATACAAAGCACTGAAGTATCTTTCATAAGTAGATTTAGATATGCACAAATTTTCCATGCTTTCACTTACACTCAAGATAGGCGAGTTTTTGACGGGCTTAGATTTTACTTTCACAGATTTCAAATATATTAAGAAAAAGAGAGTCAGTGTTGGAAGTGCCCGGCAGTACTGCCCGGCGGTTCAGGATTTATGGTGTCGGATTTATGAAGAATTGGGGAAGTCCTACAATATTGGATTGAAACCTGACTTTGTACAAGCAATTCTTGGCAACCTCTCCTCTAGAGATTTATCTCTTCACTCCAGAAGTATTTGTCTAAAACATTTTTTGGCCGCAAAAGTCTTGATAGTGAAATATTGGGGCTCTGAAAAAAACAACTCGCTTTCTTTGAGTGGAATGCACTCATCAACACTATCAATGCTTATAAAGTAATAGCGGGTAGGTTAGCAACGTAGAGGGGTGAGAGAAATCCCCCTTCATCTAATAAAAAGGAAATACTGGATATATTGTCGGCTTGGTCCAGCAACAGGGACGGGGAGGATTAGGGTTTTATAATTTTGATATCTGTAATTAAGTGCTGTATTGCCTTATTGTTTCTTTTTTTTTTCAAGGGTAAAAAAAAAAAAAAAAAAAATATATATATATATATATATATATATATATATATTTATTAAAAGTGTGAAGAAAACGGCAGCTTCACTCCCATTCCATCCCCTCCTGGGAGCACGGACAAGACTCCTTGGTAAGTCGGGAAAGATATCCAAATAAAAATGAAAGCTTGGGATAAAGTTGGTTAAATTTCCTGTTTGCTTAAAAAAGGGCTAGCGGTAGGGAGATTAGCAACTATAGAGTTAAGGAGAGAGAGTAATGGATAGCTACAACGGCTGCACATTACCATGCGTGAAAAAAGTGAAGTCAAAATGTTGGATGATAACGTTGTTTTGTGGGGAAATATTCAGGGTAGGGAACGTTGGGGAAAGGGTGGGGGGTACGGTGATTCTGTCATGTGAGAAAATAAGGGGTCATGAGTCTAGGTCTGATGTAAAAATAACACGAGACGTACTGAGGGGTCTGGGGGGGATCCGCCCAGGTGTGCCTCTTAAACTTCAACTCATGATATATGTATTATGCGTTTAGTAACTTGGAATGTGAAAGGCCTGAGATCACAAACCAAGCGTATTGCTATTTTGAGACATCTTAAAAAACTAGATGCTGATGTTGCTTTGTTACAGGAGACACACCTGGGAGACTCGGACTTTTGGAGACTCAGGAAAATGTGGGTGGGCCAGGTAGTGGGTTCCCCATCCCTGGGGAGAAAAGCAGGAGTTATCATTCTGCTCCATAAACGATTACAATATACTATCAAGACACTCGAATCAATAGAGGAGGGGAGAATCTTGAAACTGGTTCTGGAGTCCATGGCTGGCTCAGTCACTATATATAACATATATGCGCCAAATTCTTCCCAACAGTCTTTCTATAAGACTCTGGAATTAAATATGCTACAAGAAGGGGTAGGCAATCTGATAGTTGCAGGCGACTTCAATAGAGTACATGACACTGTAGAAGACAGACGTCGCAGTAACCCACAAGCGGGATCGAAGATAGGCGAGACAGGCACTCTCTCTCCATTGTTGCAAGCCACGGGTTTGGTAGATGTGTGGAGACATCGGCACCCCATGGAAAGAGAGTATACACATTTTTCCCATTCACAAATGTCATGGTCACGGCTAGATCTTTTTTTGTTGTCCCCACACTTGCTGGGGAGAACAAGATCTGCAAAGATCTCAGACATGGTCCTATCGGATCATTCTCCGGTGACGCTGCAGTTACTAGATGATGTTCCACATGGGTCAGATTTCATATGGAGATTCCCCCATCACCTCCTGGTAGATGAAGATTTCATAGATAGACTCAGGGGATGGTGGTGGGAGTTCTCCCAAAACAATAACGAACACAGCTCTAATCACGCCCTATTTTGGGACACAGCAAAGGCGGTACTACGGGGTCAGGTCATGGCGTATACGGCGGGGAAAAAAAGAGAGTCTAGAAAAAAATTCGATGAGGCCACTAGAAAACTTAGATCTATGTACACTGCTTTTCTGAATCACCCGACAGAATGCAATAAACTACAGTGGGTAATGGCCAAACACGCATATGACTACGAACTCGAGCAGACAACTAAGTGGTTTGGAGACCGTAAAAAAGCTGACTTCTTCCAACACGGCAACAAGGCGGGAAAATTACTCTCCAACCTCACTAAGCCTTATGCCACACGACCGCCTACCCATCCCTTAAAAGATGAGAATGGCAACCTCTTTAATAGACCAGAGGACATAGTAAAAATAATGGGGAGATACTACCAATCCCTTTACACCCGAGACCCCTTTATGAGAGACAGGGCGGACGAACTTTTGAATAGGGTATCCTTACCATTGGTGTCAGAAGAAGCCCGAGCGGCGCTAAATTCAGATATAACTGAAGAAGAGCTGAAAATGACCATTAAATCTCTCACGAATGGTAAAGCCCCGGGACCTGACGGCTTTCCAGCCGAGTTTTACAAAGCTCTGGTCGGAGAGGTGACCCCCAGCCTAACCGCACTATACAATGACATTCTGAAAGGTAATAGATTACCGACATCGGGACATTTGGCGTACATAACATTAATTCCTAAACCTGATAGGGATATGACTCAACCAGGGTCTTATAGACCCATATCACTTATTAATCAAGACGTCAAACTTATCTCGAAAATTATAGCTAACAGGCTAGCCTCTATATTACCAGACATCATAGGGGATCATCAAGTCGGTTTTATGAAGGGAAGGTCGGGGATAACAAATATACGTAAAGTCCTCACGATACAAGATAAAATACGAGGGGGATGTCAAGAAGAAAATCCGGCTCTTCTGGCGCTGGACGCAGAAAAAGCCTTTGATAATGTCAGTTGGGAGTGGCTTGAAATGGTTCTAGATGCTACAGGCTTTACAGGAGAATTTCGCAATTGTCTGAAAGCCCTTTATTTTAGACCCCAAGCAAAAATCTATATACCTGGCTACTTATCTGATACAATAACTCTAGAGAAAGGCACAAGACAGGGGTGCCCCTTATCTCCTCTGCTATTCAATCTAGCCCTAGAGCCCCTTGTCTTGTGCCTGAAACACTCTGATCTATATAGGGGCATTGTGGTGGGAGGAGAGGAAGTCAGGGTAACATGTTTCGCAGACGATCTGTTGCTCTATCTGGGCTCCCCCGACTCTCACCTCCCAAAGGTATTGGATGCCTTGCTTTATTATGGTTCAACAACAGGGTATAAAATAAATGTGGCCAAAAGCCAAATTCTCTTCTTAAACCCAGGCCAGGGGGACCAACAACAGTATGATACAATAGAGATAAGGAAGGATTATTTGAAATATTTGGGGATAAAGATCGGACGTACTGTGACAGCTCTGTACAAGCTAAATTACCCTCCCCTTATCCAGAAAATAATACATGACCTAAATAAGTGGAAAGATTTGCCACTTTCGCTAAGTGGAAGAGCACATCTGATTAAGATGGCATGTTTCTCTAAACTACTATACCCTCTCCAGACTATCCCTTTGCTTCTTCGGCACGAGGATGTTAGGAAAATTCACTCAGCATTCATAGCCTTCCTGTGGAGAAAAAAAAGACCACGTATATCCTATGAGAAACTAACTCTGCTAAAGTGGGAGGGGGGCCTTCAGCTGCCCAATGTTCGCCATTATAATCTGGCAGCATTATTCCGTCATGTGAGAGACTGGACATGGGGAACCTCTTTTTTCTCGGCCACATCCCTGGAACGGGAACTGGTACGCCCATGGCAGCTAGGGGCGCTGTTACATACCAAGCTTAGAGATATTCCTTCTCACATTAAACAAAATGTGGTACTGCGAGATACTATCATGTCTTGGAAGGCCGCCAGGAAAATATATAGATTACCGATTTATATATCGCCCCAATTGCCATTGTGGTCTCTGCCTTCCTTTCCGCAGGGAAGAGAAAACAAGATGTTCCAGATAGGGAGAGAGAAAGGCATTAGCAGATTATGCCACTTACTGGACGGTCCTGGCCAGGCCCTTCTGACATGGGAAGAGCTTAGAGACAAATACCAGCTCACAGAGGCACATTTCCTCCCCTACCAACAAGTGAAAGCCTATTGCAGGGGGCAGGCGGAGAGAATGGGAGAGGCTGAGAGATTGGTGTGGTTTGAAGCTCTTTTAGGCACTGGAACCTCACTTAGCTCTCTCTCTGAATTATATCACAAGATCCATAGCACTCAAACAATAGGCCTAGTAAATGGCACTTTAAAATCATGGGAAGGGGAACTAGAGGATCAGGATGTACCCAAAAAAATGAGGGAAGGATTTGAATATGTTAGGAAGTCTCTTTCCAATGAACAGTGGAGAGAGACGCAACTACGCATTATGCACGAAGCAACATACGCCTTTGACTTAAAATTCAAAGAGGCCCCAGCCCACTACCTGAGACACTGCCCAAAATGCTCACTGCCTAAAGCAAATCTCCTTCATGGCTTACTAACCTGTCCAGACTTGCAACCATTATGGCAACAAACAGTACAATATATACACAAGGTATGGGGGGTAGAAGTGAAACTTAACCCAATGCAATGTATTTTCCATTATATCCCAAATGATCAAACAGACCCACAAGGTCGGGCAGTAGCGGAAAGTGGGATACATGTGTTACTCATGTCTGTCAAAAAATCTATTCTGAGAAAATAGTTGCAACCGTCGGTACCAGACTGGGAAGAAGTCATGGGAACAATGAAACATGTACTTTATATGGAGCAGCTGGAGATTGAAAGGCACAAAGAGAAGACCATAGGTAGGTTTATTAAAAAATGGAAAAAATTCATTTCAGATGCCTTTTCAGACAACGAAATCCAAGAGTTAATAAAGCCGTTCAGACAGACAAAATGGTATTTAATAGCCCAGCTGAAAGGAACCCTGGGAAGGTTGGGGTTATGATGTATACACCAATGAGGGATAGATGAGGAGAACATCTCTTAAGACCTAGCGACACAGAAAAGACGTAATAAAATCAGATTTTACACAGACAGAATCGCCACAAAGTTAAAAAAGTTTAGAGGGCGTTCAGAATTTGGAAATGTTCTAGAGGGGGGAGGGAACTGCTCGAAGATTAAACTGCAAACTCGACTTGATTAATAAAGGGGGGGGGGAATAGAAAAATAAAAATAAAATCAGGATACCATAATGTACAGCTGCAACACATGATGCGATGTATCACTTCCATGCAAAATGTCTTTATCCATGCCATGTAGGCAATTGATTTGACTTTATCTTCTGTAATATGTATTCTGATAAATAAAAAACAGATGTTTAAAAAAAAAAAAATGAAAGCGTCCAGCTCACCAGTAATACGTGGTTCTTTATTGCTGTGGGGAATTGCTCTGGTAGACAGGCTTGCGGACGCAGTATAGAGGCAAGGTATACAGTTCTCTGGGTAAAGCAGAAGTGTTTTATTCACACTCGGCAAAACAGAAACAGTCTTTAGTGCTTGTTCACACAAGGCAAAACAGAAACAGTCTTTAGTGCTTGTTCACACAAGGCAAAACACACGGCAAAAACATCAGTCCCACAGCAAGGTCACCTGAGTGGTCGGTGTTAGTTCACAACTGGCAGTTAGCTCGGCCACGCAAAGTTTCCACCAGCGGCTTCCAGGTAGACTGCACGCCTGTTTGCAGACTCTTGCTCTCAGCCCTGAAAGCTCCACAGCAACACCAGCAGCTTCCAGGATAATCACCTCCCACCTGCTGAGGTGGCTGCCTTTTTAAAGGCCCGGAAAGTCCGGCCTGGACCGTGGGGAATAGTCTCCCACCCAGCACTTGACTATTCCCAATAAGAGCCGGCCCGGATCGGCTTTGTAGCCATACTAAATATCAATGTGTCAAGCAGCACTAGCTGCTACTGACACACAAAAATCGGCTCTTATCTCACCGAGGCCAGGAACCTCGGTGACACGTACCTTCCGTCGACGACGGAACCTTGCGCCCTCTTACATACCCCCCTTTGTTCAACCTTGAGGGGTGAACACACATGAGACAGTGGACGCGGGACAGGGCATCTGCATTACCCTGCAAGCGGCCTGCCCTGTGTTCTACTGAGAACTTGAAGTTCTGTAAGGACAGGAACCACCTGGTGACCCGAGCATTCCTCTCCTTGGCCTGGCTCATCCACTTGAGAGGGAATGGTCGGTCACCAGACGGAACCTCCTCCCTAACAAGTAATAGCGGAGAGACTCGAGTGCCCACTTGATAGCCAGGCACTCCCTCTCCACTATGCTATACCTGGTCTCGGCTGGGTTGAGCTTACGGCTCAGGAAGACAACGGGATGTTCTTCGCCGTTGACTTCCTGAGACAGTACAGCACCGAGGCCTACCTCTGAGGCATCCGTCTGTACTATGAACTCCCTGTTGAAGTCGGGCGTCACCAAAATCGGGGACCCACACAGGGCCGACTTCAATGCAGAGAAAGCCTCTTCTGCCTTCTCACTCCAGTGAACCTTTCCGGACTTTCGTCCTTTCAACAGGTCTGTCAATGGTGCTGCTATCGTGGCAAAGTGGGGCACAAACCTCATGTAGTACCCTACAATCCCCAGGAACGATTTTACCTGCCTGGTGGTGACCGGTCGGGGCCAATTACGTATTGCCTCTATCTTATTTACCTGCGGCTTGATGACTCCCGCCCAATGACATACCCCAGATACTTGGTCTCTTCTAACCCAATTGCACACTTTTTTGGATTAGCGGTTAGTCCAGCTTTTCTAAGGGCATCCACTACCGCCTGCACTTTGGGCAAATGGCTTTCCCAGTCGGTGCTGTGGATGACTACATCATCTAAGTAGGCCGAGCGTACCGACGATGAGGTCGCAGCACAATGTCCATTAACCTTTGGAAGGTGGCGGGGCGCCATGCAGGCCAAAGGGTAATACCTTATAATGATACAGGCCCTGCGGGTAACAAAAGCAGTTTTTCCTTGGCCGACTCCGTTAAGGGTACCTGCCAGTACCCTTTAGTGAGGTCTAGCACAGAAAAATAACGGGCTTGCCCTAAATTCTCAACAAGCTCGTCTACCCGGGGCATGGGATATGCATCAAACTTGGACACTTCATTTAACTTACGAAAATCGTTGCAGAACCGCAACGTCCCATCTGGCTTGGGTATTAGGACTATGGGACTCGCCCATTCACTTTTCGACTCCTCAATGACATCGAGCTTCAACATTAATTGCACTTCCTCCGCGATGGCCCGTCGCCGAGCCTCGGGTACCCGGTATGGTTTTAACCGGATCTTGGCCTGAGGCTCCGTGACGATATCATGTTGGATGAGGGAAGTGCGGCCAGGGAGGTCCGAGAACACATCCGTGTTCCGACTGATGAACTCCCTGACTTCCTGAACTTGTTTGGAAGACAGGCTGTCTGCAATTTTACCGTGGTTACTGCTTCACAGGCCTCAAACTGTGGGGCTGGACCCTTTCACCTAGAAGCCCTGGACGGGGGCTGTTGTCGGACGAGTCCCTATCTTTCCACGGCTTTAGTAAATTCACATGGTACACCTGCTCCGGCTTGCGCCGCCTGGCTGGTGTACTTTGTAATTTACTTCCCCTACCTTCTCGATCACCTCATAGGGCCCCTGCCACCTAGCTAGGAACTTGCTGTCAAGGGTAGGTACCAGAACCAAAACCCGATCTCCCGGATTGAAATCCCGTACCCGAGCCTGACGATTATACACCCTACTCTGGGCTTGTTGCGCTGCCTCCATATGCTCCCGGACCAGCGGCAACACCCTTTCCATCCGTTCCTGCATCTGGGTGACATACTCAATGACACTTTTGTGGGGGACGGGTTGTTGTTCCCACGCTTCCTTGGCGATGTCTAACAGGCCCCGAGGGTGTCGGCCATAAAGCAGTTCGAAGGGCGAGAACCCAGTAGAGGCCTGGGGCACTTCTCGCACTGCGAACATGAGATAGGGCAGAAGCAGGTCCCAGTCCCTCCCATCTCTAGACACCACCCTTTTTAACATATTTTTTAAAGTTTGGTTAAACCTTTCGACGAGACCGTCTGTTTGCGGATGGTAAACGGACGTCCGCAACTGTTTAATACGCAGCAATTTACACAGTTCCCTCATAACCTTGGACATAAAGGGGTCCCTTGGTCTGTCAGAACCTCCTTAGGCAGGCCCACCCGGGAAAACATTTCCATTAATTCCTTAGCTATGAGCTTAGCTGATGTATGTCGCAGGGGCACCGCCTCCGGATACCGAGTGGCGTAATCGAGAACGACCAGAATGTGTTGGTGGCCCCTAGCGGACTTTGGTATGGGCCCTATTAGATCCATAGCGATTCGTTCAAATGGTACCTCTATGATTGGTAGAGGTACCAGAGGACTACGGAAATGTGGCTGGGGGCTATTTACCTGACAGGTTGGACAGGACTTACAATAATTTTCTACCTCCTTGAACACACTGGGCCAATAAAACCGCTGCAGTATGCGGTCCTGGGTTTTCTGCCATCCCAAGTGTCCCCCAAGAACATGTTGGTGGGCAAGCTCCATAACGAGCTTGCGATACGCTGTGGGCACCACCAACTGTTCAATAAGCTCTCCCGGATTTTGTTCACCCGATACAACATTTCCTGGTGAACAACAAAACGGGGAAACATTAACTCAGCCCCAGGTTTTTGGGGTTTACCATCAATTATCACAACGTTCTCCCAGGCCCTGGCTAGGGTTTGGTCCCGGTGTTGCGCGGTCCCAAAGTTTTCTCCGGAGACACTGAGGTCTGCCAACTCAGGCCCCGGTGGCAAGCCCTCCATGTCTCCCACCATTACACTCAGTGGGGTTGTCTCCTCCTCTATCACAGAATTAGTGGTCACCCCTACTGCTGGTGCCTCTGCCTCGGGTTCGGGACCCGGACATTTTTCTTCCCCACAGGTAGGCAACCCATTCCTCCACAAAGACCAGAACAGGGAAAGTCCCTCCCCAATATTGCGGCATAAGGGAGCCGTCTCCCCACTCCCACGACATGTGGCACCTCTCTCCCACCCACCGTCAGGGTAACCTTAGTAGTGGGATACTCCCGGCGATCCCCATGTATACAGACAATGGTAAGGGTTCGCCCTTCTGGGAGTTTTTCCGTTACCAACGACTCATGGACCAGAGTTACCAGGCTCCCAGAGTCCAGCAGGGCCTGCACGGAGTGTCCATTAACCATGATGTCACACATTGGAGGGGTGTCCGCGGCCAGCAGAGGGTCAGCTATATACACTGGTTGGGCAAAAAGAGAGGACCGGCGAGCGAACCCGCAGTCCATGGGTTCGGATGCCCTAGGGCAGTTGGCGGCCACATGTCCCCAGTCCTGACAATCCCAACACCTGACCCCCGCAGCCTCCCTCCTCCCCAGGGTATTCCTCCCACGGACCGGAGATCCACGCCCCTCCTTATGAGGTAGGATCCCTTTTCCAGGATCCCGGGTCGGCAACTGGGGCTGACGTGACTTCGGTAGTACCGCAGAGTCCTTCAACAAATCCTGAGTGGCCATATACCTCTCCACCAGGCTAACCAGTTGTTCCAGGTTGCCTGGATCGCCTTGTCCCACCCAGCGCTGTATGGCTCTCGGGAGGGTACGCACAAACCTGTCGACCACGACCCTTTCAACCATCTGAGAAGGGCTCAACAGTTCAGGCTGGAGCCATTTTTTACTAGGTGAAGTAAGTCATAGGCTTGTGACCGGACGGGTCGGGACTCGGAAAACACCCACTGACACACTCTGTGCGCTCGCACATAGATGTTTACTCCCAACCTGGCCAACACCTCACCTTTTAGCCTCTCATAGTCCTTTGCCTCCTCGCAGCTGAGGTCAAAATAGGCCTTTGTGCGTCCCCCACCAGAAAAGGCGCCACCACCTCAGCCCATTGCTCCAATGGCAGCCTCTCTTGCTCGGCGGTTCTTTCAAACACAGTCAGGAATGCCTCTATATCGTCTTCTGGACCCATTTTCCTCAGGGCGGATCGGACTTTGTCCCTGGCGGTAGACACAGTCGGGGCTGTCGTGGTTGCAACTCCTTGCTGGGACGTTCGCACCGACTCCTGCAAGGCTATCAGCTGCTGCATTAGGAGATTGTTCGTCTGCTGCTGTGCACACATAGCCTCCTCATGTCTTTTTGCTGTAGCTCATTAGCCTGTTGCTGCTGTACGTTAGCCTCCATGAGAGCTTTCACAGCAGCCTCCATGTTGCCAGAAACCACAAAAGTTGCAGGCCTGATATATGACATGCAGTCCAACAAAGCAAAAACAAAAAGTTTCGGCGTTCAGGCCAGCCTCACTGCGCATGCCCGCATCCGACACCAAATGTGGGGAATTGCTCTGGTAGACAGGCTTGCGGACGCAGTATAGAGGCAAGGTATACAGTTCTCTGGGTAAAGCAGAAGTGTTTTATTCACACTCGGCAAAACAGAAACAGTCTTTAGTGCTTGTTCACACAAGGCAAAACAGAAACAGTCTTTAGTGCTTGTTCACACAAGGCAAAACACACGGCAAAAACATCAGTCCCACAGCAAGGTCACCTGAGTGGTCGGTGTTAGTTCACACCTGGCAGTTAGCTCGGCCACGCAAAGTTTCCACCAGCGGCTTCCAGGTAGACTGCACGCCTGTTTGCAGACTCTTGCTCTCAGCCCTGAGAGCTCCACAGCAACACCAGCAGCTTCCAGGATAATCACCTCCCACCTGCTGAGGTGGCTGCCTTTTTAAAGGCCCGGAAAGTCCGGCCTGGACCGTGGGGAATAGTCTCCCACCCAGCACTTTACTATTCCCAATAAGAGCCGGCCCGGATCGGCTTTGTAGCCATACTAAATATCAATGTGTCAAGCAGCACTAGCTGCTACTGACACACAAAAAATCCGGCTCTTATCTCACCGAGGCCAGGAACCTCGGTGACACGTACCTTCCGTCGACGACGGAACCTTGCGCCCTCTTACAATTGCATATTCGGTATAAAAACTTCCATAACACCAGGGCACCAGTACAATGTTACGCGTTTCAGGCCTTTACAAATTTAGGTCCTTCATCATGACTATATATATATATATATATATATATATATAAAATAGAAGGATCTTCTATCTTCATTGAGCAGTGCCTGCGATGACGTCACCGCAGGTCCTGTAAAAAGAAGAGGATACCAGTTGCGCGATCAAGTGGGCGAGGTGAGGTTTTTTTTGTGTTTTTTTAACCCCTCAGTGGCCATTTTATTTAGCATTGTATCTTAAGAATGCTATTATTTTCCGTTATAACCATGTTATAGCAGAAAGTAATAAAATCACCCGAACACCGAACTTCAGTGAAAAACTCCAGGTTCGTGTACCCGAACTCGCAAAGTTTGATACGAACTCAAACTTTGCAGTTCGGGTTCACTCAACCCTATTTAGACCAAATGGTCAGGTCATAAATGCCCTTAAGGGGCTTACCTCCCTTTCAGAAGAGCTAAAAAGAAATTCCGGGATAGACAATCCGTGGGGGGAGTGGTTTGACAACTGGTTTAGAAACTGGAAACAGACCCTACTACAAATTGGTACAATAATAATTGTTGCATTGCTGTTGTTTGCGTTAATTGTCTGTTGTGTCATCCCCTGCATTAGGAAGCTTCTGACTAAAGCTGTCGATGATGCTACCCCGGAGATTATTAGGCAAGAGTTTTATGATGAAATTTAAGATGAAAAGCAAAGTCCACAACACTCTGTTGGAGTCCCCCTTTATAACACCATTTGGAAGGACGATTAAAGATAGGGACAGACATCTGACTATTATGTCTAAATCCAGTGTCATGGGAGGCTATTCATTAGGAATAGGATGTCATGGAAGCTGGTGAAGAGGAGAATCGAGACCTAGAGGACAGATGTGTATTGTTAGGGAAAAATGAGATCCAAGGGGGGACTGATAGAGATGTGGATATCATTCTTCAGAAGTCAAGATGGCCCCAATTTTCTCCAGCTTTTGGACAACGCCTTATTTAATCAAGTTGGAAACAAAGCCCAAAGGGTTTGCCTATCTAAGAGGACCCTCCTCCCTGATGTGTCATATATGAAGTATGCGGCAGTGATGTTAATGTGAAGCCATTACAATATGGCGCTGGTACCTAGATGTTTACATAGCTCACATACCAAACGGTTGTAAAATAGTGCACAATGCACAGAAGCTAAATGTCATCTCCTCCTTTGCTAATGTATTCTAGCCAATGGAACAATGCCACGAGCCTCAGGGGGATGCCCCCTCTGATGTACATATATACTGATTAACTTCCTGTAATAAACAAGAACTACTTTGACCCTGCCTGGTGTCAGTGTTGTTTCTTCCATGCATGTAAAATCCTAGGACTAAGCTAATTTGGAGCAACAGAGCAATCATCTTTGGCTCTGATTGAGAGCAGCTTTAACCCCTTCCCGACACATGACGTACTATTACCTCATGGAAGGCACTGCCTTCCCGTATTTGGACCCAATAGGAGGGGTCCGGCAGTCCATGGTAGTTGGGCCTCTGCTCTATCTGCCACATAGAAGGGGTTTGTGTCAGGTGAGGGAGTGCATCAGGTTCTCGTGCTGCTATGAGGGGGACCCGAAGTGTAATAAGGCAGCCAGATGCCGTGCAGAGGCTGCCCAATGCCTTGAACAGCATCGGAACCCGCCTTCTACGGGTGCCGAGGAGATCCAGTCTCAGGCTGGGTCTCCTAGGCAACCTGTTAGTGTACTGCTCAGTGTAGTACACTAACAGGCAATTGCAGAGGGGATAAGACCCCCAAAAGTGAAAGTCAAAAATAAAAAATAAAAATGCCCCTTTCCCTTTATTTTATAATAAAAAAACTGAAAAAACCACCCCCACACACATATTATGTATCGCCACGTCTGTAATGACCGGCTCTATAAATATTTGATTAAGAACTTTCGAGTTTGAAACATGTTAACCTGTGGTGGAGGGTGGTGAAGATTGCAGTATGTACTTTTATACCGATCTACAATAAAGATGACCAACACTGACGGATGCTGGAGAACTTGCTTTTTTTGGGACTATAAATATATCACATGATCCACCCTGTCCGATAAACACCATAAAAAAATAAAAATAAAAACGGTGTAAAAAAAAGCCATTTTTGACACTTTACATCACAAAAAGTGCAACACCAAGCGATCAAAAAGGCGTATGTCCCACAAAATGGTATCAATAAAACAGTCACCTCATCCCGCAAAAAATGAACCTCTAAGACAATCGCCCACAAAATAAAAAAAACTATAGCTTTCAGAACATGGAGACACTAACGCATAATTTTTTTGTTTCAAAACTGCCATTATTGTGCTAAAGTGAAATGCATAAAAACAATACACATTATGTATCGCCACGTCCGTAACAACCAGCTCTATAAAAAAAAAAAGACTGTAAAAAAAAAGCCATTTTTGTTACTTTACATCCCAAAAATTGCAACAGCAAGTGATAAAAAAATGTATGCCCCCCAAAATAGTACCAATCAAACCGTCGTCACCTCATCCCGCAAAAAATAAGACCCTACCTAAGACAATTGGTCAAAAAATAAAAAAGCTATGGCTCTCAGACTATGGAGACACTAAAACATCATTACTTCGGTTTCAAAAATGCTATTATTGTGTAAAACGTAAATAAATAAGAAAAAGTAGACATGTATTGCCACGTCCGTAATGATCTGCTCTATAAAAATATCACATGACTTAACCCCTCAGGTGAACGCTGGAAAAATAAATAAACAACAACTCCGCCAACACAACCAATTTTTTGGTCACCTTGCCCCATAAAGTATAATAATGAATGATCAAAAAAATCATATGTACACAAAAATGGTACCAATAAAAACATTAACTCTTTCTGCAAAAAAACAAGCCCCTGCACTAGACGATCGGCAGAAAAATAAAAAAAAATAGGGCGTTCAGAAAATGGAGACAAAAATTTTTTTTCTTCAAAAATGTAAAACTGAAACAAACATAGAAAGTAGACATATTTGATATAATTGTGTCCGTAACAACCTGCTCTATAAAAATAGCACATGATCTACCCTGTCAGATGAATGTTATAAAATACTGTGCCAAAACATCCATTTTTTGGTTACCTTGCCTCACAAAAAATGTAATATAGAGCAATAAAAAAATCATATGTACCCCAAAATAGTACCAATAAAGCTGGCACTTCATCCCGTAGTTTACAAAATGTGGTCACTTTTTTGAGTTTCTAGTGTAGGGGTGCATCGGGGGGGTTCAAATGGCACATGGCATAAACCAGTTCAGCTAAATCTGCCTTCCAAAAACCATATGGCGTTCCTTTCCTTCTGCGCCCTGCCATGTGGCCATACAGCAGTTTACGACCACATATGGGGTGTCTCTGTAAACCGCAGAATCAGGGTCATAAATATTCAGTTTTGGTTGGCTGTAAACCCTTGCTTTGTCACTGGAAAAAAATTGATTAAAATGTAGAATCTGCCGAAAAAGTGAAATTCTGAAGTTACATCTCCATTTTCCAATAATTTTTGTGGAACACCTAAAGGGTTAAAAAAGTTTGTAAAATCAGTTTTGAATACCTTGAGGGGTGTACTTTCTAAAATGCAGTGATTTATGGGTGGTTTTTATTATGTAAGCCTCACAAACTGACTTTAGACCTGAACTGGTCCTTAAAAAGTGGGTTTTGGAAATGGTCTTAAAAATTTCAAAATTTGCTTCTAAACTTCTAAGCCTTCTAACGTCCCCATAAAATTGAACTCAATTTTTTGAAAATGATCCAAACATGAAGTAGACATATGGGAAATGTAAAGCGTATAACTATTATATGAGGTATCACTATCTATAAAAGTAGAGAAATTGAGATTTGAAAATTTGGGAATTTTTACAAATAAAGGTGAAATATATTGACTCAAATTTATGAAGTACAATGTGTCACGAGAAAACAATCTCAGAATGGCCTGGATAAGTAAAAGTGTTCCAAAGCTATTACCACATAAAGTGACATGTAAGATTTGCAAAAAATGGCCTGGTCAGGAAGGTGAAACTTGGCCCAGAGTAGAAGGAGTTAACATTTGCTGGGTGCCTAGAATTGTTTCTTGGCAACACATTCCATTATCGATGCCTGACGACAGAACAGAATAGTAGTAGTAGTAGAGGGAGCAGACTGGATGGGAGAAGGATTAAGCAATTATGGCAATGACAAGGACACTGTACTGCAAGTGGATGCGGCCTGGCTGAGGTAAAGGAGACCAGGAGAAGGAGGAAACTCTTATTGCGCTAGCTGACAGCCACATATATTTTCTCACTGGATCAGGTGATGCCACTTAATGTACTATAATAGAGCCATGGTGCCTACATTTCTATTTGAACACCCATGGCTTACTTTAATTCTGCTGATCATGCACATGATAATGCTTGTCTTCTGGCACTGTGGAGAAAAACTGCGAGACAGAAAATACTTCCACACTCCTCACAAAGCTAGTGGCAGCTGAGCTTGGCTTATGTCTGGCATGTTTTGAGCCTGTGACCACAGTATCAGTGGCATTACTAGTTCCCAAGCAGACCATAATAGAAGCAGTAGGCTCTGGTTCTACATTGCTGCTGCTCTTTATTGCTGCCACTACCAGCCTCCTCCTCATCCTCCACAGCACCCTAATCGGGTTCTCACATCCTGTCCAACACAAAATCATTGTCATAGTCCTCACCGACATTGCCACTTTTATCAGACTGTGTTATGTCATTCCGATTTCCTGCTCTGTATTTGCCCCAAGTGACGCTTTAACCACCATTGGCCCTACAGTGGCTACAAATGCCACTACTACTACTACTACCACCACCACCAGAGCTATGCCTCCTCCTCATGACAATCCAAATGCTGACACCTCTCAATAAAATCAACAGGAGGTCTATCTTGAGTATCCTCCATAGTGCGATAGAAGATTTTTGTTTCCATTTCCTAGGGAAGAAGAAAGCACCCCACTAGGAGGAGGCAGTGAAGACAGAGATGATGCAAGTGAAAGGCTTTGCTGGGGCTAAAAAAAGGAGGAGCAGGAGGGATGCTGTGACCCCCGGCCCCATGGCAATGTTGACTCACTATCAGTTCCCAGTGCACGCAGGTGCTCCGTCCTCATCTGGTAGACGGAAGGAGCATAGCAACCTGATTTTATCTCAGGTAACAATAGCCAATACTGGGGACTTTTAGGTGGCTTTTAGGGGTTATTTATTAAATAATCAGAAATTAAAACAGGGCCAACAAGGTGATATTAATCACCAAAATCCAATAGTAAAAAAAAAAAAAATTTGACAGTTATACTTTAAGTTCACCTGTAAAGGTTAGAGTGAATTTTAGGTTCATCCTGAAATTTCACCCACAAGCCAAATATCCTTGACCTTTTGAGAGTAGTGTATTTATTTTTGCATTTCACCTTAATAGATTAACTTGCACTGTTAATACTGTGTAACTGTATTGTATATGTTGTGATATATATCCTGTTAATTTGCACTGCATTTGCAAGGCTCTGTGGAAAGGCGTTAATGAACACAAACTTTTGGGACTTTAAATAAGAAGCTAGTAATTTAGTTTTCAGACAATTTCAGTGTCTGGAAAAACTGCTGTACCATTGCAATTCAGTATCATTTGAGCTCTAATGTAAGTCTATGAGAGAGATGAAATGGTAACTTTGCAACTGTTTGTGTGGAACGTCTCCACTCCACCCCTCCCACTAGAAGGTTTCAGTTCAGCTAGAAACTGTATATAAGGAGAGCAGTCAGAGCCCCTAGTGTTCTACAGTTAGGGACCAATGCTTGAAGGGGAAGACTCTGCCAGTCTGCATGAGTGACTAGAAGACGACGCTGACCACGGGTCAGCAGCCCTGTGACCAAGGAGCCACCTGGACTACTGAGCTACAGACCGTGGGCCTATGACCAGGGTACCAGCCTTCTGAGAGAGAGAGAGAGAGGGGGACAGCTAGCTCAGGCCTTACCTCAGCATCAAACCCTTCTTCTGCCAAGGAGGAGACTGGAGAAGCCAGCTCTATGCCTCGCCTGTATTGTTTTGCACCTGAATTCCTCCAGTAAAGAAGCACACTGGTTTACTGCAGACCCTGACTCTCTGGACTTATTTCCCATTGGGGTGCACCACACCTTACATCCCTTCCGGAGAGAAAACACAGTGACACCTCAACTGTGGCCGGGTGACCCGGCTATGACCATACAAAGCCCTTTACAAAGACCACAACATCTCCGCTTGAAGGTGGGCTAGCAGAAAGGTTTTCCAGCATGCAATTTCCGAGACAGAAAAGTTCACTTCCATAAGGAAGGGGAGCATTACATCTCAAATTAAGTTGGATCAATTTAATATAAAAAAAAAACAAGCCAAACCAACTAAGACAGGACTTACAGTGTAACATACTGATATGGCCACAAGATGGCAGCAATATACCACATTGAAAGCTGTATTTGGACATGAGCTTAAGACAACTCTAGCACTAGGAAACAATCATACCACTGGTACACCCGTATACCAGAAAATTGCAAAAACTAGCACACATGCCAGAATCACTTGCACACTGGGGGCTCATATGGTGTTGATAGAGTGAGCCTCCCCTGTCGAATGGTAGAGCCACACAGTGAGGTTTCTGCATGCAGTTATGAAAGCCAAAACCAGAAGTGAATTCAAAAAAGGCGAGAAATCATATTTGTCCTTTATCCTTTCTCGTTCCACTACCGATTTTGGCTTCCAAAATGGCATCAAGAAAACTGACCTTGTGGCCGTACTCCAACAGCATCAACTTTCAGTGTTAGTACTTGGAATCTACAGAAAACAGTATTGCCTCTTCTGTGTTTTGTACCCACTCCTGATTTTGGCTTACAAATACGGTTGAAAAATACTGACCATATGAAGGAGCCTTATAATATTTTGTGACAAGTAATTGTGCTAAGCTCAAAAAGATCATTAGAGGGGCACCACAAAAAAAATGGTTAATTATGGGGCGCTACATGCATGTATGCATAAACAAACTTTAAAAACAAAACAAGTAATTATGCTGATTGCTCAATGGGAGAATTTATGATGAGGGGAATATCTGAGTCTGTGTTGGCATACTTTCTTCCAACTTTCTTCCTATTGGAGTGCGTTTGCAACTTTTGGGGGACTTTTTAAAAATGTGACAGTGATTAATGTGGAGTGAAACTCATTAACAGACCTAACCATACCAGTTTTCCAACCCACCTTTCAATACTTTAGTTAGTGGTGTACAAATCCAAGAAGATGCTAATTTTTTGCACGAGTAAGGCCCTAAAAGTCACAAAGCTCTATTTTAGGATTTTTTGAAGCCAGAATTGTGGAGTGCAGGGCCTAATAAATTCCCCCTCCTCCCAATGTTTTAGACATAAAAGTTTGACATTACACTAAACATCCTAATTGGGTAAAAACCTGAACATTGAGGGGACAGTTCACACTTTAGCGTTTTTACGCGCGTTCGAACGCGCATAAAAACGCACAACTGTACAGTACCCATGCATTCCTATGGGCCTGGTTCACACTTGCGCGTTTTTATGCGCGTTCGGACGCGCGTAAAAACGGCCGACACAAAAGCAAGTATGTCTGCGTTTTTTGGCCCGTTTAACGAGCGTCCCCATAAACAGAGTTTAATAGGGACGCGCGTTAAACGCGCGATTCCTATTTTGTGCAGCGCGATTTAATTTGCTCGTTAAAAACGCGCGAATTAAACGCGCTGCACGAACGCCCAGGTCTGAACCCAGTGTGATGGTTTGGTGGCAACTGATCGCTATTAGACAGCATGATCTGCCGCCAGCAAGCGCTGATTTTTAAGGAATTGCTCGTTCATCGGGCAATCGGCATCAGCATTACGCTGCAAGATGATCACTAATGATCGTTCATGCAAACGCTTGTTAGCGATTATCGGCCGAAAAATCTGCCTTAAATATTTAAGGATATCATCTAAATTAAACAAGGTTCAATTTAAAAAAAAAAAAATTTGTCTTACCGGTAATTCCGTTTCCTTGAATCCACCATGTTGGCCACAATGAGAGATGACCCTTGACCTCTGTAGGGGCAGGAACACACAGAAAATGTTTAAATTCCCCCCACACCTCTGTGTTTTACAAATTACCAAAGGTAGGGGAACTTTAGTAGGAGTTTCTAGAGTATTACTTCATACCCTAGTTTCCTACATATATCCTTTTTTTTTCCGAAAGTTAAGTTTTTTTTTGTTTGCTTTTTATTTGGGAAGGGATTTGTACGGGCCGTCATGGTGGATTCAAAGAAACGGAACTACCGGTAAGACTAATTACGGTTTTCCCATTTTATCCACCATGACGGCCACAATGACAACTAACAAATATTAACTAGGGTGGGATATTGCCGGCAGAACTTTCTGGCCAAATTGTAAGTCTGCAGAGTCAGATAGACTAAGGCGACAGTGTTTGACAAACATATTAAGGCTGGACCAAGTCACAGATTTGAAAATTTGGTCCAGTTATACGCCTCCCTTCTCGGCCCAAGAAGAGGCGGTGGATGTGCTTTAATACTGCTTGTTTTGAAGGGAGTAGCAGCATTCAATAGTGGATCTAATCCACCTAGCTATAGAGGATTTTGAAAGCTTCTTCCCTTTATTTCTGCCTGAAAAAAAACAAAACAGGAGGATATCCTCCTTCCTAAATCCCTTGCAGGCTTCTAAGTACTGTGAGACGGTATTTCTTACATCTAGGAGTCTCATCCTATCCTCAATCTCTTTCTCCTGAAAGTTTGGGACTGAAGAAAGGACGATCTCTTGTTCCGATGGAAGTCTGAGACTACTTTAAGTAAAAACCCTGGATCTAATCTTAGTCTTATATGATCATCCAGAATCTGGAGGTAAGGTTCTCCACACTAAAGTGCCTGGATTTCCCTTATAAGTCTTGTGGAAGTGATGGCTATTAAAAAAGCGGTCTTGAAAGAAAGATGTTTAATCGAAATCTCGAATAAGGGAACAAAGGGAGGTCTCTTAGCCCCTCTAATACTGTGTTTAGGTCCAACTAGGGACTCCTGGACCTTAACGCTAGTCTTAACCTAGTGGTAGCTCTAATGAATCTCCTTATCCATCTGTGTTCCGCCAGACGTGAATTATAGAAGGTGCTTAAAGCTGATATCTGTACCTTAAGGGTACTAGGTCAGGGGCGGACTGGGCCGGGGGGCAGGGGGGCAATTGCCCCCCAGGCCCCTCTGTTGCCTCTGTAAACGGGCCCCTCTGTAGAGCATGTGCCCTGCCGCGGCCCTGGTGACAAGTGGGGGCGGCCGGCGGCAGGGCACAGGGAGATGAACGCTTCCACTGTGGAAGCGTTCATCTCCATAGTCATCTGTATCGCCGTCCTCAGGACGGCGATACAGATGGCTGTGCTGCGGCAGAGCAGGGAGAGGCGTGTCCCCTCCCTGTTCCTCTGATAGGCTGCCAGCACTAGGCCGGCAGCCTAACAGAGGCTGGTGCAGGCGGCGCGATGACATCATCGCGCCGCCGAGCGGCTACAGCAAGGGACACAGGCCAGAAGAGGCCTGCGTCGCATCGCTGGCGGTAAGTATAACTGTTATTTGTATGTTGTTTGTTTGTTTTTGTGTTTTTGGGTGCTACTGGCACATAAGATAAGGGGGAGGAATCTACTGGCACATAAGATAAAGGGGGAATCTACTGGCACATAAGATAAAGGGGGAATCTACTGGCACATAAGATAAGGGGGAGGAATCTACTGGCACATAAGATAAGGGGGAATCTACTGGGAAATAAGATAAAGGGGGGAATCTACTGGCACATAAGATAAGGGGGAATCTACTGGCACATAAGATAAGGGGGAATCTACTGGCACATGATAAAGTGAGGGGGATTCTACTGGCACATGATAAAGTGAGGGGGATTCTACTGGCACATGATAACTGAGGGGGGATTCTACTGGCACATGATAAGGTGAGGGGGGATTCTACTGGCACATGATAAGGTGAGGGGGGATTCTACTGGCACATAAGGAGGGCGACTGGTACATAAGGAGGGCTACTGGCACATAAGGGGGTGCTACTGGCACATAAGGGGTGCTACTGGCACATAAGGGTGCTACTGGCACATAAGGGGTGCTACTGGCACATAAGAGGTGCTACTGGCACATAAGAGGGCTACTGGCACATAAGAGGGGCTACTGGCACATAAGGGGGTGCTACTGGCACATAAGAGTGGCTACTGGCACATAAGGGGGACGGCTACTGGCACATAAGGGGGACGGCTACTGGCACATAAGGGGGACGGCTACTGGCACATAAGGGGGACGGCTACTGGCACATAAGGGGACGGCTACTGGCACATAAGGGGGACGGCTACTGGCACATAAGGGGGACGGCTACTGGCACATAAGGGGGGACGGCTACTGGCACATAAGGGGGGACTACTGGCATATAAGGGGGACGGCTACTGGCACATAAGGCTGGCTACTGGCACTTAAGGGGGACCGCTACTGGCACATAAGGGGGACGGCTACTGGCACATAAGGGGGGGGGGCTATAAGCGATGTGAGTGGCCAACATCTTTCCTCTCCGCAATGCTCAGCCTCCTTTGACAGATCAGGAGAGCGGAGGTTTGGGGGCAGAGATAGCTGTCAATGCTGTCAAAGGAGGCTGTGCTCTCCTCCCGCAGCTCCCCGCCTAGCCTCTTAGCCTCTTGTGACAGCGAATCAGGAAGTAGAGGGGGGCTCAGTGGGCCTCTGGGTGTTACTTGCCCCCTGGGCCAAAAGTTGCCAGTCAGCCCCTGTACTAGGTCTTAAACCTAGCTCTAATCAACTTTGTAGGAAATCTAAGATCCTATTAATTGGAGGAGAAGTAGTATCAGGATGCTTCTCTCCTAGCCAACTACAAAATCTTCTCCAGACCTTGAGATAAATGGCCGTGTCCCTCTCCCTGCTGGCTTTAAGGGGAGAATTATTTTGTCTGACAGCCACTGCTTCCTGAGTGTCTCGCCCACAGGATCCAAACAGTTAATCTGAACGTCTGAGGTTCTGGATGTTGTATGGGAACATGGATCAGCATGTCTTTCTGGAAAGGGATCTCCCATGGTTCATCCAACTCTGTTTTAGGGTGGAGAACCAACTTCTCTTTGCCCAGAGTGGGGTCAATAAGATTACTGTTGTTACCTCCCTTTGTATCTTCTGTATGACACGAGGAATTAGAGGGAATCGGAGGAAACACAGACTAGAGTCCAATTCCAATTTGTTGATAGGGCATCTACTGCCGATGGTCTGTCTCTTGGATCTAGTGAACAAAGGAAAGGTGTAGGGTTAAAAATATACAAAAACCTCTTAATTGTATGTACACTAATGCCAGAGCCTGACTAAAAAAACTGGGGAACTAGAATTAATGATGTGTGAGGAGGACTATGACATAGTGGGAATAACTGAGACATGGCTGGATAATAACTGACTGGGCAGTTAATGTACAGGGTTACAGTCTGTTTAGAAAGGATCGCCAAAACCGGAGAGGGGTCTGCCTTTATGTAAAGTCCTGTCTAAAGCCCACAGTCTGAGAAGATATAAGTGAGGGACATGAACATGTGGAGTCACTGTGGGTAGAAATACATGGAGCCAAAAACAATAATAAATTACTAATAGGAGTTTATTATAACAGGGGTGTGGAAATCGTATCGCCCGACGCCTGGGACATGTGTAAGCTACCTGCGGGTCAGGGGGGACCAGGACATGCTGGGTGTTGTGGTGCAGTGCGTCACCCACCTGAGAGGTATGCTTTGATGGATTTATGGATCCCTTCCGTGTTCTGCTCCAGATGGTGGTCTCAGTGTATAGCAGCTGTAGCACTCCCCTGCTAGCAGGAATAATTGAAGACCAGGCGTTTCAGTTAAATTGTCAGTCTTTACTTAAAAGGGTTGCAAAACGTTTCTCCACCTCAAGCAGATTCCTCTGCCGGCCACACACTTAACCAGGGAACAATCACATATTCACCACAGCAGACCTTTTCCAGTGAACGGTACACCAACGGGCCTTCAATGCAGGACATGGACAATATGCCTCCTGATCCCTGCGCCCTTCCTGTGCTTTTCCTCACTAAGGCTCTGTTCTGTGTCCTCAGCCCCGTCTGGCTGGTATCCAGTGATTCCTTTTCCTTCCCTGCTCCGTTTCTCTCTCTCTCTCAGCCCGGCCTAAGGGTATTGCTCCACTTTGGCCCTTGGAACTGGCGTCCTCCTATCTCCGGCTACGTATGTTCACCTCCTGGCAGGACCCTTCCGGCTGTTCCTCAACTGCACACCCTTCCCTGAGTCATAGACCCAGGTCTCCCTGGCTTCACCAGGCTCAGGGGCCTGAACTTCTCTGCAACTACAGCTACATCTTAACTCCACTCCACTGAACTGAACAACAACTGAACTCCTCCTCCCCTCACTAAGCCTATTATATATCTATCCTAGGGGTCCCTCTAGTGGCCAACTCCCCTCACTACACCCCTACTGGCTTGCAGTGATCAAGAGACATGACAATTCACATTTTTATAACAATTCAACAATAACAGTTAAATAACATGTTCCCTTCTCGCACCACTTTCCCAAATAACGGACGCTCCCCTCTTTAACCCTCCCATACATCTGTACCCCTATTACACATGCAGTTCCGGGCGCCGGGCATGTAGTTTGTTCAGAAGCTTAGCCCTGCTTCGGGCAACTTGCAGGGCTGAGATAGGGTTGGGCAATATGCCTCCTGCATTACTACTATCGTGGAGGGCTGGCCATGACCACAAGTGTACTGGAGGGAGGGGGCGAGCACCAGACATGTCATAAATAAACCCGTCAAACTGCCGTACAAGTCTGGTGCTTCACCGCTGCCTCTCATCTTGCTCTGCTTCACCTCCGTTGCCTCTTGTCTTGCTCTGCTTTGCTCGGCTCCGCCTCCTACGAGCTTGGCTCCGCCTCCTCATTCTGCTCTGCCTCCCCCTCACTCGGCTCTGCCTCTCCTTTGCTTGGCTCCGGCTCTGTCCTGCTCGACCCCGCCTCCCCCTTGCTCTGCCGCACTTAGCTCCCCTCGCTCTGCGTCGCTTGGCTCCACCCCCGCCCGGCAAGGCTCCGCCCCCTGCCAGTGCAGAAGTTTGAGTGACATGCCTACAACTCGGTGGGACCTAATAAATAGCATTTTCTCTGAGCCATGGGGCAGCTAACATACAGCAGTAAGTGATCCTGCTGCCATCTACTGGAACATTACCAGGAGGACTTTGTATAATCATTAAAGGGAGTCTTTCACCACAAATGTCCATTATATAACATTAACACCATTTTGTCTATAACAGTCCCCATATTAAAATGCTTCTTACCATATTTTGGTCTGTTGCTAAGTTGGCTAAAAAGCACTTTTATTTGATATGCAAATGAGGGTATAAAGGAGCCCAGAAGCGGCGTTCCAACGGCCGGTGCCCAGGCCCTCGCTGATTTTCATATCCAACCCCTCCCCTTTTACCCCTTTGGCTGATCACCTCCGTCCTCCATTCTGAAATCCCACGCCTGCGCCGATGACAGCCCTCTGATGCGACGCCGGCTGGAATGTCACGTACGGGCTGGCGCATGCGCACTCAAAACTCTGATGCCTCTGCCCATAATGGGTCATACAGTGCGCAGGCGCGGACATCCCGTTGATCGGCGCAGGATTTCAGAACTGAGGACGGAGGTGATCAGCCGAACAAAGGGGGGGCCAAAGGGGTGAAAGGGGAGTGGTTGGATATGAAAATCAGTGTGGGGCCTGGGCACCGGCCGTTGGAACGCCGCCCCTGGGCTCCTTCAGACCCTCATTTGCATATCAAATAAAAGTGTTAGCCCAACTCTGCAACGGACCGAAATATGGTAAGAAGCATTTAATATGGGGACTGTTATGTATAAAATGGTGTTAATGTTATAGAATGGACATTTGTGGTGAAAGACTCCTTTAATGTGTCACCAACACACGTGTCTTCACTCCAGTGTCACAGGTTGTCCACCTGTGATGTGACACGCATGTAAATAGAGAGGTCCCTGTGTACATACATGACGTGTATATCTGTATATATTGTGTGTACCGGGCTCCGGTAGACTGATGGTTTACATTGAGGGTGTTTTCAGAGGCGTCGCCCCCTGACGGCCCACCACTGACTGCTAACATAACCCCTGGCAATTCCACTGCTCCTTCAGTTAATCCAACTGTCCATGGGGGGGGGATTTATAGGGGCAGGAGAACTTCCTATGTGAAGTCAGCTTCCTCATGTACTTGGGGTGGAGAGTGACAGCTCCACAGAATGACCCCACGCACACCAGTTGTCACTTCTAGCCCATGTGGAGCCCTGTCCCCTTCTTTAAAATCTCCCAAAGAAGACTACCTGCACTAATTACCCTAACAGGATCTTACCCCAGTTACATGGATCGTAAGAGGGGTCCCTACACTGCCACACACAGCCCCTTGTGGCCGCCCCCCATACAGTATAAGGTCTCCTTGTGGCCCCCATACAGTATAACGTCTCCTTGTGGCCCCCATACATTTTGGGCCTGTCTTCTAAGTTGCTATCAATAAAGACCTTATTTAAATATGGTTTTGATTTAAAATCATTTTTTGTATCAGGACAAGTAGATTGTCATGAGGGACAAGTAGATCGAGCCCCCACTTTAGTCTTTCGACAAGTAGTTTTTTTTTAAATTTCCACACCCCTGTATAAACCACCTAATATACCACAGTCACAGAAAATCTATTACTAAATGAGGTAGACGAGGCGACAAATCATAATGAGGTGGTTATTATGGGGGACTTCAACTACCCAGATATAGTATGGGAAACTGAAAGCTGTACATCGCATAAAGGAAACAGGTTCTTGGCAATAACCAACTGGTTCAGGACCCCACTAGAGGGACGGCCACACTGGACTTAGTATTAACCAATAGACCTGACAGAACAACAGATGTGCAGGATGGGGGACACCTGGGAAATAGTGACCATAAAGTAATAACCTTCCAATTATCATTCAAAAGAGCATTTCTACAGGGAGGAACAAAAATACCAAACTTCAAAAAAGCTAAATCTAGCCAACTAAGCGAGGCCATAGGCCTAACTAACTGGGACAAAAAGTGTCCTGTCTGACCCAAGAAGAAGTACAACAGCGTCTTAAAAAGATTAAAATAGACAAATCGCCAGGACCGGATGGCATACACCCCCGTATCCTAAGTGAATTAAGTGATGTCATAGCCAGACCCTTATTTCTGATATTTGTGGACTCTGTACTGACAGGGAGTGTTCCACAGGATTGGTGCATAGCAAATGTGGTGCCAATATTCAAAAAGGGTTCAAAAACAGAGCCCGGAAACTATAGGCTGGTCAGTTTAACATCTGTTGTGGGGAAACTGTTTGAAGGTTTTCTGAGAGATGCTATCTTAGAGGATCTCAAAGGAAATAAGCAAATAACGCCATATCAGCATGGCTTCATGAGGGAACGGTCACACCAAACGAATTTAATCAGTTTCTATGAGGAGGTAAGTTCTAGACTTGACAGCAGCGAATCAATGGATGTCGTATATCTGGACTTCAAAGCATTTAACACTGTACCACGTAAAAGGTTAGTATATAAAATGAAAATGCTCGGACTGGGAGAAAATGTCTGTATGTGGGTAAGTAACTGGCTGAGTGATAGAAAACAGAGGTTGGTTATTAACGGTACACACTCAGATTGGGCAACTGTCAATAGTGGGGTACCTCAGGGGTCAGTACTGGGCCCTATTCTCTTCAATATATTTATTAATGATCTTGTAGAAGGCTTGCATAGTAAAATATAAAGTGTAAAGTAATTAACACTGATGAGGACAATATACTGCTACAGAGGAATCTGGATAGATTGGAGGCTTGGGCAGATAAGGTTTAACACTGACAAATGTAAAGTTATGCACATGGGAAGGAATAATGCAAGTCACCCGTACATACTAAATGGTAAAACACTCGGTAACACTGAGATGGAAAAGGATCTAGGATCAGGCAGCTGCCGCCAAGGCCAATAAGATAATGGGTTGCATCAAAAGGGGCATAGACGCCCGTGATGAGAACATAGCCCTACCACTTTACAAATCACTGGTCAGACCACACATGGAGTACTGTGTACAGTTCTGGGCTCCTGTGAACAAGGCAGACATAGCAGAGCTGGAGAGGGTTCAGAGGAGGACAACTAAAGTAATAATTGGAATGGGGCAACTACAGTACCCTGAAAGATTATCAAAATAAGGGTTATTTACTTTAGAAAAAAGATGACGGAGGGGAGATCTAATAACTATGGTAAATATATCAGGGGTCAGTACAGAGATCTCTCCCATTATCTATTTATCCCCAGGACTGTCACTATGATGAGGGGACATCCTCTGCGTCTGGAGGAAAGAAGGTTTGTACACAAACATAGAAAAGGGTTCTTCACGGTAAGAGCAGTGAGACTATGGAACTCTCTGCCTGAGGAGGTGGTGAAGGTGAGTACAATAAAGGAATTCAAGAGAGGCCTGGATGTATTTCTGGAGTGTAATAATATTACAGGTTATAGCTACTAGAAAGGGGTCGTTGATCCAGGGAGTTATTCTGATTGCCTGATTGGAGTCAGGAAGGAATTTTTTATTCCCCTTAAGTGGGCACATTTTGGCTTCTACCTCACAGGTTTTTTTTTTTGCCTTTCTCTGGATCAGCTAGCAGGATGACAGGCTGAACTGGATGGACAGATGTCTTTTTTCAGCCTTATGTACTATGTAAAATAGATCCACCTGAGCATTTTCTCTTGAGGAGAATAGATCTATTTCTGGCTGACCCCACCTGGATGTTATTCTCTGGAAGATGTCCTGGTTTAAAGGACCATTCTCCCGCATCTATCCTTCTTCAGCTTAGAAAATCCGTCTCTATGTTCTCGGAACCTTTTAAGTGGACTGCTGTTAAAGAAAGGATATTCTTCTGCCCAGGAGAAAATCTTCCTTGCTAGGCTAAATTTCCTGAACAAACTGTTTTGTTCAGGGAACTTACTCTTTTGAGTTGCCAATTATTAAGAAGTCGTCTAAATAGGGAATAATGTTGATTCCTTCTTTGCGTAGGAAGACAAACATCTAATACCACTAATTTTGTGAATATTCTTGGTGCCGATCAGGAGGGCTACATACTGAAAATGATGAAGGATTCCTTTTGGATCTTCTACAGCGAATCTTAGGAATCTTTGAGATACCTGGTGAACTGGAATGTGGTTATAGGCATCCCTCAGGTCTATTGACATCATTAATGCTCCTTCTGGAATGAACGGTATTGTTGAGGCAATTTACTCCATCTTGAATTTCCTGTATGTAATTAATCAGTTTAAAGATTTCAGATTTATTATAGTACAAAAGGTGGTTCTTTTTTATATACTAAAAACCTCTCCCTTTTTCTGAATATTCAAACAAAGCAATAGCTGATCTTAGGGAGACCAGCTACAAAAATACCGTGGAGCCTCACTTAAGAGTCTCAAACACAGCAATCCAAAGTGCAAAGCTCCCTGGGAAACATAAAATGCAAAAAGATTGTGGAGCCCCAGTTATGGGTCTACAACACAGTGAAAGCCAGATATCCCTCAAAGGAAGGAAAAACAAGCAAAGGGGTGTCTCCATTACAGAGATCACCAAAACCACCATATTAAGTGGCCCCTATGTCAAGATCCCGCTCTTTTACAAGCTTTAAGGATGTGACGGGGAAGACCTAAGCAAGTTATCCATCCACAGACAGCTGTTTCGGGGTGTTGCCCCTCACTGTGTTGTAGACCCATAACTGGGGCTCCACAATCTTTTTGCATTTTTCTGAATATGGAATCCTATGGACTACTCCTGATGTGAGTAAGTCCTGAACACCTTGCCAGACTTTGGTTTGAACTCTTCTATTTTGGGACATGATCTGAAATCTTTCTGGAGGTATTAAAGAGAATTCTATCTCGTATCCCTGGGAAATGATGTTTAATGCCCAGGTATTTGATGTGACCTTGCTTCACTGAACATGAAATCTCATCAATCTGCCTCCCACTCTGACATCATTGTTTGTTTCCTTGTCTATTTTGGGGATTAAGGCTAAATCCTCTGCCTCTACCCCCTTTAGGGTAGCTCCACCGGCCCGACTTTCCCTTTCCCCTATATACTCTAGGCTGAGAGGGAAACTGACAAAAGGCCTTCTTCCTTGTTTCTCTTTCTTCTGGGTATCCCTTTTTCTTATCGGCCGCTTTTTCCAGTATTTTATCCAATGTAGGCCCAAACACAAATTCACCGGAAAAGGGGATGGAGTATAGTTTAGCTTTAGACGCCTTATCTCCCGACCACGCCTTCATCCAAAAGGCTCTGCGTGCTGCGTTAGAGAGCTCCTTCCTTAGTGGAAAAGTGTATAGACTCAGCAGATGCATATGCTAAAAAAGCAGTTGCTGATCTGAGTAAGGGTATACACACTAATATTTTCTCTAGACGTCTTATTTTTCAGATGATCTTCCAGCTCTGTTAACCAAATGTACATAGCTCTAAGCAACCAAAGTTGCTGCTATATTAGTCTAGACTCCAAACATAGTGGATTCCCACAATCTTTTTAGAAGGCCATCTGCCTTACATTCCATAGGATTCCCTAGTTGGGAGATATCCTCAAAAGGCAATGCTGTTCTCTTCACAACTTTGGCTACTTGAATGTCTACTTTTGGAACCTTCTTAAAAAGGTTACATTCTGTTTGATCAAAGCATAGTCTATTTCTGAATTCTTTTGAGACACCAAGTCTCTTTTCTGGATCCAGCCACTCATCCATAATCATTTCCCTGATATTTTCATTAATAGGGAACACAATAGATTTCTTTGAGCGAAGACCCCCAAACATTTCATCCTGCACCATGCAAGGTTTTGGAGTGTCCTCTATACCAGTGTTTCCCAACCAGTGTGCCTCCAGCTGTTGCGAAACTACAACTCCCAGCATGCCTGGACAGCCTTTTGCTGTGCGGGCATGCTGGGAGTTGTAGTTTTGCAACAGCTGGAGGCACACTGGTTGGGAAACACTGCTCTATACCCATTGTGGATCTTACTGCCTTCAACAATTCTCCCATATCCTCAGAGGAGAAAAAATATTTTTTATCATCCTCTATGATCTCTCCCTCCGAGAGGAGATCCTCCTCCACTACTTGTCTAGAGGTAGCTGAATCTTCCTCAATGTCCTCTTGATCAGAGGAGGATTGGACGGAAAGCCTTGGCTATTTTGCAGGTGGATTAGACAGAGGCCAGGGAAGATTTGATTTCTTCCTGAATAAAAGATTTCATTTCTGAAAAGATATTTGGTTGTTGTTCTTTCCATATCTCAGGCATGGAGGATCTGCATAATTTTTTCTTAAAGTTTTCAGGTAGTTTCTTAGAGCAAGCATTACATCTAAGACGCTTTACTTTAGATCAAGAGTCTCTTGTGCCCTAAGAGACAGAAGGGAGCAACCAAATATCAGCAAGATTTTAGCATTTTTTTTTAAACAAATTATATATATATATATATATATATATATATATATACACACACACACACACCCACTCAGGGGACTCACAGTACTGGTGGTATAAGAGGGATCCAGGCCCTCCAGGTGCTTCCGATATTGGACATCATGGCGGAGATGCAGTAAGAGAAGCTGCATGAGCGCTGTGTTTAAATCTCCCGGCGTTTTAAATCATATATTTGCGCCCTGCCTGGATGTAGCCTCGGCGCCTCCATGCGCCGCACGATCCCCAGATCTCAAAGCGCTCCATGTGCGGCACCTACTCCACGCCTCAAGAAGACGCCGCACTTTTTCACGCATGCATCGATATGAGACCGGCTCTGGATGACTGCTTCCACTCAGAAGGAAGACTGCCCATAAGAAGGACCACAGGTCCCAGCTTAAGCCAGGGCGAGGGTCCTTGTTGCCCCCGCTGTCCAGCCTTAGCCCCTGCTGCGGGAGGACAGCGGGAGATACAGGTAACATTCTTCCGATAGGGAGGCCTCTCTCTATGCGTTAACCCCCATAGGGGCAGGAAAACACTGAGGGGGTGGAGGGAATTTAAACTCTGTGTGTTCCTGCCCCTACAGAGGTCAAGGGTCATCTCTCATTGTGGCCGTCGTGGTGGATGAAATGGGAAAAAAAAAAAACACACACAAAACCTTTGTCTTTACATACTATTTTTATCCTAAGCACTCCTGACTGGTCTACTGATGGACTGACTGTGCTAGTCATCAAATTTTTATATAAAACTAATTTAATAACATTAAGCATTGTGTTGTTCATACCCAACATACATTTCTCTAGCAGCTCATTTCAATATAGACTTATAATGTGGTCACTGAATAAAAATGCTTGCACTTCTGCTTCCAATGGGTTTTGGTAGCACAGAAAGTAATGATAAGCATCCTACACATTCCTCGTTGCTGAGGAGTCTGACTGCTAGGACCATTATGAATCCTCAGAATGAAGAAGCAGCAGTGCTAATTAGGCACTAGGGCTCCCTCGCAGAGTTTCCCAGAAGAGTAATGGGTTGCTGGGAGCACCACTGTGCAGGAGAGAGACCAAAGGGATCTCTATCTTCATTTGCTTCAGCATAAGGATGTTCCAAAGGTCAGACATCCATTGATAAGAATGCCATGGCATATCCTATAGCATTAGCCCATAATATTTTAAGATGGAAAGACATTTGCCTACAAGCTCATACACAATAGGTGTCCATCTTCAGGTTCTCTTAATATGGCTGAAGAAACAAGCAAATTAAGTTTGAGTGAACTGGCAGTACAGAAGTGAATGCAGAAGAGCTGGTACCTGCACTTAGATATTTATGTGGATATGCCATAAATAAGCGTCTTGATGTAAAAAACCCTTTTAAAAAGCGATGGGGCAACCTCAAAATCTGCATTTTACTATTTTGACATACTGCTCGTCACCAAGTGGGAAAAGAAAGAATGGACATAAAAAGTATCAAACAAAAGCTCTATATGTTAACTACTATATAGTACTAGGGACCTTGAAGTTCACATTGTGCATTCTCTGCAGTCTCCCCCGTAATGAAGTGACTTTCAGGCATGACTTACATGCGACACTACAGTGGATATAAAAAGTCTACACACCCCTGTCAAAATGTCAGGTTTCTGTGCTGAAAAAAAAATGAGACAAAGATAAATAATTTCAGAACTTTTTCCACCTTTAATGAGACCTATAAACTGTACAACTCAAATGAAAAATCTTTTAGGTGGAGGGAAGAAAACTAAAATAATGTAGTTGCATAAGAGTGCACACCCTTAAAGGGATTCTGTCACCTCTATTTACCCTATAGAGAAGCTGACATGCACGGCTAGATCGCCGCTAGCATGTCCGCAATATACCTGTCCCATAGCTCTGGTTGGTTTTATTGAGTGTAAAAAATGATTTTATATATATGTAAATCAGGCTGGTAAGGAGCCCAAGGGGCGGTACTAACCAGTCTGGATCCCACCCACACCCCCCCCTGTGAAGGAACCCAGCACCGCCTGCATCCAGGAATCTCCTCCTTGCTCACAAAGTCAGATCGCGGTATGCGCAGTGCCGGTATAGTGTTCCTTCCCTGTGCTGGCATCAGCCTCAGGGAAGGAAACTGCGTATGTGCGAGCTGGCGCATCGGGAGATTATCTGACTTTGTGAGCAAGGAGGAGATTCCTGGATGCAGGCGGTGCTGGGCTCCTTCACAGGGGGGCGTGGGTGGGCTCCAGAACGGTTAGTACAGCCCCCCTTGGGCTTCTTACCAGTCTGATTTACATATATGTAAAATCATTTTTTACACTCAATAAAATTACTCCGAGCTATGGGAGAGGTATATTGCAGACATGCTAGCGGTGATCTAGCCATGCATGTCCGCATCTCTATAGGGGAAAAAGGGGTGACAGAATCCCTTTAAACTAATACTTTGTTGAAGCATCTTTTGATTTTATTACAGCACTCAGTCTTTTTGGGAATGAGTATCAGCATGGCACATTTTGACTTGGCAAGATTTGCCCACTCTTTGCAAAAACACTCCAAATCTGTCAGATTATGAGGACATCTCCTGTGCACAGCCCTCTTCAGATCACTCCACAGATTCTCAAATCGGATTCAGGTCTGGGCTCTGGCTGGGCCATTCCAAAACTTTACTCTTCTTCTGGTGAAGCCATTCCTTTGTTGATTTGGATGTATGCTTTGGGTCGTAGTCATGCTGAAAGATGAAGTTCCTCTTCATGTTCAGCTTTCTAGCAGAAGCCTGAAGGTTTTGGGCCAATATTGACCGGTATTTGGAACTGTTCATAATTCCCTCTATCTTAACTAAGGCCCCAGTTCCAGCCCTAAAGCATAATGCTGCCACCACCATGCTTCACTGTGGGTATGGTGTTCTTTTGGTGATGTGCAGTGTTGTTTTTGTGCCAAACATATCTTTTGGAATTATGGCCAAAAAGTTCAACCTTGGTTTCATCAGACCATAACACCTTTTCCCACATGCTTTTGGGAGACTTTAGATGTGTTTTTGCAAAATGTAGCCTGGCTTGAATGTTTTTCTTCGTAAGAAAAGACGACCCCATAGCCGAGACATATGAAAAATATGAGAGATTGTTGTCACATGTACCACACGGCCAGTACTTGCCAGATATTCCTGCAGCTCCGTTAATGTTGCTGTAGGCCTCTTGGTCGCCTCCCAGACCAATTTTCTTCTCGTCTTTTCATCAATTTTGGAGGGACGTCCAGTTCTTGGTAATGTCACTGTTGTGCCATATTTTCTCCACTTGATGATGACGGTCTTCACTGTATTCGATGGTATATTTAATGCCTTGGAAATTCTTTTGTCCCCTTCTCCTGACTGATACCTTTTAACAATCAGATCCCTCTGATGCTTTGGAAGCTCTCTGTGGACCGTGGCTTTTGCTGTGGGATGCGACTAAAACAATTTCAGGAAAGACCAACTAGAGCAGCTGAACTTTATTTGGGGTTAATCAGAGGCACTGTAAATGATGGTGTATGCTGACTCCTAATTTAACAGGATTTTTAATGTTATTGCCTAATTCTGAACACAGCTACATCCCCAGTTCTAAGAGGGTGTGCACACTTATGCAGCCACATTATTTTAGTTTTCTTCCCTCCACCTAAAAGATTTCAGTTTGTTTTCAATTGAGTGGTACAGTTTATAGGTCACATTAAAGGTGGAAAAAGTTCTGAAATGATTTATCTTTGTCTCATTTTTTTACATCACAGAAACCTGATATTTTAACAGGAGTGTGTAGACTTTTTATATCCACTATGTTTTCTTGTTTGTTTTTTATAGATACATTTGTTGCAAATCAGAACTGGAAATTGGAGTTATTATACTACAGGTCTATGTAATAGTGTTTTTAATCATGCAGTCTATCACTCTTAAAAGGAACCCGTCATCTCTCCTCCAACATGTCTTATTAAAGACAATAACAGTTCTGCGACATCTATTCATATGACTATGTTGCACCATTCTTCTCTTACTCCTGCTAAAAGTTTATGGATAAAAAGGTACAGATGGGTGTTACCAGTTGGGGTGTGTCCCTGCACAGACTGCCACTGGCAGCTCTCACTGGACAATGTCAGACAAACTTCTAGCAAGAATAGTAGAAGAATGGCACAACAAATAGTGAAAAGAATAGATGCTCCCGAATAGTCAGGTCACGTGGAATACAATTATTTACTAAAACAGACATGTTGGGGTGGCGAAAGGTCTTCTTTAAAAAAAATATTAAAAAATATTGCATGCAGATGGCCAATTACAAGTTGCATTTTGCTACTGGGCAAGCACAAGACCAGTGGCTGTATTGTTAATGCCTACAATAAATCAAAAAAGTTTTTCTGAGACCAAAAAGTAGAACAGTCAGTACATAACTCATTATTAAATCTCTTATGTAAAGCAGCAAACCAACTGTGGTATTTAAATTAACTTTACGGCTTAGTGAAACACGTGAACTGTATAGCTGGTGCGCCCTGAATTCCCACAGTTATATCAGAAAATTAGAAGATGGCTATTAAGAAGGTTAGAAGTTTTTATTTCATTTTGTTTCTCAAAATGGGAAGGAAAAAATACTCCTTGTGGTTAGTGCCTCTTAAGGATCAAAAGGGTTTCATCATAACATGCAGGAGTTTATTTCAAGAATAAAATAAAAATATAAACTTTTCTGCATAATTTCATCTATATAAAACAGAACTACACTATGCTAGTTAATGCGGAGTTAACATAAATACACAATTTAATAGGCTCCCGTGATGAGAAGTTTCATATAAACAAATATAGAAATTATTTACAAAAATATCTCATTACCTGTCATGATGTCAATAGGATGTGTCAATCAATGCGAATGTATACAGGTACACCATTTAATATTTATTATATGCATTTTATATACATTATTTCTCAACAACTGTACTGCTTTTTTGTGGTACAATCTTAAAAACTTGTTGATTTGCAGTTCGTAAAACAAAAACCTTACAAAACGCGCAAACTCAGCGGATCTTTTTTTCCTTTTGTGGAAGACTAGAAAAAATATGTGAAATTGTTTTAGTCATGCGTGTAACACAAATTAAAATCTTTTGTCAATACTAGAAACTGAATAATGCTTGAGGAGAAATTAAGAAAAAGACGAATTTGAAGACAGGAGAATACAAAGGTTTAATTACTAAAAAAAAAAATAAAAAAAAAAATAATTAACGCAGGGAGGTCTAGACCCTCTAGGGTGTTTAGTTGTGGTGCACTACAAGGTAAAGCATATATTTAAAGTGCAAAAATTGCCATGGAGCAAGCGTTTGTCAACCTGTTTTCTTTTTTGGGGGGAGGGGTAGGAAGAGAGATCATGGGCTCCATTTTGCAATGGCAATTTTGCCTTGCTCAGTATTCTGATTTTAAACATCCTATCATAGAATAAAGTAAATAATGGCCTTCGGTCATGCTTCAAGAAACTTCTCTCTGTGTCCCACAAATAATGAAAGTCCTGTGTCACATGAACAAAAACAAATATAAAGCTGAAATAAATAACATTAAGCCATTGAAACTTAGCTGGGAAACGTCTGGATAAATTAACTCGTAAATAAAGTAAACATACAAAATATCACACAGTGATAGAATGCTGCAATTGTTAAAAAGGGGTGGAGGTGCAATGAGAAAAGCATATGGAACCCCTCTTGCCAGTTAAAAAAGAAACTACTTGTTAGTGTGAAACCACCCAGTTGTGTTTAGCTCTCAAACGCCAGACCTTCTGGCACAGTCACTGACGTATGGCCTTATAAAGGGATGCAGGATATAACAAAAAAAAATATATATATATATATAAAAAAGGAAAAAAAAATAGGATAAATGTGATTTTAGATCAAGAAAAAAAAAAGGAACATGAAAGAAAAAAAATACATTAAAATTCATTTCATTCTCAGGTTTGTACTACCCTGATAAAAACACTGCAATTCTGTGACAGCTTAAAAATAAAAAGCATAAAAATAGTAGGTCAAAACCTATATATATGCAGGACTAATGTTAAAAAATATATAGTAACACACTAGCACTGTCCAAGAACAGACACAAAGTTAAAAAAAAAAAAAAAAATCCCTTCATTGGCAGCCAGACACTGAATTCTACAATGCCAGCCTTTAAAACAATTCGCTACATTTTATCAAGGTATTGCAATCTGAACTGGGTAGCATAGTGCAGGGCAGGCTTCCCTGCTCCTCTAAGCCCTTTCAAGTTCCAGGGAAACGGCGATTTCTTTATTGCATTGTAACTGTGTCTGGCATGGACAAACCACTGAATACACTACAGTATATTCAAAATGTGATACGCAGCTCCATAACCCCATGTTAGTTGAGCTCTTGATTCACAATACTAGTGTCCTGAAGTTAAAGGTGCAAAAAAAAAAAAAAAAAAAAAAAAATTTTTTTTTTTTTCCTTTTTCTCCATCTGGATTGTAGGAGAGAATATTTATTGTATATATAATAAAGGAGAGACGCGCTCTGCACGGGCTGTGAATACTGGTTACTGTGACAAAAAGAGGGAATAGAGTACAGTAATTAAAGCCCTGGATAGAGCCGTCCTGATAAATGAGAAGATGAAGAGGTTAGCGCCAGCTGTGTGCGGTAACCAGTATCCCCCTATTCTGCAGGAGTCATCTTGTAGTGTCAGCACTGGAGCAAATTCCTCTTGGCAGTGATGTTGTAAGAACTTGTTTAAATACTGCAAGTGACCTTCATTTTTGTTCCAAAATGCACTTGTGGCACTGTGTAAGGACAGGAGGGGAGGGATATGGAAGGGTCACACGAAAACCTTGGCCAGAGCATCTGCTCCAGCACTGGCGATGAATGCTTTGGATGGGTGAAAGGCAACATCGTATATCGACTCGTCCAACTTCTTGCGGTGGGCAGTAATTTCCTGTACGCAAGTCTTGCTGTCCAGATTCCACAAGCGAATAGAGCTGTCATGGCCTAAAAGATAAATGCACACAACAAGACTGAATTAACAGGTGAAGGTATTTTGATCACCAAGTATCCTGGAGGATTTACTTCTAAGATTATTTACAAACAAAACCAAATCTCTTATGAATGTCGGAAGTGATCTATAATAAAAAAAAGCCCTGTGTGCGTGCGCTGTGTCCGTCTCACCAGTGCACACTGGGCATGCGTGGCTGGGCAACCAATCGGAGCACAGCGCTCCACATGCGGCCAAACCGCTGCTGTGCCTGCTTCGCCGTGCCTCCCCCTCTGCATTCACCTCACCCCCCGGGATCCAGGCCCTGTAACCGCCGCCTGCCGCAGCGTCCAGGTGGCAATAATTGCCTCATCCAATTCTATATGCGCCGATGATGATACCTGTACCAATGGCCAAAGCTGTCTATTCCATTGTCCCCCTATGGTCAGGACTGTGCAGGTGCCCCTCCACACACACGGGTCGCGGAGGAGTGGGGCAGATGGGCGGCTCCATGCTTTGTCCCCGGCGCTGGGTGACACTGGCTGCGCTCATCAGTGCCCATGATGGTTGCCCCATCCAATTCTATATGCGCCCATGATGATACCTGTACCAATGGCCAAAGTTGTCTATTCTATTGTCCCCCTATGGTCAGGACTGTGCAGGTGCCCCACCACACACACGGGTCGCGGAGGAGTGGGGCAGATGGGCGGCTCCATGCTTTGTCCCCGGCGCTGGGTGACAGTGGCTGCGCTCATCACTGCCAGTCCTCTCTGCACACAGGCGCCAGGGCTGACAATAGCGAGGTGCCGGCTGGACCACACTGACGTCTCCTCCGCTCCATGAGGCTCTTCACCCAGGGCACCCCTATTCTTCTCACTGGTGGACACACAGCACACCTGCAGCAGGAAACTAACTCAGCACTAGGGAGAGGGTGAGGGAGGATGAATGCACCACACCATATGTATATATGTTACACGTATATAAGCTGTATGCTCTGTATATATACTGTGGGTATACAGCCATTGTGTGATATATAGCTGTACTTGCAGTATGCATCTGCGCCCATGATGATACCACATATGCCCTGCATCCTCCCTTACCCCCATGCTGAGGTAAACCCCAAAGACAGTCGCCACTCACTCATTTATGTGGAATTGGGGTGTGTCGCATTTATACTCCCTCACCCTGGTGCTGAGGGAAAGTTTCCTGCCAGAGGTGGGCTGTGCGAGGGTGCCCAGGGTAAGGAGCCTCATAGAGCAGAGCCAGCACCAGGCAGAGGAGATGAAAATGGCGAGGTGCCCGCTGGACCACACGGTCAGCCACGGAGCCTGAGTGCAGAGCGGATTGGTAGTGATGAGCACAGCATTTCCCATTCCTCCCGGCGCCTCCCCCCTCCTGTAGTGTGTGCCGCCTCACTGATGCTCTCTCTCCGCTGCCACTGTCACCCAGCACCAGGGACAAAGCATGGAGCCGCCGGTACGCTCTAACCCCCCCCCCCCCCCCAAGGTAGGGCATCTATATTAGATTGGTGGAGGTCCGACACCCCCACCGATCAGCTGTTTGACGAGGAGGTGGTGCTCCATGCAAGTTCAGCTTCCTGAATGAAGTGACTACTTGTAATTACCCTTGCTTCCGAGACAACAGGCAGTGTAATGAACAGGAAGCAGCGCTCACATGGAGCACCTCCTTCTCTTCAAACAGCTGATCGGCAGGGCCCCACCGATCAGCTATTCATGACCTATCCTGAGGAAAAGTCAATATAAAACCCCTTCACAACCCCTTTAATATGGCACATATAGAAGATTATGGGTTTCTACTGCACACGTGTATATTTCAAAGGAATTTAGAAGTTTATGAATCAGGTTCCATATTGCGGATATATTCTCACAAAATCTGCTTATCGGAGAGAAAATCTGTACTACAACTCTGTAGTATGATTCTGCAGGGGCTTGTCTGCCTTCGTACACAGCTCAGCCATGTGCATAAAGCTGAAGTTACATAAATGCACGTACTTCCAGACATTAGGTAAATTCCATTAGGATCCACTGCAAGGCTAGTAACAGCATCCAGGTGTGCAACCATTGAATGAATGGTCTTCCCTGAAAACAAACAAAAAAGGCTATTAAAACAGGTTATAAGGTGGCTTCAAACACTGTAAGGTATGCTGTATGAATAAAGCTAAAATTGATAAAGCAGCTCAACTAGTGGAGGTCGTTTTGATTGCTACTAGATAACATGGGAAAACACCAACAAACCGTATGTTAGGGCTGCTTCAGACGAGTCCGGAAATCACGCTCCATGTCTGCGTGTGAGCCTCCATTCTGAAGTTGCAAGAGCGCATGGCTGATTTATAATGCTATGTGCCTCTGCATAACCTTATTGCCACAAAATCATAGTGACAGCTTTATGCAGAGGCACATACCATTATAAAATCAGTATAATGCTGTGCACTACTGCAAGACAAGCAGTGTCCAAAACAGTGGATCGAGCTCTCACATGGAGTGCGCTTTCCGGACTGCTCACGCTCATCTGAAATTCTTGCAAACTACAAGGTTTACTCGTTTATTAGGCACTACAGGATGTTAGAGATTTTCAGACTAATCCCCTCATAATACACTGTACATGGAATTTTTGTTACTCACATTTATTGACGTTAGAACCCTACAAAACATTAAATGTGAAATTCCTGCCGCTGCATAAAGTTACTAGTTCAGACTAACTGGGAACAGAATTAATTGACACTTCAATAAATATTTGAGTCACCACTACAATGAAGCACACATCAATGACAGTAAGTGCATTACAACTAGGTTCTGAGTAATATCAGGATGAGAATAACGTTGGATTCAACTGCATCACTATTGCATTCTATGAATCCAGTTGATAATTATTTGGCAGTACAGATCCTGAAAACCACAATCTTCTTCTACCCTGTTACTTGGATATTTCAAAATCATAGTGTTGTAAAAAAAAGTTACAAAAACATCCATACATATAAAGGTCTTAGAGAACAGTAATATACGCACGTTCCTGCTAGAAGAGAAATAAGAAAGCTTACCAGACTTGTTGTCAAAAAATGTAATGTGCCTATCCTCATAGGCAGCAATAGTAACAGGAAGAGTAGGGTGACTCACAACCTTGTTTATGTGGCCACAAAATGGGATACCTGTAAACGATATAAAATATTTTTATTTAGAAATATGTATCTATGTTAATGAATTAGCAGAAAACTGAAATTACAATACATAAATTTATAATATGGCTAGGGCTACTTTCACACTAGTGTTAATATTTTCCGGTATTGAGATCTGTCATAGGGTCTCAATACCGGAAAAAACGCTTCTGTTTTGTCCCCATTCATTGTCAATGGGGACAAAACGTAACTGAACAGAATGGAGTGCTCCATAATGCATTCTGTTCCGTTCTCATACCGGAGAGCAAACCGCAACATGCTGCGGTTTGCTTTCCGTCCTGGGATGCGGAGCAAGATGGATCCGTCATGACCCACAATTCAAGTCATTGGGGGATGGATCTTTTTTTTCTGACACAATAGAAAACGAATCAGTCACCCATTGACTTTCCTATGATCCGTCTTGGCTATGTTAAAGTTAATACACCTGGATCAGTTCATAGCGGATGCAGATGGTTGTATTATCAGTAACGGGAGCGTTTTTGCTGAACCGTGCCGGATCCAGAAAAAACGCTAGTGTGAAAGTAGCCTAACCTTTCAACATACTTTGCATTAATCAATAGTACAGTGTGTGTACATGAGGAATAGCGCTTTCTGGCCACTAAATGACACGTACCTAGCATTTAACAGTTTTCTCCCTGTGCATGCTGAACGTATAGTTTCTAGTTCTCCCAGAGATGGTAGGTGGAGACTAGCTCCTATTCACACAAAGTAGAGGAGATTCTGCTTCTTAATCTTGTCTTACTCCCTAAGAATCTGCCCCATGATCATGGAGGACATTATTCACAATCGTACAGGTCAGTATTTGTCTGTAAAGTATTTGGCATGAGATATAAACTTCATATTTACCTGCAGTGGTCTCTCTTGCTCTGCCTGTCTCTGAGTTCCTGCTCACTCCTCCCCCCTCCCCTCTCTATAGACTTGTATCGATATATGTAATCTGATCCTCCTTTGAGTGGCTCTAATCCTGGACAGATTAAAAGCAAATTTCAAAGAGAAAAGCATATTTCAAGGAGGCTGATAAGAACGAGATGTTTCTCTCTGATAAGATATATTGCAAAGATTCCTATGGTCGCTCGTACTATTGATTTACGCAAAGTTGAGTGAACAGTTAGCAACCATTAAAAAAAGACTATGGACACCTTTGGGGAAATTTTTTACCATCACTGCTTTTTACTCATTTTGGGCTAAAAACTATTTTCTCAACTGATCTTTAAGAAGTTTTTTTCTCTACAGCTTTCACTTTGACTACATCTACATACTCTCTGCTGAAACCTGTCCATCAGGGAGCTGCTCTTATTGTGCTATCTGTAGCCCTCATTGCTGAACAGCTCATAAACAGTAATTTAAGCTATATGTCATTATTTTGATAATTTAGCTATAATGAAATGTCTGGCGACAGAGCAGCTCCCTGATGGATTCAGTGTGAGGCAAAAAGCAAAAGTTTGTATACTGGAAAAACTATTGAACGCTTTTAATAAAGACCAACTGCCCAATATAAGTAAAATGCAATGAAAAAAAAATAAAAATTATATATATATATATATATATATATATATATATATATATATATATATATATATACACACATATATACACACACACACAAACATAGTATCTCACAAAAGTGATCCACCCCTCACATTTTTGCTAATATTTTATTCTATCCTTTCATGGGACAACATGGAAGATATGACACTTAAAAACAATGTAAAGTAGACAGTGCGCAGCTTGTATAACAGTGTACATTTTGTGTGCTCTCAAAAGAACAACACACAGCCATTAATGTCTAAACCACTGGCAACAAAAGTGAGTACACACCTAAGTGAAAATGGCCAAATTGTGCCCAAATTGTCAATATTTTGAGTGGCCACCATTATTTTCCAGCACTGCCTTAACTCTCTTGGGCATGGAGTTCACCAGAGTTTCACAGGTTGCCACTGGAATCCTCTTCTACTCCTCCATGGCGACATCATGGTGGATGTTAGAGACCTTGCGCTCCTCCACCTTCCGTTTGAGGATATCCCATAGATGCTCAATAGGGTTTAGGTCTGGAGACATGCATGGCCAGTCCAGCATCCTTATCATGTTTCTTTAGCAAGGCAGTGGTCGTCTTTGAGGTGTGTTTGGGGTCATTAAGTTGGAATGCAGCCCAGCCTCATGCAGCCCCAAACCATGACACTCCCACCACCATGCTTGACTGTAGGCAGGACACACTTGTCTTTGTACGCCTCACCTAGTTGCCACCACACACACTTTACACCATATGAACTAAATAAGTTTATCTTGGTCTCATCAAAACACAGGACATGGTTCCAGTAATCCATGTATTTAGTCTGCTTGTCTTCAGCAAACTGTTGGTGGGCTTTCTTGCGTATCATCAGCCATGCAGACCAATTTGATGCAGTGTGTGGTATGGTCTGAGCACTGACAGGCTGAACCCCCACCCCTTTAACCTCTGCAGCAATGCTGGCAGCACTCATATGTCTATTTTGAAAAGACCACCTCTAGATATGACGCTGAGCATGTGCACTCAACTTCTTTGGTCGACCATGGCGAGGCCTTTTCTCAGTGGAACCTGTCTTGTTAAACCGCTGTATGGTCTTGGCCACCGTGCTGCAGCTCAGTATCAGGGTGTTGACAGTATTCTTATAGCCTAAGCCATCTTTATGTACAGCAACAATTCTTTTTTTGATCTTCAGAGAGTTCTTTGCCATGAGGTGCCATGTTGAACTTCCAATGACCAGTATGTGAGTGATAACAAAATTTAACACACCTGCTCCCCATTCACACCTGAGACCTTGTAACACTAACGAGTTACATGACACCGGGGAGGGAAAATGGCTAATTGGGCACAATTTGGCCATTTTCACCTCAGGGTGTACTCACTTTTCTTGCGAGCGGTTTAAATATTAATGGCTGTCTGTTGAGTTATTTTGAGGGCACACCAAATTTACACTGGCATACAAGCTGTACACGGACTACTTTACATCATACCAAAGTGTCATATCTTCAGTGTTGCCCCATGAAAAGAAATAATATTTACAAAAATGTGAGGGGTGTACTCACTTTTGTGACTCATTATATATATATATATATATATATATATATATATATATATATATATACACACACAAAGTACATACATACACAGCTTTCAATCTAGCAGACTTAGAGCTAGTTAACACTGCGGATTTTGCAAAGGCTGAAGTTTCCGTCATGGTTTTGCAATTTATATGCCGTGAACGTACTTGCGGTTTAGCCCTCTGAATGGAACTATGAGCAGACAACCACCATGACTTCCGGTGGCATTTGTGTGGACACTGCGTCAAGAAAGCATGTACCCTTTCTTGGCGCAGTCATGGCTACAAACTACAGCCGCATGAACTGGGGCATGACATCCACTTGAACACCATGGGAGTCAGATATATTGCGCTTGCCAGTGGCTTTCTGGCATGGAATCAGCTGCAAAAGACTCAGCCATTCAGGTATTACAGCCACAAACCTCATACTGTACACCTTTGTGTGCCAAAGATTTCATATGGAGTCACAATTTTTTTTCAATGATTTATATATATATATATATATATAAAAAAAGTCTGTATACTAACACAATTCTTCTTTCAATAAATGACAGTAATATTAGTGAGTGATCAAGCATCACATGTTCCTCTCTTTCTGCAAACAGAATATTTTTCTCTATAAGAATGAGACATCACAATTTTATATCTGCACTATAAAATACTTACTAGAATCAGAAGGAGCAGATAACTGCAGCAGGGACTGTGAAGTCTCCAGGTCATAAATCACAATACAGCCAGAGGTGAAAGAGGCGACAGCATGGGCAGGATCACAGCCTATAAAATCCACTGATGTGGGGATACCATGTTCTAATGGGAACAAAGCAGATGTGAATTTTTAGTTTTTTTAACAAGAAATTTTGTCCAGCGTCCTCAATGTTCATTCAGCGTGCCAGGACAGAGGCAGTGCTTTATCGTATCCAGAGGCACTTTACAATAAATGCATTCAAGGAGACCAATGCATTCAAAAAAGGCCAAGAGGCAGGCATTCAAACTGAGTAGGAGCGATAGGAAGGATAGGAAAGGTAGGACGGAAAGAAAGAAATAAGTGGGATCTATGGGAACCTCATCTATGGGAAGCATGAAGTTCCCATGTTATTTGCTTAGCTGGTTCTGTAAGGAATAAGCACACCCAGCTACCTCTGCTTTACTTTTAAAGGTAAAAGTGGGCTCTTGGAATTGTGTTAGCCCCATACTTTCTATAGATGAGGGTCCCAAAGGTGGGACTTATACCCATCATGCACTTACATTGGTATCTCCATCTCCGCAATCATAGTTCACTGTTTAAATAATGTAAATATATGCATTTTTGCAAATACTTTTATCTTTTAGTAATGTACCTTTAACCCCTTCCCAACCAGCACCGTACTAGTACTAGATGGCGCCCACCATAGCCACGCACTACCTGCTGTTTTTTGCTTTCTTCTGGATCAACCTGCAGGATAACAGGCTGAACAGGATGCATGTCTTTTTTCAGCCTTGCAAACTATGTTACTTGTATCATTGGGGGACACAGAAGACCATTCTTATTGCTGCCCCTAGGAGGCACCACTAAGCTGAAAAATAGAACGCGTTAGCTGCTCCATTTAGCTATACCGCTCATACAGCCAATGAACCAATAAATTTTTAGCTTAGTGTCCATAGGAGACAGACACAGCTGCCGCACTATTTTGTGATTCCAAGTGGTCAAAAACCACTTGTCACCCCACACGTGAAGACCTACCTCTACCACTGGAAGGCAAGTAATATTGGTGGATTGCAAATCTGCCATTGCCTGTCAGCAATGGGGTCATTTTAGCCACTTCTACCTGCTAAGTCCCCTCTTATTCCGGTGCAGCTTCCCTCGCCAAGTGGCAGCACACAGATGAAGGTGACACGGCTGGAGCTGGGAGTATAGGACCCCCTCCACTTGCCCCCCTAACCAGCTTTTTTTTTTTATTTCCGGCGAAAGCCCTAACGAGTCTGACCTTACGCTCACAGATCGCCAGTGTCGTTTCTCGTTCTCACCACTCCTGGGGTGTCACAGATGGTGACTCAGTGGTGGCGCTCGTATGATGGTAGTCCACTGGTATCTGTTTCCTTCTGAGCATTCTGGTTCCATACTATATATCCTCTCTGCTACATTTTCAGCAGACACGCCGCTTGTTTCTGACAGCTGACTAGTCTTTTTTTTCTGGCTGTACTCTATATCCAAAGCTTCTGGAGTCTCTTGAGAGAAGGAGGCTCGGTAGAACAGGGCTAATCTTTCTTCTGTCTTCTTTGAGACGCAGCAGTGTCTACATTCTCTATGGTTGACCTCCCTTCCACAGTCTTCCTATCCTACAAGTAGTTACCTGTTGCATCCTTTGGGGCATTTTGGTGTGGGACTCTATGGCAAGCCTTACTGTATTATTCAGGTCTTTTGTTCTCTCCCCCAAACATAATGCTTTTGTCCTATGGTCTTCGTTACCCCCAATGATATGGGTGAGAAAACAGGATTTTTATTGTGCTTACCTGTACAATCCTTTCTTCGCGAAGTTCATTGGGGAACACAGCTCCAACTTAGTTAAGAGCTGGTTATTACTGATAGGTCCACCTATTTTTGGTTCTTACTCATCGCTAGTTCTGTTTGCTACTATCCATTTTCTGTTGGTTTATTAAGGCTGCTCCTACTGCTTTTGTACAAACAGTGTTTGCAGAAGGGGTATAGCTGTGAGAATTAGGGTTCTTTTACACTTGTGGCAGGATGGATGCCGGATCCGTCCTGCCGCAAGTGGCCGTGCTGCCGCTGTGTCCCCATTGACTATAATGGGCCAGAGGGCGGAGCTACGGTGCAGCACAGCCGGAGATCTCCGGACTTAAAGTTGGACATGCAGGACTTTTAGTCCGGCGATCTCCGGCCCTGCAGTGCCGTGCTGCGCCGCCCGCCCCATTATAAACAATGAGGATGGAGCGGCAGCACGGCCACTTGCGGCAGGATGGATGCGGCAGGCTGAATAGCCTGCCAGATCCGTCCTGCCGCAAGTGTAAAAGTACCCTTACCTAATACTTTCCTTTTTTCAGCTTTGTGATTGCCTCCTAGTAGCAGCAGCAAGACCCAATGTCTTCTGTGTCCCCAAAAGAAGTCAACGAGAAAAGGATTTTATAGGTAAGCCCAAACATGCTATTATTTTACCACTGTTAGGAGCTCAAACCCCAGTAAAAGAAGCACTGTAATAGCACTTGGTTACATGCAGGAAGGGTTTAGGGCCACCCGCTAAATCAGAAACCTAGGAGTAGGGTCTTTTTCAATACCAAAGTTAATCAAACTTTTCGGTTTCGATACCATAAAAAGTATTGCGATAGTCAATACCTCAATCGAACAATCCTACCCTATTTTTCGGGGGACAAAAATAATAATGGCGAATTGCGCCATTTTTTTTTCATTTCTTTTACAGCGTTCACCGCATAAGAGATTTTTTTTAAATTTTAATAAGTTGGACTTTTCAGAAGTGGCGATAGTTTTTTATTGCTTATAAATTTTATACGTAAAATTGGGAAAGGGGGTGATTTATACTTATTATATTGGTGTTTTGGAACCTGGGATCTTTTCATCCCTTCTCCTATTCACCCTAATAGAGCTCTATTAGGGTGAATATGACCTCACACACTCCCTGCTGCCCTGTGCATAGTACACACAGCAGCAGGGAGCTTTTTTTTCTCCCAGGCTATGAGCTGAGCGCTGCGATTGGCCAGCGCTGCAGCCTGTAAGATGGAGTCTCCTCCCACTTGCAAAATTAACAACAGCGCCGGTAACGAGAGACACTGTGGGCGAACGAGCGGCGCCCAGGGATATTCGTAAGTGCAGTGGGATCCCTGGGCGCCGCTCTTCACATACATGTAGTTACTTTACAATGTTAAAAACAATGAAAGGTCCTCTTTAAATGTTCGTTCTCATTGGTGGCGCAGTGCGCCCGCCCCTCTGCGCTCTCATTGGTGGCAGCGGCACAGGGGGGAGGGAGAGACTGCTTCCTTCTCCCCTGTTTTGCCGAGGAGAACACAGAGTGCGCCGTTTTCTGATAATAGGCTGCGCAATAGCAGAGCCTAGTATCGATAAAAGTCAGATTCTGGTATCGAGCTCGATACCAGACAAAGGTATCAACTGGGTATCGAAAGTTTGATACCCGAAACAACCCTACCCAGGAGAATAGGGAACAGGACCAGGCCGTCCAAAAATGGAGGCGGTAGAATTTTGCTTTAAATAATTTTAATAAAGAAAATACAAAGAATATTAAAATATCAAAATATCAAAAACTCTCAGTCTCTACCCAACCACCTTCAATAAATCAAGATAAGAGAAAGGAAAAAAAAAGGTTATTTTTAAATGAACAATAATTAAACATGGGGAATAAAGTTTTGAAAAGGGCACAACGGTCAACAATTTCTCACCGTTGTTTCCATTGTATGTGCCAATACATGGCACACTTTCTGGTGGATTCCATAATCGAACCGTTCCATCAGCTGAGCAAGAAAGCAATCTGTCTTTAACACCACTGTGAGCCAGGCCCCATACAGCATCTGTGTGCCCAACCAATGTGCCAGAAAGAACACTAGGATCTGTGGAGAAGACAGCGGTGAATGTAAAGGCAACATATGTACAATCCAAAGAAAGTAAATTGAAAAGTTCTAGAAACAGAACATCAAGTTTAATAATCGCAGCAGAATTCCAAAATCTTTAGTCAAAGAAACTCAATATCTACCACAGGGCTCGACAAATCCCAGGCGCCTGGGTATTTGTCAGCCCGTTTTCTAAGGTGCCAGGGCGCAGGGCCCTGGCAGGGCCAAAGAAAATGACAAGGAGGGGGGAAAGAGAATGACAAGGAGGGGGGGAAAGAGAATGACAAGGAGGGGGGGAAGAGAATGACAAGGAGGGGGGAAGAGAATGACAAGGAGGGGGGAAAGAGAATGACAAGGAGGGGGAAAGAGAATGACAAGGAGGGGGGAAAGAGAATGACAAGGAGGGGGGAAAGAGAATGACAAGGAGGGGGGAAAGAGAATGACAAGGAGGGGGAAAGAGAATGACAAGGAGGGGGGGAAAGAGAATGACAAGGAGGGGGGAAAGAGAATGACAAGGAGGGGGGAAAGAGAATGACAAGAAGGGGGAAAGAGAATGACAAGGAGGTGGGGAAAGAGAATGACAAGGAGGGGGGGGAAAGAGAATGACAAGGAGGGGGGGAAAGAGAATGACAAGAAGGGGGGGAAAGAGAATGACAAGGAGGGGGGAAAGAGAATGACAAGGAGGGGGGGAAAGAGAATGACAAGGAGGGGGGGAAAGAGAATGACAAGGAGGGGGGGAAAGAGAATGACAAGGAGGGGGGGAAAGAGAATGACAAGGAGGGGGGAAAGAGAATGACAAGGAGGGGGGAAAGAGAATGACAAGGAGGGGGGAAAGAGAATGACAAGGAGGGGAGAAAGAGAATGACAAGGAGGGGGGAAAGAGAATGACAAGGAGGGGGGAAAGAGAATGACAAGGAGGGGGGAAAGAGAATGACAAGGAGGGGGGAAAGAGAATGACAAGAGGGGGAAAGAGCTGGGGGTTGTAGTGATTTGGGGACTGCAGAGGCTGAGCGCCAGCTGGGGGTTGTAGTGCTCAGTAAAGTGTCATGGTGCCCGCTGTGTTTATGCGCTCCGGACCCCTCTGCCCTCTCCTCCGGACCCCTCTGCCCTCCCCCCGGATCCTGTAATCCTTATAAGGGTTTCCACGTCATTGCGGCCGCCAGGGGCGATCACTTGGATGCTGGCAGCGTCTGACGTGTCATATAACCAATTGAAGAGGGGAAACACTATGGGGGGCCCAATATACTGGCACATTATGGGGGGCACTATGGAGAAGAGGGGATGGACCACTATGGGGGCCCTATGTACTTGCATGCATCATTGGTTGGCTCTATGAAGAAGTGTGGGGGGGGGGGAGCACTATGGGGGCATCTATTGGGGGCTTTATGACGCGGCTCCGTCTGGCTCCTAACTTTTTTAGCTGGCTCCTAGATTCCAAGGAAATTTGTCAAGCCCTGATCTACCACATAGTAAAATGTATATTAGCATCAACCAAACCAAATTCCTGGATGACAAAAAACTGACAATATACAGATTCCAAGCGGATGTTGCACTTGTTGGATGAGAACCATACAGTGCCACCACATTGCCCATCAGTTGAAAGGTAGGCATACAGAATGAAATATAACAAACCAGTAGATGTTTCAACATACCATACGTATCATATGGATCCACATTTGAGCCTAGCATCTTCCACCACTGTATTGTAGAATCTATTCCTCCACTGTAGCAATGTTCTCCATTAGAGCTGACCACCAGGGAAAGGACAGGACCCCTGGAAAGAAAGTTATCTATACTGAAGTATACAAAAACAAATCCACTAGGGGCAGAACCATAAGGCTCAGTAATGTTCAGACTCCAAATCTATTATGTCAAGATATAAGAAAAGGGTTTTCTAATTTTAAGAACCTTTTACATAAAATAAAACTTACATGTGAGCTCTGAATGTATAGATTGGTTCCACATCGAACGAGGCACTCCTAAGGGCAGAAAAGGATGTTGCCAATTTAGAGCTGGTATTTGGCCAATAGAACTATAGAAGGTATAAATATGGTAGACACTCACTTTTTAGCAGGGACTGTTTTTTGCAAGTTCCATAATTTTAGGGTGTGATCTTCAGATGCGGTCACCAGGACAGGCTCAACTGGGTGAAATGCTAGTGCTCTTACGCCATCAAAGTGACTTCGTAGGGTATATTTGTGGTTCCAAGTCTTCCTAAATGCATCCTTATTGGACGGCATCTTTAAAATGGAAAATTAATATTAGACAAAGCGTTACGTCTAAACATTTATAAATATGTTGCAAACATTGGAAAAGCTAGAACTGAAAGTACCAACAAAATGGTAACCTTTCCTTCATCTGTATTAATTTGATATCAATCATCATCAATAATCTTATCAATAATCATCTAACCCCTTCTGGAGGACCAGGAAAATGTTGGCCTTAAAAACATGAATCATTTTTATTCTAGCAGACAAAACGAACATTATTCGTTGTAGCTGTAGATGGCTTTGCCGCTTTTTCTGCTGGATGGGTAATGTAAAGTATATACACATTAGCTTTTAAGGGGTTGTCCCATTAACAAAAAGCACCTGGATCTGAACACTTTTATAATTGCATGAAATTAAAAAATTTCTATAGCCATTGAGCTACTTAATAAAATGCATCTGTATAGCGCCACCGGCAGTTAATTTTTTTTTCTTATTTATTTGTCCGGCTCACTTCATCCTTCAACTGCCTCCTGAGCTGTGATAGGCAGAGAGGTCAGCAGAAAAGACACGCCCCTGAGCTCCAGCAGAAAAGACACGCCCCTGAGCTCCAGCAGAAAAGACACCCCTGAGCTCCAGCTGAAAAGACACACCCCTGAGCTCCAGCTGAAAAGACACGCCCCCCTGAGCTCCAGCAGAAAAGACACGCCCCCTGAGCTCCAGCAAAAAAGACACCCCCTTCTGAGCTGCCAGCTGGATATAAATCTAGCAGAGCAATTAATGGGGAGATCTCTGGATCCATGTGAGGTACAGGGCTGGTTCTAGCTTTGTTAAAAAGAGATTGTCATGTACTATATGATGTATGATTTTTTTTTTTACATTAATCATGTGATGACCCCTTTAATTTACATTAATTTTTATTTAGGCTGACACGAAGAAAAAAAGCAATTCCACTGCAGTTCCTAAAGGGGTTCTCCGGGAATTAAGAAAATGAAAATACTTACTTTACTACAATTATATTCTCAAATACTTTTCATTAGTTATAACGGCTTGTTTTGCCTGGTGAGCAATCATTAGGAGAAACAAAATGGCCGCCGTCCTATTAGTACTTCACATCACTGAGGTAAAGAGCTTCCTCATCCTCCTTTCTCTACTTGTCAGGGATTATGATCCTGAATACAGATAAGATCTTCAGAGAGGATGGTGGAAATGTGAGTAATGAGCAGCAGCGCTTGTATGCAGTCTCCATTACCAGTCTGTCCTGCCCATCCTCTCTGTTCTTCATGTCTCCTAATGAGCTTCTTTCCTTCAGAGATTCAGTTGAAGATGTTATCAGCTGTATTCAGGATGATAATCCCTGACAAGCAGAGCAGGGAGGAGGATGAGGCAGCTCTTTACCTCAGTGTTGAGAAGGAACTTGTCCTGCTGTGTGATTAGGACAGGTTCTGTGCGTGCTAATAGGACAGTGGCCATTTTGTTTCTCCCAATGATTGCTCCCTAGACAAAACGAACCAATATAGCAAATGAAAGTTATTGGTGGATATATTTATAATAGAGTAATATTTTCATTTTCTTAATTCCCAGAGAAACCCTTTAAGATTATAAGGGTGTTAAATACATTGCATTAGTTATAACTTACATCCCCATAGAAACTATATCATTATAGGTCTTCAAATTTCTATTTAACCACATAACAAATCAGGCCTGTTTTGGCCTTTGTGACCAAGTATTTTTTTCATCCTCACATTCAGAGCACCATAATCATTTAATTAGTTTTATCGACATAGCTGTATGAAGGTTTATTTTAGTAAGATGTTACAGATTTGTATTGTTGTTTTTTTAATTACAAAAAGCGATTTTTCAAAAATATTTTTGCTCGTTTTTTTTATTGTCACAAGGAGACACACTATAAGACAAATTGATCACTTACATATTACAATATCTCTGTGTTGCAGTGTATTACAAGGGCATACGCCCATGGCCGTATAGTTCATGTGGATACTCCATGTGGAAATTTGGGCAGTTTTTGTTGTGTTGCCGCATCAAAATCTGCATGTGTTATTTACGGATTTTGTTGTAGATATGCCCCATACCTCACCCTTTGCATTGCAAAGGGTTAAATCTGCATTTCAAATTTGATTAAACATGTGACAGACTGTTTACTTCAAAATCTGCACCGAAGGGCAATTTTCACACAATTTACAAGATATTTTTAAAATCTCACAATAAAGTCACATAAGGCTTCTTTCTGTGATTTCCCTTTCCGCTATTAAGATCCGTCATAGGGTCTCAATAGCAGGGGAAAACGCTTCCGTTTTGTCCCCATTCATTGTCAATGGGAACAAAACTGAACTGAACGAAACGGAGTGTACCAGAATGCATTTCGTTCCATTCGGTTACTTCCCCACAGCAGACTAAAAGAGTAGCCGAAGAGCCCTAATAACCTTGGGTAGATGACAAACCTGGATGCCAATGTTAGGCTTCCAGCTGCCAAAACAGCTCACTGGCACTCTGCAATCACATGGAAGAGGCTCAAATAAAAATTCACTTATATGTTGTGGTTCCTGCAGAGTCAGACTGCACCATCTAAAGGGTTAAACTGCCAGGATCACCAATCCACCTTTCTAAAGCGGTCGATAACCGACCTTAGGAAAAGCAGTCACCTTTTCACAGTGGCCTAGTCTAAGCACTGCAAAGGTCTCCCGTGCTCTGGACAGTGGGGGCTCAGCTCAAGAGATTCAGGCTTCTGGTCTAACAGTCTGAATAGGCAGATGCACAGAATCAGACCTTTTAACTCCTTAAACGCAGCAATTAATAGGGAACGCGCCATCTAGGCAGTTTGGAGGGAGGGAGCTTTGTCAGGCATCTGCACCCACATGAATGAGATTACTGGGTGGCAAAATCTCAGCATGGCAGCTGGGGACCTAATGAAGGCTCCAGGTCTGCCTGAAATGTATTCCCATCAGGCACCACGTCAGGATAGTATTAACAGTATAATACATATTCTACTGCATAAGCATTCAAAATTCACCTGTCCTGTTAAAGTCCTCTTATGGAACTAGTAAATTGTTAAAAAAAAAAAAATGTAAATAAAAATAAAGAAATCCACCTTTTTCTAGTGGAAAAATAAACTTCAGAAATAAAACACTCCAGTGTGTGTATGTATGTATTTTTTATCTTTTTTTTTTAAAGAGGGTTTTATTGTGCAAATGTAGTAAAACATAAAAAACAACAGTATTTTGTATCACGGTAATGTACTGATCCAGAGTATAAAGTTATCATGTAAAATAAACTCCACAAAAATGGTAATGTAAAAACTCAGTGGCAGAATTGCATTTTTCCCCCCGTCCTCCTGTCAGAAAGTGTTAATAGAAACTAATCTGTACCTTATATGTACCTGAAAATCTACAACTTTTTCCACAAAAACAGGTCCTCATACAGCTACATCAACAGAAAAAATAAAAGATACAGGTATTAGAACGTGACAACAAAAAAATATTAAATAAATTGCTTGGTCACCAATTCCCAAAACAGGCTGCTGATTATTGCTCTGTATCACACGTCAGTGTTCGGCCAGTGATTTCCATCAGTGATTGTGAGCTAAAACCAGGTAGAACAGGGGCAGACCTTTCCCTTACACGTCGTGTCTGTGGAGGCTCCAATCCTGGTTTTGGCTCACAATCACGGACGTGTGAATGAGACTATACAGCCACTGCCCCACGTCTGATGGTAGTAGCAGTGCTGGCACAATCGGCATGACAAGTTTGCATAGCTTAATGTGGCAACTCGTTAAACAGAACTAATAAAACCTGAAGATTGTTCTTTTAAATGAGGACACTAACAGGTATGAATATGTAAATTCTTGAAGTTTATAGATGTCAACGGTTCGTTCGGTTCACGCTGCAAGTGTCTTGAGACAGAAGCAACTATGACAGGCTGCTGCATTACACGTGACTAACCAATCGCCTTTAGAATGAAGAGATATAAGTATCAGTATGACGGTGTTTCGGTATCAGATACTTTTTCAAGGCGATTTTTAGCAAACGAAATGTTCCCTGGCAAATTGATAGAGCGTAAAACACAAGCTCAAAACGATGCCAAGGTTTACCACGTAACATGTCCGTGAACCTAAAACAATAGCCATTATCAGAGGGGGTCCAGGTTGTATGACCTCCGCCGACAGCTGGGAACATACTTCTACACACGCAGGAAAGTGCTGCAATAGCACGAGGTTCAGCAGAAGATTCCTGGGTCTTCAGTTCCCCTGTGATAAGTTTAAAAAGCAATGCTTCCCAATGTCCAGGTCAGCCAGAAGTACGCCACTGTGTGGGATAGCAAGAATCAGGGTGGATTTGATTTAAATCACTAGTCAGTAAGGCTTGATTTAAATCATAGTTTTCTACATAAAGACGAATTCTTGCTCTTATAATATGCAAGTAGATTAAGATTTTTAGAACAACTTTTCATATTAGTTTTTTTATCCCCAGTTTAATAGGTTAATCATTCATATTTGGACAACTTTTCTGTTGTACTTAGGAAGGAGAAAAAATATTTGGGGAGATTTATCAAAACTGGTGAAAAGTAGAACTGGCTTAGTTACCCATAGCAACCAATCAGATTCCACCTTTCATTTTCCAAAGGAGCTCTGAAAACGAATAAGTAGAATCTGATTGGTTGCTATGGGCAACTAAGCCAGTTCTACTTTACACCAGTTTTGATTCATAGGTTTGTAGAAGTTCGGATTAAGGTCTTTTTCTCAGCTCTGTCCATGTTAGGCCTTTTCTTCACAGCAAAAATGTTATGTGATCTCTGCTGAGAACTGCAAAAGTGACCCAAGCATCTGTGATAATATCTTGTAGGCAGAGAAACTGCCCAAAAATCTTACAAAAACTTCTGGAAGAGCCTGACATACATTGTGAATGGATTAATGGAATTTATTCACCCCAAAAATTAAACATACACAGCCTTATTCTACATAATTAAGAACTTATTTTATTTCATGATGGAATAACCTTGGTAAAAAAAAAATTCCTCAAAAAGGCATTTTATATAAACAAAATTCAATTTAAATAAAAAAAAAATTGTTTTAAATCCAAAAATTCAGATTTTTATTTTTTAAAATCATTGATTTGTATCCACCCTGGCAAGAATCAGGGGACAGAGAACGGAGTAGGACTGCAGGATATTACCACACATTATTGCTGTATACAGATGACGGCAATATAGAAGACTATTGGTCTAAATCACTTCATTGCTGTAAACTTGACACTTACATCATAACTGAAGTCTGAATCATTAGTCACAGTAAGGTCGGCCAGGTCCCCAAGTCCCAGGACACTCTCAAGGACATCTTCTGATCCCATGATGAATGTCTTCCCACCTCCAGATGGAAACGTTATGGGCTCGGCTATAAAGAAAAAGGTATTTTTAGTTAAATAGGCAATATATAAAAGTCTATTTCCAAAACTTTCAAACTGTTTCCAAAGTTAAGATCTACCACATCATGACAAGTGAAAGAACACAGCACTCCACTGCAACACACTGACTGTATCTACTGTATAGTGTTCTCTCCCTGAGGGATTCGTACCTTCCTCTGCCCTCCCACCTTCATGATCTGTTATTCTGGTTGGTGAACGGGCCGGACTCAGCATGCCTGGAGGGATGCGGGACAGTTCCTCATCACCCAGGTCCGCAATCATATCGTGCAATTTCGTCCGGTTTACCCCTGAAAAGTAATCACAGTGGTTCTTGTTGAAAAGGTCTTCCCTACTTCTATACCCCCACGAGTCCTTTATGCATCCAAAAAGTGGATATTCCCCTTAGAGGAGTTTAGCAATAAGACATTGGGAATCCCAGCAGTACCTTTCATCTACTTTCTCAGTGTATGACCACGAGGAGCAGGTCAAAAACAGAACTGATACAAATCTTTCCTTTATACCTCATCTCTGGTTTTGGCTCACAATCACCGACGTGTGTATCAGAAGGTAGGTAGTCAGTGAACATTACTGCCAGCATCACGTCAGCGGCACCAGTACATAAAGTTGTCAACTGATGTGGCTAAAGGTTCTCAAAGATTTGACAAATGAAGCTAGCTGAAATAAGAAATAAAGCCTGTATTAGACAGGCAGCTGAGCAAGCGATTGTCGGGAAGGAAGTGTTCCCTCTAGGCAATCACATGCTAGCTAGCGGAGGAGACCACCATGCAGTGATGATCTCTGCAGCATCATCCCCATAGTGTCTAGTGGAGGAGTAGGCAACCTCCGGCACACAAGCTGTTGTGAAACTACAACTCCCAGCATGCATAATTACTCTGCTCTTCTCAGAACTCTTATAGAAATGAATAGAGCATGCTGGGAGTTGTAGTTTCACAACATCTGGAGTGCCGGAGGTTGCTGATCCCTTGTCTAGTGGTGTGCTAGCGGCAGATTGCTATAAAAGGTAGCACAATCTGCCGCCAGCAAGCTCTGAATTTTAAAGATGCTTAAAAATCAGAATTGCCCGATGCATTTGCTCGTTCATTGGGCAATTGGCGGCAGTATTACACTGCAAGATGATCGCGAACGCTCGTTAGAGATTATCGGCCGAGATATCGGCAAGTGTAATACAGCCTCAAATGTGCTTACATAAGTAAATACAAAAACACACACACGGTGCATCCAGAAAGTCTTCACACCCTTTCACTTTTCACATTGCTATGTTGTGTGCCGAAATAAAAAAAAACAAACAGGTTTTCTCCATCATTCTGCACTTAACATCCCAAAATGACAAAGTAAAAACAGAATGTTCTAAATCTTTAATAATTTATTGAAAAAGAAAATTAAATTGAAATATTGCACATAAGTATTCAGACCCTTGAAGCGGTATTCAGTAAAGTAACTTAATTTTTCAAAAACTGCATTAAGGCTGAAAGCTGTAACCCAACCAGAACCCATACCTATAGCTATAACCAGAACCCATACCTATACCTATAACCAGAACCCATACCTCTACATATAACCAGAACCCATACCTCTACATATAACCAGAACCCATACCTCTACATATAGCCAGAACCCATACCTCTACATATAACCAGAACCCATACCTCTACATATAACCAGAACCCATACCTCTACCTATAACCAGAACCCCTACCTCTACCTATAACCAGAACCCCTACCTCTACCTATAACCAGAACCCCTACCTCTACCTATAACCAGAACCCATACCTCTACCTATAACCAGAACCCATACCTCTACCTATAACCAGAACCCATACCTCTACCTATAACCAGAACCCATACCTCTACCTATAACCAGAACCCATACCTCTACCTATAACCAGAACCCATACCTCTACCTATAACCAGAACCCATACCTCTACCTATAACCAGAACCCATACCTCTACCTATAACCAGAACCCATACCTATAACCAGAACCCATACCTATAACCAGAACCCATACATATAACCAGAACCCATACATATAACCAGAACCCATACATATAACCAGAACCCATACATATAACCAGAACCCATACATATAACCAGAACCCATACATATAACCAGAACCCATACATATAACCAGAACCCATACATATAACCAGAACCCATACATATAACCAGAACCCATACATCTACATATAACCAGAACCCATACCTCTACATATAACCAGAACCCATACCTCTACATATAACCAGAACCCATACCTCTACATATAACCAGAACCCATACCTATACATATAACCAGAACCCATACCCATACATATAACCAGAACCCATACCCATACATATAACCAGAACCCATACCCATACATATAACCAGAACCCATACCCATACATATAACCAGAACCCATACCTCTACATATAACCAGAACCCACACCTATACATATAAATCCAGAACCCATACTACTCATACATATAACCATAGAACCCATACCCATACATATAACCAGAAACCCATACCCATACATATAAATCCAGAACCCATACCCATACATATAACCAGAACCCATACCCAAACATATAACCAGAACCCATACTCCATATGACGAGCAACACATATAACCAGAACCCATACCCATACATATAACCAGAACCCATACCCATACATATAACCAGAACCCATACCCATACATATAACCAGAACCCATACCCATACATATAACCAGAACCCATACCCAAACATATAACCAGAACCCATACCTATACATATAACCAGAACCCATACCCATACATATAACCAGAACCCATACCCAAACATATAACCAGAACCCATACCTATAGATATAACCAGAACCCATACCTATACCTATAACCAGAACCCATAACTATAGATATAACCAGAACCCATACCTATAGCTATAACCAGAACCCATACCTATAGCTATAACCAGAACCCATACCTATAGCTATAACCAGAACCCATACCTATAGCTATAACCAGAACCCATACCTATAGCTATAACCAGAACCCATACCTATACATATAACCAGAACCCATACCTCTACCTATAACCAGAACCCATACCTCTACCTATAACCAGAACCCATACCTCTACCTATAACCAGAACCCATACCTCTACCTATAACCAGAACCCATACCTCTACCTATAACCAGAACCCATACCTCTACCTATAACCAGAACCCATACCTCTACCTATAACCAGAACCCATACCTCTACCTATAACCAGAACCCATACCTCTACCTATAACCAGAACCCATACCCATACATATAACCAGAACCCATACCCATACATATAACCAGAACCCATACCCATACATATAACCAGAACCCATACCTATACATATAACCAGAACCCATACCCATACATATAACCAGAACCCATACCTCTACATATAACCAGAACCCATACCTATACATATAACCAGAACCCATACCTATACATATAACCAGAACCCCTACCTATACATATAACCAGAACCCATACCTATACATATAACCAGAACCCCTACCCATACATATAACCAGAACCCCTACCTATACATATAACCAGAACCCATAACTATAGATATAACCAGAACCCATACCTATACATATAACCAGAACCCATACCTATACAGATAACCAGAACCCCTACCTATACAGATAACCAGAACCCATACCTATACATATAACCAGAACCCATACCTATACAGATAACCAGAACCCATACCTATACAGATAACCAGAACCCATACCTATACATATAACCAGAACCCATACCTATACATATAACCAGAGCATCAATTTACCTTGCAATCCATTTGTCTAGCTCCTGTGTGATCCTGCAACACACAGAGTATCATGGCGGCTGATCTTCCCTCATGAAACTACAATCCCCACAATCCCTAGCCTTCCTCCTGTGAGTGTTGATGTTTATTGATTGGCTGCCTGATATACAGTCCAGTCACGCCCCCTCTAATTAGTAATCACCAGCACACTGACACGCCCTTTGTTTCACAAGACATTTAGATAGAGAATGGATAGCAACACACTGAGCATGCTCGACCTAACAAAGGCTCAGAACTACAGGTCGATGCCATGGTCATATATTAGGAAACAGTCGGTAGCAGAGGAAGAAAACAGCTTTTATAATTACTGAACGGTAAATGTGTGAAATTTACATTATATTAGGTAATTATTGATGATAAATTAGTCTAAAACACAAGTTATATTTATGGCAATCGGAATACCCCTTTAAAGTATAACTGTCATATATTTTTTTTCAATATCTTAATATAGACCATCTTTATGACATTAGTGGCCATCTTAATTTTTTTTTCATTATCCCTGAACCCCTATAAAACTATCATTTTGCCCCCCTCAGCGCCTATTTTTACCTTAGCCTAAAAAAAGGTTGCTATGTGAGGTCAGTCTATCTCCTGGAGGAGATACAGATGGGTCTTGATAAGTTAAAAAAAAAAAAATGAAAAAATAAATAAATAAAAATTTTAATAAAAATAAAAATTGTCTTTTCTCAAATCTGTGTCATAAAAAATAAAAAAATATATACATAATTGGTAGCTACGTCCGTAAAATACAGCTCTATAACCATTATACGCAAAGTGACAGGGATCCCGATACCCAATTCCCCTGAGTCCCTCTTACTTTTCGCTTTTGACCTGACTATCCCGGCCTACAAGGCTTCCCTTCTGAAGTATATGCTTCAGGCAGCCAAAATGGTCATTCCCCGCCATTGGAAGTCTTCTATCCCTCCCTCTCTGGCCGAGTGGTTTGAGGAAATAGCCCTTCACCAGCGAATGGAAGATCTCCTTAGTAGTACCCCGGCCGCGGTCTCCCGTTTTGTGAAGACATGGGGCCCATGGGAGACTTTCCGTTCCTCCAGTGAGTACCGAGACGCACACTTATAATTGGCGCCCGTGTCTGCTTACCCTTCCCGCCCTCCTTGTCCCTCCTTTCCTCGTGTGTCCTCCATGTCGTTTCTGTTGAGTGTCTTTTCTTTCTCTCTTACTTTCTTTTCCTCGCTGTTATTTGTGCTGTTCTTTTCTCTGACTCAGGGGCGCTCCCCCTGGTATATTCTATGATTTGTTCTATGCTACTATTATTTTTGCCGCATTGCCGTGTGAAAAACGGTGGTATGTTCACATACTTTGATATGCCTTATATATGTTACTTCTCAAAACTCAATAAAACGTTAAATATTAAAAAAAAAAAAAAAAATACAGCTCTATAAAAATATCACATGACCTAACCCCTTAGGTCAGGCATCAGCAACCTTCGGCTCCCAGCTGTTGTGAAACTACAATTCCCAGCATGCTCCATTCATTTCTATGTAAGTTCCTAGAAGAGCAGAGCAACTATGCATGCTGGGAGTTGTAGTTTCACAACAGCTGGGAGCCAAAGGTTGCCTACCCCTGCCTTAGGTGAACACCGTAAAAAATAAAAACCATGTAAAAAAAAAAAAGCAATTTTTATGACAAAAATTTGAACACTCAAAGCGATCAAAAAGGCGTATGCCGCCCAAAATAGTAGCAATAAAACAGTCACCTCATCCTGCAAAAAATAAGCCCGTACCAAAAACAATCGCCCTAAAAATTAAAAAACTATGGCTGAGACTAAAACATGTTTCAAAAATGCTTTTTCGTGTTAAATGTAAAAAATAAACAAAAAGTAGACATATTAGGTATCGCCACGTCACCTGCTCTATAAAAATACCACATGACCTAACCCCTCAAGTGAACACTGTAAAAAAAAAAATTAAATAAAAACGTTGTCAAAAAGCCATTTTTTGGTCACCTTACATCACAAAAAGTGTAATAGCAAGCGATCAAAAAGTCATATGAACCACAAAATAGTACCAATCTAACAGTCAACTTATCCCGCAAAAATGATACCCAACCTAAGACAATCGCTTAAAAACTGAAAAAACTATGGCTCTCAGGCTATGGAGACACAAACATGATTTTTTTTTGTTTCAAAAATGATTGTGGAAAGCGTAAATAAAAAAAAAAAAAAAAAAAAAAAAAGTATACATATTTAGTATCGCCGCGTCCATAAGGACCTGCTCTATAAAAATATCACATCACCTAACCCCTCAGCTGAACACAGTAAAAAAATTATAAAAACAGTGCCAAAAAAAAGCAATTTTTGTCAACTTACATCACGAAAATTGCAACACCAAGCGATCAAAAAGGCGTATGCCCCCCTCAACATAGTACCAATCAAACCGACACCTCATCGCACAAAAAATGAGACCATAACTAAAACAATCACAAAAAAAAATATAGCTATAGCTCTCAGAATATGGAGACACTAAAACATAATTTATTTGTTTAAAAAATGCTATTATTGTGTAAAACTTAAATAAAGAAAAAGTATACATATTGGGTATTGCCACGTCGGTAACGATCTGCTCTATAAAAATATCACATGATGTACCTTGTCAGATGAATCTTGTAAAAAATAAAAACACTGCCAAAACAGCCCTTTTTTGGTTACCTTGCCTCACAAAAAACGTAATATAGAGCAATTAAAAATCATATTTACCCCAAAATAGTACCAATAAAACTGGCACCTTATCCCCTAGTTTCCAAAATGGGGTCAATTTTTGGGAGTTTCTACTGTAAAGGTGCATCAGGGGGGCTTCAAATGGGACACGGCATCTAAAAGTCAGTCCAGCAAAATCTGCCTTCCAAAAACCAAATGGCGCTCCTTTCCTTCTGTGCCCTGCCGCCTGTCCTTACATCAGTTTACGACCACATGTGGAGTGTTCCTGTAAACCGCAGAATCAGGGCAATAAATATAGAGTTTTGTTTGGCTGTTAACCCTCGACGTGTCCCCATGACAGTAATTGTGCAGCCCATGTATGTCCCCCTATCACAGCAGTGATACAGCACATATACACTCCATGTTCTGAGTGGACACGGAACGGTCCCCATTATAGTCTATGGGGTCTTTAGGCTCTGTTACGCTCAGTTAGGTGTCAGTTATCTCCAGAATCCGTCCTTTCTGTTCTTCTGCTCCCTAACTGAGCCGGAGAACGGAAAGGAGAAACGGTGATGTGAACGAGCCCTTAAATGGTCAGTTACAAGCAGATCACATCTCTGCTGCCCATGCTGTACTGGAAATGAACTCACACTGCATGTAGTGCTTTTTACATAGAAACACTGTAAAAGCAGAGCGTGTGCAGCAAAGGCTGAGTGTGGTGCTGGAGCATGTAGGGGATACAACCATGTCTGACCACCACAAACATATAACATGAATAATAAAGAATATATATATAGTGTAAGGCAGTGTAATTATATTATAAAGACTAGCTTACCATTAGTTTTCTTTGTCCACGCAACAGAGAATGTTCACACAGTTCTACCACTTCCTAAAGTGTATGTGATAGCAGGAGGGGGGCGTGTTTGGAGAGCACCTATTGGTTGAGGTGCAGAAGCTAGTGCACGACGAGCTCAATGCATTGTGTGTAGTGAGGGCAGGCGGGATTAGCCTCAGGGTGAGGGCAGCAGCAGCCATCTTAACTGAATAAGGAAATTGCAGTTTTGTGCAGACTGGTTGCTAAGGGCTGGATCTTATGAAATATGGAGTGAGTAAGTCTATTAGTTATTGATTCTGGAATATCATGTTATTGGTAACTACATATATGAACATTGAAATTTGAGTCTAAATGTGACAGTTATCCTTTAATGCACCTCTGGCAGTGATTACAGCCTCCAGTCTTCCTGGGTGTGATGCCACAAGTTTTGCAGACCTGAATTTGGTGATTTTCTGCAATTTTTTCTGCAGACCCTCTCAAGATCTGAGGTAGGATGGGGTCGGCCTGTGGACAGTCCATTTCAGGTCTCCATGTTCAGTTGGGTTTAAGTCAGAGGCATGTCCAAAAAGGACATTTGTTGTGTCAGCTGTGTGCTCAGGGTAACAAACTGGGCTAAAGGTTTTCATTAATGGGGTTTTCCAGGCTTTTAATATTGATGACCTATCCTCAGGTATGTCATCAATATCAGATCGGCAGGGGTCGGACACCCAGGCCGATCTGCTGTATGAAGAGAAGGCACATGCCGTCTCCAGTCTTCTCTTCCTGCTCACTGTCGATATAGCAGCGGTGAGCAAGAAAAGAGAGACGGCATGGCACGTGCCTTCTATTCATAAACCTGATCGGCTGGGGTGCTGGACTTCTGCCGATCTGATACTGATGACTATCTCTGTACTTTGCACCATTCAGCTTTCCCCCAGCCCTGAGCAGCCTTCCTGTCCCAGCCACTGAAAAACACCCCCACAGCACGATGCTGCCTTCACCATGCTTCACTGTAGAGATCTTATTGGGCAGATGATGAGCAGTGCCTGGTCTCCTCCAGACATGACGCTTGAGGCCAAAAAATGTAATCTTTGTTTCATACCTGTTCCTCACAGTGGGTCCTTTAGGTGTTTTTTTTTTTATTTATTTTTTAAACTCTAGACAAACTTTTATGTGTCTTTTACTGAGAAGAAGCTTCTTTCTGGTCACTCTGCCATAAAGCCCAGATTGGTGGAATGATGGTTGACCTTCTCGACGTTTCTCCCATCTACACACAAGATTTTTGGAACTCTGCCAGATTCACCACTAGATTCTTGGTTACCTCTTAACCATGACCCTTCTCCCTGATTACTTGGTTCGATGGGGCAACCAACTACAGGAAGAGTCCTGGTTATTCCAAAGTTCTTCCATTTAAGAATTATGGAGGCCAATGTGCCCTTAGGAACTTTCAGCGCAGGAGAATTTTTTTTGTACCCTTCTCCAGATCTGTGCCCCCACACAATCCTGTCTGAGCCCTACAGGCCATTCCTTCTTCCTCATGGCTTGGTTTTTGCTCTGCTATGCATTGGTAGCTGAGAGACAAATAGACAGGGGTGTGTCCTTCAAACCATAGCTGATCAATTGAGTTTACCATAGGTGGACTCCAGTCAAGGTGTAGAAACATCTCAAAGATAAGTAAAAGAACTGGGAGGCCCCAGAGCTAAACTTTAAGGGTCTGAATACCTAGCAAATGTTTTTTTCTCTTTTCATATTAATAAACACCACGTGTACTAGACTCAATCAGATGGACTGCGACAAATAAGTGTATCCTGGGCAGAAATCAGGCCCTGTGTGCCAGTGTGATTGCCCGCTATGGACAGTGCTCATTTTACCGGTATAATTCTGTAGAAGTAAGGTCATGCAGAGACACACAGCATTATAAATCATTATAATGACATGCGCTCCTGTGAAACAAGCAGTATCCATAGCAGGAAATCACGCTCAGACGTGGAGCGTGATTTCTGCACAGGACACGCTCATCTGAAACTAGCCTAAGCAAAGAGTAAAAAAAAAAAAAAAACACATCTAAATAGAATGGCCTTGTCTGGGGAGCTGAAGACTGGAAGACCCAATTGATACACAATTTTATTAGAAATTACAGTAAAAAAAAACAAAAAAACAACAGGAATAATCTTATTATAATAGTCCTATTCATATTCACTCACGTGACAAATATTCTTTTCATGAAAATAGTTGTCACAGCCCCATGTCTGTTAGGGCATGTTCATATCTGTGTTGGGCCAGGTCACAGATTTTTTCAAATACAGCAGAGAGAAGAGTTCTGCATGCCGGATTTTTTTTCCTGCTACAAAAAAAAAAGAGTTCTCCTTTACAGAAACGGAACAAATCCCATTATAGTCAATGGGATCTGCTTGGCTCTGTTCCTGTCAGTTATGTGGAGAATCCAGCACTTGCTGCTTTCGGAAATAAAGAACGCTGATGTAAGAGACCTTATTAACACAATCTTATGCTAATCAGTTAATCTACTGTTTTCTTCCTACAGTTCCTAAACAGACCTACAAGGCTAGAGTCTAGACACTCTGCAGTCTGATCCTACAGTACTTCACAGCGTGGCCTGGTCATATGTCTGATCCGTCCACGTGTGCCCCGGTCGTTCCGTCCCCAATGACTATAATGGGGGCGGAGTTCCGGCGGCAGCCGGACTAAAAGTACGACATGCAGTACTTTTAGTCCGGCTGCCTTTTGCCGTGCGCTGACGCTGGAACTCCGCCCCCATTATAGTCAATGGGGACGCAACGGCAGTCTGGGGGCCCACGTGAACGAGCAGCAGGACGGATCAGACAGGTTGCTCACCCGCCGGAACAGCCTGACGGACTCCCCTGCCGCTAGTCTGAAACTTGCCTAAAAGTTTAAAAAATCTAGCAGATGACTACTTTAATGCAGATTTTTGGGAGTGCTAACACTATGAAATTTGTTACCATGTGACCATGATTTCCTCAAAATATATAAAATAAAGCCATGCTGCACTTCCATCTTCAGAAGCTCTAGTCACAGTCACATCACTGGGCAGTCTATGTAATCTAAGCATGCAAAGTCTGGGAACTTAAATTGGCCCTGGAAGAAACCTAAATGGGGCCCCCTGTTGTAGGTGGGTCCAAACTGACAGAAGGTGGGGAAAAAAACAAATAGTCAGGGCCAACACAAGTAGGCAGTGACAACAGAAGTAGGTGGGCCAGCAATACTGGAGTGCAGAAAAAAATACTGCCCCAACAGTACCAAATACCACAGTGCAGAACAAAATACTGTCCCAGCAGAACCAAACACCACAGTGCAGCACAACATACTGTCCTAGCAGAACCAAATACCACTGTGCAGCACAACATAATGCCCCAGCAGAACCAAACACCACAGTGCAGCACAACATACTGTCCTAGCAGAACCAAATACCACAGTGCAGCACAAAATACTGTCACAGCAGAACCAAATACCACAGTGCAGCACAACATACTGCCCCAGCAGAACCAAATACCACAGTGCAGAACAAAATACTGCCCCAACGGTACCAAATACCACCATGACAAAAAGCTGGAGACAGACAAGAGCATGACTGTAGGAAGATTATTATCCATTTACCGTATGTTTTATCAACTTCTGTAGCACTTTACACAATACTGGGGTATCAATAGGCACAGTGCTATGGCCAAATTTAACGGCACTTACAAGCTACAACGTGGCTGGTAAAAACGCAATGCTGCTACTACTTGGACAGTATGGGAGTGGGAAGGACTGCTGCTATGGATGGTTTACAATCATACACAGGATGAGACAAGACCCCCCATGGATCATGGGAATCCAGATAAACTCCTTTACAGGTTTTCCCTACACAGAAGTACTCCTGGTAAACTGTGCAATGAGCTAATAGCCCTGCGCATTAAGTAAACCTATAACTATGCAGCTCCACTCAACCAGCATAGCCAACGCTTCATTCTCAGGATCGGTGGGATCTTGAGCAGAATGATCCCCACTGATCTGACAGTTTCGCACAGTTTTTGTGATGGGAATAGCCCTTTTAAAGCCTGTAGACATGAAGATACAGAGGTCTGCACAGGTTCTGTAGACTGACCATTTGTAAATGACAGCCCTTCATAGTTATGTATGGTAGAGGGCATGGGGCAGACTTTCCACTGCAGATTTGCGGAAATCCGCAGCATAAACCAACATGAAAATCTTCACTGCAGGTCAAGTTCTGACGTGGATTTTTATGCAGTGTGTGAATGGGATGAGGTTCAAATATCATCTACTTTGCTGCTACTATAAAGCGCTGCAGATATTTCACAAAGTTCTGAGGTGGAAAATTTACCGTCTATACCGCCTGTGGCCATTCAATCTAAACAAAAATGACTGAGGTTATCATAGAAAACTCAACATAAAAATTATATAACAAAGGGAAAATGATTATTTGCACTTTTGTGTGCAAGAACAACAAACTGTATTGTTAGCAATGAACTATGGGTGATTTATGGCCCAAAGTGTGAACAGAGCCTAACACTAGCTCATGCGGATGTTAGCCTCTAAATGTAAACAATGGTAAAGAACTAAAAAATATTCAAAAGTTGGAAACTGGAAAATGCAGTGCAACACTGTATATGCAACATTGTCAAATATTCTGCCGCCCGAGCAGCATGACCTTCGCTGGTCCCACTTCATCTACTGTCCAGCTCCTCTTCATCATCTGGGTTGTAGAACTAAGTCTGCAGGCAGAACATATGCCATGATGCCAGACCATATAGGATGGCATGGCTAGAACACACCTATCCGGAGCTCGAGTTAAAAAGACCGAAATGGAGAGGAGAACGCTAGAGAGCTACACAGGATCCATGCACAGGAGAGGCCGAGCATGCATGTCCCAGGCAGGGCGGAAACTACAGCCCACAACATGACTCAATGGAAACAGCCAGACATCCCCTACATCAAGTAGGCTGGAGGAGACCCTGCGACAACAGGGGAATGCGAAGAGATCAGCAGTGTATTCCTGAGGCACATTCCCCTGATGTTTTATTAGAATATTGACCACAGGTGAAAATTCACCTTAAAAGCTATATGAGAATCTCATCATGATCCAAACAAAAATAATTCTGAAATTATGATTTTCTACTGGTCATGATTAAAGAGCACCTGTCAGCAGGATCAACCCCATTGAACCAGGAATACAGCCTGATAAGTTTAGTCCTGGTGAATAAAATGATACCAGTCTTGTTATTTAAAAAAAAAACAAAAAAACACCGTTGTTGCGTTCCTCAGTGCAACGAAGCCCTCATTTGCATCAAGAATAAAGGTTTTTGTTCTCTGGAATGCCACAAACGATTTTCACTAGAGAGGTATCATTTTCATAAGCAGGATCAACACTACCAGGTAGTGTATGGTTTAATGCGGTTGATCCTGCAGACAGGATGGAAGGGATACTAGCAAAAAGACATAAGAAACTGTATGTGATCATGGAAAATCTCCACTTACTCTTAGCCCCCTTTGACCCCTTGCGCTCCTTCATGTACTGCTCCTTGAGTTTATTAATCAGAGACTGGTCTACATCCCAAACTTCAGCAGTTGGGGACAGGACATCCTTGTCTGCATGCAGATGTTAGTAAAAGAGAGAGCACATGTCAACAGGTCATTAATGTGTTAGTATTTTCCACTTCTATACTTGGGATTGTTAGGCAGAGTTCACACTAAGGTTTTGATGGTTGATCTGTTAAACGGTCCATATCATAAATATCAGTCACAGTAATACAAAAAGCATCAGGGTAATTCTGCTCACAAATGACATAATACAGTGCTGTGAAAAAGTGTCTACCCCCCCTTACAGATTTCTTTTGTTTTTGGACATTTGTTACACTATCTGGCCACTTATGACCAATGTGACCTTTATGGCACTTACCATATTTAAAGGGGATGTCTCGCTTTAGTAAGTCAGATTTATCATGTAGAGAAAGTTAATACAAGGCACTTACTAATGTACTGTGATTGTCCATATTGCTTCCTTTGCTGGCTGCATTCATCTTTCCATCACATTATACACTGCTCGTTCCCATGGTTACGACTACCACTATAGGATAAAGCACTAGCCTATGTGCGCTCCCATGGTCCCGGTCACCAGAGAGGCTGACGCTTTTGCCTATAGTGTGCAAGCACGGCCACCACTGCTGGATTTCAGGGTGGTCAGAACCATGGAAACGAGTAGTGTATAATGCGATGGAAAACAATAATTGCTCTTGCCGGTAATTGTTTTTCTTGAAACCCATGACCGCACCCATGCAACTAGGACCTCCCATCCCGGACCGGCAACCTCAAGAGATAACATGGTTCACACCCCCACCACACCTCAGTGATGCTAATTAACAGACCTCCGGAGGCGTGCCAACCACCAAGAACAAAAAAAGGTTTAACACAGAAAACACGGGAAGGACATTTTTGGGGTGCCGTCATGGGTTTCAAGAAAAACAATTACCGGTAAGAGCAATTATTGTTTTCCCCTCACACATGACAGAACCCATGCAAGAATAAACTATAAGACAAGAAAAATTAGAGGGGGTTCTCTTCGTTTACGACTACAGCTTGTAGCACTTTCCTCCCAAAGGCCGCATCTGAATCAAGATGCAGTCCGTAATGCCTAAAAAAGATATGGGGAGAGCTCCAAGTAGCAGCCTTACAAATCTGGACCAGAGAAGCATCTACCCTCTCCGCCCAAGAGGTCGCAATGGCCCTGGTAGAATGAGCCCCAAACCCTGTTGGAAGAGGCAGGCTAAGGGAAGAATAGGCAAGAGAAATAGCAACCCATCTAGCAATAACACCAGTGGAAACCTTGCGGCCCCCTATACTTTACCTGAAACTGGATAAGGAGATTTTCATCTAGCCTCCAAGGTGACGTGGAATCTAGGTAAACCACTAGACATCTTCTGACGTCTAGGCAATTACATTTTTCCTCTAGCGTATTGGCTGGATTTGAACAAAAAGAGGGCAGTATCACATCCTGACTTCTGTGAAAATCTGAGACCACCTTGGGCTGGAAGGATGGAATTGGTCTAATAATCACCGTATCCTCTAAAATCATGGTATAAGGAGGGAAGACAGAGAAAGCTTGTATCTCAGTACCCATCTAGCAGAGGTTATTGCAAGAAGGAAGGCCATTTTAAAATAAATCATTTTAATAGAGATTTCGCTTAATAGTTCAAACGGCTTCTGAGCTAGGGCCGAAAGAACCGTATTCAAATCCCAGGAGGAGACAATTGTCTTAAGGAAGGCTGCAATCTGGAGGCTGCAGACAAGAATCTTTTAATCCATGGATGATCTGCTAACCTAACATCAAAGAAATAACAGAGCAGCTACCTGAACCTTTACTGTGGAAGTCTTAAGATTCCTATGTAGCCCTGCTTGCAAAAATTCTAGGACCTTCTAGGATTTCTGGCGATTTAAAGGGGTCTGGTTTCTGACCTAGGAAGGTAGAAAAAATATTCCAAACTTTAATATATTTTTTAGAGGTAACAGCCTTCCTACTTTTCAGCAAGGTGGAAACCACTTTGTCCGACAATCCCCTTCTCAACCAGACTTCCCTTTCAAAATCCATGCCAAGAGATGAAGAACTTCTGGGCTGGGATGAACTAACAGACCCTGGTAAAGAAGATCCTCTCTCAATGGCAGACTCCATGGAGATTGTACCGCCAACCTCAGAAGACTCGAGTACCAAGACCTCTTTGGCCACTTTGGAGCTATCAAAATAACAGAGGCTTCCCCTCTCTATCTTCTTCCATACTTGTGGGATAAGGCAAAATGGAGGGAAGGCGTACCCTAACTCTTGGCTCCAACCCTGTGCTAACCCGTCTACTGCTGATGGGCTGTCCAAATGATTGAGGGAGAAAAATGTATCTACCTTCCGGTTTGCTCTTGAGGCGAAAAGGTCCACTGTAGGAAGCAGGGCTGTGGAGTCGGAGTCAATTTTGGGTACCTAGAGTCGGAGTCGGAGTCGGCAAAAAATGGACCGACTCCGACTCCTACTAGATTTAAATTGGAATAAAAAAAAATTGGAATAAAAAAAAGCAAGTTTAAATGTCCCAATTCAGATAAAGTTATAATTAATTACTTCTCTACTGTAAGAATAAAGGCCAATGCATGCAGTGCGTCACGTTACCGCTAAACAAAGACGTTAAGTGACCGTGAAGAAGCATGCTTTTCATATGCTTTACTATGCAGTTAAAGGGACACTGACAGGCTGATATATCTGCTGGTATTCAGAGGATTAGGAATACAACTAGACGACTGTTACCCCCAGTTGAGGTTTACTTGTGTTTAAAAACGTTTTAATCAATATGCAAATTCTCTACCTTTGTGCCCAAGGGGCAGGCGCACATGTAGAGTACTGGCAGCACTAGACAGGACTAGGTAGCGAGGAGGAAGAGAGAAAGCTGGCACAGCCTCAGCATAGCCAGACGAGGCTGCTGCCAGCACTCTACACGTGCGCCTGCGCAGGAATTCAGCGTTCGGCTAGCCTGAAAAAAGGCCAGTGCAGTAAATAATAACGAGGGGAACAGCGCTGGGAAGCTGTACTCGGGCGCGGCTGGGCACAAAGCCGCAGGAGGCAGCTGCCCCATTGGGCACAAAGATAGTGAATTTGCATACAGATTAAAATGTTTTTTAAACACAAGTACAGCTTAACTGGGGGTAACATTAGTATAGTTTTATTCCTAATTCTCTGATGAATACCAGTATATATATATATATATATATATATATATATATATATATATATATCTTTTTAGCTGGAAAATCAGCCTGTCAGTGTCCCTTTAAGGAGCGGCAATACTTCCACTTTCCATTGTCTTGTGGTCTGCAGTTACAGGGACCCCATGGTTATCCTAGCCTCTCACTGATAACTGATTAAGGACTGGAGACACTTGTATAAGTGAAGGGAATGGATAGTCAATAGTTCAAGACTGAAGCTGTAAACCATTTGAAAAACTGCTATCATTCAGCTAAGGCTATAAAACATGTAAACTCAGATTGTTAGCTTAAATTTTAAACATGACTATGGGATTCTACTAGGAAAATCATGTTTTAAAATAAATGCCCCTTCCCCTGCCCCTTCCTGGATCCTCCCACTGCTCTATCTTAAGCAGAAGATCAGCACACAAAGGAGAAGGCAGCAGCTTCTGCTCAACTACCTCTCTGTGCTAGAGGAGATTAGAAAAACTTGGTGGAACAGCTTCGTATTTGCATATTAAATACAGAGGAGTCGGAGTCGGAGTCGGAAGTTTCAAAATCTGAGGAGTCGGAGTCGGACAATTTATCTACCGACTCCACAGCCCTGGTAGGAAGTCAACTGGACTATCTGTAAAAAAAAAAAAAATCTTTGTTCAGACACCAGTCTCCCTGTTTTATGAAAACTCGACCGAGGAAGTCCGCTATGATATTCTCCTTCCCTTTCAAATGCACCGCTAAAAGAAAAAGCATTCCCTCTTAGAGAGAGGAAGCCTCTGTTATTTTGATAGCTCCAAAGTGGCTAAAGAGGTCTTGGTACTCGAGTATTCTGCCATTGAGAGAGGATCTTCTTTACCAGGGTCTGTTAGTTCATCCCTTTTTTCTGCTATATAAAAGATCTCCTGGCAGAGATGTAAGAGGGAAGAGACTCTCAATCCTCCTTGAAGGTTTATGTAAGCCATCACTGTTGAATTGTCCGAATAGAACACAATCTTCCTGCTTTTTATTTCCAGAAGAGCCAACCTCACTGCCATCCCTACAGCTTTTAACTCCTTGAAGTTGGAGGATACTTTCCTCATATTCAAATCCCACCTCCCTTGTCAGTACCTGTTCTGGGAGTGGGCTCCCCAACCCCAAGGGCTGGAGTCTGTGGTAATTATAGTCTGGTCTGCAAATGTCCATGGAACTCCTGCTGATAGATTTTTTGTTACCATCCACCACAAAAGGGAGCGTCTTGCGTTTGAGGAAAGGTGGAAATTTTGATCCAAGGAACAAAGGGAGCTGTCCCACGATCTTAGGATGTCCGCTTGAAGATCTCTGGAGTGGATCTGTGCATAAGGTACTGCTGGGATCGCTGACGTCATCTGCACGAGAACTTCCATCGCTTAGTCGAAAGTACACTGGCAAGAAAAGACTGACCATATTTGTTCTATAAATCGACTCTCTCCTTTGAGGTGGAAGAAAACTCTTTTGCAGACAGGAGTCCAACTGAATTCCCAGAAAAAAGCAAACTTGAGAAAGAATCAGATTTAATTTTTTCCAATTGAATATCCATTCTAGGTTTTCTAAAGTGGAGCAGAGGAATTTCATATCTTTTTCTAGCCCCTCTTTTGACTGAGAGACTATTAAGAAATCGTCCAGATAGGGCGCCAGAGTAATTCCTGACAGTCTTAAAAAAGCCAATAATTCTGCTACCCCGAAAGGGAAGCGCCCTGTATTGGAGATGCAGCAACTTCCCCTGAACCCAGACTGCTGTTCTTAAAAACTTTTGGGAGGAAGAAGGGATTGGAACATGGTAATACGCATCTTTGAGATCCAGGCTTGCCATCCAGCAATCCTGGAAGAGGAGATTCACATTCGATTTTATCGTCTCCATTCGAAATTTCTTGTAGACCAAGGATTTGTTTAGTTTCTTAAGATTTAAAATAACTCTTAATGTTCCCATTTGGTTTCTTCATCACCAAAAATAAAGGGGAATAGAACCCCTAGCCCCTCTCTATCTTGGGAACTGGAGAAACTACTCTCTTGTCTAAGAGAGAAAAAACCTCTGCTTCCAAAGCCTTCCTTTTTTCCAGTTTTTTGGGACAACCTGAGTGAAAAAATTTGGTGGATGAGAAAGGAATTCCAGACGGAATCCGTTTTCTATTACACTAAGGATCCACTTGTTCTGAGAAATGGACCTCCAGGCTGGGAAAAACAGACCGTCTTCCTCCCACCTGACTTCTGGCATCATTTCAGTTTGTCTTTTGGTCTATTTGTTTTAAACAACTGAGGCTCTCTCTAAGATGTCATCGAGAGAGGAACCAAACAACCTAAAACTTTCACATGGGAGAGAGCAAAGTCTAGACTTGGAACCTTGATGCCCTTTCTAGTTGACCCAATAATAGCCTTAAGGACCTGGAGACCCAAGAGGCGGCAATGGCCGGCCTAAGACTTGTTGAGGCACATTCCCAAGTACGTCTAAGATAAGACGTCTGCCTCTTAAACAGCCTAAATCATCAAAAGGAAGAGCCGATTTTTTGGCTATTTTGGCTACAGGGGGATCTACGGAAGGAGCTCTGTCCGATACGCCCGCCACTGACTCTTCAAAAGGATATTTTCTTTTAACAGAATTCGGTATAAAAAAAATTCGGTCAGGGTTTTTCCATTCTTTCCTAATCAGCGCTTCTATGTTTTTATGAACAGAAAAAACTCTATGGCATTTAGGGCCAAGAACGTCAAACACCCGGTCAGCAATAGTCTTAGGCTATCTTACGTCCTCTAATTGCATTGTGTTTTTATGGCTTTTAACCAAGGCTCGGTATCTACCAGGTGGAAATAAAGCCTTTCCTGCTGAATCCTCATCTGAAGAGAAAAATTCAGAGGACAAGTCCTGGCCTGATTCTATGTCCTCGTCCTCCCCAGAAAGATCAGAATCAGAGTCCATATTATAGGTACGCCTTTCTGGTGACTTCAGACGGCTTCGACCGAAGGACTTAATAGAAGACTTATCTTCAGACCGTACCAAGGCCTTAATGGTTTTGGAAAAGCTATGGGATTCTTCCATAACTATCTTATCTATACAAGCTTGACATAGTGGTTTAACATACGAACTAGCTGACAAAGCTACTCTACATCCTCCCCATTCTTTATGTTTAGTTTTGCCGGAAGATTTCTTTGGTGTTTTTGCTACCTACAAAAAAAAGAAAACACCCAATATTATTAGTAGAGGATAAATCTCACCAATCGTAGAGTCAAGCTTCGCCACTCCTCAGGTCCAATACCGGGCTTGTGGGCCTCAAGGGTTCCAAGGGAACGGCGTGTCAGGCGTCGCCTGGTTCAGACATGTTTGTGGAAACTCCAGATCCTGCACAACACTGTGTGCGAATCAAGGCTGGCTGTCCCCTCCTGCTGCCAACTTCTAACGTGCCACGTCCCCTCTTAACACTAAGCCCAAAAGACACCTAATCCACTAGTGGCAGGTGCCCCCCCAGCCCCTCTTTTCGTCCAGCTCTGCCGGAAATGACAACAATGCGCCGGAAGAGGCCGTCCCGGCGCGCATGCGCAAGGTGCATCAAAAGCGCGCGTCGCCATCTTGGAAACGGGATGCCGGGCACCACGCCACTATGGACTGGGAGCCGCCTGAACATGGCCACAGCGGCTCACCAATGAGGCTTGGGAGGAGGCAGGAAGCAGGACAGACTTAGGCAACAGCTACTTTAAAGGAGACTTACGCCGCCAGGGATTGTAGACCCGGACCTTCCCCAGCCCCCCGAGGTGAGAACCGAGTAGTGAAGGAGCTCCTCAGGTACATCCCATCAGGAGGACAGGAAACCTGAACTGAGGTGTGGTGGGGATGTAAACCATTTTAGCTCTTCAGGTTTCCTGTCGAGGATGGGAGGTCCTAGTCGCATGGGTGCAGTCATGGGTGAGGGGAAAAATGAATCCAGCCAGCAAAGGAAGCAATATGGATAATAACAGTATATTATTAAGTTGCTCACATTAACTTTCTCTACATGATAAACGGCACTTACTGAAGAGAGACAACCCCTAAGCCACGTCCCTTGGAAACCAAATCTTCTGTGCTGCCCATACAGAGGTCCTGTCCATAGGATGGCCGCTGATGGAGGGTCATGTGACAAGACATCACTCAGTCGCCTTAATTCACACACAATGTACCTGCCCTGTGCACTTACACTGCTTGGACTTTGATGCAGGTGCAGTGTTTTAGAATGGAGGAGATATCTCATGGAGGTGATTTTCCTGGTCACATGACCCTCCATCAGCAGCCATTTTATGGACATGATCTCTGTGTGTACAGCATGAAAGATATGGCAAACAACAGGGTATAGCTTATAAAATATAGATGATTGTGCGGAATTTTAACAAAGCCTATTTACTGGTAAGTGCCATATAGTCATCTCAAACACAATGGTCGACACTACAAGAACGTGGCCAACCCCTTTAAATGTTTCAGATCAAACAAATTTGAATATCAGAGAAAAATAACCTGAGTAAATATAAAAAGCAGTTTTCAAATGATGACTATTTATTAATGGGAAAAGAATTATTCAAATCAACCTGGCCCTATGTGAAAAATAATTGCCCCCCTCAAATGAAGTAACTGATTACTTTTTCACAGCACTGTAGATATGATATACCGTTTGTATTAAAGGAGTCCGCCAAGATTAAGCAAAATATATAAAAAAAAAAATAAAAAAAACTTTGCTCATCTTTAAAGGGGTTATCCAACCCCTATAATGAGCCCCCCAAATACCCGGGCACCTCATATAGGTTATACTTACCCTCTCCCTGGCACCCACATCGCTCCTGCTCCCCGTTAAGCAGCCAATAGCAGGCCGTGATGGGGATGAGCCTCCCTAGGTTCGTTCCCATCGAGGCCTGCTATTTGCTGCGCCCCCCACCCCTGCAACAGAGGTTTTGCGGCCGTGCGGGGAGCAGGGCAAGTATAAACTGTATGAAGTGTCTGGGCATTGGTGGGCTCATTATAGGGGATGGAAAACCCCTTTAAAATGTCCCACACTGGTGCTCGAGTTCCTGTAGGGCATGTACTGACCAGGTAGTCAAGGGCTGCGGTTGTCAGGCATCAGAGCAGCAGTGCGAGACCAGCAGGGCTGCTGTTGTCAGGCATCAGAGCAGCAGTGCGAGACCAGCAGGGCTGCTGTTGTCAGGCATCAGAGCAGCAGTGCGAGACCAGCAGGGCTGCTGTTGTCAGGCATCAGAGCAGCAGTGCGAGACCAGCAGGACTGCTGTTGTCAGGCATCAGAGCAGCAGTGCGAGACCAGCAGTGCGAGACCAGCAGGACTGCTGTTGTCAGGCATCAGAGCAGCAGTGCGAGACCAGCAGGACTGCTGTTGTCAGGCATCAGAGCAGCAGTGCGAGACCAGCAGGACAGCTGTTGTCAGGCATCAGAGCAGCAGTGCGAGACCAGCAGGACAGCTGTTGTCAGGCATCAGAGCAGCAGTGCAAGACCAGCAGGACATTTTTAAAGAGAGTAAGGTTTTTCTTTTGATTTTACACATCTCCTTGTTCCCTGACAAATTTAACTAAATCTTGGAGAACGGTGTTAAGGTCACTATGCAGTGGATTGGACACCTGATGCAAAAATAATGTAATCCAAATATGTTTAAAGTTATAAAAATAATGGGAAAAACACTGGAGGTTAGCAAATACTCAGGTCAACTGAAAAAACAAAACAGTCATCAGTTGCCCAAAAGAGAAATAAAAGTGTGAACCTAGCCTTACAAAGAGCCTGTTACTAAGACAAACCTACTAAGGTGCGGACAATGGGACGCCCCAACAGAAGTACACTAGTGTGTGCAATTACACCTGGAAAAGAAAAGGAGAAATGGAGTGGACCTCGCAGGATCCTTTTTAGAGCTGCTCTGAGAGATCAGGCGCTACACCTAACTCCAAAGAAGATGAAAGTGCTTTCTTATCCGCCACCCTGATTTGGCGCTTTTGGGGGTCTATTAAGTGGATGTAACTACACTCAATAGTGCAACTCTACAAGGGAACCAGTGGATGCTCAGATTTAAAGTCAGTCAGACGCATGATTTCTAGGATTCACGAGTTCAGTAAAATGCTATTCATTAGTAGGTTAGAGATGAACAGTTTAATAAAAGCGTGACACGTCAGTGCCATCACTGATCCAATAGAGAATAAACATATGGCATTCCACAAATTACCAGTGCCATTGTGAGTCGTAAGGTCCCATGTAGGGATGAGCTAACCCGAGTTCGGGAAATGTTTTTTTTTGCAGTACAAATTAGGGATGTCCCGATACCATTTTTTTAAGACCGAGTACGAGTACCGATACTTTTATTTAAGTACTCGCCGATACCAATTACCGATACCTCGTATAAATAGCGGCGCAGTTGCCGATAGCAATGAAAAAAATTAAAGCTGGAATTTGGTTGCTATGGACAACGGCTTTTCTTTTCCTTTGTACAAGTGTTAATAAATTGATAAATGGGAATATAATAGTGTTTTCCAACCAATGTGCCTCCAGGGGGATCTGTTATGGGGGATCTGTGGATGACACTGTTATGGGGATCTGTGGATGACGCTGTTATGGGGGATCTGTGGATGACACTAATGGGGGATCTGTGGATGACACTAATGGGGGATCTCTGGATGACACTATGGGGGATCTCTGGATGACACTGTCAGGGGCTATGTGGATAACACATATATAGCATATTATGCTATATACGTGTCATCCAGAGATCCCCACAGTGTCATCCAGAGATCCCCACAGTGTCATCCAGAGATCCCCACAGTGTCATCCAGAGATCCCCACAGTGTCATCCAGAGATCCCCACAGTGTCATCCAGAGATCCCCCACAGTGTCATCCAGAGATCCCCCACAGTGTCATCCAGAGATCCCCACAGTGTCATCCAGAGATCCCCCACAGTATGGGGGCAGCCACAAGGAGACCTTATACTGTATGGGGGCAGCCACAAGGAGACCTTATACTGTATGGGGGCAGCCACAAGGAGACCTTATACTGTATGGGGGCAGCCACAAGGTGACGGTATACTGTATGGGGGCCACAAGAAGGCGTTATACTGTATGGGGGCCACAAGGAGACGTTATACTGTATGGGAGCCACAAGGAGGCGTTATACTGTATGGGGCCAGCCACAAGGGGGCGTTATACTGTATGGGGCCAGCCACAAGGAGACGTTATACTGTATGGGGGCCACATGGAGACGTTATACCGTATGGGGGCCACACGGAGGCGGTATACCGTATGGGGGCCACACTGAGGCCTTACACTGTATGGGGGCCACACTGAGGCATTATACTTTATGGGAGCCACACTGAGGCATTATACTTTATGGGAGCCACACTGAGGCATTATACTGTATGGGGGCCACACTGAGGCATTATACTGTATGGGGGCCACACTGAGGCATTATACTGTATGGGGGCCACACTGAGGCATTATACTGTATGGGGGCCACACTGAGGCATTATACTGTATGGGGGCCACACTGAGGCATTATACTGTATGGGGGCCACACAGGCATTATACTGTATGGGGGCCACACTGAGGCATTATACTGTATGGGGGCCACACTGAGGCATTATACTGTATGGGGGCCACACTGAGGCATTATACTGTATGGGGGCCACACTGAGGCATTATACTGTTTGGGGCACACAAGGAAATGTTATATGGGGGCCACAAGTCTTGCTTTATTATTGTTGCTTTAGCTGTGACTTACACTCCTGTCAGGTGAACTCTATGTGAGGAGGGTGTCTGGACTCTGGAGTGGAGAGGCTTTTCCGCGGCTCACTGACTACTGTGCTCTTACTGGCACGTAATAAAAATTCTGTGGGCGGAGTCTAGAAGATGGGGAGGAGCCGGGGGCAGAGATAGACGCTGCTGGCAGTTTGAGTCACGGACACCCTCCTCACAGAGTTCCATATAGAGCTAGATGGGTCACTGTCTGTGGGCGGAGTTTTGAATATAGGGGGCGGAGCCTGGCACGGCGCGGCCGCTGTGCAAAGTTTTCAATCGAATGCAGCAGCCGAACATTGGAGGGAGGGAGTGCGCAAGAAGTCAGAGAGCGCACGAGCGAGGGGCGGAGTCTGGGATCAAAGCAGCCGCGGGCAGGAAGCAATTTGGCTATGCAAGATGCCGGCTGGACGCAATGCTATACAAAAGCTGCGCGCGCACAGGTATCGGCGGCGGTATCGGCGGCATTTGCACGAGTACAAGTACTCGTAAAAATGCCGGTATCGGTCCCGATACCGATACTGGTATCGGTATCGGGACATCCCTAGTACAAATTAAACATGAAGACTTCGCAAAGCAATAACTTCGGCTCATCTGAGCCAATACATTCTAATACTGTATGGAGCTCCTGCTCCGTACAGTATTGGAATTAAGTTTTATGCGAATCGTCTTCGGATGTTTCATCCGAAGTTGATTAGCTATCCCTAGTCCCATGCACATTACCTGGTTGCCTGCACTCTCCGGGTTTAGCATACATTGATATAATGTACATGGACAACTTTAGATGATGCCCTATTTCCCCTTGAATACTTAGTATAAGGGTCCATTCACACGTCTGTGTTTTGCGGATCCGCAAAACACTGACAGCAGCAATGTGCCTTCCGCAATTTACGGACCGCACATCGCAGGCACTATGATAGAAAATGCCTAATCTTGTCCACAATTGCGTACAAGAATAGGACATGTTCTATTTTTGTGCGGAAACAGAAGTGTGGATCCGGAAATGTGCTGTTCGCATCTTTTTCGGTCTCATTGGAAATGAATGGATCCGCACCCGTTCCGCAAAATTGCGAAACGGACGCAGACCTATTTTGCGGACGTGTGAATGGAGCCTTAATGCACACTTATAACCCCACCGATCAAACCTTCAGAAATGTCGCTATCACATATCAAATATTTTCCTAACGTGCAGTGACTCTTTAGGACACACAAAGATGAAGGTCATCAAATGATTAGTTCTTGAACTAGAAGTAAATACAAAGATTAAAAAAAAAAAAATGATTAACGTGTAACTCGTTTCAGTTTATTTTTAACCACTTCCAGACCGGGCCATTTGCCCCCCTCCTGACCAGACCTAATTTGGCAAATCTGATATGTGTCACTTTATGTGGTAATAACTTTGGAACACTTATGCCTCGTTTCCACTGAGCGGATCGGTTCGGGTCGGTACGGTACGGTTTGCTATTTTGGGTGTTTCCACTATGAAAGCGATCCATACAAGCGAACCGTACCGCACCATTCAGGGTCCTGCTTCAGATGTAGGGCCAAAGAAAAATGGAACGGTTCGGTTAGGGCGGAGCTACTTGCGTCACACAATACATTCTCTTGATTGGCGGCCTGAATTACGTCAAACGTAAGTGCAACATAAACACCACGCCGCGATCAGTACAGATTTTACACATTTTTTTCTAAACCACGTATGGACCCGGCGGCTCGAGTTGTAGTGGAAACGCTCACCTAAATAGACCGGACCATTATAAATCTTTCAGACTCTGCCGACCCGAACCGATCCGCTCAGTGGAAACAAGGCATTACTTATCCAAGTCATTCGGAGATTTTTTTTTTTTTTTTTGTTACACATTGTTTTGTTAACAGCAGATTTGAGTCAACATGTTTTACCTTTATTTATAAAAAGAAATACAAAATTTACTGAAAATTTGGAAAAGCTGACTATTTTCTAAATTTGAATCTCTGCTTTTAAGACCGATAGTGATACCTCAATGGTTATTAATTAACATTCACTATATGTCTACTTTATTTTTTGGGGGTTTAAGTTTAGACTTATGGAAGCAATTTTTACAATTCTCAAGAAAAGTTCCAAAATAAAAAAAAACTAAGGACCAATTCAGGTCTGAAGTCACTTTGAGGAACTTACATAATAGAAACCACCCATGAGTTACCCCATCTTAGAAACCACATGCCTCAAACTATTCAAAACTTTGTTAGAAATGTTAACGCTTTAAGTATTCCACAGGAATTAAAGCAAAATGGAGGTGAAATTTCAGAATTTCACTTTTTTTTTTCATATTAAACAGTTTGAATCAAGGGTTAACAAGGGTTATCAAGGGTTAACAGCAAAACAAACATCTGTATTATGTATTACTCTGATTCTAAATTGGAACCCCCCCCCCCCAAAAAGTGACATTTTAGAAACTACACCATCCATGGAATTTTTAAGGGGTGTATTCGGTTTCGACACCATAAAAAAGTATTGCGATACTCGATAGCACAAAAAAAAAAAAAAAAAAAAAAGGCATATCGCGCAGATTTTATTTTTTCTGTTACGGCGCTTTAGTTTGGACTTTTTGGACGTGGCCATATGAAATTTATTGTTCATATATTTTATATGTAAAATTGGAAAAGGGGGTGATTTATACTTAATATTTGGTGTTTTTTTTCTTTACTATTAAAAGGAAGCTGTCACCTCCGAAACACATTCCAAGCTGGCACCAGTACCTGACAGTCTTGTCTAACGATCATTGTCTTCCTGAAGCCACATGAAGGAAAAGCTGTAAAAACATTGTTTAATCCCCGGCCGGCGCGCTTCCCAAGTGAGGATTGAAGTCAATGGGGCAGCGGCCTCCTTGCTTCAAGCTGCGGTAACCACGCCCCCTTCCCTGTGACTGACAGCCGGCAGTTCGGCAAAGCCAGCTGAACTCTCGTGCACAAGAGTTGTCAGTCAGAGCGAAGGGACGGGGGAGGGGGCGTGGTTACTGCTGCCCCCTTGACTTCAATCCTCACTTGGGAAGCGCCAGCCGGGGATTAAACAATGTTTTTAAAGTTTTTCCTTCATGTGGCTTCAGGAAGACAATGATCGTTAGAATCACGATGCTGCCTACTGTCAGGTACTGCCGCCAGCTTGGAATGTGTTTCGGAGGTGACAGGTTCCCTTTAACTATTTCCCCCCTTAGCGGATAGAACCTGAGATCTTTTAATCCCTTCTCCTATTCACCCCGATAGAGCTCTATTAGGGTGAATAGGACTTCATACTCTCCCTGCTGCCCTGTGCATAGAACACACAGCAGCAGGGAGCTGACCATGGCAGCCAGGGCTTCAGTAGCGTCCTGGCTGCCATAGTAACCGTTCGAAGCTCCAGGATTACACTGCTGGGGCTCCGATCAGAAGCTGCCACTGCCACCAATGAGTGAAGAGGCGCGGAGGGCCTGTGGCCACTGCTACCAATGATTTAATACTGAGGAGGAGGGATGGCGCACTGCGCCACCAATGATAATTAACGTTTAATACAGGAGGCTGGGCGGTGCAGGCCGGGTGTGCAATTTGTGGATCCGCAACACACAACGGACATGTGACTGGGGCCTTACACCTTATGTCTGTGGAGGCTCTAATCCTGGTTTAGTTTCCCAATCAATAATGGAAACACTGACCAAAACACTGACGTGTGAATGAGGCATTAGACTGAAGACAGATTCTCCTTAGCTACACTCAGTTAAAGCTTTTTAAGACGACTCTTTGGGGCGGTGGGGGGGGGGGGGGGATTTATCATCCACCTTGTGTTTAAAAAATGGTATTAAGTCCCAAACTTTGTGTTTGCAAGTTTTAAAAAAATTGTCGCATCTCAGCTTTTACTTTGCTCTCGCCACTTTCCCTAAAGTGGGCATGGCAAGGTCTGGAAGAGGGCATGGCTAACTGCCCCAAATATATTTATCTTTAATTACACCAGTTATCTGGAGCAAATGACATCTGTCACTTAAAACTGAAAAGCCAGTTACACTTTAAATAGGACCTGTCACCACAAAATGCAGTGCAATCTGAAAGCACCATGTTATAGAGCAGGAGGAGCTGAGCAGATATAGTTATGGGAGAAAAATAAAACCTGTACTGTATTTTCCAGGGTATAAGACGACTGGGCATATGAGACGACCCCCTACTTTTCCTGTTAAGATATGGGGTTTGGGCTATACTCGCCGTATAAGACTACCCCTCTTCCAACGCACAGCAAATAAAAATTAAACATACGATCCAAGCATGAGAAAACCACTGAGAGCAGGGAGAGGGGGCTGCTTCAGGAGGGACTGGCCGGGGTGCAGTGCATGGTGGCTCAGCTAGAGGGCGCCTGTCCCTGAAGCTGGAGAAGGAAAGCTTCTCCAGTCCGGCTTGGAAGTAATTGGAAAACAATTGTTAGATAATGATATATACCGTATGTGTAGAGCGGCGCCCAGGGATAATAGTACGTGCAGAAAGATCACCACTGTACACATGGCGGACCAGTCGTTCCAGTATTTTTAATGACCGATCCAGCACTAATGCATTTCTATGGGAATTAATGCCGGATCAGTCATTCCAGCATGTCTGCGGTATTAGCTCTGGCCGAAACGCTGTTCAGTGATTGAATTGAAGACATCCTGAAGCACACTGAACGGATTTCTCTCCATTCAGAATGTATAGGGATGTGACTGAAGCGCTTTTTTCCGACGACAGAACTCTATGCCGGAAAAGAATAACGCTAGTGTGAAAGTACCCTAAAGAGGACTGGTCAAATGCAGCATGTTAGAGAGCAGGAGCAGCTGTGTAGATTAATATATAGTTTCAAAAGATTCAATATAATGTGTATTTTATTGATTTAAATCCATGCTCATTCTGGTTTTTTTAAGTTAATCTGTCAGCTCCGAAACACCCTCCAAACTAGAGTAAGTGGTGGATAGTTTAAATGGTGCAGAGTCCGTTTATGTCATTTTTATCTTCATATTTAGACACTGTGTTCTGACCAATCAACAGTAAGCTGCATTGAGAGGACTCCCCCTTAAGTCCTCTCCATTACGTCCATGAGCACAGAATCCGCTCAATGCATTTTACTGCTGGTTTGTTGGCAGACAGAGTCACAATGCTAGTGACTATGAAGGTAAAAATTACTTAACCAGACTGGGCACCACTTACACTATTAAACTGCTTACTCTAGTTTGGAGAGTGCTGACAGATTCCCTTTAAGGCTAGATGCAGACGTCCGTTAAACCCCGACGTGAGCAGTCCGTTGTAATGAGGGCTGGATTTGTTCTTCACAGCCGGAGCGCACAGCGTCATTTGTTGCTATGACGGCGTGCGCTCCCTGCCGCCGCTGCACTACAGTAATACACTGGTATGATCTATACCAGTGTATTACTATCCTGCAGCGGCGGCAGGGAGCGCACGCCGTCATAGCAACAAATGACGCTGTGCGCTCCGGCTGTAAAGAACAACAAATCCAGCCCTCATTACAACGGACTGCTCACGTCGGGGTTTAACGGACGTCTGCATCTAGCCTAAGTCAAAGAGGTGGTCTCATCACTATTTAACAGCCTGCCCTATAGGACTGTGCTTACAGAAATGGCTGTCAATCACTGATAGGACCTCCTCGATGTCAAAGAATTTAAATGTATAAATTAGACGTTTTATAAAACCTCTTCCCACAAGACTATACCTGCTCTGCGTCTCCTGCTCTAGAACATGATACCTTGGCTCACATACCATGGTCAGCATGACAAGCTCCCTTCTAATGTATAAATTAAAAGTTTTGCTGAACCTCTTTCGACAAAACGCTACCATATTAGTTTGCTATACTGTCAATTTCCTCGGCTCCTCCTGCTCTATAACACGCTTCCTGCAGATTGCACTGCACTTTGTGGTGACTGGCTCTCTAAGATTGGAATAATGAATGTTTATGATGCATTGTTGGGAACGTATATTTTTTATTCCTTAACTAGATGAGATGCCACACGCCTGTGTGACTCATGAGGCAATCCCATGTGGTCACTGCTGACTACACAAATGTTCGCCTACAGCTTTCCAACCAAATTATTTATGGCCATTCACATTTATTGCAATGTAATTTCACATTTTAGGTAACTCTCTGCCTGAGGAGGTGGTGATGGTGAGTACAATAAAGGAATTCAAGAGGGGACTGGATGCATTTCTGGAGTGTAATATTACAGGCTATAGCTACTAGAGAGGGTCGTTGATCCAGGGAGTTATTCCGATTGCCTGATTGGAGTCGGGAAGCAATTTTTTCCCCTTAAGTTGGGAAAATTGGCTTCTGCCTCACAGTGTTTTTTGCCTTCCTCTGGATCAACTTGCAGGATAACAGGCCGAACTGGATGGACAAATGTCTTTTTTCGGCCTTATAAGCCATGTTACTAAGTAGGTATTGCCTGATGCATATTAAAGGTTAAAGCGTACCAGCACTTCGATAAAACTTAATACGTAATAGCAACACAAAGGTTTTATCAGTGGTGGCCGGAGTGCTCAGACCCCCAACAATCGCTAAAACAAGGAGTGAGAAGCGCTCAGACAGAACTCTCTCCTCGCTGCAGGAAACAGAATCTAGATACCTTCTAAGCCTGTCTCCTGCAGCAAGAATAGACAACGTATAATGCGAGCGCTTCTCTCTCCTCGTTCTAACGATCAGTGGTGGTCTTATCACTTAAAATCCCACCAATAAAAAAAGACTGATATGTCACCATGACATATCAAGAATTTCAAAGTAAGTGACGCTTTAGCCTCAATACTGATTGTTTACTTCGTCCATGTTCCAGATGTATTTTTTTAGCAAAGGACAACATTACCTTTGCGGGATATACAAGAAGGCACTGCTGAAATACCCACCATGCCTACTGATTCTGTTTCACAATATATTTTTATATGATTTAGGTAGCCCAACAGCTCAGGTACTGATGAACATCTAGTTTACATTTCCCAGCCAATGAGTACTCATAAAACAGTGTACACCATTATCCATTTTACCTAATAATGACCAGCACGGTAATCCGCTCAAGTATACAGTTGCAGTCCATTTTCTGAGGGTCGGATTTTAATAGGACCTTTTACCACAAAACTCGGACAGCATGTTATAGAGCAGGAGAGGGTGAGCAGACAGATTTATTTTATGGGAAGAAATTCTGTAAAACTTATAATTTATATATCTCTGCTTTTTCTAACTTAAGACCACCCCCGTACAGCTCTTGGTACACAGGGGAGGTGTTATCAGTGACTGACAGGTATCTCTGTCCACATACTTATACAGGGAATGCCATCAATCACGGATGTCACCTCCCGAGTGCTATTCGCAGGGGAGGTCTTACGTTACAAAAAGCAGAAATATAAATCAGTGATGAGCAGATCTGCTTTAGGCTAACCCAATTTGTTCATCTACATAACTAATTTTCATTGTGATCCCTCACTCTGTATTAAAATGTATTGCCTCCATTGAGGCTCTTTCAATATGGCTGCTGTTAACGCAAGACTTTAATGAATCATTAAATGGAACTGGTCATCAACTATATGCTGACCTCACTAAGTGAGGCATAAAATAGTGACAGAAATGCCGATTTCAGAGGTGTGTCACTCATGAGCTAAAAGTCACTGGTTGCCGAGAACCAGCATCATAATCATTGCAGCCCAGGCCTTGAAAAGAGTCAGATCTACTTGAGAAGAGTCCTGGTTATTATAATCTCCTGCTCTCCCCGACCATCTGCTGATGATTGGCAGTTCTCTCCTAGAGAGAAAGGGAGAAAACTAGGTAGAAGCCTGTCAGTAATCAGGAGGTGGGCGGGAGAGCAGGAATTTATGAATAACCAGGACTCTTCTCAGGAGGGCGGGACTCTTCTCCAGGTCCAGTCTGCAATGATTCTGATGTTTGTTCTTTCAAACCAACATACTTTTAACGTTTAAATGACAGACCGCTGAAATTAACTCGCCTGTCACTGCTTTATTCTGCCGTTAGTATGGGCAGCACAAAGTTGATGACAGGTTCCCTTTAACAAATCTGGGTTCGGATACATTTTGTATTACATGAATGCATGAGCGAAATTAATGAAGGTTTGCGTTAACAGCAGCCATATTGAAAGAGCATCATCGGAGGCAATACATTTTAATACACATACAGAGAGGGATCGCAATGAAAATTATTAAAAAGTCAGATTTTCTAATCACTAAGGTAAATGTATAAATTACATGTTTAACTGAATTTTTCCCATAAAAAAAATATATAAATCTCTGTATATAATCTGTTTGGCTTCTCCTGCTCTATAATATGCTGTCTGCAGATCGCTTGCATTTTGTGGGCGAGAGGTCCTCTTTAAAATACAAGAACACAGGTGTCTAGGAAAAAAAACACCTAGGAACACTTACCCCACTCAGTCCCATCTCCTGAACTTCTGGCCTCTCCAGCACCTTCACCATCTTCTGCAGTCACAAGAAAATCAAACTCTTTCAATGCTTCCTCTGTGTCATCAGCAAGTTCAGCAGCTAAGCCTTCATTTCCAATCTGGTTAAGTAAAAGTTTGAGATTTTGAACATTGTCATATTATAAAGACTGTATATCCGACTATCAAGTGTGTTAGGTAAAGCCTCAGTCAATAGCTGCAGAGATCTGACTGAGGTCAGGGAAGGACAGGTCAGTAACATACAGCCACTCTGTAGTGTATGGGGCACCACTGACCCTTGACAAGTGGGTCTATCAAGTGCAACCTCTCTCACGCCAGTTATACCTCATTAATTAATGGTGTCAAAACACTGCAGATTTTACCGTCTGCCACGCAAAGATATCCTCAACAATATTGACATGCGAAAGATTTAAAATCCACCCTGCCTGTCAAGTTACGTCCAGACTTCACTGCTGACAATCTCTTTTTTTTAAATCTCATTCGCTTTGCTGCTACTACAAACACTATGGATTATCTGCATGCAATACTGCGGCAAAAATGCGAGCGCTTGCGCTGCATGTTGCTGTACCCGTAGGCATAATTTCTGAGTGCGGGTTGAATGCTCTGCTCATAGAATAAGTAATTTGGGTTGCAGCATTGATATTTACATTTCAGACCGCAAAGCTTACTCTGTGTTTTTTGTTTAACCGTTGCTTATCCATCCCATCGACCTCTTCTATGAGGTCCCCTTCATCTTCTTCATCACTGTCGTCTGTGCTTTCTAGAAAGTTAAATGTTTCGAGCACATCACCTGAGTTCCTACAAAGAAAAGAGTCACAAATTAATAAGAAATTTCACTTTCCATTTCATTATTTTATAAAAAAATATTCTGTAACAAAGGTAAAATTCCAAAGAGAAGACGTGGATTGCACATGCACATTCTATGCATTAATCTACTGCCTCAACGCATCATTTTTAATTGCTTCTCAGCTTAAAAAGGCTACTTTCACACTAGTGTTTTCAATTCCGCTATTGAGATCCGTCATAGGATCTCGATAGCAGAAGAAAACGCTTCAGTTTTGTTACTATTCATTGTCAATTGGGACAAAACTGAACTAAACGGAATGCACCAGAATGCATTCTGTTCCGTTTGGTTGCGTCCTCATCATGGACACAAAAATGCTGCAAGTGGTGCAGACACAATAGCAAATGGATCAGTCCTCCATCGACTTTTAATGGTGTTCATAATACAACTGGATCCGTTCATGACTGATGCATGCGGTTGTATTACAATAACGGAAGCGTTTTTGTAGATCCATGACGGATCTGCAAAAAACGCTAGTGTGAAAGTAGCCTTAACCATATATATGAGGCCATTTGTATATGGTTTGATGAAAATGCTAATGACCACTCACCACATCACAGTTGTCTCTTTGGAGTGGGTCCTTACTCTACTTCGGCACAGCTTTAAGTGTGTGGCGTGAAGCAGGGACCCACACTCAATGGAGGATACCATGACGCAGTGTGAGGGCTGGCGCATTTAGCTCAAAACATATACAAAGTGCTCCGTATACAGTTTAAAACTGAGCTGAGAAGCAATAGATCAACGCATAGCATGTGGATGTGCGATCCATGCTTTCCCTTTTTTTGAATTCTGCTTGAGTGTCTTTTTCCGATGGTTTCAGGACTCCTCCCACTTGATCCAAAGCAGGAGACTGCAGAAGGGTTAAAACCTACTTGGTCACAGTTTTCTTTCTGAGGCCACATGGAAAGGTAAGCTTATTAGATCTGTTCACAAGGCGCAATGCTGAGTGGTTGCTGTTCCGATACAGCGCCTGTGGGCTGGTGGGACCCACGGGGGCTTTATCTGACAACAGGGGTGCTGTTGGACTACAAGGTCTTGCCGCCTGCAGGCGCTGTGTTGTGGCAGTCGCCATGTCGTGCTGCGCCAAATTAGAGTGAGGACCCACTCAATAGAACGTGCCTCACATACAGTTTATAAATAGTGGCTAGAAGCAATGTATCATTGCAGGGCAGGTGCGTTCCCTTTTTTGAAAATGGACAATCTGTAACATGCTTGCATCCCTTAGATACGGAAGTAGAAAACTAGAAAAGAGGTTTAATTTTCTACACCAACATGCAAGTACATTTGAAAGTGTAAAACTAATTTTGCAATATTTTAAATTGAATAGGACAGTTTACTAATAAATCCCAGTAATGGAAAGATGTCCCCTGCAAATTTTTAATGAGCAAAACTCACCAGCTTTCAAGGCAGACCTTAAAAGGGTTGTCCGCTAATTTTAAAAACTACTCAAAAGGGGTTGTCTCATCATGGACAATGGGGGCATATCGTTAGGATGTGCCCCCATTGTCTGATAGGTGCGGGTCCCACTGCTGGGACCAGCACCTATATAGAGAACAGAGCCCTGCAAGGACGTGGCTGGGGGACTCTGGTCAGGCCACAGCCAAGCCGGCTCCCTATAGAAGTGAAAGGGAGGGTACTGCGCATGTGCGGCCTCTACTCCCATTAATTTCTATGGGGCCGACGGAAATAGCCGAGCCAGTGCTCGGCTATTTTCCTAGCGATATGCCCCCATTGTCCATAATGAGATAACCCCTTTAACTAGACAGATGGTATACCTGGAATATCAACCAGGTGAAATATCGGCCATAAGAACTGACTGCAGCCCAACTGAATTAGGGTCCATTCACACGTCCGTGAACGTGTCCGCACCCGTTCCGCAATTATTCTCTATGGGGCAGGAATGGATGCAGACAGCACACTCTGAGCTGTCCGCATCCGCATTTCCGGAGCACGCCCTGAACTTCCGGTCCGCGGCTCCCTAAAAAAAATAGAACACGTCCTATTCTTGTCTGCAATTGCGGACAAGAATAGGCAATTCTATGGGGGTGCCGGCCGGGTGTATTGCAGATCTGCAATACACTACGGGCGTGTGAATGGACCCTTAATGTCAGAAGAAAGCTTTTTTCCCAGGACACAAACACAGCTCCTTCCTTTAGCTTACTGTGTGTGCGCGCATTCAGTTTTGTCTCTCCCTGCTCCTTCAGGCCCAATGAAGAATCCCTGGGGTGCTGAGCAGGCCGATTGTGACGCTGCAGTGTCCTGCTTCACAGAGGGGATGCTGAGCAAGCGTTGAGAGTGAACAGCATTACTGAAATTACACCTGCTCAGTATCTCCTCTGAGAAGCAGAGAAGACGTTGCAGCTTCAGAAGGAGCCGGCTCACAAGACTAGACATCTCTCTGGATACCCAATGCATCAGAGAAGGAGGGAAGACTTGGGCAGCTTTCGATGACATTGATTAAACACATTAAAGTGCACAGATTAAAGACATAAATGAGAGGGTGGTCTTATAAGGTTACCTTTTGTTTTCCTGTCCCTTTTGTTTAAGTGAAGCATCTCCACCATTAAGGATCTGTTCTAGGTTCTTCGGTTCTACAGAACCATTTGGCTCAGAACCTGAAAGTCCGAGCAGAGAGCGTACCCTTTGTGACCGAACATCTAATATTGTATCTGTATAGCCCACCTCTTGAAGATACCTGCACAAGATGAAACAATGAGAAGCTGAAATCAAGAGCTGTTTGTTCTTATAGGATATACTCACAGACTAACAGTATTTCTTATGTTTTGCTTCAATGCATCTAAAAGGAAAAACTGAGACACTTTGCCAGTAACCGTTGCTAATTTCCTACCGCTTTGTGTCTATAAGCTTGGTTATTTTCCCCTGTCATGTTGCAAGGGTCATGGGAGCCACCTCTGAAAGATGGCACTAGATAGATGGTTCTCCTTCTCTGGGAAATACATCTTTGCACCAAAGCAGACTTATCTCTCTCTGCGGTGACAAATGAAGCCTGTGTAGCCTGCTCCTGCGTACCCCGTCCCTGGATTCTTCCTTCCACACATTTGGTATACTGTAGGAAACATGAAGTATGAGTGCAGGATCAGACTACACAGGGCTGAAGGTTGTCTGCTACCAAGGGGATGCACAGATGCTGTAGACACACAAGAAGACGACATTTCTAATGAGGACAATTTGTCGTTTATTTTTTGTGGTTAGATGAATTGGTGCAACAGAAAGTTGGTAGTGAAGGTGGACAGAGTCTTCAGGTATTGAATGGTACACTTCTTAAAAACCAGCTGAGTTGTATCGTCCTTGATTAACCCCTTCCAGCAAGAGCCAGTTTGGACCAAATGCCGAAGCCCTATTTTCCAAACCTGACATGTGTCACTTTATCTGGTAATAACTCTGGAACGCTTTTACTGATCTAAGACTGTTTTTTAGTGACACATCATACTTCATGTTAGTGGTAAATTTGTTATGTTCTACCTTTATGTATAAAAAATTCTAAATTTAATGAGAATTTGGAAAAATTTGCAATTTTCAAAATTTTTATTTCTCTGGTTTTTAGACAAATAGTGATTTCTCACAAAATTATTAACATTCCCCATATGTCTATTTTATGTTGGCATCGTATTGTTAATTTCATTTTATGTTTTAGGATGCTAGAAAGCTAAACATTTTAGAAGCAATTTGACAATTTCAAGAAAAAAAAAAAAAAAACATTTCTGGAGTGACTTTAACCAGCTAACTGTTCTGCCTGAAATGACAGCATTAGTCCAAGCAACAGAGGAGAGATCACATTTAGAAATCGAGTCGGGAACAATCGTGGGCAAAACCTGCTTTTACTTTCACTTTCAGCTGCATCCCGACTTCTAACAGTGATATCGGGAACAATCGTGGGCAAAACCTGCTTTTACTTTCAGCTGCATCCCGACTTCTAACAGTGATATCTTCCCCTGTACTGAAGCTGCCAGCTTTCAAACAACACAAAGCCCATGTCTCTAGCTGCTACCAAACCAGAGATAGATATGATCAGCTAAAGCAGCCCCTTTCCTCCCCTTCAGGAGAGAAAGCAAATGCAGAGCTGACAGGCTGCAGGAGGAAAGGAAAAATAGCAAACACAAATATACAGAAATGTGGCATTATCATCATTGTATGGACCCATAATAAAATTATTATTTACCATTCAGTGAACACTGTAAATAAATCCCCCTAAAAATAAAATAATAAATGGCACAACATAGAGTCATAAGAATAGATGCTCCAGAATTGTTATTACATGGGAAATGAGTGTACACATGTCAGGAGAGGCGACAGGTCCTCTTTAATGGCTGTGTGTTGGGTTAATTTGAGGACACACCAAATTTACACTGTTACACAAGCCGTACAGTGACTACTTTACGTCGTATCAAAGTGTCAGCTCTTCAGTGTCCCATGAAAAGATAGAATCAAATATTCACAGAAATGTGAGGGGTGCACTCACTTTTGTGAGATTCTGTAACCCAGTTATAACACTGTACATGAGGAACTGTCAGGAATGTATCATTCCATTTTTTCTTCCTGTTAATTTACAGGGAAATACTATACAAAATCTAATGACACAATCAGCAGCAATAATCACAGATATTACTGCTTCACCGAAATGCGCAGAGCCCGACATGTAACCCAATGTTTCCCTTCAGTATATATAGGATTTGGAAGCCTGAAGCCCACAGCTCTTGCCTCCCAACCCATCAAAAAGAGTATTATGAGACTGTAACCAAATCCTCTACATGTCTCTACATATATACTTACTGTCTTAACAGCTGCCGGCCTTGTTTCCAGGTCAGCTGACTATTCGGAAGCCCTGGGGGAATCTCAGATTCTTTGGTTTCTTCTGAAACGAAGGAGTAAATATAGACTGATGTTAGCAGCATATATTCCTTATAATGCATACTATTCAGGGACCATCTGTCTATATACAAGCGTCAGGTGACCGCATTAAAGGGCTTTGTGAACCACATTATTAACACATGGCTATAGAACTACTACAAGAGATACTGAAACTTGTCCTGCTGAAAATCATCATCAGGTCCCAAATCAAAGACGCACATTTGAAATGACAGATGCATGCTGTTAGGAGCAATTTCTGGAATGTAAGGGTTGGTCCGTTTCATATACAAGGACAGAGAATCAGTCATAACCAACACATAAGGCCCTGTTCTAACCAAACGGAAGATGCACCGATGTGAAGGGTCTGCATCCTTGTACCGGTCTGCCAGGAGATCTTTAAGATTAGCATAAGAATCATATCTGGGCAATCTATCTACAAAGGGGAGACATACAAAAGGGAAGAAGGAAACCTTGCACAAGAGAATAAATCTGGACCATGGGTAATATACAGTCCCAATGCCCATCCTTCCTGACATGTCCAGCGCACAACTTGAAATCTCTGAAATTAACACATTTACAGAAAAGGAGAAACTGAAGGAATCTGCAGTTTATTTGAACGGCACAGCATACCAAATACCCACACAAGTGATAGGATTAAATTATGTGCTTACCCGATTCAATGGCTGGAATCTTCATATCGCCTTGATTTAATTCGGTTCCATATTTTAATTTATGGTATTTTGCCCTAGAACAGACATGATGAAATACCATAAGACAATGCTCAACTATAAAAATGTGAAGAACATTCTGGAGCAACTAGAATGGTTTCTCGCCAGTTTGATCTTTGTAAGAATTAGCTACTTCCAATAGAAAACACTTTTTTGGTCAGCGCCCAAACCAAACCATTGACCAAGAACGGCCTCCTTTGCTGAATCGACCCTGATAACCATCTCAGAATCTTTCTACCCTCTGATATTTTGAAATAAATTTTAAAAAAAGTTGTAGAAAATGTAATAAATATGTGAAGAACTACTAAACCAACACATATCAGATACTCTGTTCCTTTAAAATTCACTTATTAAACATGATTAAAAGACACTAATTACCACTTCAAATATATAGCGCCATAGTACATATTTCATCACAGAACCATAACTACATGATAGTATAAAGGTACCAGAGGTCTTTTAATGCACCAAATCTATGTAATTGAAGTAAGGTATGGCCGACTATATAGGGTTAGCGCAACACATCCTAGGCCGTTCAATACTGCCTCTGAACTGACCCCTGAATCATTGTCCGTCTTTCCATACTCTACACTGGATGATGAGCATATGATATAGTTCGACTACATATGGACCTTACTATCTGTAACATACCTGAAGTTGAGTGTAAAATGTAAACTTCCCCTTAACACACGTTTTTGTTATTGCTTCTTCAGGAGGAGGAAGAAGCAATAACGCGAAACCGCCATGTGCGGTCCGCAAATAAGGAACACAAACAGGCTGGTATACGTGTTTTGCAGATCCACAAAACACTATGGTCGTCTTAATACACCCTAACATTGCTGGGTTTTGTGGAACTATTAATGGATTGTTATAAGAGAACAGCAGATAAGGAACATAAATTGTATAAGTATGTCAGTAATCGTCACTTATTTAAAGGGAACCTGTCATCAACTTTATGCTGACCGTAACGGGGGCACCCGGGGCAGTATAAATTAGTGACAGAAATGCTGATCTCAGCGGTGTGTCACTCATCAGCTAATAGTAAGGTGGTTGCTGAGAACCAGCATCATAATCATTGCAGCCCAGGCCTTGAAAAGAGTCAGATCTACTTGAGAAGAGTCCTGGTTATTATAATCTCCTGCTCTACCGCCATCTGCTGATGATTGGCAGTTATCTAACTAGGTAGAAGCCTGTCAGTCATCAGCAGGTGGACAGGAGAGCAGGAATTCATGAATAACCAGGACTCTTCAAGGCCTGGACTGCAATGGTTATGATGCTGGTTCTCAGCAACCACTTACTTTTAGCTCATGAGTGACACACCGCTGAAATCAGCATTTCTGTCACTATTTTATGCTGCCCTCAGTGAGGTCAGCATAAGGTTGATGACAGGTTCCCTTTAAAGGGGTTTGGTCTATTTCCAGTGTAATATTACTTCTGCTGTCTGTTCCTGGATACCCTCTATTCTGCACAGGCACCGAGCAGCACATGGACACATTCGGAGCAGATAGAGGCAGGAGAATCTCCTGTACCAGAAGGGTCAGTCTGCCATTCAATGTCTGCGCAGAATTAAATGTACCCAGGCAAAGCGAGGGAGCACCACTATGTTGGAGCCAATGTATGTGAAGGATGACCGGCATCCGTGGATGACACTTTTATGGGGTGGGGGGTCTGCAGATGACACAAAACCGCGCCATCCACAGCTCCCCACATAACTGCGCCATCCACAGCTCCCCCCATAACCGCGCCATCCACAGCTCCCCCCATAACCGCGCCATCCACAGCTCCCCCCATAACCGCGCCATCCACAGCGCCACCCCCATAACCGCGCCATCCACAGCGCCACCCCCATAACCGTGCCATCCACAGCTCCACCCCCATAACCGTGCCATCCACAGCTCCACCCCCATAACCGTGCCATCCACAGCTCCACCCCATAACCGTGCCATCCACAGCTCCCCCCCATAACCGTGCCATCCACAGCTCCCCCCATAACCGTGCCATCCACAGCTCCCCCATAACCGTGCCATCCACAGCTCCCCCATAACCGTGCCATCCACAGCTCCCCCATAACCGTGCCATCCACAGCTCCCCCATAACCGTGCCATCCACAGCTCCCCCATAACCGTGCCATCCACAGCTCCCCCCATAACCGTGCCATCCACAGCTCCCCTATAACCGTGCCATCCACAGCTCCCCCCATAACCGTGCCATCCACAGCTCCTCCCCCCATAACTGTGCCATCCACAGACCCCCCATAACCGTGCCATCCACAGACCACCATTAGTTCAAAACCCACCAAAATCACACCTTTTGGGTTTTTTCATTTTACGCCCCCAAAAACCTAGGTGCGCCTTATGGGCCGCTGCATCTTATAGGGTGAAAAATACGTTAACTGGATATGGCATATAGACTAATTCTACTGGAAAATCGGTCAACCACAATATATATATATATATATATATATATATATATATATATATATATATATATATATATATATACACATATATACACACACACACACACACACACACACACATGCACACTACTCACAAAAAGTTAGGGATTTTTGGCTTTCAGGTAAAATTTTTGGAAAAAGTAAAAAGTTCACCCTACAGTGGCATTATATCATGAAAGTCGGGCATTAAAGTAGAAGCATACAATGGTGATTTCCTCATCTCAAACAATTTATTGAAACAAAAGCCAACACCAGTGCCTGTGAATTCCGGCTATACCGGCAGAGAACAGACAGCTGGAATTCATCGGATCCAGCACTGCCGGATGCGGACAGAATGCCCACTGGCCCCATGATGGGTTCGGGCAGAGACCTGCATTCCGGCAGACAAGGGGAGAACCAAGCATGCTGCGGTTTGTGCCTGGCCGATTCTCCGGTTGTCCACTGAAACAGCTATGCCATAGGTTCACACTGGTGGAGGGAAACTAGCCTAATTAGAAGGAATGAGGAGATCTCTGGATCCACGGGAAGTACAGGGCTGGTTCCAGCTTTGTTAGGGCTCATTCAGACGGCCGTATGCTGTCCACAAAAATGCGGATCCGTTTTTTTTTTTGCGGATTAAATTTTGGGGCCCTTTAGTTCCATTGCACGACTCAGCAAAAAAAGAAAATCTGTGAAAATCAGGAAATGGCCCTATTTAAGTGAATGGATCAGCAAAAAAACGGATCCGCATTTTTGTGGACAACATACGGCCGTCTAAGTGAGCCCTTAGAATGAGATTGTCATGTACTATATTAGGTCATTTTTTTACATTAATTATGGGATATCCCCTTTAAACAAGTGACTTCCCAGAAACCTTCCCTTTTCCTTTACAAAAACATCTATATATACAATAAATATTGTAACAACTCAAGAGCAACTTACCGCTCCTGTTTCAAAGCATATTCTAACATTTTTATCCTCCTAACTAGGTCCTTCTTCAAGTTTTCTTGACCTTTTCTTTCACCTTGAAGAAAGGCTATCCGTGCCTGGAAAACAAAAAAGAAACCTTTTCAGAAAACATCCCTGAAAATGTAATTGCTTAAAACACAAACTTAGGACGACGCTGTTCTTAAAGGGGCTGTGCGAACAACCACTTTAAGCTGGAGAAGGCCCCCTTCGCACAAGCAAGTTTTCCATGCGGGTGCAAGGCGTGACGTGAACGCATAGTACCCGTACTGAACCCTGACCCATTCATCTCTATGGGTCTGCACAAGAATCGCAGCATGTTCTATATTCTGTGTTTTTCACGCAGCCCTGGCCTCACAGAAGTGAATGAGGCTTTAGTGAAAAATGTATTGTAATCTGGATGCAATGCGTTTTTCACTGATTGTTGTGAAGAGAGGTTGATTGTAAATCCTCGTTTTTTTTTTACACGTGCATGAAAAAACACATTAAAACTAATTGCACCCGCGTGGAAAAAACAAACACTGAATGCAATTGCAGAAAAAACTGACCGAACTTGGTTACAAAATGGTGCGAGTGTCACTGAACGCACCCCGACACAATCCGTATTGATAGTGTGTACACGGCCCACCCTCGCTGTTTTTGAGTGACTGGTCAGAGTGGATCTTTAGAGGATTATAAACCTGAGCTAAGAATGAAGAGGCCGAGCATGCACCTTAAATAGCTATAAATGATTAATATCTTGTCAGACGGACTACACGCATGCAGATGCTTGTCAGATTGTGGATATATGAAAATGAATTACCATAAGTGAAATACATTCTTACAAAAGAGTTTCTCATGAGGCCATGTTCCCCGGTTCAGAAATCTGCTGTACCCTTATGTGGCTTCACCCCGCTACAGCAAATTCGCTGTTCCGTTCCGCAAAATATGGAATGCACACGGATTTCATCCGTATTTTTTGTGTACCACAAAATACATAAGGTTGTGTGCATGATGCCTTAGGCTAGTATTTTTTCCTATAGTGTGCAAGCATGACCACCACTGATGGATTGCAGGGTGGACGTAACCATGGAAACGAGCAGCGTATAATGTGATAGAAAAATGAATCCAGCCAGCAAAGGAAGCAATGTGGACAATCACAGTACATTAGTAAGTGGCTTGTATTAACTTTCTCTACATGATAAATGCCATTTACTGAAGTGAGACAACTCCTTTAACCCTTTCAGGCCCAGGGGTGTTTTTTTTTTTTTTTTTTGCGTTTTCATTTTGCGCTCCTTGCCTTCCCAGAGCCATAACTTTTTGTTATCTGTTTGTTCACATAGCCATATGAGGGCTTGTTTTTTGCGGAACAAGATGTACTTTCCAACGCCCCCATTTAATATTGCATATGATGTAGTGGGAAGCAGGAAAGAAATTCCAAATGGGTGAAATTGCAAAAAAAAAAAATATAAAATAAACAAAACACCAGTTTTGCGTTTTTTACGTTCAATGTGCGATAAAACTGATTGGTTACTTTTATTCTACAGGTCAGTACGAATCCGGCGATACCTTATATGTATAGTTTTTAATGCGTTTTGATAAAAAAAAAAAACGGGGAAAAAAATAAAAATCTGTTTTATTTTTTTGTCGCCACCATATTTTGACCCATATAACTTTTTTGTAATTATGTGTACAGAGCTGCATTTTTGTAGAAAATGAAGAGATCAAAAACGGCGAATCGGCCATTTGGACGTTTTTTTTTCCGTTTTGCTGTTTGCCGTATGGGGAATATATTTTTATACTATGGGCGTTTTTGCACAGTGACACCCATGATGCGTATTTTTTTTAAATTTTTTAGATCTTATTTATTTTGGGAAAAGGGGGTGATTTGAATGTTCCATAGGGAACTATAACATGCAATCATCTGATTTCTATTATCATAGATTCCAATGCACTTGCATTGGAATCTATGATTTAACTAGTTTCCTATGGAGCCCTATTACAGGCAAGGGCTCCATAGATAAGACTGTGCAGCAGCCCCTGTCTATGACACGAGGCTGCTGCACACAAGCTCCTGCTCCTCCAATCGCCACACAGGGGAGCCAGAGCATCACCAGAAGCGCACACTTCCGGTGTTTCACATGCTCCAATGCCGTGGTCAGGACTGACCGCGGCATCTGACGGGTTAAATGTCCGCAAATGGCATTACTGCCACGGGTGTCTGCTATAAAAAGCAGACGGCCACCCGTGGCTATTGCGCCCGCAGAGCATCTTAAAGACCCCTCCAGCACCGTACATCTACGGCGCTGGGCGTTAAGGCTGCAAGCTGTAACCCAACCAAAACCCATACATATAACCACAACCCATACCTATAACCACAACCCATACCTATAACCAGAACCACAACCACAACCCATACCTATAACCAGAACCACAACCACAACCCATACCTATAACCAGAACCACAACCCATACCTATAACCAGAACCAGAACCACAACCCATACCCAGAACCCATACCCATAACCAGAACCCATACCCATAACCAGAACCCATACCCATAACCAGAACCCATACCCATAACCAGAACCCATACCCATACCCAGAACCCACACCTATAACCAGAACCCACACCTATAACCAGAACCCACACCTATAACCAGAACCCACACCTATAACCAGAACCCACACCTATAACCAGAACCCACACCTATAACCAGAACCCACACCTATAACCAGAACCCATACCTATAACCAGAACCCATACCTATAACCAGAACCCACACCTATAACCAGAACCCACACCTATAACCAGAACCACAACCACAACCCATACCTATAACCAGAACCCACACCTATAACCAGAACCCATACATATAACCAGAACCACAACCCATACCTATAACCAGAACCAGAACCACAACCCATACCCAGAACCCATACCCAGAACCAGAACCCATACCCAGAACCCATACCCATAACCAGAACCCACACCTATAACCAGAACCCACACCTATAACCAGAACCCACACCTATAACCAGAACCCACACCTATAACCAGAACCCACACCTATAACCAGAACCCACACCTATAACCAGAACCCATACCTATAACCAGAACCCATACCTATAACCAGAACCCATACCTATAACCAGAACCCATACCTATAACCAGAACCCATACCTATAACCAGAACCCATACCTATAACCAGAACCCATACCTATAACCAGAACCCACACCTATAACCAGAACCCACACCTATACATATAACCAGAACCCATACCTATACCTATAACCAGAACCCATACCCATACCTATAACCAGAACCCATACCTATAACCAGAACCCATACCCATAACCAGAACCCATACATATAACCAGAACCCACACCTATAACCAGAACCCACACCTATAACCAGAACCCATACCTATAACCAGAACCCATACATATAACCAGAACCCATACATATAACCAGAACCCATACATATAACCAGAACCCATACATATAACCAGAACCCATACATATAACCAGAACCCATACATATAACCAGAACCCATACATATAACCAGAACCCATACATATAACCAGAACCCATACATATAACCAGAACCCATACATATAACCAGAACCCATACATATAACCAGAACCCACACCTATAACCAGAACCCACACCTATAACCAGAACCCATACCTATAACCAGAACCCATACCTATAACCAGAACCCATACCTATAACCAGAACCCATACCTATAACCAGAACCCATACATATAACCAGAACCCATACATATAACCAGAACCCATACATATAACCAGAACCCATACATATAACCAGAACCCATACATATAACCAGAACCCATACATATAACCAGAACCCATACATATAACCAGAACCCATACATATAACCAGAACCCATACATATAACCAGAACCCACACCTATACATATAACCAGAACCCATACATATAACCAGAACCCATACCTCTACCTATAACCAGAACCCATACCTCTACCTATAACCAGAACCCATACCTATACATATAACCAGAACCCATACCTATACATATAACCAGAACCCACACATAAAACCAGAACCCATACCTATACATATAACCAGAACCCATACCTATACATATAACCAGAACCCATACCTCTACATATAACCAGAACCCATACCTATACATATAACCAGAACCCATACCTATACAGATAACCAGAACCCATACCTATACAGATAACCAGAACCCATACCTATACATATAACCAGAACCCATACCTATACATATAACCAGAACCCATACCTCTACATATAACCAGAACCCATACCTATACAGATAACCAGAACCCATACCTATACATATATCCAGAGCATCAATTTACCTTGCAATCCATTTGTCTAGCTCCTGTGTGATCCTGCAACACACAGAGTATCATGGCGGCTGATCTTCCCTCATGAAACTACAATCCCCACAATCCCTAGCTTTCCTGCTGTGAGTGTTGATGTTTATTGATTGGCTGCCTGATATACAGTCCAGTCACGCCCCCTCTAATTAGTAATCACCAGCACACTGACACGCCCTTTGTTTCACAAGACATTTAGATAGAGAATGGATAGCAACACACTGAGCATGCTCGACCTAACAAAGGCTCAGAACTACAGGTCGATGCCATGGTCATATATTAGGAAACAGTCGGTAGCAGAGGAAGAAACAGGGGTGTGGAAGTTTTTTAAAAAACTACTTGTCGAAGGACTAAAGCGGGGGCTCCATCTACTTGTCCCTCATGACAATCTACTTGTCCTGATAAAAATAGGAATTTTAAATCAAAACCATAATTAAATAAGGTCTTTATTGATAGCAACTTAGAAGACAGGCCCAAAATGTATGGGGGCGGCCACAAGGAGGCGTTATACTGTATGGGGGCGGCCACAAGGAGGCGTTATACTGTATGGGGGCGGCCACAAGGAGGCGTTATACTGTATGGGGGCGGCCACAAGGAGGCGTTATACTGTATGGGGGCGGCCACAAGGAGGCGTTATACTGTATGGGGGCGGCCACAAGGAGGCGTTATACTGTATGGGGGCGGCCACAAGGAGGCGTTATACTGTATGGGGGCGGCCACAAGGAGGCGTTATACTGTATGGGGCGGCCACAAGGAGGCGTTATACTGTATGGGGCAGCCACAAGGAGGCGTTATACTGTATGGGGGCGGCCACAAGGAGGCGTTATACTGTATGGGGCAGCCACAAGGAGGCGTTATACTGTATGGGGGCAGCCACAAGGAGGCGTTATACTGTATGGGGGCGGCCACAAGGAGGCGTTATACTGTATGGGGGCGGCCACAAGGAGCGTTATACTGTATGGGGGCGGCCACAAGGAGGCGTTATACTGTATGGGGGCGGCCACAAGGAGGCGTTATACTGTATGGGGGCGGCCACAAGGAGGCGTTATACTGTATGGGGGCGGCCACAAGGAGGCGTTATACTGTATGGGGCGGCCACAAGGGCGTTATACTGTATGGGGCGGCCACAAGGAGGCGTTATACTGTATGGGGCGGCCACAAGGGGCGTTATACTGTATGGGGCGGCCACAAGGGGCGTTATACTGTATGGGGCGGCCACAAGGGGCGTTATACTGTATGGGGCGGCCACAAGGGGGCGTTATACTGTATGGGGCGGCCACAAGGGGCGTTATACTGTATGGGAGCGGCCACAAGGGGCGTTATGCTGTTGCGAGCCTAAGGCCGCTTCGTGGCACGCCCCAGCTGTGCTGCCCGCTGTGGCCGCCTCACTAGGCGCTGCTAGCGCCTGTAGGCGACGCCCACAGTATTACTGTATGAGGGCGGCCACAAGGGGCGTTATACTGTATGGGGGCGGCCACAAGGGGCGTTATACTGTATGGGGGCGGCCACAAGGGGCGTTATACTGTATGGGGCGGCCACAAGGGGCGTTATACTGTATGGGGGCGGCCACAAGGGGCGTTATACTGTATGGGGCGGCCACAAGAGGGCATTATACTGTATGGGGCGGCCACAAGGGGCGTTATACTGTATGGGGCGGCCACAAGGAGGCGTTATACTGTATGGGGGCGGCCACAAGGAGACGTTATACTGTATGGGGCGGCCACAAGGAGGCATTATACTGTATGGGGCGGCCACAAGGAGGCGTTATACTGTATGGGGGCGGCCACAAGGAGGCATTATACTGTATGGGGGGCGGCCACAAGGAGGCGTTATACTGTATGGGGGGCGGCCACAAGGAGGCGTTATACTGTATGGGGGGCGGCCACAAGGAGGCGTTATACTGTATGGGGGGCGGCCACAAGGAGGCGTTATACTGTATGGGGGCGACCAAAAGGAGACATTATACTCTATGGGGGCGGGGGCCACAGGAAGACGTTCTACTGTATGGGGGCGGGGGCCACAAGGAAACATTCTAGTGTATGAGGGCGGGGGCCACAAGGAAACGTTCTAGTGTATGAGGGCGGGGGCCACAAGGAAACGTTCTAGTGTATGAGGGCGGGGGCCACAAGGAAACGTTATAATAAAGTCCTGTGGCCACAGGCCACCATACAGGAATATCTTCTTGCTCATGTTTGGGAGACTCATATGACTCATTATTCCCTAATGCCTGCTATTAGAGATTAATAACCCCCTCCTGACCACCAATCATCCTAATAACCCCCTCCTGACCAGCCCGATAAAACCCTCCTCACTACCAATCGTGACCACATCAATTACTCTCTTCTAACTTCAGATCACCCCAATTACCGCTCCTGAGCACGTATCACCGCGATAACCCCCTCCTGACCACATATCAGACCAACCACCCTCTCATGATCACCAACCACCCAAATAACCCCCTCCTGACCAGCCCAATTACGGCTCCTTAGCACATATCACCTCATCTGTCACATATCACCCCCATCTGTCACATATCACTCGGATTACACCTAGCCTAGCTGTCACCCGCACAGCCCAGCTCCATCAGTGGTGATCACTGCCGCTCATCCGTCAGAGGCTCTTGTTTCCCAGGAGCCAAGCCGTGTCCTCTCTCCTGATCCCGCACCTATACTGGAGCCGGGCATCCTGTTTGACGCCCGGATAAGAGCGGGTGCGTTGCGGGAAAATGCGCAATTTTTCCGCTCGAGTGCAAAGCGATTTAATGCGTTTTGCACGCGCGTGGGAAAAAAAAATCTTCTGAGTATTCTGTAGATTTTATTATTTTAATACAGAATGCTTAGTAAAATAAAAAAAATACTTAAGTCTCAATACAGAATGCTTAGTAAAATGTGGATGGAGGGTTTAACCTGTTCCCGACCGCACGGATGCGTCCAGGCGGCGGCAGGTTTATTCCTCCTGGACGCATCCGTGCGTCATCTCGCGAGAGCCGAGATCTGCTGTGAACGCGCGCACGTTCACAGCAGAGCGCGGCTCTGCAGTTGTACTACAGCCTGCCAGCGATGATCAATCGCTGGCAGGCTGTAAATGTAAAATAAATTAGATCAAACTGGTATATCAGACGCTGTGTTGTTAACAGCGTCTGATATACCTAACACCTGGTCCTCTGGTGGTCCCATTTACTGGGATCGACCACCAGAGGACCAGGTAACAATGTAAAGTTGCACCAAACACTACACTAACCCCCCCACTTTATAACCACTATTAACCCTTTGTTAACCCCTGATCACCCCATATAGACTTCCTGATCACCCCCCTGTCACTGATCACCCCCCTGTAAGGCTCTATTCACATGTCCATATGTGTTTTGCGGATCCGCGACGCGGATCCGCAAAACACGGACACCGGCAATGTGCTTTCCGCATTTTGCAGATCCTCACATTGCCAGAACTATATAGAAAATGCTTTTTCTTGTACGCAATTGCGGACAAGAATAGGACATGTTCAATATTTTTGTGGAACGGAAGTGCAGACCCGTAAGTGCGGATCCGCAAGTCTGTCCCCATAGAAATGAATGGGTCCGCAATTCCGTTCCGCAAACAGAATTTCGGACGTGTGAATGGGGCATACGGGTCCCTTATCACCGCCAGTTAGCGCCCAGCCCACCGCACCGCAGTCACTGATTTTGGCAGAGATTTTTTCATCCACATTGATCGATGCGAATGAAGAAATCTGTGCCGTTCATTTTTTTTCTTTTTTCAGCCCAGAGGCTGAACGGAAAAAAAAAATCTCATTACCCGTATGCTCAATATAAGGAGAATTGCAGAAACTCCTAATGCTGGCCATACGTGTAATGATTGCGGAGACCCTCAAATGCCAGAGCAGTACAAACACCTCACATGTGACCCCATTTTAGAAAGAAGACGCCCCAAGGTATTCTGTGAGGAGTATGGTGAGTTCATGCAAAATTTTATTTTTTTGTCACAAGTTAGTGGAATATGATACTTTGTAAAAAAAAAAAAAAATCAATTTCCGCTTACTTGTGCCAAATTTTTTATTTTTTCTGTGAACTCGTCATACCCCTCACAGAATACCGTGGGGTGTCTTCTTTGGGCCCCTTTGCGCATCTTGGCTGCAAAAAAGTGTCACTCATGTGGTATCGCCGTACTCAGGAGAAGTAGGGCGATGTGTTTTGGGGTGTAATTTTACATATACCCATGCTGGGTGAGAGAAATATCTCTGTAAATTGACAACTTTGAATAAAAAAAATGTAAAAAGTTGTCGTTTACAGCGATATTTCTCACACACAGTATGGGTATATGTAAAAATACACCCCAAAACACATTGCCCTACTTCTCCTGAGTACGGCGATACCACATGAGTGACACTTTTTTGCAGCCAAGATGCGCAAAGGGGCCCTAAAACCAATGAGTACCTTTAGGTTTTACATGGCTGCTCACAATTTAGCCCCGCCCAAAATGCCAGAGCAGTAAACACACCCCACAAATGACCCCATTTCTGAAAGTAGACACCCCAAGGTATTCACTGAGGGGCATAGTGAGTCCTTGGGAGATTTTATTTTTTTTTGCCAGAAGTTAGCAGAAATGGAAACTTTATTATTTTTATTTTTTTCCTCAGAAAGTGTCATTTTCCGCTAACTTGTGAAAAAAAATGAAATGATACATGAACTCACCATGCCCCTCCGCGAATACTTTGGGTGTCTTCTTTCTAAAATGGTGTCATTTGGGGGGTATTTATACTATCCTGGCATTCTAGCACCTGAAGAAACATGACAGGCGCTCAGAAAGTCAGAGCTGCTTCAAGACGGCGAAATTCACTTTTTTGCACCAAAGTTTGTAAACGCTATAACTTTTACCCAAACCAATAAATATACACTTATTGGACTTTTTTTTATCAAAGACATGTAGAACAATAAATTTAGAGAAAAATGTATATAGAAATGTAGTTTTTTTTGAAAAATTTTACAACAGAAAGTGAAAATTTTTTATTAATAGCAAAAAAAGTTAAAATGTCAGCAGCAATGAAATACCACCAAATGAAAGCTCTATTAGTGAGAAGAAAAGGAGGCAAAATTCATTTGGGTGGTAAGTTGCATGACGGAGCAATAAACGGTGAAAGTAGTGTAGTGCGGAATTGTAAAAAGTGGCCTGGTCATTAAGGGTGTTTAAGCTAGGGGGGCTGATGTGGTTAAAAATATAATTAACTCACCTTATCCACTTGATTGCATAGTTGTGATCTCTTCTTCAATCATTAGCTGCCGTCTAAAGGACCTGTGATGACGTCACTGAGCTCATCACATGGTCCATCACCATGGTGATGGACCATGTGATGTGACATCACCACAGGCCCTTTAGTCGGCAGATAATGCTTGAAGAAGAGAGAAGAGATCGGCAACTATATGAGGGGTTTTTTTTTGCTCACTTTTAATTTTATTTTTTGTAGGAGGAGAAGCAAATCGGCCATTTTCACCCTTTTTTTGTTTCACCTTTTTCCTGGGATTAATACTTTATATTTTGATAGTACATAGTACGGCCATTTCCGCACGTGGCGATACCCATGATGTGTATTTTTTTTATTCTCATTTTGGCGAAAGAGGGGTGATTTGAATATTTATATTAAAAAAATAATAATAATTTACACAGGGGAGCTGAAGCATTACCAGAAGCATACGCTTTTGGAATTTAGGGCCCTCAGATGCTTTGGAACGCTTATAATTATCAAATACATTCTGAGATTATTTTCTCGTGACACATTGTACTTCATGAAAATGGTAAATTTGAGTTGATGCATTTCACCTTTATTTAGAAAAAAAATTGGGAAAAATTTCAACAATTATATTTCTCTTCTGTTAAGACAGATAGTGATAACTCAGAAAATAATTACCGTATATACTCGAGTATAAGCCGGGTTTTTCAGCACAAAATTTGTGCCGAAAAACACAAACTCGGCTTATACTCGAGACGGAGTGGGAGCGGGAGGAGGAGCTGGGGGCGGGCATTTGCGGCGGGCGAGCGCAGCATGACTGACTAATGTCACGTGCCTGCCCGGCCTGCTTTATGAATGAAGCAGGCGGCGCAGGCGCGTGGCGTCAGTCACGCTGCGCTCGCCCGCCCGTCTGCCTGGAGTATTCAGTGCGGCATGTGAGGAGGTAAGGTATTTGAGGAGGGGCAAGAGTAATTGAATTTTAAAACTTTACAGGAACGGTAATGGGGGGCTGTAGATGGCACTGTTATGGGATGAGGGGCTGTGGATGGCACTGTTATGGGATGGGGGGCTGTGGATGGCACTGCTATGGGATGGGGGGCTGTGGATGGCACTGTTATGGGATGAGGGGCTGTGGATGGCACTGTTATGGGATGAGGGGGCTGTGGATGGCACTGTTATGGGATGAGGGGGCTGTGGATGGCACTGTTATGGGATGAGGGGGCTGTGGATGGCACTGTTATGGGATGGGGGGGCTGTGGATGGCACTGTTATGGGATGGGGGGGCTGTGAATGGCACTGTTATGGGATGGGGGGCTGTGAATGGCACTGTTATGGGATGGGGGGGGGGCCGTGAATGGCACTGTTATGGGATGGGAGGCTGTGGATGCCATCTACAGATCCCCCATAACAGTGCCATCCACAGATACCCCCCCATAACAGTGACATCCATTTCCACCTCGGCTTATACTCGAGTCACTACTTTTCCCAGTTTTTTTAGGGTAAAATTAGGGGGGTCGGCTTATACTCGGGTCAGCTTATACTCGAGTATATACGGTACTTTACATTTCCCATAGGTCTACTTTATGTTGGCATCCATTTTTCCTATAAGGCAGTGAGGGTTAACAACAAAACAAAACTCAATATTTAATACCCCGATTCTGTGGTCGTAAACTGATGTATGGGCACACGGCAGGGCTCAGAAGAGAAGGAGGAACGTATGGACTTTGGAGGGCAGAATTCACTGGGATAATTTTAAGTTGCCATGTCGCATTAGAAGCCCCCCTGAAACTCCCAAAAAGTGACCCCATTTTAGAAAACTACAGGATAAGGTGACAGTTATATTGATACTATTTTGGGGTACCCAAAAAAATGTTTTGGCACAGTTTTTTTTTTTAGCGTTCACCTATGGGGGTAGGTTATGTGACATTTTTATAGAGCTGCTCGTTACGGATGCAGTAATATCTAATATGGCTATTTTTGTTACTTTTTTTTGTTAAAAATCACTTGAAGTGAAACGGACACTTACTGTATTTTTTTTTTTCTTAACTTTATACATTTTATTTTTGTCCCAGTAAAGTGACTTCAACATTTCCTGTGCCTGCCAATTTGCAATTCACAGGAAGTCACTTGCTGCTGTGACTTGCTACTACGTCAAGGCTTGTTAAGGAACAGAACCAGAGTTCGGGAAATGTTTTTTTACTGTAGAAATCAATTTATGAAGTTAAGTGAAGTCTCGCAAGGTAATAGCTTCAGCTCATCGGAGCCAACACATTCTAATACTGTACGAAGTTTTATGCGAATCGACTTCGGATGTTTCATCCGAAGTCGATTAGCTCATCCCTAGTCACCACAAAATGCAGTCAGTCTACAGGCAGCGTGACAGAGCAGGAGGAGCTGTGCAGATTAATATATAGTTTTGGGGGGGAATTATAAAACTTGTAATTTATACATTTAAATCTCTTCTCTTTCGATACTTAGAGTCACCGTACTTTCACACAATTTAATTTCACAGAGAATATTATAACTAGAAAAATTCTGTATGCCATCCGTATTTCCGTTCCGCTAAAAGATAGAACTTGTCCTATTATTGTCTGCAAATAACATTCTGTCGCTCTTTTCAAGTCAATGGGTCCGCAAAAAATACAGAATGCATACAGAACACATCCGTATGTAATCCGTTTTTTGCGGATCCATGCCCACTTTGCCCATGTGTTTACTGTTTACAAACATTACTGTACATTACAGTAATTACAAATTTTATGTTTCCGTCTGCGATAAGCAAAAAACGGATCGCATACGGAAACCATGAGGAGATTTTTTGCGGAAATATGGAAACTGTAACACAACAGAAACAAAGAATGTAACAACGGATCCGTGAAAGACGGATCCCAAAATACAGCAAAATATATACGGTCGTGTGCAAGAGGCCTAAGGGTCACACTCCCACCTAAATTGCAATCCGCTGCCTGTTGTCAGACAAGATTCATCCCAAGTAAGACCTCATGCACCTGACCGAATGGCTTTTTCAGTATTTTGCGGTTGCAAAAAACGGATCCGCAAAAAATACAGATGACGTCCGTGTGCATTCGGTTCTTTGCGGAACGGAACAGCTGGCCCCTGATAGAACAGTACTATCCTTGTCTGTTATACGGACAATAATAGGACATGTTCTGTCTTTAAACGGAATTGAAAAACGGAAACGGAAGGCATACAGAGTACCTTCCTTTTTCTTTATGTGGATTCATTGAAATGAATGGTTCCATATAAGGAAAGCAAAAAAACTGAATGGAAACGGAAAAAAAACACCTTTGTGTGCATATTCATGAGCCCTAACAGAGATTCAATGACAGCTGAGAGAGGTGGGGGCTAGGGATGTCCCGATACCATTTTTTTAAGACCGAGTACGAGTACCGATACTTTTATTTAAGTACTCGCCGATACCAATTACCGATACCTCGTATAAACAGCGCCGCAGTTGCTGATAGCAATGAAAAAAATTAAAGCTGGAATTTGGTTGCTATGGACAACGGCTTTTCTTTTCCTTTGTACAAGTGTTAATAAATTAATAAATGGTAATATAATAGCGTTTTCAAACCAATGTGCCTCCAGGGGGATCTGTTTTTGGGGGATCTGTGGAGGACGCACTGTGGTGGAGGATCTGTGGATGACACTGTTATGGGGGGGATCTGTGGATGACGCACTGTTATGGGGGGGATCTGTGGATGACACACTGTTATGGGGGATCTGTGGATGACACACTGTTATGGGGGATCTGTGGATGACACACTGTTATGGGGGATCTGTGGATGACACTGTTATGGGGGATCTGTGGATGACACTGTTATGGGGATCTGTGGATGACACACTGTTATGGGGGGATCTGTGGATGACACTGTTATGGGGGATCTGTGGATGACACACTGTTATGGGGGATCTGTGGATGACACACTGTTATGGGGGTCTGTGGATGACACTGTTATGGGGGTCTGTGGATGACACTGTTATGGGGGATCTGTGAACGTCACCGTTATGGGGGGACCTGTGGACGCCACCGTTATGGGGGAACCTGTGGACGTCACTGTTATGGGGGGAACCTGTGGACATTACTGTTATGGGGGAACCTGTGGACATTACTGTTATGGGGGGAACCTGTGGACATTACTGTTATGGGGGAACCTGTGGACATTACTGTTATGGGGGGGACCTGTGGACATCACTGTTATAGGGGGAGACCTGTGGACATCACTGTTATGGGGGGACCTGTGGACATCACTGTTATGGGGGGACCTGTGGACATCACTGTTATGGGGGGGACCTGTGGACATCACTGTTATGGGGGACCTGTGGACATCACTGTTATGGGGGGACCTGTGGATGAGGCTGTAATGGGGGATCTGTGGATGAGGCTGTAATTGGGGGATCTGTGGATGACACTGTTAGGGGCTATGTGGATGACACATATATAGCATCTTATGCTATATACATGTCATCCACAGATCCCCCATTAGTGTCGGGGCCGGTGCAGCTTGACTCATACACCGGCCCCGCAGCTGCTATATTGTGTTTCATTACCCTAACTTACTGTGCCCGTGATTACTAACTATTAATGCGCAGTCCCTCCATGCTCCTGCCCCGCGCCTTCTGTAATCATAAAGTGGGCGGAGCGGGCAGGCGGGACATGAGGCGCATGGAGGAACTGAGAGCTCAAGCTGCCCGATTCCTCCATGCGCTGCATGTCCTGCCTGCCCGCTCCGCCCACTTTATGATTACAGAAGGCGCGCGGGGCAGGAGCATGGAGGGACTGCGCATTAATAGTTAGTAGTCACGGGCACAGTAAGTTAGGGGTAATGAAACAGAATATAGCCGCTGCCGAACCGGAACTTCCGGTATCGGCAGTGGTATCGGCGGCATTTTTACGAGTACAAGTACTCGTGAAAATGCCGGTATCGGGACATCCCTAGTGGGGGCGTGTCAGAACTAGCCGAGATCATGAGTCTGATAAAAAGACCTGTGTCTACACTTCTTCTGGCCATTACAGGAGCCTCCTTCCTCTCTGTAAGGCCTCATGCACACAGCCGTGGTTCGCAATATGTGGGCACCGGCCGTGTGCTCCCTGCATCACGGATGGGGACCCATTCACTTGAAAGGGTCCGCAATCTGGAGATGCGGTGCGGAACGGAGGCACGGAACCAGTATGGAGTGCTTCCGTGGTGTTTGTCCGTCCCTCCGCAAAAAAAATATAACAAATTGCGGTCCCCAATGCACTGAACCGCCGCACAACGGCCATGTGCATGAGGACTAAGAGCGATACCCATCTCCTTATCTGTTCTGTGAGCAGAAGGGAAATGCTCCCTGCTTCTCAGAGAACTGCATGGCTGAAAAAGACATTACAGAAGCTCAAACATAACTCTTCCTCCCCAGTTATGATTGTACAAAGAAGCACAGCCATTATGCAAACCTTTTTTTTTAACTCAGGTACACTTTAAGACAACCCCTAAGTGACACAGACTCATCTCTGTATACACAATTACACAGAGAATGCTATCACTGATAACACCTCCCTGTGTACAACAGAAGTCAGAAAGAGGAGTATAAATGACAAGCTTTACTGAATCTTTCACAGAAGAAAACACTACATATCTGTATAACCACGCAGATCAGAAGGCATGGAGTTTAAAACATAACCCTCACTTCATCATCAGAAAATCTACCGTAAATAGGGAAAAGCCAGAAGGACAAACACACTTTGCCCTCCGAACTAACAAATACAATAATGGACAGAAAAGGGCTAATGTAGGGACGGCAAGCAGAGCACAGGCAGGGAGACAAATCTTTCCCTCAGGCTGGGTTCAGACCTGAGCGTTTGACAGCGCGTTCCTACGCGCTGTAAAACGCTCAACAGGCGAAAACCCATGTTTCCCTATGGGCACGGTTCTCACCTGAGCGTTTTACAGCGCGTACAAACGCGCTGTAAAACGCCCTACGCCCATAGTAGTACAGGAGCTTCTTTGGGGCGTATTGTCGTGCGTCCCCCATAGGGATATATAGCGCAAACGCCCACGACGCGCGATTTTTACTTTCATTTTCACGATGCGAAAATAAAAGTAAAGATAGAGCGTCGTACGCGCGAAGCGGGACGCGCAGGTGTGTGAACCCTGCCAAAAATGTCTCGTCTATCCTGACCCCAGAGAATCACCCTGATTGTGGGTGAACCCTGCACAGGAACCTACCCCTGTCAGCACCCTAGTAATCTCTAAGTGGTTACTCGGGTTATGATACTTAAAGATATCTAGGATCTCATGTTCATATACAAAGAAAACTTTTTTTAGCAGAGAAAATCCTTTATGTTAAAACGTAACTTTTAATAATTCAAATGGATAAAACAAATATAACGGGTGCTTCTAAAAATCAGTCATTAATACTGCAGTATTGGTGACGGATTTTTAGAAGCACCCGTTGTATTTGATTTATCCATTTGAATTATTAAAAGTTACGTTTTAACATAAAGGATTTTCTCTACTAAAAAAAGTAATCTCTAAGTGGACTGACGCGTTTCTCCCCGTCAGGTTCATCAGGAGACAAATCAGCCAATAGGGTAATCAGAACAGATACCGCAAGATACCTGCCCTAGCACCATGTGTTGAGTTAGATAAAGAGCCGGGCAACAGATCGAAATTAATACTACCACATAAATGGAACATGTTAGACCAGTAGAACGGAAGGTGGGGAAGGAAACCCAAGAGATACCAACAGGGTGGGCATCAGCCCCCCGTGCCCTCAGCTCCCCCAGTGCCACCATCAGTCCCCAGCACAGGTGAAATACCTTCCCTGTAGGGGCGCCGCCGACACTCGGCAGCTCTTCCAGCCTCCTCTTTGCGCGCTGCACTTTCCTCCTGACATCACACAGCGTCAGGTCATAGTGTGCGCTTACATGCCCAACGTCCTAACGATGTGTCAGAATGCAGCGCAGCGCAGGCCGGTGGGTGACCACAGAGCTTCAATCACGCTCCGTGGTCACGTGACAAATAAATCCTCGATGCAAAAAATTTGCATTGAGGATCTTCCTGTGTTGAGTTACTGGATTTCATCGAGTAATCATTGCATCCCTAGTAGACACCACTCAAAGTATACTATTTTAGAAACTACACCCCTCAAATGATTCAAAACTGAATTTTGAAGCATTGTTTACCCTTTAGGTGTTCCTAAATGTGAAATTTTAAGAAGTCATTTTTTGTGCAGATTTCCCATTTTAGTCCATTTTTCTGTAACACAGTAAGGGTTAACAGAAAAACAAACCTCAATATTTATTACCCTAATTGTGCAGTTAATCTCTTCATGGCCATACAGCAGGGCTCAGAAGGAAAGGAGCGCAATATTGTTTTTGGAGGGTAAATTTTGCTGGAATAGTTTTTGGGTGCCATGTCACATTTGAAGAGACCCTGAGGTACCCCTAGAAAAGAAACTGCCAAAAGTGACCCCATTTTGGAAACTACAACCCTCAAGGAATTGATTGAGGGGTGCAGTGAGTGCTTTGACTCAACAAGCGTTTCACAATTTAGAAACACGGGTCTGTGAAAATTAAAACTTTGGCCCCAAATTAGCCATTTTCACACAGGAGGGGGAAAAAAAAAGCAGAACAATTATAACAACAATTTGTTATAAATTTTTTCCTAAATGTGGCAACACCAACACTGCTGTCTGGGGACATGGCAGGGCTCAGAAGGGAAGGAGCGGCATCTGGATTTTCTAACATGGTAATAGTTGAAATTGTTTTTAGGGGCCATAACATCTTTATTTTTTTGTTGACTGAGCTGTGTGAGGGCTTGTTTTTTTACGGGACGAGCTGTAGTTTTTTTTTTTCCCGATACCATTTTTGGGTACAAATGTCTTTTTGATCACTTTTTATACCATTTTCATAAGGTGAGGTTGCCTACCAGTGCGAGAATGTAAACAAACAGCCCTTGCCCTGTGCCATATAATGCAGGGCAAGGGAGAGCATTGGAGCATTTTATCTTATTAGTTATCGGGGACAAGTCGAGTAGTTAGCCAAGGGTGGCGAACTGATAGAAATTGCTGATACACTCATGGGGCTGGGGCATTGACATAAGTGCACAACATTTTTCGTTTTACTGGTAGCAAAGTCCCTGATATTATAGATCAGATTGGTAATGGAAGCAGTATTGTTTTTGGTGAGTAACATAGCCACATGCTTTACATGAGCCACAGCGAAACATACCCAGGGGCTTGCGATTAAGCCCTGTTCCTGTCCCTGCCGGGTGGGAATAGTGGTTGCGGACCAGTCCATCTCCTAGACTCCTACTCTTTCGATAAGGGATACTGGGGTACTGTAATATAGCATCCGAAAGATCAAGGTTGATGAGAAGTACGGGCCAATATGTATTCATAATCTCTCAGGTTTTCCTGTTTGCGGCATTGTTAGCTGAAATTAGCTGTTTTTTTGGAGTAGTGGACTACTATATTTTATCACCTGCCCATATTCTCCACAAGGAACACTTAGCATGTTGGCTGCTGCGTGTGGCCATGAGCAACACATTGACCAGTCCTAACAGGATCCGAGGGGTAAAGCTCATTCAGTTTCTGATGAATCACGTCACACCCTGGCACATACCTGAGAGATAAGTCACCGCGCTATCGAGGGCACAGACCTTTGTGTATTTGGTGCTCAGTTCATTGAACGCGGGGGACGACGACAACAAACAGAAACAAACGCCTGCAAATGTAGCACAGAGGCCACGCCGCTGACTTATTCAGGGCATGTTTAAATATATGTTATTTGCATTAGTCAGCTTCTATCTATTGGATCCCTGGTGCGCACAGAAAAGGCTGAACTGAACTATTTCTGTTAGTCGAGTCCCATACTTAGAACCAAGTCACTGCTCATCTGCTAGTCTATGACAACTGCACATACTTGGAAAACCGTGAGGGGTGCTTAGGTTTCGTCAAAAATAAAGCAAGAATATTGAGCATAAAAAAAAGAAGCTTCAGTATAGAAAAAGCAGCAAACGACTGCCGCACATCGGCACAGGGAGGGCCACCCTGCCCTGCAGAGGCAACCCGTACGGGCCACCATGCCCTGCAGACGCTACATTTACGGGCTATCCTGCAGTTCAAAACAATGTTTGTGAAATGTGCCATTTAATGACCCTCAGAGCTGTGCGCCCTGCATAAGGCTCGCCAATTGTGCTCCACAGTGCTTCCGTGGCCTTCCTCTCAGGGCACGTTCACATGGACAAAATCTGCTGCGGAAAGTTCGTTTTCTGCATTGTAGTCTGCTATCAAAATGCCACCGATATCTCCCCATCGACTTCAATAGGAAAGTGCATCAAGGCCAATCAACATGCATGTGAGGCCACTTCCCCAATGCGGGAAGGACATGCCTGCTATGCTTAAAGGGAATCTGTCACCACGTTGAGCCCTGTCAGCTAAACATATGCTGACGTTCAGGGTCTCATTAGCATGCCTAATGTGGGCTCATCTATCCGATTAGTAGCGTTATTTTGTCAAAAACAGGTTTTACTAACCTGTCAAACATATAAGGTGCCCAAGGGGAGGTCCAGCGATGCAGGGTGCCCGGCCGCAGTCATCGCTGTATGTGCCCAGCGCCGCCTCCTAATGCTCTGTGCCGCCTCTCCCTCCTCCTGCTGTAAGCGCTGGCTCGTGCACACTTCACTTGAAGAAGCCGATCCAAGAAGTCCGCACGGGCGCATGCCTGTGCGCACGCGCAGACTTCTTGGATCGGCTTCTTCAAGTGAAGTGCGCACGAGCCAGCGCTTACAGCAGGAGGAGGGAGAGGCGGCACAGAGCATTAGGAGACGGCGCTGGGCACATACAGCGATGACTGAGCGGCCGGGCACCCTGCATCGCTGGACCTCCCCTTGGGCACCTTATATGTTTGATTGACAGGTTAGTAAAACCTGTTTTTGACAAAATAACGCTACTAATCGGATAGATGAGCCCAAATTAGGCATGCTAATGAGACCCTGAACATCAGCATATGTTTAGCTGACAGGGCTCAAACGTGGTGACAGATTCCCTTTAAAGGGGTTGTCTCACTTCAGCAAATGACATTTATTATGTAGAGAAAGTTAATACAAGGCACTTACTAATGTATTGTGATTGTCCATGTTGCCTCCTTTGCTGGCTGGATTCATTTTTCCATCACATTATACACTGCTCGTTTCCATGGTTACGATACAACCACTCTGCAATCCATCAGTGGTTGTGCTTGCACACTACAGCCTATGTGTACCCCATGGTCCCGGCCACCAGAGAGGCAGACACTTTCCTATATTGTGCAAGCACGACCACCACTGCTGGATTACAGGGTGGTCGTAACGATGGAAACGAGCAGTGTACAATGTGATGGAAAAGTGAATCAAGCCAGAAAAGGAAGCAACATGGACCGTTGAATTACCTTTCTCTACATGATAAATGCCACTTGCTGAAGTGAGACAACCCCTTTAAGGGCCCCTTACAATGCCCCATCATGCGGACACCTAAATCGTTTGCTGGCAGCAGATCGTGCTAAACAAGAGACTGCTGCCAGGAAATAAGTGTGGGGACGAGCTATGGCATCAGTGATACTGTGGAGGAGATCCCTGCATGTAAATGTAACTGGGGGGGGGGGGGTGACGTAGGAAAAACGTTCCTCTGTTCCGCCAGAGTTTCCTTTTTTCCTGCACAGAAGAGAGCAGCAGACTGGTCTACGCCATACAGGCATCTAGACACCTGTGAGTGATGGATGTCCACGGACGTGCGCTGTATGTGTTCTCCGCGGACGGCACACGTACCCATTCACACATCCGTGGTTTTAGTAGGGGAGCATGTGCTATATTGTCCGTCCACGGATCAAGCGCGCCCATTATAGTCTACGGGTCCGTGAAAACCACGGATGCAACACATACGCCATCCGTGTTTTATGGATCGATGGAAAGAGATGCTGTGAAAATTATTTTTCAACTGCACATGAACAGCAAAAAAAGGACACAGATCCTTCCAGATCACACGATGGGAGCCCGGACTTACAATGGGGTCTGTTCACGTCCCCTGAGGGGTCAGTCACTGTGACATTTGGAGCCATCTTTCCCCATCTGTTCCACAGGCTCCTAAAGAAACCTCCGAAAAACAAACGCCAATAAGATATCAGCTACACTTCCTGCACGTGTGAACAAGGCTTAGGATCACCTGTGACGAGCGGATCCGACACAAACGCGGTTTGGCAGCCAAACAAACTTTGCACACAGTGGCTTTGGTGCCGGAAAGCAGCCGGGTCACCGCCAGACCTCTTTACGGTCAATGGGAATCCGCGGCCTTCCACTCCTCGGTCCCCCAGCTGCTGCCATCGACTGCTCGCTGAAGTGAGGTGACACGACACATTTCAGTCTCACGCCAGAAGCAGACTGTGGAAGGCTGGGAAAACCGACGCACTAAAAGTTTTTACGAGTTCTTGTGAAGTCCACCATGGGGGTGATATATTGAAACTAGGGCAAAGGAAATCAGGCATAGACGCCCAAAGCGACCAATCAGATTGATCCTTTCATTTTCCAAAGGAGCTCTGATAAGTAGAAGTTGGAATCTGGTTGCTAGGGGCAACGGACCCCGATTTCCTCCGCACCAGTAGGTCTCCCATAGAAGTGAGAGCGTTGGGGCACAGCAGTACAGTTATACCCACAGCTTTACACTGCCCTCCTGACCTGTCCTTACAGCACAGCCACCAGGCCCAGCATGTTCACCACACACAATATGGCAGCACAAAGTTCCCCTGTCACCCAGGTGACAGCACACAAGGTCACCAGGAGCTGCCAGGGGCTCTGGTGTGGCAGGCTGGGCACGGCAGAGGCCACACTAACCCCCAAGATGGCCTCCGCAGTGACCAGGCCGGCCCGCTCCCTGCCGCACTCACCTGCAGCTCGGCCCGCTCCACTTCCCAGTGCGCCCTCTCCATCTCGAAGCGCGCCCACTCATGCTGGATGTAGTGCAGGATCCCCGGGATGGTGTACTGGGGCGGCCGCGCAGGCAGCTCGCAACCCGGCTCTGAGGAGACCCCCTGTGCTTGGGCCTGACTAAGACCCCCGACTTGCGGCCTTGCAGAGGCAGCCATTCCAGCAGCCGCCGGGAGATCCTCCATCTAGTGCCAATCCCCCGGTGACTCAGGTCCGGGTGAGAGGTTGAAGGTGCCCGGTAAAATCACGTGAGGAACCAGCCCCGGCCGGAGGGAAGAAGGGGGAGGAGAAGGAACGGCCTCCTAAACCGAGCCCCCGAGAGAGACAGTGACTGCCCGTTCTACAGTCTTCCCCCGATCACTTTACTGAGGGCCGCCATGTTTCAACGCCCCCCCCAGGGCCCGGTAACTCCGCAGGGCACGCTGGGTAACCGGCCTCGTTCGCCGCCTCCCGCTAGGCGGCGTAACTGCGCATGCGCGAGGCTCGCGCCCTGACGTCACAAAGGCTACTTGGGTCACGTGACGTAGCTCCGCCTTTCTGATGGAAGTCTGGGTATTGACGTCACTGGTGAAGCTGTGACTTGTGCTGGTGTGAGTTTCTTCCGGCATCTCTGTGACCTGATGGTGACATCACTGCAGAGCAGGCGCGATATAACGTGACAGGCCGCGGAGGGGGGCAGGTAATCGCGCTGTCGCAGACACTAATACGCTCCTCAATAGATTTCCCATCTGTATCTGATGTGTCGTCATTGTCCCGCTGAACGTCATTGTGCAGAAGTGTAACAGACGGCCTGGACAGTGGCGGTGACGTCAGCAATTCGAGGCGAGTGTATTGAGAAGTGTATTTTCTAGCTTTGTGGAGAGAAGAGTTTTAATGTCTATTATTCGCCTCCAGTGCGGAGTTCAGACTGGTGTCTCAGGTGTGACCCCACTGGTCAAACACAACCCAAAACACCGATGTGTGGGCGCTCCTACCCCCAAACAGGAGCCCGCGGTGCCATAGCACCAGCACTGATGAAGGTGATGGACCCAGGGGTGCACCGCCAATGAGGCGAGGTGAAAGGATCGCCCCAGGCAGCAACAGGTAGGGACAAAGAGAGGGACATCAAAAGGGCCATGGCCAACGAGCGCTTCCATTGTGGAACTGCCCATCTCTACATGTTCAACTGCATTGCGATACAATTGAATACTGGGACAGGCATGGGAGTGATGTCACCCTGGTACTCCTGTAGCCGATCAGAGGCCACTGTCATCATTATCGCGCTGCAGAGAGCTCAGGGCACAGGCTAGAAGAGGTCCGTGTCTTGCACTGCATCGCTGACAGCAGAATGGAGGGAAGTATTTGGGTTTATTATTTGTATTTGGCAGCATGGGGTGGGGGTTGTTATTTTGTAACTGGAAAAAGCACTTTGGAAACATTGCGACTGTAGAAAGGAGCATTTTTATAGTGGCACACATTATTAAGGGGCCACTAAGGCCAAGGCCAATAAGATAATGGGTTGCATCAAAAGGGGCATAGACGTCCGTGATGAGAACATAGTCCTACCACTTTACAAATCACTAGTCAGACCACACATGGAGTACTGTGTACAGTTCTGGGCTCCTGTGAACAAGACAGACATAGCAGAGCTGGAGAGGGTTCAGAGGAGGGCAACTAAAGTAATAACTGGAATTAGGGATCTACAGTACCCTGAAAGGTTATCAAAATTAGGTTTATTCACTTTAGAAAAAAGACGACTGAGGGGAGATCTAATAACTATGTATAAATATATCAGTAGTCAGTACAGAGATCTCTCCCATCATCTATTTATCCCCAGGACTGTGACTGTGACGAGGGGACATCCTCTGCCTCTGGAGGAAAGAAGGTTTGTACACAAACATAGAAAAGGGTTCTTCACTGTAAGAGCAGTGAGACTATGGAACTCTCTGCCTGAGGAGGTGGTGATGGTGAGTACAATAAAGGAATTCAAGAGGGGCCTGGATGTATTTCTGGAGTGTAATAATATTACAGGCTATAGCTACTAGGGATGGGTCGTTGATCCAGGGAGTTGTTCTGACTGCCTGATTGGAGTCGGGAAGAGATTTCTTTCCACTAACCCTAAGTTCACACCTGAGCATTTTACAGCGCTTTCAAACGCGCTGTAAAACGCTCAACACATGAAAACCAATGCTTTCCTATGGCCCTGGTTCTCACTTAAGCGTTTTACAGCGCGTTTGAACGCGCTGTAAAACGCCCGACGCATAAACAAGTGCTTGAGCTTTTTTTGGGGCGTTTGTCGCGCATTTTGTGATTGACACCACAGTAGTCAATCACAAGAACGCGCATTTCCTATTTGCAAAAAACGCGCTGAAATACGCGCGACAAAAACAAGCGTAAAACGCGCGTTTTCAGAACGCTCAGGTCTGAACCCAGGGTAAAGTGGGGAAAATTGGCTTCTGCCTCACAGGGTTTTTTGCCTTCCTCTGGATCAACTAGTGATCAATGGTTTGTGTGCTAGCACACGGTGTGGGTACCTCTTTGGCGCACAAAGACAACCTCAATTCAGAGACTTTTGTTAAAGATGCTATTTATTATGTTCAGTAGACAACGCGTTTCAGAGTTTATAACTCCTGTTTCAAGTCTAAAAGATGCAACAAAAAGGCCGAAGCCAAAATGGATCCCCACACAGTTGGAGGGAAGTATATATCCACACAGGAAAATAGAATATGATAAAAATAAACATATAAATAAAGGTAAAATGACTAAATCAATCAATTAGAATAAAAATAAAGTCAATAATTGTTACATATTTCACGTCAAATATTACACGTCAAGTGCAGTTAGTAGGCCTAGTGATAGCCCAAAGAATGGATTCTCAGAGTAAGGCCTCATGCACACGACCGTTGGTGTTTTGTGGTCCGCAAACCGCGGATCCGTAAAACACGGAAGCTGCTCCGCATTCCGTTTCGCAATTTTCAGAACGTGGCCCATTGTAGAAATGCCTATTCTTGTCCGCAAAACGGACAAGAATAGGACATGCTCTATTTTTCTTGCGGGGGCACGGAACAGAGCAACGGATGTGGACAGCACACGGAGTGCTGTCCGCATCTTTTGCGGCCCCATTGAAGTGAATGGGTCCGAGCCACAAAATATGCGGCTCGGACGCGGGCCACAGCAACGGTCGTGTGCATTTTCTTTCCGTGTCTGTTCCGTTTTTTTTTGTGGACCATATGCGGAACCATTTATTTCTATGGGTCCGCAAAAAAAAACAGAAGGTACTCCGTATGCATTCCGTTTCCGTATGTCCGTTTTTCCCTTCCGCAAAAAAATAGAGCATGTCCTATTTTTTTCTAGTTTGCGGACAAGGCATTATAACAATGGATCTGCAAAAAAAACGGATGCCATATGTTCTGTCATCGGACCGCAAAACACATACGTTCGTGTGCATGAGGCCTTAATAGCATAAAATAAGCAACCAACGGTATCATAAAATATGTGGCATAAAAAGGTCTAATTACTGGACCATATATTAAAATAATTACATGAAGAATTCTTGATGTCGCTGATGGCTGGGCATAATGCTTGTGTGATATAGCGTAACACGGTGTAGTAAGGGTCAGCTGACCTTAGCGGAGCTATAGTAGGTTATAGGGGGTAAATAAATAAGGGTATTAGTAAGGGAAAATAATGGTGCTTCTAGAGTTCATTAGACCAGTCTGTGCCTTTAATTCTTGATTGAAACGGTCTGTACCTTTAATTGTTAATTTGTACAAGAAATAAGAAGAAATAAAGGTTTAAATTGGCGACGCCAACAGCAAGAGTGGCCAGGTGGCTGATGCAGGGAAAGTATATAGTTAAAATAAGCAACTAATGGCTGGTGGCTCAGGGAAGGAAAATATATAGTTAGCTGAGCAACTGATGGTCAGTAGCAGTGAAAGATCAATAGTGATCATGGTCATGGGGTGTACTGTGAACTAGTGTCCAGTAGAGGCTGTGGGACAGCTTGTCTATAGTTAAATCATATGGTCAAAGTAAGCAACTGATACTTTGTAACTGAAGGAGAGATTATATAGTTAAATGTACAACTGATGGGTAGTAGCAGTGAAGGATCACTAATGATCATAGCCATGGGGTTTACTGTAGAGGTTGTAGGACGGCTTACCTAGATACTCCCTCTGGTGCCTGCTGCTGTGTGTGGCGTGGCTCACCACGTGTGTGAGCGCGTGCTGTGGAGGAGGAGGCAGGATAGATGACCAAAGAGGTACCCACACCGTGTGCTAACACAAACCACTGATCACGTCCTAAACAGTCCTCTGGAGGTTTGGCAACCCCATCCAAGATTGAACGGGTACCGGCAGCACCGACCATCACCCCCCGCCTCACGTGAGTCCTTGCCCTTACGGATGTTGTACCCACACACGCACAACACCGAAAAGGTGAGCATTCTTCATTACTTACTACCCGATGAGCTTCTCTCCCAATTTGTTTCCCTTTCCATAATTGCTGGATCAACTTGCAGGATGACAGGCCGAACTGGATGGACAGATGACTTTTTTTGGCCTTATGTACTATGCTACTATGGAGACATCCGTTCTACGGGGGGCACTAAAACGGGGTCGTTTTTTGTACCGACACATTATAAGGGAGCATTTTTGTACTGGGACACATTATAAGGGGGAATTATTTTACGGACAAAAACATTATAAGAGACACAAGATGGCTGAAATAAATCATGATGATGGTGGTCTGGTCTGAATGGAGAAGATGACGAAAGAGAACATCTACATCAGAGGAGACGTCACTGGAAGTAAGAGGTACAGTATGTGGTACAAAAATAAAACTGTGAGGTAGAAGCCAATTTTTACTACTTAAGGGGGAAAAAATTCCTTCCCGACTCCAATCAGGCAATCAGAATAACTCCCTGGATCAACGACCCCTCTCTAGAAGCTGTAGTCTGTAATATTATTACACTCCAGAAATACATCCAGTCCCCTCTTGAATTCCTTTATTGTACTCACCATCACCACCTCCTCAGGCAGAGAGTTCCATAGTCTCACTGCTCTTACAGTAAAGAATCCTTTTCTATGTTTGTGTACAAACCTTCTTTCCTCCAGATGCAGAGGATGTCTCCTCGTCAGTCACAGTCCTGGGGATAAATAGATGATGGGAGAGATCTCTGTACTGACTACTGATATATTTATACATAGTTATTAGATCTCCCCTCAGTCGTCTTTTTTCTAAAGTAAATAACCCTAATTTTGATAACCTTTCAGGTTATTGCAGTTGCCCCATTCCATTTATTACTTTAGTTGCCCTCCTCTGAACCCTCTCCAGCTCTGCTATGTCTGCCTTGTTCACAGGAGCCCAGAACTGTACACAGTACTCCATGTGTGGTCTGACTAGTGATTTGTAAAGTGGTAAGACTATGTTCTCATCACGGGCATCTATGCCCCTTTTGATGCAACCCATTATCTTATTGGCCTTGGCAGCAGCTGCCTGACACTGGTTTCTACAGCTTAGTTTGCTGTTAATTAAAATTCCTAAGCCATTTTCCATGTCAGTGTTACCGAGTGTTTTACCATTTAATATGTACGGGTGACTTGCATTATTCCTTACCATGTGCATAACTTTATATTTGTCAGTGTTAAACCTCATCTGCCATTTCTCTGCCCAAGCCCCCAATCTATCCAGATCCCTCTGTAGCAGAAAACTGTCCTCTTCAGTGTTAATTACTTTACACAGTTTAGTGTCATCTGTAACATTGACATTTTATTGTGCACCCTCTGTTTTCTATTACTGAGCCAGTTACTTACCCACATACAGACATATTCACATTTTATATACTAACCTTTTATGCGGTACAGTGTCAAATGCTTTGGAGAAGTCCAGATATATGACATCCATTGATTCACCGCTGTCAAGTCTAGAACTTACCTCCTCATAGAAACTGATTAAATTAGTTTGGCATGACCGATCCCTCATGAAGCCATGCTGATATGGCGTTATTTGCTTGGAAAACCTTCAAACAGTTTACCCACAACTGATGTTAAACTTACCGGCCTATAGTTTCCGGGCTCTTTTTTTGGACCCTTTTTGAATATTGGCACCACATTTGCTATGCGCTAGTTCTGTGAAACACTCCTTGTCGGTATTGAGTCCTTAAATATTAGAAATAAGGTTCTGGCTATGACATTACTTAAATTTCTTAGGATACGGGGATGTATGCCATCTGGTCCCAGCGATTTGTCTATTTTAATCTTTTTAAGACGCCGCTGTACTTCTTCCTGGGTCAGACAGGGCACTTTTAATGGGGAATTTACTTTTACATCTGACTGTTTATTTTCCTCAGTGAATACCATGGAGAAAAAAAAATGTAATAGCTTTGCTTTTTCCTCATCGCTCTCTGCGACTCCCGCCTCATCACTCTATAAAGGGCCGACACCTTCAGATTTATACTTTTTACTATAATTGAAGAACATTTTAGGGTTAGTTATACTTTCTTTGGCAATGAATCTCTCTGTCTCTAGTTTGGCTACTTTTATTTGTCTTTTACATATTCTATTTTTTTCTTATAGTTTTCCAATGCTTCCTCACTGTCCTCCTGTTTTAGTGATTTAAATGCTTTTGTTTTGTTATTTATTGTTTTCTTTACTGTTCTATTTATCCACAATTTTTTTTTCTTGTTCCTTATCCTTTTATTCCCATACGGTATGTGCCTCTCACAATTAGAGTTTAGCAATTGCAAAAAAAAAAAAAAAACAATAATAAAAAAAAGTCCAGACTGCATTAATCATAATTGTAGTAGACTTAGGCCTCTTTCACACGGGCGTCATGTTTGACGCCCGGATAAGAGGCGGGTGCGTTGCGGGAATATGTGCGTTTTTCCCGCGCGGGTGCAAACGTTTGCAACACGTTTTGCACGCGCGTGAGAAAAAACGCCATGTTTGGTACCCAACCCGAAGTCGGACTTCATCACTGAAGTCCGGTTTCGGGTCTACTGGAGAATTGATTATTTCCCCTTATAACATGGTTATAAGGGGAAATAATAGCATTCTTAATAAAGAATGCATTGTTAATGAAGAGGAAGGGTTAGAAATAATAAAGTTAACTTACTTTAGCCACTTGATCGCGTAGTTGCGATCTGTCCTCTCTTCCAGCATCAGCTAGAACTAAAGGACCTGTGATGACGTCACATCACATGGTCCAATCACATGGTCCATCACCATGGTAAGATGGACCATGTGATTGGACCATGTGATGTGATGTCATCACAGGTCCTGTAGATCTTAGCTGATGCTGGGAAAGAGGACAGATCGCAACTACGCGATCAAGTGGCTAAGGTAAGTTAACTTTTATTATTTTTAACCCCTTCCACTTCATTTTACTATGCATTCTTTATTAAGAATGCTATTATTTTCCCTTATACCATGTTTTTGTCACGGCCGGGGCGTGGGGAAAACGCCCCGCCGTGCAATTTCCACGGCTGTCGGGCCAAAAAGGGCTAAAAACAGGGAGAAGGGAACCGCGGACTAGCACGTCCCTATCGCTGGCCCTGGTCTCCTAACTGTATGGGCCGACCCCGAAGGTGGGAGGGCCCATACGACAGGAACCTGTAGCCCTGCTAATCCCTGTTTCACCCTGGATATAACAGGGCAGAGACCACCTGCTCACCCAGGGACACGGATGAGCAGGAGTCTCCAGAGGCCCCTCTACAGCCGGGATCCTGACAGTGTGCAGCAGAACAACAGGTGAGCATAAACAACAGACTCTTACCTGCCGCACGGCAGAAGTGAAAGCGGATCCAAACCCTCCATGGATCCCATGCGGAGGTCTGCTGCATGGGAACGGATCCAGGGCAGACAGCACACCGTCAGGTAGGTACCACACCCCTCCGGGTGGGCAGGCCCCTTCCGGAGCGTCATACAGTGTATAAACCCACACATACCCAACCATACAACTACACCAGGTGGGGATGGGGAACACAGACACACACTGAGGAAGGGAAACAACAAGGAAAACAATAAGCATACAATATAACAAATAAGGGTGGCTCACACAGACATACAGGTGGGAAGAGACACACTCCAGCCATGCTCCCACCATGGCTGGACAAACAACACTGACCTCAGGCTCCACACACTGATATTTAAGGAGGCCTGAGGCCACACCCACCATACAGAGCAGCCACACCTTAACCCCGTGAACACCACACAAAACACAGTGCAAACAGGGGAAAAACCACATGCAAAAATAATCACCTGCGGCAACACCTCGCCGCCGGCAACTGCATGTGGAACAGAGCCACGACTCCGAACCCGGGTCGTGACAGTTTTAAGGGAAAATAATAAAGATCTGGTCCCGTTGCTTAGCAACCATGCGGGAAAATCGCACTGCATCCGCACTTGCTTGCGGATGCTTGCGATTTTCCCGCAGCCCCATTCACTTCTATGGGGCCTGCGTTGCGTGAAAAACGCACAATATAGAGCATGCTGCGATTTTCACGCAACGCAGAAGTGATGCGTGAAAATCGCCGCTCATGTGCACAGCCCCATAGAAATGAATGGGTCCGGATTCAGTGCGGGTGCAATGCGTCCTCCTCACGCATTGCACCCGCGCGGAAAACCGTGTGCAAGGGGCCTAAGTATTTATGACCTTTTAGTAATTTAGCGATAAGTGAGGTCATTTATCAAACTGGTGTAAAGAAGAACTGGTTTAGTTGCCCATAGCAACCAATCAGATTCCTCCTTTCATTTTTGACAGGTCCTTTGGAAAATGAAAGGTGGAATCTGATTGGTTGCTCTGGGAAACTAAGCAAGTTCTACTTTACACCGGTTTGATAAATGACCCAACTTATCTCTAAATTACTAAGAGGTCATAAATTTGATAAATAAATGACCCCAAAGGTTCACACAGCTAGACACACAAAGTGAACGTACGATTCACACAGCTAGACACACATATATAGTGAATGATGCGTTAAAATACCTGAAAATAATGCCACAGCTCCAAGATGCTGCATTTAAAAAAAAAAAAAAGTCAAAAAATGCCTAAGGGTACTTTCACACTTGCCGTGTGTGGATCCGGCAGGCAGTTCCGTCTAACCGCATGACAACTGAAAGCATTTGTAGACGGATCCGGCTTGTGGATCCGTCTACAAATGCATTGCAAGTGCGGATCCGTCTCTCCGTTTGCCATGCAGACAGACGGCTCCGTCTTGTATTTTTTTCACAGTTTTAAAGGTCTGCGCATGCGCAGACTGGAAGGACGGATCCGTCCTTCAGTCATTTCTTAATGCCGGATCCAGCACTAATGTAAGTCAGTGGGACTTAATGCCGGATCCGGCATTCCGTCGTGTTCCGGCATTTCAGGACGGAGATAAAACTGCAGCATGCAAAAAAAAACGTTCACATACTGAACGGAAGACATCCTGATGCATCCTGACCGGATTTTTCTCTCCATTCAGAATGCATGGGGATAATCCTGACCTTTTTTTTCTCCGCATAGAGCCCGACGACGGAACTCTATGCCGGAAAAGAAAAACGCCAGTGTGAAGGTACCCTTATACCTTATTAACAAAAACTGCAGTAGCCATAAAATGCCTGTGTCCTGTATTTCATATTTCCCATACTCTATATTTGCGTTTTCATATTTCCCATGGACCTTCAGCTAACAACTTGAGCTAGCGATTTTACTGGGAAAAAAAATGCTGCAAGAAGCGAAGGTACAGAAAATGCCGCAAAAAATGCAGAAGTGGCAAAAAGCCACCAAAAACTTTTGTGGATTTTTGTGTTGTGCATCCTGCTTCCCAAGAGGAAAATAAGTTGTCATTTGTGCAAAGCCCGGTGACCAGCAGAAATGGTATGACACAGTCTGTTGCATTACATTTGACACATGGCGTGTCACATATGCCTTCACACCTGTTGTTTCCCTTACACCTGTCTGACTATAAATCCCGTCATATCCTGCTGGACAGTGTGTGCTCCAGACTAGCTACACATGAGTGTCTAACAGCCTCTTGCACAATTTAACCCCTTTCTTGTCTTTGTTAAAAAGTGGATGGTTTATCATTGTCTTTATCAGAAACTTACCGTAATCACTTCCAATTGAACAGGACAGTTGGGGGTGTGTCCTTGCACAATCTGACATTGTCCAATGAGTGCGCTACACGTATTAGACAGCACAGCGAACTGCCTCCAAATAATAACACCCAGTTGCATATTTATTAATAAACTTCTAGTAGCAGTAACGGAGGAACAGAACAACAGAAGCTGCTCCAGGAGCAGACATTGTATTGATGTCCCTAGGTGGCACAATTGTCTGTGCTGCCGATTTACAGAACAGATTTCCCCATGGTTGTACTTGCACCTAAAAGATAAACTGTGGTCACAGTGCAGTGCTGTTGTAACGTCTGTAATCCCACGTAGTGCAGCTTCTGAAGCCTCCAGAACTGATTTGGACATTGAATGTACAGAGCTTTGCAAAAATTTTAGGCAGGTGTGGAAAAGTATTCTGCAATGTAATAATACTTTCAAAAATAGAAGCGTAAAGAAAACAACGACCCCAAACATACAGTCAATGCCATATCTGCAGTGTAAAGAAGAACAAGGGGGGTCATTTACAAACATTTTTACGCCAGTTTTTGGCATTAATATGTTGCATGACCACACACACCCCCTGCGACTTTTTGAACGGCTGTGCAACAAAATATTTTTGCGCCATGTTGAACACTTAGGAGTGGAATACCCGCATCAGTCTGTGTGAAGACTGACCCACTCCTAAAGCTTCTTATAATTTCTGCGCTGCTTTCTTCCAATTATAAGGCAGAGCAGGTGGGCACTGGATTATGTCGCAAGTATGAGTGAAAATCAATAACCAAAAATGGCTCTGCAGCACGGAAGCACTGTGTATGGCTCTATTATGGCGGCACTGTTGTAGAAGCACTTGTATGACACTGTGGAAGTACTGTGTATGGCTCTGTTATGGCAGCACTGTTGTGGAAGCACTGCGTATGGCTCTGTTATGGCGGCACTGTTGTAGAAGCACTTGTATGGCACTGTTGAAGCACTGTGTGTGGCTCTGTTTTGGCGGCACTGCTATGGAAGCACTGTGTCTGGCTCTGTTATGGTGACACTGTTGTGGAAGCACTGTGTATGGCTCTGTTATGGCTGCACTGTTGTGGAAGCACTGTGTATGGCTCTGTTATGGCGGCACTGTTGTAGAAGCACTTGTATGACACTGTTGAAGCACTGTGTCTGGCTCTGTTATGGTCACACTGTTGTGGAAGCACTGTGTATGACTCTGTTATAGCAGCACTGTTGTGGAAGCACTGTGTATGGCTCTGTTATGGCGGCACTGTTGTAGAAGCACTTGTATGGCACTGTTGAAGCACTGTGTATGGCTCTGTTATGGTGGCACTGTTATGGAAGCACTGTGTCTGGCTCTGTTATGGTGACACTGTTGTGGAAGCACTGTGTATGGCTCTGTTATGGCAGCACTGTTGTGGAAGCACTGTGTATGGCGACACTGTTACGGAAGCACTGTGTATGGCTCTGGTATGGCTACACTGTTGTGGAAGCACTGTGTATGGCTCTGTTATGGCGGCACTGTTTTGGAAGCACCGTGTATGGCTCTGTTATGGCGGCACTGTTGCAGAAGCACTGTGTATGGCTCTGTTATGGCGGCACTGTTGTGGAAGCACTGTGTATGGCTCTGTCATGGCGGCACTGTTTTGGAAGCACCGTGTATGGCTCTGTTATGGCGGCACTGTTGCGGAAGCACTGTGTATGGCTCTGTTATGGCTACACTGTTGCGGAAGCACTGTGTATGGCTCTGTTATGGCTACACTGTTGTGGAAGCACTATGTATGGCTCTGTTATGGCGGCACTGTTGTGGAAGCACTGTGTATGGCTCTGTTATGACTACACTGTTGTGGAAACACTGTGTATGGCTCTGTTATGGCAGCACTGTTGTGGAAGCACTGTGTATGGCTCTGTTATGGCGGCACTGTTGCGGAAACATTGTGTATGGCATTCATAGTAATTCTACAACAGTGCCATAAAATGACCTTTAAAGGCATCTGGCATTTATCATGTGGAGACTTACTAATCTATTGTTATTTTCCATATTGCCTCCTTTGCTGGCTTGATTAATTTTTCCATCACATTATACACTGTTCGTTTCCATGGTTATGACCACCCTGTAATCCAGCAGCGATGGTCATGCTTGAACATTATAGAAAAAAAATATGGACTATGAACATTTCCGCAGTCACAGCCACCAGAGAGACTGGCACTTTTTCCGATATTGTGCAAGCACCGCCACCACTGCTGGATTGCAGGGTGTTTGTAACCATGCAAACAAGCTGTGTATAGTAATGTGATGGAAAACTGAAAGAAGCCAGCAAAGGAGTCAATATGGACATTCACAATTCATTAGTAAATGCCTTGTAATAACTTTCTCTACGTGATGAAATGCCATTTGTTGAAGTTAGACAACCCCCTTTAAACGAGGCTATTTGGCATGCTAAAAGACCAAACAAAGAAGTTAAGGAACTAGGACAGAAGGTGGAATACCTGGAGTGACTTCAAACAATTATATCCAGAAAATTATATAACTTGTATCTTTATTTAGAAAAAACATAGAATATTCAATTATAGGCTGTTAATACACGGGCCAAAAAAATAAAGGGAACGCTTAAACAACACAATGTGACTCCAAATCAATCACACTTCTGTGAAATCAACCTGTCCAGTTATGAAGCAACACTGATTGTGCATCAGTTACTCCTGCTGTTGTGCAAATTGAACAGACAACAGGTAGAAATGATAGGCAATTAGCAAGACAACCCCAATAAAGGAGTGGTTCTGGAGGTGGCGACCACAGACCATTTCTCTGTTCTCATCCTTTTTTTCTGTTTTAGCCGCTTTTGCATTTTGTCCTTGCTCTGACCCCTAGAGGTAGCATAAGGCTGTGTCTACAACCCACAGAAGTTGCACAGGTAGTGCAGCTCATACAAACCAAGATGGCACATCAATGCGAGCTGTGGCAAGAAGGTTAGCTGCATCTGTCAGCACAGTGTCCAAAGAACGGAGCAGATACCAGGAGACGTGGAGGGGGCTGTAGGAGGGCAAAGACCAAGTGACAGAGCCCTGCAAAATGACATCCAGCAGGCCACTTATATCCATGTGTCTGCTCAAACTGTCAGAAATAGACTCCATGAGGGTGGTGTGAGGGCCCGATGTCCACGAGTCGGTGTTGTGCTGACAACAGGGTCATTGGCATTTGCCAGAGAACACCAAGATTGGCAGATTCGACATTGGCACCCTGTGCTCCTCACGGATGAGTGCAGGTTCGCACTGAGCACATGTGACAGACTCTGGAGACGCCACGGAGAACATTCTGCTGTCTGCAACATCATCCAGCATGACCGGTTTGGTAGTGGGTCAGTAATTGTGTGGAGAGGCATTTCTTCGGAGGGCAGCATAGCCCTCCATGTGCTAGCCGGAGGGGAGGTACCCTGACTGCCATTAGGTACCGGGATGAGATCCTCAGACCCATTTTGAGACCATATGCAGGTCCAGTGGGCCCTGGGTTCCTTCTGATGCATGACAATGATAGGCCTCATGTGGGCTGAAGTGTATCAGCAGTTTGCCCATGATGAAGGCATTGATGCTATGGACTGGCCTGCCCGTTCCCCAAACCTGAATCCAATCGATCACATCTGGGACATCATGTCTTGTTCCATCCACCAACGCCACTTTGCACCACAGACTGTCCAGGGGTTGACTAATGCTTTAATCCAGGTCTAGGAGGAGATCCCTCAGGAGAACATCCACCGCCTCATCAGAAACATACCCAGGCGTTGTAGGGAGGTCATACAGGCATGTGGCGGCCCCACGCGCTACTGAGCCTCATGTCCTAGTCTTGAGGCATTTCCACTGAAGTTGGATCAGCCTGAAATTTGATTTTCCACTTTGATTTAGAGTATAATTCCAAATCCAGACCTCCATGAGAGATTACTTTTCATTTACATTGATCATTTTTATGTTTCATTGTTCTCAAAGCATTCCACTATGTAATGAATAAAGATTTGCAACTAATATTTCATTCATTGAGATCTAGGACGTGCTACTTTAGTGTTCCCTTTATTTTTTTGAGCAGTGTATGTGATCAAAAGATTTTGATGGAAGTTTTGTATAAACCAAAGTGAAAAACATATTCAGATAACCTTTATTTTTTTGTCAAAATTTAGGTATCTTTCTTCACTTGCTGAGATGATAAAACTTTTCCTGATTGTTAACAAGCAAGGACAGACTAGGCTGTCTCGATACTATGATAGCACGGAAGTTCAGAAGAGAACAGTGTTAGAATCTGAAGTCATCAAACTGTGTCTCTCTCGTCCCAAAGATCAGGTACGATTATATAGCACATCGCCTAGATTTTTTAGAACTTTATATAACGTTATCCCATATCCACAGAGGAATAGAACCGGTGTCCCATAGCCCCCCAAAATGAACGCAGCAGCCAGTCGGACATGCATCCTGCTGCTCCATTCATTTCCATGGGAGTTCTGGAGATAGAGTACAGCGCTCAGCTAGCTCTGTAATTCCCATATAACTGAATGGAGTTACCCACAGGAAAGGGCATAATTTTACATAACTGGAATAACCCTTTAAATGGAAAAGATCAATTTAAAGTGAACCTGATAAATTGAGAATGCAGTGAAAACTGCAGGCAGCAGTGTAGGTCTGGGGTTCCTTCGGCCCAAACGAGGAAATTATTCTCGAGGCCCAACCCCTATATCATGAATAAAGACTGATAGGATTTTAGTCAAAGAAACAAATCCAGAGAGGCAAGTGAATGGCTTCAAATGCAGCTCCAAATGTTTTTTTTTTTCCCTCTGGACCTTTGGGGCCCAGTATGGTATCAGAGCCTTGGCCCACCGGAGGATCCTCTGGTTCTTATACATTCCTGTTCTTTCTATGCTTACTAGTCATGTGGGTGGTCCTATTCAGTAATCGATATCTCGGTATGCACACGTGGGCTGTAAGTCACTGAGTAAGCCTGCCCACACAACTCCTAAGCAGAGAAAGAGCAGGGATTTGAATGAATGAATGGCTAGTTATACTGGAACTTTTCTAAGAAAACTATACAGCAATATACTCAGTTTGTACTGCTCTACAGCATGTTGCCTGCAGATGGCCCTGCATTTTCATGGTGACAGGTTCACTTTAACCTTTCACGACTTGCGCCGTAAATGTATGACGCAAGTTATAACTTTAAAGATGACGCCTGCTTAGTAGCTGAGCAGATACTTTAGCCACAAAGTGTCTGCTGTTTTACACAGCAGACACCCAGAGGCAGTCTTTTAACCCCTCAGATGCCCTAGTCATTTGTGACATGGCATCTGAGATGTCAAAATCTGGGGAGCGCCCTGCTCCTTGGAACCAAATGGCTCTCCCAGTGCTGAGATTGAGGGAGTCGTTTGGTTGGCCCGGCCAGTCCTGTGGCAGGACTTGATCAGAACATAGTAAATCTCCTATAGGCTGCAAAGTTGAATCATTGCAGTCTATGAGACAAACGATCTCATGTTAAAGAGGACTTTTTTTTTTTTTTTAAAGCCTAATACCTTTTATTGTCTGTCCTAAGCAGATTCCAGAGCTTTTTTTTTCAATTGGCCCCTCAATATTATTGATATCTCTGCATCCCAAAATGCCTGAACTATTAAAATATAAAAGTATCCCATAACGGAATAAAAAATCAAAATAACTGGTTTTAGATTTTTTTGTCGCTTCACCTCCCAAATAAATTGAATAAAAAATGCCCAAAAAGTCATACACTCTCCAAAATGGGATCAATAAAAAAACTCATCACGGCTCGAAAAATGTGCCCTCAGAATATGGGTGAATATGGGTCAGAATATGGTGATGCAAAGAAAAAAATGTATATTTTTTTTTAAAGTATTAAATACAAGAACAAATACAGTATTTTTCACCCTATAAGACACACCTAGGTTTTAGAGGAAGAATATTTTTCATTAGACCTCAGGTCAGACCAGCAATCAGACCCCCAATGTTAATCAGACCTCAGCTAACAGCCCCAATCAGACTCCCAATGTTAATAAGACCTCAGCTCAGACCCCAATGTGAATGACTCCCAATCAGGCCTCAGATAAGAGCCCCATGCCTCTCATCAGCCCCCAGCAGTCTCATATTTTGGGCATCAACTTGGCAAATGAGGTTCAAGGTGGACAAATGTAAAGTTATGAATCTTGGTAGTAATAATCTCTGTGCTTCATATGTCTTAGGTGATGTAACACTGGGAGAGTCACTTGTAGAGAAAGATTTGGGTGTTCTTTTGGATGGTAGATTAAATTACAGCATACAATGTCAATCAGCTGCTTCTAAGGCCACCAGGATATTGTCATGCATTAAACGAGGCATGGACTCGCGGGGCAGGGATGTAATACTACCCCTTTACAAAGTGTTGGTGCGGCCTCATCTGGAATATGATACTAAACTGATAAGGGGCATGGAGGGTCTTGGTTATGAAGAAAGATTAAAATAATCTAATTTATTTAGTCTTGAGAAGAGATGTCTAAGGGGGGACGTGCTTAACCTATACAAATATATAAACAGGCCATACAAAAAATACGGTGAGAAACTGTTCCATGTAAAATGCACTCAAAAGACAAGGGGGCACTGCCTCCGACTGGAGAGGAAAAAGTTCAGTCTCCGGAAGTGTCAAAGCTTCTTTACTGTAAGAACTGTGAATCTTTGGAAAAGACTTCCTCAGGTTGTGGTCACAGAAGGAACAGTGGACAGTTTTCAAAAGGGTTTAGATGAATTCTTAAAAGTAAACAACATTAATGCTTATGAAAATGTGTAGAAATCTGAGTCTCACTTCCTTCTGGGATTCGCGTCTCCACCTATCCCTTGTTTAAACTTGATGGACTTATATCTGTTTTCAATTGTATTAACTATGTAGCTATATCAGCCACCAGCAGCCCCTATTGCCTCTCATATTGGCCCCCAGCAGTCCTCATTGTCTCATATCGGCCCCCAGCAGCCCCATATTGCCTCATGTTTTTTATAGAATAAAAAAAACACTTACATCTCCTGCTCCGGACGCCGCATTCTCCTCTACTCCAGCGCTCTTCTTCCTCCTCCTCCTTCGGCTCACAGCACAGTTGACAGTCGAGGACCAGGAAGCGGTGAGTACAGAGCCTTCATCGCTTCCTGGTCCTCCAGTACTAATGAGCACTTCCATATTGGAAACACCCATTAGTATTTGCTTCAAAAGACCAAGGGGCACTTCCCCCCACTTTTGAGGCGAAAAAAATGCGTCTTACGGGGCGAACAATAGGGTATGTACGGACATGAAGAATTAAAAGAAACGTGTCACAAATACATGATTGTTCAAAATTTAAAAATAGATTTTGTAGGTTCATATATGGGCTTCAAAATCATTACAAAAAAAATAAAAATGGAAAAATATATAAAAAAAGTATAAAAGTTTAAATCACCCCCCTTTCTGTATAATAAAAGAAAAATATTTTTCCAATACGGTGGCTGGAGTAATGGAAAAAAGGGTCAAAATGGCCAATTTGCAATTTTTGCTTCTCTTACCCAAAACAATGTCAATAAAATGTGATCAAAAAGTCACACACACTCCAAAATGGTATCAGTACAAAACTACAGATTGTCCCGCAAAAAATGAGGCCCCACACAGCTCAGTAGATATAGCTATAAAAAAAAGTTATGGAGGTCAGAATATGGTGATGTAAAAAGAAAAATGTTTTATTTTCAAAGTTTAATTTTTTTTTACACTATTTAAACATTTAAAAACCTGTACATATGGGGTGTCGTTGTAATTGTACTAACCCAGAGAATGAAGGGCATTGATTAGTTTTGCCGTAAACCAGAATGCGTGGGAACAAAACCCGTAAAACGGTGGAGGAAGTGCATTTTTTTCCAATTCTACCATATTTGGATTTTTTTTTTTTTTTACCACTTCCCACTACATTGTATGCCATAATTAATGGTGGCATTAGAAAGTACAACTTTTCCCACAAAACATAAGCCCTTATACAGCTATGTTACCGGAAATATAAAATGGTATGGATCAAGGAAGATAGGGAAGAAAAATGAAAACGCAAAAACTAAAAAAGTTAACAGGTCAGTTTTACTGCAAAGATAACACTGTATAAATGAAACCCATAAAACTGGTGGAATTTCATTATTTTTTTTTTTCTCCAATTCCACCCCATTTGGAATTTTTTGCCAGCTTCCCAGTACATAGCATGCAATGCTTAATGGTGTCATTAGGAAGTACAACTTGCTCCACAAAAAAAAACCCTAATACAACAACCTCGTGTATGGAAAAATAAAAAAGGGTTATAGGAGGACAGGGAGTAAAAAATAACAAATAAGAAAGGAAATTCACTGTGACAAGGTTTCCAACTTTATAGTTACTTGCTGTTTAAGGCTTTGACTGACATGTATGCTGCTGGCAACTGTTTAACATAGTAACTAGAGATAAGTCAATTTCTTGAAATTTCAGGTCCATTTCTAACTAATTGATTGAAATATTCGATTTGGGGTACAAATAAATTCGAACCAAATCAAAAGTGCCAAGATTGCCCTTAAAAGTTATGTATGACATTCTGGAGTATGGGATGTATGCGACTGCTTACTAGCTCTTTAACCCCTTTCCAACCGCCGACGTATATAGATAAAGATGGTGCACATGCTGCTCAGGCCCTGTCAATCAAGGGGAGGGGGCAATATGCAGAGCAGTGATGCAAGGATTTAGCTCATCCCCCAGGTGCTCCAACTTGCTTATTTTTATATGACTAAAAATGCAGATGCCTATGCAGCTGTTTAACATACAGAAAAAAGAAAGGTATTGTTTTAATCCCTCCCCGGCCAAGTCTTTAAAGATGTATGTTTCACACAGCAGGCCCGCGGCGCTAATTTCCGCAACCAGCTATAATTCCTATACTATTAAAAGTAATGCTCGTACTATTAAAATCGAAAAAAAAAAAAGGAAAACGATGAAACGGAAAAAAAAAAGTCAAAATGGCTGATTCGTCGGTTACTTCTCCTCCCACAAAAAATTAAATAAAAAGTTGTACACGCCTAAAAATGGTATCACTGAAGAGTACAGATCACTCCGCAAAAAACGAGCCTCCACATAGCTCCACACACGTAACTGCAAAAAAGTTATGGGGGGCAGAATATGGAGACTAAAAGAAAAAAATTATCTTTTTCAAGGTTTTAAGTATAAGGCCCCTTTCACACGGGCGAGTTTTCCGCGCGGGTGCAATGCGTGAGGAGGATGCATGCACCCGCACTGAATCCGGACCAATTCATTTCTATGGGGCTGTGCACATGTGCGGTGATTTTCACGCATCACTTCTGTGTTGCGTGAAAATCACAGCATGCTCTATATTGTGCGTTTTTCACGCAACGCAGGCCCCATAGAAGTGAATGGGGCTGCGGGAAAATCGCAAGCATCCGCAAGCAAGTCCGGATGCAGTGCGATTTTTCCCGCATGGTTGCTTAGCAACGGGACCCGATCTTTATTATTTTCCCTTATAACATGGTTATAAGGGGAAATAATAGCATTCTTAATAAAGAATGCTTAGTAAAATGAAGATGAAGGGGTTTAAAATAATAAAAGTTAACTTACCTTAGCCACTTGATCGCGTAGTCGCGATCTCTCCTCTCTTTCCCTGCAGCATCTAAGATCTAAAGGACCTGTGATGACGTCACATCACATGGTCCAATCACATGGTCCATCACCATGGTAAGATTATTTTTAACCCCCTCCACTTCATTTTACAATGCATTCTTTATTAAGAATGCTATTATTTCCCCTTATAACCATGTTATAAGGGAAAATAATCAATTCTCCAGAGGACCCAAAACCGGTCTTCAGTGATGAAGTCCGGCTTCGGGTTGGGTACCAAACATGGCGTTTTTTCTCACGCACGTGCAAAACGCGTTACAAACGTTTGCACCCGCGCTGAAAAATCGCGCATATTCCCGCAACGCACCCGCCTCTTATCCGGGCGTCAAACATGACGCCCGTGTGAAAGAGGCCTAAAAACACAATAAAAAATATACATATGTGTTATTGCTGGGTTCATACTGACCTGGAGAATAAAAGTAACTGGTCAGTTTTATGATATAGAGAACGCTGTGAAAAAAATCCAAAAGAAACCTTCTGAAATTGTGTTCTTTTCCAATTTCACCACATTTATTTATTTATTTTCGCAAACAGCTTATACAGCTATGTGAACAGAAAAATAAAAAAAATGTATGGCTTTGGGAGGGTTGGGAGTAAAAAACAAAAACTAAAAAAAATTGCCCAGTCATGAAAGGGGTAAAGCTTTAGTAAACTGACATATATTGCTATGGGTAAGCAAATGGTTGACTGTGATAACAAACAGCCTGTTTAAAAACACACTGCACTGCACTGCTTTTTAAACATTAAAGGGGTTCTCCGGGCTTTTAATATCGATGACCTATCCTTTGAATCTTTGATATCAGATCGGCGGGGGGGGGGTCTGATACCTGGCACCCCCGCCGATCAGCTGTATGAAGGGAGTGGCACGAGCAGTGACTACATATATGTTCCATAACACTGTCCCTGTTAAGACCCTTACCTCCCTGTATTTGTGTCTAAATTGCTGTGTCTGTGGCAAAAACGTCCTGTTGCATCAGTGCTTGGACCTTTACATAGTGACACATGTCTATATGGTCCCTCCTGGTTGGCTGTGAAACTGACTGCATGACATTATGGGCAAGCCCACCAGCCAAGGCCCTGCCTGGGGTCGAGTGATCCACTATATGTGCAGGCCCTCCTGAATGTAGATTCCCAACTGCATGGATAGGATTAGAGTAGGACCTTCCTGACTGAGACCACCTTGGCAATAGTAGGCGGGCACAGATGTGTTTTTAACAAAATATATTGGCTGAGAGTCTCAGATTTTATAATAACAGATGAATATTTGAAGAAGATGTGGTGCACATGTCCAGGGAAGGCAGCCCACAAGTATATAGTGAAGAAGTCCGTCACTCACTTTCTTGATGATATGAAGAGGGTTTTCTTGGTTTGTTTTTTCATAACATATCTTAATATCATTAAGAAACTGAGTGCCGGTCCTTCTTCGCTATTTATCATATCAGAGTGAGGGCTTAGTCCATATATAATGCTTTTTTCCTTTTTCATCTTCCCTGCCCTGCTGTGCTACCTACTGTGATATATAAAATCGTGTCTTGGTGCACTTCCCTGATTAAACCATAGACTATAAAATTATCCTTTATTTCAATTCATTAAAAGCCAATTCTAATTGACTAGGAACTCTATATAGACATTAAAATTCCTCAAGCCAAGTCAGGAGGGATAACACCTATGAGTCAGAATATCAAGTCACTCATAGTGACTATCATATGAATGGTCTTGAACCAGTTCATCAAATCCAGCATGTGATTTAATTCATACGATATAATGTGCTGGATAGTGTATAAGTCAAACAGGAGGCGGTATTAAGAGGATTTCAGCTAGGTAGCTCTCGTAATAGAGATTGCGGACGCAATATTCCCTAGATTTTTACTATGGAGGGTATCTCCCTCTTTATACGATCTATACACTCATCCACTCCTCCTGTGCTCCGCTATCTCAGATTTCCCAACTTTGTTGGGTCCCTCTTTGACTGTGCTGAATATTAAAACACTTTCACACACACATCAGTCCCTGCATCCCAACATGTTTCGCCACATCGGGCGTCTTCAGGGGATACCTGAAGTCATATCCCCTGAAGACGCCCGATACCCTTGGCTTTTAATGAATTGAAATAAAGGATCATTTTATAGTCTATGGTTTAATCAGGGAAGCGCACCAAGACGCTTATAGGTCTATGGACCAGTAAATAAAATAATACAGAGATTTACAGAGAGTTCAGCATCACACTTTCCTTGAGGGGTCAATATATATAATGTGTATATAAAATTGTGGACACCGTTTTGCTCAACTTGCGCGAATCTAATCGGCAACATTTCGTCTTGATTTAGAAGCAGAATTTTTGGGCAATTCTAAATGAATTTTATTAGTGTACAACTGATTCGCAAAAGTAACCTCCCAGACTAATAGGACTATGCAAGGGAAGTGCGACAGGGCTGTTCTCTTTCTCCCTAATTATTTCATTTATCTGTTGATCCCTCGTTCCATCACCTCCAGAATACCTCTACCTTCACTGGGATACATTTGGGCCACAGGGAAACATGGGCTTCTGCTTTTGCTGATGACTTCCTCCTCCTGGTCTCTGATCCAAGACCTTTACTGTTTGAAATTCGGACATTAGGCTCTTAGGTTATTTTCTAAACCTAGACAAATATGTATCGCTTATGTTAAAGGTCCACCTACTCGTACGAGGAACCACAACTGTTCCACTGCGGTGGTGCATGAAGTCCATTAAATATCTAGGGGTGGAGGTAACCTGTTCGCCTTCCAATTTAAATAACCATAATATTTCCCGTTCTATTAATTCCCTCCAGCAGACGTTACAAACCTGGAAGCATTTTGTCCTTTATGGGCAGAGCAAACATCCTGAAAGTGGTACTCTACTTATTTCAATGCCTTCCTGTCTATTTAGGTCCTTGAGATGAGAAACAAATCAACTATCTCTTTGGGGAAGGGGCAGACCACCAATTCCATTCCATGTTCTGCAGCAGCCTAGACTAAATGGAGGGCTCAATTTCCCCAATATACAATGTTATAACCTGGCAGCTCTAGATAACGGATTGGCTTCAGTCCACAGTTTACCACTCTGATGCGGCCCTAGAGAAATTATTTCTCCCTAATGTTTCTCTGTCTAATCGGCTACACATGCCTTATACCTTCCTGCCAGAAGAAGCTGGATCTAACCCTCTACTATTGACAACCTGGCAGCCTTGGCACAAGATACGCACCCTCAAATCACTCAACCCCCTGTACTACTTTACTTTACATTAAACCCCCAATTCCAACAGGGAACCTCATACCAAGTATTTTGAGATTGGAAAAGAAAAGATATAGCCTCCATAGCACCCTTGTTACATTTTACAAAAACGCCCCTGTCTCTCGCTGAACTAAAAAGATAAATTCCCCTGTATTAGCATTCCGTATTCTCCAGTCTTCTAGCTATGCCAGGGAAATATTACACCATATAACACCCCAAGAACGAACCTCCAAATTTAAAGAGGCTCTGTCAGCGGATTAATCCTATTAAACCAGACATATTGGCTTGTAGGGATCATTATCATGATTAAAACTAAACCTTCCTTTTGTCTGTATGATAAACAACTGCAAAGATATCTGCGTTGTTATTCATATGCAAATGAGAGATTGGAGCACTAGGAGGCAGGGCTGAATATTCTGAGCACTGCTATGTAACACCCCCTGCGCTCTGCACATGCCCCCTCCCCTTGACTGACAGGGATAGACATGCTGAGGACAGAGCTGTGTCCTGGCTTATACATATCTACTTTGTGTGTGTGTGTGTATATATATATATATATATATATATATATAGTAAAACAAAAAAGGCACTGCAGCACTCCAATCATGTAATTCACTGGTGCAAATCCTCAAACCATAGGCCAAATGGTCAAATATACAGCTAGTAATCCAAAAACGAGGCAGCACTCCAGGATAGTGTGAAGAAATGGACCCTTTATTCACCCATCAGCGACGTTCAACCACTCAATGTGGTCTTTATCAAGCATGCTTGATAAAGACCACATTGAGTGGTTGAAACGTCGCTGATGGGTGAATAAAGGGTCCATTTCTTCACACTATCCTGGAGTGCTGCCTCGTTTTTGGATTACTAGCTGTATACATATATATATATATATATATATATATATTATACACACTCTGTACTATAGCTTCACCACACTGAGATCTGCTCAGAAAGCTAATCTGCATATTACTGCTTTATTCCCAGGCAGAATGTATGATTATACAGACACCAGTATTATTTGTCAGCTTATAAGCATGGAAAAACCAGATATCCTTGTGTGGTAATGCTGTAGCTTAGAGGTTAAGCTATTGGCTTTGTATGTAGATATCCCAGGTTTGAATCTTTGGAGAGACATTGAAGTTTTTTTCTTCAGATATTTTTTTTCTTCCACATTTATTCCATAAGAAAAGTCCTTAATATTATATTGAAAATAATGTCTTTTTTACAAAGCTAATAAATATTACTGGTTTCTTCATAATCATGTATTGTGCCTATGAATAAAGCAGTAACAGGTTTTAGAAAAAAAACAACATTATTCTCAATATAGTAAGGCCTTATTATTATATGATTATATATTATTCATTATAGTATAATCTTTTAATATGGTTTTAAATAAAAAAGAAAAGAAATAGAAAAAACCATCTCTCTCTCCTGGGACCTGAACCATGGATGTGTATATTCATGGCCGATCACTATACCACTAGGCTATAGCTTTACCACATAGAGATGTGTACTTTTCTATGCTTAACACATATTACTGGAGTCTTTATAATCATACATTCTGCCTGGGAATAAAGCAGATTAGCTTTCTGAGCAGATCGCAGTGTGGTGAAGCTGTAGTACAGAGTGTGTATAATACACATATACCGTATATACCGGCGTATAAGACGACTTTTGAGCCCTAGAAAATCTTTTCTAGAGCGGGGGGTCGTCTTATACGCCGGGTATGGCTCTCGGTGCTGCAGTGCCGAGAGCTGCGATGTACCCACGAAGTATGTCCTGTCCCTTGTATGCCTCTCCCCTGCGTTTTACCTTTTATGCTGCCTTGTATCGCCCTCCTCCCTGCCGCTCACGATGTACGAGATCCTCCCGGCTGCTGCTGAGAGCCTTTAAGCATTTCGCTCCGTGCGGCGGGCGTCCTCGCAGTCCTCGCCGCTAGCATCTCGCTCCTGCGCATGTGCGAGATTTCTTGCGGCGGCCGTGGATACACGGGATCCTCGCGGCCGCTCGCATCTCGTTCATACGCATCTGCGAGATCTCCGAGTACGGCACATATGCGCATGTGCGAAACCATCAGGATTTGCATATATGCATATGCAAATCCTGACAGGTGCCGCAGATGTGCATATGTGAAATAATAATAACATACCGTCACATAAACATGTTCAGGGAAAGGTGGCACATGTTTAGGGTCTGGGAGACAGGGAGGGAGGACAAGGAAGGTGGTGGGATGTACAGCATGGCAGCTCCCATGGGTTTATTGTATTTCCCTTCCTTTCAGCTTAAGAGTGAATTAGGAAAAGTTTAATCCACTTGCACTGTTTTATTTTTACATGTTTGATGACAAACAGCATGTCATACTTATTTGAATTAAAATTACCATATTTAAATCAGATCTAATGCTTTTTAAATTTTTCTTTGGTGTGTGTTGAAAAAGGGGTAGTCTTATACGGCGAGTAAATCCCAAACTCTATATTTTCAGTGTAAAAGTTGGGGGTCGTCTTATACGCCCAGTCGTCTTATACGCCGACATATTCATTTATACAGTAGATAGGTATAAGCCAGGACACAGATCTGCCCTCAGCCTGATGTCTAGCCTTGTCAGTCAAGTGGAGGGGGCGTGTACACAGCACAGGGCGTGCACACAGCAGTGCTTAGAATATTCGGCCCCGCCTGAGTGTTCGAATTGCATATGAATAAAAACGCAGATTTCTCTGCAGCTATTTATTGTACAGACAAAAAAAGATATAGTTTTAATCAGCATGATGAGCCCTATCAGGCAGTATGTCTGGTTTAATAGGGTTGATTCTGGTGACAGAGCCACTTTAAACCACTTGCATGTAGAGCCCAGCTGCCGCTATTACATACACATACAGATTCCTTCATGCCCCCATTGATTATGTCCCACCTCTCCATCACTTGGATGACCCCAGTCTCACATGATCCCTGACAGGCCAATCAGTTGAACAATCCCATCATTTCCTCCCGACCACTAGATATGTGAAAATGCTCCTAAATTAATCCATAGGGCATACATCATCCCCATAAGAGGTTATAAAATGGTTATCTTCCCCACTTCCGCCTGTTTTAAATGTGGTATTTTTGAGGCAAACTTATATCACTGTACATGGCAATGCTCACACATACAACAGTTCCGGGTTGATAGAGGGGATAGAGCGAGATGGGCCACCGTTCAGTTAGGCTACTTTCACACTAGTGTTTTTTGCGGATCCGTCATGGATCTGCAAAAACACTTCCATTACAATAATACAACCGCATGCATCCGTCATGCCCCGATCCTGTTGTATTATGTCATTACTGATCCATCATGAACACCATTGAAAGTCAATGGGGGATGGATCCGTTTTCTCATGTGTCAGAGAAAATGGATCGGTCTTGCTCCGCACCACATCGCAGACAGAAAAACGCTGCTTGCAGCGCTATTCTATCAGCGATGGGGATGCAACCAAATGGAACATTCCGTTTCGTTCAGTTCAGTTTTGTCCCCATTGACAATGAATAGGGACAAAACAAGCGTTTACCTTCGCTATTGAGATCCTATGATGGATCTCAATAGCGGAATTGAAAACGCTGACGTGAAAGTAGCCTTAGTTGGGTTTATTGGTTGGAACGTTCACTTCTCATATGCTGACTGGTGGTCCGGGTAGTGAGAGGTTTTCCAGCATGCGCTCAGGAGAAGCTCCTGGAGATCCACGATCTATACATCATCTTTACGTGTTTATCAAATCTTCCGGGATTGACAAGACTTTCATTGTAGGATTGATTGATGCATTCCTTAGGCGCAGTGATATTTTTCTTTAATGAGTGTCTTTTAATGCTGCTCCTGATACTGATCACATACCATGTTACAACTGACTTTTGATTGGCTATTGCACGGCACGAGGGTCTTTGGGCCCCCTCAGGGTCCTGGGCTCGGTAGCGACTGCTACCTCTGCACCCCCTATAGCTACGCCCATGCTTATGTTATTGTATTGTAAGAAAATGTTATTAAAAATCACATTTATAAAAAAAAAGGACTATGCAAAGCAGACGTAGCATTTTGTATATTCATATGAAAGAGTCATCCAAGAAAACACAAAAAAAAAAAAAAAAAGGCATGCCTGTTCTTCTAGTAAGACCATAATGATAGACACTGTCTACTCTGCGGCCCCAACCTGCATTTGGCAGCATTTGGTACCAGTGATGTGTCAAATGTCACATCTGATGTCATGAGCACCATCACTGCATAGCCCCAGCAAAATAATTCTGTATTTCTTAGAGCAAAAGCTATCGACCTGGAGAGAAAGGTGTGGCAGAGACACAAACTTCATAGTCTGTGTTAACCTCAGCACATGCCCCATTGTATTTACCGCATACACGGCAAATTACTGGTCATTATCTTGATGTATAGAAGGTGTACTGTTCTAAATAGCTGCATTTCCTTCCTTCCAGTGTTCCTTCCTAGAGTATAAAGACTTTAGGCTGGTGTTTCGGCAATATGCAGCACTGTTCATCGTGGTTGGAATAGATGAGTCTGAGGTAAGAGAGCTTCTCAACTAGCACATTTCTGACATGTATGTTCTTCTAATGACATATACTTATACTGTAAAGGCCCCCCGACTGTCTGTTCCAACATAGGAATACAATACCGGAACTGCCAGATCCAGCATATGACGGACACAGAGTCTATTCATTTTAATGGGGTCTGTGGATTGGCTGGTGTGACTACACCGTATTTATTTTGCTGGAATCTGCAACAGAGTCTCCTGCCGGAACCTCCACTGCAGATGTGAATCTAGCCTAATGGCGGGTTTACTCGGCCTGACGAGAAGGGACCATTCCTTCCTGACAATTGCCTCATCAATCACCTCTACTGTATGGGGACAAGCGATGGCTATTGCCATCACTCGTCCTCATATAAATAAATTGTTTCTGGGCAGCAGAATCATGTTCACACAGCACGATCTGCTGTCCAGAAACGATGATTGAGGTGTCTGCACCAGAAATTATTTCACCCAATGAACGAGCACTTTGCTCGTTCATCAGGTGAACAGCGACACATTTACACGAGCAGATTATCGGGAACAAGTGTTCTTACTGAGCCTATGAAAAAGCTGAGTGCTGCAAGCTTCTCTCTCCCTTTGCAGAATGAGATGGCCGTCTTTGAGCTTATTCATAATTTTGTGGAAGTCTTGGACAAATACTTCAGCCGAGTGGTAAGTACAGAGAGTTGGAGGAGACAGGGGAAAAAAAAAAATCATTAAAAGGAACCTGTCTGTTCGAAAATGCTATGCAATATATGAAAAGTGTTTTATAGAGCAGGAGTAGCTGAGCAGATTGATATATAGGTTTGTCAGTAAAGCCTAAATATTATTCATGTAAATCTCTTCTCATTCTGGGTTTTTGAGTCCAGTGGGTGGTCCTGCGGAGTCCTTCCCAGCTATCTCTGTACACCCTGGGTAAGACCGCCCACATGACTACGAAGTCTAGGATTAAAATGCAACTTATGCAAAATCTTCACAAAACCCGGCCTCTTTACACATTGTAAGGCCAGGTGCCTTAATCTGGTGCTGAATGTTGTCACTGACAGTCAGTAGTCATAATAACTCTCCAAATTACCCCTTCCCCAGTGGGAGAGGCCTTCTATCACTAGTGACAGGGTGCTGCTAGGATCCCTGAAAGGGAGACAGTGCGTCCGTAAAGTAGAAGAAATGGACCTTTCTCGGCACTGAAGCAGTTGGACTCAAACCAGAGTTATGGCAGTGCAGATAAATGAGCTTTATTCCATGTCAACGCGTTTCAGGGGCAAATAGCCTCCTTCATCAGGACAATAAAGGGCTCAATACATGTGTATTGTGGATGTATTGAGCCTTTTATTGTCCTGATAAAGGGGGCTGTTCGCCCCTGAAACGTGTTGACATGGAGTAAAGCTCATTTATCTGCACCGCCATAACTCTGGTTTGAGTCCAACTGCTTCAGCGCCGAGAAAGGTCCATTTCTTCTACTCCACGGATGCATCTTCTTATCCCAGCAACCGCAGCACACGTGAAGGGCAGGGACCTGGCCGCAGCAGCAGCAGTCTTCTTTCTCTCCTGCAAGCTGGATGGGAATTCTCCAGCAAAGCGAAAGATAGGTGTTGTAACTTGTGACTGTACACAACACCAATGGGTAAGCGCATTTAACTTAAAATTATCAGCAATATATAACGGTATTACACATAGGGCGCCGCCTCTGCTCTCTTCTTCTTTCCGCATAAAAGGGAGACAGTGGGATGCACAGTTTTTACCACTAGAGGAGCCCTATTCTGAGTACCTGAGTTTGAGGAGATCCTTCAATGTGTGCAGCAAAATACTAGAAATGTTCTATCACGCAGCGATGACGAGTATTATGGTCTTCACAGTTAGTTGTATGCTGTGGAGGTAGCGCAAAGTGGTGGAAAAAAAATAAGAGCCATAAACTGATCAAAAATGCAGAATGGCAGAAAGGAGTCTAGCAAAATGTAAGGGTTATTATAAGTAATCAATCCCATCCTATACATCCCCTGGTACTGAAGCCGCAGACCAGCTTCAGCAAATGGTTTATCCAGTACAGATAGGTGTAGGAACCTGGCGTGGAACAGTAGGCACTACGATTGGCTAGGCATGTGTAGTAAAAAGTCAACTTTGTCGTATGTATGATTGTCTTATGTGTAATGCCGTAAATACTCCCACTTGTGAGATATCTATTTGTCTGCAGTGAGCTGCTGTTGACACTGCAATTTCCCTGGATTAATAAAGTTTATCTCCACAACCATATGCAGACTGCATTACCTGGCCAAATCAATTGTTCTTGCCGCAAGGGCCTCCACGGCTTGTACATTTAATGAGCATCTGTCAGCAGGTTTGTCCCTATGACACTGGCTGACCTGTTACATGTGCTCTTGGCAGCTGAAGACATCTGTGTTGGTCCAATGTTTATGTGTCCGCATTTCTGAGAAAAATTATGTTTTGATATATGCAAATAAGCCTCTAGGAGCAATGGGGGCGTTACCATTACACCTAGAGGCTCTGCTCTCTCTGCAACTGCTGTGCCCTCTGCACTTTGATTGACAGGGTCAGGCAGTGAAAACATCATCACAACTGGGACTCTGAATCAAAGTGCAGAGAGAACAGATCCTCTAGGTGTAACGGCAACACCCCCATTGCTCCTAGAAGCTCATTTGCATATATTAAAAGTTCATTTTTCTCAGCAATATGGGCACATATGAACATAGATGCCTTCAGCTTCCAAACGCACATGCAACAGACCCGGTGCAGGAACGGGGATGTCATGTGTACCACCTGCGCTGGGACCCAGCAAACACAGGCCACAGATCAGAAAAGGTCTGTGGCCTGCAGCGCAGATAGCGGTGGGAATTTGGAGTGAGATAAGTGTGTTGTGTGGAACATATTATACTGGCATTTAGGGGGAAGCATTATCAATTGGCACAAAGGGGAAGAAGAGCATTATGTACTGGCGCTAAGGGGGTAGCATTATGTTCTGGTGCTAAGGGGGACATTATATACTAACATTAAGAGGGGGGCACAAAAGAGCATCATGTACTGTAAGTAAGGTTGGGTCGCATTATGTACTGACGCTAAGGGGGGGGGAGCATTATGTACTGGCACTAACGGGGTGGAGTATTATGTACTGTCACTAAGTGGGGGAAGCATTATGTAGTGGCACTACGGGGGGACGTTTATATATTTTTATATATATATATATATATATATATATATATATATATAGGCACTATGGGGGGGAGCATTATATACTGGCACTACAGGGGAGTGATAACCACAAGCGGTCATTAGAGCAGGGGGCACTGCAGGAAGCGCATTATAAATATTGGGGTCATTATGGTCATATGAATACTACTAGGAATACTGTAGGGGCTTTATTATTTAGGCATTGCTACTAATGGGGCAGTAGTGGGACAGTCTGGGAGCATTATTGCTATGGGAGGACTATCTGTATGGCACTGTTATATCTGACAGTATAGTGTTTGTGGACATGGGGGGAGCACAGCGGGTGCAGTATTAGGAGTAGCAGCAGGGTGACAGTGGCCTGTATAAATTTAGTGGCTGATTTGTAAAAAAAACAAAACAGCCCCCCATGTGCCATATAGTAATACTGGTGTCTCTTCATGTGACAGAGGGGTCTGCACACAACTGTCAGTGGATCTGCCCCTGACTGCTTCTTTTAAATGTGTTTATGTAAATGTATTTATTAGTAAGTAAGGGCCTTTTGCTTGCTCTGCTTAGGTCGCCAAACTACCTCGTCCTGGCCCTGCATCCGACACACTAGTGTGTGGGGAGCTTCTGGCTCTCCCCCAGTCCTTTTGTTTTCTGGGAAGATAAGCCACCGCCAGAACTGTCTGACAGCGGATTTTTCTTTTCTCCCCATAGCATACACAGACATGTTCAGTCGAGCTAAATGTGTATGGTGAAGCCAGGAAGGAGACTGGAGCAGGGGCGGACTGGCCATTGGCCTTACCGTGAAATTTCCCAGTGGGCTGATGTTCAGTGGGCAATCTGAGTCCTAAGGCTGGTGCATAATGATCTGATTATCTCTGTGTTAATTAACACTGGGAGCACAGACTGCAGATGTCCTTCGAAATGTAATTGTTCAATTGAATGCTAAAGCAGAGCACAGGAGCCTGTGGCTCTCTGCCCCACCATTTGCCCTCATAGGCCACAGTGTATAAACAGTGCAGGAACACAGGAGTCTCAGGCCACAGACTGAAAGACTTGTGGCCTGCACCGCGGATGAGGGGTTGGAACAGTATTTTTTTATTTTCTTGGCCACTTGGGGAGCATACTGAGGGCACTACAGAAGTCATTATTAGGGGCATTCCAGGCAATATGCTGAAGGTAGGGTTGGCTTGGTGCTGTGTCCTGCATCTCACCGAAGCCCCCCGCTCCAAATTAGACACAACTACAGGAGGTTCTGGGGAAGTATATTGAGCTGTATTGTGGTATGTGGTTCTGCTGGGGTGGTATTTTGTGCTGATATTGCTGACTCCGCCTACTTGTGTTGTCCTGCTTCTTGTTAGTTTGGATCCGCCTAAAACATGGAGGCCACTTTTAGTTTTTTTTTTCCAGGGCCATTTTAAAAAAAAGGGGCTTTCTGATATATTTTTTTTAATGATGACCTATCCTCAGGATAGGTCATCAGTTTCTGATCAGTGGGGGTCCCCTGCCGATCAGCTGTTTGTGAAGGGAGCGGCGTTCCTGTGAGCACCGTGATATTCTCTCTACTTTTCCGAAGCCAGTGACGACATGTTCATTGGTCACGTGGCCTAGGAGCAGCTCAGCTCCAATCAAGCACGGCCGCTACACAATGTACAGCGTTGTGCACTGTAAGCTGTGAGAAGACAGTGACGCTGCCTTCTCACAACAGCTGCTGATCGGTGGGGGTCCCGGGTGTCTGACCCCCACCAATCAGATACTGATGATCTATCCAGAGGATAGGTCACCAGTAAAAAAAAAAATATCTTGGAAAACTCTTTTAAGTTCTCAGTCGGCCCCTGGAAAGGAAAGATAGCTGTCAGCTATTGAATGTGTATGGCCAGCTTAACAACCCGTATGCCTTTTCCCAGATTTCAGTGATCTACCTACCCCCATTTTACTTGCCTGCCCATCGGCTATTTTCTGGTCAAGTTCCTGGTTGGCCTATCTCAACAGCTGTTCAAAACCTTTGGGCAAATGTAGGCCTCTGGAGATTCTTTCTAGAAGATGGTAAGGCAGGGGTCAACAACCTTCAGCACTCCAGCTGTTGTGAAACTACAATTCCCAGCATGCTCCATTCATTTCTGTGGGAGTTATGAGAAGAGCAGAGCAAGTGGGCATGCTGGGAGTCGTAGTTTCACACCTGGAGTGCCGGAGGTTACCTAGCCCTATGGTAAGGTATCTCGGGATCCTTTTAAAAGCAACTTGTAGCCTGTAATTCTTTGCTAAATACTGCATCCAGAAATTCCAAAGTTTATTGAACATAATCGGCAGATTGGCCATTCAGGATTCTTGGAAACGGAAAGACAGCTCAAAGGGGTATTCCCATCTTGTGCCAGTATATAATGCCTTCTCTTAGTTGTGGCTTATCCATAGGGTATTCCTCAAAAGTACAATAGGTGCAGGTCCACTTCTAAGAACCTACACCTACCTTGATAAAGGGACCCATCTCACACCACCAAAAATAAAGGTGGCCGTGTATACATGTCTCACCATTTACTTGAATGGGAGACCCAAAAATATCTAAGTGAGCTATTTTCTAAGTTTCCATAGCAGTGAATGGGGAGACCCGCATATGCACGGCCACCTCTCCATTCACAGCGGTGCCATTCTTGAGATATTTGCATGTCCCAGAAGTGGGACCCACACCTATCAGACACTTATGACATATCCTGTGGAAATCCTGCCATTAATGTAATTGTTCTTTATTCTGTGTGGTTATGCTAATAACATCATACATATGTATACAGGGTGCAGCATATGTTGGGATGCCTCACACCTGCAGTGTATGATAAAAAATGTTTTTAATGGACCCAATAAATCTGTTGAAAACCCAGTTAAATCTCTGTTCACAGTGGATTGAGAGAGCCTCCACTGCAAATACCTTCAGACTTAACAGGAAGGAAAATGCTGCATGCAACTGTCAGTTGCCACAGATTTCCATTAGGGTGCATTCACACAACCGTATGTGTTTTGCGGTCCGCAAAAAGTACAGATGATGTCCGTGTTGAATCCGTTTTTTTGTGGACCCATTGTAATAATGCTTATCCTTGCCTGCAAAACGGACAAAAATAGGACAAGTTCTATTTCTTTTGCGGGACTGTGGAACAGACATACAGATGCGGACAACACATGGTGTGCTTTCCGCATTTTTTTGCGGACCCGTTGAAATGAATGGGTCCTCATTTAGTCCATAAAATAAATGTGGATTGGATTTAGACCAAAAATATAGTTGTCTGAATGGGGCCTTATACAACAGCTCTAGCAAAACATTGTGGCTTTTGCTATAAACCCACAAAAGGGTGAAGAAAGCAACAATTTTTTTTCTATGCATTGAATATACACTACTATACGTTTCTGATTGTAGATACTTTATGAATGTAACGTCTTGTTTTTCCTTTACAGAGTGAACTGGATGTATCCTTTTCTAAAAGTTAGTTGTTTTTTTATTTTTGGCAGAGATTTGTCATAATCATTGCATCTACTGTAGAAATAACAAATCATTGTTTTGTTTTTTAATTTGTGAAGCTACACTAGAAAAATATCAAAAGTCAGATAAGTCGGTGTGTGGTACTTTACACTAGTTTTCAACACTCCACTCACATCTGAACAAGGTGCTGGCAATTTAGTAGAATTATTTATTTAAGACAAGAACAGAATCTAGTTACGCACAACATTAATTAGATGAATTAGTATTCGATTTTCTTGTAGCCATCATGACAGCATCACCAAGAAACCAGACTTCCTACAAAACAGAGGAAACCTAGAAACGCCCTCTAGTGTATAACCATTGAATAACATGGAAGGATGTGGTCATGAAGGATCCTGTAGCCTGTGGACCCACTGTGTAACTGAACAGATTTGGCCAATCCCAAAGATGTTCTCTAAGTGGTCCCCCTGGTCTTTACCCTTTCACCCGTATACAGGGATTTGGTCTCCGGGGTTGTCTAGGATTAGAAAAATGTTACTACTTCCTTAAAAAAAAAATAATAATAAGTTGTTTCAGTTTAATCCCATCATTTGATTGGGGCTGAGCTCAAATACTGTACACAGACCATGGACAAGTCTGGCACTGTTTCAGCATTTTTTTTCTTTTCTGGAAAACCATTTAACCTACTACTAAAAAACTACCTAATAACAAACCATGTTGCAGCCCGATACACAGTGCCACATAACAGGAATATTTTACCTGAATTTTTCTTCTCTTTGAGACTGAGACAGCACCACTGGGAGTTCATTACTACTTAGAAAAGACATTATATCATTAAACAGAAACACATAAATAGTTAATACAAGACACCTCCTCACATAAATAAAGGACCTAAGCCAGACACAGGAACAATCTTGAGGTACTGTAAAGGTTCACTTGAAGAAGGCCTGTAATTCGCCAGATCTCTTTACTGAAGCTGCAGCCACTAGAACAAACACTTTTCAAGATACATATTTAAAGTTGACTGCAGACAAGGGCTCAAATGGTTCTGCTGTCAGATGATTTGAGACAATAGCTAGGTCCTAAACTGGTCAAGGGGATGTGATGAAAGGGTTACAGTCCTGATGCCCTTAAAAAAAAAAAAAACTCCTAACAAGCTGGTGATAACACTGTGAGAGTTATATTTAAGACCTGTTTGAAAGACGTTTTGCAGAAAGTCCACAGTATTAGCTTTCTGAACCTCTCTGGGAGACAAGATTTGAGCACCAGTTAGGGTGGGTTCACATACACGCTTTAAACTCCAGAAGAGCAACAGACTAACGGAATTCACTGTATTTTTGCTGGATAAAAAATTCTACATGCAGCATTTTTTGTCTGGCCGAAAGCTGGCATATATGCCGGAAAGCGGACAGATCCAGTTACAGATCCAGAAAATGAGGATCCGGCAGTTGTCACCATGAGAGCTAGCTGAGGCTCGCCTCAATCTGGTGGTCTTCGAGATGTTGGAGTTCCCACTTGCCAAACTTTAGTTTTGATCTGATTGGTACTGAAGAAGTTGAACTTGTTTGTTCAAGTAGAAAATTTCCACAAGATTGTATAAGTGAAGTGCACTAAGGCCAGTTTGAGAGCTTTTAGTTCTTGTCAGCTGGAAGATCTTCTGCTGTCCTGCAGGGACCAGTGCCACTCTGCCTAGGCATCCTGAAATAGATCAGCCATGCTTTGAACTCCCTATGGTTAAAATCTTCCATTCTTAGGACGCAAAAGACTTTCCTTTCTTCATCCTGTTTTATCTCGAAAGAAATAAACAATCTTGAAGGTGATCTGGATGGATTGTTGTCTCAATTCTTCAGGACTAGAGCATGTAGTGGTCTGAGATGGGCTTGGGCCTACAGTACTGCCTAAAATGCGCTTGTGTGGAAGCCCAACACTTTTGTCTCTTTCCTGACTGCATGGTTTTTTTCTGGTATTGCAACTCTGCTCCTTTGAAGTTAATGAGGCTGAGCTGCAATACCACACACAACCTGTGAACAGTTATGAAGGGCACATTAAAGGGGCTGTTCAGGAAAAGAAAAACATGGCTGCTTTCTTCCTGAGAGAAAAACAGAAAATAGATTGTTTTCAGTATTTCACTCTTACAAATGGTTTGCTATCCTTTTAATGATGTGCGTGTTGGGGGGGTTGTTACCAAATCTCCCAGAAAAATAGCTAGTGCCACCTTTTGGAAGTGGCTATGAGTTAAAGTCCAATTTTTTTAACTAGCCTTAGAATGTGGCAAATATCCCATCTACAGCTGTTTTGGAGTGCTTTGGATTTTGACTCATTGGGAAGCCACTTCCACTCAATGGCACTAGCAAAAGCTCTGTTTTTCTGGGAGAGACCCCGCAATAATATGCAGGTAATACTTGTTCCTTCACTCGGACCTACAGATAATGTTCAATCTTGACAAGGTACACATTATTTTGGATGAGATGGTGTTAAATGGATGCGTTGTGGAAACAAACAAGAGTCGGATTCTTGCACCACTCCTAGTGCTAGATAAAGTTGGAGAGAGCTGAAAGTTACTTGGACACCCCGCACTGCCCTCTCCAGCTGCATATATATACGCCTACTTTTTATACAACAGATGAAAAGTTAAGTCATCGGAACTGAAGACTTCACAAGTCATACAGATGCTCTAATTTTTCCAGCCTGCGCATTTTGATTAAGGATAATTTATCTAAGCATTAATGGACTTGGTTTTCCTGATGCAAAAGTACACCCTGAGTACCAGGACCCTTTTACAGTAACAGAACCGTTTATAAGGCTGAAAAAAAGACATTGGTCCATCCAGTTCAGTCTGTTAACCTGCAAGTTGATCCAGAGGAAGCTCCCCTATCCAGCTCTGCTATGTCCGCCTTGTTCACAGGAGCCCAGAACTGTACACAGTACTCCATGTGTGGTCTGACTAGAGATTTGTAAAGTGGTAGGACTATGTTCTCATCACGGGCGTCTATGCCCCTTTTGATGCAACCCATTATCTTATTGGCCTTGGCAGTAGCTGCCTGACACTGGTTTTTGCAGCTTAGTTTGCTGTTTATTAAAATTCCTAGATCCTTTTCCATGTCAGTATTTCCCAGTGTTTTACCATTTAGTATGTACGGGAGACTTGCATTATTCCTTCCCATGTGCATAACCTTATATTTGTCACTTTTGTGTTCAAGCTGCCAATCTATCCAGATCCATCTGTAGCAGTATACTGGCTGACATTCTGGAAAAAATCTGTTCCCCACAGTTGCCAGATTTGTCAATTGTTCACGTGTCATCCGGATATCACTTGTTGGAAGTCTGGCACAGTCTGTGCCTAGTCATAAATGCCTGCTTCGGCAGTGCAGTGCCCAAACACCGATCTTGATAAATCAGGGCCTATGTGTCCAATGATTGCTCGAGTACATACTGCCGATGATGTAAGTGACGATATAGAGTGTTGATTGGTGCTAGTTGTGGACAGAAAATCAGCCCACGTAAACTTTACGGTAGTGTTCCACTGTGATTTTCATAATTTACATTCACGTTAGATCAGTTATTGAAACTTATGTTACCTCATGGAGGATCACTTGAATAAAAAAAAAAATCCTACAAAACTGCCCCTTATCCACCCACCCAGAGTCTCCAGAGCCTAACACTATACAGGGTAATGCACAATATCATTCTGATAGCTACAGTGATCAAAAACTGCGATAACTGCTGCACATAACATCCCAGTGATGGCTAACCTCTGGCACTCCAGCTGTGGTGAGACTACGACTCCCAGCATGCTCCATTCATTTCTAGAGTTGTGAAAACAGCTAAGCAAGTATACATGTTGGGAGTTGTAGTTGTTCCACAGCTGGGTTGCCAGAGGTTAGTCATCACAGGCATATAGGAATGAACTACAAGATGGATAATCAGTAATGTGTAATTTATATGCTGCATGTAACCAGTCTTACAAGGATCTGGGATATGGAGTGCGATTTAAAGAGGTTGTCCACTACTTTAATATCTGAGCTTTGGGGCACTGCTACCCTGCCTACTGCCAATCAGCTGTTGAGTACCTCCAGGGGTAGCAGTAGGCCCTACACAGCTCCATCAATTGTTTATTGGATGGAACCGGTTACTGTAAAGCTGCACCCATTGAAGTGAATGGGAGCAGCACTGCAGTAACCAGCATTGTCCAGTACACAATGAACAGAGCTGGGTAGTTTCGGTGTTGGAGGACTGGACAACCGCTTTCAGAGTACTGTCACATTTTCTTTTGCAGTTTTGTTGTATTTACTAAAATTAAAATAAACCTGACTAAATGACAAAAAACACCTCATGTAAATAGACCCTTATGAATAAAATTGTCAGTTTCTTAAGAGTCGGTTTTGTAATCACGTCGGGAGAAAAGATTCAGATTAGCTCGTATTTCAGACTGCATATATTTTTTATTTTTCCGCACACATACTGGAAATGTGTTTTGTTTTAAATTCTTTATTAACTTTTTATTTTTTACTTCAAACTGCAACAAGTTAAATAAATGTTTATAATATACAAAGAAAATACAAGAGAGCAATCTTTTTTTTTTTTTTTTAACCCCTTAAGTGCGAGGAACAGCCTTCTGCACTGGAGTTGAAAGATACCCTGAACAATTAAGGGGTATAATTGGCTCTATACCATTGTACATTGTTGTAGGGATTGAAATCATCATAGCGTTGAAGCTTTTATTTGGATTTTGCACAAACACTTCAGTTCAATCTGCATAGCAGGGGCTTAAAAAATTCCAATCCTTCTAGATTAAGGAGGACACTATAATAACAAAAGGTGCATGGTTATAAGGTAAGGAGAAAGAAAAATACAAAGTAAACACTAGAGGGAATTAAATAGTGCAGGCACCATTACAAATAAAAAGTACTGAAAGAAGGGGGAAAAAGCTTCAGATGTCCATTAACGTTCTACATTGCATGTAAGCAGCTTTCTGGCATGTTAGTTTAAAGCTAGCAAAATGAGAGTTGGATGCAGGAGATTGGGGACCAGGAGTTGCTGACGTAGTGTATTATGTTCATACAACAGACGTTACACTTTTACAATGTCTTGAGGGTTGACAAGCAGTAACCCTAAGAGGCATATGAGGGGGGTTTACTGCCCTTCAAAAGCAGCTGCTGCCAGGATGAAGTGGCAGACTAAGTGTTTTCATTCAGTCATGCCAGGACAAAAGACCATTTTATCATTAGCAGCAAACAAGGAAACAATTAACAAAGGCATTACACCCACTCTCTCTCTTAAAGCCTCGCAGAGTGAGTGTAAGTAACACACAGCGAGAGGAAGAATGACCATGTCTTTTCTCAGCACACAAACACGAGAGAGGGAGTGCTGCAAGTAACAATTTGTAGTGTCCTGTCAGCCCAGGATAACCCTCAGTTCAGATGGAATCCTTTCTCCATGGTAGCAGCAAGCAGGCGATCTCTCATTATCTCCTCCGAAGAATATTCTGGCAACTTAAGATAATGCACGCAGGTATTCACAGACGGGTAGCTAGCATCGGTTGCATCAACCTTACAAAAAGAATGATGAAATTCTGTCAATTAACACTGTCAGATTTAAAGTATCAGAGTTTTCATGTGAAAATATGCTGTAAACATTGCAGCCGCCCAGTGGTTGGCACTTATCTCTGCACAGACTTTATAAACTTTTTGCAGAGATCACAGCGGCACGTTAATTGTGGAGCTGTGGTAGTGAGAATGCCTCTGTCACTGACAGCAGAGCACCCCACAGAGGAAGCTAGGACGGTTTCTTACCATCACTGTGTATACAGATTAGGAAGCAGTGCTCCGGTCCTAGCGATCATGTGATCGCTGGGGGCCGGATGTCTATGTGAGATCCTGGGTCTCAGCAGACCCAGATTATCTTTGCAGTAAGGCAGAACAGGCTTGTACAACCTGTCTGTGTTCCGCTGTAACTAGGATTAATTTATATATATATATAGATAGATAGATAGATAGATAGATAGATAGATAGATAGATAGATAGATAGATAGATATTAAAATAAAAAATGCCACCAGGCACCACACTTATGCTTCTAGTCCCGCCCAGGTGACTATCACCCATACATATCATATACCATATTTTGCTATTAACAAAGTCATGAAAAAATTATTCTACATTTTTTTCTCCTGGGTATAAAAAAAATACAAAAATAAAAAGGCAAAATAAAGCCCCATATATCACTTTAAAAGGTGCAAATATTATTCACATAACTGAATGAAAGAACGTTCCAGAATTCAGACGCACGTACTAAAAAAAATAAAAATAAACGGAAAATGCGTCTGGTCAGGAAGTCGGGTAAATGGCTCGGTCTTGTACATATTCTGTAAATTTTCTTTTAACCAGCTCAACAGGAAACATAAAAAAACTGATTGTGGAAAATCCTACAGCAAACAGTATTTTTGACAAGTAAAAAATCCAAAAATGTCATATTCATTGATAGCTCATTTTCTCACTTATTTGCTCACAGAAGCAAATACCGGTAAGTGTATCAGTAAGTGCTTTACATACACACACACACCTACATGTATACAAAAAAATGTAAATCCAAAAAACCTCATTTATTAAAACAATATTTGAATGAAAGCTAGATAAGCAGGCTTCTATTGAAGTTTTCTATCTCTGTGGCTTTAAAGGCTGGGGGCATTTTTTATTGCATTGTACTGATTTTGAGCTAAAAATTCTTTTTTCAATTGGGTGTTCTTTAAAATGTTGAGCCCCTTTCTCTGTACAGCCTTGAGAGTCTCTAGTTAGTTCATATCTTACTGATTAGAATGTGGCTTAAATAAGTGTTTATGGCTTTTAGAAACTTAGAGATATGGGTTATTAGATGACCAGCACAAAATGAAAGTACCATTCTCACTATTAGACCAACAGTTAACCCTTTGTGACAGAACGGCTTGAAGGATACATCACTATTTTGAGCACGGTCGTTTTATATACAGATTATATAAACACAATCTTAAGACTTGCAGAGCTCACCTTTCTCACAACAGTTAAGCGTGGATGCAGATTGGCTAGTCCTCCAGGGGGCAATGTAGAGCACCCAGTTGTAAACTGTAGAAAAGCCTTCCTTTCATCAGAGGACATTCCACAAAGAACTCGTACAAAACGAAGGAAGCCAGGGCTACGAGAGAGAGAAGCATAATCTAGTCAGTATCACTTGAATTCAATGGTTAAAAAGGAGCTGTTGCCACAAAATGAAATGCAATCTGCAGGCAGCATGTCATAGAGCAGGAGGAGCTGAGCAGATAGATATACAGTTTAGTGGGAAAAGATTTAGTAAAACTTGTCATTTATACATTTAAGTCTCTGTTTTCTGAGTTCAGTTGTATACAGGGACCTTCTAATCAGTGACTGACAGCATTCTCTATGTAAGTTTGTATACATAGATATCTGTCAGTCACTGATGTGTACAGGAGTGGCCTTACGTTCCGAAAGGTTTAATTAATAAATTACAAGTTTTGCTAAATCTTTCCTTGCTCCAGTGCTACACTCGTATGTAGTCAATGAATATGAATAAAGAAGAGCTTATATCCAAGTTTAGCCCTGAACCCGGAGAACCCCTTTAAAGAGGACCTTTCATGGGTCCAAACATAATAAAGTAGCAGGACATGTAGGGGTTAATGCAGGGATCTCCCTGCACTTACTATTTTTTTTTCTCTCCACAGATCCGTTCGCCCGCTCTGGCTCCGTTAAATTCTCCCACGCTGTATGCCAATCACTAACATCGGAACATCAGGGAGGAGACATCAGCTTTTCTCCCTGGACGTTCCCTCTCCCTGGCTGTAGCGCTGTCCTGGGAGGTTTTTATCTCCCTGGCTGTGAGCTCTGCGCTGCAATTGGACATCGCTACAGCCAGGGAGAAGGAACGCCCAGGGAGAGAAGCTGATGTCCCCTCCCTGTTGCAAAGTCAGTAGCAATTACCATACAGCGCGGGAGAAGGTAACAGGGCCACAGTGGGCGAACGGAGCAGCGAGATCCTTGGGCGCTGCTCTACATGTCCAGATAGTTATCTTACAATGTTCAGACCCACGAAAGGTCCTCTTTAATGGTGCTGTGTCACTTAAGCAAATAGCATTTATTATGTAGAGAAAGTTAATACAAGCACTTACTAATGTACTGTGATTCTCCATATTGCCTCCTTTGCTGGCTTGGTTCATTTTTCCATCACATCATACACTGCTCGTTTTCTAGGGTTACGACTAGAGATGAGCGAATTTCAAATTTTGAAATTCGTTCACGTTTCGTTTACTGGTAAAAGGTGAATTGCGTTATGGATTCTATTACCATGGACCATAACGCAATGCCTCTAAAGGCATTCTGTCATAGAATTGCGTTATGCTCCGTGGTAACCTTCTACCAGTAAACGAAACGTGAACGAATTTCATAACCTGAAATTCGCTCATCTCTAGTTACAACCACCGCTGCAGCACAGATACGAGGTAGCCAGGACAGGATCTGCTGCGCATGCATGCCTACGCGCACTTCCACAGTCCCAACCACGAGAAAATTGCAGGGCGGTTGTAACCCCTGGAAATGAGCAAGTGTATAATCCAATTGTCCTTATTACCTCCTTTGCTGGCATGATTCAAGTGACTTGTATTAACTTTGTCTACATGATAAATGTCATTTGCTGACAACCCCTTTAAGGCCCCTTTACAATACTTGGGCAGATTATAGCGAATGAGCCTTTGTACAAACACTCATTAGCGATAACTTGCTGGAGTAAAGGTGCCGCCGATTACCTGATGAACAAATAAAACTCTTATTCTTTGAGTAATAGGACTGTTTGTGCAGACATCTGAATCATTGTTTGCCGGCAGCAGATTGTACCATCTAAACAGCCTCTGCTGCCCACGAATAATGATTCTGTATGGGGACGAGCTATGGTATTAGCGATCACTCCTCCCCATACTGTGGAGGAGATGGCTACATGTAAATGCAGCAGTCTCCTTCACTGACAAACAGGCGATTGCCAGGAAGGAATGCTTCCTTACCGACAATAGTCTGCTGACTTGTGCAATGTAAAGGGGCCTGAAGCACAGGTCAGTGAAGTGCAACCTATAACTCCACTGAGTTCATCCAGAAGAAGGTAAAAACCATATTAGGTAGTTGTCTCATTGAGGGGGAAGAAAATGTCTTCCTGACCCAAAATCTGGGAATCAGAAATCTCTGGATCATTGTTCCAGCAGCAGCTTATGAGTCCGGCCCCACTTGCCCCACACGCCATGACTGGCTTAGACTGTGCTGCTGTGGTCAGTACAGGGTTAAAGGAGTTTTGCCATCTCGTAGGATATGCCCCCATTGTCCGATAGGTGCGGTTCCCACCTACAATGAGAACAGAGTGAGCAAATGAACGGAGGGCACACTGCGCATGTGCAGCCGCCCTTCATTCATTTCTACGGGGCCCGCCGAAAATAGCCGAGCGCTTGCTTCTGTCTGCACCATAGAAATTAATGGGAGCAAGGGCCACGCGTGCGCAGTGTGCTCCTATTCACTTCTATGGGTGCAGCGGGGAGCAGTGCTTGGTGGTGGACGGACCCCGGGAAATCCGGGTCCTTAAGCCACAGCTCGCCCCGCTCTGTTCTTGTTGTAGGTGCGGGTCCCAACTGCTCGCGATATGCCCCCATGGTATGTGATGGGAATTCCTACCAGTTTTGATCCTTGGATGCTTGCTACACTATTTTATCCAGTTAAAAAAAAGGCACTGAAACCAAACAGTTCCATTATACTGTAAGTCAATAGGATCTGTTATCAAACAGAAGCCGTTAGGCCAATGTGAACAGAGCCTTATTTTTTGTTGTTATTTGACAGTTTACCGAAAGAGAGAATCAATGTGAGGTTTTGCCAATGTAGGAAAATACTAAGCTAATTCATGGATTCTCACGACAAATCCTCATAGATGAAAGCAGTGTCATAATAAATATTTGACTCAATTATTAAACATGAATCAATAGTAGTGTGAAAATATTCACCCTATAATGGACCTTAGAAAGTCATTGGTCTGGAAGTCTGGAGATACTTCCATCAATAGCAACATACCTTTCTCTTGTGTAACCTAGCTTGGGCTCTGTGTAATTGATAATGTCTTCGGCAGACCAGGAGGGAGACTGGTTTCCACAAAGAATCATCTGGACCTCCTCGGGGCTGAACGAACCCAGTTTCTCCATAGGGAATACTTTATTAAAGCCACCTAGGTAAAAAGTCAACAGAAACAATGTGATACTGACAAGCAGTTCATTTTTATGTCTCTTACCATCTTTATAAGAGAACTAGGATGGCTGCTTTAGGAATATATTCACATTAAAGGCAATCTATATATTAGGTGGGAGAGGAGATTTAAAAAAAAACGATAAACCTCGATTTTTGGAAGCTCCTGGAAAGCCAAAAGAGTCGCAACAGTAAATGATCAAAGGTCCCAAAGTACTGCAATAACTATACACAACCAAAGACTACCTAAGGCCTCTTTCACACTAGCGTTTTAGCTTTCCGTCCTAGAGATCCGTCCTCGGGTCTCTAGGACGGAAAGCTACTGATCAGGATTATCCCCATGCATCCTGAATGGAGAGAAATCCGTTCAGGATGCATCAGGATGTCTTCCGTTCAGTATGTCAACGTTTTTTGGACGTTGACAAAAGCGCAGCATGCTGCGGATTTGTCTCCGTCCAAAAATCCGGAAGACATGCCGCAACGCCGGATCCGGAATTAATGCCCATTGAAGGGCATTAGTCCGGATCCGGCCTTTAGTTAAACGTCGTTTCCGCGCATCGCCGGATCCGACGTTTAGCTTTTTGTCAATGGTTACTATGGCAGCCAGGACGCTAAAGTCCTGGTTGCCATAGTAAAGAGTAGGGGGAGCGGCATACTTACATTCCGTGCGGCTCCCGGGAAGCTCCAGGATGACGTCAGGGCACCCCAGTGCATAGATCACGTGATCCATGCGCGCGGGGCGCTCTGACGTCATTCAGGAGCGCCCCGGGAGCCGCACGGAATGTAAGTATGCCGCTCCCCACTGCTACTATGGCAACCAGGACGCTACTAGCGTCCTGGCTGCCATAGTAACACTGAAAGCATTTTTAAGACTGATCAGTCTTCAAATGCTTTTAGTTCACTTGCGTTGTGCCGGATCCGGCGTGCATTCCGGCGACGGAATTGCACGCCGGATCTTCACAACGCAAGTGTGAAAGAGGCCTAAATAATGTGTGCATTTTTAACATGAAGATCCAAATGTCAAATCTTCTTTAATGTGCATCTGTCAGCAGTCTTGGCCTGTGAATGTGCTATAAAGGTGACAGGGAGGGCAATTTAAATATAACAAAATGAATGGTCATGCAGATTTCACCCCTCTGTTATTATGGAACTGGTATTACAATTGCCCAGGGATGTTCTCTTCACATGCAAGGTCTCTGCACCCTTCTTCTCTGCTCTTCACAGATGGCTCTAGCAGCCAATCACAACCATCAATCTAGGTTGAAACTGCTCTCCCCATCACCTAGTGCACTCGGTGGTTTACAGGGGGTTAAGAATGCTGGCAGACTTCCATTAAAAGGCCAGAGTTTTGGTTAGTGAATTGGGTAACTTGTCTGATTATACTCTATACACCTGACATGAACTTTACATTCCAACAATTTACGTACTTTAAACCCCACAAACTTACTTCTAAACGCTTCCATTTGTTTTTGAACACCAGTCTGCATACAGAAGTCAAACATCAGATCAACATATTCCTCAGCATTGTCTATAGTCACCAACTGCAAGAAAGAATCGAGTGAGTGGAAGACATACATAGAAATGGGCAACCTCCAGCTGTTGTAAAACTACGACTCCCAGCATGCACATTTGCTTCCCATGGAAGTGAAAATAGCATGATGTGAGTTGTAGTTTCACCACAGCTAGAATGCAGAAGGTAGCGGACCGCTTACATAGTCGATCTAATATACTCTTTTCCCCTGCAGTGAAAAGCTGTACAGATTTCCAATATCCTTTCTCAACATGTTCATGAATTATCTTTTACAACCAGAAGATGAGGAGCCAACCTGATCATATCCAACAGACAGCACTCCATGTGTCCGAGTTCTCTCCTGAGTTGGATAAGAGCAGGATGGGTTTTCAGCCTCTGGATGTACAGAAGAATATTTCCCTCCACTGTTTGTAAGCACAGTATTTTTCAAACATTAGAAAAAAACATAACTTTCCATGATATATTAAAAGGTGTTGTGCCAAGTATGCCAGTTAACCCTATCCACAGGACAGAGAATAGCTAATGGATCGGTTGTAGTCCGCCTATGCAGCGGCAGGCTAAGCGCTGTACTTCGCTATCTCTGGCAGTGCCATAGAGAATGAATGAAGGCGAAGGACGCAAGCTCGGCCTGCCACTCCATCAGGATGTAGATAGATTTCAATCTTGGCACAACCCCATACCTTCTTAACAAACAAGGAAAAACTGCACATTCTTGTAGAAAGAGATGTGAACCTTTATTTCTTACCTCATCTTCACCATTAGGTTTCAGGTCTACTGCACTAAAGCCATAAACACGAGATGAAGGACAGAACTGGAAATTAAGCCTGAGTGGAAAAACAGTCAACAGTCAAGAGATTTCCCGTAAATATAGAAGTTCGGGTCCATTTATACGTCCGTAAGTTCGATCTACATCCGTTCCGCTATATTGCGGACCTGTTCATTTTCAATGGAGCCGGAACAGACACTATGTGCTGTCCGCATCCGGAAAAAACAGAACATGTCTTATTCTTGTCTGCAATTGCGGACAAGAGAAGGCATTTTCTATTATAGTGCCGGCGATGTGCGGAACACACATTGCCGGTGTCAGTATTTTGCAGATCCGCAAAACACTTATGGACATGTGAATGGACCCTTATGGGGTTGGGCAATTTCTAAAGCTATTTTTTATATGTCCCTAATCTATTTTTGGTGTGCTACATTTGTATGTCACATCGTATTTTATGTCCATTGTGCAGCAGCAGGTCTGGGATCCCCATCTGTGCGCTCCTAAACTGCTCTGCTGCTATGTCCATAGGGCAGATGATGAAGGCGATTATGTGATCACCCACGTCACTGCTTTCTGCTCTTTTTCTGGACAGATCCTCTTCTGCAAATGTGCTGAACTGTAAAGGAGTACATTAAGCGCAAAAGAGGATCTGACCAGGGACAGCAAAGAAAGCAGTCATATGGGTCAATCACCACTGCCATCTTGCACCCTATGGACGCAGTGACAGAGGTTTGTAGGAGTTTACATAGCTCTCGATTCCTCATCTAAAGGCTATCTACTGTGTGATGGTGGTAAGACATGATGTAACATACAGATGCATGTCACACAACAGATTAGAGACTAATCCCTTTAAGTATGCTAAGTTTCAAGAAAGATGTACATAGTTAGGCACAGCCCCAAAAAAAGACATAGGTCCATCAAGTTCAACCAAGGGATGTGGGGGAAGTGGGAAAACAGAATTCTTGTAGATGAGAGTTAAATGTGCATTGTAAGATATTCTAAAAGCATTTGTCAACAATTGATCCCATTAAAATGGCATCCTAACCCCATGTCTATACTATAAAAAAAAGAAGGAATGAAAAAAAGATCTCTCTACAATTCTTCTATAAAACGATCTCAAAATCCTTGCATTCTGCAAATGTTAATTCCCCAAAACTCACCCTAAGTCTTCAATGCTGACTGGAGGTCCAGAACCAGATGGATTCTTTAGCATCAACTCTTGGAGCTGTGTGTTTTTCTCATCCTCAGACAAGCTGCGATTACTCAAAATATGTCTCCTTTTCACGGCAAGTTCTCGAATATCTCTGAGAAAGCGGGCACGGTGTGGGTTTACAAGTTCAAAGTCCTCCCATGTCAATATACCCTGGAACCAGGCTGGTGGTTTTGGTTTTGGTGGATCCAAGATGAACTCAGATTTAGAGTCTTCCTCAAAGCTTCCCACAGAGAGGGCATCATGTCCATCTTCTGTGGAGGCTTCAGATTGACTTTCAGTACAGTGCTCACTTTCCTCACCCCTAGAGGCATACAACAGTTTGCTCATATTGCTTTTGATATCACCCATACACATGAGCCTGAAGAAGGGCTTAGAAATAGGCAAGTCTACTAGGCGATTGTCCTGTATACATTTTGCCAAAAATATACCCAGAAAATGACAAAGCCTGGTCACTCTATCCAGTTCTTCACTATCCTGAGGATAGGGAGCTATGAACAGTCCACATGATCGCTGCACATAATATCCAGGAGGTTTCAAGCCACCACCCAAGTCAACCTAGGAGATAACACAAAGGTTAGATACTCTACATCTATGTTTAACTAGAATCCTATCCTAACAATAAGCTTACACAGAGAGAGTAACTTTTGGGCTTAGAGTTGTTCAGTGGTGAAGGCAAGGGTCTGTCAACCCAAATCCTGGGTGACCATTGATGAGACAAAACTGCACCACAGAACGTCAACACAGATCTTAATATCTGAAATACCGTCCTTTCAATTTTATGATTGTTTAATAAATATCCAATAAACCACACAATATTTAAAACGATATAGTTTGGTAAAAATTACATATTAAGATTACGAAGATTAAAATTATATTAATACAGTTGTGGGGTTTTCAACAGAAATGCCGTTTTTTTAATTAATAAACTAAGCTGTTTGATAATATGTATAGAAATAAAATTTGCGATCAGCTGATGTCGGCCATTCAGGGGCGGTTTAGGGTATAATAGGGGAGGATTGGTAATGTACTCTACCAGGAGGATTCCCAAGCCAATTGCTTTTAGTATGCTGTGGGCCGCAGGTGCCCTGACTTCACCCGTTGTGGCATAATAATAACATTGCAGCTGTCACCAGCCCTGCTATAGATCAACAGCAAATTGTGAGAAGATCCTGAAACAGTCTGCCCGACTCCTCCCACCCGTGACTGATCACGGTAATGGTAATGACATCACCAAAGGTCCAACAAGTGTCTTCAGTACAGAATGTGGTGGGCCATGTGGCGTTACTGGGGGAGCATGCTCTTACTTTCAGGTCAGGTTACTGATGCCCAAGCTCTGCCTCTCAGCTACAAAGCGGATATGGGTCTTGTGTGCCACGAGGCTGATGCACATGGACCTAGCGTGAGCTTCTTAGGCATCGGGCGCCGGTAGTGTACTGGGTGGACTCATTAAAAGAGGATAATGGCCCCCAGAACCATGCTCTCCATATTGTGTTTTTTTCTGAGATTTGGTTGCATATCTTTTTTACCCAATAACCCTGATTTATCATTCCTTTACACCAGAATTCTAGCTTAAAAAAGTTGATCTTGCAACTTAGCACTCACACAAAAATTGTGTGACTTTTTGCATTTTTACACCACACACTCTAGTTTTGTAATGTGGGTAGAAAAGTGGGTGTGATTAGCAATGTTACCAAGTTTCACTCCAGATTTATCATCACAAAATCTCACTCCAGTAGGAGTGAAGTACGAGAACTGGAGAAGCGTTCAAGACAAAAGTGGGGGAAGGGGGTCATTACTGAGGGGAAATTGCTGGGGGGCATTACGGACACTAATGGGAGGGCATTACTGGAGCACTGTGGGGGCTTTGCCCAGGAGGCATTACTGAGGGGGCACTGTGAGGGACATTACTAGCAGCACTATAGGGGTGAACATTACTGGGGGACTATATGCGGCATTACTAGAGCACTATAGGGGGCACTACTGGGGCTTTTTTTTAATACTGGACACTGGGGACTATAGGGGGCATTATCAAGGGTGTTTTTTGTTTTTTTTAATACTGGGGGCGTTACTCGAGGCAGTTTAATATTGGGAACACAAAAGGAGGAATTATTATTGTTGTTGGAAGCACTATTGGGGCATTTTTATTACTAGGTACATTTTATGGGACATTATTACCAAGGGTGAGGTTGGGTTGGGGGTAGGATGCGAGGAGACACTATTACAGGCATTATTAGTGGGAGCATAATGGGGGTATTATTATTACTGGGGGCATTTTGGGGAGTATTACTACTACTGCGGGCACTATTTTTACAGAAGTATAGTACAATTAGGGGCAGTAGGAAGCACAGTATTGGGGGTGGCAGCAGGCTGACACTGTGGGGACACCAGAATGGACTGTATTCAGAAGGTATGCAGGATGATGGAAAAGTGAGAACAAGAGACAAGACATGGCTAAAATGTGTCATTATGGCGATCTGCAAACAATGGAGAAGATGAGGAAAGAACGTCTACATCAGAGGAGACATCACTGGATGTAATAGGCATGTAGTGCTGTATTCTCCTGTGTGTTTGGTAGTGCTAGCAAGCAGTATGCTGTTATTAGGGATGGCTCATTGCTGTGGTTCATGTCCCACTTTCCCCATATCTTAATTAGAAACAACTGAAGGAGGACAGAATGTGGCAGCTGGTGCTGGCCAACACAGATGGGCAGCTTTTGGGGAGGTATTTTCTGCTGCTAGAGCAGTATATTGTGCTGCACTGAAGTATTAGGTTCAGATGGGGCAATATATGGCACTGCACTATGGTATCTGGTTCTGCTAGGGCAGTATTTTGCGCTGCACTGTGCGTTTTGGTTCTGCTAGGGAAAAACCAAATACCAAAGTGTAGCATATGATATTGCCGTCCCAGTCTGTGTTAGCCCCACCCGATTTGGGCCTGCCTACAACATGGGGCCACTTTTATTTTTTTCCAGGGCCACTTTAAATTGCCTTAACAGAGCATATGGACAGCATCATACTCCTCTTACCTGTCGAGATTCATCATCTGGGAAATCATCATCACACAGCCAAATTCCCAAGTCTGTTTTCTGAAACTCAGCTGCCACCAGGGCATAAAATTCAAGGGTAGGTCCCAGCCCAGTCCCTTCCTCTCCAAGAAACTCCACCTGGAAGAAAAACCATGACAATATAGGTAACTGAATGATGCAAACAGAGGTATACGCCCTGAAGGGTGTGTTGACATAGATTTTATCTTACTGTACTTGAATATGGAATCCGCTTTGTGAAATTTTTGACACAGCTTTAATTCTACCCATTTCAATGTAAATTTTGGATGCAAATTTGGCACACAAATTTCTTTCAGCGTCACAGTTATTAAAACCTCAAGCAGAAAAAAATGCAAACCACCAGTTTCTCATTGAAATCAATGGGAGCTGGACCACACACATTTTTGAAGCAAGGAGGCGGTTGCCCCCTTTTTCTTCAAGCATGACTGGAAAATATCATGCGCAGGAAATAAAATACTGTTTCTTCATGCTTTCACCGCATCCGATGAAAATGATCATTAGAAACACACCGCTGGCTACTTTAAGGTTCTGCTTGCGGTTTTGGATGGTTTTGCCGCTGACAGGTTTCATTTAAGAGCAACAATTTTAGTGAAAGAAACTAAATTCCACTCACAGATAAAACAGGGTCAAGATGGAAAACACTAGAGTTTACCTCAAGCACAGATTTGCGATCTGCATGGATCTGCATGACATTTTCTGCCCATTCCATCAATGATTCCCCTCGTGGAACCTTCACTCTCTCGTGCTTTAAGCGTCCAACTCTAAATTCACCAGGGTCATCCCTACGGACGGCACTGGCTGTCCTACTCCTCTCCACAGTGGCCTCCCGTCTGTTCTGCAGCCACACAATAGCTCTATGCAAAACAGAAGTAAACTCCATCACATTCTGCATTATTTAGAAAAAAACGCTACAATAAAATCAATATGCTTAAAGGGAACCTGTCACCAGGAAATTCACTGATAAAGCAGGCATGCTGCGTTATAGGGCTCACTCTGCTGAATATAATTATACCTTTTACTTGGTGATCTGGTGCTTTATTGTGGAGAAAAAGTACTTTTAATCCATATGCTAATGAGCTGATTTGAGTCCAGTGTTTTTTCTATTCAGAGCTGTAGCCCCTCCCCTATTAACTTCTTCAGTTGCAAAAGGGGCGTGGTTTATTACATCATTCATTCATTTTAATAATTAGAGGGAAAATGAATAACAGGGAATGCTAAGGTATTATATTAAAAAAGGGGAGGAATATACTATTGAAGTTAGTAATTATAATAAGGGCTAGTTTGTTCATGGGGTGATAAACACATGATGGCTGATAAGGGACATGTCGCCGTGGGTATGGCAGTTGGGCTTTAAAGTGAAAGGCAGCAAGGCTTGTATTGGCTATAATGCAGGTCATTTTTTTTAAACCACGCCCCTTTTACAACTGAAGACGTGAATAGAGGAGTGGCTACAGCTCTGAATAGAAAAAATGCTGGACTCATATCAACTACTGGACTCATATCAGCTCATTAGCATATTGATTAAAAGTAATATTTCTCGACAATAAAGCAACAGATCACCAAGTGAAAGGTATAATTATATTCAGCAGGGTGAGCCCTACAAGGCAGTGTGCCTGCTTTATCAGTGAATTTCCTGGTGACAGGTTCCCTTTAAATACTCCAGTAATAATACATACTTAAACAAATATTTCTATACAGTAATTTGTTGCAGACTTCCACAAAACATCCACTATGTATATGCATATGGCCTAAACACTAAACACATTATAAAATACATGATCTATTTAATACTATATTTTTTTTGTTGTTGTGTTCAAACATGTTGCATCCTTATTAGTAGAACTCAATGTACAATCTGTATGTAAGAAAGGGTTAAACAATCAGTAGTATTATGAGGATAATGATGATGACTGAGATTGATATCACTGTCTATCTATCTTGAAAATGGATTCAGCTTTTATAAAACCCTGGCAATGGTGTACCTTCTATGGATGCAGGCCGTGCGAATTCTATGGGGCCAGGGGGCTCAGCACTGAACGGTGTGGCATAGTTATTTAGTGCTCCATGGAGAAAGGTTATCAATGTATTTATGCCAGTTTATAAAGTGGGTGAGGAAGAGAGCGAAATTTTTTTGTAATCTAAATTTCTTCCCCTCAATAAAATTTTTTTTAAATAATTTAATTTGCAGGAGATCTGGGACCTCGAGCTTTGTGCCCCATTGCCTGGTAGTGTTTGACGGATGCGTACTGGTTGGGGCAGGGGAAAGGCCATACTAAGTTCTGTTATGGGGTCCTATGAGATCTGTGTACACCCCTTAACCCTGCTGAGTAACCCCTGACAATGAAAGTGTGTGGCAGAGTGCATGTCATCAGGATTGACTTTATGCTGTATACAATACCTGGATGCTCCAAACGCTGTACACGTGAAATAAAGCTGCCTTGTCTCAAAGGGGATAAGAAAGGGACATTTACTGGTAATCTGTTCACACCAGTCTGGTAAGGCTCCACTAGCCAAAGCCAGCGGTTCCTGTAATGATAGATACAATTTCAAGATATATTTTTCACGCTCCACAAGGACAAGCATTACATTTCATCCTATGGCCGTTGTGTTAATATCAGTTTAAGCTGTCCATACAACATACCTCAATTTGTTGCAGGATTTTGGTTGTGATTTTTTTGCTGGTGAATTCCTCCGGGGAAACACTGAAGAGAAGCATTTCATCGCCTTCTATATAAAAAAAAAAGAAAAAAAAAAGTTTGAATAAAAACTAAAAAGTGTTCCTTCAATATCCTTCATGTTTTCTGTTCACCATACTTAAACCATCTTATTAAAGTGTCTATTCACATACAACAAACATAAATGCACTAGAAAAACCCAAAACTTATCTCTTCAATATTCTCCATTAAAAAGAGGGGAAATAATGGGAATTATTCCCATACTGCTGACTGAGCAGCTGAAGCTATAGACCACGGATCAGCAACTTGTCCCACGACAGGTGGCAGGAAATCGGTGAGACTGGGAACACTTCTCCCACTATGCTATGCGGTTTATAGCTTCTGTTGGAGTTGTAGATAGCTGGGGTGGGGATCTCGGCTGAACTCCTGGTGCTGCCATAGCCACTTGAAGTTAAGCGTTTTCTTTCCCTTTTGTATTTTGTTTGGGTTATTTTGTGAGTTGCATTTCCCTATCATTTGTATTAGGGCCTGAGGGAGACTCCTGTTCATCCTTCCTTTTGGAGGAACAGGTTGTCTCAGTCCTGACATTAGTATCAGGGCCCTTTAGGGTGAGTTAGAACACTAGGTATTCCTGTGTATGAACTCACCTACCTCTGGGGTCTGTTCATACTGGTAGTTAGTCAGGACTTTGATTAGGGTTTTACTAGGAGGTGTCCATCTCCTTTCCTTAGTTCCCAGGACTTAATCATTTCACTCCTTTCCCTCCTATATTCGGTCTGGTGTTTCCCTCCCACACCCGAACGTGACACAACCTCTGGCACTCCAGCTGTTCTTAACCCTTAGGATACTGGAAGTTTTTGTTGTAGTTCAGCCATTATTTATTTCTGTATGTTACCATATTCGTCCCCATTTGTAATGATGTGGTCTCTGGATGGCATTTTTTCTGCTACCTATGTTTGCATCATGTGATTTTTAACAAGACTATCTGTATATTCCATTTTGTATACATAATAAAGCTTTATTAACTTCTTCTTACAGGTTACATTAAAATGTTCACATTATTCTGTTCTTCCGCCCTTTCTGAAAGTGGGTGTGGCGGCTGGGTGGTACAACTGCCGAGGCAACGGTACAGCGCCTGAAGAGTTTTGTGCATGGGTCCTAATCTAATAGGTGTCATATGACCGCCTAAGACACTATATCACCCAGCGTGCTCCCAGGAGAACAGAATGCAGCTACACTATAACACAATTCTACTGAAATATTCTCTGCATTCAATTTAAAGAGAAATATCAGGAAAACATCACAAAGGGGAGAACAATCGAGTTATTTTATCTCACCCAAAAGAGGAGGATGAACATATGCTTCTAGTACACAATTACCAAATAATGTTATGAGCGATAAGAAGAAAACCTCACCTTCTTGTGGTGTCCTAGCAGAGTATGGATCACTAGCTACAATATACAGAATGCGAAGAAGCTGCAGGACGTCCTCCACACCGCATGAATTCTGACCACTGCCTGCTTTAGCTTGTGGCTGCTCCCGACCATGGATTAAAATGTCAGAGCTCTGTATTGTGCCAAGGGCAGCAGGAATCCCTGCAGACTTGCACCCATTCTCACAGAAGTCCTGCAAGCAGAACAGAATGATGTAGAAGGCAGACAAAATAAAACGGTTTCCCATATTTCTTCACAATGACCACAATTCTCAACAAACTATAGATAGATCAATTCTAGTGGAGCCCTTAAATACACATGAGTATCGCTAAAATTAACCCCAAACCACAATTTGAACGGCCCAAGATCCCAGACTTCAATCAAAAGATTATTTCACCGGACATTTCCAGTCCTTAAAATTCAAGACATTTTATTTTCAATTCAGTTTTAATCACAGGAAAAAAACAGAGAGAAAATAAAAACACACACAGACACACAAGCCAAGCATAATCTAAAGATAAAAGCCACCCCATCCCCGCTTTACTTTGTAAGCAGCGATAAGCTGGGAGCAGTTGCGGTTCTTTCGGATGCTCTTGTTAGTTCCAGTCAGTTTCCAGCGCCGCAAGAAGCTAGGATCTGCGTTCCTCTGCAGATAGGTGATCAGATCATTCTTTGGCAAAGCATCTGTACCCAGTGAATGCTCCACATGTTCCACGGACCAGCAGCCCTGAAGGAGGGAATGCGGTATTAAGGGATATCTCAGCTCTGAATATCACAGCTGGACAGATCTGCTCTACTACTGGAAACTGAATGGAATTTGTTTATTGTATTGGTGAAACTCAGACCAAAATCAAGTACCTCCTACCACTAAGCTAAACTGTCAATATTAATTAACACAAAAGAAAAGGAGTAGCTGTAGAGCTTCATAGGTATGGAGGCATTACCAGGACATGTCAAAAAAACTTTGTTAATAGGAGTTATAATTAATCATTTTCATCATTTTCACTTGTTTAACAATCAATCCAAAATAATAATAATCACATAGTACTGTATGCTCCATTAACAGTTACATCAGATGATACAATTTATTGTCATTTAATAGCAAACATATAATTTTCAGAAATCTTGATTCTCAATGTCTTCATGAAAGCCAATTGTTAAGGTAATTTAGGTTTATTATCATATAATCTGTGTAAATTATTCATATGATGAAACTTACCATTCTGCCCGACTCCTTCTGTTTATCAGATTCCTTCATCTCCCTGTACATAATTCTGTATCATGGAAAAAGTGGAAAGTCTATAACACTTGTAGGTTTACGCACATATCCGAAAATGAGCAAACAACTGTTTAGCCGAGAGAATTATTTCTAAACATGCCCAATCTCACCACATAAACTATCGTATATGATTCTAAGGCTTGATGCACATGACCATATTTTTCATCTAGTGCTACACACTGACCCATTCATTTCTATGGGGCCATGCACACATACATATTTTTTGGAGGATCCGTCTGACCATTTCACAAGTTATAGAGCAGGTCCTGTTCTTGTCTGTATTGTGCAAAAAATAGCCCTTTCTATATTTTGCAGGTCCGTACCTGCTAAACTACATTTGGATGTGCATGAGGCCTGAAGATTACATTTTCTCTTATGGAAAAACCCACTGAAAAAAATGGAAATAAAAAATGGACTACAGCATAATCTTTCCCATAACAATTATGAGATGAAAGACACGTGTAGTCAATGGGGGATTTATACCTAAACTCATGGTGACAAACTACCCGAAGCAAAGTATATGAGAAACTCTTTACTTTAGTATCCGCCAACATGAACAATGCCCTCCTTACGTGTATGTTGGCTCCCATATCCTCCTCAGTTTGTCTGATTTGATGGCTCCATTACAAGAGAGCTGTAGCAGTTTCTGTACATAGTAGAAGATGGTGGAGCGGAAATTACTCAGTGGAAGCTCTACTTCCCGTCCAGTTCCCAGGCCGGTCACCTTCAGAGTAAGAGCTAGCCTAGGAGCTGGAGCACATTCAACTTCTTCCAGTAGTTCTGAGTGGGGTGTACCTGCATCACAAAAAATACATAGAAATGTTCGTGAAGATTCTACATATTTGTAATGATCCTGTATTTCCAGGAATATCCTGTCTTTGCATATAACACTTCTTTTTACAGTTGCAAATTTCATTACAGTTTAACTATGCTTTGTATACCTATACAATTGTCCTGTCCATCCCCTACTGAAGACATACCTGGAGCAGGTATCTCCAAGTCTGTAGTCTGCTGAACATTTGTTCTCCCAGGACGAGGATCAAAGGCTGGTACCAGAGCAGAGAACTGTCTTTTTAGCACATAATCATCATCCCATGTTCTACGGCGGCCACCTTTGGTCTCATATTCTTCCTCCTCCTAACCAAAAGTAAGCACATCAGAATAAATACCCGAATAATACCCAGCTAAGCCATTTTAGATTTACCACCAAAACTCACCATTACTTCTTCATACTCCTGTTCTTCCTGGTTGTCATCTTCATTTTCATCATCCTCCTCATCTGGCTCTGGAAGGTCTTCATCATCATCTAGCTCGGCCAGAAGAGTGCTTGCCCGACAACTGTCCAGGAAATCTGTACAATAAGAGATATGAAAGAAATAACCTAATGTTTAACAGTTGGGGGATTCAAACCCTATCACCACTTGGAAGAAAGACCATAAAAAAAGATGACCTTCCATTAAAAAAGTACGGTTTTATGATGATCCCAACTTACCATAAAGGGAATATTCAGCCTCCTGGCCAGTGTCACTTTCACTGGATGTGGATGTGAGGCTAGTTGTCAGAGTATTGCTGAGGGACTGACCAACCGAAAGGCCGGTGGTGGCCGTTGCCACATTGCTGCTAGTAACACTGGAAGTGGACATTGTGACAGTAGATGTGGTTCCTGTTGTAGTCAAATTAGGGAAACTTTGGGCACCCATAAGTGGAGAGGCTGACGAAAACATAATGAAAGGATATTTACAGATCAAGAAATAGTGAATCTCATATGATGCAGTCCATATTCCCAACATACCCATAGACAATAAACACAGCACCAAATGTCACTATGCATTCAGTTATACCAACCTTAGTAAATTGCTGATATAGTGCAGGTGTCACAGTACTAGAAATATGTCAAATAACATATATAACGTTCCTATTTTCCAAATGACTTCCCAGTTGTAATACTCACTAGCAGAGCTCACTGCATTCCTTCCCAGAGTGTTGGTGTTGTTATCACTGCTGCTTCGACTAAGATTCATGTTGTTGGTGGCGTTTGTCCGGGCAATGTTTGCGACTCTCCTTACAAAAGACTCCAGGCTGGACGTCTCACGAGATGAGAGGTTGGGAACACTGGCACTGGAACTCATTGGAGCTCCAGCAGCAAGCAGAGAACTGACAGAAAGTCTGTTGCTAGCAGAGGAGCCCAGTGGTCTGGGAACAGCAGCTTCCTTGTTGCTTAGCTCTGATACAGAACTTACATCGGGTGAGCTAATGCTCACCATGCCCATTGATATAGCAGGTGCTTCACCGGACTTTCTATCTCCTTCACCCACCTGCTCTCCTCCCGGTGGGCAAGTTGAAGAGCCAGGGGCTGCTGGGTTAGAAGACAGCACAAGGATTGGGTCATGATGTAGGTCAGAACCTGGTTCCTCTGCCCTTCTCTCTGTCTTGGCACAGGTCACACTGGCATCACTGCTACTGGCCACACTGCAGACAGAGCTGCTGCTCCCTTTGCGACTGCAGGAACCAGTCACACCTCCAGCAACTGTGCAAGTTGAAGAGGAATGGGGAGGTGCTTTGTCAGGACAGTTGTTTTTCACCAAGCTGCTCCAGGAAGGTGGTGTCCCTGCAACAGTGGATGAAACAGGTTTGGAGGACGCTGCAGATTCTGGGTCATAACCTGGGGCCAGCTTCAGGTCAAATTTTCCTTCCGCGCCCATGCGGTAAGAATTAGAGCCACCGGCATCCCATATGACATCAATCCAGCCTGGAAAGGGATAGTAGCGTGTAAGACAGAAGAGCAGACAGCAAAAAAGATTTGATTGGAATCAGGCAGAAAAAAGCCATAGCAAGACATAAACCTCTCAAAAACTACCCCAAATTTGGCTTTCAAATGGATCAACACACAACCACTAGACAACACGTGCACGAAAGAAGCGGAATTTAATATCAAACAGTGGAACTGATTGGATTATCAAACTGGTGCAAAACTGCAAATGAAACAAACTTCCAATTTCATGTAAAAATAAGGAAGTTATTATAGAAAAGGAGTTTATTGAAGACGTGAAGCAAAGTCTTAATTTCATTGTAAACGAAGCGGCAAAAAGTATCAAGAAATTGAAGCATGTGAAGCGAAGATGGCATATACAGATGCCAATCTTGTTTCCAACAGAAACACAAAGCACTTTGTGGCATGCGGTAAGTATACGGGAATACATACCATTGTGCAAATCCCCTGTAACCGTGCCTTCTCCCTGAGCACTGCCATCCTGGTCTCTCCATTTCCAATCAATGCCACGGATGACTCTTGCCCCAGGTACCATATATTTCAGAACTTGGGAGCGCACCAGACGTCTTTGGCGTCTCAAGTTAGCTTCAGCTTCTTTCGCTGCTTTACCTGAGAAGGGGAGGGGAGTGTTATTAAAACCAAATAACTTGAGAGATGAGTAGTGCCAATGAGAGTATAGGAAGAAAGGTGACTCAAATGTAAATCACTTGTTACAAAATGTAGCATTTAGTAGGCAATTACATATTTATTGTATCTTCTGAGAGCATCCACGACATGTTTGTCACATGTTAGAAGACTTAACCTACATGCACACGGCAGTTGTTTTTTTGCGGCCTCCGTTCCGTTTTTTTTGCGGATCCAATGGTTTCCCATTCATTTCTATGGATCCGCTGTCTGCATTTCATGTCCGCAAAAAATATGGCCTGTCCTATTTTTGTCCGCAAAAAGTTTGTGGACCCATAGAAGTCAACCGGTCTGCAAAAAATGCGGATGACCAACAGAAGCCATCCGCTTGTCATCCGCATCCGTTTTTTTTGCGGATGGTTGCTTGGAAACCAGGGCACTTGTACAGGTACCGCAAAAAAAAAAAACGGAAGACACGCGGAAACACAACCTACAAAATTTGCAGACACACGGAACGGATGTGGATGCAAAAATAAATGTGTGCATGTAGCCTTATATGCATATCAGAGGGGAGTTCCCCTGCTTGAGACACCCTATATAAGTCAGAACAGATAGCCTCTCTAGGAACAGGCCCATCCATGAGTTACATGGATTTAAGTAACGTTACAAAATGCTAGCTTATGGGTGCTGGTGGGGTAATCAATGATGCAGCTTTCCCATCATAACAGTTGAATACTGCCTTGGTTTTCAATCAAAAAAGTTTAAGGGATAGGTCTAGACAGGTCATCAATATCAGGTCTGTGGGGGTCCAACACCCAATACCCACACTGATTAGCTGATCATGCTGCCGGAAACTATAGTGTGGGCAGCTAAAGGCGGACAGCGGCCGTGGTTAGGTACTGCAGGTCCAGTCCCATTAAAGTGAATGGGAGTTTATCTATAGTACGAATGCCCTGGAAACTACACAGTGCACAGATCTTCCTGTTTCCACTCTGTGCACTGGTGCGTTCCAGAGCCACAGCAACCCAAAACAGCCGATCAGTGGGGGTGCCAAATATCAGCCCCCCCACCGATTCGATATTAATGACCTATTCTGAGGATAGATGACCACCTGTGCGCTGAGAGTTATTGTTGAGTAACCGAGACAGATTTGGAATACAACCGTCTGGAAAAGCTGGGTAACAACTGTAAGAGAGCTCACACTTGGTTCATACAGTAGGATGTACACAATGCTCTCTATTTAAAACATAGTTTATGAATACATAGTCTCAGGGCAACAATGAGTATGCTTTATGTCCAGTTTGGTCTCCAGCATATCTCCACATTAATTGCTACGGAGCTTTCCAAAGATCCTGAAAGGCAAAAATGCCAAATGATGTAGCTATACAGAAAACTAGATTTTTGTACTTCCTGTAAAATCTGTTTCTCTGCCGTTCATTGGGGGACACAGGCTTGACCTTGGGTATAGCTGTTGCCACTAGGAGCACAAAGGTGTGAGCGCCTTCCTCCAGCTATACCCTTCCTACAGGGACTAAGCTAAAACAGTTTGTGCAAAAGCAGTAGGAGAAGCAAAAAGAAAAACAGGAAAACCTAACAATGTACAAACCCAGAATCACGCAAGCCACAATGAGGCCCGTAACCAGAGAGAATGGGTGGGAACTGTGTCCCCAAATGAATGGAAGAGAAACAGATTTTACGTTAGGTACAAAAATCTAGTTTTCTCTTCAGTATCATTGGGGGACACAGGCTTGACCTTGGGACGTTACAGAGCAGTCCCAGGGGTAGGTCATGAACGAAGAAGCCATCCGGCCAATCAGAGAACCGCCGTCTGCAAAACTCTACGCCCCAGAGAATCGTCAAAAGATTCAAAGGTGTGCACTCTGTAAAATTTGGAAAAGATGTGCAAAGACGACAAGGTAGACACCCTGCACACCTGAAGGGCTGAAGCCCCATTATGTACTGCCCAAGGAGCCCCCACTGCCCGAGCAGAATGAGCAGTAACCCGGAAGGGTGGAGCCCGGTCACTCACGTGGTACGCTCCACAATGGCCAAACAAATCCATCGGTAAATGGAAACTTTGGACGCAGCTAGCCTTCGTCTTGGTCACTCTGGAATGACCAATAATAAATCAGTCAGAAAGAGACAGATAGATGCAAATGGCGCGAACCAAATCCAGAGTGTGGAGCGACTGCTCACGAGGATTAACCGGGGCAGGAGAAAAGGAAGGGGAAATGATCTCTTCATTGAGATGGAATGCCGACACGACCTTCGGAAGGACTGGACGAAGGACAACCTTGTCCTGATGGAGGATAATATGCAAAATAAATGTGGAGCCCCAGAATTGGGTCTACAACACAATGAAAGCCAGATATCCCTCAAAGGAAGGAAAATCCGAGCAAAGGGGTGTCCCCATTACAGAGATCACCAAATCCACCATAATAAGCGGCCCCAATGTCAAGATCCTGCTTTTTTACAAGCTTTAAGGATGTGATGGGGAAGACCTAAGCCAGTTATCTATCCACAGACAGCTGAGGTGTTGCCCCTCATCAGTGTGGAGTAGGATTCTGGCTAACCGGGAGCAATGCCTTGGAGACTACTCAAACAAAACAATAGCCGATCTCAGGGAGACCAGCTACAAGAATCCCCGCAGAGCCTCATTTAAGAGTCAACACAGCAATCCAAAGTGCAAAGCTCCCTGGGAAACAGTAATATGCTAAATAAATGTGGAGCCCCAGTATTGGGTCTACAACACAATGAAAGCCAAATATCTCTCAAAGGAAGGAAAACCGAGCAAAGGGGTGTCCCTATTATGATGGGAAGGGCGACCAACAGGAAAGAGCCGCTAGTTCCGACATCCTACGGATGGAAGTGACTGCCACCAAAAAGGCCACCTTGTAGGACAGGAAGCGACAGAAAACCTGCTGCAAAGGCTCAAACTGAGAGAACTAAAGAGCGCTGAGCACCAGATAAAGGTCCCAAGGATTCAACAGAGGCCGGTAAAAGGCGCAGCGTGCGCGACCCCCTGCAGAAAGATCTGAACCGCAGAAAGTGAAGCCAAATTCCGCTGAAAAAGAATGGAAAGGGCCAAAATTTGCCCTTTGAGGGAACTGAGAGCCAGCCCCAAGTCCGTGCCCGACAGCAGGAAAGAAAAGAGTCGCAGCAACGAGAACCGAATGGGAGACAACTGGTGGAAATTACACCAAAGTAGGACTTCCAGGTACGGTGATAGATCCGGGAGGATGATGGCTTCCTAGCCCGAATCTTGGTCTGGACAACAGCATCCGAAAAACCCCAAGCCCTTAGTATGGCGGCTTCAACAACCATGCCGTTAAATGTACCGACTTTAAATTCAGGTGGAAGATCGGCCCCTGTGACAAGAGGTCCTCCTGAAGGGGAAGATGCCAGGGTTCGTCAGCAAAGAGGGAGACTATGGATGTGTGCGACACACTGCGTGGGCACGAGAATGATGGGCAGACCTTCGGACCCGATCTTCAGGAGAAGGCATGAAATGATCGCAAGAGAGGGGAACACGTAAGGAAAAGTAAACTGTGTCCACAGGATCACAAGGGCATCCAACGCCCGAGCCAGAGGATACTTGGACCTCGCGACGGAGTTCTCTACCTTGCAGTTGAAGCGGGAAGCCATGAGATCCACACCCGGCCCGACCCCATCGCTCGCAGATTGTGAGAAAGACCTGTGGATGCAGTGCCCATTCTCCAGCATCGAGTCTCTCTCAGCTGAGAAAGTCATCGATCCAGTTGTCAACGCTGGGGATATGAACTGCCGACAGAACTGGAACATGGCTCTCCGCCCAGGAGAGGACGAGCGCTGCTTCAGACATGGCTGCGGGGCTCCAGGTGCCACCCTGGTGATTTAGATATGCGACTGCTGTGGAGTTTTCGGATTGAACCCGAACTGGACACTCCGGGAGACTGTGCGTCCAATGAACCAGAGAATAGAATATCGATTGGAAGAGAGCTTTACTCACAGGACCAGGTGCCCTGGACCGAGAGATTGTCCAGAACAATCTTTGCTCAATCGGTGCCCTGAAACATTAGCTGTTGGAATGGGTGAAAACATGACTTTGACAGGTTCAGAACCCACCCGAAGCGTCCCAGGGTGCCCCGGACGATGCGTGGGCTGTCCGCCGTTGTCCGGAATGACGGACCCTTGATCAGGATATCGTCCAAGTACAGAATCGACACACTGCCCCTGGAGTGAAGCAGAACCATGACTGAAGCCAGAAGCTTGGTAAAGACCCTGGGAGCTGTGGCAAGACTGGACAGGAGGGCTACAAACTGGTAATGAAAAGGTCCCATTGCGAACCGAAGATATTTCTGGCGACTGACGCAGATGGGAACATGGAGATAAGCGTCCTTGATGTCTATTGAGGACAGGTACTCCCCGGTTCCATGGATGCAATGACCGATCGCAGAGCCGAAGGAAGCGATTAAGAGCTTTGAGGTCTAAGATGGGTCCCACCGTACCCTCCTTTTACGGGATCACAAAGAGATTGGAGTAGAATCTGTGAAAATCGTCTTGAAGCGGAACCGGAAAAATCACTCCTTGCCGCAAAAGGGCGAGAATAGCCTGAAAAAAGGAGGGAGAGGTGAAGGGGGACGGGCGAAAAAACTGGTGCGGAGGTGGGGACTGGAACTCCAGTTTGTAACCCTCTGACTTCTCGTACCCAGGCATCCGAGATGTGAGCTAGCCAAACATGCTGGAACAGATGAAGACGACCTCCCACTCGATTGGGGGGCGCCAGAGACCACAAGTCATGCAGAGGAGGACTTCGGGGTATAGGGCTTGGAGCCCTGCTGAAGAGGACGCCAGGGTGGGCGAGGCTTGAAAGATGACTTGCGCTTCTGCTCTGGGGCAGATTTGACGGCTGGACAAACTCCGAAAGGGGCGAAAAAGAGAACTGCGCTTTTTAGACCATAGGCAAGGTGGTACTCTTAGCCAGGCGGGATACCGGAGGGTTAACAGGAGCGGAGGACCACTTCTTTGTGAAATCCTCTGAAAAGGGATATAAGACGTCTAAGCGTTTCGGCAAAGGAAAACGGCCTCAGGGAAGTTCCATTCCTTTGAAAGGGAGGAATCAAACTTCGGATGGTTGGGGAAAAGATTTTGAGAGGGTGAGATGAGGGCGTGGGGTCCTCAACCTGTAAGATTCCTATAACCGCTGCAATGAGATTGTCTACCATAGCAAACAGTTTGGAAGACTGGTCCTCCGGTGAGACAAAGTCAGTGTCTGACCAATTATCCTCAGAACACGCCTTTTCTAATGAGGACGCATCGGAGCGACACTCCCTAGGAGCCGGCGGGATGGAGGGAATGGGGGATGCAGACGCCCTTTGAGGAGATAGCGGTGCTGCCACAAGGAGCCCCAGACGAGCAGAGGTGTTGGCCGGGTAAGAAGTACCCACGGCGAGCGAATCTGAAGTAGGCCACAGTAGAACCTGGGGCCTCAATTTATAAGCGGCCCTGGCGGAGAGGGGTGTTGGAGCCAGGAATACTTACCCATCTGGCGTGTTCTGCCCCCCCTAGTTCTAGCCGGGTCACCACCTTTGGTGTGCGGCCCCTTGGGGAGGGCAAAGCAGGGAGGTCTGCCTCCTGCAGACACTAAGCTAAAACTATTTTAGCTTAGTCCCTGTAGGAAAGGTATAGCTGGAGGAAGGAGCCCACACTTTTGTGCTTAGTGTCACCTTAGTGGCAATAGCTATACCCAAGGTCAAGCCTGTGTCCCCCAATGATACGGATGAGAAAATGGGAATTCAAATACTATAATTAGGCAGATATGCCTTTCAGGTGTGGGAAAGCTGTAGAACTATAACATTGCTGTCCTGATACTACAGTATGTGTGTGCAGTGGTATCCATTAGATATCCTGCATCTGTCACTGTATTCATCTGTCATTGCTTCTACCCTAAAAACTTCTTGTACTGTTGCCACTGTGAGCCAGTGAGTTACAGCTGATGTTCCTGTGTGGAAAACTACTGGTAATACTTCATAGTATTGGTAAGTAGGATTCCTTCGAACAAAATGGCCACGCTCACTGTGTAGACAGAGTATGAAGCCTAAACCCACATCCCTACTTCTCCTAAACATCCTGACTCACATGCACTAGCATCAGAGGGTTTAGGAGTAGGGGGGTAGCCTACAGGAAGAATGCAATGATTTTCTTTTATATTTTTTTAGGGTCTGCAATTGTGATAGGACAGGAGCAAGAAAAATAAGAAGACTATATTATATGTTGTCTGCTCTTTTAATCTGTTTCGATTCTGGTTTTGTGTCCATTTAAGCATATATGTAAGCACAATTCTCTTTAACAATATTTTTTCCCAACATACCTAACTGGTCTTCACATACTCCAGTAACAGTGCCATATAATTCGAAGCCGGAAAGCGATAGGTAATGGGTCTGCCCACTAGCGTTCTTCCCAGTCTGCTTGATTCGGACATGCCGCCAACCCTGCTTCTCCTCTCTTGGTGGATCCAAAGGCCACGTGGCAGTAGATCTTAGAAGGAAGCAAACAGGATAGGCGAGTAATATATTGGTGTAAAGAGAGGCTAGATAACTTTTTACTGTTGTTAACACCTTTCAGGTAATTTTTGCATAAAAACAAGCAACTACTCCTAATAAAAATATAAAAAATATTACTTATAAAAAATATTACCCTGGCTCATTCAGGCTGCAGTCATCTACATGGGTGTATAAAGTTGTCCAGCTCTGGCCATCCTTGGACACTTGGAAGACCCAGTTCCTAAGTGCTGAACGGCCATAACCACGGGCATGGCGCAGAGTGTAGGCAGATGGTACAATCCACAGCCCAAGATCAATGGCAAACCAAGCACTCTTGTCATCATTGGTATGGCAATTTAGGGCAGAACTGTCACGACTCAAGATGTCTTCAAGTCGTCCATATGGCAGGTTGCGGCCTTCAGAGGATGTTACTACCACCAATCCATAGGCAGCTGGATTTACCCATTCATATGCAGTTCTGAAATAGTATCAGATATAGCAAACAGTCAAACAACAATAGAGCATTTATCAATACATGAAATTCCTAAGTACCATTAAACTAGGGCCTATATTTTAATGTACATTTAGACAACTACAAGTACAGATTTAGGTTAGGCTAGGTTCACATTTCCGTTTAGAAATTCCAGCAGAGGAGCAGACTACTGGAATTACTGTATCCAGGCGGTGCCTGGTTATGCGGATATGGCAACTCCGGAACAGACTACTAGATTTACCAAATGGAGATGTGAACAATGTCTTACAGTACATATATGACTAATAAATGTATCAAAATACAAAGAACCACTAATCAAGAAAAAACAAGAACTACAAAAGTTCAGTTTATTAAAAATATAAATGTGAATGCTACCAAACAATCCCTAACATGAGCCCACAGGACAACTTACTTTGCATTTGTTCCAATCCAATACATGATTCCATTGTCATCAAAGTCATGTTGGTGTCGGAATATACAACTTTGGCCTTCGCGTAGCTTGCGCACGAATACAAAGGATGACCGATCAAAGTCATACCACTGTTTAGCCACCTGTCGAAGGTCACAGAACAACCCATTAGGAGTGGATTTAATACAGGACTGTTTGGATGATGCACAGTTTTTAGCCATAATTCTTTTTTTTCCATATCCGATTTTTTTTTGGGTTTTATACAAAAACAAACAAAATGCACATCATGTTTACAGTGTCTTTTAGCCATAATTCTTAAAGAATTTATAATGCCAAGAGAAAGGAGAGGGACTTAAAAGCCTCATTTGCATACTACTAAAAAACTGAATTTATTTGCAAGAGCTTTAACCCTTTACAACATCTTTAAGAACCTCTCATGATGGTCATAGCTTAAGACATTTCAAGTTTGCCAAGAGTCATTCATTAATAATTAACCAACCATTTTAAGCAAATACTGCTCTAGGGACTCCACAGTTGCCAACGGCTCCATCTTCAGCATGCGACCAGTTCGGTCAATAAGAGAGGTCTCTCCAGGGGCACGCTCCAGTCTAAACCGAAGCCTCCGAGTTAAGATCTAAGTAAAGAAGAAAATATAAGATAAGACCAAAAGCCGTCTTAAGGGTGCATACGACGGTCTGATTTAAAAGGCAATTGACGGGTAGGAAGTGTTCCTCCCTAGCAATCGTCTGCTCGCTGGCGGAGGAGACCACTGCAATTACATGTAGAGATCTCCTACTAAGTATAGGGAGGAGCAATCGTTATACCATCGCTCTTCTCTATACTGAGTCATTGTTTGCCGTCGGCAGATCGTGATTTTACTCCCCCCCACCACCACACCTACTGTTCCATCATAGCATGAAATAATTGGCTGGAATCACACACACATCTTTTGTGGAACACTTCATGGCAATTTGTAATACAGTTTTGAGCCAAAGCCAGGAGTAGATAAGAGAGGTATGTATTTCCTTTATACTTTTCCTTCAACTACTTGCTTTGGCTCAGAGCACTGCCATAAAAACTGCAAGTGTGAATCCAGCCTAACAGCAATATCTGGAGAGGCAGCATGAGCTTACCACCCAGAACGCTTTACTTGTTTTTCACATATCACCGTACTATAATTTCCACTATAGTCATTTACCTGCAGGTTGTAATTCGATCCCGGTGTATCATACAGATGCAGCGGCAGCCGTTCTATAGATTCAAGCACTGCAATCAACTTTCTGACCAGTGCAATTGCTGGTCGACTAAAACAAAGAATATAATTTAACATTTACATCTCCCTGAACTCAAAACCACTACTATAAAATCTATGAATGCCTTTCAGATCACATTGCATAACGTTTTCATGATCTAAAATAGATTAATGCTCCAAATAATAAACATCTGAAGTCCAAGTCGTCAGGTCGCTGCTGACTATGGAACTATTTTAGCCTAGAACTCATTCAGAATTACTGCTGGTTTATTTTCCCTACCAAGAAGATTCAAGCAAGAAGTGGGGCAAATATGAAAGGGAGTACGAATGCAGGTTCAGATTACAGCACATTTGTAGTCTATAACCGTCGAGAGCCAGATCTGCTAAAGAGCAGAATATTTTTGATTAAGACTATCTGCAAAGGTTCTTAATTTTAGTAGTAAAGGAGTAGATATCCTTTAAGTCTACAAAGGGCGGTACATTACAGTGTTAAACTCTGAAGCAAATCCACTGCAAAAGCTCCATTAGGCTACTTTCACACAAGCGTTTTTTCCTGATCCGGCAGGGCTGAGCAAAAACGCTTCCGTTACTGATAATACAACCATCTGCATCCGTTATGAACGGATCCGGTTGTATTATCTTTAACATAGCCAAGATGATCCGTCATGAACTCCATTGAAAGTCAATGGAGGACGGATTTGTTTTCTATTGTGTCAGAGAAAACGAAAACGTCCCCATTGACTTGCATTCTGGGTCATGACGGATCCGTCTTGCTCCACATCCCATGACGGAAAGAAAACCGTAGCTTGTATTTTGGAGCATTCCGTTCTTTTCAGTTACGTTTTGTCCCCATTGACAATAAATGGGGACAAAACGGAAGCTGTTTCCTCCGGTATTGGGATCCTATGACAGATCTCAATACTGAAAAATTGAAAAGCTAGTGTGAAAGTAGCCTTAGTTACACACAGACCGGTTGCAAATTTTGATGCAGTTTAGGCTTCTGTCATGATAATACAACCGCCTGCATTCGTTATGAAAGGATCCGGTTGTATTATCTGTAACATAGCAATGACGTTTTCTTTAGTGACAATAAATGGGGACAAACCCGAGGCGTTTTCCTCCGCTATTGAGACTCTATGACAGATCCCAATAGCAGAAAGGGAAAACGCTGGTGTGAAAGTAGCCTCAGCAGTGAATATATCACCCTAGATATTTCGAAGGGTGCAATCTGCAGTGTAAATTTGAAATCCACAGTATGTAAATTTGCGTGCATTTTTTCAACAATGTGTGGATGAGATTTTGTAAAACCTCTCCCTCTTTGCTGCTACTGTAAACACAGTAGTAATTTTACCCACAATCGTGCATTGGAAAATCTACGGCGTATATGGCCCATGTGAAAATACCCTAAGGTTTGTATACATACCTTTCATCGTCCTCATTTTCACTAAACGCAGTTTTAAAGACATTCAATCGTTCCACCAACTGTCCACAGTCCTGCTTCAGATCAAAATCTTCACTCTACAAGACAATACAGATTCAGCAGCTTGTCTCACCTTCCCATCGAAATAAATATGCACTGTATACCGGTTATTCATCTAACAGCCATGTTAGTATTATATACCCATTTCTGCACGTATGTATGCAATCAACATTTCCAGTACAATGGATCAGCAGTGGACTGCCTGGGTATTGAAGTAAACAGGTAAATCCCTGACTGTCAACATATTTCCACTAATAAGGTACAATATTAGGGAGGTACACTGCAGAATAAAGATACAGGTCAGTTATATGCAAAGCCTTCTGCTTCTGTCCACTGTTGTTGTTTTTTTTGGGTACCAGTCGACCCCCACCAATTCCTGACGATAGGTCATCAAAATCTCCAGGCTGAAAAGGCCCTTTAATAATTTTAAAATCAATAATAAAATAAAAGAATCCTTAAATACGTACATTGTTAAGCACGGTGAGCAGAGCCTGCACCAAACCACTACTGCACATTTCATAAGGAGATATGGTGGTTTCATCCTTCAGCAGCACAATTAGGTTTTCCAATGCAGTCTTCATTAGATCTCTCCATGTATTTTCCCCTTCAATACACTGAAACAGACAAGGAAAAATTGTGGGATCACTAAAGGTACATTATCATCCTGCAGAATTTTGCCTCAGCACAACCCTTAAGAAACTTGAATGTAGTAGCATGCAGATTTTTACTGTTAATTTTGCTTGGGATTTCACAGCTCACAATACAAAGGGTTACACCTGCAGCATGACCTCAAATCTGAACGGGAATTTTTTGTATTGTGGGCCAGAGCCAACATTTTCAGCAGGACCAGGAGATAATCTAATGTTTATGGGGAGCATCCGACTCTCCCCCACCAGATGACTTCTGGGAAGAGAAGAGTTGGCTGCTCTAAAATTCAATGCTTGATCCTTTTGTCCTCCAGGAAATAAGTGAAAAATGGGGTGATTCACAGTGTATATCTCCCCACTGAAAGCACACAGACATTTGATCGAACTAAGCCTGTATGTGTATAGGAGAGTCTGGTGAGATAGTTGAGCAAACATTCAAACAAGCTAACAGCTACTGAAGTTATGGGCACAATAAAGGGGTTTGCTGACTCCATCAGTTTCTGATAGATGGGGGTCCGACACCAGGGACCAATGCTGATCAGCTGTTTGAGAAGGCACTGGCACTCCTGCGAGTGCGGAAGTCTTCTTGCAGCTGACGAAATACAGCGCCGTACACTGTATAGTGATTGTGCTTGGTATCACAGCTCAGCCACATTCATTTGAAAAGGACTGAGCTGCGTCTAGGCCACATGACTGATGCATGTGAAGTCGCTGGCCACCACCAGTGCCCTCGCAGACATCCGATTGGCAGGGGTCCTGGGTGTAGGACCCCCACAGATCATATGCTAATTATCCTGTAAATCTGTACAGACCTGTCTATTTGTGTGAAGCTCCCATGAGGACTCCAACTGTGTGGCAATATTCCGCAGAGTAACCACCACACCACGTGGCATGCTTTCCACTGCTTTGAAGTGATCATCATACAAGTCCCTTGCCATTGTCCGTACCTGTCATGATAAGCAGAGTTAGCAGCTGTCAAGATTTAGCGCTGTCCTCAGACAAGCAGAAACAAAACATACCTTCTGCTTGGTTTTCTCTAACTTGGACTTGAGCTTTTTACCTCTCTTTCCTGTCCAGCCAGTAACAAACTCGGAGCCTGAAACATAATGGTTTTGATAAGACTTGTTTTGACATTTATTCTAATGTTTTCAGAGCTGAATTGATATTTACAGAGGATATGCATAAGCAATGTACATTTTTCAGCTACTTCCAAACTATCAACCTGTAAATTTAAAGAGAAAAGGGCGCCGCTTGATGATGGGCACATTCCTATTTACAATGGAGTGTAGAAAACTTGTACAGACGGACATTATATTTCTCACACTTAATAGGATGCTATGATAGTATCCAAGCCTTTATGGGTTTAACAGATTGGACGTCAATACAACAGTGCCAAACCAAGAGCTGTGAGAAGTACTTTTCAGGGTACTTTCACACTAGCGTTATTCATTTCCGGTATTAAAATCCTGTAAAGGGTCTTAATACCGGGAAAAAAACACATCAGTTTTGTCCTAATGCATTCTGAATGGAAAGCAATCCGTTCAATATGCATCAGGATGTCTTCCGTTCCGTCCCTTGTACGGTATTTGACCCAGACAAAATATCGCAGCTTGCTGCAGTATTGTTTCCGGCCAAAATCCTGGAACACTTGCCGGATCCGGCATTAATTTCCATAGAAATACATTAATTCCAGATTCGGTACCAAGTGTTCCAGAAATTGCTGCGTTGCCGGATCCGGTTTTCCGGTCTGCACTGGGACATAGGAGGAGCTATTTTTGCTTTTGAAACAAATTAAATACCGGATCTGAACAATGCTAGTGTGAAAGTACCCTTAGGCTCCATTCACACGTCCGCAATTCTGTTCCGCATTTTGCGGAAAGGAATTGCGGACCCATTCATTTCAATGGGGACAGACGATGTCCCGCCAGGTTCCGCAATCGCGTTCCCGAAAAATATAGAACATGTCCTATTCTTGTCCGCAATTGCAGACAAGAAAAGGCATTTTCTATGAGAGTGCCAGCGATGTGCGGTCCGCAAAATGCGGAACGCACATTGCCGGTGTCCGTGTTTTGTGAATCCGCAAAACACACACGGACGTGTGAATGTAGCCTTATACATTTTAAAAAGATGGGCCTTTTATAAGAAGTCTAAGGAGAAAAAAACTTTGTTGCCCATACAAACAACTAGTGTTCAACATTCATTTTTAAAACTGCTCTGGAAAAAAAAAGGGTGAGCTCTCATTTAAAATAGTTTCCTCTGGATTCCTAATTGGTAGGGGGTCCTTTCTTGAGGAAAGGTCATCAGTATCAAAATCTAGGAAGACCCCCTTTAACAGTCTTTCTGTGGCGCACTGTTCACTTCTATAGGAGCATTGCCAGTGCTCAGCCATCTCAGAAACTCCCATAGAAATGAATGGAGCTGCTGTACCCATGCCTAACTGGGTGCTCCGTCCATTTTTGGATGCTCCACGTGTTTCGGGGCCCCCAGTGGTAGGACACCCACCAATCTCATAGGGGATAACTTTATATAACTGGAATACTGCTTTAACAGTTATGAAGCAGATACGAGGTGTACACTCACCTAACGAGGTCTCTGCAGTAAAAGAATGCTTGGTTCCCCTGTTCGACTCAAACACAAAGCCTGGTAGGTCTTCCTTCAGTATGGTAGCTTGTTGTCCATCAGAGTTGTGGATGGCAATTTCTCCGTCTTTCAAGCAAGTGAGGGACCAGTTGCCCACAGTCAGCTTACCTGGTCCAGGAACAGATAAAATAGGCTGGCTGGACGTGGAGGGCTTCACTTGGCCACGAGCCCTCTGTAGTTTCTCTAAAAACTCACTTCTGCTTTCTACACAACATAGAAAAAAGTCATGTTACAAGGTGTGCTACTAGCTAAAAACACATCGCACGCAGGGGAAATATTGCACTTACCTGAGCTGTCAGAGCCGCCCTCTGGACTTCCACTTGAATACATGGTTGCAAGTTTTCCATCTAAGATAAAGCGAAACCAGCCATTGCTGCCATTGGACAATTCTAACGCCGCAGCATCACTCCAGATATACAGACAATCCCGTCCTCTAATAACAGACCAGTCCCTCCAATGATAGGGCCTGCCTTGCTGTAATTCTTTGGCATCTTCCTGTGGTTCATCCTCCTAGAGATAACAATGGCAAAAATGAATGTTACGTTACATGAGAAATACAGTGGCAAGTCAGGCAACCATGGGAGATGCGAGCAGTCAGTGCCCAAAGCTGCCTGACTGAGCAGGCGCAAACCGCGTATATGGCGGATTTTAACCTTGCTAGGTACGAATGTATGGCACGTGATCCAGAAAGTGCCCGCTACCTAATTGCGCCGGGGAGTGCAGCGCTGGCCTAGCAAGAATATTTTTAACATTTAAAATTTAAAAAATATTTGAGAATAGCCCCTTTAAGGAAGCAGCCTATTTTGAACTTCAGGATGCAGCAATGTTGTTGTTGTTTTTTTTCCTATGCTTAAAAAGCCATAATGTTTTTATTTTTCAGTCAGCATAGCCTTATAAGGGACAAGTTATATTTCTAATTAGCAAAAGTTGACAGCGCTATAGTACACATCAATTCTACTAATGTTTTCTTGCTACGGCTAGTTTTCATTTTTTATGGAAATAAAAGGTGTCTGAAAGGAACAAAAAAGTTTTTTTGTTTTTTTTAAAGTAACATTAGGGGTATGTGAACCTGCAACCCTCTGATCGCCAATATTATCAATATATAGGCTTCAATACTTCTGCTAGGGCCCAATACACATCAATACATGCCAGTTCTGCAGGCGATTGTTATGCCTATGGCTGTCCAGTCAATTTCCTCAAGACCCTGTGATTGTGTTGCAGGTGGCTAATAGAGTAAGAGAGGGAGTCTCTCCATTTCTCTAACCACTCAGATGTTGCAGTTATCAATGACCTAGGCATCTAGGGAATTAAAGTTCTGATAACAAATCCTGAGAGTGAGAGCGAGGTGATATCACAGGCACAGTTCCTGAGGCCACGCCATCACTGTGCCCTAATATTAAGCGCGTACTTCCCACAACATACAATTACAGTGCAGGGTGGGAAGGACTTCATGTAATGATTCAGATTCCCAGTAGCTGCCTTGCTCACCTTTTCTGGTTTGGGATCTTCCTCATTCTCATCATCAGAGGTAGGTCCAGCTAAAGTTGACACTTTACTTATAACTCCAAGTCTTGCTAGCTGGTCTAGAAAGAGATCATCACCTTTATCTACTAGGTCTCGGATGATCTGCAGTGCCAAAAGGTGACCATCGTCATCATCCTGAACACGGAGAAATGCAAATAGACAAAAAGAAGTTTATTATATGTAAATACTGCTATACAGCCCTAGAAACTACTAAAAATAAAAAAAACATACAGATTCCATGTGAAAGGCATGCAAGAACTCACCTCCTGATCCAAAACAGTAGCAGTAATCTCAACAAGGACTGTGGGTAGATTGTGCCCAGCATCTGAGTCACAAACTTCTTTCAGCAATGTTTCGGAGCAGAAATGGATCATCTTTCGGATAAGAGCAAGGCTGGCTTTCCTGTAAGAAGAAAACAATATCAGATCCTAAAACTGCTTTTAAACCATACTATAAATCACACCAACCAAAACATATTGGGGGCTAAATATTATTATTATGACAGAAGAACGTTAATTCATCCACCCTGAATCTGAAAAATATAAAAGATTTCCTGAGTAATGACGTAAGCAGATTGCGTCACCCCCTCCCGCACCGCGTCTCTTGTTCCCGTTTGCTGGACCTGCTCACGAGCTCTAGAGTGGAGCTGTGTGACCGCCGAGCCTGCCGACTGTTTGAAGGGGAGATTTAACTGCTGCCACATGGAGAAGCCAGGCGTTCGGTTGATCCCCTGCGACTGCTTTTCGTGGTCTTTCTGATGGTTCCCCTGGTTTGAATGGAGCTTTGGAGTCCTGAGAAACCCCACATCTCCTACTTCCTCGGTTGATCCCTCTGCTTACAGTCTCCTTTAGTTTCTGCTTTTTGGAGCCTGCCGACTCTGTTGCTAATCTCCATGTCTCGTCTGCTCTGGTCCCCTCTGTCTGTCTCTTAGCCGATTCCATTATCGGTTCCCCGTTTATGGTGTTTTGGACAAACTATCGTGGTCTGTTGGTTTGCTACAAGAAGACCGGTGAGATCTTTCCATTTTGGACGGTTTTTGTTTTTTTCTTTGCCTATTTCTCCTTAAAGGACTAAGGACTAAGAAAAGCGTAAAGGAAAAAAAAAATAAAATAATAACTAGGAAAACAAGGATAAAGAATAAGGGAAAACAAGGAAAAAGAAAGGAGACGCAAAATTTAAAGACAGAGAGAGGAGGGGGAAGGAAAAAAAAAAAAAAGGGCACTAAACAAAATAGGTGATCAGTGGACTACTCTGTCCCAAAAACCGGGTCTTTCTGAACGCAAAAATCTACCAGTTTTTGAAATCGCCAAAAGTCAATACAAGAGCAGGGCAAAAGGGGACGCCTGATATTAACTCCAAGAAAAATAATAATTCTGGATCTACAGTGGAAGAAACACTGGATGATTATTCCCAGGCCGAGGGGTGGAGAGGATTGTTGAAAGTGATCTGTCCAATGCGGAATTTTTCCCTTTAAAAGAATTATTGGCTGCGGTTAAAAAAAAAACAGAACTAATACACGATATCTCAATGCAGCTTGGGGTAATCCAGTCGGATGTGGGCCTTATGAGGGACGATGTGTTACCCTGGGTTCACACCTGAGCGTTTTACAGCGCGTTCAAACGCGCTGTAAAACGCTCAACAGATTAAAACCAATGCATCCCTATGGGAGTGGTTCACACTTGAGCGTTTTACAGCGCGTTTGAACGCGCTGTAAAACGCCCAACGCATAAACAAGTACTTGAGCTTCTTTTGGGGCGTTTGACGCGCGTTTTGTGATTGACACCACAGTAGTCAATCACAAGAACGCGCGTTTTACGCGCGTTTCCTATTTGCAAAAACGCGCAAAAAAACGCGCGTCAAAAACGCGCGTAAAACGCGCGTTTTTGGAACGCTCAGGTCTGAACCCAGGGTTAAAGATTCATGATAGAGTTGTAAGCATAGAAAAATCTGTGGGGGTTTTGCAAAATGAAGTTAAAATGCTGAAAACTGAAACCCACATGTTGAAGATGGATCTTGGTAGATCTAGAGGACAGCTCAAGCAGGTGTAATTTGAGAATTTTGGGGCTATCTGAGGTATTAGAGGAAAAAGATTCTGTTCAAATGATACAGACTTTAATCTTGGAGAAGTTTGAAAGGGAACATTTTTCTCCATTATTTTTGGTGGAAAGAGCACATCGAGTACCCATGGGGTAAACCAATACTTGGAAGGCAGCCACGGGCTCTTTTGGTGAAGATACTTGCCTCACAAGATAGAGATATGATTGTGACAAGGGCGAGGGACTCTCATTCCATTTTATATAACGGAAATGTCTTTTGTTTCCTAATTTTTCTAAGGAGATCCAAGAGAAGAGACGCAGCTTTACTGCAGTTAAAAAAAGTTTACAGGAAAAAGATATCAAGTACTCATTTGTGTATCCAGCCAAATTCAGTATTATTTAAAATGGTGTAACTCATTTTTTTGACACTGCGGAGTTTGTTTCAGAATGGCTTGATGGCAATAATATCTGAGCAGCTTTACTATGTTCTTTTTTGTGGTAGTGGCGGGGATAGGTACGAGGGGGCGCGGTGGTCTTAGTTGAGAGATCTGTTGCAGAATGTGGTGGATCAAGAGGATTGGGAGGGTTAGTGGGGTGGGTTGCGATGGGGGGATGGGGCGTGGGATTTTTTTTAGAAAGTCCCATACTCTGAAATCCTGCTGGCTGATCTGATGTCGGTCAGAATTCTAACTTGGAATGTTTAGGGGCTGGGCGATGGAGTAAAGAGACAGGCTGTTCTTGATCTGGTGCAGAGACATCTACCAGCGATTGTCTGCCTGGTGGAGACACATTTCACTAGAGAGACTGTCCTGCGGCTTGACAGGGGGTGGGCTGCGCAGACTTATCACTCCTTTTTTAATAGCTACTTTAGAGGAGTGACAGTCTTTATCTATAGGGGGACTGATTTCATCTGCGAGGCATCCTCTGTTGATAAGCAGGTGATATATACTTTTCTTTACGGTAAGCTTGTTGGAATAATCAAGTATCTTGGCCTTTATTTATATCCCACCTCCCTTTTCTTTATATGTACTTAATTGTTTGTTAACCTTAATGCAGCAATTGCCTTAATGCCCCTCGTTAGTTAATGCGGACATTAATTGTGATATCAACCCTACCACAGATAGGATTTCTATGGGGGTCATACTTATATCTCTGCCCAAGGGTCTCCTTTAGCACGTTTTCTTGCCAAGAATCAGGTTTTGTGGATGTTTGGGGATGTCTGGGGCGGGGGAAAAGAGTGTATTCCTGTGTAAGTAGATCTGGCCTTAATAAATGAAAAATATCTGCGTTATATAAAAAGGATGAAATATGAGGCCAGATCTCTCTCGGACCATGTACCCTTTTCCCTTGAGCTTTGTATGGTGCACGACCTAGGCAGGACAAGACCTTAATTTAGACTAAATCCCTATTGGATATCGATAATGGACAATCATGAGTTAATAAAACAAGAAATTGTGCATTTTTGGGACATTAATTATAACTCTGCAAAGACTGAACTGATATGGAATACATTTAAGGCCTATATGAGGGGGTCTTTGTTAGTATTATTTCTAATTTAAGAAAGGGGTATGGTATTAAGGAGAGCGCTTTAAAGGAAGCAGCATTGGCAGGTATGAACGAGTTCGCTATCAATAAGATAAGAAAATAGAAAAGCTATGCAGAATGCAAGCGCAGCGTACTCCGATTTTCTGTTGGATAAGGCCCAGCAGAGGTTGTTTAAGGGTCAAAAATACTTCATTGAATCAGGTCGCCTAGGGAAATTGTTGTCTAGGGTGATTTCCAATCAGATACTTCATATTCGTTCTACAGAGGGTATAATTGTATAAAGCAGATAATACTATCACGGATGAAATAATGGACTACTATCTGGATTCCATCTCTCTCCCATTCCTCACAGATACTCAAAGAGAATAGCTTGAAGTTGACTTCTCTTTACACGAGATAGAGGTTGCGATTAAAGCTTGTTCAGGAAACTCTTCCCCTGGTTCAGACGGACTTCCGTACAAATTTTATTGCAAATATGGGGAGGTTATCCTCCCTCGACGTTTGAGAGTATTCGCTGACTTATTGGAAGATGGTAGCTTGCCGGAATCAATGACAGAAGCTGCAATAACTCCAATATTAAAAAAGGGTAAAGACCCCTTAGATCTGGGGTCACATAGACTGATATCGTTACTGAACACGGATGTGAAGCTTCTCTCAAGGATTCTGACTACAAGACTCTCTAAAGGTTATTCCATCAATTATACACCCAGATCAGAATGGATTTTTTCCAAATAAGGGCACTCATTTCAATCTCCGTCGCTTATTTACAAATATACAGTCTTCTGGGGGTCGGGGGGTCTCTCGCACCATCCTGTCCTTGGATGCTTCCAAAGCCTTTGACAGGGTGGAGTGGAGATTCCTCTGGAGGGTCTTGGAGAGAATGGGATTTGGAGATAGGTTTATAAATATGATTAAGCTTTTGTATAATTCTCCTATGGCCAGATTGAATATCAATGGGGCTTTGACTATGAGTTTTACTTTGAATAGAGGTACCCGTCAAGGTTGTCCTTTTTCTCCATTATTATTTAATATATATATATATATATATATATATATATATATATATATATATATAGAGCCCTTAGCTTTGGTTGTTAGGCAAGACTCCGAGATTGAAGGGTTTGGCACACTGGGGGTTGATGACCGCATTTTTCTATATGCGGATGATGTTTTATTTTTTATTGATCCCACCAACATAATGCTCCCAGGAGTTATCCACATAGTTAACTTTTGGTGAGGTTTCGGGCATTGATATAAATTGGTCAAAGACCGCTCTCATGCCAGTGGATAGTTTTGAACTTTCTAGGGAGGGACCCCTAAGCATGTTAAAGGTCTTTTGATTCCTTTGAATATTTGGGTAGTATGATATCCCCCAAGAATGAAGACTTCCTACAGCTTAATTTGATCGCATTGATAAGTAATTTGAGGTCTAAAATTGCGATATGGCTTCGACTTCCTTTATCTAGAGCGGACAGGATATCTTTGATGAAGATGGCGATTCTACCCCAACTCCTTTATATCCTTAGGAATTCACCCATATGGATTGAGGATAAGTTTTTCAAACTGTTAGAGAGAATCATTAATGTGTTGTGGGGAAGAAAGCGGGTAAGGCTTAAATTAGAATATTTATATAAGCCGGTGGAACAGGGAGGGCTGAACCTTCCCTATTTCAAGGGCTATTTCATAGCTGGCCAGTTATGGCTATACTATGAATCGGAAAAAAAGTGTACTTTGTACGAGTTTGTTGAGGAGTATAACAACATATTTACATTATTGGAATCTGGTCAGCTAATTAATGTGGAACAGGATTATAGAGAGGCTAGAAAGTTACTCTCTAAGTCATGGGATACCATTAGAAGATGGTTGGGAGTAAAGGGATCTCTTCGGTGTACTCCCCTTTAGCATAATTATCACTTTCAGGCTCTGGATAAGTTAGCTGGGATCAGTACTGGTAAAAAAAATAATATTTTATAAGTGTAATGGAGAAATACTTCCGATCGTGGGGTTAGCACATAGGGAGAATATGGATATTTTCAGTTGCGTTCGGCACTTTCTAGTGTAAAGAAAAGATCACTATTGGAGATAGACACTTCTACATTTTTGAATGACTTGCTTGGGAATTCGTACCAGAGGGTTAAGATTGCCCAATTATATAAATCTTTATTTAAGGCACTATTTATTAACTCTTGTTCGCCAGGACAAAGAGCTTGGGGTGTTGACTGTTCAATGACTTAGATGACTGGGGAAACATTTTTGCAAATTTAAGATTCATATCTCACAATTTTAATCACGTATTGGTACAATTTAATATTTTGCACGCCGAGTTTATGTTACGCCGATATGGCTAAATAAATATGGATTAAAAGATAGTTCTAATTGTCCATGGTGTGATTCAGCTGGGGCAGATTACTTACATATGCTATGGTCTTGTATAGAACTTATAGAATTCTGGAAGCGAGTAATAATTTTATTATGCACAAATTGAAACTGATGGTCCCATTTACGGCTGAATGTTGGATATTGAGTGATTTCTCTAAGGTAAATTGTCACAAATATAAAAAAGGATTCTTCTAACCAGAATAATGTTTTTGGCGAGACTCTTGATTACACGAGTCTGGTTTTCGCGAACTCTCCAAATCTCAACTCATGGATAAATCTGGTCAATAAAGTCAAAAAATATAAAAAATATTCTATATAAGCAAAGAAACATTGAGGAAAAGTGGATTAGGATATGGGAGGCTTGGAGGTTTTAAACTTCTTCGCTTTAAGTCCCCCGTTTTTTTTTTTTGCTGGAGACAGAGGGAGGATAGGGTGGGATTTACTTGGTTAAGGGGAAGGTAAAGTAATGATAATTGATGATTGTTATTTCTATGGCAAAAAATTATGTTATGTACTTTATTAAAAATAAAAAGTTTAATAAAAATAATAAAAAATAAAAGATTTCCTGCCAAATCATATATAGCCTAGATATAGCACATAAACTGTACCTGATTGATGGGAGCATAGTCTGCTGGAAAGTTTGAGCAAAAACAGGCAACAGCCTCTTCAAATAAATTGGAGCCATTTCTGGGTCCCCCTTAGGCTCATTACACTCTTCTTCCTCTCGATTAGAGTCTTTTTTCTTCTTTTCATCTCCTTTGTTAACAGGACACATCCAGTCTCCTGAAACACACAAGAAAAGCTTGTTGAAAATCTTTCCTTAAAAATTGATGATTTTTTTCCAGCTCAGATTTTGCTGCAGGGAATCTGTGCTGCAATCTGCTTGTATTACACACAGACTTTGACTTGGATGTGGAAACAGATTTTACTCTTTGCCCTGTAGCATGCCTTTAAATCTGCTATATTTAAATTGGGCTTTGTAAACCCTTGCTGTGGAATATGTTGGTACTATATAAGCACTGGATAAAAATAAATAAACCACAGACCTGGAGATTGTAAGATGGCAACCACCTCGCTATGCCCACGCTCCCGTGCTTTGTCAAGCGGAGTCTTTCCATCTTCATCACGCAGGTCTGGATTGGCTCCATGGCGTAACAGAGTCTAGATGGGAAACCAAAAACACATAAAAATGTAATCTAAAGGCTTGTCACATTGACTGGCTTAAAAAACAACACGTTTCAGAATTTATGAAACATTATATAACATTTTGGACATGAATTTTTAGCTGTGAAAGTCAGAGCACGCTTTGTTATCCATATGATCCTACATACCTACTGTACTGCAAGAGACTTATTTAATGGTTCTATCCCTTTAATTATTACTTGTTAGTGAACGTTTTAAGGAGTTTTCCAAGATTTTGATACTCATGACCTGATCGTGGAGGTCTGACACCCGTACCCCTGCCAATCGGCTGTTTTGGAAGGCACTGGTGCTCCTGTGAGGGCCACAGCCTTCTCCATGCTTACCAAGCACAACACCATACACTGTATAGCGGCTGTACTTGGTATCGTGCTCAGCCTCATTGACGTCACTGTGCGTGGTAAGCTCACAGGAGCGCCAATGCCTTCTCAAACAGCTGAACATCAGGGGTCCCAGGTGTCAGACACTCACCGATCAGATACTGATGACCTACCCTGAGGATAGGTCATCGGTATCAAAATCCCAGAAAACCCCTTTAATTATTACACTTTTAATGTGGTGATAACTGTTGGCTTAATTTTACTACTGAATGTTCATGTAGCGAGTTAGTTAGCTAGGTAATATATACCAGGCCCCATTGTTCTGTATAGGCCGCATTCCTAGGTGATTAGTTCCTTGGTCTGCACAATGGAAGTATCTCGGGGGGCAGTGGGCATTGAACTATAAAGTTTTATGCATATGACAAAAAGGTTTAAGCTCCAATGAAGCATCCTTAAGGAAGAATGTCTGTCTGAGACTCCCTCTCTTGTATTTCACCATGACTGGCTATTGGCTATAGGCCTGTGCTCTTGCCAGGACAGTTGACAGAAACTTCGCCTATGTGCCTGTGCCAGCCAGGATGGTCAACAGGAGCCTGCCCAGTGAACACAGGTCAGAGTGATTGTTTTTACTATGTATGCAATTTGTTTGTCTGCATATGTCCTTATCACTGTTAGTAAACATCTTATTCACTTACACTGTGTCAAGCTTATCTTATTCCCGGATCTCAGAATTCACAGTAAAAGACCTACTAGGTAATCACTTTCCAAAAAGTTGTCTAAGATACCACCCCAATTTCTAAAATGTTGGGACGCTGTGAAAAATGTAAATAAAAACCGAATGCAACGATTTGCAAATATCTGTGAACACAGTTCACTGTGCAATCCATAAATTCAAGTTGTATCATACAAAAAAGAAGCCATATGTCAACACCATCCAGAAACGCTGCCATCCTCTCTGGGCCAAAGTTCATTTAACATGGTTTGAAGTAAAATGGAAAACGGTTCTGTAGTCAGATGAATCTAAATTTTAAATTATTTTTGGAAACCATGGATGCTGTGTCCTGCGGACTCGAGGACAGGGACCATCCAGCTTGATATCAGCACACCGTTCAAAAGCCTTCAGATCTAATAGTATGGGGTTGCATTAGTGCCTATGGCGTAGACAGGTTACACATCTGGAAAGGCACGATCAATGCAGAACGGTATATGGAGGTTTTAGAACAACATATGCTCCCATCCAGACATCTTTCAGTGAAGACTTTGCATATGTGAAAACACATACTGCATCAGTCACAACAGCATAGCTTTACAGAAGAGTCCGTCTGCTGACCTGGCCTGCCTGCATCCAGACCTTTCATCAATAGAAAACATTTGGAGCATCATGTAAAAAAGAATCCGGCAAAGAAGACCCGGGACTGTTCAGCAGCTAGGATCCTACATCAGACAAGAATGGGACAACATTCCTCTCCCAAAACTCCAGCAAATAAAAAGGGAATGCAATGGTTTGCAAATCTCATAGACCCATATTTTATTCACAATAGATCAAAGAACACATATCAGATGTTGAAAGTGAGACATTTTACCATTTCATGAAAATAAAAAGAACTCATCTATAACTTGGTGGCAGCAACACATCTAAAAAAAAAGTTGAGATGTCACTTTATTACCAGTCCGTTAAATGTCTTACTTTCAACATCCAACATGTTCTGTGATCTACTGTGAATAAAATATGAGTATGAAATGTGCAAATCATTGTGTTCTGCTTTTATTTACAGTAAATTAAAGTACATTTTAAACAGCGTCCCACATTTTTGGGAATTGGGGTTATATTTGACGTGAATACATAACATTTCAATTCTTATCTGCTTGCCAGTGATCTCTCCAGACAATACTGTGGAACCTGCAATGCTAGATCACATGTTAGGAGAAAGGTCACTTGTATTATGTAGCTCTAATCTGCCCATTGAAAATTCTGACCACTGTGTAAGGCTTTGTCAATTCAATGACCCAATTCTCAGTGATGGGTTCAGTCCAGAGCTAAATTTATAGGTTTTACTTTCACAACTTCTTACCTTTGCCACCTGAGGTCGCCCAAAGCAAGCAGCATAGTGTAAAGAAGATGACCTTTGACCACGGTTTACATCAGCACCTCGTTCACACAGGAATTCCACCTAAAAGAAATCCCATACTGTCATACGCAACTCAAAACCCCTTAATAATGTCATTTTGCAAAGTATAAAACTTACCATCTCCTGAGTGCCAAAAGCAGAGGCCCAATTCAAAAGAGTCTGCCCAACGTCATCCATAAAATTCACTTCAAATGCTGTAGGAAAAAATCATCACCACATTATTCACTTAAACAAGCAAAATCTTGTCCAAATCCCTTTAAAAACTATAGATCTATACAAATCCAAGGTAATGTCAGCTCACCCCTTGTGCAGCACATCAGTCTCCTGCAGTATTACTATAGATGTGTAGATGTGCACAAATTAACCCAGCACAGGGACGTCTTGAAGACGCCCCAATGCTGGATTCGTTTGTTTTTTTAGGTCTATACAACAACCCATTATCTAAAACTTTCTAGTTACCAATTTATCTACCCAAGCATTTGGAAACAGTAAATGGCTATAGCCAGCCATATGCTCATTTGGTAGACAACTATGCCCTGAAACCCTTCAACCCCACACATATGCACATTGGCTCAACCAAGTGTGTTATGAATAGGGAGAGGAGAATCTTAAGGAGAAACCTTAAGCAGTGATTTATCTCCCACAAGAACAAAAGATTGGGCATATAATAATTGCCATTAGAGGAAAATCAGGGCACCCCAGATATATTAGATGATCGGTGTATTGCCACCTTACCTTGTCTGGCCATGCCACCACTGCTGGCATGTCTGTTTAGCTATACACATTCTCCATGTAATAACAGTTCTGGGGTATCACTCCTTATAAATCTGTGTTGGGCCATTCTTCTAGTATCCCCACCACAAGTTTATGGATGGTCAGCAGTCTGCAATAAGGTTCCAACCGGTGTTGCCATATGGCGATATGTCCCAGCACAGTCTGATGCTATCCAATCAGTGGTGGTAGTGACACTGTGCAAGGGGAACAACCCGACTGGTAACATCCAGTAGGACCTCATAGGTTAATTTTTCGGTGGGCTTGTCACCACGCTACCCTATTGAAAGGCTGACAAATCATAGGACTCATGTTTCGACCAATGCCTACTAACAGGAACGGCTCGCAACACAAATTCTGCAATAGGGCTGTACAGAGGGTGGAAGGCATGTGGAATAAGTACTTCCCCAAAAGGGGCAAAGATGCATATGAAAAAGGGGCAGATGCTGTGCTAAATTGTTCAACAAAAGCAGATCCCATAATGGACACAATACGGCCATCCCTGCGTTAATACAGTACACAATTAAACCATCTGAATACTCCAGCTCTTCACATGCTTACCTCCTGTGTCAATAGCATCTATAAGTGCATCTGTATCCTTGCTACGAATGCAATCAATAAGCTGACGATGAGAGCGCTCTCCAGAGCTGTCTAGTCGCCTCAAACCTGGGATGCGGCCAGTGGACCCAGCACTAGATTTAGGCAAAGCCTTGCGGCCTTCAAACAGCAGCACCAGCAGCAAGTCTACAAGTCGCATGGTGTCAAGTACACATCTTTCGTCACCCAGTAAAGCGCTCTCCATTGAATCTAATAATTCGGCCCGAAGCAAGTCCTATCAAGAAAATGAAAGTGTTCAGTATGAATGTAATCTTTTAATTAAAAAAATAAAATAAAAATGAACCAAAGACCTCATAATGAAAACATACATGTGTAACAACAGGTGATCCACGGCACAGTGTTGACAATAGGCTGACTATTGTGGAGACCTGGTTGCTGATTTTAGCATCTCCTGAAGTCGAAGGGCCACCACTAGTACCACGTCCAGGCTTACAAGCAGAAGAGGGTCCTGAAACAGTTCCTCCAGCTGCTGCCATACGAGACAGCAATTCTTCAGTAAGTCCATGCTGTGCCAATGGCGCTGGATCAACACCTCGGCGTGTAAACCGATCTGCCAAAGAAGCAAAACAGCGAAGCGCACCATCCGACACCTAGAATCATTTGTATAAAGCAAGGGTATAAAAATAGATATTAGCTTTGCAGGAAAATTTACTTTCCACACTGCGGCTTCTGATAAAAGACAAAACTCACCTGATGGTCCTCGTGCTTCAGAAGGCTAGAGAGAGACTCAACACAAGTCTCTAAAGATGCATCTTGAGGCTCCATTTTACCACACAGTCGGGACACCACTGCCATAGCAGAATGCAGGGTATCCTTGTGAACTAAATGGCCGCTGTCCCTGATAAAAGTTAGGACGCAATTCAAGCCGCCTGCTTCAAATACTGCTCCTGATTCACGTGTACAGATCAATTCCAACACCTGGCAAGAAAAACACAAATGTTTGTATGTTGTCCCGATGTTTAGACTGAAATCCTCTGGGTGCTCTGGTTTCCTTCCGCACCCAAGGCTATAATGAGAGGTTAAGAAAAGGTAGCGGAATGGGTTAAAAATAAAAAAATAAATAATCATCCAGGGTATAAGTGGTGTACCCCAAGGTTTTGTGCTGGGTCCGCTATTATTTAACTTATTTATTAATGACAGAGGATGGGATAAATAGTGCTGTTTCGATTTTTGCAGATGACACCAAACTGTGTAAGGCCCCATTCACACATCCGTGGTGTGTTGCGGATCCTTAGAGATGCCTTTTCTTTTCCGCAGGCTGCGGACAAGAATAGGACATGCTCTATCTTTAGCGGAGCGGATAGTGTGCTCTCCGCATCACGTCCGGCCCCATTCACAATGAATGGGTACGCATCTATTCCGCAGAATTGCGGAATAGATGCGGACCAAAATGCGGACGTGTGAATGGGGCCTAATACGGTACAGTCTATGGAAGATGTTACTAAGTTACAAGCTGACTTCGACAAACTTACTGTTTGGGCCTCCACTTAGCAAATGAGGTTCAATATAGTTCAATAATAATACTGTAAATGTAAAGTTATGCACTTGGGGGCTAATAATCTGCATGCAGCATATGTCCTAGGGGGAGTAAAACTGATTGAGAAGGATTTGGTTGTATTAGTACAGGCATGCTCAACCTGCTGCCCTCAAGCTGTTGCAAAACTACAACTCCCATCACTCCCTGACATCCTACAGATATCATCCTAAAGGAGGGCATCATGGGAGTTGTAGTTTTACAACAGCTGGAGGGCCGCAGGTTGAGCATCCCTGTATTAGTAGATCGCAGACTAAATAACAGCATGCAATGTCAGTCAGCTGCTCTTATCTCTAATACTGGGGATGGGGGGGGGGGGGGCACTGGCCACCAATGTTTTAATACTGGGGGGTGGGGGGGAGAGAAAGGGGGGATGGGGCACAGGCCACCCATCTTTAATACTGGGGACAGGGGGAGGGCACAGTGGCCACCAATGCCTTTAATCCTTGGGGGAGGGGGGGTGTACGTCGCACTGGCCACCAATGAACAGTATAACCATTCATGTACAAACGCAGGCAGCAGGAATACACCGCCGGCACCTGCATGTGACCAAGCACTGCGATCCGCGGCAATTAACCCCCCAGGTGCGGCATCGCAGCGCTCAGTGACAGGCAGGTGCCGGCAATGTATTCTGCTCCAGTTCCAACTACCCGCTACATCCTTTTTTCAGTTCAACACACAGGAAATGGTTGGAAAAGCCCACTTCATTGGCAACCAATGTGCCCCGCTTCAGTGATTTGCAGAATGGCATTGCCATCCATTTCCTGTGCATCAAGTTGTAACAAGAAAGTAGAGAACAATGGGATCGGAGAGGCACCAATGGATGAGTAGTGTTGACAACCCCCCACCCCACCCCCCTTTCTATGAAGACAGTCTGCGTGTCTCTGTGTGTGTTTGTGCATCTGCCTTTAGATTTTGAGCCAAAATGGGGACAGAGAATAATGAGAATAACTGTACAGTGCCACAGAATATGCTGCTGCTTTATAAATAATGAGAATTAATCACATACGAAACAACAGTTTTTTACCTTCACACACTGTTCAGCTAAATCCCGACTTGTCCGATTATTCAGCTCTACAACCACGAGTCGATTGCAGAGTGCTTTTATGGCTCCTTCAACACCCACAATACGCCTGGTACATTCAGCAGATACATCTAGGTAATAGGTTATAGCACGGGCGGTGACCTCAAGCACATTGTCCGGGGCACTCTCATCCAGAAAAATCTTGCATAAAGCTGGCAGGAAAGTACGGGGAGGACACCTAATGAACAAAGTCAGTACAATTACAGCGATACCACATTTGTATCGTTTTTCTTGCATTTTAATACTGGGAAAAAAATAAAAACCTTGAAAAAAAAAAATGTATTTGCTTTCTTTTCATTATCGTATTCTGACCCCCATAACATTTTTGTAGTTATGTGTACGGAGCTGTGTGAGGGCTCATTTTTTTGCAGGGCAATCTGTACTTTTCATTGATACCATTGTGGGGTGTGTATGACATTTTGAAAACTTTTTATTCAATTTTTTCGTAGGAGGTGAAACCAAAAATGGCAATTTTGATTTTCCCCCCTTCATTTTCCATATGGAATAAATATTATTATATTTTGATAGCATGGACGTTTTCGCACGTGCCGATGCCCATTATGCTTATTTTTATTATTGTTTATCTATTTTGATTCTGGAGAAAGGGGGTGATTATAATTTTTCTATTTTTTTAAATATATATTTCTCATCCGTATCATTGGGGGACACAGACTTGACCTTAGGTATAGCTGTTGCCACTAGGAGGCGACACTAAGCACGAAAGTGTGAGCTCCTCCCTTCAGCTATACCCTTCCTACAGGGACTAAGCTATAACAGTTTTAGCTCAGTGTCCGTAGGAGACAGACCTCCCTGCTTTGATTTTTAGGTCTGCTGATTTTTTCCTTTTTTTGATTTTTTCCTATTTTTTTTTTCTTCTAGTGGGATTACAGGCAGTCCTAGCTGCCTGCACTCCCACCCCGGAGATGAGAGACCAGGGGGCGCCCAAGCCAGCTGCTCTTTCCCGATCTCCAAAAGACAAGGAGGACCAGAGGTTCCTAAAGCCTCTGCATCATACCGCCAGGCTTCGGGTCACCACGGCCGCCCACGTCCCCTCTGTTTCCGTTGTGGCAGCCAATCCCTCCAAGGGGCTGCACACCGAAGGTGGTGACCCGGCTGGAACCAGGGGAACAGAACACGCCAGATGGGTAAGTATTCCTGGCTCAAACTCCCCTTCTCAGGTTACTTGCTGTGGATGACCCACACAAAGCGTTGTCCCCCCGGTGGGGGGTGAAGGGTAGCCCTCTGTGCTTGCCAAATTTCATTCCGCCACAGACGCTCCCCACCTCCCCCGGGACGCCCGACCGCCCACCCCTGCCTCTCTCTCCTCTGTCAGAGCAGCAGTAAATTGAGGTCTTCTACTGCTGCCTACTTCAGATGTGCTCGCCGCGGGTACTTCTCACCCGGCTAACATCTCTGCTCGGCCGCAGCTTCTTGTGGCAGCACCACTATACAAGGGGGGGGAGTGAGAAGGAAAGACCTCCAGTGGGTTTGCCAGCGATCCTTTTAATTATCGCAGGCAGGCGGCCAACCCACCCCATTAGGGGGACAGGGCATGAGTTCTCCCCGTTTCCCCCCTCTTTCATGTAGCTTCCTGCTGCAAATTCTTTGCGCTTGTCCTCTGACTCCGCCCATCTCCTGCTCGGGAGGACCTCTGCGGACTCTGGCACCAGGTTTTTTTTCCAGAAAGGCTGCAGTAAAGGACACAGGCAGGGCAAGCTCTTTCCCCCCTTTCTACAGGGTCTAACTTTAGTCCTCCTACCTTTCACTACAAGTACTCACTATGTCCGAACCCAGATCCTAGGCCGCAAAGCCGGCGGTCACTTCAGTGCGACATTTTGCCTCTGTTTCTTGTCGCTCAAAATTCGCATCTGGTCAGTTGGATTCCCTCTGCTCCTCTTGCTCTGCTACACCGCCAAGTGGCTCTGACAATGTCCCAGTCGCCCCCCCTGCCCAGCCCATAGTAGAGCTGGAGTGGGTGCGCTCTCTGCCTAAGATGGTGCAGGACGTTTCCCAGTCCAACTGGGCCATTGTGGAAATGCTGGGGCGTTTGGCCGCGAGGCCACCCTCTGACCAGTCAGACTCTGGGGACCCCTCTGCTACTCCCCATCACGGCCATCCTGCAAAACGGGCCAGACCACCTTCTCCTCGAAGGGAGTCTGCATCCCCAGTTTCCTCCATCTCCCCACTCCCAGGGAGTCTCGCTCTGCCGCATCCTCATTAAAAGAGGCCTGTTCCGAGGATAAGTTGTCAGACACTGACTTTGTCTCACCGGAGCACCAGTCTTCCAAACTGTCCGCTATGATAGACAGACAGTCTCATTGCAGCAGTTATAGAAACCTTACAGGTTGAGGACCCTACGCCCTCATCTGCCGGTTCTAGTTTTTCCTTCAGGCGATCTAGTCGCTCGCCAAAAAAGTTTTCCCCAACCACGCGGAGTTTGAATCCTCCCTTTCCAAAGAATGAAACTTCCCCGACAGGTGTTTTGCTTTGCCGAAACGCTTAGACGTCTTATATCCCTTTTCAGAGAATTTGACAAAGTAGTGGTCCTCATCTCCTGTTGTTGACCCTCCGGTACCCTGCCTGGCTAAGAATACCACCTTGCCTAAGTGGATGGGGCTTCCTTCTCAGACCCCATGGATAAGAAATTGGAATCTTTTGCCCGCTCGGTTTTTGCCTCTACATGGGTCAGCAAGGCTATGACCAAGTGGGCAAACAAGCTATGTCAGGGCCTTGCCTCGTGGGACTCTTCAGATATTGCAGTGCAACTTTCCCACGCCAGCTCTTACATCTGTGAGGCCTCTCTGGACACGGCCAGGCTTTTGGCCCGCTCTTCAGCCCTTTTGGTGGCTATTTGCCGTACCCGGTGGCTTCTTGCTGGGCAGTGGATGATGCTTCTAAACGGTCCTTTCTTATCCCTGGGGTCCCCTTTGCAGGTAACAGGCTTTTCGTCAAGCGTCTGGATGAGATCATCTCTGATGCTACAGGGGGTAAAAGCACCCATTTGCCGCAGAGTAGAATGCGCTTCAACAGGTCCAAAAAGCACAGACCTCTTTTTCGTCCCTTTCGGAGTTCTTCCAGCACGAAGCGGCCAGCAGACAAATCTGCCCCAGAGAAGAAGCGCAAGCCATCATTCAAGCCTCGCCCTCCCTGGCGTCCTCATCAGCATGGCTCTAAGCCCTATACCACCAAGTCGAGTGGGAGGTCGTCTTCCTCTGTTCCAGCATGTTTGGCTAGCTCACATCTTGGATGCCTGGGTTCGAGAAGTCATCTTGGAGTGTTACAAACTGGAGTTCCGGTCCCCACCTCTGCACCGTTTTTTTTCGCTCCTCCACCGCCCACTCCTTTTTTCAGACTATTCTCGCCCTTCTGAGGCAGGGAGTGATTGTTCCGGTTCAAGACCGTTTTTACGGATTCTAGTCCCATCTCTTTGTGGTTCCCAAAAATTTTTACGTTAAGTAAAAAAATCTAGTTACTATATATATATATATATATATATATATATATATATATATATAGTAACATAACTTTTTTTTCGATTTCTAAAAACATTTGTTTTTTTATACTTTTTAATAGTTCCCCTAAAAAACTTGAATAATCCATGATCAGATTGCGTCTCTCATAATACATTGGGGTCTATGCGATTGATCCTATGTTCCTTTGGAGCCCCTCCGGAGAGGGCGCCATCTTTAATACCCGACATGTGACATACTATTATGTTGCATGTCGTGACGGGTTCAATGTAATTTAAATCTGTGTGTTTCCCTTTGCTGGAAGTAAACAGACCATAACCGCAGGTATGTTGTTGAAAAAAAAAAATGTGCTTTTTGGTGCAATTTGTGCCGCAACAAAAACACAGCACAGCAGCGACATTTGGCGGCAGCAGCAAAAAAAATGCATGCATTTCTTGCAACAACATACCTGCATTTATGGAGCATTTTCTTCCAGTAAAGGGAAAGCACACAGCAAAACTGAATTACATTAATTATAAAACAGTTACATTAAAAGCAATTTAAAGGGGGACCAGGAGCGCGCAGGGAGCCATGTAAGTATATTCAATGAGAGGGGCCTGGCATATGGGAGAGCATTTTATAGTCATGGATAACCATTTAAGTCTGCTATGCGTTTTCCTTTGCTGGAAGAAAATGCAGCACAACCGCTATGCAACACTATGTTGTTGCAAAAACTGCACTTTTTTTTTTTTCTTCTTTGCCGCAGCAGCATCCAAAGCACAGCCGCAAAGCATTGCAGCACCCTGATAGACTTTGGCCAATTTAGAGCCCAACTAAACACTGGTGTACTGCAAAAAAATAATTTAACTAATTAAATTAGTTAGTTGTAGCGGGTTCAGTTCTTTTAACGCAATTATTAATGCATGTTTGTTGATGTTGTAACTGTGTCGCAACTGCATCCCAATTTGCGCTGTGTGCCATACCCTTAAGGTGCTGCCACACATTCAGGTTTTCTAATGCAGTTTTTGAAGCCAAAACCAGAAGCTGATTCAACTAGACCGGCAAGATTGTGTCTGTCTTTTTTTTCTCCTTTTATGATCCACACTTGATTTTGACTTCAAAAACTGCATTAAAAAAAAAGAAGTAAAAAAAAAAAATTGGGAGTAATTTATAAAAGTCTTTTTACGCCAGTCTTTGATACTCCCTGCGGCATACAAGAAAGTGAACAAAAAAGCCTCATACAATTCTCAAACTATATCTTGATACACATTCCAATTCATAGCAATCCATATGGAACTTCAAGTTCAATGTGATACAGTCCCTCTAATTGACAATGAGCTGCAATACCAGATACAGGACATGGACTAGAGTGGCTCTGCTTATAAGGAATAATGACTTTTCTTCTCCATCTTTATTAAAACATTAAAGCAGATTTGTCCCTATGACACTGGCTGACCTATTACATGGTGCGGTGGCAGCTGAAGGCATCTGTGTTGGTCCCATGTTCATATGTGTCCGCATTGCTGAGAAATATGATGTTTTATTATTTGCAAATGAGCCTCTAGGAGCAACCGGGGCGTTGTCATTACACCTAGAGGCTCTGCTCTCTCTGCAACTGCTGCACACTCTGCACTTTGACAGGACCAGGTGTGATGACGTCACTGCCTAGTCCTGAGAAAGTGCAGAAGGGGCAGCAGTTTTAGAGAGAGCAGAGCCTCTTGGTGTAACAGCGACGCCCCCGTTGCTCCTAGAGGCTCATTTGCATTTAATAAAACATTTTTCTCAGCAATGCAGACACATATGAACATGGGACCAACACAGACATCTTTAGCTGCTAAGAGCACATTCAAAGGGTCCGCCAATTTCATAGGTACAAATCTGAGATACGCTCTTGGAAATCCAATAAAGTGAACATGTAATAGAGAGGACGGAAAAAAAAAACTGAAAAATGTGAAAACTCACGTTTCAAAACAGCGGTCTACATTATCAGACATGAGCAGCAGCATGCAAAGTTGTTCCAGGGCAATGAGCTGCATGTCTCGCTCATCCCCCTGCCCCATCTGCAGCCATTCCAGCAGCGTATCCGGATCTACGTCGGCCATGACGGATCTAAGTGGACAGCAGCTTCCACACGGACCTTTATTCAGCTCCTCGTCTAAACAGTCTTGATCTGTTTGCTGGGGCCCTCACCTGCAAAGAGAGGGAGCACAGAGAGGCCATGGGTTATTAATGTTACAGATAAAACAGGTTAATCCCAGCCTGGCCAGAGAAACACAGGCGCTTTTGAAGTGCGAGCCTCTGGTTTAAGCTGATTACGTATGTTCTGAACTCCATTCAGGAGCCTGGTAGGAGACCAGAAGAGGACACAGACAATCTGCATAGCCCCTATATCTGTCATAGGCCGTTCATGCACTGCAGAATACATGCCAAAGATTCCACAACGCAACAGAAAGGGGATTTTGTAAATTCAATTCACATACTGGGGAAAAAATTCTGTGTGGAATTTGGGATGTGTTCGGTTTAAGTTCCCATGTGCCCTACCCATTGCAGATTTCATTTAAATAGGGAAAATCTGCTTGGTCAGCAGGCCAAATACATGAGGCTCTGCAACATCTTGTTATCAATCTATTCATAAATTTCCGAGAGGAATAACAAGAGACCGGCACAAGGCAGAGTTCTAAGAAAAGATTTTCCAGAAACGGCAGACATCCACGTGAACAGACCCTTTCCGTAAAGAGCTGGTGCATGTTCAGTTTATTTGGACACAGACGTAACAGCACATCTCACATCCTGGCTCCGTCACAGAAAGATGTGTAAAGCCTCTTGCACACAACCTTATTTTCAGACCGCATCTAACCCGCGTTGTTTGCGGATTAGATGTAGACACGCTCATTTCACTGGGGCCGCAAAAGAGGTGGACAGCACACCGGTATGTCCATTCCACAGCTGCACAAAAAACTAAAAAATAGGGCGAACAAGAATAGGTATTTGTAACATAGTGCGGGACCTGAGGAAGCGGAAAATGCGGGATGCACGTGGCCGGTATCCGTGTTTTGTGGACCACAAAGACAGATACGGTCGGGTGCATGAGGCCTTAGGCTAGGTTCCCACGACGACATTTGTCGCGCAACAAAAAGTCGCACTATTGTCGTGCGACAATTTTTATAATGGGAGTCTATGGTGTCGCAATGCGACATGCAACATGCTGCGACTGCGACAGTCGCAAAAAATCCATTCAAGATGGGTTTTTCTGCGACTGTCGCGTCGCAGTCGCAGCATGTCGCAATAGACCCCCATTATAAAAATTGTCGCGCCACAATAGTGCGACAAACTGTTGCAGTAAAGTTGTGCCCTATTTGTCGTGCAACTTATTGTCGCGCGACAAATGTTGTGTGAACGTAGCCTTACACAGAGATTACTAAAGAAGGCATTTACCAGGTCAAGGAATGATGTCAGACCCAGCAAAACCCGACCTCAGCAATACGGGCAGATAAGGTACCCACTGAGAGAGGAGTAGATGGTGAATAGGAAAATTGTCAAGATTCCACTTTTTATTTTCCATGTTTTCCTTCATACTAGTTTTGATAAATCTCCCCCATAATCGTTTTCATTAAAAGACTGAAGTTTGGATCCTTTCATCTCATCCCATCATAATCCTGAAATAACAGTGCCAACGATCATTCGTGACTGTTTATAGCAGACTTATCGGCCCAGAAGGAAAGTTTTGTCCATAGTCCGACAAAATTACATGCGTATGGCATGATCGGCCAAATTCAGCTGACCACTTGCCACGCTGTTAAAGGGGTTAGCCTGGAAAAGGTGCTCAGCCCAACCACAATACCTTATCCTGGATAGCCCCTTTAAGGATCAGGGACTCAGTATTATTTTATTTTTTTTACTGATGCTCTGATTGACCAGTTTAGTCTAGCATGTTGCTGCGGGGATCGCCCTTCAAGTCTTCCTGAACCCATTGAGTATGAATTGTAAGCCTGAGTTCAGACTTCAGAACCAGTAGTGAAGCCACAGATAAGGTATAACTTGCACCTGTGTTTTTTACATCATTTTGGCTCAAAATAATTGATGGAAATAACTAGGGATGAGCAAATTCGGCTGCTTCATCTGAAATCAATTCGCATAAAACTTTGTTGCAATACTGTACGGAACGGGAGCTCTGTACAGTATTAGAACGTATTGGCTCCGATGAGCTGAAGTTATTACTTTGCGAAGTCTCTCGAGACTTTGTGCAATAACTTTGTGAATTAATTATTACTGTAAAAAGACTTGGTACCAAACTCTGGTTTGGTTCCCAGGTACCACTTGGAACTGAGCACGAGTTTGGTACCAAGGTTTGGTAAAAGCGGAAAGGACATTCTGTGCCAAAATTTCAGCACAATTCTGGCATAAAAATCTGTCCAAAAGTAAGCCACCCAATAAAGTCCTTGCATCACATTTATCATCCAGCCTGAGCCCCTGTGGTAAATCTGGCGCAGGTCTAGACAGTCTGGTGGAGCTTATGCCATCTTTACAATTAGTAAATGCGGCCAGAGTGCTCAGGAGAGATATCAGCAACCTCCAGCACTCTAGCTGTGGTGAAACTACAACTCCCAGCATGCTCCATTCCCATCTGTAGGCATTTTGAGAGCAGCCAAGCAAATATGCATGCTGGAGTTCCCCACAGCCGGAGTGCCGGAGAATGCCGATCCCTTGCTTAGGAGGAGGATGTGGTGTAAACATATAATTACCTTCCCTGTAGTAATAGCTATTAATAAGCACAGAGGTGTCACCTTTGTTTCCTTAATCTTCATAGAATAGCTGCCCCACCAGGAATGACGTCTCTACACTCACATGTGTCATCCGCACGTCTGCTACATCCGGGAAGCAAGGCGTTACTGTACATGGTACGGGACTAGTGAGGGGATTGGTCACTCCTGGATCCTAGTGTGGCCTCCTACAGAAACAAGGAACTGTGGACAAACTGGAGCGACTACCTGAGCCTTCAAAAACCAAGTGCTGAACATAGGGAGAAGGAATCAGTACAGACGGTATATGAAAAGAGTCAATACAAATGGCAAATAAGGACTATAAAATCAAATTACAATTACCGGAAGGCCCACAAAAGGACAGTGTTTAAGAACGCAATGATTTTCTTTTTTTTCTGTTTTAATTTCTTTACTCCCTGCCTTCCCAGAGACATAACTTTTTTATTTTTCTGTTCACAAAGCCATATAAGGGCTTGTTTTTTTTGTAAGATGAGATATACATTCTAGTAGCACCAAAATTACCCTATTTTTTGCCCTGTAAGACGCACTTTTTTCCCTTGAAAAGCAGAGGGAAAATGGCAGTGTGTCTTATGGGGCGAATACTAATGAGCGCTTACATTATGGAAGCGCTCATTAGTACAGCAGTTCCAGAGAACTGTGAATACAGCACTCCCTGTGCTGGTTCTGTACTCGCCGTTCCCTGGTCCTCATCTGCACACAGCGTCAGGACATCAGCCTGTTCTCTGACCTCGCGCTGTGCAACCTCAGGTCACAGAACAGAGCAGCAAGAAGAGGATCTCCTGGGTGGCAGTATGGTCCGGTACAGGAAAGGCTGGTGTAACCAGGGCTCTGATCTGAGGTCTGAGAACCACTGGGGGTCTGATAGGGAGTCTCATCAACACTTGGGTTCACATCTGCGCTTTTAATTCCGGTAGCGTGTTTCGGTGGAGGAACAGACTGCCAGAATTCACTGTATCCGGTGTAAATGCTGACTATCAGCTGGACAAAAAAACAGAAAAAAAAACATGCATCATTTTTGTCTGGCCAAAAGCCCCACCGGATCCTATTACAATGATCAGGATCCGGTGATGCACAGTGGTATCTGGCTATACTGGATACAGTGAACTCCAGTTAAAAGCAGAGATGTGAGCCCGGCCTAAGCAGTGGAGGCTTCCCCTGTACAGAAGATCACTGCCATGTGATACAGTATACTAGTAAGGCTCTGTTCACACTTCTGTTCCTAATTTTTCCATCCAATGCTCTGGAACAGCAAGAATAGCATAAAATGCTGGACACTATTCTACGCAATTAAAAAAAAGAAAGAAAATGGATTTATTAGACCAGACTCGGACTGGCCCACAAGGGAGAAAATGAATCCCTTGGAGGGCCCATGAGCCAGGTGGGCCACTATTCCCCCACCCCATGCACAAGTGGCACATGGCACCGTAGAGTGACTGCACCACATATAGATATTCAGTGTACAGCATCTCAACAGACCTAAGTGATCATATGAAAAATGGGTACATCATTTAACAAACTCCCCATTCTATTATTAGACTGTAGGTGCATTGGGTGGCTGAGATGACTTTTAAGTACAAAGACAATTTCTTTAGGACTGAAATAAATGTGTACATGCAGTTTTATGGATTCAAACGGGTCAGGTTATCTTTGTATGTACCTGCAGAGTGGGCCCTGGGCACTCCGGACCGACATTAGGCACTCACATGTGCATTTGTTGTACTTTGCTGTTTATAAAGTTACATAAAAACTATGTGAGGCACATCTGGCATCAAAAATGTGCAGGTTTATGGTAGGTTTGCATCCTACCCGCTATTTTATAAAATGTTGGCCTGCACAGGGCGTGGACAGTCCTGGGCCAGCCATGTAATTTATTATAATTTACGCCCAGACCACCGGGGTAAATTATCTCTTACACCAGCTCCTAGCTCACGTAGATGTCAGTTCTGGTGCACGGACCTGCTGAGATGCCTTCAGCCATTCCTATGCAAAGGGTGAAATTCACAGTAAAGTGTACATGTAACCCTATGGAGTCTAAGCAGTTTCCTCCGTGTAAAGTGTCCACATGGCCTACACCGCTTACTAATAACAGATGCATATACTGTAAAACTCGCCACAGGAAGAAAACAGTTCTTAGTTTTAAAAATCCCCTTCTTTCTCCATATGGATATCCCAATCCTATGCTTGGATGATGTAAAACAAAGTAGGGACCGTGTAAAGATTAAAATGGTATGGTCAGGGGCGGACTGAGCGGTCGGGCACTTCGGACATGGTCCGAGGGCCCGGCCGGGAAGGGGGCCCGGCGGCTGCCCACTCAGTATAGAGAAAAAGAGATCGCGGCGGCGGCAGGGAACATCAGGACGGAGATGTGCGCTTGCATTGCGCTCATCTCCGTGCGGAGCAGCAGCAGAGGAGGGAGAGGCGTGTCCTCTCTCTCCCTGTTCCTCTGATAGGCTGCCAGCACTAGGCCGGCAGCCTATCAGAGGCCGGTGCAGGCGGCGCGATTACGTCATCGCGCCGCCGGAGCCGTACAGCTCGAGACACAGGCCGGAAGAGGCCTGCATCGCATCGCTGGAGGTAAGTATAAGTGTTCTTTTTTTTTTCTTTCTTGGGGCTACTGGCCCATAGGGGGGCGGCTACTGGCCCATAAGGGGGGCGGCTACTGGCCCATAAGGGGGGCGGCTACTGGCCCATAAGGGGGGACCGGCTACTGGCCCATAAGGGGGACCGGCTACTGGCCCATAAGGGGGGCGGCTACTGGCCCATAAGGGGGACCGGCTACTGGCCCATAAGGGGGACCGGCTACTGGCCCATAAGGGGGACCGGCTACTGGCCCATAAGGGGGACCGGCTACTGGCCCATAAGGGGGACCGGCTACTGGCCCATAAGGGGGACCGGCTACTGGCCCATAAGGGGACCGGCTACTGGCCCATAAGGGGACCGCTACTGGCCCATAAGGGGACCGCTACTGGCCCATAAGGGGACCGGCTACTGGCCCATAAGGGGACCGGCTACTGGCCCATAAGGGGGACCGGCTACTGGCCCATAAGGGGACCGGCTACTGGCCCATAAGGGGACCGGCTACTGGCCCATAGGGGGACCGGCTACTGGCCCATAAGGGGACCGGCTACTGGCCCATAAGGGGACCGGCTACTGGCCCATAAGGGGGACCGGCTACTGGCCCATAAGGGGACCGGCTACTGGCCCATAAGGGGACCGGCTACTGGCCCATAAGGGGACGGCTACTGGCCCATAAGGGGACGGCTACTGGCCCATAAGGGGGACCGGCTACTGGCCCATAAGGGGGACCGGCTACTGGCCCATAAGGGGACCGGCTACTGGCCCATAAGGGGGACCGGCTACTGGCCCATAAGGGGACCGGCTACTGGCCCATAAGGGGACCGGCTACTGGCCCATAAGGGGACCGGCTACTGGCCCATAAGGGGACCGGCTACTGGCCCATAAGGGGACCGCTACTGGCCCATAAGAGGGGACCGGCTACTGGCCCATAAGGGGGACCGGCTACTGGCCCATAAGGGGACCGGCTACTGGCCCATAAGGGGGAACGGCTACTGGCCCATAAGGGGACCGGCTACTGGCCCATAAGGGGAACGGCTACTGGCCCATAAGGGGAACGGCTACTGGCCCATAAGGGGAACGGCTACTGGCCCATAAGGGGAACGGCTACTGGCCCATAAGGGGAACGGCTACTGGCCCATAAGGGGAACGGCTACTGGCCCATAAGGGGAACGGCTACTGGCCCATAAGGGGAACGGCTACTGGCCCATAAGGGGAACGGCTACTGGCCCATAAGGGGAACGGCTACTGGCCCATAAGGGGAACGGCTACTGGCCCATAAGGGGAACGGCTACTGGCCCATAAGGGGAGCGGCTACTGGCCCATAAGGGGAACGGCTACTGGCCCATAAGGGGAACGGCTACTGGCCCATAAGGGGAACGGCTACTGGCCCATAAGGGAGACGGCTACTGGCCCATAAGGGGAACGGCTACTGGCCCATGAGGGAACGGCTACTGGCCCATAAGGGAACGGCTACTGGCCCATAAGGGGAACGGCTACTGGCCCATAAGGGGAGCGGCTACTGGCCCATAAGGGAACGGCTACTGGCCCATAAGGGAACGGCTACTGGCCCATAAGGGGAACGGCTACTGGCCCATAAGGGGAACGGCTACTGGCCCATAAGGGAGAGCGGCTACTGGCCCATAAGGGAACGGCTACTGGCCCATAAGGAGAACGGCTACTGGCCCATAAGGGAACGGCTACTGGCCCATAAGGGAACGGCTACTGGCCCATAAGGGGAACGGCTACTGGCCCATAAGGGAGACGGCTACTGGCCCATAAGGGAACGGCTACTGGCCCATAAGGGAGACGGCTACTGGCCCATAAGGGAGCGGCTACTGGCCCATAAGGGGAGCGGCTACTGGCCCATAAGGGGAACGGCTACTGGCCCATAAGGGGAGCGGCTACTGGCCCATAAGGGGACGGCTACTGGCCCATAAGGGAACGGCTACTGGCCCATAAGGGACGGCTACTGGCCCATAAGGGAACGGCTACTGGCCCATAAGGGGAACGGCTACTGGCCCATAAGGGGAACGGCTACTGGCCCATAAGGGAACGGCTACTGGCCCATAAGGGGACGGCTACTGGCCCATAAGGGGACGGCTACTGGCCCATAAGGGGACGGCTACTGGCACATGAGGGACGGCTACTGGCCCATAAGGGAGAACGGCTACTGGCCCATAAGGGGGACGGCTACTGGCCCATAAGGGGACGGCTACTGGCCCATAAGGGCGGCTACTGGCCATGAGGGACGGCTACTGGCCCATAAGGGGACGGCTACTGGCCCATAAGGGGAACGGCTACTGGCCCATAAGGGAGACGGCTACTGGCCCATAAGGGGGAACGGCTACTGGCCCATAAGGGAACGGCTACTGGCACATAAGGGGAACGGCTACTGGCCCATAAGGGGACGGCTACTGGCCCATAAGGGGAACGGCTACTGGCCCATAAGAGGAACGGCTACTGGCCCATAAGGGGAACGGCTACTGGCCCATAAGGGGAACGGCTACTGGCCCATAAGGGGAACGACTACTGGCCCATAAGGGGAACGGCTACTGGCCCATAAGGGAGACGCTACTGGCCCATAAGGGGGAACGGCTACTGGCCCATAAGGGGGAACGGCTACTGGCCCATAAGGGGGAACGGCTACTGGCCCATAAGGGGGAACGGCTACTGGCCCATAAGGGGGAACGGCTACTGGCCCATAAGGGGGAACGGCTACTGGCCCATAAGGGAGAACGGCTACTGGCCCATAAGGGAGACGGCTACTGGCCCATAAGGGGAGCGGCTACTGGCCCATAAGGGGACGCTACTGGCCCATAAGGGGGAACGGCTACTGGCCCATAAGGGGGAACGGCTACTGGCCCATAAGGGGGAACGGCTACTGGCCCATAAGGGGGAACGGCTACTGGCCCATAAGGGGAGCCTAATGGCCCATGAGGGGAGCCTAATGGCCCATGAGGGGAGCCTAATGGCCCATGAGGGGAGCCTAATGGCCCATGAGGGGAGCCTAATGGCCCATGAGGGGAGCCTAATGGCCCATGAGGGGAGCCTCATGGCCCATGAGGGGAGCCTCATGGCCCATGAGGGGAGCCTCATGGCCCATGAGGGGAGCCTCATGGCACATGAGGGGAGCCTCATGGCACATGAGGGGAGCCTCATGGCACATGAGGGGAGCCTCATGGCACATGAGGGGAGCCTCATGGCACATGAGGAGGCCTCATGGCACATGAGGGGAGCCTCATGGCACATGAGGGAGCCTCATGGCACATGAGGAGCCTCATGGCACATGAGGGAGCCTCATGGCACATGAGGGAGCCTCATGGCACATGAGGGAGCCTCATGGCACATGAGGGAGCCTCATGGCACATGAGGGCCTAATGGCATGAGGGGCCTAATGGCACATGAGGAGCCTAATGGCACATGAGGGGAGCCTAATGGCACATGAGGGGGAGCCTAATGGCACATGAGGGGAGCCTAATGGCACATGAGGGGCCTAATGGCACATGAGGGGAGCCTAATGGCACATGAGGGAGCCTAATGGCACATGAGGGGAGCCTAATGGCACATGAGGGAGCCTACTGGCACATGAGGGAGCCTAATGGCACATGAGGGAGCCTAATGGCACATGAGGGAGCCTAATGGCACATGAGGGAGCCTAATGGCACATGAGGGGAGCCTAATGGCACATGAGGGGAGCCTAATGGCACATGAGGGAGCCTAATGGCACATGAGGGGAGCCTAATGGCACATGAGGGAGCCTAATGGCACATGAGGGAGCCTACATGGCACATGAGGAGAGGCCTAATGGCACATGAGGGGAGCCTAATGGCACATGAGGGAGCCTAATGGCACATGAGGGGAGCCTAATGGCACATGAGGGGAGCCTAATGGCACATGAGGGGAGCCTAATGGCACATGAGGGGAGCCTAATGGCACATGAGGGGAGCCTAATGGCACATGAGGGGAGCCTAATGGCACATGAGGGGAGCCTAATGGCACATGAGGGGAGACGCCTAATGGCACATGAGGGGAGACGCCTAATGGCACATGAGGGGAGACGCCTAATGGCACATGAGGGGAGACGCCTAATGGCACATGAGGGGAGACGCCTAATGGCACATGAGGGGAGACGGCTACTGGCACATGAGGGGAGACGGCTACTGGCACATGAGGGGAGACGGCTACTGGCACATGAGGGGAGACGGCTACTGGCACATATGGGGGGGGGCTACTGGCACATATGGGGGGCTACTGGCACATGGGGGGAAGCACAAGAGAGGCACTTATTACTAGCACATGTGGTGCCATGGAGAGGCACGTGCTACTGGCACATTATTATGGGGCACTATGGGGGCTTCTACTGAGGCCACAAAGAATGGGTATTTTATATGGGGGGCTCTGTGTGGTACTAGTATTACCAGGGGTATTATCTGTTTCTGCAGTGTAGTATTGGGGAGCACAGCGGCACAGTATTGGGGGTAGTAGGATGATTTGTCCAGAAGATGGGAGGATGATGGAAAAGTAGTAAACTAAGATTTTTTTTTGTTAAACTGCAGAGATGGAAAATGGCGACAATATGGCGGTCTGGTCTAAAGGTCTGAAAGGAGAAGACGAGGACAGAAAACATCTACATCAAAGAAGACGTCACTGGACGTAATTGGTAAGTGCCCTGTATTTCTGTAGTGATGGGATCAGAGGCATAACGATGGCGGTGTGACCAGGTAGTGGAGGCGGGATATAGGTGTGGCTGGAGGTATAACATGGGTGTGGCTGGAGGTAGGGCATGGGTGGGGCCTGGAAGGGGGCCCTTGATTTATTTTGCCTGGGGGCCCTGAGGGTTCTCAGTCCGCCCCTGGGTATGGTCCAACTCGACGGGGACAGAAGGTTACACACGACAATAGGGGACAATTTATTGATATCGCTACGCCAGGTTTTGGTGCAAAAAAAAAAAAAAAAAGTCTCAAAAGACCCCTTTTTGCAACTTTTTAAATGCCCGTGCAAAAATACTTTGTCACACAGACATTTTCATGCCGTCCTCGCCACTTAGGAGTGGCGGGAGCCAGGCACGTTTATACCTGGAAATGGGCATAAAAGAGGAGTAAAAACTACTTCAGCGAGGAGCAGGAGTCGTTTTCACTCCAGGCACAGGGACTGCTGGAGGTGCACCTAATCTATAATGAAGTCTAGGCCTCCTCATATATTAGGAACGTCCTCCAGCAGCACAGGACCATCAATGACTGGGGTAAAAAGCTGGTCTTTGATAAATGACCCCCAATGGGTGGACACTGTATGAAGCCTGTGTACATGGGGCGTTATACACTCACAATGAAGGCTTTTATGCTGATACACAGCTCACCAAGAAACTATCATCAATAAGTCAGAAGGAGAAAGGGATCACTTTACCGAGCAACTGGGCTGTTCAACAGGTTGTAATGAACACCCGCCCTGGAGTAATGGCTGCCGGGGTGTACAACAAAGAATCTCCCACCACAAAGGTAACTCCCCCGGCTTTACAGTGCAGTAGTACTATAAACAGTAACTAAATGCAAACCTCCCTTACACCAAGGGGTTAACATAAGGCAATAACCTAATATGATAAGTGTGTTATGTGCAGTCTATGACCGGGCATGGCAGAGGCCATCAGCCCCGGCAAATTCACCAATGCCAGTTTCCTGGTGTAAATGATTGAAATCTACTCCACCTAAGAACACGGGCTGCCATTAAACTGTATTCAGGATCATAGTCCCTGACAAGCAGAGCAGAGAGGGGGATGAGGCAGCTATTTACCTCAGTGTTCTGAAGTAACTTGTCCGGCTGTGTGATTAGGACAGGCTTTGTGTGCACTAATAGGACGGCGGCCATTTTGTTTCTCCTAATGATTTGCTTCCTAGATCAAACAAGACATTATAACTAATTAAAGGTATTTGGGAATATATTTATAATAAAGTAATATTTAAGTATTTTTATTTTCTTAATTCCTGGAGAGCCCCTTTAAAGAGGACCCGTCACCCCAAATTGCAGTGCAATCTGCATCGGGTACAACTTTCCTGCAACATCTGGTTTGATGTGGGTCATGTGGCCACTGCAGCTAATGACTGGCAATAGCGGTGACCTGTCCCCCATGTGTCATATCACTGGGTCATGTGACGCATGGGGGAGATGTTACTGCTGCAGCGGCCACATGACCCACATCAATTCAGATGTTGACGCGGGGAGAAAAGAGAACTGCAGTGGTCGCTAGGTCCTGACATGTTGGAGGGTCTACCCGAAAGGCCCCCTGCAATCGCTTTAAAATTCGCACCACAGGTTACGCTTCCCATAATGTGTGGAAATTTTCCCTGGGGGGCGATGAGAACTCATGTACATTTTCGGCCACTGCATGCAGTTCTTCTCCTGAGTGTTCACGGTGTACCCGCCACGTGTGGCCGTACCCCAATACAATATCCAGAGGAACATGGAGCTGATATTCTGGGTGCAGTGGTTGCTCACAGATTCCATTTTAGATGACTCGGTCTAGGAACACGGGCTACACATCCCCATAATCCAGGTCCGGCCAGTAAACGCACTGGAAGGTTTGGTAAATGAAGTTTACAAGTTATTGTGTGTCTTCTGTGTCATTCTGAGTCAGGGTAAACAGCCGTGTGTGCCAGCTATGACGGTGCACTATTTGTGAACTGCTAGTGAGGCTCCTAGTCTAAAGGTCTGTGAACGTCACGTCCTGACAATCCGGGGGGGGGGGACAAAAAAACACTTTGTGTATAACTTACGGCCCTGTTCACACCTGTGCTGGGTTCTGTAATATCAGGGGACAAGTGACAAGAAAATCAACTGAATGTCCATTGGATTTTGGTGCTGATTTGGTGCAAAAACAGGGAAATCTGCACGAAAATCCAAAGAAATTCTGTTTGGAAACACACACCCTTAGGATACGACCACACGTGCGCCGTTCAGGGCGCAGCCAATTAGGCCGCAGCTGCCTTTTATTTAACTACTGAAGACTGCACGGTATGGCGGGTCTACACTGTTAAAGAGGTTGTTTGGGCTTTTAATATTGATGACCTATCCTCAGGATAGGTCATCAATATCAGATCAGCGAGGGTCCATCCCCCGACGATCAGCTGTACGAGGAGATGGCGCGTGTGCATGTGCGCACAGCTTGCTCCGTCTCCTCATACAGCTGATTGGCGGGGGTGCAGGGTGTCAGACCCCCGACGATCAGATATTGACTGAACTATCCTGAGGAAAGGTCATCAATATTAAAAGGCTGGACAACCCCTTTAATGCCCATTAACAATGAAGGCCAGTTATACAGTGCAGTCCTCATTAGTTAAAGGGTTTTCCAAGATTTCCAGAAGACAGGTCATCAGTATCTGATCAGTGGGGGTCCGACAACCAGGACCCCTGCCGATCAGCTGTTTGAGAAGACACCAGTGCACCAAGCACAGCGCCGTACATTATATAGTGGCTGTGCTTGGTATTGTGCTCTGCCCCATTCACTTGAAGCTGTGCCGAGGCCACGTGGCTGATGAACGTGTGCTCGCTGTCCTGCTACCTTCTCAAACAACGGATCGGCGGAGGTCCTGGGTGTCACCAATCCCGAGGACAGGTCATCAGCATTTAAGTCTCGGAAAACTCCTTTAAATAAAAGGCACCTTCAGTCTAATTGCCAACGTGGTTCTCGACCGCAGATGGCCGCACCCTGAACGGCTCCCAACAAAACTGTGTAGTTGAATCCTTACAGTCATTAACACAAACCTTAATGTACCCCACTATTAAGGCCTCAGGCACATTACCGTTCCATTTTTTGCGATCCGCAAAACATGAAAGTCGCCCGTGTGCCTTCTGCAATTTGCGGAACGGACTGGGCAGCTCATTATAGAGATGCCTATTCTTGTCCGCAAAACGGACAAGAATAGGACACGTTATATTTTTTTTGCGGGGCTACGGAACAGAGCAACGGATGCGGACAGGACACGGAGGGCTGTGCGTATCTTTTGCGGCCCCATTGAAGTGAATGGGTCCGTGCCCGAGCCACAAAAACTGCGGACCAGAACAACGGTCGTGTGCATGAGGCCTAACCCTGTCATGTGTCCATTAATACTTGTGATGGGTCCATTAATGGAAAATATGACAGTAGTGTGGGGTCTAGGGCTGGGGCTACGGAAATACAGACTGACACAACACATGGCCACATATCAGGGTCACACAGCCTGATTCACAAGTAATGGAAGTACATGGGGTCACGGTCGCAGTAACGACAAGCAATTTTACAAAAAAATCTCAGGTCTATTTCTACTCAGGAGACTTTCTTTTGTCTGGAGTGCTGTATCGGCACAGCCTGTAAGGTCTATTCAGTCCCTGCCACACACGCCACTAATCCTGGCACAGGGAGCAGGGACTAAACAGGCCACGATGACACAGTGTGCCCCAGATCACTGCGGGAGCCTGGCTCCTGCTGTAATGTCCGGCACTGGAGATAGGTCTGAGGCCCACTGCTTAACTCCACAGATGCCACGGTCAATAGTGACCACAGCATCTAGGCAGTTATTATCCCTCGGCCATGGCAGTGAGGATCCCTTTTACACGTACACATAATGTGGCAGAAGCTCACGAAGTGCGTCATATCATGCAGCAATCACCTCCGCTATATAGGGACAAGCGATTTCTTATTCCCATAGAAGCTCATCCTTCCCGGGCAGCAGATTGTTGTTTTTCCAGCATGATGTGCTGCACAGGGAGGATGACTGTCCGATCACCCGATAATTGTTCCTCCCTCGTTCACACAGGCAGATTATCGGGTATGACATCCCACGGGTGAGTGATCCGGCAGTTCTGGAATTTGCGTTGACCACAACGGTAGAAATAAGAACGGTCGTCTGAACGGAGCACAAACCTTCCTGTATTCTTCTCAGATCACTTTTTGGGAAAGCTGGATGGCAATAAAGGAGGCAGCGCAGTCACCCAGCACATTCATATATTAATTCTGTCTTATGCGCAATGCAAGACATGAGTGGGAGGTGCATGACACAAGCTTCTCTGAGCGCCTGACTCACGCTCCACCCCCTCAAATCCTGGACTGAAAATAACAGTTTCCCATAAAGGAGCACGTTATATCAACGGGATTTTTTTCTTTACTTCTAATGTAACATCCCTCCAGTATCTGCATGAAACCACAGACTGGTATCTTATGATCATCTATGGAGCTATATGGTGTATACACTGGACCACATTTACCATCACTCTATGTTACTACAGTGCAGCCTAAATCAGGGGTCTTAAACACATGGCCCCTGAGGCAATTATCTGCGGCCTGGAACCATAAGGCGAGAGGAGCATTGCTCCTCAAGGCAGTAGTTTACGGCAGGCCCCTGGAGCCTATAGTTCCCGTTCCTGCCGTTCAGCCTCATAGGCTTCAGGCCTAGTGACCCGAGGCAGAGAGCGGCCACCTCTTGTAACGGGTCTCAGGCGGCGTGATGACGTGGTCACACACCTGCGACTGCGCAGCAACATTCCCGACCACGTCATTGCGCCGCCTGAGACCCGGCACAGAAAACTGCAGTGATGTATCCGCCTGCGGCAACTCAGGCCGTGAGCCAGAAGAGGCCTGCGGCCTGGATCGCAGAGGTAAACAGGAGTCCAGTGTTTATTGTATTTTTTTAATGTGGGCACTAATACAGGCTGAAGTACTGGGGGGTATTATAACTCATGGGACACTACTGGGGGCATTAATACAGGCCTGGGCACTACACGGGGGGCATTATATTACAAAGAACACTACTGGGCGCATTAATAAGGGAGGGAGCCCTGCATTGGGGGCATAAGTACAGGCCGGAGCGCAACAAGGGGGGCATTATAATACAGAGGGCACTACTTGGGGCATTAATACAGGTGGGAGCACTATAAGGGGGGGCATTATAAATACTGGGGGCACTCCAGGGGGGCATTATAAATACTGGGGCCACCTTAACTACTAGGGACACTATAGGGGGCTTTGGTACTACTGTGGAATCTATAGGGGTGCTTAGACCCGTAGACCCCTGGCCTACGTCATTTTCTCCAACTCGTCTGTGGTACAGGAATGTCCCTATTACTCCCTGCACCACAAGACTGTGGCAGGAGCTGGAATATTGGAGGAGGAGCTTGACAAATGCCGGACCCCGTCGCTTTCAATGTCGGCCATCTTGGGGTCATTGTACTACTACTACCACCACCATACCTTTCCTACAAGTGGCATAGGGACTGTTTTTATTACTTTCCATATGGTGAGTACAGTGCCCCCGACACAAAGCATACAGACAGAGCAGAGGAGCCCTTTAAAGGGGTTGTCAGAAGGAAACCGGACAGCACAAAGAACAGATTGTTAACCACCTGGCCGATCCCGCACCGCAGCTCTGACTCTCCCGGCCAGGACCTGTTAACTGGCTGCAGCGGTAGCACCACAATCAAAACATGTAACTGCTGCAGCCAATCACTGGACTCAGCGGTACCCCTAAGAGGTCAGTGATTGGCTGCAGCGGTCACGTGCTGTTGATGTTATGTCACCCCTGCGGCGGCGACCTATACCAGGGATCACTAACCTTCGGCACTCTGGCTGCTGTGGAACTACAACTCCCAGCATGTACACATATTCAGCTATTCTCGTATCTCCCACAAAAGTGAAACTAGGATTTGGGGAGTTGTAGTTTCAGCTGGAGGTTGCTGATCCCTGGGAAACTCCTAATATTCCCCACGTCGCCTTCGCCGATTACAGTGGTAGCCATTCTAACCCCCGATCAGATTACCCGGGATAGGCAGCACTACTTCTGTCAGGTATTGGGGCTACACACCAGTACAGGGCTCAGGGCCCACATGTGTTGTCATACTGGGGTGGTCGGCTGACTGGGAGCTGGACAAGTGAGGGTTAATGGCCACAGCCGGCCGCCCTGGGATATGCTGGGCACAGCCGGGGCAGACATGTTGGCCCATTACCGGACTACAACACGGATACCTTCCCAGACTCACAATCCTCACGATGTGATCGTCCTGCGATCGGGGTCCGAGTAATCGGCTTATCGATCCGGTTAGGACAAGAGTCCAAGTACCGGCTCCGGTAAATTTGCCGTGTCCCAGAACCAGGCCTGCTCCCCAGCCTAGAGTTTAAGGCCTGTCCCTGTAGAAGTCCACGGAGAAAGCCAAGACAGCGCGAGATTCCGCGGGCGGGCTGTGCACTGGGCCTAGACGTGGCCATTCGTCATCTTACCGTGTCCGTACGGAACCGGTCTGGGCCTCACAGCTCCGGACGATCCCCGGAGTCACACGGAGCGTGTCACGGGCTCAGGCCGAGACTCCGCCCGCTTTACTGGCCCACAAACAGCAGAGGGCGCTCGGAAGCACACTCCTAGACTGCTGCGAACAGACCACACACGCCACACACTACTTTTTGTTTCACGTTCCCGGCTGATTTTTTATTTTTCTTTATATAATTGAACATTTTCGACAGTGAAACAGACAAGACGCACACAGGCCATTAACGACCCAGGCCCGGAGAGACACTCCGTTATAAGGGCCTTCAGAAGTCCATGAAGACTCATTATAAAGAAAACTGTTTTACAGGATCGAAAACTGAACTCAGATTTTCCCGCCCACGCCCTCCATGATTGGGAACCATAAGATCAACAGAGCAATCTAGTTCCTAATTTGACCCTTCTTCCTCTTGAGCTGCTTGTTTAATATTCGACAAGTAAAAAATGGACCCTATATACTGTAAATATTACCTCATGTCCAATGTATTACACCCAGGGATACACTAGAAACTAGAAATAACATGCCTTACCAGTATTTATTTACTAGTGTTCAGGTTCAGATGTTCCATGTACGGGCTCCGATGAGCCAAACTCAGTTATTCGCGAAGGCACACGTGACTTTGTTGAATAACTGGGGTAATTGACTTTCAAAGTTGAAAACCACTTTAAAACTTGAAACCGACTGGTACCTTGGAAACGAAGCTGAGTTCGGTTTCATGTTAAAGTGGTTTTCAACTACCAAATTTATTCTGCGAAGTCTCGCACCACTTCACAAATAACTAACTTCGGCTCATCGGAGCCCATACATCCGAATACTCCGTACAGTAATGATACGAAGTTATGAACGAAGTGACTTTGGAAAACGTGGTGTGGTGTTTAACAAGCAGGATATGCTCAACCCATATGCAGTTGTGCATGTATATAGGGAAGCACATCCTGCACTTGTAGTCCGTTGCTAGGGGCAATCAACAGCAAAAAATGCATACTATGGAAGATGCCAGCAACGGACTACAAGTACCACAATGGACATCCTACATACGATAGCGATAATGTGGATGTGGAGAACAATCAAAAACATAACCATAGCAAAGACAGGTGCACTCTGCGGCAATACTAAACCCTCACACTGATAAAACTGAGAGGTTAGTTCAACACATCCTACTAGGAGGACATGTCTTAGGCTAGGTTCACACGACGACATTTGTCTCGTGACAAATAGGGCACAACTTCACTGCAACATTTGTCGCGCGACAATTTTTATAATGGGAGTCTATGGTGTCGCATTGCGACATGCTGCGACTGCGACGCGGCAGTCACAGAAAAACCCTTCTTGAATTTATTTTTTGAGACTGTCGCAGGCGCCTCCCACCTCCCATTGCAAGCATTGTTACCTGCTGGAGGTGAGCTGTCTGTGAGTCAGGCCTTACACTCCCGTAATGCTCAACGGCCCCTGGTATCGCCCATACGGCACAGGTAGTTAGAGTAATAGGTCCTCGGGCTACTTGAGAGACCTTGGCGCGGTGCCCGAGCTTAAGACATGTCCTCCTAGTAGGATATGTCGAACTAACCTCTCAATTTTATCAGTGTGAGGGTTTAGCATTACCGCAGAGTGCACCTGCCTTTGCTATGGTTATGTTTACGAAGTGACTTTGGACATAACATCCGGAACTTGCTGGTTACTAGAGATGAGCTACCGTAATTTCATATTTTGAAATTTGTTCATGCTTCGTTTACTGGTAAACGGTGAATTGCGTTATGGATTCCGTTACCACGGACCATAACGCAATTCTATGATGGAATGCCTTCAGAGACACTCCGTTATCCATTCCGTCATAATAGAAGTCTATGGGCTGCAAAACAGATCCGTTCCGTTTCCGTTATGCAGGGGAAACGGGAGAGATCCATTTTGCAGCCCATAGACTTCTATTATGACAGAATGGATAACGGAGTGCCTCTGAAGGCATTCCATCATAGAATTGCGTTATGGTCCGTGGTAACGGAATCCATAACGCAATTCACCGTTTACCAGTAAACGAAGCGTGAACAAATTTCATAACCTGAAATTCACTCATCTCTACTGGTTACCATACTTCCCAACTTTTAAAAAGCCTAAAGAGGGACAATATGTGCTATACTATACACCTAATCCCACCCAGTCCCTTTAATGCCCCCACATAGTAATTATTCCACCTCTGTGCCCCCTCACAGTAGTTATGCCCACATTGTGCCCCCTCACAGTAGTTATGACCAGATATGCCCCTTCACAGAAAGTAAGAAAAAAATTGAGGGACCATAAACCGTTTTCTAAGCTAAGTAAATGTGACTATGGTGTAAGAGTAGTTTCCTTCCTGGGTTATATCCATTCCTGTCTCCTCAAAGTTTCTGCATGGACCCCGCTAAAGCGCCAGCTGTAGTTGACTGGGCCAGGCCTACTTCTCTTAGAGGGGGTTCTCCAGGAATTAAGAAAATGAAAATACTTAAATATTACTTCATTATACTGGTGCAATGAAAAAAATAAAGATGCGGCACTCACCGAAAACTCTCTTTGCAGCTTTATTCACATTTAAAAATCAACGGCAATGCGGGCACAGCAAAGCTTAGAGGCAACAGCGGTTTTGCGCTTTCTCAAGCCATTGATTTTTAAATGTGAATAAAGCTGCAAAGAGAGTCAATAACTAATGAAATGTATTTGGGAATATATTTTTAATAACATAATACTTACATATTTTCATTTTCTTAATTCCTGGAGAACCCCTTTAAGGGCCTTCAACAATTCCTTCATTTTGCAAACTATTATAGAAAATCCATCAAAAATTTGATTGACTTAGGGTACTTTCACACTTGCGTTGCTGGATTCAGCAATCTGTATGCAAACGGATACCATTTGTAGACGGATCCGGATACAGATCCGTCTCACAAATGCATTGCAATACCAGTTCCGTCTCTCCTGTTGTCATCCGGAAAAACGGATCCGGTATTTATCTTCTTCACATTTTTAATGGTCTGCGCATGCGCAGACTGGAAGACCGTATCCGTCAATGCGGTAATTTTAATGCCGGATCCGGCACTAATACATTTCAATGGAAATTAATGCCGGATCCTGAACGGAATGCTGTTCATTCAGAATGCATTAGGATTAAACTGATCAGTTTTTTTCCGGTATTGAGCCCCTAGGACGGAACTCAATACTGGAAAAGAAAGTACCCTTAACCAGGAAGGGGGCAGATCTCCATTGGTCCCCTGATGCTCTGTCCACCTTTAAAACACTGAAATAAAGGTTCATTCACGCACCCATACTTATTCAGCCTGATGTCACCAAACATTTATTATTCAGGTGGATGGTTCTGAGGTAGGGGTGGGTGCAGTACTGTGTCAGGGTTCTTCTTCCTTAATTAATCTTCAGCCATGTGCATTTTTCTCGAGAAAATTTTCTTCTGCTGAGGGAATTATGATATTGCCAATCAGGAACTGCTGGCTATAAAATGGGCCTTTGAGGAATAGCGACATTTCTTTCTTCAGAAGATCACTAGAACCTGACATATCTGGACACTGCTAAGCGCTTGAATCCTAGGCAAGCCCACTGGGCCATGTTCTTCACCCCGTTTTAATTCTGTCACTTATCGTAGTGGGTTGGGTAATATGAAAGCGGATGCTTTATAACGTAGTTTTGGTACTGGTGATTTTAACAATACTGAACCTGGTAACATTCCTCCTTCAGGTATTGCTGTCGTTAAGGGCTCATGCAAGCAGCCGTTTTCCGGTGTTAGGCAGGCCACGTTTAATCTGAGGTATATTTTGACACTCTGCATTTCATTTTCCTCATACAGTAGAAAAAATACTTTAATAAATGTTATTTCTTCTAATTGCCCTGTACAACTCCACCTTCATCACTCTTTAACCCCTTCTACCACGTTTTTGTAGTTTTATCCATGCCTTCTTGGATCCATAATTCTTTATTTAAATTTTCCAAAAGACAAATACAACGCAGCCTTGAAAAAACAACACAATGCAGGTGGTCAGCGAAAATAGGTAATACAGAACCCGTAAAATACAGAATCTGCTGAAAATGAACATGAAAAAACAGTAATATGTCATACACAAAAGGTAAATACTAGAATATCAAACTGTATAAACGTGACAGGCGGAAACCGACTCATGAAATCACGCAAACATAGTAGCAAGAAATAAAATCATACAGCTTCAAACCACACAAACAATCAACAAGACACAAAAGGAAGGGGAAGACCAACCCAACACAGGAAGAAAGGGAGATAGAGGGAAAAAAAAAAAAAAACACCTTCCTGAGGAGCAACCCTTCAAGCTAGCAGAGCTAGATAATCCGACGTGGTCTGAAAAGTAAACCAGGAGTCCAGGTGGTAAGAAACTTTTTATGTGAACCCTTCAGAATAGCTGTAAGTTCCTCTATTACACGGATCTCCTCCACTTTTTGCACCCAACATCCAAGGGATGGCGGGGAAGAGGATTTCCATTTTGCAGGGATACATGACCTATCCGCAACCACGAGAAAGAGCAGACATGTTTTGCGTAGGGCGCTCATGGGAAGGTCGGAGGAGAGCAAGAGAAAAAGTCCAGGGGTCTTCGGAATGGAGAAGGAAAAGACCTTTGAAAGGATGCCGTCTCAGAAGCCACGTAGCCCGTGGCAGTCCCAGAAGACATGCCACAAGGACCCTGGAGCTGTCCCACACCGCCAGCATAGAGGGGAGGCTGATGGATACATTTTCTACAGACGGGTCGGAACATAATACCATCTGGAAAATAATTTGTATCCCGCCTCCTGAAATTTACTAGCCACTGAGACACTATGGATCATTTGAAAGAGTTTTGGCCAATGGTCAGGACGGATGTCAACCCCTAAGCCCTGTATCCACCTGTCTACGTATGGAGGGCAGTAATCCGAACACGGCGCCACCAGCAATTGATAGAACTCCGAGAGGGAATGTCTATATATGCCTGATCTGATACATGCCTTCTCAAAGGAAGTAAGAGACCTGTCAAACTCTGGGAAGGGATAGTAGAAAGAAAATGCGAGAACTGTCGCGACCTCCAGTGTCCGAAGGGACAGGGGTCCGAGATATTTAACATATTAGTATAAGTGAGCCATCTGCCTGAAGACCTGAAGAACGGGGCTCGGGACTTACCAGTAGTCTGCCATTGCACAAAAGGACCACCAGTACAACCCGGCGGGAAGCTGGGGTTACCCAAGATAGGGAACATGGGGGATGGGGCCTGCGAGATCGTGGAGATAGAGCTAGCCTTACGAAATTGTGATAAAGTAGGGCCAATGGTAGGATGAGAGGACAAAGTCAGCGAGATGGCCATCTCCACCCAAGGCAAATATGCAAGAGGAGATCTCGAGTAGAACTGTTCCAAGGAGACCCACTGTTTAAAAGTCGCATGTCGACCCCAGTTCACCACCCTCTGTAGCATGGAAGCCACATAGTATTTACGCAAGTCAGGAACCCCCAAACGCCCCTTTTCTTTCAGGATATGGAGTAGGGATCTCGCCAGTCTCGGTTTGCCATGTGCCCAGATAAATCTGAAAAGGTCACGGTGAGCAGTATCAAAGAAACTCAAGGGGATTTTAATAGGAAGGATCTGAAACAAGTACAGCAGACGTGGCAGGACATTCATCTTGAAAATAGCACAACGGCCAAACCAGGTATAAATTTCCTTAGACCATCACTTTAAATCATCCCTAATTGGGCCCAACAAAGGGACATAGTTTCTAGCATATACCTCTTTCAGATCCTTCAGAATAAAGGCGCCCAAACATTTAATAGCCCCCACCGTCCACCTAAACGGGAAGGAAGAAGCGAGGTCGGCCTCTAGGGAGGTCGGGAGGGAAACAATTAGGGCCTCCGATTTATGAAAGTTGATCTTAAGGTTGGACAGGGTGTGAAACGTGTTAAACTCCGCAAGGGTTTAGTTTTTATGGTGTTCACTATGAGGTAAAACTGACTTGTGCTCTTCATTCTCCATGTATAGTTTTTTCTTGTGCTTTAATACTGAAAAAAAAATCAAACTTTGGGAAAAAAAAAAATATTTATTGCCATATTCTGACCCCCATAACATTTTTATAGTTATGTCTACAGAACTGTGTTAGGGCTCGTTTTTTCTGGGACGATCTGTACTTTTTAGTCATATGATTTTGGTGTGTGTGAATTTTTGATCAATTTTTATTCAATTTGTTTGGGGAGAAGGGATAAAAAATGGCAAATTGGCCAGTTTGCTTTTTTTCCGCCATATAGCATAATTGGCCAGTTTGCTTTTTTTACGCCATATAGCATAATATTTTTATATTTTAATTGTATGGGCATTTTCAGATGCAGCAATTACTATAATGTTTAATTTTTTTATTATTTCTTTCTATTTTCATTTTGGGGAAAGGGGGGTGATTTGAACTTTTAAATTGTACTCAACCCCTAGGTGACTATGACATGCAATCATTGGATTGCAATTTGTATAAAGTAATGGAATTTTATCCAATACAATATTTCAATGCAAAGCTGGCACCTACAGGCCAAAATAGGAATATATCTGTAAAAGGCATCGGAGCCTCAGCAGGCCCTGGATTTTCACAGACAATGAACGGCTCCCCTGATTGCCATGACCAGCAGACTGAAGATAACGTCATTTTTCCTGCACGGTGGACGTTGTAAAAACAAAACTCAAAAAGCAATGCCAAGGTTGCTGTCTTTATTCTGCTTTCAAAAAAGCTAAATAAAGTGATCAAAAAGTTGTATGTGTCCCAAAATAGAACCAATGATGATGGCTACTCATCCTGAAAAAAAATAAGCCCTCACACAGCAACGTACTGGTACGGAAACCAATCCATCAAAATCTGCACTGTTAAAGCCAAAAGGTGGTCTTTCCCTTCTGAATCCTATAACATACCCAAACAGCAGTTTACGACCACATTCACGGCATTTCAGTGCCCAGTAGAACCCGCCTAACAATTTAAAGGGTGTAGTGAGAGTCTCAGATGGCAGAAGCTGGGCACAGCATATTGGGCCATATCTGTGGAAAACATGCAGTTTTAATTTTGCACAGTCCCCTAATTTCTGCAAAAGACCAGTAGTATCAAAATACTCACTCCACCCCTTGATAAATAACTTGAAGGGTGTAGTTTCCAATATAGGGTCACTTTTCGGGGGTTCCATTTATTATTTCATCCCAGAGAGTCTAAATAACCACATTGGGCCTCAGATGCGCATGGTGCTCATTTACTCCTGGATCCTGTGGTATATACAGGCAAAAGATTAGGGCCATATGTAGGATGTTTCTAAAACCTGGAAGAACTGCATAAAAATATAAGGACTTGCATTTCACACTGGCACACTTTGGGCACAACATATTGCGCAGAGAAATGGCAAGGGGTGTGGTTTCTAAAATGGGGTCACTTCTAGGGGGTGTCTTTTTTATATTTAACCTTAGAGGCTCTGCATTTGCCAGCCAGTGCTGTATAAATCACCAATGTACGCCTCAAATGCACACAGTGCTTATTCTCTTCTGAACTCTGTAATGTGACCAAACAACAGGGCAGGACCACATATGGAGAAGATGGGTAACAAATTGTGCAGTCCTTATCTCCTGTTACCCCTTATAAAAATGAAAAATCTGGGGCTAAACCAACATTTAAAAATTTTTTTTAAATTTTTCATTTTGACGGCCAAGGGTTTTTAAATTCTATTAAAAAAACTGTTGGGTCAAAGTGCTCACTACACCCCTTGAAAAATTCCTTGTGGGGTGTAGTTTACAAAATGAGGTCACTTTTTGGGGGTTTCTATTGTAGCAGTACCACAGGGTCTCTTAAAATGTGACATGGTCCCTGAAAACCATTCCAGCAAAATCTGCCCTCAAAAAGCATATTGCGCTCAGTAGTCAGTAGAAATTGCGTAACAAATTGTAGGGTCTTTTTTTCTCATGTTACCCCCACCTAAAAAATCTGGGGCTAAAGCAACATTTCATTGGAAAAAATAAATTTTTTCACTTTCATAGCCTAATGTTTTTAAATTCTAAGAAATGCCTGTGGGGTCACAGCACTCACTACACCCTTCAATAAATTCCTTTTGGGGTGTAGTTTCCAAAATGGTATCACTTTTTGGGGGTTTCCACTCTATGGCGACCTCAGTATCTACTCAAATGTAACATGGTACCCGAAAACAATTCCAACAAAATTTGCCCTCCAAAAACCATATGGTGCTCCTTCCCTTCTGATTTCTGTCGTGTACCCAAACAGCAGATTACGAACAAACATAGGGTGTTTCCATGTTCAGGAGAAAATGCTTAACAATATTAGGGATGCTTTTTTCTCTTGTTACCCCTTGTGAAAATGAAAAATAGGCAGCTTATACAACATTGTATTGAAAGTGTCTGTAAATTCTTTGAAATGCCCATGGTGTCAAAGCGGTCACTACACCCTCAATAAATTCCTTGATGGGTGTAGATTGCAAAATGGGGTCACTTATAAGAGGTTTCTACTATAGGAGTACCTTAGGTTCCAGCAAAATCTGCTTTCATAAAAACCATATGATGCTCTTTCCCTTCTGAGCCTTCTTTTTCTTCCCATAAGATATGTACCTCTCACAATCAGAATTTAGGATGCTTTCAAAAATATTTCATATCGTGGCTATATTTTTATTTTGGAGGACATTGTCCAAGTTAGTGAGACTAATAGCCTCTCTAAGCTGGTCAGATTTAGCTTTTTGGAAGTTCAGCGTTTTTGTGCCTCCCTAAAAAATAACTGAGATCCACAGGTTTCAGTTTTCCAGTCTATATCTGGGTAGTTGAAGTCCCCAATAATAACCACCTCATTATGATTTGCTGCCTCATCTATCTCATTTAGTAGTAGATTTTCTGTGGACTCTGGTATATTAGGTGGCTTATAACAAACCCCTATCAGTATCTTATTATTGTTTTTTCCTCCATGTATTTCTACCCACAGTGACTCCACATGTTCATGTCCCTCACTTATATCTCTCTCGGACTGTGGGCATTAGAAAGGACTTTACATAAAGGCAGACCCCTCCCCCTCTCCGGTTTTGACGATCCTTTCTAAACAAACTGTAACCTTGTACATTAACAGCCCAGTCATAGCTTTCATCCAGCCATGTCTCAGTTATTCCCATTATGTCATAATCATCCTCACACATCACTAATTCCAGTTCACCAGTTTTATTAGTGAGGCTACTGGCATTAGTATACAGTACATACAATTAGGAGGTTTTTGTTTATTTTTCACCCTACACATTTCCTTATGAACTATTCTAGTCCCTCCCTTCATTTCTCCCCCAGTTTCATTACCTTGCCCCCGGTCTCTTTCTTCCCCTCCTATAACGTAATTACCCTCCCTCCAAGTCCCTAGTTTAAACACTACTCCAACATTCTAGCCATCATCTCTCCCAACACAGCTGCCCCTTCCCCATTGACGTGTAGCCCATCTGTATGATAGAGACTGTGGCTGAGAAGTTGGCCCAGTTCTCTAGGAACCCAAACACCTCTTCGTACACCAGTTCTTGAGCCACTTGTTAACCTCTCTAATCTCCCACTGCTTTTCTGGTGTGGCTCATGGTACAGGTAGTATTTCAGAAAATACTACCTTTCAGGTCGTTGCCCTGAGCTTGTGACCTAAATCCTTAAAGTAATTTGTAAGAAGGATATAGCCTTAGATATCTCCGGACAGAAATTTCCAATAAAATTATAGATTAAACCCAGCTACATGAGGCTCCATTACTAAAGGTAATACTGGATAAAATAAAAACATGGAATAAATTACCTATCAATAATATAAGTAGAATCACATTGACTAAAATGATATTACTCCCACAAATATTGGATGTTCTAAACAATTAACCTATATAGCTAGGAGGAAAAAAAATTAGACATATAAGAAATATCTTTAATTAAGGAATATGGAAGGGGGTAAAGTTACAGTAAACAAAAAAAACTCTTCAGGGATAAGGGCTTGGCGACGCCAAACAATATTATCTTGCCTCGCAATTTAGAAATTTGCCAGAATGGTGTAACACAAATTTGGTCAAGTGATTTGATGATATAGGAAAAGATGGGACACACTCCATATTTTAATACTTAGAGTCAAAGGAGTTAGATATTGATTCCTCACCAATATTTTGATGCTACAGAGCATATGCATTTATGCTTTGGATTTCCAGTGCAATGCAAGAGTGAACTCCAAGGCAAACCTGCATCAAAATTCACAACAAAGTTACTATTTCCCTTCACAAGAGATTGTACTGGGAGCACAGGGAGCTGTCATGGCTGTCTGGTAATAGCTGCCAACAGCTCTTTGTACAGTATAGTCTGAAGGTAGAAAGGGGAGGAAGTGAATAAGCAAGGAGTAAAAGGATAGCTTGACTACTGTTGGGAGAGCTGGTCTGGCACCCTCATTGGGAATGCAGAGTGACGCATCCTGTGTGGCACAGTTCCCACACAACTAAGGCCGACTCTTAATATAATTTTAGCATATAGAAAAAGGGAGATACAAACTCAAGATCCAAATTTAAAACGCAATCCGAAATTTTAATAATAATGGCCTATATCCTCAGGATAGGTAACTAATGTCCCCACTGCCAATTGGCTGTTTGAAATGGCCGCCGCACTCCAGTGAGCTCATCGGTCACATGGCCAAAGCACAGCTCAGTTTCATTCAAGTGACTGAGATTTAATACCAAGCACAGCCACCATACAATCTATGGCACTGTGCTTCTAAGCTGTGAGGAGGCCGCAACATCTCTAAACAACTGATTAGGGTGGTGTGCTGGCATTCGAACCCCATTAATCTGATATGTCCTGAGGACAGGCCATCAATATCAAAATCCGGTATAATCCCTTTAATATTGGCCTTCTATACAAGATGATGATAATAACACGTATAAGTTTATCTGTGGTCAACATAAAACTGGTACATGATTTATTCATTTAAAGAACTGTACAAAGGATTAGGGGGTATTCTTTACAAGAGAAGGAATGGAATTTCAGACATCGGCAAAATAAAGGGTTCTTTACAGTTGTGAATAGAGTTGAGTGAAATGAACTTAGAATCCTAGATCCGCCGTCACTTCATTCAAAACTTCGTTTGAATGCTCTACGACAGGGATGCTAAATCTGCGGCCCTCCAGCTGTTGTAATACTACAATTCCCATCATGCCCTGCTGTAGGATTTTTGGGCATGCTGGGAGTTGTAGTTTTGCAACAGCTGGAGGGCTGCAGGTTAGGCATCCCTGCTCTAAGGAGATTCGTATTGGCACAGCATTCAAATGTATGGGCTCCGGCGAGGCAAATTTGTTATTCCCGTAATTCTCACGGTACTTAGGTGAATAACTTTGGGATTTGATTTTTAAACTTAAAAAAACATTTTAAAACATGTATCCGAAGTCGGCTTCGGTACCAAAGTACCAGTCGGTACTGTAGCCGACTGTGGATCCATGTTTTGAAATGGTTTTTAAGTTTAGAAAGCAAATCCCAAAGTTATTCGCAAAAGTCTCACAAGTCTTCGGGAATAACTGACTTCGCCTTGCTAGAGCCCATACATTTTAATGATGTACGGAGACCCATCTCTGTACAACATTAAAACACAGTTTTGAGTGAATTGACTTCCGATTTCGGATCTGAAGCTTGATTCGCTCAACACTAGTTGTGAACCTATGGAATGCCCAACTCCAAGTAGTAATGGCAGATACAAGGACAGCATTAAACAAAGGCTACAATCTTAATTTAATGGAATATCCTATGCAGCTTATACTAAAGTTGCATCTCCACAGGCAAATCACTGCTCTTATCGGTCATTCATTGGTTGGCATAGTCACATCTGACCATACTCTTACGGGATCTCCCACACATTTCCTGGATTAGGAAATAATCAGTCAGTGCTGTGTGATCTGTGTGCTCCTCATGAGAAAGTGTCCCATATGCTGTACATAGTAGAAGACACGCACTCTCTATAGGATTCCTCTGGATCTATCACATGTTTAGCATTAAATTATCAAACAAGTTTGTACATCTCCCCTTCATAAGCATAGAGGTTTGAGGAGGATTTTGTCTAATTCATTGTATATTGCTTATTCTATGGCATCCTTTTATTGACATTTTCTCCACATGGAGGGGTGATATTTGGATCCTGGAAGCGTTCTTTACGTAAAACCTGCATGAGAGAATCAGTGTAAATTTCTGAAGAACAGGAATCATTCTCTTGACTTCTGCATAAAATGGAGTCTTTCCACACATAGTATTTTTTTTGTGCCTGTCCGAAGGTTGATTTTTGCTAGATTCTACTATATGAGGATGAGGGTAAGATGTCTGACAGGCTTTATATCCTTGGCTGCGGCCAAGTACCTTATTTCAGAAAAGAGAACTCACACCATACCACTTAGAATTAGAGGGGTTATTTAATGAGTAATGTAATACTTTTTTAATTACAAAAGTATTAAGATCCAGGTGCTCATTTGAAAAATGTAGAATTTTTTTTTTGGGGGGACAACCCCTTTAAAGGGAATCTGTCACCTGCATATTACCCAATTTTTTTCCTAATAATCCAGGTGTAATAAATTACCTTATTTCGATATGTCTTCTTTTAATTGTGTCTTGTATTTTCTTCAAAAAAAGCTTTATCCCATATGCAAATTAGGCTGTAAGGAGCCCAGAGGGACGTTTTTCCTCTTCCAAGGTGCCCAGGAACGCCCCCCTGATGTGCCCGGCAAGGCAATCGCCGGCACTGCGCCTGCGCGAGATTTCGGGCTGCCGGCGAGAGGAGGATCAGGGATGTTTATGGCAGAGAGCGGATGTAGAGGGGGGGGGGGAGGCGATTTTACATGCTGGAGGTGTTCCTATTTTTCAAACTAAGTTGGGCCGGGCACATCAGGGGGCGTTCCTGGGCACCTTGGAAGAGGAAAAATGCCCCTCTGGGCTCCTTACAGACTAATTTGCATATGGGATAAAGCGTTTTTTTTAAAGAAAATACAAGACACACAATTAAAAGAAGACGACATATCGAAATAAGGTAATTTATTACACCTGGATTAATGGGGAAAAAAATTGGGTAATATGAAAATGTGGAATTTCTTATTGCTTACCCAAATAATACTTTAGACATTTATTCTCAGGGCCCAAACCCTTTATCATTAATAAAGTCTACAAGAATAGATTGTTACTTACCCAACAGATCCTGCTTCTCTGCTTCGGCAGGGATCTGTGTATCCAGTAGCCGCAGTGATGTAGTTGTCGTGGCAACTACATGTGACCATTGAAGCCAATCACTCGCCTCTTCTTCTTTGTAGCAGCCTCCCCTCGCTGAAATCGGGGAAGCTGTTACACTGTACTAATAGGCCGGAGCTTGCTTGAGGCTTCGATACCTATTAGTAGTATATCCGAATGCAGGCCTGCAGGTGGGAGCACCGCACTGGAATATACTGGAATATGTCCTCTGTAATGAATATAAATTCATCTCTTAAGACAAATCCAATGATTGCATTGGACAAATCCAATGAGTGTTTAAACTAGGGACTGGGGGGAGGGTAATTACATTATAGGAGGGGAAGATAGTGCAGATAGAGACAAGGGGTGAGGTAGTGTGACTGGGGGAGGAATGGAAGGGGGGACTAGAACAGCTCAGAATGAAAGATGTAGGGTAAAAAATACACATAAACCTCTCGAATATATGTATACTAATGCCAGAAGCCTGACTAACAAGACTGGTGAACTGGAATTAGTGATGTGTGAGGAGGACTATGACATAGTGGGAATAACTGAGACATGGCTGGATGACAGCTATGACTGGGCAGTTAATATAAAAGGTTACAGTCTGTTTAGAAAGGATCGTCAAAACCGGAGAGGTGGAGGGGTCTGCCTCTATGTGAAGTCGTGTCTAAATCCCGTAATTCGAGAATACATCTCTGAGGGACATGAACATGTGGAGTCACTGTGGGTAGAAATACATGGAGCAAAAAACAATAATAAATTACTAATAGGAGTCTATTATAAACCACCTAATATACCAGAGTCCACAGAAAATCATTACTAAACTAGATAGACGAGGCGGCAAATCATAATGAAGTCGTTATTACGGGAGACTTCAACTACCCAGATATAGACTGGGAAACTTAAAGCTGTACATCCCATAAAGGAAACAGGTTCTTGGCAATAGCCAAAGACAATTATCTTTCCCAACTGATTCAGGACCCCACTAGAGGGACGGCCACACTGGACTTAGTATTAACCAATAGACCTGATAGAACATCAGATGTGCAGGTTGGGGGACACCTAGGAAATAGTGACCATAAAGTAATAACCTTCCAATTATCCTTCAAACAAGAGTTTCTAAAGGGAGTAACAAAAATACCAAACTTAAAAAAAGCACAATTTAGCCAACTAAGCGAGGCCATAGGCCTAACTAACTGGGACAAAGTCCTCAAAAATAAAAATACAACCACAAAATGGGAGATTTTTAAAATCATTGTAACATCTAATTGTGAGAGGTACATACCTTATAGGAATAAAAGGCTAAGGAACAATAAGAAACCAATGTGGATAAATAGAACCGTAAAGATAGCAATAAATGACAAAAAGAAAGCATATAAATCACTAAAACAGGAGGGGAGCCAGGAAGCACTGATAAACTATAAGGAAAAAAATAGAATATGTAAAAAACTAATAGAATTTGCTAAACTAGAGACCGGGAGATTAATTGCCAAAGAGAGTAAAACTAACCCTAAAATGTTCTTTAATTATATAAATAGTAAAAAATATAAATCTGAAGGAGTCGGCCCTCTACATAGCAATGAGGGGGGTGTTGCAGAGAGCGACGAGGATAAAGCAAAACTATTAAATATTTTTTTCTCCACTATATTCACTGAGGAAAATAAACTGTCAGATGAAATGCAGAGTGTAGAAGTAAATTCCCCATTAAAAGTGCCATGTCTGACCCAGGAAGAAGTACAACAACGACTTAAAAAGATTAAAATAGACAAATCGCCTGGACCGGATGGCATACACCCCCATATCCTAAGGGAATTAAGTGATGTCATAGCCAGACCTTTATTTCTGATATTTACAGACTCTATACTGGGAGTGTTCCACAGGATTGGTGCATAGCAAATGTGGTGCCAATATTCAAAAAGGGTCCAAAAACAGAGCCTGGAAATGATAGGCCGGTAAGTTTGAAGGGTTTCTAAGAGATGCTAACTTGGAGTACGTCAATGAAAATAAGAAACTAACGCCATATCAGCATGGCTTCATGAGGGATCGGTCATGTCAAACGAATTTAATCAGTTTCTATGAGAAGGTAAGTTCTAGACTTGACAGCGGCGAATCAATGGATGTCGTATATCTGGACTTCTCCAAAGCATTTAATAAAAGGTTAGTATATAAAATGAGAATGCTCGGAATGGGAGAAAATATCTGTATGTGGGTAAGTAACTGGCTGAGTGACAGAAAACTGATTGTGGTTATTAACGGTAGATACTCAGATTGGGTCACTGTCACTAGTGGGGTACCTCAGGGGTCAGTATTGGGCCCTATTCTCTTCAATATGTTTATTAATGATCTTGTAGAAGGCCTGCACAGTAAAATATCAATTTTTGCAGATGACACTAAACTGTGTAAAGTAATTAACACTGAAGAGGACAGTTTTCTGCTACAGAGGGATCTGGATAGATTGGAGGCTTGGGCAGAGAAATGGCAGATGAGGTTTAACACTGACAAATGTAAAGTTATGCACATGGGAAGGAATAATGCAAGTCACCCGTACATATTAAATGGTAAAACACTCGGTAACACTGACATGGAAAAGGATCTAGGAATTTTAATAAACAGCAAATTAAGCTGCAAAAACCAGTGTCAGTGCCCGTAATGAGAACATAGTCCTACCACTTTACAAATCACTAGTAAGACCACACATGGAGTACTGTGTACAGTTCTGGGCTCCTGTGAACAAGGCAGACATAGCAGAGCTGGAGAGGGTTCAGAGGAGGGCAACTAAAGTAATAAATGGAATGGAGCAACTACAGTACCCTGAAAGGTTATCAAAATTAGGGTTATTCACTTTAGAAAAAAGACTACTGAGGGGAGATCTAATAACTATGTATAAATATATCAGGGGTCAGTACAGAGATCTCTCCCATCATCTATTTATCCCCAGGACTGTGACTGTGACGAGGGGACATCCTCTGCGTCTGGAGAAAAGAAGGTTTGTACACAAACATAGAAGAGGATTCTTCACTGTAAAAGCAGTGAGACTATGGAACTCTCTGCCTGAGGAGGTGGTGATGGTGAGTACAATAAAGGAATTCAAGAGGGGCCTGGATGTATTTCTGGAGTGTAATAATATTACAGGTTATAGCTACTAGAGATGGGTCGTTGATCCAGGGAGTTATTCTGATTGCCTGATTGGAGTCGGAAAGGAATTTTTTTCCCCTTAAGTGGGGAAAATTGGTTTCTGCCTCACAGGGGTTTTTTGCCTTCCTCTGGATCAACTTGCAGGAAACAGGCTGAACTTGATGGACAAATGTCTTTTTTCGGTCTTATATACTATGTATGTTATGGTCACTTAGGGTGACTTATATAAAACAAAAAACTGGTAAGGTGCTATAAGATAATACACATAAATCATGCTAGTATAAGGGCATATCTCTGAGAAATTGATAACTAAAATCAATCTTTATTAATAATTCTTGGATGGGTACTTGTACAAAGGTACTGGTGAAACAAAAAAAAAAGGGAATTAATGATAAAATCAATGTCCTAAATGGTATAAAAAAGGTACAAAAAATGGGCGGCCAGGACCAATTGCCTGGGGTTGATGAACTTTCCCTATTTGACCCTCAATATCCCTCACCTTAGGGACACCACCAAAAGCTAGGGGCTCCCTGTCCTAGTTCCTTTACCTGAAAGCCACCCTACATAGGATGAAGATTTAATTATATATCAGGAGGTAATTTTGCACCCATAGGGATATTGAGGGTGAAATAGGGAAACTTCACCAACCTCTGGCAATTGGTCCTGTCCATCCATTTTTTGTACCTTTTTTATACCATTTAGGGCATTGATTTTATCATTAATTCCCTTTTTCTTGTTTCACCAGTACTTTTGTACAATCACCCATCCAAGGATTATTAATAAAGGTTGATTTTAGTTATCACGCCAATTTCTCAGAGATATGACTTACTGGTATATAAAAGTTCAAATCCCTCCACTTTTATCAAAATAAAAATAAACAATTATAAAAAAAAAAACAATAATAGCCATCGTTGTGTCCAAAAATGCCCGTAATATAAAAATATTTATCCCATGTGGTAAATGGAAAAAAAAAAATCAAAATGGCCAATTTGTCATTTTTTTTTTTTATCACTTCACCTTCCCCCAAAAAATTCATACACGTCCAAAATAATTTGTACTTACCTTGCTCCCCGGTCGCTTCTGATGCCAGCATGGCTGCCGCTGCATCTCCTCTTTGAACAAATGAAAACATCCGGCGTCGGGAAGAAGGCAGCCAATAGCAGGCTGAGACAGGAACAAGCCTCCCTAGCATCACCCATAATGCTAGGGAAGCTCGTTCCCGTCGCAGCCTGCTATTGGCTGCCCCCCATTCCCGACATCAAGGCGACGCAGGTGACAGGGAGAGAGGTAAGTACTATCTAGGTGAGGGGCCCGGGCATATGGGGGGGGGGGGGCAATTATAGGTCTTGGATAACCCCTTTAAGTTATCCATAGCCCTGACAGTTGTTTGAGATGGCACTAGTGCTCATGTGAGCGACGCTGCCTTCTCCATGCTTACCAATCACAGCGCCATACATTGTATAGCTTAGTATCGCGCTCAGCCCCATTCACTGCAATGGGGGTGAGCTGCGCCTAGGCCACGTGACCGATGAATGTGTTGTCATTGGCATAGGAAAAGCTGAGAGAAGGCCGTAGAGCTACTGCAAGCGCCACTACCTTCTCGAACAGCTGATCGGTGGGGGTCTCGGGTGTCGAACCCTCACCAATCAGATACTGTTGACCTATCAAGTGGATCGGTTATTAGTATTTATGTCTCGGAAAACGCCTTTAACTCATAAACAGGTAATGATAGTTCAAAACTGACTCTTCTAGTGCTTTGAGTAAATTCTACCCAAGAATGATATATGACAACTGAACAACCTAAGCTGAATTCAATATGGCAGATGTCAAAATGGTGGCCAAAAATGTTTCATCCACCAAATTATTATGCAGTTATTTTCTACAAATAACATCAATTAAAAGGGACTTTTTTCTCACCCTCTATGTATGCATTAGACAGTGTAGTACCTGTAGAGAACCAGCAATATTTAAAAAATGCATTGTAGGCATACTGATGTCCCCTGGATTGGCCAGAAGACAGACCTGTAGAATGAAACACTGAAAAGTGTGTATGTTAATGCAACTTTATTTAAAAGTGGAATCTTCTTAGAACTGCATCAGGGGTCAGTTTAACCATTATTCGGGTAGTGTTTAAGAAAGGATTAAAAATACAAACTTAAAAAGTACGAAAAATACAGTACACAAAGTCATAGCAGCAGCTGGCAGACCAATCACATCTGGTTTTGTCAGTGCTCAGACACATTGTTCACAGTTAATAACACGACATTATATTCACACTACATGCAATTGTATGAACATTAGGACAAATACACAAAACACACAGACAGACATTTCATCTAGTGTTGCCAATTTTGAACATGAAAAAATATTCGTAAAAATGTGCAATTAAAGCATAGGATTAAAAATGTAAGAAAAGAAATGGAGATCACAGTTATTTTGCATACTAATGTGAATTCACAGTAGAGTTGAAGAGGTTATTTTTTGTGTGTTACAATCGTATGCTTTGCATGCAGAACGGATTTCACAATATTAGACAATTTAACAGTCATCTTCATTTTATGGAAGAAAAAAAAAAGCTCCATCCTACATTAACATTGGCCTCATAGTCAGCAAATGTACATCTTTGGAAAATATCTTCATTATATTTTTCTGGTTTTACTTTTTTTTTCCTGTAGAAAATATGTTGCTACTTTAAAACAGTAAAAAGCCGGGAATATGCAGCTCTTGATTCTGAATACTAAAGGTCCTTTTACTTGGACTGATGATCTGGCAGGAATGAAGCAGACATTCCCGATAACTGCCTTTAGGGATCGGGGCTGTGATCACCTTCACAGAGTGAGAACGAGGGACGGCAACTGCGATTGCTCGTACTTATACAGCTGCACTGCTTCTGGGCAGCAGATCTCTGTTTAGACCGCATGATCCCAGAAACGATAATTTAATTGCCTCCCTGATCGACAGTTTCACCTAATGAACAAACGTTTTGCTCGTTCATTGGGTGATCGGCTGCACCTTTAGACATGAAGATTATCGGGAACGAGCTCTTGCAGGAACATCCGTCCCCCATAACCTGTCTATTGGGACATGTAAACCCGCCATTACATGCAGCAATAACCTCCGCTCTATGAGGACAAGTGATCGCTGTACCTACACTGCAGAACCTTGTTTAGACAGTACGATCTGCTGCATAGGAACAATGATTTTTGGTGCTGGCAGAACGACACCTTTTACAGAAGCCAATTATTGAGAATGAGCGTTATACAAATTCTCATCTTCCATAATCTGCCAGATCATTGGTCCGTATAAAAGGACTTTAATGCAGGTATTATGTACTCCATTCAGTGAAACAGTTTAGATTTTCAATGGGACCTGCACTTCTCTGACCACCTTGAAAAGGCATAGAATGAAGAGAGAGATGGACATGCATTTGTACAACTCTTTCCATTCATGTCTGTGGAAAAAGCTGAACAGCCATACTTGACTGCTTTTATAACTTCCATTAAGGTAAAAGGAGACAGAAATATACTGCCATGTGTCCCTTTGGAATCAATAGGCGGCAGCTGCTTTACCAGGTGGGTTAGGTGACTGCAGTACTTCGCATATGTGAGCGCCCCAGAGTCTAAAACCTGGCACACAATGCAGTTTGGGTACAGTTCATATATGTCCACACTGGTACAGGATCAAAAGAGTAAGTTTAGAACTTTTCTTTTTGACTTTAGAATCCACTCCTGTCTTTTTGCTTTAATGAACTGTACCAAAGCTGTACTGTGTATGACCATAACCTAAAGAAAAGCAGGGCGGCATGAGAGATAGGCTGTAAACAAGCCAATCCGGCTCACAGCCCAATGTTGTCATCCAAAATCAGATCCATCAACAACAGTTACTCTCTTTGGTGGCTCTATCCAAGAAAACACTGAAGTGGATTGTCATTTTAGGCTAAGTGTTATCACAAAGCACAAAAAGAAAACCCTGCTTTATTGGAAAACAGGTAGCAAAACAAGTTAAAAAACTGAACAGTAATAAAATGGCTAAAAATGTAATGAAGATATATTATACAGATACAGATATTCTATTTACTGACATATCTGATAAGCAAAGGTTATTGAGCTCATAAGTCCCACAAACTCCAAAAACAAAAGGGGGCGCAGTGCTTTGTGGAGTAGAAGCTGAGACTGCTGTTCTCCATAGCTTACTGTATATGGAAACCCTTGATGTGCATTACACAATCAAAAATGTGGCGGAGCCTGACATATCAGAAAACTACAACTATCAATAAACTAAAATGAAGTCAAATGCTACACGCTGTAGTCAGTCATAAACCTCATAATATCCCTAACACAATCCCACTACAAAAGGTTGATTCAGGTAATGGACTAAAGGCTTTGCTTTGGTTAACTTCGCAATGAATTGAAAAAAAATGAAAATGTAGAAGTAGTAGTTATGCAACTAAAAGCAGGACACAGTATTCGGTACGGCAGTGCAAAACAGAAATTTTGATAGTATTCTTCAATATGCCATTGCCTGGATTGCTGATATTTTTTTCTGCAGTGTATGTGCTATGTTCAAGAAATCCATCTTATTACATATGTATGTCATTTATAAAAGTGCTACCAAGTGCAAAGCAGAGAAACACAACTTCATTCTAGGGAGAATGGTTCCACACCAACATTTTAGCCTATTCCTCCTTTATACCAGTGTGTGACAGGATGTGCTGCTCTCTGACATCCGCCCTTTATTACATTTGCACTTTTACAATTCTACATTCGAGTAATTTAGTATTGAAATAATCTTGAGAAACTGCTAATTAATGCATCAGGGTGAAACCACTGGGTCAGTGAAAGTGTTACATTCATACAATTAACAACCAGTTTGTTAAGGCATCGGATTATTAAGCTGTATTAACTTGTCACATACTGAAAAACTTTCACTCCTTTCATTAACTGAAAGACCTGCATGTCTTCTCCGCGTCGCAGGCACTTCTGATATTAATTTTAAAAGCTGTGAGCAAGCATTAAGGCTGCAAGGAGTGGAGGAGATTTCACAAAAAGTGTGTCTTTAGTTGGATGCTTGGGGAACCTTGTCCCCCTCCCCTGATAACAAGAGGTTTAGGTTTGAGGCTTTCTTGATTGCCTCGAAGAGCAGCCTCTAGGCGAGAGCGTAGTGCTGTGGAAGAATTCATTAGATGACGAAACTGATCCGGATGGCAGGCGCCAAACGTCGTAAGATTTTGAAGGCCAAAGTCATGAAGAGCTCTGGAGCATGGCGATGCAGAACAGAGTGCATTTTCATCCAAAAGAAAAGAGATGAGTAGATGGAATACCATAGACACAATGAGAGGACCTGCAGAACAAAAAGATAACAAGACTTACTAATAACATCAAAACCAGAAACTAAAAACAGCTTGCTAATATATATATATATATGTAGTATCTCACAAAAGGGAGTACACCCCTCACATTTTTGTAAATATTTTATTCTATCTTTTCAGGTGACAACACTGAAGAGCTGACACTTTGATACAATGTAAAGTAGTCACTGTACGGCTTGTATAACAGTGTAAATTTTATTTCCAGTAGTTTAGATATTATTGGCTGTGTGTTGAGCTATTTTGAGGACGCATTAAATTTACACTGCTATACAAGCTGTAAAATATTTACAAAAATGTGAGGGGTGTACTCAGTTTGGTAAGATAATGTATATATACATACATACACTACTCACAAAAACTTAGGGATATTTGGCTTTCAGGTGAAATTTATCGAAAACGTGAAAAGTTCACGCTACAGTCATATTATATCATGAGAGTCGGGCATTTAAAGGGTTTCTGTCACCAGGATTACACATTATAAGCTGTCTGACATTAGCTATGTGCTAACGTCAGATCAGCTTGATAATGTGCTTTATATGTATTTCTGATGTATATTTAGGCTAAAAAACGTCTTTTTATAATATGTAAATTAGCCTCTAGGAGCAGGGGGGGCGTTGCCCCTGCTCCTAGAAGCTCCGTGCGCCAACCTGCTGCCACGCCCCTTCTTTCTTTGATTGACAGTGCCGGGCAGCGATCCTCTCCTGCCTCCGGCACTGTCTCCCTGCTAAATCCTGCGCCGCCGCTCTGTATTCGGCACAGGCGCGGTGAGCTGAGGACGCTGGTGCCTGCTGTCCTCAGCTCACCGCGCCTGCGCCGAATACAGAGCGGCGGCGCAGGCTTAGGATTTAGCAGGGAGACAGTGCCGGAGGCAGGAGGGGATCGCTGCCCGGCACTGTCAATCAAAGAAGGGGCGTGGCAGCAGGTTGGCGCACGGAGCCTCTAGGAGCAGGGGCAATGCCCGCTCTGCTCCTAGAGGCTAATTTACATATTATAAAAAGACGTTTTTTAGCCTAAATATACATCAGAAATACATATAAAGCACATTATCAAGCTGATCTGACATTAGCACATAGCTAATGTCAGACAGCTTATAATGTGTAATCGTGGTGACAGAAACCCTTTAAGTAGAAGCAGTAATGGTGATTTCCTCACCTCAAACAATTTATTGAAACACAAGCCAACAACAGTGGTGGGTATACCCCCACAAAAAATGTTAATGTCGCAATAACTTTTTTCCACTGAAAAGTTTTTTTTACAATGGAAAAAAGGTGTGTATTTTTTGTAACTTTGAATAACAACCTGATAGGAACACACTGCAGGCAGGCCTGGGGCCATCATTAGGCCCCAGGTTGCCATGCGAAGACATCTGCACCCTGTGATCTCATTCACAGGGTCCTGCTGGGAGAAAGAGGGAGCTCCATCCCTCTAAAACACTTAGATGCTGCAGTTTCTACTGACCGGGGTTAAACGGCCCAGATCAGCGTTTCTGCCGGTCCAGGCCATTAGACCAGAAGCCTGGCTGTCACGGAGAGCGCTTAGAATAGGTGGCGGTCTAGCCTAAGACCCCTTAGTGATCACCGTAAAAAGGCATGTGGGTGGTCACTAAGGGGTTCAAGTCTAATATTATTAATAACTTAATAATAGTTAATATTAATTATAATAACACTCTGCTTGCATTGCAAGATCTGCATTTCAATCAACATACTGAGGCAGGGATCAACAACCTTCGGCAATCCAGCTGTTCCAAAACTACAACTCTCAGAATCCTTCACTTCAATGGGAGTTAGAAGAACAGCCAAGTAAGTGGTTTCACAGCAGCTGGAGTGCTGAAGGTAAACTGTGGTACAAATTAAGATGGAGCATGGTAAAGCAGGACTTATCCTAATGATAAAAAATATCAATGATTACCAAAAGCTGTATCTATAAAGCACGAATCTGACACTTACGGTTCTCTTCCACACTGGCACTGATAAGAGCCTGCAGCAGTCGCACACCTTCCTGCAGGACTAAAAGCTCAGCCTGGCTTTGAGGTTTTCTGCTATCAGCATGACTTAAATGATGTACGACACGAGGTGCCAAGTCACAAATATATGGGGCAACAACATTATGAGCAGGATGCTGGAAAATCGACAAGATCAGCCGGTAGCATTTCAACTGCTCCTAAAAAAAAAACATTAAATGTGAAATTCACAAGATTAGAAATGGAACTTGACATTACACTGCGGCTCTATTAAAACTATCTACTATTACATTGGTACATTTTATTCGACTTTTATCGGACTCTGCATTTGCTCTTTTTTGAAATGTTGCAGTTGACCACATTCTCTTGCACAAAATAATTTATTTTGTCGCCCTTGAAACAGACTTTAACGTGTAACTGCCGTTCTAGTTTTATTTGTGTAATGTGTAGTGGCAGTGATACTGACCATTTCTGTAATATACTTTAATTATTGAAATCATACATTTCTATTAAAAAATATCTCTAAAGTGGCCCATTTAGAGCCTTAGCAACGCTCCTTCTGTTTACATAACACATTCGGTGCTGAGCGTGTCTCCACAATTATGAAGACAGATGGGCGATGCTAAGGCTCAAAATGGGCCACTTTAGAGCTATTTTTCTAATAGAAATGTATGATTTCAGTAATTAAAGTATATTACAAAAATGGTTATTATCACTGCCCCTATACATTACACAAATAAAAATAGAATGGCAGTTACACTTTAAAGTAATTAGCATTTCTAAGATCCATACCACTGCAGAAAGAACTTCTGCACACTCTAAGGCCCCTTTCACACGGGCGTGATTTCTGCGCGGGTGCAATGCGTGAGGAGGACGCATTGCACCCGCACTGAATCCGGACCCATTCATTTCTATGGGGCTGTGCACATGAGCGGTGATTTTCACGCATCACTTCTGCGTTGCGTGAAAATCACAGCATGTTCTATATTCTGCGTTTTTCACGCAACGCAGGCCCCAAAGAAGTGAATGGGGCTGCGGGAAAATCGCAAGCATCCGCAAGCAAGTGCGGATGCAGTGCGATTTTCCCTCATGGTTGCTAAGCGACTGGACCCGATCTTCATTATTTTCCCTTATAACATGGTTATAAGGGGAAATAATAGCATTCTTAATAAAGAATGCTTTGTATAATGAGGATTAAGGGGTTAAAAATAAAATACTTATCTCCTCTCTCCTTTATTCATTAGCTGCGGTCTAAAGCATCTGTGATGAGGTCACTGAGCTCATTACATGGTCCAACACCATGTGATTGGACCATGTGACGTCACTACAGGTCCTTTAGACTGCAGCTAATGCTTGAAGAGAGAGGAGAGATCGGCAACTACGCGATCAAGTGGCTAAGGTAAGTTAAGTTTTTTATGTTCAACTCCCTAATCCTCATTCTACTAAGCATTCTGTATTGAGAATGCTATTTTTTTCCCTTATAACCATGTTATAAGGGAAAATAATAAAATCTCCAGAATACTCAACCCGAAACCGGACTTCAGTGATGAAGTCCGGCTTCGGGTCTGGGTACCAAACATGGCGATTTTGCACACGCGCGGAAAAATCGCGCACATTCCCGCAACGCACCCGCATCCTATCCGGGCGTCAAACGTGACGCCCGTGTGAAAGAGGCCTAAGAAGTTAATAAAGGTAAAAACTGAAAGAAATGCCCATTAGCTTACATTAGGGTCCTTGCTGTCAGTGCAATAACGAAATCTCCGTATACAGGCATTCTGCAATCCAGGCTCACACATCACCTCTGGATTAGCGGACAGAAGGAATATTGTTAAAGCAGTCAGCAGGGCTATTCTGTCCTTTTCTTCATCTGGAAAAAATTATAATTATAAGCAAGTCTTAGATGCGAGAATTTGGTTTGGAATTTAAAGAAGGCATACCTGAATCCCAGAACTGAAGTGTGGTGGATGCAGAACTGTGCAGAAGACTGTTCCACGAGGCTCTGGTCTTCTCTACTCGCGACATTGGAGATGACACAATAGCTTTTAAGGCTTGCAAAGCAGAGGTTACTGCTAGGGACAGACGCCCATCAGGGCATTTTTCAGATGCGTACTGTAAAACACCCACCACTAGGTACAGCAGAGTAGGAAGGACTGACACGCTGCCTGTGGAAGGAGATTAGGATATATAGCGATTATATAGGAGACTGATACCAGGATCTGAATCCAACAACCAACCTACCTTATCTATATCGCTCTCATTTGTCTAATTATTTATCTTTGTCATCTATCTAATTATCTGTCTTATCTAATCTCTCTCTTCAAATCTACCTATCTACTACTATCTAATCTATTTTCTGTATCTTGTCTACAGATGTAGCAGGGGTTAACACTCAAATCCTTAACTCAAATTTCTTGGCTCATCGCGTTATCTTGAAACAAAAGCCATTAAAAAGCAATTGCTTAACGCGTTTAGTTACATTTAGTTTAGATAACGCGTCTCATAAAGCATGAGTGGTAACCGCACTACATCCGTATTTATCTATTCTATCTAACAATGAAAATCCACGGCACTCCAAAATGTAAGATGAACACCCATGTCTTTGCAAAGCTACGGGTGAATAAAGTTCACTTGTTGTTCATCTTACATTCTGGAGTGCCATGAATTTTCTTCGTTTTATGGTTGGGCCCAGGATCAAGGTTGTACACACTGGCACCCATTATTTTAGTCTGCTGGAGTTGTGCTGCCTGTTTCCCTATTAGTTTTTATTCTATCTAGATATCTATCTAATCAGTTTGCAGTCTGAACATAAACTGGTCACACACATTAAAGAGCTGTTGGCAGCAGGCTTGTTCAGCCGACAGCTATCTCTCCCAGTCCTCCCATACACATGCATGCTCAGCTGTAAAAACTCTGTAGAATGTTTAAAGACAATCTGCAGTCTACGGGCATCATATATGGTGGTCTACAGTTTTCCAACATGCTACAGGGGTACATACTATGATTATGTTGCCTTCCCTGGGCCTGCTGTTTGTATAAACAATTTAGCCTAGGAAAGTACATTAGGAAATTATATAAAAATCAGTTCCCTCACATATAATCGTAAATACCCCTAAGCCTAAATCACATTTTAAAGGGGTTATCTGGGAATTATTTTTATACTCATTGCAATGCAATGTAACCTGTTTTTATAGGTGCTTTCATGATATTTAGGGAGCATTCACACGACCGTATAAATGGATCCGCATCCATTCCGCAATTTTGCGGAACGGGTGCGGACCCATTCATTTCAATGGGGCTGCAAAAGATGCGGACAGCCGACCATGTGCAGTCCGCATCCGTTGTTCCGTTCCGCGGCACCGCAAAAAATATAGAGCATGTCCTATTCTTGTCCGCAACAAGAATAGGCACTCTATATAACGTCGGCCATGTGCAGTCAGCAAAATGCGGAACGCAAACGGCCGGTATCCATAATTTGCGGACTGAAAAACACTTACGGTCGTGTGAATGCACCCCTATTCTCAGGATAGCTCATCAATATCAGAATTGTGAGGGTACAACTCTTGGCACCAACGCCAATCAGCTGTTTGAAGGGGCCGTGGTGCTCATGCCGTGTCCTCTTCAACGTTAACCTGTATGCCATCCACACTGTAGTGGCGGTGCAGTGTGATTACAGCTTCTTCTCCCGTTCACTTCAATGGGAGGTGGGGTGGGGAGTGATAACTTATTACAGTATGAGTAGCTTATTTTATTCCTTAGTAACCCCTTTAAGGAGGTTTTGTCACAAAGTACAGTCTGCGTTTTTCAAACCAGCACCTGGATCTAGATACTTTTGTAATTGCATGTCATAAATTTACTAGTCAGTAAGCTATCCAATAAAATGTATCTATATAGCGCCACCTGCTGTTAGTTCTTTTCCTTATTTTTTTTTTGTCCGTCTCACTGAGCAGGTCGCACGCCCTCAGGATACATCTTCAACTGCCACTGGCAAGATGTTCTGTTAGAAGCTGTGGCAATTACGGGAAGAGAGCTGCAGCAGAAAGCACACATCCCCTGAGCTGCCAGGCTGAAGATAATCTAGCAGAGCAATTGGACAGTGAATATGGACATCTCTAGAACCATGTTAAAAACTTTTTTTTTTTTTTTAGAAAGGTATTGTTATGTGATCTATGATTTCTGATTTTCATGTTTTACATGAATCATGGAATAACCCCTTTAAGTAGTCAGCAAGTCAACAAGTGCATCCAAGTTCGACAATGTTTTTTTACTCACCTTCTGGAGAACACAGAGACGGCAGCTCTGCTAGAATGCTGAGAGAAGCAGAAATTAGCAAGTTTGAATCATGTGATAGAGGTTGCTTTGTTGCATGTCTTCCAGTAATACTTCCTGAGAGGCGAGGACTGAGCTGGGGTAATTGCCTGATGAGGATACAAAGGCATAACTCCAATGCAGCAAGTACTAGGGAACGCCCAGCCACCAAGCCACCAGTATCATGTCCTTCCCCAAACTCTGGCAATGTCTCCTTCTCCTCAGCGCCATCGTCGACTAAATGAAAATGGAAACAAATCAAAACCACTGAAATCATGAACACTGATGTCAATAAAGTTATGCTGACCCTGAAACATACAGTATTTTTTCTGTTCCCTAGACATCTTCAGTTAATGATCATGTCTTTTAAATGTCCTGCTCCGATACAAATTTCCACAAACAAACTAGTTAAATTATAGTACAACGAGTCTTCAAAAGACAACTGAACATGATTATGGGGGCGGCCATCTTGCCTGAGCTGCTGTTAACAGCATTTAGAGAGATGCTTTACAGCAGTCAACATGGACCATAGACACAGCAGCCTGGACGTATTGACTCCTACAGGAGAGTTTTCTAGGCATGTTCTGTGACCTGTGAAGAGGTCAGGAGGGAGTAGATAAGCTTTGACATCACCTACTTTGAATGGTGGATCCTGTGTTATCTATACTATATATAGAGGTGTTATTTCTCATTGTAATCCTGCCTGTGGTGACTGTTGAAAAGTCATCTGTACAGACCAATAACTAAGGCGCAGTCTGCGTCATCTGCAGTTGCCTCCACTTCTGGGTTCATTGACGTCACCGGTGCATGCGAAGTAATCATCTTCGGGGCTCAGCAAGCAGCAGAAGATGTGGTACACACGCACCATGCTAGGAAACCAGTGCGCAGGTGCGAGAAGAGATCTACGCTAGACTCACGTGTAGCACTGTCAATCTAAGGGGAGGGGGGCGGGTTTATAACGATGGAGGCATCAATTTAAACCGCTTAAGCCTGGTTTCTGGTTCGTTAAAATAAAAGTGTTTGTTTCTCCTGAACGCTGGCACTGACAATCAAAAGAAAGGTATTGATTTACTAAGCTTCAACAACTCTATCAGGCTATATGCCTGGTTGAATAGGGTTGATCCTGCAGACAGAGGCACTTTAATGGACACCAACAGACAGGGGGTGTGATGAGGAAATGGTATATCTTTCAACTGCTTCCATTACATTATACACTGCTCATATCCATGGACACGACCACCCAGTAATCCATCAGTGCCAGTGGTGCTTGCATACTAGAGGATAAAACACCACTCTCTCTGGTGGCCGGGACCATGGGAATGCATATAGACTCGTGCTTTTTCCTATATTGTGCAAGCACGACCACCACTGATGGATTGTAGGGTGGTGTGTAACCATGGAAACGAGCAGTGTATAATGCGATGGAAAAATGAATGCAAATAACAAAGGAAGCAATGCAGAAAATTATATTACAATTGGAAAGTGTCCTGTATTAACTTTCTCTACATAATAAATGCTATTTGCTGAAGTGAGACGACCCCTTTAAGCTGCCAGCTTGATAGAAATTAGGGGGCTTCTGCGTGCTACCCCCAGTGTCTCTAGATGCACGCGCCTGCAGGAAAATTATTATAAATCCCTGACACGTTGGTACTATACGCCGGAGAGACTGCACTCTATGTATCCATCCACCTCCCCTATCTGCTGGAGATGTGGGTGTGAAACGGACACATATATACATATTTGGTGGTCATGTTCTAATATTACACCATTTTGGTCCAAGATCTGTGGGTTTTTGTCAAAAATACATAGCCGTCATATTGTCCCTACTCCACAGTTGTGTCTTTTGGGGTGGGATCAGGATCTCCAACTAAGGACATGGGAGAACAAATTAAACCAGCAGCTGTTAGCGGCGGCGAGGTTACTAGTAGCCGGACAGTGGAAGTCTCAAGACACCCCATTTGTTAATCAGTGGTTCCTTAAATGCGATCAGATATGTCGTCTGGAACAGATCGCCCATTGGGATACAGCATCCGCACATAAATTTGAACTGGTGTGGGGCCCATGGAGGAGATTTAGAACCTCGCATGCTACTTGATAAATTCAGGGAGAGCCTCCTCCCGCTTTGCCCCGCTTAGCCCTGTACACATGATCATGAACCCAGATGATCAGATAATCACAGGTCATTGTTACTTTTTGCAATATTGGGCACTTATTTCTTCAATCCAGGTTCACAAATGTTACTTACCTGTTAAATGGAAGTCGGCTGTTGACTAGATTGATCTATACTGTATACTGAATAGCATATGTGCGGCTGTAACACTAACATATGTATCCTTGTGGTATGGTGTATTATTGCTACGGCCTTCTTCAATAAAATATTTTAAAAACTAAAAAATGCTGATCAGATAATCACAGGTCATTGTTACTTTTTGCAATATTGGGCACTTATTTCTTCAATCCAGGTTCACAAATGTTATTTACCTGTTAAATGGAAGTCGGCTGTTGACTAGATTGATCTATACTGTAAACTGTAAAGCACATGTGCGGCTGTAACACTAACATATGTATTCTTGCGATATGGTGTATTATTGTATTTTCATGTGTGCTCTTATACGGCCTTCTTCAATAAAATATTTTATAAACTAAGCTGCCAGCTTGATATAAATCTAGCAGACCGATGATTAAGGAGATCTCTGGATCTAGGTTCTAGCTTTGTTAGAAACAGATTGTCATGTATTATATGATGTCTGATTTTCATTTTTGATATTATGGGATAACCCCTTTAACATAAAAACTTGATTTAAACAATATGTCATTTTCTGATGACACCTTCTCTTTAACTTTAAAAGACCTACCTTCTGCACTCCTCCTTCTCTCTTGTACATGTTCTCGAGTTGCACTCAAGATTTGCTTTGCAACTTCTAAGGCCAGCAACTGTATTTCTGAGGACTCTCGCATTAACAGCAATCGGTGCAATACAGAAATCAGCTCAATGGCGAGTTCCTAGGAAACACAAGGACAGACTTAATGATTCCTCAGTGCAGAAGAGACAACTTGCAGTTCAAGTACATAAAAATCCACATCTTGACCAAAAAAGAGCTGCACTATGAAGGATGTTCTAAAGCAAAGACTGGTTCAACATGGTTTTTCACTTCTATACAAGAAAAAAACAAATGGCACGCTATAGTGCAGGAACCTCTTAAAGTGGTTACTTTGTGGTATTTTGCACACTTTTGTGTTGTAAGTGGCGTTTATTTGAACCTGATTTTTTAGGCTTTTTCTGATGCAAAACAAGAGCTCCAGGTATTAACCGAAAGTCTATGGAAAATGCAGTACACACATGTTTTTTGCAACTGCCATTTTTTTTTGTATTTGGCATTCCTTTAAAAGTTCTTTAAAAGCATGTTGACACTGCCATTTTTTTCAGGAATTTTTTTCTACCTCCTCTATAAGGAATAAATGCCAGCAGGTTACAGGGCTGAGATTCAGTCCTGTTTTGATATTTCAATTGAACACATGGTTGAGTGAGTAACATCACTTTGCCATGTGGTTCCATAGTCATGACCCCACCCGTTCCTACATCACAGGTACAATGAATTGGGGGAGGAAAGTGTTAATATACCTAGCCACTGGGGCATTCCTGGGCAGATCAGCTTCCTGTGAGGTCTTAGGCTCCATTCACACGACCGTATGTTGTCCGCAAAAAAACGGATCAGTTTTTTTGCGGATTAGATGCTGTCCCATTCACTTTTCTTCCATTGCACAGCTCAGCAAAAAAAAAAATGAAACATGTCCTATACTTGTCAGTGAAAATCAGGACATGGCCCTATTGAAGTCTATGGATCAGCAAAAAAACGGAATGCAATCCGTTTTTTTGCCGACAACATACGGTCGTGTGAATGGAGCCTAAGATGGAGGAAGTGGGACCACCTTACATTCTAAGCTAAGTATCTTTTGTCTATATTATAAGACTATAGGCCAGTTACATGGTGCATGTATACTAATATGACCAAAATATTGAAAGCATTTGTATATGTTGTAGTACATTGTAGTTAAGTAAAGTTGTCTTTTATGTTATATCTGCGAGAGTTGTGTGTTATTCCTGGTGATACCAAGGCAACATACTGTAGCTGTGGTATAAACTGAGAACAATCCCACGAGTTTGAGCTAGGGGGAAAAGGGGAATATTGACCGGTATCATCTGCTAATTGGTGATATTCTGCCCTTTTCATATCAACAACCTCAGATATTGCTGTTGATAACAATTATTGATATTAATAAACAATATCTATCCTTTTTCACAGCGATAAAAAAATAACAGGGCAAATTCATGTTTGTACGAGTCGTAACGTTCATTCTGAAGAAGATTGCATCATTTGTTGTTCAACTTTGGAAGTTTTGCTAAATTTAGGTACAACACAGTAAAACACATGTGATGTGCAGAGATCTACTACTTGTCCGATTACTGAATTCACACTTCAAAGATATCACTGGAACAAAAGTGGGATACTGGGCACTGCTGATAGAAACAGAAATGCTAAAAGTTAAATATTTTAAGGTAGGTACCACAACCCTCTACAGGGCCATACTGGCACCTTCATCAGGCAGCTTACAGAATTGAAGTGTCTTGCAAAGTTTTCAGCTCATTTGGTAATACACTGTAATGCCCAAAAATATTACCTTTGTGACGATGTAAAAACACATGAATGTGTAAGAACGTTTTCTGGGGTATCCACAAAACACGTTACTATACACCTATTTTTTTTAAATGATGTATTAATACGATATATATACACTATAAAATATTGTTCGTTTCTATGTAATTTTTTTTTGCTCTGGTAGCAGCCCTTGCTGTTTCTACTGTGGCCACAATTCTAGGAGTTTTAAGAGGTTGTTTCTCGTAAGACATTGGTGGCATATAACTAGGACCTCTGGGACCTGCTCCTATCCCCAGAACAGGACCCCCCAAAGTGAACAGAGGGCAACTCTACATGAGAGCCAACCTCCATTTTCTATGGGAGTTCCGAAAATAGCTTCCCAATTTCCGGCAGTCACATAGAGGTGAATGGAGCGATGGCAGCAATTGCGCGGTGCACTCTCCTTCACTTCGGAGGTCCATTTTTAATAGTATTTATTTATCAATTTTAATTTGCACAATACAATAGCATCCCAACAGGGATACCAAAAAAGAAAAGAACACATGACAACAAACTATGAACCATTACACTGGTGTTGCGGGGGGCCCATCATAGTATGATCTAAGGAGAACACATGATGAAGTCTCTTCAACTGGAAGTTCCAGTGAGCAGTATTAAGCGACCACTAGACAACACTCACACCCACCCACACACACGAGCACCCCGCAGTCCACCCCTCCGCCAATCCCTAGACTGTATTTCGAGTGTGAAGCCAAACACCCCAGATCTTCTCAAAGCAGTCCGGAGTTCCCCTAGTTGCATATGTTAGCTTATACATATGTAGTTCCATTTTTATCAGTTGTATCCACTGAGCAAGGGTAGGGATTTTAGGTGGTTTCCAATTAAGGAGGATAACCTTCCTCCCATAAAACATTAAAAGACGGAGCAATTGTCTGCCATACCAGGTGGGAATCAATTCGGAGGTCCATTCTAGAGACAGGTGTGGGCCTCAGAGGTGAGACCTGCACCAATCTGACATTGGTGGTATTACGCAAAATATATATATATTTTGTTTAATTTGTAGGATGACCCTATTAATAGAAATTTGGAATTTTCCTGTTTTTGTTTAGTAACTTAAAGGAACACTAAACACAGAAAAAGCACAACATAAAAAAATTCCAAGATCTGTCTACCTTCATCTCATCCTTTTTAATCTCATAATAAAATTAAGGCCTCATGCACTCCAACATATTTTTCATCTGTGTGCTAGCCACATTTTTTTTGCACACTGTCCCATTCATCTCTATGGGGCTATGTGTTTTTTGTGGATCCATTTTATAATTTTCCACAAAAATAGCCATTTCTGTTGTTGGGAGTGAGAAAAAAAACTGAATGCACACAGGAGGTATCTGTATTTTGCAGATGCTCCAATGCTCCCCTTGCCCTGCACTGCATCATGCAGGTCAGGGGGTATTTGTTTCCATTTTTACACTTCTAGGCAGAGGCTTCCGCCTAGCAGTAACCCCGGTGACATTATATGCACTAATGGATGGTCTTAAGCGCTGCCCTAGGCTGTTTTACAGGCTACAGCAGCGCTAAAGACCACCCATAAGTGCCGGTGACGTCACCGGGATCACTGCTAGGCGGAAGCCTCCAGCTAGCAGAAGCCTGGTACGTCACCGGATATGAAGAAAAGGCCTCTGCTCTGTGCTATTCAGCGCAAGGTAAGGGAGAACATCAGAGCAAGAAAGGCTCCAATGCTCAACTCAGAGGGGCTGGAGGGGTGAAGAACAAGTTATGTTCAGGTTCAGCTCTGAAAGATTTTCATAGAAGTCTCAGTGAGAGAGACTTGGCAAACGCTGTAGAGATAGTGGTGCAACAATGTTGCCACTGAGGACAGAAAGTGAGATACCAAGATTCTGTTCCCACTGTAGGATAAGGCTACTTTCACACTAGTAACAGTAAGTAGAAAAAGCGCTGTCGGCCCTGCTGCACATCAAACCACTCTAAATGACTTGGAATTCAGCTGGAGATTCGTTCCTGCGTTTCAGGGTTTAAAGGGGATTGAGTGGTGTGAAGACTTTCTTTTGGCATCAGTTGATGTCGAGAGTCTTTATACCAGAATCCCCCAAAACTAAGGGGCTGATGTAATTGGCCGACAACTGAGAGATATACAGTCATGTGAAAAAATTAGGACACCCTTTGAAAGCATGTGGTTTTTTGTAACATTTTTAATAAATGGTTATTTCATCTCCGTTTCAACAATACAGAGAGATTAAAGTAATCCGACTAAACAAAGAAAACTGAAGAAAAGTCTTTTCAAGATCTTCTGTAAATGTCATTCTACAAAAATGCCTATTCTAACTGAGGAAAAAGATAGGACACCCTTGCCCCTAATAGCGAGTGTTACCTCCTTTGGCTGAAATAACTGCAGTGAGACGGTTCTTGTAGCCATCTACCAGTCTTCGACATCGGTCTGAGGAAATTTTACCCCACTCCTCAATGCAGAACTTTTTCAGCTGTGAGATGTTTGAGGGGTTTCTTGCACGTACAGCCCTTTTCAAGTCACCCCACAGCATCTCAATGGGATTCAAATCTGGACTTTGACTTGGCCATTCCAGGACTCTCCATTTCTTCTTTTTCAGCCAATCTTTGGTTGATTTACTAGTATGTTTTGGGTCATTGTCATGTTGCATGGTCCAGTTCCGCTTCAGCTTTAATTTTCTAACTGATGGTCTCACATGTTCTTCAAGCACCTTCTGATACACAGTAGAATTCATCGTGGATTCTATGATGGTGAGCTGACCAGGTCCTGCTGCAGCAAAGCAGCCCCAAACCATGACACTTCCACCTCCATGCTTCACAGTTGGTATGAGGTTCTTTTCTTGGAATGCTGTGTTTGGTTTACGCCAAACATGTCCTCTGCTGTTGTGTCCAAATAATTCAATTTTGGACTCATCTGTCCAAAGAACATTATTCCAGAAGTCCTGGTCTTTGTCAACTTTATCTCTGGCAAATGTCAGTCTGGCCTCGATGTTTCTCTTGGAAAGCAAAGGTTTCCTCCTTGCACACCTCCCATGCAAGTTAAACTTGTACAGTCTCTTTCTGATTGTAGAGGCATGTACTTCTACATCAACAGTAGCCAGAGCCTGCTGTAGTTCTCGAGATGACACTTTAGGGTTTTTGGAGACCTCTTTTAGCATCTTGCGGTCTGCTCTTGGGGTGAACTTGCTGGGGCGACCAGTCCTGGGCATGTTGGCAGTTGTTTTGAAAGCCCTCCACTTGTAGACTATCTTCCGGACAGTGGAATGGCTGATTTCAAAATCTTTGGAGATCTTTTAAATCCCTTCCCAGACTCATAGGCTGCTACAATCTTTTTCTGAAGTCCTCTGACAGCTCTTTTGCTCTCACCATGGTGCTCACTCTCACTTCAACAGTCAGGAGCACACCAAACTAAATGTCTGAGGTTTAAATAGGGCAAGCCTCATTCAACATGCAGAGTAACGATCTACTAATTATGTGCACCTGGTGTGATATACCTGTGTGAGATCTGAGCCAATTTAAGAGGGAATACATGTGAGGGTGTCCTATCTTTTTCCTCAGTTAGAATAGACATTTTTGTAGAATGACATTTACAGAAGATCTTGAAAAGACTTTTCTTCAGTTTTCTTTGTTTAGTTGGATTACTTTAATCTCTCTGTATTGTTGAAACGGAGATGAAATAACCATTTATTAAAAATGTTACAAAAAACCACATGCTTTCAAAGGGTGTCCTAATTTTTTCACATGACTGTAGGTAAAAGTGATGTCTTTGTGAATTTTATAGTGGACTCCATCTCATTCATATTGACACATAATGCATTTTTGTTTAACAATCAATGGTACCATCAACAGTCAGGTACTGCAATGGGTACGCCCATAGCATCTACGTTTGCAAATCTATTCCTGGCCGCTTTTGAAGGCAAATATGTATTTACGGTTAATAACCGTTTTGTTAAACATATCAAAACGTATTTTAGATACATTGATGACGTCTTTATAGTATGGGCTGGTGATGAAACTAATTTCCTTGCATTTGTGGATTACTTGAACCATGAAAATTATATGAACATGTCTTTTGCCAGCAAAATTAGTTCTACAGAATTGGAATTTTTAGACGTGTTGGTGAAGGTGGGTGATGGATGTGTGGAGATGACTGTCTTCAGAAAACCCACCTCCACCAATGCGTTCTTGCATTGTGGCAGCTTCCACCCCCCTCATGTAACCTCCTCTTTACCTTATGGTCAATTCTTACGCTTAAATAGAATCATCTCTAGTGACATAGAATTCGTAGAACAATCCAAAATATTAAAGATGAGGCTTTTGCAGAGGGGTTATTCCGAATTTAAAATTGATCAAGCTTATCATAGAGTATTGACACGTAGATCTACAGGTGTAGCCGATGATGGTGCTGGCCAAAGGGACGGTAATTTGAATAGGATGGATAATAGTGGAGATAACGCAACCTCCAGACCAGTGTTCACATTTGACTATTCTCCCATGGGGCAACAAGTCAAAAATGCCATATTTAAAAATTGGCATATTCTCCAAAGTGACCAGACTTTGAAAAATAAAGTGACTAACTTCCCTGTGGTTGGCTTCAAAAGGAGCAAAACTATAGGGAATGTCATCACTCGTAGTCACTTTACTAGTGAAAACCAAAATAAGAATTGGCTACAACGTTGCATTCCTGAGGGAAATTTCAGGTGTGGACACTGCTCCATGTGCGCTCAGATCTGCAAAGGCGCTTACCTCCAGATGGGAGCTTTGAAGCGGAGAGTGCGCGATTTTATCAATTGTAGATCCACCTATGTAGTATATGTGATTTTCTGTCCCTGCGGCCACTACTATATCGGCAAAACCTTTAGACCACTATTTGTGCGTCTCAGAGAGCATAAAAATTCTCTGAGAACAGGAGTTGGAGCTACAAAATTAATTCAACATATGTCACAATCGCACCAGAATCGTGTGGATCTACTGAGATTTACCTCAACGAGGAGGAGATAGAAATAAAGCTTCTATTACAAAGAGAAGCACTCTGGATTATGAAAACAGAAGAGATGGGGCCACTTGGCTTTAATGATAGGAATGACCTATCAATCAGTCTTTGTCTAATTGTAGTACTTTGGTTTTATTATATTGTCTCTTTTGTATGTAAGGGGTTAATATGTTTCCCCGATTAGTATGTGACGTGGCGCAGGTGTGGATCTACCCTGGTTTTAAGGTGAACACCCAGCCCCACGTAACATAAGGCTTGATGAAGCACGTCTAGCGCAAAAACGGCTGTTCCTTTTCCATGTGCACAGACTTAGCATGTACCTGACTATTTTCATGAAATAAAGTGGATTTTCTTTCAAGAAATGGGTGAGTGCCGCTTCTCTGCATTTTCTCTATGAAGATTTCTACTTTCACACTAGTGTTTTTACTGGATCCGGCAGGGTTCAGCAAAAACGATTCCGTTACTGATAATACAACCATCTGCATCCATTATGAACGGATCCGGTTGTATTATCTTTAATATTGCCAAGATAGATCCGTCATGAACTCCATTGAAAATCAAAGGAGAATGGATCCGTTTTTTATTGTGGCAGAGAAAACTGATCCGTCCCTATTGACTTGCATTGGGGGTCATAACGGATCTGTCTTGCTCCGCATCCCAGGACGGAAAGCAAATTACAACATGTTGCAGTTTGCTCTCCGTAATGGGAACACAACTAAACGGAACGGAATGCATTTTGGAGCACTCCGTTCTGTTCAGTTTTGTCCCCATTGACAATGAATGGGGACAAAACTGAAGCGTGTTTTCCCGGTATTGAGCCCCTATGACCGATCTCAATACCGGAAAACTAAAACGCTAGTGTGAAAGTAGACTTAATTTGGTTTTGGAGCCTTGTTGATGAAAATTAAAAGCAGAATACAATGCAAATATAGTCCTTGGTTGGAACAATAATTTTTGACAAATCACCTTAAAGTATGATGAGGGACATCACCCCTGTGACGAGACCAATCTCGCCACATTGCATTGGAGAAACCTGGTTGCTCGCCTGCTGCCTTTGGACTATGGCCCCCTGTTAAAAGACATCTTTTTTACCTGCAGAAAAGCTTAATTCGTGCTTTTCTGCCTGGGGTTCGGTAGTTTTGGTTGAATGTGTTATACCCCAGATAGGAATCCCATGGAGCCCATTCGTATGAAACTGACTGTAAAGACTTTGGCTCCATGGCGATTAAACTGTATTCGTGTGGTCTGAGCGCCATTCACTTAATAATGTGCGCTCAGACCTGAGCTATCTGGGGATATGTTAAATGTATAGTTTTAATGTAATGTGTCTTACCTGGTGTATTTTAACAGTAATGCTTGTTTTGTGTCCCCATGTGCATAATGGAGTCTTGTCTGTGAAATGTCTGTGTGTATTGTAAAGGGTGGGACATTGTATATTGAATAGTGATGTCTGTCCTATTGTCCCCACGTGTGTATTGGCGATTCCCCTTTGTCCTGAGAGATAATTGAATGACTCCTCAATTGTCTCCAGGACAGAAGACATTGTGTATTCGTCTGCCTGTGATGATTGCATTACCCATGTAGGGTGATGGTATCACAGGCAGAGGGAAGAGATATGCTGGGGGTGTCTGTATTGTCCCAATGTGTGTGATTGGCTGCTGTATCCCGTGTCGCAGTCTTCCTTCTGGTCCCCTAGGGAGTGTCCACCAGGTGGGAGATCTGGATAAATACCAGGCAGGTAGCCGTTAATAAATGAGAGAATTCCTGTTTACCATCAATACGGAGCCTCGTCTCGTTCTTGGGGGATTCACTGTATGCTGTTAGAGACTGATTGCCAGGAGTGTAAGCTGATTGTCTGCTTTTCCTGTTCGTCTGCTAGCAGCTATTTGGGAGGTTCCAGTACGGGAGTTGGAGTGCTATTTTGTATCCAGTTCGGGAGTTTGGTGTTCTGCAGTAGCTGTGCCTATATCTCTGTAAAGGGGGCCGATCGCCTAAACGGTTTTACCCCTTGTCTGCAGAAACGGTCCGTTACAATTGGTGGCGAGCAGCGGGATCGTTCCTACAGCCAGAAGGACAGCTACAGGAGACACCATTTCCTTGGATTTACAAGTGGGGGCAACGCATGTCCCAGTACAGCGACCCTAAAAGCAACAGAATGGAACCAGCAGTGTCATACGAGGAGGAGGACCTGGATGGCCGGGATGCATTAAGGAAAGGCATCTGGTACCAGGCCCTGGACAATGTACAATACCAGCGGGGTGAGAGTCTCCCCAGTGAAGAGCAGCGGTGGCAGAAGCAAGTGGCCCTGCGGATGCCCTTTCTGGGAGAGCAGCCCCTGGATGAATGGGTGAAGGAACTAGAGCACCGGGTATGGCAGGAGCTATGGCTGGAGAATGCCTACCAGGCGCTCTGGTGGTATATGGCACAGTATATACCCTGGACAGCCGAGCATGACAAGCCAGAGGGAGAGGAGTTTGATGGTTCTGGCTTGTTATGGGAGTCCTTTGCAGAGCCTGACTTCGGGAGTCCTGCGCAGAACAGACTTCAGGACATTTTCTACGAGAGGGAGGCTAGGCATGACGGGGATGACCCCCATGAGGTAGAGCAAGACCTGGCTCACCTAGCAACCCTGGAGTGGGAACTGGAGCAGGACTACCGAGATCTCTTCCACTCCATTGGGAAGGCTCAGCAGGACAGCAAGGTGACAGATCCAGTTCCAGACCCATTCCGCTGGGAAGATATTATTGAAATTTACTGGGAGGAACCCCAGGCGGCAGGTGGAGATGGGACCGAGGTCTCTCCACCGGTATTGCAGGGAATTGGGAGCCTGAGCTCCATTCCCCAGCGGGAGATATTGCAGGGAATTGGGAGCCTGAGCTCCATTCCCCAGCGGGAGATATTACAGGGAATTGGGAGCCTGAGCTCCATTCCCCAGCGGCAGGCTGAGCTACAGGGGGCAGAGGTAGTTGTTCCTGCCCCACAGCAGCAGCAAGATTTTTCGGGAATTGGGAGCCCGGTCTCCATTCCCCAGTGGCAGTATTATTTGTTGGGAATTGGGAGCCCGGTCTCCAGTCCCCAGCGGCAGAGTAACCAGCAGGGAATAGAGAGCCCAGTCTCCTTTCTCCAGCAGCAGGACTCTGTATTGGGAGGAGAGACAGTCGGTCTCCCTCCACTGAGGAGGAAGGTATGTATGGGAGAGGAGCTTACTACCACCTCTCCCCAGCGGCGGATCATTAATGGGCAGGGAATAGAGAGCTCAGTCTCCTTTCCCCAGCAGCAGAGCTGTGTAACCAAAGGGGAGACAGTCGGTCTCCAGCAGCAGGACTGTATATCTAAAGGGGAGACAGTCGGTCTCCCCTCCAACAACCAGGCTTCAACCAGGCTACCCTCCCAGTAGCGCTGGCAACAGGAGCAGAGTGACGCGGGTCTCTGCCCATGCAGCACCCCACCAAGTCAGCGTACCTGTACCCAGCACAGCCGTGGTGAGGCACCTGGACATGGACAAGCTTCTCCTCTACCCAGTTGCAGTAACTATTTATTGTGGGTGGGCTGTGCTGTTGATTGTGTTTTGTGGGTGGGCTGCTGGACTAACAAGGGCACTGACCGGCAGGAGGTCAGATACCCTGTTAGTCTGTTTGGAAAAGGGAGAGATGTGACGAGACCAATCTCGCCACATTGCATTGGAGAAACCTGGTTGCTCGCCTGCTGCCTTTGGACTATGGCCCCCTGTTAAAAGACATCTTTTTACCTGCAGAAAAGCTTAATTCGTGCTTTTCTGCCTGGGGTTCGGTAGTTTTGGTTGAATGTGTTATACCCCAGATAGGAATCCCATGGAGCCCATTCGTATGAAACTGACTGTAAAGACTTTGGCTCCATGGCGATTAAACTGTATTCGTGTGGTCTGAGCGCCATTCACTTAATAATGTGCGCTCAGACCTGAGCTATCTGGGGATATGTTAAATGTATAGTTTTAATGTAATGTGTCTTACCTGGTGTATTTTAACAGTAATGCTTGTTTTGTGTCCCCATGTGCATAATGGAGTCTTGTCTGTGAAATGTCTGTGTGTATTGTAAAGGGTGGGACATTGTATATTGAATAGTGATGTCTGTCCTATTGTCCCCACGTGTGTATTGGCGATTCCCCTTTGTCCTGAGAGATAATTGAATGACTCCTCAATTGTCTCCAGGACAGAAGACATTGTGTATTCGTCTGCCTGTGATGATTGCATTACCCATGTAGGGTGATGGTATCACAGGCAGAGGAAGAGATATGCTGGGGGTGTCTGTATTGTCCCAATGTGTGTGATTGGCTGCTGTATCCCGTGTCGCAGTCTTCCTTCTGGTCCCCTAGGGGAGTGTCCACCAGGTGGGAGATCTGGATAAATACCAGGCAGGTAGCCGTTAATAAAAGAGAGAATTCCTGTTTACCATCAATACGGAGCCTCGTCTCGTTCTTGGGGGGATTCACTGTATGCTGTTAGAGACTGATTGCCAGGAGTGTAAGCTGATTGTCTGCTTTTCCTGTTCGTCTGCTAGCAGCTATTTGGGAGGTTCCAGTACGGGAGTTGGAGTGCTATTTTGTATCCAGTTCGGGAGTTTGGTGTTCTGCAGTAGCTGTGCCTATATCTCTGTAAAGGGGGCCGATCGCCTAAACGGTTTTTACCCCTTGTCTGCAGCAACGGTCCGTTACAACCCCTCCGATGCTAATACTGAGCGAAGAAAATGGAAGATCTTGTTTTCATGGGAGGAGGAATGTACATTTCTTGAAATGCTCGTATAGTGGCAATTTGAAAGAAATAGTCAAGCTACCTAATGTAGTTACATTTTGCTGAATCCAGCAAAAAAAAAAAATAGAACTAATGTTAAAACTCATTATGGAGACAGGATTTCTAAAAACAGAAACCACAGGTGATGGGCTACCCTGTAATTTAACTCATTTTAGCACTTCATCAGAGAATAAGTTACTGATGACTAATATGAATGAATGACTAAGTTTCTTGGGAGGTGCAGATTATTCCACATAGGCAGGGAGTATTCAGTGAAAGCTGGTCACCCTCGATGTGGATCTAAAGGGGAAGCCAATCTGAAGAATTTACTACTGCTGTTAAAGGTGTTGTCTAAGTTATATTTATTGATGACCTATCCTCAGGCTAGGTTATCAATATCAGATCGACGGTGGTCCGACACCCGGCACCCCCGCCGATCAGCTGTTTGAAGAGAAGGCGCGCCGTGCCAGCGCTGCCTCCTCTTCATTGTTTACCTGCTCGCTGTCGCATCTGCAGAGGTGAACTGGTATAATTACACCATGGCACTTTTCTGGTGTAATGGTCAAGCCTGCCTGGCGGATCTGCCCGACACCCAGATGCTCTCGGGGATCCTCCCATGCGCCAGATGTTCTTGGGGATCCTCCAATGTGGGACTCCAAACAAGCAAGTAAAAAAAATTATACTCACCTCATCCACTTGATCACGGAGAGGCCGTCCTCTCCTGTTTCGAAGTAAACCCACCAAAGTATCTGACCTCACCACGTGATCATGCGGGGTCCATGCAGTGACATCATCGCTGATAGTGACGGCAATTGCCGTTTCCCATCATTAGGCCCGCTCCATACAATGGAAAGTGATTTGTGACAAAATTATTTGTAACAAATCGAATTTCTTGTTGAAATTCGGCGTAGCTGCCATATCAAATTTTTCTAAACTTTGCTCATCTCTACTGCTAGTGTCAGACATCCCTGACTGTTCACAACCAGTTGGACTATTATTGCAGACTTAAGCAATTCATTCAAAGAGTTTTAGGAGAAATAATACAGAGAAATGGCATACATAGACCTTTTGCATAGATAATCCAAAATGCTTATTGCATGGGGAACACAAGTAGTTACTAAAGCATATATAACTCCAACCAAACTTACACCTGCTAAAATATTGTGTGGCAATAAATATCATACTAACACCAAACATATACTTAAAGAGGACCTGTCACCACTTCTCACATGCCTGTTTTAATAGCTTCATGCATTCCCCATGTAATAAAAATCCCGGACCCAGAGCATCTATTCTTATGTCTGTATGTTGTGCTGTTCCTGTGTTATTTCTATTAGAAGTTATGACTTGATTGCTAGCAGTCTGCAGTAAGGGTACAGAGGGGTGGTAACAAGTTGGTGGTGTGTACCTAGGGTTGGGCGATATCAAAAATATTGCCGCGATAACGATATTAAGAAATTTATCGCGATAACGATATATATCACGATAAATGCCCATTTAGAAGAAAAAAACACTTGGAGACATTATACTGTATGGGGGCAGCCACAAGGAGACGTTATACTGTATGGGGGCAGCCACAAGGAGAGGTTATACTGTATGGAGGGCCACAAGGAGACGTTATACTGTATGGGGGCAGCCACAAGGAGACGTTATACTGTATGGGGGCAGCCACAAGGAGAGGTTATACTGTATGGAGGGCCACAAGGAGACATTATACTGTATGGGGGCAGCCATAAGGTGACATTATACTGTATGGGGGCAGCTACAAGGAGACGTTATACTGTATGGCGGCAGCCACAAGGAGAGGTTATACTGTATGGAGGGCCACAAGGAGACGTTCTACTGTATGGGGGCCACAAGGAGATGTTATACTGTATGGGGGCCACAAGGAGACGTTATACTTTATGGGGGCAGCCATAAGGTGACATTATACTGTATGGGGGCAGCCACAAGGAGACGTTATACTGTATGGGGCAGCCACAAGGAGACGTTATACTGTATGGGGGCAGCCACAAGGAGACATTATACTGTATGGGGCAGCCACAAGGAGATGTTATACTGTATGGGGGCAGCCACAAGGAGACGTTATACTGTATGGGGGCAGCCACAAGGTGACGTTATACTGTATGGGGGCAGCCACAAGGAGACATTATACTGTATGGGGCAGCCACAAGGAGATGTTATACTGTATGGGGGCAGCCCAACACTGTGGGGGGGGGGGCACTCGCAACGGCCGGTGCAGTGTTACTCTGCAGTAATACACCGGCCCCACAGCTCTGATCCAGTATTTATGTAGTTAATGTTATTAGAAGTAGCCCAACCTTATTAAAGGGCTTCTGTCGCCCCCACTGATGCAATTTTCACTAGCTGACATTAGCTACTTGCTAATGTCAGCTGAGTTCAAACATATGTTTCTTAACTTTTTTCCTGTTTTCTATCTTCTAAAAAACTTACTTTTGTGATTTGCAAATTATCTTCGCTACCAGCAAGTTGGGTGGGTACTTGCTGGTAGCCGCCGCATCTTCATGCCCTGGGAACGCCCCCTCTTCTTTTGATAGACAGGGCCAGCGCGCTCGCCTCCTCCCGCTGGCCCTGTCTGCAGCTGCAATCCCACGCCTGTGCCGTATCGGTCTTTAGTCGGCGCAGGCGCTCTGAGTGAAGGACGCTCGCTTAGGCGCTCCGTCCTTAGTGCGCCTGCACCGATGACGTCAGCGCTACACCCGGAAGAGAAGACACCGGCATCCCTGGTAAGGAGCAGGCGATGCCGGCGTCTTTTCTTCCGTCTGCTCTAATGTCAGGTAGTGAAAATTACATCAGTGGGGGTGACAGAAGCCCTTTAACTATTGTTGCGCAGGCTCCCCGGGCAGCTCTCTGCTCCTCCATGCTCCGCCTGTCTGCTCCGCCCACTTTATGAATGAAGGGGCAGACAGCGCATGGAGGAACAGAGAGCTGCCCGGGAGCCTGCGCAACAATAGTTATTAAGGTCGGGCTACTTCACTGCGGGGCCGGTGCTAAATTCCCGGCAGAGCCCGCTACTTAAACTACCTGCCCGGCACTACTTGTCCCGGGCGCCGGTCGATAGGAATTCCACACCCCTGACATGGATGTTTTAGGAGTGGTCGGCACACGTGCGACCACTCCTATGACGTCATTAAATACCGCGGTTATTAGGAAACTGTGATATCGCCATATCGCAGTTTCTTAATACCGCGGTATATCGCAGACACCGGCATATTGCCCAACCCTATGTGTACCTGCACAGTATGAAAATGGCAGTACTAATTGGATAGAGTGAGTCTGTGCAGGTACACACACCCAACTGGTTTCCTACCCTTTGTACCCTTATTGCAGACTGCTAGCAATTTATTCATAACTTTTAGTACAAATAATAAAGGAATGGCACAACATAGAGCAATAAGAATAGATGCTCCAGAACTGTTATTACACGGGGAATGCATGAAACTATAAAACAGACATGTCAGGAGTGGTGAAAGGTCTTCTTTAAACAAAGCCACACATAACTTTTTATCATATTATCAGCAACCCTGACATACGTTTCGCCCAAAAGTTTCTTCCTTGGGACGTGCCACATGCCCCCAGGAAGAAGCTTTTGGGCGAAATGTACGTCGGGGTTGCTGGCTGGTCCCCGGATCTGTGGTGTGTACTCTATTCTCATTACTATTTTTGAATTTATTATTTGACTATTTTGGTGGCTAGATTATTTCCTGAATGCACTTTGCTATATATTAGTGACATTCTTATAATGATGTGCTGCTAATGAACAATATCTAGCATAGTTAAAAGTTAGAATGTTGCACCCCAGATCTGAGGGACCATCTTAGCTGTTATGTCTTTGATCCATTGACTATTGTGATGTATTGTCATAGTATTTTTTATGTACAAGTTTTATCCATTATGAAATAATAAAGATGATATTTATAATATGTGTGGCTTTTTTTACGTATATGTTTGGTGTTAGTATAGTTACTAAAACAGACATGTCAGGAGAGGAGTCAGGTCCTCTCTTTAAGGGTCCATTCACACGTCCGTGTGTGTTTTGTGGATCCACGGAATGCACATCGCCGGCACTATATAGAAAATGCCTTTTCTTGTTCGCAATTGCGAACAAGAATAGGACATGTTCTATTTTTTTCGGGAACGCGATTGCGGACCCAGAAGTGCGGATCCGCAATTGCGGACCCGGGCGGGACATCGTCTGTCCCTATTGAAATGAATGGGTCTGCAATTCAGTTCCGCAAAATGCGGAACAGAATTGTGGACGTGTGAATGGACCCTTATTCTGAAATCTTTATGGAGGGCCTGATTTCAGTCCGCTCATGGTCCTACAAGTGGATCTTTTTTTTGCTGAGCTGTGATATTCAGACACAGACAAAGAGCTTCCTCCGTCTCTCTGTGTTTTCTAATGTGATGAAAAGGTTGGCTGTCTGTCAGAAGCAGCTCAGGTCCACGAGAGGGGACCGAAATCAGGCTATCCATAAACATTTTCTGAATTAAAGTGAGGACCTGACTCCACTCCTGACATGCCTGCATATTAGTAAGCTTTCATATAGTGCTCTAGAAAAATGAAAACTGTGTTGTGACTGGTTTCTATGGGCAGCACAGAGTCAGACCATTTTTTTAAATCTGCCCTGCTGTGTTCACACATTACAATATACTTTGGGTTAAAACGTTTTTGCTCGGAAATGGCTACACAGTGCAAGTGGTGGTGGGACGAGCAAGATCAAGAATGCTCCATGGAACTCAATAGAAGCAGACTTGTCCTTGCAGCTGTATCACTGCTTACTCGTACTTGCCAAAGTGAAAAGCAAAATTATACCAAGACCTATATAATAAAGTGTGAGCACTTTCAAAAAATGTGTAACTTTTTGATAGGATTACTATTTACCTGATCAGCCCCTACATGAGCTCTAGGCCAGATACTTCGAAATAATGCCTTCATAGCCCGCAGACAAACAGCAATTCTCTCCATAGGAGCATCCACAGGGAGACAACAGAGAAATTCTACACAAATTCCTTTAGAGAAAATTGGAATACAAAAAAAAGAGAAAATAAGTGGCAGACAACATAGTGACTACAGTCATTGTGGCTTGCACAATTTCTAAACTGGAAGAAAGATAAATACCAACTATCTATTCCCCTTATGGATTAACACACATCTAATTTGTCTTGGAGTAATTAGAGACACTAACATCTGTGAGTGAATGCATTATGAGATCTCATAAACATAAGAATCTCTGTGGAGATCAGTAAGCACCACATGACATTGTATCAGTGAGCCTGAAGAAGGGGTTAGTTAACCCCACAATCTGTAGGGGTTTGCTACTGAAGTGCTTTGCGGACTGATGACTTGCAGGGTCCACAAGATTCTTTTTTCCTTTTGTGGGCTGTCTACAATCAGCAAACAAGCAGCGTAAAAGTATTGGGGATGGACACAGTACCTGTGGAGGTACCTTTAAAAGCATCTCAGATGCAATCACTTACTAAAGGCTTGAGTAAGCTTAAACCTATCCAAAACTGAAGAAAATAAATAGCAGGTAAGCACTCTGTCAAGGTAATGAGATCATTTTAAAGGGGTTTTCTAGGCTTTTCATTTTTATAACCTATCCTCAGGATAGGTCATCAATATCAGATCAGCGGGGGTCCGACATCCCCGCCTATCAGCTGTATGAATAGAAGGCACACGCCGTGAACATGTGCCATCCCCTGTGTCTCTTCCTGCTCACTCTCAACATAGCAGCGGCGAGCAGGACAAGAGACAGAAGACAGCAAATGCCTTCTCTTCATACAGCTGATCAGGGGGGTGCTGGGTGTGGGACCCCCGCTGATCTGGTACTGATGACCTATCCTGAGGCTAGGAAAAACCCTTTCAGGTTCAGAAATTCACTTTAACAAAACGTCCTGCAGTCGAATATTATAAACTGTATTTTCAAAAAATGGAGCAATACTTAAAGTAAGCATTAGGTTTGGTCTTTTCATCCAGTCCCTCACACGATGGTATTTTCGGTCTGTGTCCGATCCACATTTTTTGCAAATTGCATGCGGATCCATTTATTTCTATAGAGGCTCAAAACATGCGGAGAGAACACAGATTTCACATCTATATTCTACAGATTTGCAATTTGCAGACTGCAAAACTGGTAGTCGTGTGAAAGCCACCTTAGGTAGTAGTTATCTCCTCATTTATTTGTGTCTTATTAATATATTAACCACATACCAAGTATTAAGTGAAACTTCTCTGAGTTCAAATCTTCTGGTGACTTAGTTGCCACCCTGTTGCTTTGCTCTTGTCCCATAGTAGTCGGAGTGACAGGACGGGAAAGTCGGCTGCCAGCTTCATCTGAGTCTGCAAGGAGGAAGCCAGTGTTGCTAAGCCACAAAGAGGTAGCATGAAGAATGGGAGCCCAGGAAGCAAGATAGTGTGGTCTGGCTGTACCACTAGTTTCAGAAGTGTAGAACATTCCGCCTGAAAAAGTATTAATAGAAATAGTGATAAAGTAATGACCTATTCTTTAACCACTTCCAGACCAGGCCATTTACCCCCTTCGTGACCAGGCCAAATTTGGCGAATCTCACATGTAACTTTATGTGGTAATAACTTTAGAACGGTTTCACTTATCCAAGTCATTGTGACACAGTTTTTTCATGACACAATGTATGTCATGTTAATGGTAAATTTGAGTCAATATTATGAGTTAATAAAATTACCAAATATTTGGATTCTAAATTTGAATCTCTCTGCTAAGACAGACAGTGAAACCTCATAAAATACTTAGCATTCACCATATATCTACTTTTTGTTGGCATCATTTTGGCAATGTTATTTTATTTTTTTAGCACGTTAGAAGGTTTCGAATTGTAGAAGCAATATCTGACATTTTCAAGAAAATTTCCAAAATTTGCAGACACGGTTTTAAGAGCCATAACTTTTTAATTTTTTTGTTAACTGAGCAGTGTGAGGACTTATTTTTCGCAGGACAAGCTGTAGCTTTTATTGGCACTATTTTAGTATAAATTTGGCTTTCTGATCTATTTATTTATTCATTATATGCACTTATAAATTGTAAGATGAAATGCAGAATGTAAAAGTTAATTCCCCATTAAAAGTGCCCTGTCTTAAAAAAATTAAAATAGACAAATTGCCAGGACCAGATGGCATACACCCCCGAATCCTAAGAAAATTAAGTAATGTCATAGCCATACCCTTATTTCTGATAGTTAAGGACTCTATACTGATAGGGAGTGTTCCACAGGATTGGCGCATAGCAAATGTGGTGCCAATATTCAAAAAGGGTCCAAAAAAAAATCAATCTGAAAAATATGGACCAGTAAGTTTAACATCCGTCACAGGCAAACTGTTTGAAAGTTTTCTAAGAGATTCTATCTTAGAGCAACTCAATGAAAATAAGCAAATAACGCCATATCAGCATGGCTTCATGAGGGATCGGTCATGTTAAACTAATTCAATCAGTTTCAATAGGTAGGTAGGTTCTAGACTTGACAGCGGTGAATTAATGGATGTCGTATATCTGGACTTCTCCAAAGCATTTGACACTGTACCTCATAAAAGGTTAGTATATAAAATGAGAATGCTCAGACTGGGAGAAAATGTCTGTATGTGGGTAAGTAACTGGCTGAGTGACAGAAAACAGAGGGTGGTTATTAACGGTACACACTCAGATTGGGTCACTGTCACTAGTGGAGTACCTCAGGGGTCAGTACTGGGCCCTATCCTCTTCAATATATTTATTAATGATCTTGCCAACAAATCACTGAACACCTCCATGGTACATATAGTGCAAAAATACTTTATTAGGGAATAATACCATATAAGTTAACAATATCAAGATAAAAGTAATGTAACAGGCAGCAGATAAAATTTGAGAGAGAACTAGTAGACCCAGGAGGTGGCTGCAGGGCCAGCCCAGCAAAAAACCCGGCTATAACACTGTAAAGAAGAAGCCTCTCAGGTGAAACGGAGTTGTGCAGGAGAAGGCTGCAGGGTCGACATACAGCACCCGGAATTTACTTGCTTTTATATGCAACTGTATTGTGTCACACTGCGATCTGTCAGGGGCTTTTATATGCTATTCTATGGACATTTGCCTTTTGTGATTATAGCTCTTTTTTAGCAGTATTCTTTATAGTGTTAAAGCCGGGTTTTTTGCTGGGCTGGCAGCCACCTCTGGATCAACGTGCAGGATAACAGGGTAAACTGGATGGACAGATGTCTTTTTTCGGCCTTATATACTATGTTACTATGCATTGACATATTCTGCAGCGCTTTACAGACATTAGCATCAAGCTGTCCCCAATGGCACTCATAATCTAGGTTCCCTATCAGTATGTTCTTTGGAGTGTGGGAGGAAACCCACACAAACTCCGTGCAGATATTGTCCTTGGTCAGATTCAAACCTAGAACCCCAGCGTTAACCACTGAGCCACCGTGATTGCTTTTTATTTCATTTTTTTGGGAGGTGAGCAAAAATGAAAATTCTGTCAGTATTGTTTTTTATGAAGTTCACCACGTGGTATATATGATATGATAACTTTATCCTGCTGGTTGATACAATTATGCCGATATCTTTTTTTTTTCCGCGTGTTACTACTTTTGCATAATAATATCCCTTTTTATTAAAAATCTGTTATATTTCGCATTGCCATATACTAACATTCATAACATTTTTATTTTTCTGCCAGTGTAGATATCAGAGGGTTTGTCTTTTGCAGGACAGACTACGCTTTATTGGTATGACTTGGTATTATGGTTTTTGGGGGGCCAGGAGACAAAAAAAAGTCTGTTTTGCCATAATTTTTATTTGTTTTTTACGGAGTTCACTTGATGGGATAGATCATGTGATAATTTTAGAGGCGGTGGTTACCAAACATGTCTATTTTTTATTTTAGAAGTTTTAAACATTAAATGGAACCTGTCATCAACTTTATGCTGACCTCACTGAGGGGAGCATAAAATAGTGACAGAAATGCTGATTTCAGCGGTGTGTCACTCATGAGCTAAAAGTAAGTGGTTGCTGAGAACCAGCATCATAACCATTACAGCCTTCTCCTGCTCTCCCACCAATCTGCTGATAACTGACAGTTATCTCCTAGAGAGAAAGGGAGAAAACTAGGTAGAAGACTGTCAGTCATCAGCAGGTGGGCGGGAGAGCAGGAATCTATGAATACCCATGACTCTTCTCAGGTGGCTGTGACTCTTTTCCAGGCCCAGTCTGCAATGATTCTGATGTTGGTTCTCGGCAACCACTTACTTTTAATTTATAAATGAAAGACCGTTGAAATCAACTCACCTGTCTCTACTTTATGCTTCCATTAGTGTGGGCAGCATAAAGTTGATGATAGGTTCCCTTTAAGAACTTTTTTGTTCTTGTTTTTGTGTTGCAAGGATCGTTTTTTGCAGGATCCAGTGACATTTTTCATTGGTACCATTTTGGGATACATATGACTTTTTGATTATGTTTTTTGGGAGGTGTGAATAAAAAAAATAATAGATGTTTAGGCATCATTTTTATTTCTTTTTACAACATTCACCTGATAGGATAGATCAGGGATGGCCAACCTGTGGCAGGAGAGCTGTTGTAAAACTACAGCTCCCGCCATGCCCTGCTGTAGGCTGATAGCTGTAGGCAGTGTGGGCATGCTGGAAGTTGTAGTTTTGCAACAACTGGAGGGCCACAGATTGGCCATCCCTGAAATAGATCATGTGATATTTTTATAGAGTCGGTTGTTATGGATGCAGCAATACCAAATATTTTAATTATTTTTTCTACTTTTAACTATTTTAAAATGACTTGATTGACTTTTATAAAACACTTTGATTTTACACGTTGTGTCCCCCATAAGGTCATACAAGACCTCTGGGGGACATTTAAAATCCCTTTTTTTTTTTTGAACTATTGATCTCTCCTGTAACTGGGGCTGACATAGTAGCATTAGTTATAGGGGGAATACACTCTCCAGAGAGGCAGTACTGCATTACACAGCGCCGTACAGCCTCAGTGCAGGGCTGATGGATTTCTACAGTAGACCCGGTGGCTCCTGCAGTCTCCTGGCCGGGCTGGAACACAAAGCGGCACATCGCTTCCTGATCTATATACACAGCGCTCATTCAGTGCTGTGTATACAGCAATCTAGAAGGTTTACAGGTTTTGGGTTGGGGCCCTCATTGCCAGACTGAACCAATGAGAAAGACTGAAATACTGTATTGCGTTTTTTACATACAGTATATACTATAAATGTCTGGTTACACCTCAAGGACTCCCATCTAATAGGAGAATACAAGAAAAATATATGTGAGCAGCCACAAGACATAGACATACATGTCCGTTACCAGATGGTTGGGGGCCGCAAAGAATGGTATCAAGGGCCGCATGTGGCCCCCGGGCAGCAGGTTGTGCACCCCTGGTTTACAGGTTTGGATAATCTCTTTAGCTTTTACTTGTACATGTTAAAATCACATTGCTTCTCCTAATTTATGCATCTTGTGCATACAGTGTGTGTAGTCATAGAACTATGATTACATGCACCATATGTGCGAAACACGTCAGTTAGGAGAAGCCATGCGATTTTAACATGTACAAGTAATAGCTACGTTTTATTTTGAGACGCTAGATTCATATCACTTACATTCATCTTGAGATACCCAAGTCCAAGGGGTAATCTGAGCTGCCTTCTCATCACCAAGGACCTCAACGCAAATGGGTGATCTTTATTACTTGTTTTTTTGTTTTCTTCTTACTGATGGCTGTATTTGTGAGTTACCCCCTCCCTCCTGGTCCTCAGTTGTATCATGTGACCAACACTCGGACTCTTATGTGTGAACAGGAAGTCAGTTTCTCTGTTTATTCCTATGAGAGCGCGAATGCCAGTCTCAAAGGTATGAATAGAGAAATAAAGGGGTTGTCACATGAAAAACATTATGCCGTTTTCAAACCAGAACCTGGATATGAATACTTTTGTATTTGCATGCAATTAAAATTTAGTATAGACCCTGCGTTTTTCCATAAAATGTATCTGTATAGCGCCATGTGCTGGTTTTTTTTTTTATTTCTTTGCCGACGTTGCTGAGGTGGCCTCAAATGCTCCGTTCTGTCCTTTAACTTCCTTTTTGAGATGTGATAAGAAAAATGCTGCTGCAGTAAGGACATGCCCCCTAAAAACTACACTCCCCTTGAACCGCCAGTTTGATATAAATCTAGCAGAACAATTAATGGGGAGATCTCCGGATCCATGTGAGGCTCAGGGCTGGTCCTAGCTTTGTTAGAAAGGTATTGTCATGTCCTATATGATGTCTGATTTTTATTTTTTACATTAATCATGTGATAACCCTTTTTAAATGATAAACAAAAAAAAAAAACTTCTGATATGTCATTTTAACATCACAAAGGTTTTGATCAGTGGGGGTCAGAGTGCTGAGACCCCCCCAATTGTTAGATGCGGAGAGAGAAGCGCTCACACAGAGCTATATTTCCCTGTCTCTATAGAAAGTCTATGGGGGAGATTTATAAAAACTGGTATAACAGAAAACTGGCTTATGTGCCCACAGCAACCAATCAGATTTCACCTTTCACTTTCCAGAAATCCTTTGGAAAATGAAAGGATCCTTCTGATTAGTGGAAACTAAGGATCCCTCTGTTAGGGGGCAACTAAGCCAGTTTTCCTTAGCAGCATTTTTGAGAAATCTCCCCCCATGAGCTATTCCATCAGAAAAAAATGAATATTGATGTATACCAATGAGACTGTGGCAAAAACGACATTATTTTAGCCTCTGTTGGGTAAATGGTGGCCTACTAAATGCATGGTGGCCTGCTAAATACAATGGTGGCCTACTAAATGCATGGTGGTCTGCTAAATACAATGGTGGCCTACTAAATGCATGGTGGTCTGCTAAATACAATGGTGGCCTGCTAAATACAATGGTGGCCTGCTAAATGCATGGTGGTCTGCTAAATGCATGGTGGTCTGCTAAATACAATGGTGGCCTGCTAAATACAATGGCGGCCTACTAAATACAATGGTGGCCTACTAAATGCATGGTGGCCTGCTAAATACAATGGCGGCCTACTAAATACAATGGTGGCCTGCTAAATACAATGGTGGCCTACTAAATACAATGGTGGCCTGCTAAATACAATGGTGGCCTACTAAATGCATGGTGGTCTGTTAAATACAATGGCGGCCTACTAAATGCATGGTGGCCTGCTAAATACAATGGTGGCCTACTAAATGCATGGTGGTCTGCTAAATACAATGGTGGCCTACTAAATCATTTAAAGTATTCACAGGGAGTCTTCCTAAGGCATACAGCAAATGGACACAACTAATTATTATTAATGTCAGCTTAATTTTATGGAAGGCAAGTAAAGTTTGTTTGGTACTGGTCAACATATAAATGCGGTGACATTAATAAAATGTCCACTTTGGCATAAAAACAAGAGTGCAGGCTACACTTACCAGGTGATGGAAGCTGATGGCTGCACTCCGGAGGCAGAGTAAGTAGTGCATGATCTTGTAAAGCTGATAGCCACAACTTGCTCAGAGTGGTAATATCAGCTTGTACCAAGGAAAGGAGACTGTCTCCTGGATTAGAAGCAGACTTCCCTTCTGTTCTTTCCACTGCTGCAATATAGACCTGTTGAAGACATTTTCAATCTTTAAAGAGGACCTGTAACCTCTCCTAACATGTCTGTTATAGCAACTACTTGAACCCCCTCTTGTAATAAAAATTCTTATTCCTGCTAGAAATTATGAATGAATTTGCGATGAAAGTCCGGATGAGCGTTACCAGTTGGGGGGGTATCCCTGCACAGTCTGACATTATCCAATCAATACTACCAGTGTCAGTCAATGCAAGGACACACCCCTTAACCAGCAACACCCATCTGGACTTTCAATGCCAACCGTTAGCAACTCATTCATAAACTTGTGGCAGGAATGATAAAAGAATGGCACAAAGGAATGCTCCAGAATTGTTATTACATGGGGAATGCGAGGAGTTACTAAAACAGACACGTCAGGAGAGGTCACGGGTCCTCTTTAGGTTTGAAATCATGACTGATAATTGACAAGAGCTGACTGAAGAGACTTTTACATGTGGCGATGATCAGACGAACAAGTGTTTGTAGGAAAAAAGTTTTTTCGCCCATAGCCCGGTTTAAACGGTCCATCAGCTGACAACTAAGCAAACGCTCTGTTGGCGGATTACATCTTTTATGTGGCTACAGAAATGATCATTTGTCGGCAACACATTACCCTTGTAAACATCTGATATACTGATATTACATAATACAAAGTGTATGAGAGGAGTGGGGCACAATCAATTGCATTAGCAAACGCTCATTCACCCCATCACAATCATAGAACCATTTAAATGAAAGTAACAATCGACAATATCTTCAATAAGCACTTTGTCTGTTGTGGATTTTAAAGGCTATGTACACCTTTGGGGCAATCTTTTTTTTATTATTGCATTGTACTGATTGAGCTAAAAAAAAAACATTTTTTCAATTGGTCTTTATTAACAATTTTGAGCCCCTTTCTCCTTGCAGCCTTGAGATTCTCTAGTAGCAGGCTCTGAATTTTTACTTTGTTCCATTAGGCAGCTCAGCTGATGGCTCCTCTGCCCTCCTAAACACTCATTATAGGTCAATTCTTATCTTACTGATAAAAATGTGGCTTAAATAAGTGTTTAGGGCCTTTTAGTTATTTAGAGATAAGGTTTATTAGATTATCGGCTCAAATTGAAAGTAAAATGCCCACAGCTAGACAGTTAACTCTTTGTGACAGAACGGCTCAATATTTTTAAAAAGACCAATTGAAAACATTTTTTTTGTCCAAAATGAGTAAAAATGCAATTATAAAAAAAACAGCCTCCAAAAGTGTACAGTCGTGGCCATAAGTTTTGAGAATGACACAAATATTTGTTTTCACAAAGTTTGCTGCTAAATAAACTGCTTTTAGATCTTTATTTCAGTTGTTTCTGTGATGTAGTGAAATATAATTACACGCACTTCATACGTTTCAAAGGCTTTTAACGATAATTACATGAAATTTATACAAAGAGTCAGTATTTGCAGTATTGGCCCTTCTTTTTCAGGACCTCTGCAATTCGACTGGGCATGCTCTCAATCAACTTCTGGGCCAATTCCTGACTGATAGCAACCCATTCCTTCATAATCACTTCTTGGAGCTTGTCAGAATTAGTGGGTTTTTGTTTGATCACCCGCCTCTTGAGGATTTACCACAAGTTCTCAATGGGATTAAGATCTGGGGAGTTTCCAGGCCATGGACCCAAAATGTCAACGTTTTGGTCCCCGAGTCACTTAGTTATCACTTTTGCCTTATGGCACGGTGCTCCATCGTGCTGGAAAATGCATTGTTCTTCACCAAACTGTTGTTGGATTGTTGGAAGAAGTTGCTGTTGGAGGGTGTTTTGGTGCCATTCTTTATTCATGGCTGTGTTTTTGGGCAAAATTGTGAGTGAGCCCACTCCCTTGGATGAGAAGCAACCCCACACATGAATGGTCTCAGGATGCTTTACTGTTGGCATGACACAGGACTGATGGTAGCACTCACCTTTTCTTCTCCGGACAAGCCTTTTTCCAGATGCCCCAAAACAATCGGAAAGAGGCTTCATCGGAAAATATGACTTTGCCCCAGTCCTCAGCAGTCCATTCACCATACTTTCTGCTAGGGATGTCCCGATACCATTTTTTTGAGATCGAGTACGAGTACCGACACTTTTATTTAAGTACTCGCCGATACCAATTACCGATACCTCATATAAACAGCTGCGCAGTTACTGATAGCAATGAAAACAAAGCTGGAAGTTTGTTGCTGTGGACAACGGCTTTTCTTTTCCTTTGTACAAGTGTTAATAAATTAATAAATGGGAATATAATAGCGTTTTCAAACCAATGTGCCTCCAGGGGGATCTGTTTTTGGGGGATCTGTGGAGGACACACTGTTATGGAGGATCTGTGGATGTCACCGTTATGGGGGATCTGTGGATGACGCACTGTTATGGGGGAGATCTGTGGATGACGCACTGTTATGGGGGGGATCTGTGGATGATGCACTGTTATGGGGGGGATCTGTGGATGACGCACTGTTATGGGGGGGATCTGTGGATGACGCACTGTTATGGAGGATCTTTGGATGTCACCGTTATGGGGGATCTGTGGATGATGTACTGTTATGGGGGGGATCTGTGGATGACGCACTGTTATGGAGGATCTTTGGATGTCACCGTTATGGGGGATCTGTGGATGACGCACTGTTATGGGGGATCTGTGGATGACACTGTTATGGGGAATCTGTGGATGGCACCGTTATGGGGGATCTGTGGATGGCACCGTTATGGGGGGATCTGTGGACGACACCGTTATGGGGGGACCTGTGGACGTCACCGTTATGGGGGACCTGTGGACGTCACCGTTATGGGGGGACCTGTGGACATCACTGTTATGGGGGGACGGACCTGTGGACATCACTGTTATGGGGGACCTGTGGACATCACTGTTATGGGGGGGCCTGTGGACATCACTGTTATGGGGGATCTGTGTATGAGGCTGTAATGGGGGATCTGTGTATGAGGCTGTAATGGGGGGATCTGTGGATGACACTGTTAGGGGCTATGTGGATGACACATATATAGCATCTTATGCTATATACATGTCATCCACAGATCCCCCATTAGTGTCGGGCCGGTGCAGCTTGACTCATACACCGGTCCCGCAGCAGCTATATTCTGTTTCATTAACCCTAACTTACTGTGCCCGTGATTACTAACTATTAATGAGCAGTCCTCCATGCTCCTGCCCTGCGCCTTCTGTAATCCTAAAGTGGGCGGAGCGGGCAGGCGGGACATGCAGCGCATGGAGGAACTGAGAGCTCAAGCTGCCCGATTCCTCCATGCGCCTCATGTCCTGCCTGCCCACTCCGCCCACTTTATGATTACAGAAGGCGCGCGGGGCAGGAGCATGGAGGGACTGCGCATTAATAGTTAGTAATCACGGGCACAGTAAGTTAGGGGTAATGAAACAGAATATAGCCGCTGCCGAACCGGAACTTCCGGTATCGGCAGTGGTATCAGCGGCATTTTTACGAGTACAAGTACTCGTGAAAATGCCGGTATCGGTCCCGATACCGATACTAGTATCGGTATCGGGACATCCCTACTTTCTGCAGAAGATCAGTCTGTCCCTGATGTTTTTTTTTGGAGAGAAGTGGCTTCTTTGCTGCCCTTCTTCACACCAGGCTATCCTCCAAAAGTCTTCACCTCACTGTGCGTGCAGATGCGCTCACACCTGCGACTCCCAGGCTATGAGCTGTGCGCTGCGATTGGCCAGCGCTGCAGCAAGAGACACGCTTAATACAAAAACTCCGCCCAGTACAACAGAGGAAGCTGCAGACACCGGAGCCTATACCGGGCGAACGGAGCGGCGCCCAGACAAACTAGTAATTGCAGGGGGACCCCTGGGCGCCGCTCTGCCCACAGATATAGTTAGTTTTTAAACTAGTGAAAGGTCCTCTTTAAGTTAATTTTCATGGCAAAGAAGGACTATGCAATTCATCTGATCACTCTTCATAACATTCTGGAGTATATGCAAATTGCTATTATAAAAACTTAAGCAGCAACTTTTCCAATTTCCAATATTTATGTAATTCTCAAAACTTTTGGCCACGACTGTACATAGCCTTTAAAACCTCTGGCTTGTTCATTATTCTTTCCCACTATTTTATCTGCTGCATGAGTATAGGGTATGATTTTGGCGTTGGTTTAAAGAGGGATCTTGTAGGTGTGTGACTTACTCTTCACTGTCATGGGATATACTGAGAGAACACAGGTTGGAAACAATAGATTACAGTATGTGAGAAACTAAAAAATATATTTTTAAATTTCAATTTGATACAATACAATTTTCAAACACTATGATCACTGGTGACACAGTCATAATTGTAATTTCAAATGATAATAGTTTTTTTTAGGAATGAATGTTTTAACATATCTGTATAACTTTTATACAGAGACAAAGTCAGTGGAGTAAGCCAGAAATAATCATCAACAATACGACCATGCACGTTTAAATCCACAGATTCTACCACATGCTCATCATGTATTTACTTTTACATGTATGATGGGAACCTGTATTTCACTTACTTCTGCCCAGGCCTTCAGTACAGCCAGTGTCTCCATGGTAGTGGTGCTTTCACAATATACACTTGAGGTCTCTTTCATCACTTGCACTCTGCTTAGAGAAGAAAGCAGCAGATGCTGAACTCTCTGCAAGTCTGATGGGTCCTTCACAACTCCACTAGCCAGCCACGCACTGCAAACCTGTATGGGGATTAACGCACACACATATGTTTTCTGCTATTTATATAGAACGCGCGCTGCACATGTTAAATCATAATAACTTTATTTATACAGTACAAACTAAGGATCAGTGAATGGATTCTACCGGAATTCATCACAAATTTCTCAAGCAGTTCTGATTCTAACAAACCCAAAATAATTTTGGTGATTCGTTTAGAGAGAGAGCAAGAGAGAGTGTAAGAGACAAACCAGTACCCTACTATAGGTTTCTTGGCGATATATATGCGTTGTCTGGGGGGCTACTTTTTCTTATTATGGAGGGTGCCTAGTATCCATAGTACGTATTGTAGGACAGCTTCTGGGTTTCTGGGAGAGATATCCAAATTAGCTTTCCTATCTGATGCCAACAGATGTAAGATGTGTTAATTTTCAAATACTTTTCACAGAAACCCAGAGAAACGTTGCCTAGCCTACTATGGTCCTCACGTATATTAAAGGGGTTGTCCGGGTTTAGAGCTGAACCGGGACATATCCCCTTCTTCACCCAGACAGCCCCCTCTGAGTGGAGCATTAAAGCATTTCTTGAACCATGATGGCTATAGCCATAGCTGGTGGTGCGCAAAGCCCATTTTAAGATCAATAATGGCTAATATGAATGACCCATGAATATAAGCCTTAACCCCTTTGGGACACATGACGTACCGGTACGGCATGTTTCCCGAGTTCTTAAGGACACATGACGTACCGGTACGTCATGAGTTGTTCCGATCACTGCTGCTCAGCTGGCAGTGATCGGAACAAGGTACCTGCTGAAATCATTCAGCAGGTACCTTGTTACAATGCCCAGGGGGGTCCTGTGACCCCCCCCATATGGGCAATCGCTGCAAACCGCAGGTCAATTCAGACCTGCGGTTTGCAGCGCTACAGTGTGATCTTCTGATCCCGCGGTCTATGACCGCGGGATCAGAGAGTTAATGCCCCAAACAGTTTTTAATCCCCCTGCAGCCCCAATCATATTGTGGCTGCGGGGTGCAGGGGGTGGTTGCGGGCGGCGGGAGGGGAGGTGCGGCGGGCGGGATCGCGATTGCGATCCCCCGCCCGCCTCCCTGTAATCTATCCCTGGTGTCTAGTGAGTTTATCAGAGTGTCAGCACATTGCTGACACTCTGATAGAAACGGCTGGCATCTGTGCTGCAGATGCCAGCCGCTTAACCCTTTCTGCACGCGGTCCGTACGGACCGCGGTATGGAAGGGGTTAACAGGAGGGAGCGCTCCCTCCTCTCCCATCGGGGGCTGCTGTGCCTTGCAGCCCCCAACAGGATGGGATCGCAGAGGGAGGGTGCTCCACTCCTCCTCATCCATCACCCCCTGCCCAGTTATGGCAGCGGGTGATGGTTGCCATGGAGACAGGACGCTTTCAGAAGCGCCCTGCTCTCCATGGTGCTGAAAGTCTGAATAGACCTGCTAAAGGTCTATTCAGACTTTCTAGTAGTAAAATACAGTACAGTGCACTATATAGTGTACTGTACTGTATTATACAGACACCAGATCCACTGGATCTTTCAGAACCAAGTGGGTCTGGGTCAAAAGAAATGTAAAAAGTGAAAAAAAGTAAAATGAAAAAACACATAACACTGAATAAAAATTAAAAAAATAAAATACACTACACATATTAGGTATCGCGCGTCCGTAAAAACCTGCTCTATAAAAATATCACATGACTGAACTCCTCAGGTGAACGCCATAAAAAAAAACCAAAAATGGTGTAAATAAGCCATTTTTTGGCACATTACATCACTAAAAGTGTAATACAAAGCGATCAAAAAGGCGTTTGCCTCCCAAAATAGTACCAATCAAACCGCCATCTCATCCCGCAAAAACGAGCCCCTACCTAAAACACCAAAAATAAAAACTATGCCTCTCAGACTAAAACATGATTTTTTTGTTTCAAAAATGCTTTTAGTGTTAAATGTAAAAAAAATTAAAAAGTAGACATATTTGGTATCTACACGTCCGTAAGAATCTGCTCTATAAAAATATCACATGACCTAACCCCTCAAGTAAACACTGTAAAAAAATAATAAAAACTTTGTCAAAAGCCATTTTTTTGCCACCTTACATCACAAAAAGTGTAATAGCAAGCGATCAAAAAGTCATATGACCCCCAAATAGTGCCAATCTAACCATCACCTCATCCCGCAAAAATGATACCCAACCTGAGACAATTGCCTAAAAACTGAAAAATATATGGCTCTCAGACTATGGAGATACTAAAACATGTTTTTTTCATTCAAAAGGATATTATTGTGTAAAACCAAAATAAATAAAAAAGGTATACATATTATGTATCGCCGCGTCCGTAAGGACCTGCTCTATAAAAATATAACATGACCTAACCCCTCAGATGAACGCCGTAAACATAAAAATAAAAACGTTGTCAAACAAGCCATTTTTTTGTCACCTTACATCACAAAAAGTGTAATAGTAAGCGATCAAAAAGTCATATGCACCCCAAGATGGTGCCAATCAAACCGCCATCTCATCCCGCAAAAAATGAGCCCCTACATAGGACAATCGCCCAAAAAAAAATATATATATGGCTCTCAAACTATGGAGACACTAAAACATGATTTCTTTTTGTTTTAAAAAATTATATTATTGTGTAAAACTTATATAAATAAATAAAAAGTATACATATTATGTATCGCCGCGTCCGTCACAACCTGATCTATATAAATAACACATGACCTAACCCCTCAGCTGAACACAGCAAAAAATAAATAAATAAATACGGTGTCAAAAGCCATTTTTGTCACCTTACATCACAAAAAGTGTCATAGCAAGCGACCAAAATGTCATATGCACCCCAAGATGGTGCCAATCAAACCGCCATCTCATCCCGCAAAAAATGAGCCCCTACATAACACAGTCGCCCAAAAAAAAGAAATAAAACTATGGCTTTCAGAATGTGGAGACACTAAAAAAAAAATATTTTCAAAAAGGCTTTATTATGTAAAACTGAAACAAAAACCCCAAAAAGTAGTCATATTTGGTATTGTCGCGTCCGTAACAACCTGCTCTATAGAAATAGCACACAATCTAACCTGTCAGTTCAACTATGTAAATAACAAAAATAAAAACAGTCCCAAAACAGCTATTTTTTTGCAAATTTTCCATTTTAATCCATTTTTGCAGTAACAAAGCAAGGGTTAACAGCCAAGCAAAACTCAATATTTATTGCCCTGATTCTCTTGTTTGCACAAACACCCCATATGTGGTCGTAAACTACTGCATGGCCAAACGGCAGGGCACAGAAGGAAGGGAACGCCATATGGTTTTTGGAAGGCAGATTTTGCTGGACTGGTTTTTTGACACCATGTCCCATTTGAAGCCCCCCCGATGCACCCCTACAGTAGAAACTCCAAAAAAGTGACCCCATTTTGGAAACTACGGGATAAGGTGTCAGTTTTGTTGGTACTATTCTAGGGTAAACATGATTTTTGGTTGCTCTATATTACACTTTTTTGAGACAAGGTAACAAAAATAGAAATTCGAAATTTTATCTCCATTTGCCAATAACTCTTGTGGAACACCTAAAGGGTTAACAAAGTTTGTAAAACTGGTTTTGAATACCTTGAGGGGCGTAGTTTCTTAGATGGAGTCACTTTTATGGAGTTTCTACTCTAGGGGTGCATCGGGGGCTTCAAATGGGACATGGTGTCAAAAATCCAGTCCAGCAAAATCTGCCTTCCAAAAACCATATGGCGCTCCTTTCCTTCTGCGCCCTGCAGTTTGGCCATACAGCAGTTTACGACCACATATAGGGTGTTTCTGAAAACTACAGAATCAGGGCAATAAAAATTGAGTTTTGTTTGGCTGTTAACCCTTGCTTTGTTACTGGAAAAAATGGATTCAAACGGAAAATTTTTCAAAAAATCGAAATTCTGAAATTTTATCTCCATTTGCCATTAACTCTTGTGGAAAACCTAAAGGGTTAATGACGTTTGTAAAATCAGTTTTGAATAACTTGAGGGGTGTAGTTTCTAGAATGGGGTAATTTTTGGGTGGTTTCTATTATGTAAGCCTCACAAAGTGACTTCAGACCTGAACTGGTCCCTAAAAAGTGGGTTTTTGAAAATTTCTGAAAAATTTCAAGATTTGCTTCTAAACTTCTAAGCCTTGTAACGTCCCCAAAAATGAAATAGCATTCCCAAAATGATCGATACATGAAGTAGACATATGGGGAATGTAAATCAATAACTTTTTTTGGCAGTATTACTATGTATTATAGAAGTAGAGTAATTGAAACTTGGAAAATTGCAAATTTTTCAAAATTTTTGGTAAATTTGGTATTTTTTTATAAATAAAAATGAAATTTTTCGACTTCATTTTACCACTGTCATGAAGTACAATATGTGACGAAAAAACAATCTCAGAATGGACTGGATAAGAAAAAGCGTTTTAAAGTTATCACCACATAAAGTGACAATGGTCAGATTTTGAAAAAATGGCCTGGTCCTTAAGGTGAAATAGGGCCGTGTCCTTAAGGGGTTAAAGGGTTTCTCTCGTCCCCAAACAACATTTTTTTTATCTGTGCAGAGGACCCCAAATGCTGCATATTCTTGTCCCATATACCTGTTTTTCACATGCTGTTTGCAGCGGGAAAAAAAAGTTGTATATTCCAGGCGGCACCCACTGCAGATGACGGGGGCACAGCTTCTGTGCCCATGCAATTCAATGGACAAAACTCCACACAGTTGTGGGAATATACCACAAAAATAGGAGTACGGTTATGTCCAAATTCAGGAAATGGTTAATACTTAAAACCATAACTGCCTCCGACCAGAAAACACTAACTTTACATTGAATATAGATGATCACTTACCTGGCAGGCCATAGCAGTCACATCAGGATGAGTATCTGAGTTAAAGGCCGGTCTTACTGCAGCTACTACCTGTCAACAGAGAAATTCGTACTATATGGTAAATATTGACTAATAAAGTATTATTATACATTTGTTGATTTATTTGCTAGAACATTATCTTATAAGCTCTAGGGGAACTCACATTAGCTTGATACTGTTCTAGTATAAGATGACCGGGAAATTCAGGTTCAGACACAGAGGAAAAACGTTGTATGACCAGGAGTAGTGCCTGAAGCCCAACCATACGGAGCTGTTCACTGTGATCTGTGGCAGCCATAAATGACATCCGAACCAGATCTTGCAAATGCAGAACCAGGAAATCTCCTAAGAAACAACAAGTGTAAGTTGTGTGTCGGTCAACGTGCTTACTTAACCCTCATGGTCCAACAAATTTACTGGTTCTCTGGTAATAATGCCATTTTACCGATTGCCATCAGCCTGCCTTATTACGCTAAGTATTCAAACTTACCTGCTGCACGCAGCCCCATTCCTCTGTGCTGCCACCAGTGTCTCCATCTTGCACTGTTTTCTTACGGTGTTGCAAGGGCATGGTCACATGCTTTGCTGCAGCCAATGACTGGCTTCAGTGGTGATGTGGCCACAAGCAGCATGTTACCGCTAAAAAGGAGATTTTTTGTGAAACTTACCTGTAAAATCTTTTTCTCGTCTTTTCCATTGGGGGACAAAGACCATGGGTATAGCCTAGGCCATTACTAGGAGGGACACTATGCAAATAACAAAAGAGAGCTCCTCCTCCTTGGGCTATACCCCCAGGCTCCAGCAGGAGAACTTCAGTCGGTGCAAAAGCAGTAGGAGAAGGAGACAAAAATCCCGATAGAAACCAGGAACAAGGAAGCCGCCATTGGACCATAAACCAGAAGGTCCAAACCAGACAAAACAGACCCCTCCTGCAACCCCCAATGGAAAAGACGAGAAAAAGATTTTACAGGTGAGTTTCACAAAAAATCTCTTTTGTCGTACATTCCATTGGGGGACACAGACCATGGGATGTCCCAGAGCAGTCCATGGGGTGGGAAAAAAAAACAGTCCGACACCATTAAGGGGGAACGCCCGCGGTCAAACAGGAACCACAGCCTGCAATACCTTGCGCCCAAAGGCAGCGTCAGCCTAAGCCAACAAGTGCAGTTAGTAGAATTTTGTAAAGGAGTGTAAGGACGATCAGGTGGCCGCCTAACACAAGTGAGAAGCAGAGGCGCGTTGGCGCCTTGCCCAGGAGGCCCCTGGTGGAATGAGCGGTAACCCCCACTGGGGGAACCCTGTCACGAGTGCGATATGCCGCAGAAATAGCCGACCGGATCCACCGAGCCACAGTGACCTTGGAGGCCGGCAGACCCCGACGAGGCCCCTACAGATAGGTATACCCTCAGTGCCCTGACAACGTCCGGGGAATGGAGAGCACGCTCCTTGGAATTTGTCAGAGGGGGACAAAGGAAAGGCAGGACAAGATCCTCATTAAGGGGGAAAAGACAGACCACCTTGGGCAAAAAGGACGGGACCGTGCGGAGCACCACCTTATCCCTGAGAAAGACCATAAAGGGCTCCCGGTAGGAAAGAGCAGCCAAATCCGACACCCGGATAGAGCAGATGGCCACCAGAGACCACCTTCCGGGTGAGAAAGGTCAAAGAAACTTCCCTCAGCGGCTCAAAGGGAGCCGTCCGAAAGGCAAGCAAGACCAGGTAGAGATCCTGAATGCACCACCCCTAGTAGGAGGGTGTTCACGGGACCAAGAAAAGGCAGAGCCTGTAGAAGAAAAGGGCAAGAGGGCGGCCCCAACGGAGACAGAGCTCGAATACTGCAGGATGCAGGGACTACTCGTCTGGATCCACCTTGTTTAGGCTGAGAAAATCTGCCGTCCAGTTGTCTATTCCCGGGATGTACACCGCAGACAGCACTGGAACATGCGCCTCCGTCCACTGGAGGATCCTTTCCACCTCCAGCATCACCTTCTGGCTGCGGGTCCCGCCCTGATGGCTGATGTAGGCCACGGCAGTGGTGTCGTCTGACCGAACCCTCAATGGGCGACCCGCCAGGAGAGGGACAGGAAAACAGCCCTTAGCACCAGAATGTTGATCGGAAGGCGGGACTCCGCCACTGACCAAACTCTCTGAACCGTCCGAGTCTGGAGACCGCCGCCCCAGCCAGGAGACTGGTGTCGGTGGTGACGACCGTCCAGGAAATCGGAGGAAGGACCTCCCCGAAGTCAGGTTCTGGGGAGAAGCCACCAAGGGAGCTTGTCCCGGACCCGAGGAGGCAGGCGGACCAGAGAGTCCAGACCATGCGACGTCCTGTCCCTAAAGGACAGGATGGCCCGCCGCAGAGGTCGGGAGTGAAACTGGGCATAGGGAACGACCTCGATGGAGGCCACCGTAAGTCCCAAAACCGGCATGCAGTCCCGGAGGGAGAGGTCACGGGAGCGTAGAATGCGGGACACAGCGTCCTGGATCCGAAAGATCTTGGCTTCCGGGAGGAATACCTGAGCGGCCCCGGTGTCAATAAACCTTCCCAGAAAGGACACCCTTTGGGACGGCTGAAGAAAGGACTTGAGAGAAGTTGATCAGCCAGCCGAACTGTTCCAGAGTCTGGACAGTGATCCGGACGCCGTCCTCGGTCTGAGAGAGAGAGCCATTCCCAGGATATCGTCCAAGGAAGCTCAACGATCGGTGCCAAGATTGTTGTAAACACCCGCGGGGCCGTCGCCATGCAGGTCAGTGTCCTGGATGGCCACTAACACAAGGAAACTCTTCCGGAAGAAGAGAAGTAACAACGGAGTGGAGGGGCTCCATTCGGAACCTCCGTACCTGCAGGGACCTGTTAAGTAGCAGGCCCAGGATCGGACGGACCGATCCCTCGTTCCTAGGAACAACAGGTTGGATACCTGGGTAATCACCCATCTGGATAGAAGGGAAGACACTGCTTGTATTACACAAGGATCGCTGTCAGAAGTGGGATACGAACCCACGCCTCCAGAGGAGACTGTGACCTGAACGCAGGTAGCGCCTTAGACCGCTCGGCCATCCTGACAAGCCAGAGGGTCGAGGCCGAGGCCGCATCCCCAGTCTAGCTTGCAACTAGAAGTTACAACTTCCAGGGTTCAGGCATCCTGGATGTGCGCTCTCCAAACCTGCTGGAAGGAGAGCAGCCGGCACCCCACCGCTAGAGGTGGGGGCGCCCCCTCAGGCAGAGGACTGCATGGGAGCTGCGGGACTAGCAGAGTGGGGCCGCGGACGCCCGAAGGGTTGGGGCTTCTCACCAGTAATCCTGCGATCCACCAGAAGAAGGGACCAAGGCGGATCTGGAAGAAGAGAAGCAATGAAAGGACAGGTTCCTAGAACCAGAGCCTTAACGTGCGTTTGGACGTGGACTGGGGCAGATGGGTTCTCTTGCCCCCTGTAGCATCCAAGAGAATCTTGTGTAGCTTAGCACCAAACGGCCTGGAGCCCGCAAATGGGAGGTTAGTAGAGGAACGCTTAGAAGAAGCGTCCGCGTCACAGACCTTCAACCAAATTTTCCTGCGCTGTGTGACGGACAGGGCCGAGACACACGCATGGCCAGACACACCTGAAGGAGAAAGATCAGGGTGTCCGCAGGGGCGTCCTGCTCCGAGAGGTCCTGAAGTAGGAGTTGCACCCATTCAGACAATGCTCTTGCGACCCAGGCAGAGGCAAAGGCAGGCCGTAGGCCCGTACCTGCTAGAGTGCAGACGGCTTTGGATAGGGAATCCAGACGCCTGTCAACCGAGTCCTGCAGAGAGGAACTGTGTAAGACAGGGAGAGCCGTGTTCGTTGCCATTTCACCACTGGCAGGTCCACCTTAGGAGGAGAGGACCATTGTTCCACCTGCTCTGGCGGAAAAGGATAGAGAGTATCCATCCGTCCAGTGGCAGAAAAGCGGTGAGTAAAGCGGTCCCAGGCCTTACGTTAGGCTCCGCCCCTAAATCGCGTCATGAACGGCGGGAAGAATAAAGAATATCCCTGGGCGCCATTTTGGCGAAAAAGGGGTTAACATGCAGCGGAGAAGCGGCCAGACATTGAGCCTGCCGCCTGCTGACACGTTGAGGCACCGGCTTTAGCATGTAGCCGGACTGGTAGGAAAAACCCGCAGGTCAGAGATGCCAGCCATGGAGCAACCCTGAAAAAGGTAATGCCACTGCCATCCCACAAAAATAATGCCCCCTGACAGGATCTCCTTCCCACCCCTTTGTAATCTAGATCACCCAGGTCTATGGCCCAAAATGACACAGGGGGGACAGGAGGGGGGGGGTTACAGGAGTGCAGCATGTTACTTATCTGCTTCCTGTAGTCTTCACCCTCTTTTCCGACACCAGCAGGGTCCACCTCATCAGTCATCTGGCACAAGGAGTGGCAGTGATCTGGACGGAGGGCAGGCGCAGGGGACCCTGTAGCTTCTTCTCCCTCATGTGCAGTACCAGCAGGGCTCACCTCTTCAGACGTCTGACTCTAGGAGTGCAGTTCTCTGGATAAAGGAGGCAGCAGGTGGCCCAGAGGCTGGTGGGATACCGGAGCTGACAGGTCGAGCCCGGATCCACTTGTCTTCTTGGGGGGGGAATGGAGGCAGCCAGGCAAACGTCCGATGGACGGCGGCGGTCGCTCCACGGGGTACCAGGAAAGCGCCATGCTGACCTGCGTCCCCATCTACAAAGAAAATAACAAACTGGAGTAGAAGTGTCATCCTCCTTCACCAGACACTAAGCAAAGACTGAAGTTCTCCTGCTGGAGCCTGGGGGTATAGCCCGAGGAGGAGGAGCTCTCTTTTGTTATTTGCATAGTGTCCCTCCTAGTAATGGCCTAGGCTATACCCATGGTCTGTGTCCCCCAATGGAATGTACGAGAAATAAAATCATTGGCTGCAGAAGAGCATGTGACCCTGCGCATGCAGCGCCAGAAGAGCAGAGACAAATGAGGCAGCATGGAAGACTGGAGCGGCAGGGAGCAGGTAAGCACGAATCCTTAGTTTGGTGGGGCTGCTGGCACTAGGTAAAATAGCATTATTACCGGAGAACACCTTTAATGGCTAGACAAAACCAATAAATGAATTTGTAATTGTGAATATTTTGTGCCATGATGAGTTTTATCACTTGAAAGCATATATTTTAACATAAAAGCATAATTGTTGAATATCATTTTTCCTTTCAATATGATAATCAATGATGACAAACCTGGTATTCCTTAGTACATAATTGCTATTTACTAACGCTCCTGCAGACATTCTGAAATGCATGTTCTTAAAGAGTACGGTCTTTATGTCTCTCCAACATGACCTGACAAAAGGCATTAAGGGAAACTTCTGTATGCTAGGTGTGCCAAGGCAACCATAATATGCCTGGGCAAAGATCATACATGGGTGCTATTCTAATTAAAGGGAACCTGTCACCATGAAAATGCAGTGCAATCTGCCGACGGCATGTTATAGAGCAAGAGGAGATAAGCTGAAGAAGATTCTCTAAAACTTGTAATTTATACATTTCAATCCAAGTCAAGAAACCGGTCCAATTGGTGATTGACTGCCTTCCCTCTATGACTGTGCATACAAATAGAGCTGTTAATCACTGATCGGACCACTTCCTTGACTTCAAAGCTTAGGGTCAGTAGGAATTGATATGTATAAATTACAAATTTTATTCAATCTTTTCCCACAAAACTATAAATTAGCCTTGTCAGAGCTCCTGCTCTATAACATGCTGCTGGCAGATTACACTGTGATCATGGTGACAGGTTCCCTTTTACAGGATCCATGCATCATTGGTTCCCTATGGCATCTGTACCACCTAACGAGTATGAGTGCCTCTTCATGCCCAATGTTAGATTGGATAGAAGAGATTCAGTGGAGGTACACTTCTTAAAATACATTTTTAAACATAGGTTACATGGCATTTCACAATATGGATGACCAAATTGAGTAAATTCCCTCATCAGGTTCAAATTACATGTTTTGCCATGAATGTGTGCAAATCACAATAAAATGGTGTCATTTTGTGTCAATTTTAAGCACTGTTGAGCTAAAAAGCAAAGACACAGAGCAGCAGATAGAGAATTAGACCAGATTCAGATGAGTGAGTTCAATTCAAGAAACTCTGTGTGTGGCAGTGTGATTTCCCTCTCGTACCTCTGCTCCTATGACAGGACGTGCACAGCATTATAATGATTTATAGTGCTGTGTGTACCTGCCAGACCTTTATCTACTGAATTATACTGACAGTATTATGTCAGAACCATTCAGTAGATTCCAGGTCTCGCATGGAAACACAGACCTAACCCCTCGGGTGAACACCGTAAAAAGAAAAAAAATGTCAAAAAAGCAATTTTTTGTCACCTTACATAACAAAAAGTCTACTACCAAGCATTCAGAAAGTCATATCCACCCTAAAATAGTACCAATCAAACTGTCATCTCATACCGAAAAAAATTAGCCCCATACATAAGACAGTCGCCCAAAAAATAAAAAAAACTACGGCTTTTAGAATATGGAGACACAAAAAAATGTTTTGTTTTTTTTAAAAATGCCATATTATTAATCAGGGCAATAAATATTGAGTTTTGCTTGGCTGTTAACCCTTGCTTTGTTACTGGAGAAAATTGATTAAAATGGAAAATCTGCCAAAAAAGTGAAATTCTGAAATTTCATCTACATTTTCATTCTTGTGGAACACCTAATGGGTTAAGAAAGTTTGTAAAATCATTTTTTAATACCTTGAGGGGTGTAGTTTCTAAAATGGGGCCATTTATGGGTGGTTTCTATTATGTAAGCCTCACAAAGTGACTTCAGACCTGAACTGGTCCTTAAAAAGTGTGTTTTGGAAATTTTCGGAAAAATTTCAAAATTTGCTTCAAAACTTCTAAGCCTTCTAACGTCCCAAAAAATGAAAATGTCATTCACAAAATGATCCAAACATGAAGTAGACATATGGGAAGTGTAAAGTAATAACTATTTTAGGAGGTATCACTATCTGTTTTTAAAAGAAGTGAAATTGAAATTTTTAAAATTGCGAATTTTTCAAAATGTTTGGTAGATTTAGTATTTTTTTTATAAATAAAAATTAAATATTTTGACTCAAATTTACCACTGTCACGAAGTACAATATGTGAGGAAAAAACAATCTCCGAATGGCTTGGATAAGTAAAAGCGTTTTAACACATAAAGTGACACGTCGGATATGCAAAAAATGGCCTGGTCCTTAAGGTGATAAAAAGGCAGGGTCCGGGTTACCTAGTAAAAAAACAAAAACAAAGATATACATTTGTGCCTCTTACTGTCTGGTTCTTTATGCTTCATCTCCTGGGCCTCAGCCATGTTGAAGTGGGCACCTCCCTCGCGAACACATTGTGAAACTAGCATACTAACACATTCCATTGAAAACACTCTGGTGTGCCACCGTGGACTAACTGACAGGGTAGTGGCCTCTTCTTTCTTAGATGTTAGCACAGAGTCAGAGCAGAATTGCTCACAGTCTTCATCTTGAGTAGCATCCACTGAGGCCACCGCTGCAAAATCTATGTTGACAAAAAATTTGTATAAATGTCATAATGAAAAATTACACATTTTAGCTCCTAATTTCAGCCAATCCTTAAAGCAATACAATACAGATGATTTGTGCTGCCCTATATGAGAACAAAATAAGATATCGAGAAGCTCAGTTTTGTGATATACGTTTAGAAGCACAATGTTTAAAGCGTACCTGAGTTTTTCAAAAAACAATCCTTTTATAATGACTGTGCTTCTTTGTACAATCAATAAAGAAACAGATCTTTTGGGCTTCCTTAATGTCTTTTTCAGCCTAATTATTCCCCTCCTCAGTTGCACAGCTAGATGCAATCCTCTCACAAGCAGGGGGTGTCTCCCTTCAGTGGAATGTGCCAGTACTGTACTTCTGTGACATCCTTTCCCTTACTTCCCACTATGTTAGTTTTCAGCTCTGGAGCTCGCAGAACAGATAAAGAGGGGGAGATCAGACAGAAAGGCAAGAGGCTCCTGTGATCTTCAGAAGAAGTGTAGAAGCAGTTGTTTTATCAGGTTCAGGATCGCAGCTGGCTCTGACACCCTACCACTTCCTCTCTTCTGTATTCGGTGTCTCTTTAACTAGAAATGGATCTTGCCTGACAAAAGGCCTTGCCTGACTGCAAATTAGGTGAAAGTGACATCACAGATTTTTTCAGGTGGATGCAGACATATTTTTAAATAAAGTGATTAAGAAATTTGTTATTTACACCTTTCTCTATTAAATGAAATCAAATTGTGTGAAAGTACAGTGACTCTAAGTAAAATGGAGAGTAAATCCTGACAGGACTCCTAGGAGAGAAAGGAAGTTCTTTTCTTATCCCTCCCACATAGGATGACTGACAGCCTTCTATGTAACACGCTGATATAGGGAGAGCGGTTAATCATCCTGTTCAAGTGAGTGGGGCAATAAAGATGTCTCTCCTAGTAGACCTGTCAAGATTTACTCACCTTTTTATAGAAGGTATAATATTAAGAAATACTGCTCCAAATCATATAAACCTGTATATCACAGACCTCATCTCCCCTCCCTCTATTCTGCTGTTTTTAGATAGGACAGCATAAAACAACTGATAGGTTCCATTTTTTACTTAATTCAATTTTACCTGCAGAAGCAGAAAGAATGTCTTTGTGCAATTTTAGCCAGAAAGAAAGACGACTGAGTCCTGTACAACTCTGCATGTGAAGCAGGGTTTCTTTCGCATCTTGACACAGTTGTGGATCACACTCTCTGTCCAAAAGGCTCAGCAAAACTCCTTCCAAGCTAAGTTCTCGCATATTCACATCTGCTCCAGAAGGTAAGGAATACAAAGATGTGTCAAATGCGTTCAGATCTCTCAGGGTATGTTCACACTGTCAAAATGCCACCAACAGCTCCCATTGATTTTAATGGGCAAAATGACATTTGCAAAAATATTTAACTGCAAAGGATGGCAGAAGCAGAGCTTTTAATAATGTAGTGGATATTGGGCACTTGCACTTGATAACAGGCACGTAGCTGACTTTATTGATTATAAGATGTAAGCTTATTAACTTTATAATGTAACAAGCTCATTTGATTTTACTGTAGGATATGAGGAGACGCTGATCACTTCACTTTCAGGTGACAGCTAAAACTGAAATATTCTTAAATTAGGCGTATTTCAGGTGCAGATGGCGGCGCAACCGTTAGTTGCGCTGCTATCTGCGACTTTTCCCCACTCACGCCAGGTCTAAAATTGTGGGTGTGGCATGGGTGGGGAGAGGATGGCATGCGCCTAAGAGGCCTTTGCCTTTTCATAACTTTGGCGAAACCACCGCCAGCTATGGGGCTTTATTAAGACTGGCGTCTAAAAGGTAAATGTGCCCCTATATTTCAGGCGATTAACAAGTCAAAAGCTGTATTGAAAAGCATAGGCAACTGCAATTTTTAATATAACTGCAGTCAAAAAGAAAAATATGTATGTATTGTGAAACCTTTTTTTAATGGCATACTACTGTAAATGTGTTATATAATTTTATAGGCGTACAGTTACATACACCACCTACTGTATATGTTTAATGGGGCTGCTGGGCAGTTTTAACAAGCATAAACTCTGAATATGGTGTGAATTAAACCTTAAAAACATTTAAATGGAACCCGTCATCAACTTTATAATGACCTCACAAAAGGCAGCATAAAATAGTGACAGAAATGCTGATTTCAGCGCTGTGTCACTCATGAGATAAACGTAAGTGGTTGCCGAGAATCAGCATCATAATCATTGCAGCCCAGGCCTTGAAAAGAGTCAAATCTACTTGAGAAGAGTCCTGGTTATTCATAATGTCCTGTTTTCCTGCGATCTGCTGATGATTGGCAGTTCTCTCCTAGAGAGAAAGGGAGAAAACTAGGTAGAAGCCTGTCAGTCATCAGCAGGTGGGCGGGAGAGCAGGAATTCATGAATAACCAGGACTCTTCTCAGGTAGATTTGACTCTTTTCCAGGCCCAGTCTGCAATGATTGTGATGTTGGTTCTCGGCAACCACTTACTTTTAACTTATAAATGACCAACCGCTGAAATCAACTCACCTGTCTTTGTTGTGCTGTTAGTATGGGCAGCATAAAGTTGATGACAAGTTCCCTTTAATGCTTTCGCCTAATAACAAATCCTGAAAGGGTTTCTAGGATATTTTTTCTATGAATCACTATATAAGCAGCAGATGTCGGTGTATCATAAAAAAGCAGCACTTACCCATTCTGAACTCCTCTTCGCCATCTTTGGCCATAGCCATAGCATGCTCTGACACCTCTGCTGCCTCTCGTTGCGCGAGCTGCCTCAGGCATGCTAACACTGCCCGGCGTAAGATCAAATGAGGGCTACACAGGTGAACCTATGTATAATATATGTGAAAGTGACAAGTACCACAGAAAACATGAACTAAAAAGTATGGCTTCAAAAACAACCATCAGATTACAAAACAAACACACATTACATTCATTCATAGCAGCTTAAGGGCTCATGCAGACGAACATAAGGGTTCCGTGCCCGTGATGTGGGCCGCACTACGGACCGCTATTTGCAGTCCGCAATATGGGCACGGAGCCCTTACATTCGTCTGAATGATCCCTAAAGGGGTTGTGCTGCCATATATATGGATTAGCTATCGTCAGGATAGGTCATAAATATCTGATCGACGGGGGTCCAATACCCAGCATCTCCACGATCAGCTGTTTGAAGAGGAGGCAGCGCTTCATTTGCTACTTCCTGGTCATTCCACTACACGTCGTCTCCTCTGTAGCAGCGGCGTAGTGTAATTACAAGTGAATGGAGCAGGTACTTGTAATTACACTGAACTTATGAGACGATCGGCAGTGTAATGAAGAGGAAGCAGCACTGGCATGGAGCGTCACCTCCTCTTCAAACAGCTGATTGGCAGGGGTCGCAGGTGTCGAAACCTCCGCCTATTAGATAGTGAAGACCTATCCAGACAATAGATCATCAATATATATGGCAGCATAACCCCTTTAAATCATATATAAAAACCACAAAATACAATGCAATTTGCAGGAAGCATGTTACAGAGCAAGAAGAGCAAGCTGAGCAGAATGATATATAGTTTTATGGGAAAAGATTCAGTAAACTTGTAAATTGTACATTTACACGTATATCTTTGTTTTTTTCTGACTTAAAGTTTTTTTTTCACTTCAGCAAATGGCATTTACCATGTAGAGAAAGTTAAAGGGGTTTTCCAAGATTCCTTTGGATAGCTCATCGTTGAGGGTCTGATCAGCAGTTTGAGAAGGCAGCGGCACTTCTGTGAGCGCTGCAGCCTTCTCCGATTTCCCTAGTCCAGGGATGGCCAAACTGCGGCTGTCCAGCTGTTGTAAAACTACATTTCCCACCATACCCTGCTGTAGGCCGATAGCTGTAAGCAGTCTTTGCATGCTGGAACTTGTAGTTTTGCAAAAGCTGGAGAGCCGCAGTTTGCCCATCCCTGACCTAGGCCATTGACGATACATTCATCGTGCTTGTTGAGCTCCAAGAAGGCGTTCACAGGAGCACCGATGACTTCTCAAACTGCTGTTCAGTGGGGGGGCCCGGATGTCGGATCCTCACCAATCAGATACTGATGACCCATCGAGAGGATAGGTCATCAGTAAAAAAAAATCTTGGAAAACCCTTTTAATACAAGGCACTTACTGATGGACTGTGTTGGCCATATTGCCTACTTTGCTGGCTTGATTTTTTTTTTTACACTGCTCATATCTAGGAGTTACGATCACCCTGCAATCCAGCAGCGGCGGCTGTGTTTGCACACTATAGGAGAGAGCACCGGCTTATCCCATGACCATGGGCGTGCATATAGTCTAGCACCTTTTCCTGTAGTGTGCAAGCACAATCACAATACATTATTAAGTGTCTTGTAATGATAAGTGCAATTTGCTGAAGTGAGACAACCCCTTCAAGACCGCCTGCTCTATAACCTGCTATCTGCACGTATATTTTACGGTGACAGGTCCTTTTTAAGTACTTAGTAAAATATTCACATAACAACTGGGATTGCTTCAGGCATAACTGCATGATTAAATCAATTTTTATAGGGAAACATTGGTGACATTTTTTTAAATCAAATAACAGTCAATGGAGGTCATATACTAATGATCGGCGTTTCACACACTGGTCTTGGTTAAAACCCCACTGGCAGAACATCTAACCAGTTTATTAATAGCTGCATACCTCCACGCTCCAGAACATGCGCTGGAGTAGATTTCTGAAGCACATGTTGTTAAGTGAGTGGGGCAGCGGAGCTTCCATAGCCTGCCTCCCCCCGCCCACATTTTTGAAAATGTGGCTACGGTTTTGCAAAAAACCTATAAAATCACACTTGTGACATAATTTGTATCTTTTCTATGCCAAAACACTGGCATAGAACATTAGTACATTTCCTCGAATATGTGAATGTTGGGTGGACAACATAAAACTAATTAGATCTTACAGGGGTTTTCCCATTTTAGATCAAAGTAGGCATGGAACATTTTGGAACAGACGTTGTGGTGACACTTTAAGTGAATGTCAACACTTTACCGCATCCAGAATTCTGTGCCAATTCATTTTAAATAGACAGAGCTTTGTTTTATTAGGCCCCTTGCACGCGGCCGTATGCCCTCCGATACATATGGTCAGTGAGCAGGCCATATGTCCCGGAGCGGCATACATTGTGCGCACTGGAGCACACAGCATTATAGGTTACTGTGATGCTGTGCGCATCGGGCCACCCGTGGGATTATTGTCCTGCACTCAAATGATCTTAGTGCGGGAGAATAGTCTCGCAGGCGGCTCGATGCGCACAGCATCAGAGTAACCTATAATGCTGTGTGCTCCAGTGCGCGCAATGTATGCCGCTCTGGGACATATGGTCTGCTCACGGACTGTATGTCTCGGAGGGCATACGGTCGTGTGCAAAGGGCCTAATAAAGAGCTCCCTGCAGCCATCACTAGAGGGAGCTTGCTACATGCTGTGCATTTACTGTATGTATTAACAGTATGCAATAAGCTCCCTCCGGTGGCAGCTGCAGTTGGCCAGCATAGTATCCTTTAACCCACTAGTGACCACCAATATCCATTTTTACGGTGGTCTATATGGGTTTTAGGCTAGGCAATATTGACAGCGGAATCTAAGAGGTTTACAGGGAGGGGCCATCAGCACCCACGCAAATGAGATTGCAGGATCCTGATGTCCAAGTATAGCATCTGGGGGCCTAATAAAGGCTCCCACGCCTGTCATCATTGTCTGCCCATCAGTGCCTGTCAGTATTGTACAAACAATATAATACACTGTACTGTAATAACACAACAGTGTATTTATTAGACAAGCGGTCAAAGTTTCCTTGTGGGACTAATAAGTGGTAAAAAAAAAAAATGTATTAAATAAAAGCACCCTTTTCCATGGAAAAACTCCTTTTTAATGTAAAAAAAAGAAATTTGCAAAAATCGCTAGCAAATATTTGGTATTGCTGCGTAAGTAACAACCCACACTATACTGTTATCAGGTAATTTAGCCAACACTGTGAACACCATTAAAAAAAAAAAAGCCACAATTGTTTTAATTATAATTTTTTTTTAAAAGGGTTTTCTTTACCATGCAAAAGTAATAAAAAGTAAAAAAAATATCTATATTTGGTATCACAGTAATGGTAGTGACCTAGACAATAAAGGTATTATAGTATTTATACCAAAAAATGAAAGCTGCAAAATTTATAAAATAAAAAATGTATAGCAGTATCGCTGTTTTTTACAATCCCTACCGAGAAAGAGTTATTAAAAGTTAATAAAAGTAAGTTATGGCTAACCTCCAAAACTCCAGCTGTGGTGAAACTACGACTCCCAGCATGCTGTATTCATTTCTATGGAGTTCTGAGAACAGCCAAGCAAGTGTGCATCTTGGGAGTTGTAGTTTTACCACAGCTGGAGGTTAGCCATCACAGCACTAAGGTGTCATGTATGGAACCAGCTGAGAAGCTAGCTTTAGCAACCTCTGGGTGTGCAGGATCTAAAGGGTCCAGCTACAACATGTGTGGGCAAGTGTGCCACAGGATTCCATACATGCCCAACCAGATCTTATCTTGTATCCAGGTTAGAGGCGGCCGAACAAGGTACTACAGCCTCCTTTCAATTACGCAGTTTTCCCCAATAAACTTATCCTTTTACTCTAATATTGTTATCACTTGCATAAATCATCATTCCATACATGTAAAGTTTCATTCGATTCCAACAACTCCTTCTTGGTGCATTATTTTTTTTTTGTCAATGAGTGTATATTAAGACAATGATCAGCACAGAATCCTGAATCTAAAAAAATGGTGTTAAAGGGTAGACAGTCATGTAAGGACAAAGGTTTACTCGGAAGGACATCCATTGTAAACATGACCATCAACACATTCAGACTGTTTCCATATGAGAAAAAATAAAGAATACAATTTAAAGTACAATATAAAAACAAATGAATGATCACACAACAACAAAGGTCAAGCAACAGATGGTATGCGCAAACCAGAAATGTTATATCACATGCACAAGTGCAAGAGAAAGAGGTAGCTGCCAAAACCACCAACTATCTGGATAAGAGGATGGTTCCTTTCTTGGTTAAATGAAGCATGATAAGGAGCCGGCAGGGTGCGCATAATACAGGCTATTTGCGGAAAAGACTGAAAATCTGCTCAACTGTATTTGCATAAGCTAGGAAATGTGAAAAACAATATTACAACACACGTACCTGGCAGCAGACAGTCCAAGAAACAATGTTTTAAAAAAAATCTTTATGGAAAATGGCTTGTGCTAATTTGCTATTGGTTGCCTCTTCTTGTAACAGTTGGCTTCATTATGCCTTAAAGGAGAAATCTGCCTTAAAGGGGGTTTCCAGGATCTAAGCATTGATGAACTACCCTCATGGTTGGTTCATCAATATCAACATTGGTGGGGCTCCAACTCTTGGCCCCCACCATTCCTTTGCATCAAAAGGTCTTCACAGGCAAGGACATTGCAGCTTGTAAGATTACACATAATGTACACAAATGGCATAACAGTTTCCTAAAGAGGATTTAGCTATGGGATTGGGTAACCAAGGGTGCTTGTGCAGTGCTTGTTCAGAAATAGCAGCAGGCAGGTGTGAGTGAATCTGAACACACAGTAAGTTGGAGGGCAGCAAAATAGGCACTTTTGCCTGAGAGAGTCAAGAAAGAACTGACATTCTGCAGGAAGTACAGGGATTGGCCTGCATAGGACTGGAGTAAATATATTTTCTCCTTGAATCATTCCTTAGACTGTTTAGGAAATCTGGAAAAATTATTGGCTGGAGAAGAAAAAGTGAGTACTACCATGAGTCCTACATCATGCCAACAGTATGGCATCCTGAGACCATTCATGTGTGGGGTTTCGACTCATACATGGGAGTGAGCTCACTCACAATTTTGCCTACGAACATTGCCATGTATAAAGAACGGTATTAAAAAATCCTCCATGACCAACTTCTCCCGACAATCCAGGAGCAATTTGGTAATGTATAATGCATTTTTCCAACCTGATGGAGCACCATGTCACAAGGTTAAAGGGATAACTAAATGGCTCGGTGATCAAAACATAGAAGTTTTAGGTCCATGGCCATGAAGCTCTCCAGATATCAATGCCAAAAAGCAGGTGGTCAATCCTCAAAAAGCAGGTGGACATAAAAGTAAAACACAGAAATTGTGTTAAGGTACATGAGCTGAAAAGGCTTGATGGGTTGCCATCAGTCAGGATTTGGCCTAGAAGCTAATATCCTGCATGCCAGAGAGAATTCAAGAAAAAATCTTGAAAAAGAAGGCTCAGCACTTTAAATATTGAGTCTTTGAATAAACTATGTATTTGTCAATAAAAGTTAAGAAAAAAGGATGACATTCTCATAATTGTACTTCAGTATACGATAGAAACATCTGACCAAAAAAATCTAAAGACAATGAAGAAGCAAACTTTGTGAAAACCAAAACTTTTGGCCACGACTGTACAATGTCTGGTACAGTGCTGTGTTTGGTGTGCTATGAAAAGGCAGCAGCACTCCATAGCCTCTTTAAACGGTTGGGGTATAGGAAATCAGACCCCAACTTTTCTGATATTGATAACCTATCCTATTTTTTTTTATTGTTTAAAATTCTGGGGAAAATGTTTTTATATAAAAAAAAACTGCTTCAGTCACTGATTGGTAAAGCGGGTGATCGGAGGAGGTAGTAAAGCTTCTTTGTTATTTTGTACATGTTCCCGTTTTTTTGTTTTTTTGTTTTAATTCTTTCTGGAAGACCCTCGTTAGAACAGTGACATGTCATAAAATTCCCTATCTAAAAATAAAAAGGGCCATGGTGCTTGGTAAAGCCAAATGTCTTTGGAGCTTATACAATATTCTGGCAAAATTCTTGCATTTGAGAAGCCATTAGTAAGGTAGATATCCCCTTTAAGAAGCATCCGCCATAGAACCCTGTTTCTAGGACTGTCTAATGATAAAATATTCAACACGTGAATTCTAGTGTGCATTGTTTTTCCAATACAATGGTCAGAAAATGTTTTTGAGGCTGAAAATATACATGTATTTGGAGAAAGGAAAAAAAATAAAATTGCAAGAAAGCACAGAACAAACATTGGGGAAGGTGACATACCAACATAGAATTATCCAGCAATACATCCTGCAGGAGATAAAAAGTGACATACTAAAGTCTAGTTTGCATTTTTTCCTTTTGTAGTATTCTGCAACTTTTTACACTAGAAAACACGAAAAAATGCATATACATTTCAGATTTGGTCAGATGCAGACATGCCTTAATTTTTTTTAAATCATCTTTCTTAGAAGAGATGGAAACGTGGTGCTGTATTTATAGAGGTTCACTATTCTATGTGTAATGGGGGGCTACCAGAGCACTTATCCACTCCAATCCTGCACACTATAAACGTAAACCACCACTGAAGTAACTAGTGACTGCCACAATGTTATGTTTTATTAATGCAATATATGCTGTAATTTACCTTGTTTAATGAGGATCTGTGTGTGCTTTATATAGTCCAATATGTTCCTGTGGACCCTGTTCTAAAGTTATGCCTATATCGACATTTTCTTGTAAAATATTACATTTTTCATTTTCACAGTTAAGATTTTCTAAGTTCTGTAAAACGTTTGGTGGGTCCAAGTGCTCAGGACACCCCATAAAAAATTCTTTGGGGGTGTAGTTTCCAAAATGGGGTAACTTTTTTGGGGTTTCGTGCCTCAGGGTAGGGTTGGGCAATATACCGGTGGCTGTGATATACCGCGGTATTAAGAAACTGCGATATCACAGTTTCCTAATAACCGCGGTATTTAATGACGTCATAGGAGCGGTCGCACGTGTGCCGACCGCTCCTAAAACATCCATGTCAGGGCCGAATTCCTGGCGCCTGGGACATGTAGTAAGTAGCCCGACCTTAATAACTATTGTGACGCAGGCTGCCGGAGCAGCGCGCTGTTCCTCCATGCGCCGTCTGCCCCTTCATTCATAAAGTGGGCGGAGCATGGAGGAGCAGAGAGCTGCCCGGGGAGCCTGCGCCACAATAGTTATTAAGGTCCGACTACTTCTACAGAGATTAACTACATAAATACTGGATCAGAGCTGCGGGGCCGGTGTATTGCGGCCCCGCAGCTCTTATCCAGTATTTATGTAGTTAATCTCTTTAGAAGTAGCAGGACCTTAATAACTATTGTGGCGCAGGCTCCCCCGGCAGCTCTCTGCTCCTCCATGCGCTGTCTGCCCCTTCATTCATAAAGTGGGCGGAGCATGGAGGAACAGAGATTAACTACATAAATACTGGATCAGAGCTGCGGGGCCGGTGTATTACTGCAGAGTAACACTGCACCGGCCCCGCAGCTCTTATCCAGTATTTATGTAGTTAATCTCTTTAGAAGTAGCAGGACCTTAATAACTATTGTGGCGCAGGCTCCCCCGGCAGCTCTCTGCTCCTCCTCATTCATAAAGTGGGCGGAGCATGGAGGAACAGAGATTAACTACATAAATGCTGGATCAGAGCTGCGGGGCCGGTGTATTACTGCAGAGTAACACTGCACCGGCCCCGCAGCTCTTATTCAGTATTTATGTAGTTAATCTCTGTTCCTCCATGCTCCGCCCACTTTATGAATGAAGGAGCAGACGGCACATGGAGGAACAGAGAGCTGCCCGAGAGCCTGCGCAACAATAGTTAATCAGGTCGGGCTACTTCTAAAGAGATTACAGTGTTGAGGGTCTGTGGCTGACATTGTTATGGGGGATCTGTGGATGACACATATATAGCATAAGATGCTATATATGTGTCAGCCACAGTGCCCCCATAACAGTGCGTCAGTCACAGTGCCCCCATAACATTGCGCCAGCCACAGTGCCCCCATAACAGTGTGTCAGCCACAGTGCCCCCATAACATTGCGTCAGCCACAGTGCCCCCATAACAGTGTGTCAGCCACAGTGCCCCCATAACAGTGCATCATACAGTATAACGCCTCCTTGCGGCTGCCCTGTGCCCCTTACAGTATAACGTCTCCTTGCGCTGCCCCCATACAGTATAACGTCTCCTTGCGCTGCCCCCATACAGTATAACGTCTCCTTGCGCTGCCCCCATACAGTATAACGTCTCCTTGCGCTGCCCCCATACAGTATAACGTCTCCTTGCGCTGCCCCCATACAGTATAACGTCTCCTTGCGCTGCCCCCATACAGTATAACGTCTCCTTGCGCTGCCCCCATACAGTATAACGTCTCCTTGCGCTGCCCCCATACAGTATAACGTCTCCTTGCGCTGCCCCCATACAGTATAACGTCTCCTTGCGCTGCCCCCATACAGTATAACGTCTCCTTGCGCTGTCCCCCATACAGTATAACGTCTCCTTGCGCTGCCCCCATACAGTATAACGTCTCCTTGCGCTGCCCCCATACAGTATAATGTCTCCTTGCGGCTGCCCCCATACAGTATAACATCTCCTTGCGGCTGCCCCCATACAGTATAACGTCTCCTTGCGGCTGCCCCCATACAGTATAACGTCTCCTTGCGGCTGCCCCCATACAGTATAACGTCTCCTTGCGGCTGCCCCCATACAGTATAACGTCTCCTTGCGCTGCCCCCATACAGTATAACGTCTCCTTGCGCTGCCCCCATACAGTATAACGTCTCCAAGTGTTTTTTTCTTCTAAATGGGCATTTATCGTGATATATATCGTTATCGCGATAAATTTCTTAATATCGTTATCGTGGCAATATTTTTGATATCGCCCAACCCTACCTCAGGGGGTCTTCAAATATGACACAGCCCTACAAAAACCACATGGTGCTCCTTCCCATCTGAGCCCTGCGGTGTGCCCATACAGCAATTAACCACAACACATGGGGTTTCTGTAAACTACAGAATTATAGTAATCAATACTGAGCTTTGTTTTGTTAAAACATCTGCAAAAAACATGAAATTTCACCTGCAATTTACATTAATTCTTGTGGAACCAAAAGGGTTAAAGTTTTTAAAATCAGTTTTGAAAAATTAGTCATGCAATTTCCTAAATGTTGTCACTTTTTGGGGGTTTACACTGTATGCCATGGTGCCTGAAAATTATTCCAAAAACTGTACGTTGTTCCTTTCATTCTGAGCCTTGCCATGTGCCCACAGCAGTTTACGACCACATATGGGTTGTTTCTGTAAACTGCAGAATCAGGTTATTAAATATTAAGGTGTATTTAACTGTTAACTCTTGAAGTTTCACTGGAAAAATGTATTAAAATGGAAAATCTGAAAAAAGTAGCATTTTGAAATTCCCATTTCCTTTCATTTCTGTGAAGCATCTAAAGCAGGGCTGGCCAACCTGCGCCTCTCCAGCTGTTGTAAAACTACAATTCCCACAATGCCCTGCTGTAGGCTGATAGTTGTGGACAGTCTGGGCATGCTGGGAGTTGTAGTTTTGCAACAGCTGGAGAGCCACAGGTTGGGACATTCTCCAAACAGCACCGGGATTGTGCCACTAACGGCCGCCTGTGGGATCTTCCGGACCTAGGTCATACATCTGGGTCGGAAGTTGCTGCTTCTCACCAGAGTTGTTACCACATGCGTTCTCTAGATCGCGTTACCTTAATTATCGTTTTTTCCAAGAACTAATTATGTGTGCCCTTTTTTTGGACGGTTTAGTGTCCCCTGATGAGTCTAACCGTCTATGCAGGTGTTGTGTGACGAAACGCCACCCCCTCCCCTTTTTTTCTGCACCATTCTTTGTTGTATCTCTTGAGGTAACACGCTGCTATCTGGTTCATTTACCTTTTGGGCTGACCCACGTTTTACTCACAGCTAACCGGTCCATTGATCCTCCCCCATCCCGCTACTTTACTAGGGGCAGTGTTTGTAGGGGCAGGATCCGGCATTGGGCCACCCCTTGCAGGGTTTTTTGGACCCGGTGATAATTTACCTAGGGCATTTAGGCCAAGCAGGGTATCACTAGGGAATTTTTTCTACCACTTCCCTATTCTTTTACATACCATCGCTATTTGACCAACTCCTTCACTGGATAACCCACTTCTTACATGGTGATTCAGAGTTGGATCAAAGACCCGGTATAGCACATTATTGACCCCGGTTCGGGTGATCATTTGCGCTCATTATTGTGTCTGTAGACATTTTTGTTTAGTGTTTGTCCTTTTCTTTTGAGACATGGGGGAGCTCTCCATTTGAAGTAAATTTTAACCTAACTTTAATAAAAGTGACGTTTTATATATTATTACTCCCGTTCTAAATTTGCAGAGCCACAGGTTGGTCATCCCTAATCTAAAGGGATAACAAAGTTTGTAAAATCAGTTTTGAACAATTTGAGGGGTGCAGTTGCAAAAATGGGTCATTTATGGTGTTTTCTTTTGTGTACGGCCCACAAATTTACTTTAAAACGTAATTTGGTCCTTTAAAAAGTCGGTTTGGAAATTTCCTTGAAAATTCTAAAAATTGCTTCTAAAATTCTAAGCCTTCTAACTTTAAAAAAAAGAAAATATCTTTTACAAACTGTGAATGTTAAGTAATAACTATTTTATGAGGTATCAATATCTGTCTTAAAAGCAGAGAAATTCAAATTTTAAAAAAATTGGGAATTCTTCAAAATGTTCAGTAAACTCTGGATTTTTTTTTATAAATAAAGGTATAATGTATAGACCTAAACTTACCACTAACATGAAGTACGATGTTTCATGAAAAAACTGTCTCAGAATCTCTTGGATAAGTAAAAGAGTTCCAAAGTTATTACCACACAAAGTGACCAATTTTAGATTTGCAAAAATAGCCAAGGTCAGGAAGGTGAAAAATGGCAGGGTCCTGAAGGGGTTAACTATTACATTATATTTTTATACACTATATTCTGTGCAACATCAGAAAATTTAGATTTTGGAAACACTGCAGCTGTTTGTCATGTGCAGTATACATTTTTATTACATTTGTTAACGACGGACAAATATTGTACTTGCTTTCAAGCATTTGTTTATAATAATTCCTTTTTGTCAAAAAGTTTCATAAAGGCAGAGTCTATCAAGTTCACTGTCAGCACATTGTCTGCTTTCAGAAATATGTAGATTTTGGGGAGTGCACTTGCCTTTAAAGGGCTGTAATCCCTGTATTTTATAGGCTGTTACTTAAAAAAAAAAAAATATCCAGCTTTTTGGCCTTTCCAGTTCAGGTTATATTTTAAAGAAATGTGCATGTACATTTAGGCTTAAGTTTTATGTATGAACTTTTATTAAGTGGTGGCTACAACATTCTGCTTGGCTCATATGTTTACCTTCTAATATCAACATTTGAACAATTTTTACGAAAAATTACATTTTGATGCAAAACTGCATGAAAGTGTCTGTGAATATAAAGTGGTAAGTGGCACTGTGCCAGGTGTCTACTTTCAAAAAGTATATGGGTTTGGAGGGTTAGTATCAGTTTTTAATTCACAATTCGTTTTTCTTTTTTGTTTGTTTTTTAGCATGTCAAAATTGCTAACATTCTCAGATGTGCAAAGTGTAAAAACACATTAAGGTGACTGTTAGGGGTTTAAAGTGAAAAAATAAATGAGCTATCCTTAGGATGGGGATTGTAGGAGTCTGACTCCCAGCACCCCACTGGTTTGCTGCTGGAAATGCCTGCGGTGCTCGGCCTTAATTTATCAAGACCGGCGCGTGCTAAGCAGGTTTTGATAGGGCCTACACTGCTGGAGGAGGCATTTAATTTATGATAAGGCAAAGGCCATGCCACAAATTAGATGTCTCCTCTGGCAGTCCATGAAAGACAGATCTACAGCAGCTCAGAGCTGACTTAAATTTCTGTCATCATTTACACCGGTTTTTGGTTTAAATAAATGTATTTTTTGTACTCACCGTAAAATCCTTTTCTCGTGGGATGCATTGGGGGACACAGCACCATGGGTATATGCCCAGCTGCCACTAGGAGGCTGACACTAGAAAGAAAGAGTGTTGGCTCCGCCCCACTGGGCTATACCCACTGCCCTAGCAGTAGCTCACCAGTTTGTAAAAGAGCAGTAGGAGAAAAAGGAAACCAACACAAAAACTGAACTGAAACCAACATGTCCTAAACCAGAACAACAGGACGAGGGCCAACGGCAACGGCCGAAGAGACCCAATAACAGAGGGTGGGATCTGTGTCCCCCAATGCATCCCACGAGAAAAGGATTTTACGGTGAGTACAAAAATCCATTTTTCTCGGGAATGGCATTGGGGACACAGCACCATGGGACGTCCAAAAGCAGTCCAAGAGGGAGGGAAGACACCATGCGCAGCAGCTAACGCACGGCAGTCTGCAGTACCCTGCGCCCCAGACTGGCATCGGCAGAAGCCAAAGAGTGAATATGATAAAACTTAGAGAAAGTGTGAACAGAGGCCCAGGTGGCGGCCTTGCAGACCTGGGCCGCCGAAGCCTGATGCCGAATCGCCCAAGAAGCCCCCACCGCACGAGTGGAGTGGGCGGTCAACCGGAAAGGAGGAGTCCTACCCTTGGCGACATAGGCCTCCCGAACAGCCGACCGAATCCAACGGGAGATAGTCACCTTGGAAGCCTGCAGGCCCTTACGAGGTCCGTCCGGAATGACAAAGAGGGAGTCCGACCGCCGGAAGGGCTCCGTGACCCGAAGGTACACCCGAAGCGCCCTCACCAAATCGAGACAGTGAAGAGCATGCTCTCTCGGATGCGAAAGGTTCGGACAAAAAGAGGAAAGAAATATCTCCTCATTGAGATGAAAAGAAGAGACAACCTTGGGAAGGAACCTTGTCCTGATGAAAAACCAGATACGGGGACCTGCAGGAAAGAGCGGCCAGCTCCGAGACCCTGCGAATGGAAGTTATCGCCACGAGAAAGGCGACCTTGAAGGACAAAAAAGAGAGGGAAACCTCCCGAAGAGGTTCAAAGGGTGAGGACTGAAGAGCGACGAGGAGCAAGTTCAGATCCTAAGGCTGCAATGGGGGACGGAAGGGGGGAACGCGATGGGCAACCCCCTGGAGAAAAGTCCGGACCTGAGAACGGGAAGCGATAGGCCTCTGAAAAAGGACCGACAGGGCCGAAATCTGGCCCTTAAGAGAAGCCAAACGGAGCCCCTTCTCGAAGCCCGCCTGAAGGAAGGACAGGATCCTCGGCACCGAGAAACAGAGGGGATGAAAATTACCAGCTTCACACCAAGAGAAAAAAGCCCGCCAGGTACGCCTGAGGCTTACGGGCGTGAAGCATAGTCCGAATCACAGACTCAGAAAGGCCCCGATACCTCAAGACCGCGGCCTCAACAGCCACGTCGTCAAACGCAGCCGAGGTAAATTCGGGTGGGATAGCGGACCTTGAGAAAGGAGGTCGGGGCGTAGCGGAAGCGGCGAAGGGGCGTCGGCGAGCAGGAACATGAGATCTGCGTACCATGCCCTGCGGGGCCAATCTGGAGCCACTAGAATCGCCGAAACCCGCGCCTCCTTGAGCCGCTTGAGAACCCGAGGCAGGAGGGGAAACGGAGGAAACAGGTACACCAGACAGAACTGAGACCAAGGCAGGACTAAGGTGTCCGCCGCCAGAGCGAGAGGGTCCCGGGACCTGGCTACGTACTGGGGGAGCTTGTGATTCAGACGGGACGCGAACAAGTCCACGTCCGAAGTGCCCCACCGGAGGCACAACTGGTGGAACACTTCCGGGTGGAGGGCCCATTCGCCCGGGTCGAGGCGGTGACAACTTAGAAAGTCCGCCGCCCAATTGTCGACCCCGGGGATGTAGACCGCGGAGAGGGCGGGCACGTGAGCTTCTGCCCAACGAAGGATCCGCAGAGCTTCCCCTAGGACCGCCCCGCTCCTGGTGCCCCCCTGATAGTTCAGGTAGGCGACAGCCGTCGAGTTGTCCGATTGAACTCGGACTGGACGACCCGCCAGGAGAGACGACCACCTGGAGAGGGCAAGAAAGATGGCCCTGAGCTCCAGGATGTTTATTGACAGCGACGACTCCTCTGGGGACCAGAGGCCCTGAGCAGAGAGGGACCCGAACACTGCCCCCCAACCCGACAGGCTGGCGTCCGTCGTGACAATCTGCCAGCTGAGGGGGAGGAAGGACCTGCCGCGCGACAGAGAAAGCGGGAGCTTCCACCAAAGAAGGTCCCGACGAAGCGCCAGGGGAACCCGGACCGGGCGATCGAGACCTGACGGAGACTTGTCCCAACGGGAGAGGAGGAACCGCTGAAGAAGCCGGGTGTGCAACTGCGCGTAAGGGACCGCCTCGAAGGAGGACACCATGCGCCCCAGTACCTGCATGCAGGACCTGATCGTCAGCGGGGAAGGGCGACAGAGACGGGAGACCCCCGCACGGAGAGATGCCACCTTGTCCTGAGGAAGGAAGACCCGTCCCAGACTGGTGTCGAAGAGCATGCCTAGGAAGGGCATCCGCTGACGAGGCACCAGGGAAGACTTGGAGAAATTCACGATCCACCCGAATTGCTCCAGGACCGAGATCGTGAGATTGAGGCTGGACAGGTTGTCCGAACAAGAAGGGGCCTTCACCAAGAGGTCGTCCAGGTAGGGGATCACCGCAACTCCCCTCAAGCGCAAGAGGGCGATGAGCGGAGCGAGGACCTTGGTGAAGACCCTGGGGGCAGAGGCCAACCCGAAGGGCAGGGCCGCGAACTGGAAATGCTCGGAACCCACCGCGAAGCGAAGAAACTGCTGGTGGGCAGGTGCGATGGGAATATGCAGGTACGCGTCCTGGATGTCCACGGAGGACAGGAACTCGTCCTCCTCCAGGGCCGCGATGACCGAGCGAAGAGACTCCATGCGGAAGCGGCGAACCCGCACAAAGAGATTTAAGGCCTTGAGATCCAGGATGGGTCGAAGGGAACCGTCCTTCTTGGGGACGGTGAAGAGATTGGAGTAATACCCCTGGAAACGCTCCGAAGGAGGAACTGGGACAATGGCTCAGAGGGAAAGAAAAGAATGAACGGCCTGAGAAAAAGCGGCTGCTCTGTCGGGGGACCGAGGAGGGGACGACAGAAAAAAACGACCTGAGGGTAGAGAGGAAAACTCTATTCGGTAGCCCGAAGAGACGATCTCTAGCACCCAGGCGTCGTCCACGTGAGCCTGCCAAACGTCCCGAAAAGCGAGCAGGCGACCCCCGACACGGAAGGGAGGATAGTCAGGCCGAGGGAGTCTTAGCAGACTGAGGCTTTCCGGACTTGGGCCGGGAGTTCCAGGAGGACTTGGGCCTAGAGGGGGGTCTGGCGGGTCTCTTATCAGAACGGGAGGAGAAGTCCCGAAAGGAGCGAAAACGGCGAGACTTGGAAGTAGAAACGGGGGGGGCGGCGACCTTGGGCCTGGTTCTGGGGAAGAAGGGCGCTCTTGCCCCCCGTGGCTTCGGAAATTAGCTCTTTCAAGCGCTTCCCAAAAAGCTTACCACCGAGAAAAGGAAGAGAAATAAGGGCCCGCTTAGAAGCCGCGTCTGCCGACCAGGACCTAAGCCAAACGGCGCGGCGGATAGCGACCGAATTCGCAGCAGCCCTGCTGGAGCGGCGCGCCGACTCCATGGAGGCGTCACAGAGATATCTGGAGGCCTGGAGGATCTGAGAGGCCAGGGTAGCCAACTCGACCTGATCGGAGTCCTGGGGAAGGGACCGCACAAGCTGCTTAGCCCAGGCAGCACAAGCCTTGGCAACCCAGGAAGCGGCAAAAGCTGGCCGAACCGCGGAACCGGCCGCAATGAAAACTGACTTTGCCAAGGAATCGATCTTCTTATCAGAAGGATCTGACAGGGAGGCCGCATCCGCTAGCGGCAGAGTGGTCGCCTTAGCCAGGCGCGCCACCTGAGGGTCGACCTGTGGGGGAACCGTCCACAAGGAAATAGAGTCCTCCAGGAAGGGGTAGAGAGCCTCAGTGGACTTAGTAAACTGAAGACGCCTGTCAGGATGACGCCACTCCTTGGCCAGGAGGGCGTCCAGGTCTGCATGGTTAGGAAACACCAAGGGATGACGCTTGGACCGCTTAAAGGAAACGGATTCCTTGGAAGAGGAAGCAGGATCCTCCTGGATGTGGAGAGTCTCCCGAACAGCCCTGATAAGATCCTGCACTGCCGCCGAAATAGATGCGCTCTGCTCAGATCCGGAATCAGAGTCAGAGGTGTCCCCAGGAGCGGCAGAGGCGGCGGAGGAGGAAACTTCGCCAGGTTCAGACCCATCCACAGAGCGAGCTGAGGAGGAACGGGAGCCAGCGGTTAACACCCTAGGCCGCTTGCGCGACCAGGAATCCGAATGGGAGCGGGGCCGTTCCGAGGGCAAATCCCGGTGGGAAGCCGAGGCGGCCGCGATCTGAGCCGGCAGGCGGTCCAGTGACTGAGCCATGGATTGGGAAAGGCTAGCTAAGGTACCTATAGCCTGCTAAAGGGAAGCGGCCCATTCCGGGGGAGCCGGCACCGCAGGTGCGGAGGACGCAGGGGGGGCGGACCGGGGAGCAAGGCACTGAGCACAGACGGGGTCAGGCTGGCCGCATGGCATCTTTTGGTTGCACCCAGTGCAGGCAAAGTAGGTAACAATGCTGGCGGAGGGATTAGAAGCAGGGTCCTGACTAGCAGAGGACATGCTGGACAAAGAAGGCAAGAAAATACCTGCAAAAAAACGTCAACTAGTGAGGCAGTACCGAGTGGAGCCCAGGTGCTGTGTCCCGACCAGGAGCAGGAGCAGAAAGATGGCGACCAGGAGAGGAGCCAGGAAGTACAGCCCAGGGCGTGGACAGAAGAGCCCGCGCTGGATGAGGAGAGGCCAGATCCGAGACCCCTCCCACAAGATCAGCCACCATTGGCCAGGAAGCCCGGGAAGAAAAGAGGGGCGGGGCCTAACGGCACTAGGCCGCAGAAGCCGGGGACTAAATTAGTATGAGGGTCCAGAGAGCTCCCTCATCACCCCAGACCAAGAGAAAACCAGGGGCCCCCGCCGGAGGAACCGGGCGCAACGGGGGCCCTGGCAGAGCAGGATCGCAAGGCATCGCGGGTGGACGCGAAAATGGCGGCAACATCGCATCACGAGTGCCGCGGAACGGGAGGCCGAGAGAAAGCCTGAACCAGCGGGCGGGCGGGCGTTCGCGGGGGCCCGGGTGGGGGGGGGGGGTTAGGGGGGGCTGCTGGCGATGCGCCGGAAGAGCACCCTGCAGCAGCCAAACTGGCAAGGCTGCAATAAAAGCGGGAGTTCCCCTACAGATATGGCCAAGGATAAAGGGGAACCCCCCCCCCCCTACAGATATGGCCAAGGATAAAGGGGAACCCCCCAGAGGCTTAGAGGAGAATCCGACTGCACAACCCCAAGTGCGGCCGAGCAAGAAGCAGGCAGGGGCCCCCGCCGGTCACTAGGGGATTCCAGCAGCCACTATCCTCGGAGTTCCTACTTACCCTCCGGCGTCTTCAGGCGCGGTCAGAGCACCCCCTCGGCAGACACAACAGGAAGCCTGGGAATGCCGGAATCCGCTGCGGCTGCAGACTGGGGACTGGGTGACTGCCAGGTACCAGAGAAGGTAAGCGCCCGCAGAAGGGGCAACTAAAGTGGAGACCACGATGGAGCCCCATCCTGCCCTAGAAAGAGAGAAAATAAAAATAAAAATAAAAAAGATGGGCCTGCCTAAAAAAAGAGAAGCAGGCCATGCATCTGCCTCCTACGGACACTAGAAAAAAACTGGTGAGCTACTGCTAGGGCAGTGGGTATAGCCCAGTGGGGCGGAGCCAACACTCTTTCTTTCTAGTGTCAGCCTCCTAGTGGCAGCTGGGCATATACCCATGGTGCTGTGTCCCCCAATGCCATTCCCGAGAAAATGATAAATGTGTTGGGGACAATCGGCCCGTGCCCGTAAAACGTCCCACCCTCGCCACAACACCTTTTCAGAAACCTTTCTGAGTACTGTGTCAAAATGGCAGTTGCTACTAAAAAAGCTGCAATGGTATTTAAAAAGTTGCAAAACCTATTTTTTGTGACTTTTTAAACACCAAGACATGGGGAAAATGATAAATTCCTCCCCTACATCTTGGTGCGGCTCAGACCCATTCAAATGAATTTGATTGATCTAAAATAACAAGCATAATGCTATATAATGTACGGTGCTGCACTTGGTATACTGAGAAGTTGAGATGAGCCCCCCTAAACTAGTGATCAGTGGGGTGCCTAGTGTTGATCAGATATTTATGACCTAGCCCCAAGGATAGCTTATCAATTTTTAAGTCCCAGAAATTAAATATAATTTTGCATAGCAACACATGTATGGGAAAAAACATAATAGAACACATAAAATGTGCATATAAAGAGCTATTCAAGTTCCTGAAGTGGCTGGGAAAAACTGTATAATTATGCAGCCATTTACATCAGGCTAAACGTATTATATTGATTACTTTCCACTGTTCAAGTCGGTGTATTCTCAAGAAACAAGACACCAGTTCGCTTAAAAGGAATTGAAGCTTTACACAAGTAGAAGACTATGAGGCCAGCTCATGATCATACTTACACATAAGGTTGGAACTAAACTGGACAAGTTGACATGTTTAGGGGCAAACATGTGAAGCTGTTGTAAGCAAGCGATACCCTGGGCCTGGACCAAACAGTCAGCATTCTCCTGCATCACAGAGCAAGCTAGCAAGCAGTAGGTCCTTTGTGACACCACCAATTCCCCCCGGCCTACAAAATACAGTTAATAAGTTACTCATGGTCACAAAATAGATTAAGTGTAAGTCAGACACATAATCATATTTAGTATTCAAATGAAAAAAAATCATAACATCACTGTAGTTTGCAAAGCAGTGCAAATTTATGACCAAAATTAAATGTTAAAAGAGTTTTCAGAGTGTTTAATAGTAGGTGAGTGACATCAACGGAGGGCAGATTCCCCTTTAAACGGCTGATTGTTGGGGTGCCAGGAGTCGGACCCCCACGATCACATACTGATATCCTATTCTAGGGGTTTTAATGCAAAGGTGCAGCAATGATCACAGCATGGGGTAATGTTTGCTTACAACTTAGGCTACTTTCACACTCGTGTTTCGTGGAGATCCGTCATGGATGGATCCGTTCAGATAATACAACCGTCTGCATCCATTCAGAACGGATCCATTTGTATTATCGTTAACATAGCCAAGACGAATCTGTCTTGAACACCATTGTAAGTCAATGGAGGACGGATTCATTGTGCCAGATTGTGTCAGATGGACAAGCAGCATTTTGGTGTCCGTCTCCAAAGCGGAATGGAGACTGTACTGATGCAAACTGATGCATTCTGAGCAGATCCTTTTCCATTCAGAATGCATTAGAATGCAAACTGATCCGTTTTGGACCGATTGTGAGAGCCATGAACGGATCTTACAAACAGAAAGCCAAAACGCAAGTGTGAAAACGAGATTTTTGTATAACTTACCAGTAAAATCTCTTTCTCGCTCTTCCTTGGGGGACACAGGAGACCATGGGTATAGCTCAGCTCCCTAGGAGGCGTGACACTAAGTAGAAACTGTTAAGCCCCTCCTCCAGCAGCTATACCCTCAGCCTGGAGAGAGAGACTGCCAGTTGCGTGTCCAAGTAGTGAGAAAAGGCAATGTCCAACAAGTGGAAACAACAAGCCAAATACCCCACGGGGTAAACCAAGATCGGAGACCGTATAGAAAAACAATGAATGGGTGGGTGCTGTGTCCCCCAAGGAAGAGCGAGAAAGAGATTTTACTGGTAAGTTATACAAAAATCTCTTTTCTCGCCCATTTTCCTTGGGGGACACAGGAGACCATGGGACGTCCGAGAGCAGTCCAAGAAGGGAGGGACCACAGCACCAAGGCAAAGCAGCCGCAGGCAGCAAGAAAACCGCCGCCGGCACAACAGGCGGCCCAAGGCAACAGCCTACGATGCATGAGAATGCACCCCGTAGAACCTGGCAAGAACATGCAAAAGGACCGGTGGCCGCAATGCACAATAATCAGCCAAGCCAGAAGGCTCTAAACCCAAGAGGCCCTGGACGCTCTGGTGGAACAAGCAGTGACACCAACAAACAGAACCCTGCCCATGGTGAGGCAAGTTCAGCAATGGCCAAGTAGATGAAGCCGGTGAGGCCGCCGCGGAGGCCTGCAACCACGAACACGGACCTTCCGGATGAAAAAAGGAGAGTCCCAGCACCGAAGGAACTGGTGATCCCCAAGGCAAACATCAAGGCCCGAATAACGTTTCAGCGGCCCAGCAGCCGTTCCCAGGGGTGGGAAGAGGAGGATGAAGGCCTCGTAGAGACAAAATCAGACACCACTGCCAAAGGAGAGGAAGGGATGGATGGAGAACAGCCTTGTCTCGGAAGGACAGAAAAGGCTTGGAACCAGAGAAAAGGGAAGCTCGGAATGCCGAGAGCACCGTATTCAGCGTCCAGGACGGTACTGGGGAACGGTACGAAGGAACCAACAAGCCATCCCATGGATGAAGGTCCGGACGAGCCCAAGAGGGCCGAGGGACGCTGAAAGGGGAAGGATAGCGTCGAAACATGACCGCTCAGGGAAAAGGTCCCAGTCCCAGGCTGGACTGGAGAAGGACACAACTGTGGGGAGAGAAGGTGGAGTGGGGAAGGCAGCTTCCCGGATCCGCAAGTAAGATCTCCAAGTCCGATCCTGGGTGAAGCACGGCTGGGCGCGAAACCAGTGTGATTATACGCGGACCAGCGGCACAGGTGGAAGAGTCCGGCAGGATGGTCCCATCAGCCCGCGTGCAACTGCGTCCCATAGCCGCCCGGAATGGGGGAGCAGAAGAGCGGACGGAAAAACCAAAGGGGTCTGTCCAGCATCCGACAGACGCCAGGATAAATCGGGTGAAAGTCCATGCCGATGGCCACCGGAGAAGGAGGTTCAACCGACACGGCGAGGGAGATTCAAGTACAAGCAGGGATCGAAAAAAACGATCCTCAAGCAACAACATGAAGAGAGCCTGGCTGTAGAATGCCAGGCCGCTACCCACAGTACAACCGGAACATAGTAGTTGCGGAGACAAGGACAGATAAGGTAGAGAAAACGAACCTCGAAGTGGATGAGGTAAGCGAGGACCAATCCCTACCTCAGACCCGAGCGAACGGACTACCAGCACGGGGAGTAAGAGGTTACGACCTACAGTCAAGGGCCAACATGGCAAGAAAGAGACCGCAGAGACCCAATCAAGGGTCAACCGACTGAGAAGGCAAGGTACAGTATGACCGCCGCCAACAACGGAAAGCGCAAGCTGCCACCCGAGCAGGAGGACAGACGCAGCAGGCACGGTAAGTGGCATACAACTAGTACAGCCAGTGTAAATGAGGGAGATGTACTGAGGGCACAACAGGAACCCGGAACATCCAAGTTAACAACCATCCACTCCAGAGGAGAGGGCGGAAGGAATAGCCACTGAACCCTAGCCAGGGCAGAAGTCAATCGGAGGGATATACCCCGAATGGGAGTCAAAACAGAGCCGACGAGAAGAAGCCGACGAGGCAGACTCGGCAAAACCCCCTACCCGAAGGGGGATGGGTAACAGGATAAGCGGGGTAGGACAACCCGAGGCAGATTCCCTGATACTGCATGTGTCGCCAGACAAACCGCCACGCGGAAGGCGAAAAACCGTGGACACCCAAGGCTGGGGTCCTTGGACCCGGCCACAGAGCGGCACTAAGAGCGGAGAGGGCCCGTAGGAAGGGCCCAACCACACTACCTCTGAAGAGGAGGGAATGGTAGTAGGTGAGGGAACCTAAGTCCCGTCGGAGTCAACGTAGAATCCGAAGGTCGCTGCAGACAGCCCTGTCGTCCATGTGACGGCTTGCGCAGAAAAGCAAGGCATAGGAAGAACAGGAGGGTATGCGCTCAGAAGCCACAACACCCCACCGGGGAAGGGCCAATGAGTATGGAGGGTACCGTCAAGGCGGAACCACAGAATACTGTCCAACTCCGACAAGTATTCGGAAGGAAGGAGGACAAACGTACGGGCAAGCTCACAGGTAGTGAGAATGCCAACCCACATACCGTAGTAGAAGGCATATATGGCCCATACAATGCAATGAGAGTGCAGGAACGTCCACCTGGTTCAAAACAGTCTGGGGGGACGCCGACAGTGCCCCACCTCATCTACACAAGTGCAATATGCCGCCAAGAAGGGCGTCATGCACAAGACTAGTAAAGCATGCGACGGAACGCCAGCAGCCCGCCTGGAGAAGGGGGATGTGCACCTGGCAGACACTACCATCGGCAAGAGTGTAAAGGCCCGGTTAAGTACCCAGTAGGAACGCGGGAAGTCCACCTAGGGAAGGTGAACATGGACGCGGGCACATCGCAGTAGTGGTGGTGTAACAATACACCAACACTGTAACCAGCAAGAGCGCAATTAAGCCGCCAAAGAAGGGGGACGTGCGCGAGGCCAGCTCAGCGATACAGCATCAGCCCTGAGTCCAGTGAGCATTCATGCACAAGGTCAGCACTGCCCGGGTAGGGGTGCAAGCATTCCTCCCAAGGGAGGGGGACATGCTCAATACCAGCCACGCATCTGGTGAAAACAAATACGGTCAGTGAGAGCGTATTATGCCGCTTAAGGAAGGTAGGCATGCACATGGGCAGAGTAGCGCGTTACCAGCATTATATGTAGTGAGAGTGCAGCATTCCACCTATGGAAGGGGGTCATGTACTGGCCGGCAGCGGATCCAGTGAGAGTGCAACATTCCTCCTAAGGAAGGGGGTCATGTACTGGCCAGCAGCGGATCTAGTGACAGTGTAGAGGACCGTCTAGGAAGGGGTAGTGTACTTTGCAAGTACCATAGCCGATGAGTGCAGTATGCCGCCTGTGGAGGGGGTCATGCACGTGAATGGTAGAGGATCCAGTGAGAGCGCAGCATCCTGCCTACGGAAGTATGTTGTGCACATGGCCAGCACCGCAGCCGGTGAGAGTGCAGCATACCGTCATGGAAGGGGGCATGCACCTGGCCAGCACCGCGTCTAGTGAGGTGCCGTTTTCCGCCAATGGAAGAAGGACATGCACATGGCCAGCACCGTATTCAGTGAGAGTGCAACATACCGCCTGAATAAGGGGGTCATGCACAAGGCCAGCACCATATTCAGTGAGTGCGGCATTCGTCCCGAAGGGGTCATGCACATGGCCAGCACGCATCCAGTGCGAGTGCAGTATACCGCCTGTGCAAGGGGTCATGCACATGGCCAGCACGCATCCAGTGAGAGTGCAGTACACCGCCTGTGGAAGGGGGTCATGCACAAGGCCAGCGCGCATCCGGTGAGAGTGCAGTATACCGCCTGTGGAAGGGGATCATGCACATGGCCAGCGCGCATCCAGTGAGTGCAGTATTCCGCCTGTGGAAGGGGGTCATGCACATGGCCAGCACGCATCCAGTGAGAGTGCAGTATTCCGCCTGTGGAAGGGGGTCATGCACATGGCCAGCACGCATCCAGTGAGAGTGCAGAATTCCACCTGTGGAAGGGGGTCATGCACACGGCCAGCACCATTTCCAGAGAGGGTGCCGTAATCTGCCCACGGAAGGGGTGTGGGATGCACATGGCCAGCCCACAGCTAGGGAGAGTGCGACAAGCCACCTAGTAAGGGGGTAGTGCACAGGCCAGTACCGTAACCATTGAGGGTGCGGATTCTGCCTATAGGAAGGGATCACGTACCCCGCTGACATTATCGGTGGGAACAAAGGAACATGTACCTGGTCCGCAACATATCCCATAAGAGGGCAAGGTCCGCACAGAAGGGGAACTTGATGTGGCCAGCGACTGATCTGGGGAGCGCAACCTGCCCTTACCGAAGGGGGGGGTGCCCCAAGGCTGTAGCCCGGCTCAAATTTTTTTTTTTTATTTTTTTATTTTTTTTTATTTAAAGAAAAAAGCCTCTCTGAGAGGTAGGTAGAGGCCCTATACCGGCCCCTATTAGGAGACCCCAGGCTAGAGGGGCTCCTTTAAACGAGTAACGGCCACAGGAGATGGCCGGTACCTAAAGGGTTAATGGAAGCCGGCCTGGGCGGAGCAGCGATCCCCTGGGGGCGGAGGAACCTCCAGGCGGGAAGAATTCCCGCCTGGGATGAAGTCCCCGCCCCCTACAACCAAGTCCGGACATTATTTTGCGGCCTAGTAGGCCGCGGCCTAAATTTTTTTTTTTTTTTTTTTTTTTTTGCGGGGCCCGAGGGCGGGGGGTGACGTCGGAACATACCGGCCGCGGGTGCCCACCCCGCGGCCGGAAGAGTCAGGTGCCGTGGGGGAAGCCGCTTCCCCCATGGAGTAGCCGAATTGCGGCCCGCAGGCCGCAAAGCAGGGGCCTAAATTTGCGGCGCCCGGCCGACCGGGATGTACCGGCGGTCGGCCGGGGTCTGGAGGGATCTGGAGCAGCGCCGCAGGGGGAAATGCCGGCCGCGGGTGCCACCCGCCGGCCGGGAGCGAGGGCCCGTCAGCAGCGTTGGTGAGTGGGCCCTGTGGCCCTGAAACAGCGCCCGTGAAGTGGGGGGAGGGGGGCGGTGCCCGTGAGGGTAGAAGAGGGGCAGCTGGGATCCCCTGTCTTTAGGCCCAGACCCATGTATTCTATATGTAATGCCCCCCTGATGTCCCATGGAGGGCCCGGAGGATGGTGGAGTGCTTTGGGGGGGGGGGGGGGGGAGCATGATAGCTGCCCATGCGACACCCCAGGGTCCCCAACGGACTGAGTGCGCAGCATTCCTCTCAGCAGGGTCCAGAGGCACCAGTATGGGGGTCAGTCACGCAGGAGACCGGGGTGAGGGGGGGGGGGGGACGTCCAACAGCCGTCTTCACCCTCAGTCCGTTCCAGCAGGGTCGCCCCTTCAGCTACTGGCACCGTAGTGGCAGGAAGCCGGGGGAGGGACTTTGCGTGCGGGCGACCCTTGCGCTGGCGGGATGTAGGGGAGCTAGTGCTGCCCAGATCCACCTTGCCTTCTGTGGGGGAGGCAGCAGTGCGGATTACCGGCACTGGCGCAGCTCAACCCCGGGAGAAACAGAGAGGTCTAGTGCGTCTCTGTTGTCCCAGATCTTCTAGAAGAAAAACAAAAATAAATTAAATCAAAAAATAAAAGAACAAGGAGAAAACAGCCCTGCAGAGCAGGGAGTGTCTTGCCTCCTTGGACACTAAGCAAAAACTGGCAGTCTCTCTCTCCAGGCTGAGGGTATAGCTGCTGGAGGAGGGGCTTAACAGTTTCTACTTAGTGTCACGCCTCCTAGGGAGCTGAGCTATACCCATGGTCTCCTGTGTCCCCCAAGGAAAATGGGCGAGAAAGTAGACTTATCTCTTCAGCTGGGTAATGCTTGCCTACTACTATGTATTTCCTTCAGTTGGGTAACACTGGCCCACTACTTAGCTGATTCAAATGATAATGCTTGCCTACTGCTTATCTCCTTCAGTTGGTTAATACTGGCCCACTACTTATCTTATTAAGGGCTCGTGCACACGAACGTATTTTATTTCAGCATCCCTTCCGTTTTTTTCGCGGACTGTATGCGGAACCATTCATTTCAATGGGTCCGCAAAAAAACGTAAGTTACTCTGTGTGCATTCCGTTTCCGTATGTCCATATGTCTGTTCCGCAAAAAAATAGAACATGTCCTACTATTGTCCTCATACGGACAAGGATAGCGCTGTTCTATTAGGGGCCAGCTGTTCTATTCCGCAAAATACGGAATGCACATGGACGTCATCTGTATTGTTTACAGATCCGTTTTTGCGGACTGCAAAATACATACGGTCGTGTGCATGAGCCCTAAGTTGGTAATGCTTGCCTACTGTGTATCTTCTTCAGTTGGGTAATGCTTGCTTATTACTACTTGGAGGACCTGTCACCAATCCTAACATGCCTGTTTTACTAGCTTCATGCATTCCCCATGTAATAGCAATTATGAAGGATCTATTCTTATGGCTCTATGCTGTGCCATTCCTTTATTATTTCTACTAGAAGTTATGAATTAATTGCTAGCAGTCTGCAGTAAGGTTACAGAGGGGTGCTAACCAGTTGGGGGGTGTAACTGCACAAACTCACTGTATCCAATCAGTGCTGAGATTGTTAGACTGTGCAGGGACACCCCCCCAACTTGTTACCTCCCCTCTGTACCCTTACTGCAGACTGCTAGCAATTCATTCATAACTTCTAGTAGAAATAATAAAGGAATGGCACAACATGGAGCAATAAGAATAGATGCTCCATAATAGTTAGTACATGGGGAATGTATGAAGCTATTAAAACAGGCATGTCAGGAGCGGTGACAGCTCCTCTTTAAAGACACAGACACTTAACTTACTTTGGAGTTCTGGTCCAAGTGTGTTCAGAAGAGCACTCAAGCAGCGCCCCAAACTGCGATGGACCTCTGCATGTGATGGAGGAGTGCTAAGCAGTGCAGTCAAAAGGAGTGACAGTGTCGGCTCTATGTGGACATAATATAATGGTCCAGAAGAATCAATGACAATGGAAAGGGAGTGCAGTGCCCAGGTCTGCAGAAGAAACCAAAGTATAACAATTAAAAATATTTTAAATAGATAAAAATATCCCTAACTTCCTTTACGGGTCAAAGGGGTTGCCACATCCCCCAAGAACATATTCTCAATACTTGATCCCCTGCTGTTACCAGCACTGTAGCTCATGTCCTCAACACCGCTTTCTGTTTACAAATGGGCGATGTCGCTGTATACGGCATTTGACTGCTGCAGCCAATCACTGGCCTTAGCAGTCGCATGCCATATACTGACTGAAGCATTCACGTGCCATATCCAAATATTTGGCTACATTCAATAAACAGCCTAAGCAGCGTTGGTTTTCTACTCACTTGAACTTCAGGAGATGTAGTGTCTTGAGACAATGAATGCAACACAGCAACACAGGACGCTAAATGCTGTGTAGAGGAAATCCCTCCAAGGTACCTGTGCAAAGAACCTAAGGCTAAGGAGTGACCTGTTCTGGCCACCACATCTCTAGCTACCTTCAACCTGTAAATGAAGAAAAAGGAAATATGCTCACATGTGAGATTAAAGGAGAGAAGACTGACCAGATAATTAGATAAACCCAAATCACTTACTTGTCAAAGCTTGATTGAGCTAAACTAGATGTATATAAAGGTTCAGACACTACATGGGCCAACCTGGCCATACATTCCACAGCAGCACAACGCAGCCATGGGTTTCTACTCTCCAGTGCTCCTACAATCAAGGACAGACATGGTCTTCGTGTTTCCTCAGGCCCTAGATTAATGTGGTTGGAGGCCAAGTGCTGTAAAGACAAAGTAGAACTGAATGTTAGACACGTATAGACACATGCAATGTGGTAAACACTTAGGGGGTCATTTATAAACAGATATAAACCCCTTTTTGGTGTATATCTATCGCAGATTACATCGCAAAGGTTATTTACACCACAATCTGCGACTTTTCTACTCACGTCAGGCACCTCTACATAAACTCAGCGTATCCACCACCTGCTAAAGGGGTATTAAGACCAGCGTCTAAAACGCCACTCTTAATAAATGACCCCTTTAGCCTTCTATGTACAAAGCTTTTCAAACAACAAATAATAAAAAATCTATCAGGTTTTATTTGTCACATATGATAAGAATATCTAATTTAGGTCTAGATGATTGTCGATTTTGCCTTATTATGAAAAGCCTGTTTTCAAAAGGGGAAGTCAGATTCTATACCACCATATGGACAGAAATTGTTGCAGTTATACCAAAAAAGTTTAATTTTAACAAAATGTCCACCCCTGAACACTATTCTGCTTCCTGTTTGATGTAGGGGTATGGCTTGATTCAGCGTGTCCAAGGTGAGAAGCGGAAAGGGATAATTTATTACACATGAAGTGGTTGTATCGACATCATTACTAGGATGCATTCTGTTAATGTGCTGTTATCTTCTTTTGATTGTATCTTCGGATATGTGGAGGACCTTGCAAGGCTGCAGTGGCAATTTGCTTTATATGGCTGTTAAATTAACTATGCAGCAATGGTTGGGCAAAAAGTGTCTGACTATTTAAGAATATGTTCCCAAAATTAATTTGATGCTGAATTTGGAAAAGTACATTTATAAGACAAGAGGAGCCATTGCCAAATTCAAAAATCGGTGGACATTATGGAGAGACCACTCTGGAATGGCATCCAAAGAATTAATGTGGTATTGCCTGGGTCTGGTTTGAAGTGCAGTTGCCTTAACCCCTTAAGGACCCATGACGTACCGGTACGTCATGAGTAGTTCCGATCACTGCTGCTCAGCCGGCAGTGATCGGAACAAGGTACCTGCTGAAATCATTCAGCAGGTACCTTGTTACAATGCCCAGGGGGGTTATAAGTTATAAGTTATAAGCACCCAAAAATAGTGCCAATCAATCTGTCATCTCATCCTGCAAAAATTGATACCCTACATAAGACAATCACCCAAAAAAATAAAAAAATATGGCTCTCAGACTATGGAGACATTAAAATATGATTTTTTTTTTGTTTCAAAAACGAGACTTTTGTATAATTAACCAGTAAAATCTCTTTCTCGCTCTTCCTTGGGGGACACAGGAAACCATGGGTATAGCTCAGCTCCCTAGGAGGCGTGACACTAAGTGAAAGCTGTAAGCCCCTCCTCCAGCAGCTATACCCCAGCCTGGAGAGAGAGACTACCAGTTGCGTGTCCAAGTAGTGAAAGGTAACCACGAACCAGGGCTCCAGATGGCGACCAAAATGGTCGCCAATGCGACTAGGAATTTGCAAATGGCGATAAGAAATTTAAGTCTTATCGCCATTTGCGACTTGTCCCACCGCTGCGCTGCAGCTTTAAGAAAAAAAAAACTTCAGCAGACGCAGGGAGCGGCACAGCACAGGCAGCGAAGCCTGAAATAACCAATAGAGAAGCTCCATACAGTAAGGAGTTTTGCTATTGGTTAGTTTGGGCGGGCGCCGAAGCCATACAGCGCCCTGCACCAGAGAAAGCCGGCGGGAGATGAAAGGAGGAGGGGCCGGCTCTGGGGGGGGGCTGAAGGAAGAAGTGATTTTTGAGCCAAAACCAGTTGCGGCTGTAAACACAGAACAGGTGCTGATCTTTCCCTTATACCTTATGTCCGTGGAGGCTCCAATCCTGGTTTTGGCTCACAATCACTGATGAAAATCACTGACCAAACACTGACGTGTTAATGAGGCAATTTTTTATATCATGAATATATATCTATTTAAATTTGGCGACTAAAAATTTTATTTGGCTCCTAAATTTTTCAGTTTAGGAGCCAATGGCTCCTAGGTAATTTTTTTAGTCTGGAGCCCTGCCAACCGGAAAAGAACAACTGTAAAGCACCCAACGGGTCAACCAAGACTAAAACCATAACCGAAAAAAAACGGATGAAGGGTGGGTGCTCTGTCCCCCAAGGAAGAGCGAGAAAGAGACTTTACTGGTAAGTTATACAAAAGTCTCGTTTTCTCGCCCATTTTCCTTGGGGGACACAGGAAACCATGGGACATTCCAGAGCAGTCCCAGAAGGGAGGGACCACAATTCCCAGGCTAACACCCGAAACATCAGGTAAGCGCCGTAGGGCTGGAGCAGCCACTCTCATCGTCCGCTGTCTTCACCCTCGGTCCGTTCCAGCAGGGTCGCCCCTTCAGCTACCGGCACCGTAGTGGCGGGACGCTGGAAGAGGGACTTGGCGTGCGGGCGACCCTTGTGCTGGCGGGATGTAGGGGAGCCAGTGCTGCCCAGATCCACCTTGCCATCTGTGGGGGAAGCAGCCGTGCGGTCAATGGCACTGGTGCAGCTCAACCCCGGGAGAAACAGAGAGGTCTAGTGCGTCTCTGTTGTCCCTATTAAAGTAGAAAAAAATTTAGTTAAAATTAAAATAATAAAATAACAAAAATAAAAAAATTTTAAGGAAGCGACCCTGCCAAAGCAGGGAGTGTCTTGCCTCCTTGGACACTAAGCAAAAACTGGTAGTGTCTCTCTCCAGGCTGGGGTATAGCTGCTGGAGGAGGGGCTTACAGCTTTCACTTAGTGTCACGCCTCCTAGGGAGCTGAGCTATACCCATGGTTTCCTGTGTCCCCCAAGGAATATGGGCGAGAAAATAATATTATTGTGTAAAACTTAAATAAATATAAAAAAAGTATACATATTAGGTATCACCATGTCCGTAACAACCTGCTCTATAAAAATAACACATGAACTAACCCCTCAGGTGAACACAGAAAAAAAAAAAATATAAATACAGTGTCAAAAGTAATTTTTGTCACCTTACATCACAAAAAGTGTAATAGCAAGCGACCAAAATGTCATATGCAACCCAAAATAGTGCCAATCAAACCGTCATCTCATCCCGCAAAAAATGAGCCCCTACATAAGACAGTCCCCCAAAAAAAAAAAAATAATTTAAAATATGGCTTTCAGAATATGGAGACACTAAAAAAAAATTTTTTTTAAATGCTTTGTTATGAAAAACTGAAACAAAAACCCAAAAAGTAGTTATATTTGGTATTGTTGCGTGCGTAACAACCTGCTCTATAGAAAAAGCACACAATCTAACCTGTCAGTTCAACAATGTAAATAAAAAAAATAAAAACAGTCCCAAAACAGCTATTTTTTTTGCAAATTTTCCATTTTAATAAATTTTTCCAGTAACAAAGCAAGGGTTAACAGCCAAACAAAACTCTATATTTATTGCCCTAATTCTCTGGTTTGCACAAACACCCCATATGTGGTCGTAAACTGCTGTATGGCCAAACGGCAGGGCGTAGAAGGAAGGGAACGCCATATGGTTTTTGTTTTTTTTGTAAATTGAAAGATTGTCATTAAAATTATCAGACATATTACAGAGGCTCTGTAAAATACAATCTTGGAGAAAAATTTTCTTTTAACAGAAAGTATAACAGGCAAGGGCATGTCAAGCATCAAAGCAGCAACAATAAACATAGCATCGCCAATATTATTAAAGATTATCAGCTAAACAGATTGCCAAATGAGGAACTGGGTACGTGGAAGGTAAGCAGAACAATCAGTAGGTTGTGGAGGAGACAGAGTACAGTATGGCCCCATACATAAAGGTAAGCATCGGGAAGATGAAAACAGATACAAATGACAAAAGACAGAAACAAAGATCAGAAAACCCCATCTGAGGCTGAGGTCCAATATCAAAGGTATAGCCACTACTGGCCACTCATATACTTATCATACCACTTCTTCCACGGAGCCCATATTTTGCTAAATTGGTCATGTGATAGAGAGGCCCAACTACTAAGCTCCTCCATCCTGTACAATTCCTGCACTTTCTCAATCCATTCCAACAAATCGGCGGCGCGCTCCGCAAAAACTGATGCGGAGAGCACAGTGTGTGCTCTCTGCATCGTTCCGTGCCCCATTCACAGTCAATGGGTCCGCATGTATTCCACAGAATTGCGGAATACATGCGGACGACATTGCGGACGTGTGAATAGGGCCTCAGATGGAGTCACTTTTATGGAATTTCTACTCTAGGGGAACATCAGGGGGGCTTCAAATGGGACATGGTGTCAAAAATCCAGTCCAGCAAAATTTGCCAAAAACCATACGGCGTTCCCTTCATTCTGCGCTCAGGCCCCGATCTTCATCTCGCCGGTGCCGGAATTCTCGTGCAGGCGCGATGCTGCCGATTGCCTGCGCGATCCTAAGCCAACTGAGGGCAATAGCGCTCTGAAAACGTCACTGGGCTCGGCGCATGCTCAGTGACACTATTGAGGCTGTTGCCCTCAGTTGGCTTAGAATTGCGCAGGCAATCGGCGGCACTGCGCCTGCGCGAGAATTCCGGCGGCCGACGAGATGAAGATCGGGGCCTGAAAGTGGAGGTAGCCGGGGGCAGAGACGTTAGCCTCGCCTCTGGGAGGCGATTTCTGCAGCTGTAGTCGTGCTTGGGGATTCCAATTAGGGGGCTAGGCACATTAGGGGGGCATTACTAGGCTCCTGAGCTGGGGAAAAAACGCCCCTCTGGGCAGCTTGGAACCTAATTAGCATAAATGAAAATTCGTTTTTTTTATCAAAATGACAAGTGACAAAGAAAAAAGAAATCCGGATATAAGGTACTTTATTACACATAGATAATGTGACAGAAAAAAATGATGATATGCAGGTGACAGATTCCCTTTAAGTAATGTCATAGCCAGACCCTTATTTCTGATGTTTAAGGACCCTATACTGACAGTGAGTGTTCCACAGGATTGGCGCATAGCAAATGTGGTGCCAATATTCAAAAAGGGTCCAAAAACAGAGCCTGGAAATTATAGGCCGGTAAGTTTAACATCTGTCATCTGTCGTGGATAAACTGTTTGAAGGTTTTCTGAGAGATGCTATCTTAGAGGATCTCAATGGAAATAAGCAAATAACGCCATATCAGCATGGCTTCATGAGGGATCGGTCATGTCAAACTAATTTAACCAGTTTCTATGAAGAGGTAAGTTCTAGACTTGACAGCAGCGAATCAATGGACGTCGTATATCTGGACTTCTCCAAAGCATTTGACACCGTACCTTATAAAAGGTTAGTATATAAAATGAGGATGCTCGGACTGGGAGAAAATGTCTGTATGTGGGTAAGTAACTGGCTGAGTGACAGAAAACAGAGGGTGGTTATTAACAGTACACACTCAGATTGGGTCACTGTCACTAGTGGGAAACCTCAGGGGTCAGTACTGGGACCTATTCTCTTCAATATATTTATTAATGATCTTGTAGAAGGCCTGCACAGTAAAATATCTATTTTTGCAGATGACACTAAACTGTGTAAAGTAATTAACACTGAAGAGGACAGTTTTCTGCTACAGAGGGATCTGGATAGATTGGAGGCTTGGGCAGATAAGTGGCAGATGAGGTTTAACACTGACAAATGTAAAGTTATGCACATGGGAAGGAATAATGCAAGTCACCCGTACATACTAAATGGTAAAACACTCAGTAATACTGACATGGAAAAGGATCTAGGAATTTTAATAAACCGCAAACTAAGCTGCAAAAACCAGTGTCAGGCAGCTGCCACCAAGGCAATAAGATAATGGGTTGCATCAAAAGGGGCATAGACGCCCGTGATGAGAACATAGTCCTACCACTTTATAAATCACTAGTCAGACCACACATGGAGTACAGTGTACAGTTCTGGGCTCCTGTGAACAAGACAGACATAGCAGAGCTGGAGAGGGTTCAGAGGAGGGCAACTAAAGTAATAACTGGAATGAGGGATCTACAATACCCTGAAAGGTTATCATAATTAGGGTTATTCACTTTAGAAAAAAGACGACTGAGGGGAGATCTAATAACTATGTATAAATATATCAGGGGTCAGTACAGAGATCTCTCCCATCATGTATTTATCCCCAGGACTGTGACAAGGGGACATCCTCTGCGTCTGGAGGAAAGAAGGTTTGTACACAAACATAGAAAAGGGTTCTTCACGGTAAGAGCAGTGAGACTATGGAACTCTCTGCCTGAGGAGGTGGTGATGGTGAGTACAATACAGGAATTCAAGAGGGGACTGGATGTATTTCTGGAGTGTAATAATATTACAGGCTACAGCTACTGGAGAGGGGTCGTTGATCCAGGGAGTTATTCTGAATGGAGTCGGGAAGGAATTTTTTTCCCCTTAAGTGGGGAAAATTGGCTTCTACCTCACAGTTTTTTTGCCTTCCTCTGGATCAACTTGCAGGATAACAAGACGAACTGAATGGACAGATGTCTTTTTTCAGCCATAGAAACTATGTTACTATGTAATTTAAAAAAAGTTTAATAGAAAAAAATCCCCAATTAAAAAATAATCAGCTTATAATGTTGGGCCTAAAAACAACATGTGGTTAAAGCGTTTCTGTCACCAAAGTTGGACATAATAGACGGCTTACATAGTTTTGTAGCATCACTTTAGATGAATGAAACGGTACCTTTGTTGTCTTCTTCAGCGCTTCACCTGCTTCAAAAACTGACTTTTATTTATATGTAAATGAGGGCTCGCAAGTGCCCAGGGGCGGCGTTAAGTTCTTTGGAGCCCAGGCTGCTCGGCCTCTTTGGTTCTTATCCCCGCCCCTGTCTGTGTCTCTGCCCGGCCTTCTTTTGCCTTTCTTTCTTCTCCTCTGATAGCGAACACCCGCGCCTTCTCTCAGCTTTGCCTCGGCGGGGCATGCGCACTGCGTTGCCCACTGTGGGAACGGCATCAATGTAGCTACTGCGCATTCCCTGACTGACGCTGCAAACCCAGCTGTAAGGTGGTGGACATGCGCAGTAGCTACATTGATGCCGTTCCCACAGTGGGCAACGCAGTGCGCATGCCCCGCCGAGGCAAAGCTGAGCAGAGGAGGAGGAAGAAAGGGAATAGAACGGCAGACAGAGAACTAAAGAGGCCGAGCAGCCTGGGCTCCAAAGAACTTAACGCCGCCCCTGGGCACTTGCGAGCCCTCATTTAAATATAAAACAAAGTCAGTTTTTGAAGCAGGTGAAGCGCTGAAGACAACAACAAAGGTACCATTTCATTCATCTAAAGTGATGCTACAAAGGTATGTAAGCGGTCCATTATGTCCAACTTTGGTGACAGACTCCCTTTAAAAGATGAACAATTACAATGACAACACTCAAAAAATATTCCAGTTATTACATAGATCAACATATGCAAACACTTACTTTAAGGAAGCAGCACAAAGCAGATAAGGCAGATAACTGGACACTCTGCTGACGGGAGCCCTTTGACTGCTTGATAGCATCCACCAACTGATCCAATATCTGAGTTCTGAAAATATCAATATGTTAATTGCCTAATTTTGCTAGATGAAATTCATGAATAAAATATTTAAAACCATGACTAAACCAATACTACCTCTGTGACTCCGGCATATTGGACAACAAAACTCCAAAGAGCGAGGCAGCAGCCTGAATGACTGTAAAGGCTGGTGGCAGAGGGCTAGGAACAGATTCTCCTTCAGAGGGCATTTGGTAGATGGCATGGGGGTCATATTCCAAACTACCACCAGGAATCCCATTACTGAGAAGGAACTGTAGATTAAATAAATCATTAGAAAACATCAACAAAAAGAAAATGTAGCAACAAAACATTGTATAACATACGTGAATAACTAAAACTAAAGGGGTTTTCCAATCAAACACTTAGGGGCACATTTATTAAGTCCGGCGTTTTAGATGCCAGTCTCAATAAATAAATACATTTGTGGGAGTGCTTCTTAGAACAAAAAGAGCGCCTAAACTGAACATGAAGAAACTGCAAGACAAAGATGGTCATTTCCATTACAGTTATGGTGTGAAAGGAAGAGAAGCCTAATAATAAAACCAGTCTAAGTTTATCACCTGCTCTTCTATAGCTCTATGATCGCTCTCCTGAAGCAAGGGACCCAAGAGTATAAAATCATCAGGATGACAGAGTGATGGCAGTAGGAATACAGCTCCGCTAGGCATGTAGTCAGGGGCAGACAGATCTGCAACCAGTTCCTTCATAATTGCACAAAGGCTTCCTATGAAAATGAATGAGAAATATACAGTCTGTAAGCTGTGGCAACACTGAATGTATTAGGACAGAACTTTTAACAATATGCCTTTTTTTTTTTTTTTTACAGCAGTCACTAAGATGCCTTATGTTGTGCCCATTTTTTTTTTTACGGTGGACCAGTCTGAGCGCTGAATGGGTCTCCTGTGCAGTGAAGGGGGGGCTCAGGCTCCTGCAGAAGAGCAGATCCGGGCCGTTTAACTCCTTAGATGCCACAGTCATTAGCGACTGTGGCATCTAAGCAGTTACAGTGGAAGCGGACTCCCTCTGTCCCCCATTGGCACCCTACTAATGAGATCATGGGGTGCCAATGTCTGTGCATGGCAGGCTGGAACCTAATGAAGGACCCAGCCATGCCTGCAGTGTCTCATAGCAAGCCACACCTCTCTAGTGCAGCCTTGGGGGGTGGATGTCTATTAAAATTAGTATTATAGAAGTGATCAAAAGATTGCCTATTTAAAGTTCCCTTGTGGGACTGGTAAATAAAAAAAAAAAAAAAAAAACATTTTATTAAAATAAAAAAAAGATTCCAAGTAAAAAAAAAAAACAATTACACCTTTTTTCCATTGGAAAAAAAGCTTTTCAAGGGAGAAAACTGCTAAAATAAAATACCCTTCACATATTTGGTATCATTGCACTACAATTATCATATAATTTATCCCAAATGGCTAAAATTCCAGAATTGTTGTTTTTTGCTTTTTTGCCAACAAAAACAGAATAAAAAATCTAAGTTTTATGTACTCCAAGGATACCAATGAAAAGTACAAGTCGTACTACAAATTTTAACTCCTCAGACATGAAAAATAAAGCTACGGGTCTTGGGATGCTGAGATGCAAAGAAAAAAGGGTTTTTATTGTGCATAAAACTATATGTATTTGGTATCGTACTGTCCCATAAAATAAAGTTATTATGTTATTTATGTCGAAATATCAATGCTGCAAAATTTACAATTTTACTCAATGGCGGTATTGCTGTTTTTTCCTATTCCCCCTCCCAAAAAGAGTTATTAAAGTTAAATCAGTAAGTTATGTGTACCCCATTAAAAACTTGTCCAGCAAAAAAAATGGTCAATAGAAAAAATAAAAAAGTTATTGGTCCCAAAATCAGGCCAGTCACTAAGGGGATGAATGAATGGCGTATGATTATTATAGTATTTGCAAAAGGAATATTAAAGAGCAATACCTCGATATGCTTTAGATGGCATCGAAATTAGCAACTGGTAAAGCCTTTGTCTGTACAACACGGAGCACGCCTTTAAAGAGTTTCCATATAGCTTCTGTAGGCTGGGTAATCTAGGAACAAAGAAGAGTTTAGTAACACAGTGGATATGGAAGAGATGGGTAACTGAATTAATAAAGGTAACGTGAAAGCAAAATGTATCTTAGGCCTAATTCGCACGTCCGCAATCTACATCCGCACCCGTTCCGCAAATTTGCGGAACGGGTGCAGACCCATTCATTTTGAATGGGGACGTGATGGATGCGGACAGCACATACTGTGTTCTCCGCATCCGCATTTGCGGAGCGCGTCGCTGATCTTCCGGACGGCGGCTCCGCAAAAATATAGATCTTGTCCTATTCTTGCCCACAATTGCGGACAAGTATAGGCATCTCTATAAGGGCTTGTGGCAAGGTGTTTTGCGGATTCACAAAACACTACGGACGTGTGAATAAGGCCTTAGGTCTATAACATTGGGAGTTCAAAACAATAAGAAACGTGGATGAAGGGGTTTTCCAAAACCTAAGTGCCATTCACTCTTAACTTTGTGAACACTTACTGGGCAAGCAAAGCTACAGCGAATGGAAGAGGAGGAAGGAGCTGCTCCAAAACCTCTTCTGTCACGAGATCTCCACAGTGTAACATAAGGCTATGTATAGCTGGAAAAAAGAGGAAAGAGTTGGATATAAAAAAAATATATTTCTTTTTAAAATGTATCACTGGTAGTTCAATTATAACATCATTGCTTCTAGAGGAATGTCTTCGCAAAATGGTGCTGTATGGAGAAACCAGGCAGCGATACACAGCTTCATATTTCTAACTGTGTGCCCCCAAGGGTGTGTGCCCATGGCTTTGATTTGGACTAACTGCAACCCAGTGCACAACACAGTGGCAGACTTAGACTAGACAGTCTTAAGATGTGCCAAATTGCTCATAAGCTTATACCAACTGTCACATTTTCATTTGTAAATCTGACCCAGGGTTTCCATCTAAAGCACCTTAATTTTAATGGTCACTGAGCTTTCATAAAACTTTTGATGTCATAGTGACATATCAAAGATTTTGATTGGCGAGAGTCTAAGTGTTAAGACCCTCAACAATTGCTAGAACGAGGAGAGAGAAGCGCTCACAGAGCTGCAGGAGAGGAAGCAAGATGGCTCATATCATAGACTTTCTATTGAGTCATTCTTGCTTCTTCTCTTGCAGGGAGGAGACGGCGTGCATTTCTCTCTCCTTCTAGCAATCGGTGAGGGTCTTTGCCGATCAATACCTATGATATGTTGCTCTAAAATATTAAAAGTTTTGTAAAAGCGCAGTGTCCCTTTTAACTAGAACATTATAAAGTTTGTACTTGCTGCTACATCACTTTTAAAGCTGGTGTCAAATTTCAAAATATTGCTTAAGGCCCTACTCACACGACTGGCATTTTTGGTCCGTATCCGATCCGCATGTTTTGCGGATAGGAAGCGGATCTATTCATTTTAATGGGTCTGCAAAAAATGCATATGTCCGTTCCGTAGCCCTGCAAAAAAAAATTTAACATGTCCAATTCTTGTCCATTTTGCGGACAAGGATAGGCATTGTTGCAAAGCATCCGCAAAAACAAAACGGATGCAACACGTAGCCTTAGAGGTAACAATTAGTGTATGTGTTACTTTTAAAATTAAAGTATTAAAATACCTACCACTCATGGCACCTGCTCGTCCTTCTAAAGTTACTTGCCAGGTGAAAGAATCCCCTCTACTGCGCTCCATGTCCAGGTCCTTAGGACTTTGTGGGAAGACACTCCGACACAGAAGCAAAAGTCGTCTTAAATGAGGTTGGACCATTGCGGGGCCTGTAGGATATGTGAATGTTAAGGTGAAATATTTTGAATAGCTCTGCCATGTAAACATGTAATACAATAGAACGTTTGTGTATGCTTCATGTATTCATGTGAATTTTGGGGGCAGATTCTGTGGTATATATTTACAGGAAACATTTTTGTTTATAGTCATTAAAAAAAATTAAACTAATGTACCATATTTTTGGACTTTAAAGAGTTTCTGTCATCACATTTTGACATTATAAGCTGTCTGACATTAGCTATGTGCTAATGTCAGAGCAGCTTGATAATGTCTTTTTTACAAAAATCCGAGTTATATTCGGGCCAAAAAACGTACTTTTATAATATGTAAATTAGCCTCTAGGAGCAGGGGGGGCGTTGCCCTGCTCCTAGAAGCTCCGTGCGGCAACCTGCTGGCACGCCCCTTCTTACTTTGAGTGACCGTGCCGGGCAGCGATCCTCCGGCACTGTCTCCTTGTGAAATCCCGCGCCTGCACGGCCGCTCTGTATTCGGCGCGGTGAGCAGAGGACGCTGGTGCCTGCTGTCCTCTGCTCACCGCGCCTGCGCCGAACACAAACACTTTTTTTTTTTAATTTAGCACACATGGTGGTTCAAATAGTTGTAACTTTTTTATGTGTTCGGACTGTCAAAATAATTTTTGCAATAATTTTTCACTTGAGACATAGGGCCTTATAATTTATTTTTTAGTTTTATTTGGGGAAAACTGTACAAAACATTTTTAAAAAGTTTTTCTTTTCTTCAAACTATAGCTCCTTATTCTTTAAATATGCAAACTGCCACCAAAATAAATAATTATAATTAGTTCCCTATTTTGCGTTGGTCATTTTGTTATATAATAGTTTCACGTGAATGGGGCGATAATGGTGACAATTTTGGTTAGTGTGGGTGTTTTTTCTTTTATGCATAACACCATAAATCAGAACTCAGCTCAAAACCCAATGTAAATGACCCCCAATGTCACAGATCACCCCCCTCCCACCCCAATGCCTCGGATCACCCTTCTAGTTCAGATCAGCCCCCTGCCTCACATCAGCCCCAGCGGATGAGCACCCTCCCTCACAGCAATGCTCCAGACGCTGCCGCTCCTCACCTACATCGCAATCCTCTTCCTTCACATCCTCCATCAACTGTGCTGTGATCTGACGTGCACAGCGTGAGGTCAAAGAGCGCCCTCACGCTGTGCGCAGCCTGCATTTTTCTATATACAGGTATTTCTGCTACAAATAATATCCCCCAAGAGGTCATAAAAAGACCTTTGGGGGACACTGACACTTTTTGTTAATTTTAAACTTTTTCCTTTTTAGACCTCATGCACACGACCGTATATATTTTGCGGTCCGCAAAAAATACGGATGACATCCATGTGCATTTTGTATTTTGCAGAACAGAATAGCTGACCCCTAATAGAACAGCCCTATCCTTGTCCGTAATGCGAACAATAATAGATGATGTTCTATTTTTTTGCGGAACGGAAATTCGGACACACGGAAATGGAATGCACACAAAGTAACTTCCATTTTTTTTGTGGACCCATTGAAATGGTTTTGTATATGATCCCAAAAAAAGGGAACGGACACGGAAAGAAAATACGCTCGGGTGCTTTTATTTGTATTTTATTAATATTTTATTTCTTTTTTTTGGGGGGGAGGGGGGGGGGTTATTGCTTATTATTTAAATATATTTCTGCCATATAATATGTCCCACAAGAGGTCATAAAAAGACTGTTGGGGTACAATGAACACTAATATTTTGTACTTTTTTTTCCTTTTTATTTGTATTTTATTTAATTTTTTTATATATTTTTGCCACATAATGTGTCCCTCAAGGGATCACAAAAAGACAGTGAACACTTTTATTTTATTAGCATTTTTTTTTATAATTTTCTATTTTATTTTCCACTCCATATTTTGTTTTATTATATTTTTTGTTTTAAATTTTTTAAATATTTTTAAAAAAATTTAATATATTTTTTCCACATAATTTGTCCCAAACGGTCACTGAAAGACCTTTGGGGACAAAGACTTTTTTTTTTTGCATTATTTCCACTGTAACTGGGGCATCCATAGGAGCCCCAGTTACAGAGGAAACCAGCCTGCTGTGGGGGCGTTGTACACAGGCAGAGCTGATCAGGGTCTCTGAGTCCTGACCCTGCAGCTCTGCACTCCTCTGCCCCCAAGCTAGGTCTACAATGCGCAGCGTGCTGCCTACGTATCTTCGGAGAAGGCAGAAGCGCTGATCAACTGCTTCTGCCTTCTCCACGCTCCCCCGGCTGTCCTGCTCCTGCTACAGAGCAGGAGCTGTAAGCTCTCTTGTATGGCGCTGCGGGCAGAAACACAGCTGATCAGCTGTGTTTCTGTCCATGAGGACAGGGGCCGCAAACTTTGGCTCTGGGGGCCGCATGCGGCCCGCGGGTTGTGCACCCCTGCTCTAAATCCTAGGAGCGGCTCATAGTCCAAAAATACAGTTATTTTCTTCATTTAAACTGTAATAGTTATTTTCATTCAAATCTTGAAATGTATTTTGCATTGGTCTTGATAATGAGGACACCATAGGCTGGGTTCACACGGCGTTGCGGAATGGGGCCGGATAGGATGCGGGTGCGTGGCGGGGAAATCATGCGAGTGCGCACACATTTTCAGTCAGTTTTGACTGCGATTGCGTTGCGTGGTTCAGTTTTTTCCACGTGAGTGCAATGCAGTTTGCACGCACGTGAGAAAAAACTGAATGTGGTACCCAGACCCGAACTTCTTTAATGAAGTTCGGGTTTAGGTAAGTTGTAGTTTTGATTGTATTATTTTCCCTTATAACATGGTTATGAGGGAAAATAATAGCATTCTTAATACGGAACGCTCAGTAAAATGTGGATTGAGGGGGTTAAAAAAATAAAAATAAATTAAAACTCACCTCTTTCACTTGTTCGCGCAGCCCGGCTGTTCTTCTGCCTTTGGTTGAGGACCTGGGAGGCAAAAGACCTTTGGTGACGTCACTGCGCTCGTCACAAGGTCTATCACATGGTCCATCATGATGGACCATGTGACATATGCAGTGACGTCACCAAAGGTCCTTTGCCTCCCAGGTCCTCAACCAAAGGCAGAAGAACAGCCGGGCTGCGCAAACAAGTGGAAGAGGTGAGTTTAAATTTAAAAATTTTTTTTAACAACCTCAACCGACATTTCAGTAAGCATACTTTATTAAGAATGCTATTATTTTCCCTTATAACCATGTTATAAGGGAAAATAATACAGTGAATAGATGTTTATCTCCTAGCAACCCTGCGTGAAAATCGCACCGCATCCACACTTGCTTGCGATTTTCACACAGACCCATTCATTTATATGGGGCCTGCGCTGTGTGAAAAACGCAAAATATAGAGCATGCTGCGATTTTCACGCAACGCAAAAGTGATGCGGGAAAATCACTGCTCATATGCAGAGCCCCATAGAAATGAATGGGTCCGGATTCAGTGCGGGTGCAATGCATTCACCTCACGCATTGTACCCGCGTGGAAAACTCGCACGTGTGAACCCAGCCTTAGGGCTCATTCACCTCTATGTTGGAGGTTCCATTAGGAATCTTCGCTGCAGATTGTATCATCATGTTTTATTGAAATTTGGGCCCTTTTGCGCACCCAGGCTGCAAAAAAGTGTCACTCATGTGGTATCGCCGTACTCAGGAGAAGTAGGGCAATGTGTTTTGGGGTGTATTTTTACATATACCCATGTTGGGTGAGAGAAATATCTCTGTAAATTGACAACTTTGTATAATTTTTTCTTAAAAAGTTGTCGTTTACAGAGATATTTCTCACACAAAGTATGGGTATATATAAAAATACACCCCAAAACTCATTGCCCTACTTCTGCTGAGTACGGCGATACCACATGTGTGACACTTTTTTGCAGCCAAGATGCGCAAAGGGGCCCTAATTCCCATGAGTACCTTTAGGATTTCACAGGGCATTTTTACGCATTTGGATTCTCACGCTTTAGGGCCACTAAAATGCCAGGGCAGTATAAATACCCCACATGTGACCCCATTTTGGAAAGAAGACACCCCAAGGTATTCCGTGAGGGGCATGGCGAGTTCACAGAAAAAAAAATTTTTTGGGCACAAGTTAGCGGAAATTGATTTTTTTATTTTTTTTTTACAAAGTCTCCTATTCCACTAACTTGTGACAAAAAATAAAATTTTACATGAACTCACCATACCCCTCATGGAATACCTTGGAATGATTTCTAACTAAAATGGTGTCACATGTGGGGTGTTGGCAGCAGCTATACCCATGGTCAAGCCTGTCCCCCCCAATGAACAGAAGAGAAACAGATTTTACAGTAAGTACAAAAATCTAGTTTTGTACACAAAAATAGAAGAGGATTCTTTACTGTAAGAGCAGTGAGACTATGGAACTCTCTGCCTGAGGTGATGGTGATGGTGAATACAATAAAGGAATTCAAGAGGGGCCTGGATGTATTTCTGGAATTTAATAATATTACAGGTTATAGTTAATAGAATTCTGGAGAAGGGTCGTTGATCCAGGGAGTTATTCTGATTGCCTGATTGGAGTCGGGAAGGAACTTGAACTGGATGGGCGGATGTCTTTTTTCAGCCTAACAAACTATGTTACTCCGTTCCTTTTTTCACTCTAAAATTGTACAAAACCAAAATAATACACTGATATTGCTTCAAATATTGAAACGTGTGTTTCATCTTTCACTTTATGTCTCACTTTGAAGATCATTTCATCTTTAACTTGCTCAAAGGGGTTTTCCGGATTCAGAGCTGAACTCGAACATATCCCCCTTTTCACCCAGGCAGCCCCTCTGAGATGAGCATCGGAGCATTTGATGCTTCGATGCTCTCCCTTGCGCTGTGCTGTATCGTGCAGGGCAAAGGCTTTCTTTACATTTTTACACTGCATTTATCAAACCTCAGATAAGACTCCCATATCATACCCCCATATCAGACCTCAAATCAAACCCCATGTTAGACCTGAGGTCAGACCCCCATCAGAGCTAAAATAAATAACTTACCTTTACTGCTTCACCGTCACTCTGTAGATCTAGTGGTCTATCCTGCACTCACCGTTCCCTGGTCTTCTATGGGACGGGCTTCACTGTGACCTGACTGTGTGCACTACATTCTGACGCCGTCAGAACACATGGGTCGCGGTGCCCAGAGAAAGACCAGGGAGCGGTGAGTACGTCAAGTGGTAGCAGCACTACAGTCATAACTCCCCACATGTCCTGCATACTAGTCAGCACTTCCATAATGGAAGCGCTAACTAGTATTCGCTTCATAAGACGCACTGCCATTTTCCCCCAGCACTTCCATTCTTTTTGTTGTTTTACTCCTCGAACAGGGGTGGAATTTTGTTTAGGGAAATACAGTATTTGTGGTTTGTATTTTATACTGTACATATGAACTTGGTTTCTGTATGGCAATGCACTAAAGACATTTTACCTAAAGTCATAAGAGAGGAAATCAGGATCCAGCCTGCCTGTATTCTTTGCATAGAAACACGACTGTTTTGGTTTGCAGAGCACAGAAGGTCTTCGGCCAAACTCATTATTGCCTGAAACAACCATATTAAAAGAGTTAATTATTATTTTTCTGAGCCATGCTAGCACCTATATGTTACCTCTTGTAGCATGACATCATTGGTGGGAATTGGACCGCCAGGATGCCCATCGATAGTGTCTCAGAAGTCTAACCCCCATCAATCATGAAATTATGGCATATATATCCCTTTAATTAGCAATTTTCACATATAAATGCATACAAAGTGATTTATATTAACAGTAGTTATTAAACACATAATAATATAAGACAATTATTCACCAATACAAGTCAACATTTATGAGACGCACATTAATCAGAAATTACAACGTGGGGTTTACATGGATAGATCTTTGCTTTTCATGTTGAGTACAGTGTCATTTTTCTTGTTTTGTCTTTTCTGAACTTTTCAAACTCCATCAAGATGTGTGGCCTGTGACTGTACAGCTATTTTCAAGTTTGTCCACGTTTATATTGGTGGTACATCATTGGGGAAGGCCAGCAGCACCTGATCGTGGGGGTCTGACACAGGCAGCTCCACTGATCAGCTGTTTGAACTACTCAGCTTTGTCACTGTGCAGTGGAAAAAGCTAGTTACTGGAGCACTGCTCCTATTCACCTTGATAGGAGCAGTGCTGCGGTAACCGGCTCCATCCACTGCATGATGGACCGAGCTGTGCAAACCCAGTGCCTACTTCTGGAGCCAGAGGTACTTGGGTACAGCTGATCAGATACCAATGCCCTTTCCAGAGGATAGGCCATGAATATAAAAATCCTCCACAACCTCTTTAGGCATAATTTAACATAATTAAACAAACAAAAAAAAAAAAATAGTACCACGGCCACTACACTTTGAACGGAGCTGTGCGTCCTATTCCATTCACAGTGCTAGTTCAAATGCCAGAGAGGGCAGAAAACAGCTGATCGGTGGGGCGGAGTGTCGGAACCTCACCGATTAGATATGATTGACCTATCCTGAGCATAGTCCATCAATGTCAGAAGCCTAGAAAACCCCTGGCAGTGGCAGTGATGTGTTCATTTTTTAACTCACTGCCTCCCAAGTGCCATAAATTGTATTTTTTGGTCAACAAAACTGAATGAGAGCTTGATTTTTTAGGATGAGTTATACGGTTTTAATGCACCAAATGGAGTGATGGCCTTTGCAGCTCCTGTAAGTCTCTCCCAAATGGGCACATCTCACATGCTCAGCCACAGACTACATCATATAATGTGCAGTACACTGGAAGCTCAGCCTACCAAGTAATATGGAGTGGGTGAGGAAAAGGGCACAGTGTTTTCTTTTTTATAATGGACAAGAGCTACGGCACCTCGCTGGATGTGTAGAGGGACCGCTGACATGCAATGCTGTCTGGTAATTCCCCCCCCCCCAGAGTTATAAAGCAGTGTGGACTGGGGTAGAAATGTCAAAGAGAGCCACAGAAGCGGTTCAGGTCTGGAGCACTGGCACCAGGCCCTGACAAAAGAGGGTCAGGAGGAGTAAGTGGTCCTCTCCTGATGCTGAAATGGAGGCAAAAGAGGAAGGTCGCTAAACGTGGTCTAGATGGCTATAGAAGCCACAGCCTTGATTAGTGAGGAACAAAAGAGGACACCGGAGGTATCTCATGCCCTAACTACAAGTTGTACACTCAATGGTGGGGCCTTTATTGTTGAGATACCTGAGATATGTATATCTGCATATACTCTGCAACAAACACATTAGAAAAGGAAGAAACAAAAAGCACGGACGAAGGTTCGCAGAAACGCGCGTAGGGGTTGACGCCATCCTGGTCCCTCATCTCCATTTACTTACTGGTGAGTACCCCTTCGGGTTCTGTTCTAGCACTGCTGATGTCATTTTCTGTTTGCCCTGCACCATCCGCATTACCTATGCACAAAGACACTTGTTCTCATTATCGCTCTTTCTCTGCGGACTTTTTGAAGGATACAGCAAGGCTTAGATACACTATACCTAGATAATAATATAGCTATTGACTTTTTGTTACAATATTTTCCAACGGTGCTAGATATATATATTTTTTGTATATCCTGTTATAGGGTCCAGGGTGGCGTCTGTGCTCTTTTGCCACCTCCTTCTATGATTTCTAATTTTTAATATATGAGTAATAAAATCTTTTTGATATTTTTCTAAATACCGCTGCATGTTGCTTTTTGTTTCTTCCTTTTCTAATGTGCTTGATTAGTGAGGGCAGAAAGGACAGAAGTGGCCCCAAAAAGGGATAAGTCAAGGGCCTTGGTGCTGGTCATGGGCACAGGGGAAGAGGTGGTAAGGCCAGATGAAGTGGACTGCCAAGGGGGATATACTTACCTCTAGGGCTACTCACTCTTCCAGAGTCCTCTGCCCCAGATCCTGCTGTGTTAGTGTTACTCTTTTCAGTGTGTTGCCCCTTGGGGAGGGAAGCTATGCTGCAAAAAACCTTGAAGAAACTTGAATTTTAAAGCGCTGCTGAATATGTTGGCACTACATAAATAAAGATTATTATTAAAAAAGGTGACGTGATCGCTGATGGGTTACAGCAGATTTGGTGGTAGGCCATACGTCCTTGCAATCTGGTGGTAGGGAATAAGCAGCCGGTTTGGTGACCTGCTCGTCTTCTTCCTCACCAGCAGGGTAACAAAAAAATTAAAAATGAACAGATAAAAGTTATCAGACCTTTCAGCAGGCATGTCTGTTTCCTAAGGACACTAAGCTAAAACTGATTGGCTCAGGGGTATAGCTGGTGGGAGGATCTAACTCTTTTTGTCACTTAGTATCGCCTCCTAGTGGCAGAAGCTATACCCACAGTTCCTCAATGACACAGGTGAGAAAGATTGGCAATACTCAATGTATTTCTTTGAATAATTGGAAAGCAGCTGTTGTGTGTTTGTGCGCTGCCCTAGACTTAAAAAAAACTGTATTTTTTCAAGCTACAGTAAATGAACTAACCTAAAAGAACTGATACTCATCCTACCAATCCCCTGGCAAGGTATTTCCGACTTTGCCCAGGTCCCTGCTGCACTCTACTGCACTCCTGCTCCCATCTCAGCATGCAGAGGTCCTGTAAATGACCTCTCATCCAATCACTGACCATAGCAGTGACCGACCTAAGTCAGTGAACGGCTGAGCATTTTCCTGGGTACTCAGACAGAAAAAGTAAGCAGGGAGCAGGAGGAACCTGGGCAGCACCAGAAAGACATCTATGGGGGATCGGTGAGGTGAGTATCAGTGCTCCATAAATAAATGATATTAAAAACAAAAAAACAGAACTGCTATGTGGAAGATGTTTAAGCGATACTTACTTTTCCTTTCGCCTGTGGCACGCCAAATGGACATAGTCTAATGGAGCCCAGAAGGCCAGCTGAGGCCAGACTGTACCCACTAACTGCCTCGGGAGAGGATTTCAGGGCTATCAAACGTTCTGTACATCGATCTAAAAGAGGGGCTGCTAGAGAAGGCAGAGAAAGAACCACACAGCGAAGGCACCAAGCTGAAGCTAAGCGAGCACTTAGACTAGGGTGGAGAACTACAGAGATCACAGTGTCCAGGAGCCCTAAAAGAAAGAGGAAAGCAGCAACAACGAAATCTTCTGTTAGTTTTGTAAATGTATCCACAGACAAACATGAAAATAATCCCCAACTTTGCCGACACACAAATATTACCAAAGCTTGAGTCCCGCAGCAAAGGAGCAGCTGTGGTACCCAATCCTAAGATAAGATCACCAAGCTCTTGCAGGGCACAGACCAACGCATTCTGACTGGTAGTAATATCAGTATTACAGAACCGTGTCTCCACGTTACTGTCACTTAGTACAGCATCTAATGAGAAAGAAAACAGAAAACCTAATGGCAGTTTGCTGTCACGGTGAAAGCAAGCAGAATGTTATCACAACATCACAACCTTAAAGGGGTACTCTGGTTAGATGAAGTAACTGCCCATCCACAGAATAGGGGACAACTATTAAGATCGGTAGGGTAACAAGGGCAGGTCGAGCATGCACATCACAGCCTTATTCATTCTCTAAGGGACTGCCAGAGATAGGAAGTCCCCCTTTATGGTGGTGTGTGCAGCCCGGTGATGGGAAAGCAGGTGGATTACCGCCAATTGCTGAGCTGCACCGTTACTTATCATTTAAGACAACAGCAAGTGCAACTGCAGCGCCACAATTAGAGTTCACATAACAGATCCAGTGACGGGACTAAACCATGTACAGACACCCTTAAAGTAAAAACTGACCATGCTGTGAAAAAACACATATTAATGTACAGTAAATTACAATATACTTATAAATTAAATGTTGATAACATTCATAAAATTACCTTACTTCTCCCTAAGGTCAGATGTACACGCGGCAGTCTCATGCAGATTTTTTTTTAAGCTAGGAGTGGAATCTGATCGGGAGGATAAATATAGCTTACATACTTCCTTTCTTTTTTATCCACTTTGTTCTCAGAATTCAACATTACAGTTTTGCCATTTAAAGCAAAAGTCATGAACAAATGGGGTCATTTATCAAACTGGTGTTAAGTAGAACTGGCTTAGTTGCCAATAGCAACCAATCAGATTCCACCTTTCATTTTCCAAAGGAGATGTCAAAAATTGAAGGTTGAATCTGATTGGTTTGCATGTACTAATCCACCGACATGCAAGATGATTAATACTACGGGAAGTAAAAGCAAGTGATGGATGTGAGAAAATAGGCCAACCACATACCCACAGATTTTATCAGCTTCTTAATAACTTCACTTATGTCTCTGGCAGCCTCCAGCTGGGCCTTCTCTCCCAGCAGTTCCCCTAAAGTGGCTCTGAGGATGTAGGAGATGCAACGTCTAGCACAAGCAGCTTCCATGGGTATGTGAGTTGCCTTCTGATGGGACACGATGTCCAAAAGATGAGTCAAGATCAAAGGGATGTTCCTGGATAGCCATTGGCCTCCAAGTGTGTTGATAAAAATAACGTAAGCCTACAGAGATAATGAAAAGACATATCAGAAACTCATTGATCATAGCATTTTGACTTTTTCTTTCACATACTGCGGCAGATTAATATTTATACCTGCTCAACGCTAAACTATAAAGATCTTTTCACATAGACCAATGTTACAGGCAAGTACAGGGAACGAACCAAACATTTATCTCCTATTTGTTTTATTCACTTATATTTATATATATTCTGCAGCGCTTTACAGAAATCGTCATCAAATGCTGTACCCAACAGAGCCTGATTTATCATAACCCGGCGGTGTACGCAGGGCTAGGATAAGCAGGCACGCTGCCGGATGCTGCTTATAAATTAGGTGCAGCATCGTGCACCTGAACTGAAAACTACGCCAGCGCCAGTGTCTATGTACACCAGAAAACTGGCGTAGAAGATGATAAATGTGACAGGAACGCCGGCCCTGCTCCCTCCACACCCCATTTTTGGGGAGGTGGTGAGGCTGGAGGAGAGACAGCACTTGTAAAAAAATATTTCCTGCAAGTGCCAGTTTACAACTTTTTCACACCAGCAAACATACAAACTCTATGCAGATGTTGCCCTCTGTGGGATTCGAAATTAAGACCCCAGTGCTAACCACTGAGCAACTGCCCAATCATCAGCGGAGATGAAGCTGCATTTACATGTAGCAATCATCTTCACCGTATCGGGACAAGCGTTGCCTTGTCCCCATACAGAATCACTGTTTCTGGGCAGCAGATCCCTGTTTACACAGGGTGATTTGCTGCCCAGAAATGATCATCTCTGGTGCCGGCTGAAAGACACAATCACCCGATGAATACGTATTTGCTCATTTATCAGGTGGTTTCTGGCACATTTAGTGTTTCTATAGTCATCCCTGATAACTGGCCCAATGATCAGTCTGAGTAAAAGGACACTAGTCCATAGAGGTACCTGAGTTGCTCCCAGCCTCACATGGCGAGTGCTACTGCTACTTCCTCCCAGCATGTCTCCACCACCTCGTAGAAACCCAGAATTTCCACGTAGAAATCCAGTGGATAACAGGCCAAGAGCATCTTCCACGGATAATCTGCGTGTACTTTGCCTTGAAGAGGCTGTCAAAATAGAAAACATTTACTGCACAAAAAATAGTAGATTAAAGACAACAATCAGTAACAGGACTACTAAAGGCACCTTTACACGGGCTGAAAATGAGTGTAGTTATTGGGAAGTCGCCTGCTGCGCTATTCTACCATCGAAATGAGGGACACCATGATGGAAATCTGATAGAACTATTTTAAGTTAACGGGGTGTCGGGAATCCATCATTGGACAGACTATTATTCTATTCAGACAGCACTCTATTGCGGTATTTTTATTTCCTGCTCTTGTGATGGAACAGAAAAATGGAAATGTTAGCGGAAGTGTGAACAGAGCCTAAGTGAAAGAAAAACTGCTCATGTGTATTTGCATTGAGAGAAGATTATGAAAAACGAACCCTCAGAGCACAGAAAAAATGTCAATGAAAGACTCAGTCAGTGTTGTCTTATGCAGTAAAAGACATCAGCCACAATGGACAGCAACAGGATGTTGTGGATTATCTGCTATCTGATAATCCATTAGGTGTGGGTCAGTCAGACCCCACGTATTTCAATTTCACAGCGAATATTGCAGTAGCCTCATAGGCACTGAAGTACACACAGTACACGGGGTAAATAAACGTCAAGAACATCTCTCTGATCATAATCTTTTGCTTGCGACCAGCTGGAGGTGCACTTTTTGTCCTGCTACTGTGCCTGCTTTTGAGTTTTTTCAAATGTGTTCTTGTACACTGCAACATTTGGTTGCATAGTAAGTAATTTTCTGATTAAGGGTACTTACACACTTTCCTTGCTGGAATTCAGCAGGCAGTTCTGTCGCCGTCTCACAAATGCATTGCAATACCGGATCTGTCTCTCTGGTTGTCATCCGGAAAAACAGATCCGGTATTTATCGTCTTCACATTTTAAAGGTCTGCGCATGCGCAGACCAGAAGACCAGTTCCGTCAATGCAGGAATTTTAATGCCGGATCCGGAACTAATACATCTCAATGAAAATGAATGCCGGATCTGGCATTCCGGCAAGTGTTCCGGAATTTTGGACTGAGAAAATATCGCAGCATGCTGCGGAATTTTCTCCGGCCAAAAAACGTAAGAGGGACTGAACTGATGCATCCTGAAGGAAATGCTCTCCATTCAGAATGCATTAGGATTAAACAGATTTTTTTTTTTTGGGAGCAGCACACCATATGTGCAGGGCCGCGCTCCTAAACATAAACGCATAACGGCATAGGTAGGTTTACATAGGACCTGCCTGAACTGAGACCACCTTGGCACTTGGTAGGTGGACACAGATGTGTTTTGATCAAAAGGCATTGCCAAGTGTCTCAGATTTTATCAATAGAGTGAGGGCTTAGCCCATATGTTATACTTCCATCTATTATTACTTTTATTACTGTTTTCTGTGACTTTTGAAAGTAGCCTTACTTTTATGTGGCGTTTGTACTTTTCAACCCAAATTTCGTTAGGGTACCTAGGATGCAGTGTAGGGTACATGGGTTCACTTTTCATCTCACTCATACCCTTTACAGCTTTCACATACCGACATCACCCTAGTTTTTGTCTAAGGCCACCCTCAGCCAATGTATGGTCAGTGTTTGATCAGTAATTTCCATCAGTGACTGTGAGCCAAAACCAGGAATATAAGGTAAGGTATAATGGAATGATCTGCACCTGTTCTATATTTTTGACCCGCCCCTGGTCCTGGCTCACAATCACTGATGGAGATCACTGATCAAACACTGACTGTGTGAAAGTGGTCTTAGGCCTCATGCCTAAGCAGTCTGCAAAATACATACAGTGTGTGTTGCCTCTGCATTTTTTGCGAACCCACTGACTTCAGTGGGTCAGTTGTCCGCATTTTGCAAGTATCGGACATGCTCTATCCTTTAGCGGAACAGACTATTGATGCAGAAATCTCACAGATTACCTGTGTGCTTTACACCTCCATATTTCTTTTTTGCAAAAATGTAGTACTATGTCTGCAAAATGTGGTCCATGGACCCACTATTAGGTCAACGGGCCTGCAAAAAACGCAGACAGCACACGGAACGCATGCGTATTTTGCGGATCCACTATTTGCAGACCTTAAAGCGGAAAAGGTTGTGCACATGGGCCTTACTTTGTTCCACCACTGTATGATTTGTGACTGCATGTGTCATGCTAAGACCTGTATGTTGTTACCTTTTTTTTATTGTGTCTATATTTAAAAAAAAATAAGTTTTATGAATTAGACTTTCAGTAATAACCCAACCACATTTCAATACCTAAAAATAAACTGCCCTTTAATATATGTCAATACAAGTATTATAATCCTATCTACCATGATCATAAAGAGGGGTGTATATACCGTGTAAGGCAGAAAAACAGGTTAAAAAGTAAACCCCATTAAAAATTATTTACGTATCACTCACATGTTTCATGCACAGCCCTTGCTAGAACTTTTCCCAAGAGGCGAGATACTCCAAGACGTACATCGTAGCTGCTGCCTTCAAAGGCCTTGAAGCAAAGAGAAACTAAGCTCTCAAGGTCAGAGCCCGACATGAAAGATGCTTCATTCTGAACAGCCAGTAGACACTGCAGAGATGACAAAGGAAAGGAATTGGTACTGTGAACGTATCTGCCATATTTTTCTCCATTTTATGTACAGCAAGTTATGGGTTAAATGTTGTTCCACTTGTAGTTTCTTATGTTCTTGGGGTCAAGTTCCAATTATACATGCGTTTTTTTGTTAGTCAAACACAAAGTGGCCTAGATTATACAGTATCAATTTATTATACGCATGTCTCATAGCAATACAGTGCTATTATACCCTGAGGTTAAGAAGAACAAAAGTTCCCTGCTTAGACAGGTTATGGCCGGGTTTCCATTCATGCGAGTAAGGCCTCATGCACACAGCCGTTGTTTTGGTCCGCATCCGAGTCGCATATTTTGCGGCTCGGGTGCGGACCCATTCACTTCGGACCGCAAGACACTAACAGTCGTGTGCATGAGGCCTAAGGCTGTGTTCACACTTCAGTCATTTCCATCAGTAATTGTGACCCAAAACTAGGTGCGGGTCAAAAACACAGGACAGGTGCAGATCTTTCTATTATAACTTATCTCTAAGTAGGCTTCACTATAGCTTTTGGCTCACAAAAACTGATGGAAATAACTGATCAAATAACTGAAGTGTGAACTCAGCCTAAGCTTTTTAGGCTCTATTTCCAAAGGCGTTTATCTGTAATATATTCATTTATTTACCTTGCTATGAAAATGAGTGGTGCAAAGTGATCTTACACTGCATTATAACCACCCAACATTTGTTTTGGTACAAATATACCAAGATTACACTTGGCGGTAATCAGTTTCCATGAGCCCATGACGGCCCCTGTGAGCAATCCCTCCTCCCCTGGACAGGAAACAGGAACCCAGAGATTACCGCACTTTAAAAGGCACATTCCCCGTCCTCTTTTCAGTTATTTGTAATATCCATAGGCCTAGTTTATATATGTTGTGTTTTTTTTAGGATGCATTCCTTAGAGATTTTGCTTTATTTTTGTATTTTTTTTAATTACTATTATTATTATAAACATATATACATGAGTGGGAATACTGAGGTGCTGTCATGGGGTCATGGAAAACCGATCACCGGTAAATGTAATCTTGGTATTTCCATTTTGCCCTGTGACAGTACCTGAGAGATTAGACTAGATAAGTTCAGGGTGGGACTATTGCTTGTAGCACTTTACGACCAAAAGAAAGGTCACTAAAAGACAAATCTAGCCTATAATGCAGGGGCAGGCAACCTCCGGCACTCCAGGTGTTGTGAAACTACATCTCCCATCATTCACGCTTGCTTGGCTGTTCTCTGGACTCCCACAGAAGAGCATGCTCGAAGTTTCACAACAGCTGGAGTGCCGAAGGTTGCTGATCCCTGCTATATAGTGCTTGAAAAAGTACTTGGTAAAGACCATGTAGCCGCCTTACAAATCTGGTCAATAGATGTTGATGCTCTCGCTGCTCAAGACATGGGCAACCTCAAGACCTCTGGAAGAATATGCTATATTAATAACTCTGGTAATCCTTCCTGGCTAGGGTTTGACTAGAAATCTTTCTACCTTTTCTAGCCGCTTTAAACTGGACAAATATGTGAAAATCTGTCCTCCAAGGTTTTGTAACTTCTAGATACCTAATAAGACATCTTCTACCATCTAAATTATCGAAACCCCTTTCACCCTCATTTGATGGATTTTGACTAAAAGAAGGCAAAACAATTTCTTGGGAGCGATGGAAATCTGTCGTAACCTTTGGAGCAAAAGCTGGGAAAATTTTTATTATTACTCTATCCTCCAGAATAGTGGTATAAGGGGATACAGCAGACAAAATAGGATTTTTTGTGCTTACCTGTAAAATCCTTTTCTCGCTGAGTTTATTGGGGGACACAGAAGACCATGGGTATAGCTGCTGCCACTAGGAGGCGACACTAAGCAAAAAAAAGTGTTAGCTCCTCCTTTCAGCTATATCCCTCCTGCAGACACTGAGCTAATCAGTTTGTACAAAAGCAGTAGGAGCAGCAAGAAAAGGCCAACAGAACACAATAAAAAGGAAGAAAACCGGAGATGGGTCATCATCAAGAAGCAAAAGGACCCATGTAGGAGAACCAGCAATGTACATACAGGGTGGGAGCTGTGTGCCCCAAGCACAAAAAAATCCTATTTTCTTGCTCGTGTCATTCGGGGACACAGAAGACCATGGGACGTTAAAGAGCAGTACCATGGGGAGGAAACAGAACAAATCCAAGGCCGGTCATAAGGCCCCGCACAGAAATGCGGGGAAAAGACACACCAGGAACCCTGAACAGGGACAGGAAGACCCATTTCCCTGGAAGTCCAGCCAGAGAGAGGCTGAATATGCAGAGGCTCCGGCTAGGAAGAAGAAAGAACAGCCCAGGGAATATAAGTCACGTCTTAGGAGACTTCAGATAAGGTGGAGAGCACAGAATATCTACAAGGTGGACAAGAATGAAGAAAAGACAGTCACCAAAAGCAACAGAGCGATTGCGGAAGATACAGGAGAGAAATATACGTAGCCTGGATTCAGAGGAAGAAGACGAACTGAAAATGGCGTCTGGATATCAAGGGCCAAAGAACTGCAGATGTGACAAAACTTGCCCCCCATGGGGGAAAAAGTAGGGATGCCCAAAGGCAAAGGCCCCACACACCATACCGGACTGCCAGAAAATAGGAGCACTCCAGCGGGACCATGATGAACAAGTCAGGGCTAGAGAACCTGGAAGTCAGGCATGAGAATAGCCCACAAAAAAAAATTCCAGAACAAGAGAGGAGGGAAGCCGTCTGATACTCCACAGAAGGTTGCCTGAACTGGCAGACCTAATCGGAAGCTGCAGACAGGAACCAGAGACAGGAAAAATATTGCGCCAGGAAGGGAGTGTGGACCCCGAAGAAAACCAGCACTTAGGGGTGACAACAAGGGCAGTACGACCGCTCGACCTGGTGAGGGGAGCCATGTAGACAACTCACATATGCAAACTGAATAAGTGCATACCCAAACTCCACACAGAGGGAACGCTAATGCTGTCACTGTAGTAGATTGTAGAGACAATGCGGTACATGTAAAGGGAACAAGGCGCTAAGCCAGCGCCATAGAAATCGGTAGCTTATACCAGGTACAGAAAACGTACTAATGCCCAGCAGAAGTGAGCAAACCCCTCAGCCGCAGAACATAAGCAAAGTGCCCCCTGTGGAAGAAGGAAATGTAGACACAATCACAAATACAACTACTGAGAAGGCACCATGCCTAGAAGGAAGAAATGCTGAGTAGAAACCGCCGGAATGCCTGGGCCGATACTCCACATGGAGGAATGGGATGAGGAGAAAACCATAAATGTAGTGTCTCCCGCCCATGCGTCATGTAAGCCGCAGTTGAAGGATGAACGCAAAAATTTCCCCTGGGAAGGATTCACGCAGTAGCAGCCATGGAACCGGAGTAGCCAGAATAACTATGACCTCTAGGGTCAGAGGAGAGACTCCCCCTGAAAATGAGGACAACAGCAATAGCCATCAAGAATTGGTGCTAGCGGAACACTCCACCTGAGAAGGAAGAAAACTGGCAATCAGAGCATACGTTCAACCTACGGAAGGAGTGTGGGCGCCGGGCGTGCCAATGACAATCACCCAAATGAGACTGCCCCTCACAGGGACTCAAGGCACGAGTAAAGTATGAAGTATTCCAACGGCTTGTTAGCTAAAAGACGACCTGGAAGACCAAGGCTGCCACGTAGGCGCCAGACACCAATCCAAACTAAAACTACCTGAGGAAGGGGGTAGTGTTAAGAATTCACAGTATTCAGCAGTAGTGCCAAAATACCACCTATGACGGGGTATAAGGCGATTGTAGGTATTGTGTCTAGCCAATAGTCCACCCATGGAACGGGATGCCATGCAACAAGGAACAAAAGAGAGTAGTCGAGGTAGACAATGTTGAAGCAATTACTCTACCTAAAAAAGACAGATAATGTAATAGGAGGAACAGTTTCCAGTGGTAGTGGAATTACTCCTCTGACAGAAAGAGGGGAACCAAAAAGATGTACCGGGTCCCCTGGTAGTGCAAGCACTACTGGTTGCGCAACTACTCCGTCAATGAGGGGAGGATCTCTAACATGTAATTGTGGTGCAACTAATCACCCAGTATGAGAGTAATTACTCAGCCTGCGGAGGGGTTAAGGTAACCGGACGTATGGTATCTGGTGGAAGTGCAATAATCCGCCTAAGGAAGGAGGGTAATGCCAGGATCCAGTGATTACTCTATAGAAGCAGGATAATGCTACAGGATCTACAGTATGCGACTGCGGTGCAACTAAACCACCTGAATAAGGGGGAAAACCAACAGGACAGATGACATCCAGCATTAATGCAAATCACTCTGCCTGCGTAGGGAGCAATGCAACAGGACGTATAGTATCCGGTGGAAGTGCAATTACTAAGACTAAGGAAGAAGGGTAATGCGATAGTCTGTACAGGATCCAGTGGTAGTGTAATTACTCTATAGAAGGAGGGTAATGCTACAGAATGTACAGTACCCAGAGTAAGTGCAAATACTCCCACTACGGAAGGAGGGTAATGCTACCGGATGTATGGTATCCAGTGGTGGTATAAATATTCCACTCATGGAAAGAGGGCAATGCTACCGGACGTATAGGAACCAATGGGATGTAAACACTCTGCCGAGGATTACTCTGCCAATGGAAAGAGGATAATGCTACGGACCGTACAGTACCCAGTGGAAGTGCAATTACTCCACTTAAGGAAGGAGGGCAATGCTACAGGCCGTATAGAACCCAGTGGGGTGCAATTACTCCTCCTACGGAAGGAGGATAATGGCACAGGCTGTACAGTATCCAGTTGTAGAGCAAGTACACCGCCTATGGAAGTAGGGTAATGCTATAGGCTGTACCGTATCCAGTGCAAGGGAAATTACTCCATCTATGGAAGGAGGGTAATGCTACAGGCTGTACGGTATCCAGCGCAAGGGCAATTACTCCTCCTATAGAAGAAGGGTAATGCTACAGGCTGTACGGTATCCAGTACAAGGGCAATTACTCCACCTATGGAAGGAGGGTATGCTACAGAATGTACAGAGACCAGTGGTGGCCGCACATATTCCGCCTAAGGATGGAAGGGAATGTGACAGGACTCACGGAATTCAGTGGAAGTGTAACTACTCTGCCTACAGAAGGAGGGTAAGCTTCAGGGAGTGAGGTATCCAGCGGTAGTGCCAGGATTCCGCTCATGCTATAGGACGTATGTATACAGCAGTAGGGTAAAGAAATTTTGCCTACATAATAGGGCGGGAACTAGGTTCAGAGGGACCAGAGAGATCCAAGGGTTAATAATATATAAATATAATCTCTTTCCTCATCACAGTAGTACTGAGGCAAGGAAGGGGTTAAGCAGAAGGCAAGGGTGAAGTTTATTGGGCAGCTTATGGAGATTAACCCCTTAGTGACCACGCACATTTATTTTAAATCGCATTCCAAGAGCTATAATTTTTTTCATCAATGTACTTGTATGACGTCTTATTTTTTGCAGGACAAGTTCTAGTTTTTAACGCACCATTTTAAGTACATGTAATGATTGATTAAAGCCAGATGTTTAGCTAAAACCCCCTATGTTTTACATGAAAGTGAGGCCTCAGGTGGAAGAAAGCAGGCCTTCCTGGGGAATATTTATATGGGAAAATCTGAGAAGGGGGTATGGAGGAGGAATGGGTCCTTGGGGACTAAGAGAATACTCACCCGTCTGGCATTTTCTGCCCCCCTGGCTCCAGCCGGGTCACCAGCTTCGGTGTGTTACCCCTTGGTGAGGGTAGCTACAACGGTAACAGAGGGGACTTAGCAGAGGCCGGACCTGGTGACCTGAAAGCTGGCGGGATACAGAGGCTTTAGGAACCTCTGGTCCTCCTTGCCTTATGGAGACGGGGAAAGAACAGCTCAGTGTCTGCAGAAGGGATATAGCTGAGAGGAGGAGCTAACACTTTTTTTTTGCTTAGTGTCGCCTCCTAGTGGCAGCAGCTATATATATACATATATATGTGTGTCCCCCAATGAGCGAGAAAGCTGAAATTTTCCCCCAACCTTCTAGCTGACATTTTATACGACAGACGTCTGATAGGAATAGATTCCAGTGGTTCAAACGGCGCCTGGGAAAGACTGGAAAGAACTAAGGGGGTAATTAACTTTTCTGAAATACGCTTAAATTAGGCGTATTTCAGGCACAGAAGGCGGCGCAAGTTAGTTGTGCAGCTATCTGCAACGTTTCCCCGGTCACGCCAGGTCTAAAATTGTGGGTGCGATGTGGGAGGGGAAGGGCCGGCATAAAATGGTCTAAATGTAAGACAGCTTGGAAGCTGCCTTACATTTATAACTGGCGCCTCTACATTTAGAACTGCGCTTCTTCATAACTTCAGCGGAACTACTGCCAGCTATAGGGCTTTATTAAGACTGGCATCTAAAACGCCAGGCTTAATAAATGTGCCCCTAAGTTCAGATCCCACGGTGGAGTCCTGATTTTAAGAGACGGCCTTAATCTAGCAGACGCAGTAATAAATCTCCTTATCCAAGTATGTTCAGCAAGTTTTAATGTACTGGACTACACCTCTGTATAGAAAAGAGGACCCTGATATAATAAATCCCTTCTGTCCAGCAGTCCGACCGGGACAAGATTCTGAGCCACGTAAACCACACGTTACAATGGGGTGATCAAGATGACTTGGGCCCTCTCCTGCCAAATCTTCTCGCTCACTCTGGGGAGGAGACATAGAGGTGGAAAAGCATAACATAGCGTCTTTCCCCCATCCTGGGAAAGAGCGTCCACTCCCAAGGGGTGATCCCTGGCATTATGGGGAAAAAAAACTTCCTGCACTTGCGGTTGTTCCAATTGGCGAACAGATCTTTTTGGAAAGTTCCCCACAATTTTGCAAATTGATTGAAAACCTTCTGGTTTAAAAGCCACTCTGCTTGACTGATCGTGTGACGACTGAGGAATTCTGCATAGGTATTTTCTGTCCCCTTCAAATGAGCTGTGGGAAGGGATCAACAATCCTGTTCTACTAGCATCAGGATTTCTTGAGAAATGGTCATCAGTGACTCTAACCTAGTTCCTCCCTGCTTGTTCACGTATGCAACTACTGTCGCATTGTCTGACAGTATTCTGACATGCCTATTTGAGAAAACCATTTTTGAAGAAAACATAAAATTGCCCTTAGTTCCCTGGCATTTTGGGAGTTCTGGCTGAAAAGTGGAGGCCAATACCCCTAAACATATACCAGAATAGAGTGGGCTCCCCACTCCGTGGGAATCACATCTGTAGTTATAATTAAGGGATTTTACCTTATCCATTCCACTCCCCAGGAAAGATTCCATGGTTGCTGCCACCATCTGAGGAAATCTATCACTTATTCTGGTAAGATGATCTTCCCATCTAGGGAAGTGGGAGAACAGTCCCAACAGGCCAGTCCTTGGTTTTGAAGTGTCCTGGAGTAAAACTGTGACCATTTTACTGCAGGAATACATGAGGTCATCAACCCCAATACTGACATTGCTTGCCTCACTCATCTCAACTGGGAAAACTGGTGATTTTTGAAAGGATAAAATTCTTTTTTGTGTCTGGGAGAAAACAGGTCTGTGCAACCGAATCTAGACATATTTTTTGAAAAATACACTAGGAACTTGGAGAAAGGGTCGATTTCTCCCAATTTACTTCCCACCCTAGGTATGACAGTATACTAAGGACATCTTGAATCTGGATTTCTAGTTCCACTTTCGAATGTCCCACCAATAGAAAATCATCTACATAAGGCACTATAATTATGTTTATTCTTAGATGTGCCATCACCGCTGGGAGCTTGGGACACCTCAAAGTGAATCGTTAATTTCTAACGATAATTTGTTTCCCTTAGTCCTAACAGCAGCACAGATGGGGTTAATTGCCCCCTGTGGACTGGTAGGACCGGCGGAATATTAATGAGCCCAAAAGAGAAAAACAACCAATAAAAAGACTCCAGCTCTCCTAAAAGGAGGGGAGCAACCCCCAGCCCACCGTGTTTGTAACAAGAATAAGTCAATAGGGTGGGAAAAATTTGTGTGCTGCTGTTAGGACTAAGGGAAACAAATTATCGTTAGAAATTAACGATTCCCCTTACGTCCTACCAGCAGCACAGATGGGGAGATAGCAAGAAGAAGCCCCTAGGGAGGGTCCTCATGCCTGGCAGAAGAAAGAACTGAATGCCCAAAAGCCGAAAACTCAGCCACCTTCAAATCAACCCTATAATGGGAGATGAAGGTAGACAGAGAGCTCCAGGAAGCTGCCTTACAGATCATCTCCAGAGGGAGAAGATTTCTCTCTGCTGTAGAAGTAGCAACGGCCCTAGTTGAATGGGCCTTTACAAACTCTGGAGGATCTAAAGACTGGGAAACAAAGGTTTCCCTGATGGCCTCCCTGATCCAGCGACTAATGGAAATCTTAGACGCTTTGCGGCCTTTAGACTTACCGGCGAATAGAACGAAAAGGTTCTCGTCTATTCTAAACTCCCTGGATCTATCCACATAGATCTGGAGGCATCTCGAGATGTCTAACGGATGTTTGACAGGAGCATCAGAGGAGGTAGTAGAAAATAATACCGGAAGAGAAATCACCTGATTGATGTTATGAAAAGTTAGAACTTTTGGTCTAAAAGAAGGCAGGTACCTAAGAAGGACTCTGTCCTGTAAAAAATGATGTAAGGGTGGATAGCCGCGAAGGCTTGAAGCTCCGATACTCTCTTGGCAGAAGTTATAGCCAGAAGAAAGACAGCCTTAAGCGTCAGATATTTAAGGCTTACCTCCTCCAAGGGCTCAAAGGGGGGATGCTAACCCCTGAGCACCACAGACAAATCCCATTGAGGAATTGGTTTTATGATAGTAGGCTTCAATCTCTCTGCTCCTTTAAGGAAGCGTTTGATGAGCGGATCCCGAGTATATGGCCTGTCGAGACAGGCTGAGATAGCACAGACTTGCACCTTCAGTGTAGATGGAGAGAGACCCTTGTCAATACCATCTTGGAGAAATTGCAATATCGCAGGAAGGGGCGGATCTGCAGACGCCACCTGTTTGGAGCTGCACCATAAGGTGAAGATTCTCATGATCCGAGAATAGGTCTTCTTTGTTGACTCCGCTCTGGAATGCGATAATGTTCTCAGGACCGACTCAGATAGCCCTTCCACTCTGGGAAGGGACTGATCAACCTCCAGGCTGTCAGATTGAATCTGTGCAGATCTGGGCAGAGATTCGTGTCCCACGACACCAGGGTCTGCTCTGGGGAGCCTCCAATATTGTCCCTGGCTCATCTGAATGAGCTGGGTAAACCAGGATCTCTTGGGCCAAAACGGTATGATGGCTATTACCGAGGCCTGATCCAAACGAATCTTCATCAATACCCTCGGTATCATGGAAAAGGGAGGGAAGATGTACGCCAGCCTGAACCTCCACGGTATCGTCAGAGCATCTATCGCCAGTGGGTTGTCCTCCCTGTATAGGGAACAGAACCTCGGTACCTTGGCGTTGAACCTGGTGGCCATGAGATCCACCTCTGGCATGCCCCATCTGAGAACCAACTGCCTGAAGATCTCCGGATGTAAGGACCATTCCATGGTTGGAAGCCCACGACTCAGGCGATCTGCGATCATATTGAGAGAGCCTCGAATGTGAGTGGCAGATAGATGGGTTAGGTTCAGCTCTGCCCACCGTAGAATTACCCCGACTTCTGAAAGAAGAGGTAGTGATCTCGTGCCTCCCTGCTTGTTCAAGTAGAGCACCGCAGTCATATTGTCTGACTGAACTTTCACCGCTTTGCCCCGGATCTGAGGGGCGAAGTGAAGGAGGGCTAGCCGCGCATTATCTGCGTTCCATGGTCTCAGCCACAAGGGTCTTCTGGCCGCTGAAACTAGAGCCATAGTTTTGGCCGCCAACCTAAGTTGAAACTGAGTGGTATCAGCCAGAAAATCTACTGCCAGGTTAACTGCCTTGAACGCTGCCAGTATGTCGTCACGGGAGACACTTCGGTCGATGTCCGACTGGATCTGATTCAGGCTTGAACGCAGAAACGACGCCACTTCAGTGGAGGCGATGGAAGTAGAGGCGGAGGCCGCAGCAGCGGAGTAGCTTCTTCTGAGGGTACACTCAGCTCTTCTATCAAGAGGGTCCTGCAGACTAGACCCATCATCTGCCGGGACAAGTGTACGCCTGGACAATTTGGCTATTGCCATGTCCACCTTGGGAATGGAACCCCACGATTCCGCCAAGGGTTTAGCCATCGGAAACATAAGCTTGAAGCGCTTGGTGAGGACCGGGCCTTTCTCAGGCTTTTTCCACTCAGTGCGCATCGCAGAGAGGAGGGTCTCATCCGCCTTGAAGACACGCTGGGTGCGTCCGGCGGGATCGGAGGGCTCCCCAGGTCAACATCCTGGTCCCTCGACCGGATGGACTTCAGAAGTTTTTGTGTTTTTCTGGTGGGAAAAATATGAGGTCGGCTCCTCATTCTCGGATGAGGACGAGGAGGAATCCACGGAGAAAGGCATAGGCCTATCCACGGAAGCGGAGGTTTCCATAGGTGCCTGCGGAACCGGAAGCCTCTCATTAAGCAACCGCACCACTCCTTTGATGGAGTCATCCACATAGGTTTTTGCCCATGAATACATATCCTGCATAGTGGGTTCAGAGACGGTGCGGGAGCGGCAGCTGTCACATCTGGAGTAAGGAAAGCTATCTTCCAGCGGGGTGTTACAGTCGAAACAGGCCAAATGTCTGCGTTTGGCGGACGACTTGCGTTGCTGGTCCGATTCTCTGGGAGAAGACATCCAGGAACAGAAAAAAATATTAAAACTGCGAAACGTAACGCAGAAAAAACATTTTACGAGAGAAACGCCCACCAACAACAGGAACGAGTGACAACAGCAAGGAAACAAGCAGAAAGCAGAATACTCTGATAAATGCAGAGGAGCTCTGAAGCTAGCTTGGATAAGCGCAACAGAGCCCAGAAAGCTGGGCTGAGGAAGTATTTAAGGAAAAAACTCCGCCCAGAGGAGGGGAGACCAGCACTCCACCCTCCAAAGCATAAAAAAATGTGTAACCTATATAAACACACATCCTAAGTATACAGAAGCCTCCTTATGCCTAAAAGAACAGGCATAAATTGATTTGACATAAAAATCTAAGTAAAGGAGGAAGCCAAAGCTTCTCCCTCCCTACCCCCAGTACCGCCGGAAGGCAAGCCACGCCCCTCCCCCGAGACCCGACGGCGTGCAGAGACGCCGAACAAGCAGGACCCGAAGTAACAACAGCCGCGTCCCCGCACGGGAGACGCGGCAGAGCCGGGTCGCCGAGCCGGAGGAGAGGGGCAAAGCCCCAACAAGTAAGGCAAGCACAGAGGGAGGAGGGGGGAGAAATGAATAAGGGCAAACGCCCAAAGTAAAAAACAAACTGCAGCTCCCCCAGGGAGGGGGAGCGTCCGCCAGTCCATCATGTCCGGAGGACAAAAAAAGACACGGTGGGCTGGGGGTTGCTCCCCTCCTTTTAGGAGAGCTGGAGTCTTTTTATTGGTTGTTTTTCTCTTTTGGGCTCATTAATATTCCGCCGGTCCTACCAGTCCACAGGGGGCAATTAACCCCATCTGTGCTGCTGGTAGGACGTAAGGGGAAGGGCCTGATACTGAAAGTGATAAACTGAATCCTGCATTCAAATCGTCACTCTCAGATATTTTTGAGAGCACTAATGGATTGATACACGGTAATAGGCGTCTTTTATATGGATTGACGCCATCACACAGTCCTGAAAGAGATGTTGGATTGGTATATTTATGGACTCCATGTGGAACTTTTGATAAGACAGATATTTGTTTAGGTCTTTTAGATTTAGGATTGTATGAAAAGTTCCATTTGGCTTTGGTACTAGGAAAAGAGATGAATAAAGGACTTCTACCAAATCTTCTTCCGGCACAAGAACCAAAACTTTCCTGATTATAAGATCCTTCGCTTCTTTTAACAGAGCTGTACATTTTGTTGTGTCTGATCTTAAATCCTTGATTCTAAATCTTCTTGGTGGGGGTCTCTGAAGTTGAGCCGGTAAGCTTATTTTATAATACTTCTGACCCAAGAGCTGGCAAAGATTTCTTCCAAGGCCTCAAAGAAAAAAAGAAAGGCGACCCCCCACCAGAGGTCTGGCGTAATTGCTGGGCTGGTTTCCCAGACATGGACTGGGACTTAAAGAGAAGCCCCTTTGATTTGCCACCTTTTTCCACTCTGAATTTTTTTTACCACTTCCATTCACTTCTATGGTCAATGGGACCCATAAAAACAGCAGAGACAGTTCTCGGCTGTTTTTGGCGGCCCCATAGGAATGACAGAGGGCAGCCACGCATGCCCCCTCCTTCACTTTGCTGGCTGCGTTTACAAGATAAGTTTGGGTCCCAGAGGTGGGACCTGCACCTATCAGACAATGGGGGCATATCCTAGCGAGATTGGTCTCTGGATCCATGTGTACAGGGCTGGTTCTAGCTTAGTTAGAAAGAGGATTTCCTGTATTACATGATGTCTGATTTTCATTTTATACATTCATTATGGGATAACCCCTTTTAGGGTAGTTTCTCCCACAGCTCTTTTGAAACTCAATCTTGTATTTCATATTGCTTTCTGGCTTATATAAATGTACATGGCAGCCAAGGGATGACTTACAGTTTGTAAAGAGACTGTACTCTAACCACACAATATGCATACAGGTCTCCATGAGGAAGCCCCAGTGAAAAAAACTAAAAAATAACAGTCAGACAGACATTTCTCTAAGGATCACTTAGAGGTAATCACCTGCGCAGTGGCGCAGCGCACAGACATGGATCGATCCATCAGACATGAGCGTGCAGCCTTGTAGATGTCTCGATGGCAGGAGGAGACAGAAGTTCCTAGACCAGCGACAATCCTTTCGAGACTGAGCATTATCTCAGTTCTTCCCTGAGACTGCACAGGAGGAAAAAAAATTATTCTTGCAAAAACAGAAACAGAAATGCCAAAGAGAGAAGATAAACAGGCCTGTGATGAGCAACGTCTTGTACTTCTGGGGTAGAGGGGGCTATAACCGTCACAGTCCAGGATGTCACACATAAACAATAAGCACATGGTCCTGAGACTGCATGTTAGACTGGTTAACAGTGGAATTTCAGACTACAGGCAGTGATATATCAGACTGCATTTGAACTAAGACTGTAAATTCCCTTTAAAGGGATCATACATTTTATTAGGGCATATAGCGGGAGATCTATACAAGAAGAGGATCTGAACTTCTAGCTGTAGGACGTGGCTGAACCAAGTATCACACCGCTCTATGACCTGCTGGACCCCTGGGGAAGCCACATTCTGTACGTGGGGCTATAGACCCTTCTCCACAGAGTTATGAGCTGACATGCAAGTTTATTTGTAAGCTGCACACTGGTAATTCTAGTAGATTTATCCATGCCCATACAGCTTCAGTGAGGCACTCTGCTCAATATTATCACTCTGGGGTAATTGGTGTTGTGGTTAGTACTTATCAGGATACTACACCTATAATATTAAAAGATTACTACCGGGAGAATCTGCTGCGGGAAAGAAGGGTGCGCTGGGTGGACGGCTATAACTTACCTCTGCACTTCGCAGAATTTTAAGTAGGTTGGTGACAGTGTCACTGAATGTGCTTCCTAGAAGACGGCCCAGCCTGTGGTAAAGTGCCCCAAGACATGCAACCGCAGCGCTGCATGGGGAAAATGCACAGTTATTATCAGATCAACAGCAGATGCATCTTTAAAGGCAATCTGTCACCGTGATTCTGGACTATTACCTGCAGTGATACTTGAGCAGTACTGTAGATAAGGAGTCCAGATCACCATTTTTTGTTTTCCTACTGCCTCCCGTTCCCCCACTGTCAGCACTAGAATCTAGGCTGGAACGCAGTCCGGACTGCTGTGCTGTGCTAACATAATGTAGAGCAGTGTTTCCCAACCAGTCTGCCTCCAGCTGTTGTAAAACTACAACTCCCAGCATGCCTGCACAGCCAAAGGCTGTCCGGGCATGCTAGGAGTTGTAGTTTTGCAACAGCTGGAGGCACACTGGTTGGGAAACACTGATGTAGAGGACTCCTGTGTACATGCAGAGCAGTCCTGACAATGTGTTTCAATGCAACTCTGGGTGCAGTAGGTAAATAAAAAATAGTGAACATGTATTACTCATGTATTACTGTAGATAACAGTCTAAAATCACGATGACAGATTCTCTGTGCCCATCTCTCTTGAGTGAGAAGGTGTGTGCTGTATTCACAGAAAAAGAAATGATTTGATAATCGAAGACATTCAGAAAATACATACAGCTTGTTTGGGAGGTAGCTGGGAGAATCATCCTTGCTGCGGATCAGCTCATTGCATCTGTCAAGTGTCTCATACACAGAGAACGTGTCTCCTGCACTGTAAACAACGGCAAGATTGTGAGCCAGGAGCTGACGAACCGGAGGACCAGGGGATCCCATCATTATTAAAGTCAATTGTTCCACCAACTGTTTCTGGTTCTGTTTCACTTCAGCCTACAAATAACAAACATACAACAAAATAAACTAAAACTACCAGTCAGTGGGTCAACACAGCAAACAAAAAATAACCTTAATAAAAAATAATACAGAAATACCAAGGCCCCGAAAACGTCTTCCAGTACAGAACTGCGAGATAATGTCCAAAAGCAGAAAACGGAGCTGCTTCTCTAACCTCAGCTAGGTTCCAATAGAGGGTTAGTATGAATGCTTGACTGCCACTCCACACACAATCCCTGAGCGGAAACAAGTGCTGTGGGATTACTAATAGTAGGCCCCCAGCGGTCAAACACTTATCACCTACACTGTGAATAGGTGAAAATATGTCTGGAGGACATTTGGAGCTTTCTTGCCGAATGACCTCTACCTATGTAAGGCTACTTTCACACTAGCGCTTTTCCGGCAAAGAGATCCGTCGTCGGGGCTCTATGCCGGAAAAAAAACGATCAGGATTATCCCCGTGCATTCTGAATGGAGAAAAATCCATTCAGTATGCATCAGGATAGTAACGTTTTTTAGACGGGGTAAATACTGCAGCATGCTGCGGTATCATCTCCGTCTAAAATTCCGGAACACATGACGGAATGCCAGATCAAGCATTAATTCTCATTGACTTGTATTAGTGCCGGATCCGGCCTTACAAATACCGCAGCGATGGATCCGTCCTTCCGGTCTGCGCATGCGCAGACCTTTAAAACTGTGAAAAAAAATCAAGACGGATCCGTCTCTCCGTTTTCAAGACGGATCTGCACTTGCAATACATTTGTGAGACGGATCTGGTGCACTCTCCAAATGCTGTCAGTTGTCAAGCGGTATGACGGATCCAGCGGGTAGTTCCGGCGACTGAACTACCTGCCGGATCCTCACACAGCAAGTGTGAAAGTAGCCTAACAGCCACTAAGGGCATGGCCGAATGTTCAGGTTTCCTGATGCAATTTTGGAAGCCAAACTCAGGAGTGAATTAAAAAACGAGAAGTATTATTTGTCCTTATCTGTTCCTATACTTCTATGATCCACTCCTGATTTTGGCTTCCAAAACTACATCAAGAAACCTGACTGTGTGGCCGCACCCTTAGGCCCCTTTCACATGGACGAGTTTTCCGCGCGGGTGCAATGCGTGAGGAGGACGCATTGCACCCGCACTGAATCCGGACCCATTCATTTTTTGGGGCTGTGCACATGAGCGATGATTTTCACGCATCACTTCTGCGTGGCGTGAAAATCGCAGCATGCTCTATATTGTGCGTTTTTCACGCAACGCAGGCCCCATAGAAGTGAATGGGGCTGCGGGAAAATCGCAAGCCAGTGCGGATGCGTTGCGATTTTCCCACATGGTTGCTTAGCAACGGGACCCGATCTTTACTATTTTCCCTTATAACATGGTTATAAGGGGAAATAATAGCATTCAGAATAAAGAATGCTTAGTAAAATGAAGAGGAAGGGGTTAAAAATAATAAAAATTAACTTACCTTAGCCACTTAATCGCGTAGTTGCGATCTGTCCTCTCTGTCCCTGCATCAGCTAAGATCTACAGGACCTGTGATGACGTCACATCACCTGGTCCAATCACATGGTCCATCTTACCATGGTGATGGACCATGTGATGTGACGTCATCACAGGTCCTGTAGATCTTAGATGCTGCTGGGAAAGAGAGGACAGATCGCGACTACGCGATCAAGTGGCTAAGGTAAGTTAATTTTTATTATTTTTAACCCCTTCATCTTCATTTTACAATGCATTATTTATTAAGAATGCTATTATTTCCCCTTATAACCATGTCATAAAGGAAAATAATAAATTCTCCAGAAGACCCGAAACCGGACTTCAGTGATGAACTCCGGCTTCGGGTTGGGTACCAAACATGGCGATTTTTCTCACGCACGTGCAAAACGCATTACAAACGTTTGCACCCGCGCGGGAAAATCGGGCATAATCCCGCAACACACCAGCCTCTTATCCGGGTGTCAAACATGACGCCCGTGTGAAAGAGGCCTTAGGCCCATTTCACACTAACGAGTGTTTTCCATGCGGTTGCAATGCGTGACGTGTAAGCATAGCAGCCGCACTGAATCCTGACCTATTCATTTCAATGGCTCTGTGCACGTTTTTTTCTCGCATCAGTTCTGCGTTGCATGAGAATCGCATCATGTTCTATATTCAGCGTTTTTCACGCAGCCCTGGCCACATAGAAGTGAATGGGGCTACAGTGAAAAACGCATTGCATCCAGATGTAATGCGTTTTTTACTAATGGTTGCTAGGAGATGTTGTTTGTAAACCGTCCAGGTTTTTTTCAGGAGAGTGAAAAACGCATCAAAACGCATTGCACCCACAAGGAAAAAACAGAATGCAATTGCAAACAAAGCTGACTGAACTTGCTTGCAAAATGGAATAAGTTTCACTGAACGCACCCTGACACAATCCGTATCATTTGTGTGAAAGGGGCCTTAAGGTACCGGCACACAGGCGCGGATTTTAAAACAGAAATTCCACACAAATGTTCCTGCAGATCTCTGTGCATCTCCGCACCAAAATCTGCCTGTGTTACTTGCGGATTTACTGTGGATCTGACACAGATGTCACCCTTTGCACTGCACTGCTGTAGATTTCTAAATCCGCAAGGCAGGTCAAATTCCACATGGAGAAAAAAAAGCAAAGTGAACATGAGATTTATCTAATTTCATTCAATTTGCTGGTACTGCATTAGGACCCATTCACAACGACTGTATTTTTCTCATTGGGTCCGCTAAGAAGGGACAGCACACTGTGTGCTGTCCACATCGTATGTCCTTTCCGAAATCCCACTAAAAGGACACGCCCTGTTCTTGTCTGTTTACGGACACTGATGTCATCCATATTTTTATGGCCTGCACAATATATACAGTCATGTGAACGCACCCTTAGGGTCCATTCACACGTCCGTAGAATAGGTCTGCATCCCATTCATTCTCAGTGCGGACGGAAAGGATGTGGACAGCACAGATTGTTAAATGTTAAGTCATTGCCCTATACAGGAGGGCGATATGATGATCGCATGTTAAAGTGTGGTGACTAAATAAAAAAAAAAAAAATCACCCTCTTTCCCCATATTAAAAATAAACAAAAAAAAGTATTGCCACATACCAAAATCCCTATTATTAAAATATATAAATTCCCTGTATGGTGAATAAAAATAAAAATAGCAATTCGCATCAGTTTTTTTCACCGCTGAAAATGCTCTGTGTGAACCTAGCCTAGGGAACCATTGATAGGATGTGGATGAAAGAAGGGCGATCGTTTCTACACCTTTGTTTCCTTTCGCTGATCAGCTCCTAATAGACAGACACGTACAGCCCGCCGTGTGCACGTTATTTTACCGGTGGAGGGAAATCAAGCACTGGAAAAAGATTAGACTGATTACATGTCAGACACTTGTTACCCCTGAGCGGGACAATTGGGAAGCACACATTTTACATTGCCCTTAAATAACAGTAAATGGGACATCCTGTGCCCAATTTTCAACTCCTTGCATTCCTATGGGCACAAAGTTGTGCCCGGCCTGGACATGTCCACACTGGCACCAGCTCTGCTCAGAGGCAGGTAGTTGGAGGGTTGCTCTAGCTGGGATTCCCAGGGGCAGCAGTGGTTAGAGGCCATGCCAGCAGCAGGTCTACAGTCCTGGCACCACCCGCTTCCCGTACTGTCGCCCCGGGCACCGCTTTCCGTCTTTTATTAGTACAGCCCCGCCCCCTTCGCTTATTACCCGGGCTGTAACGGGCAGCACCATCCTCAGATACCGGAGCCATTCAAGTATTCGTAAACCCCTCTGCGGCTCCTCTAGTCCGGCAACATCCAGCACAACCAGCCGCTCCATTTCTCGCTTTAGTTCCGTGCCTCTCACATCTGAGATCTGATCAGAAGTCTGTCGGAGCCGCCAGGCTTGCTATCGGCAATCGTCTCCAAAACCTGTCATTCTGAAGGCTCGGCCATCGACCGGCTGACCTGCGGAGCGTCGATGCTATCGATGTGAGCGTTGAGACAGTCTCAGGGCGTTTCTGTGACTCAGGTCACAATGCAGAATGAGCCAGCAGATGGTGACTCAGTCATTAGTCATGTCACAGGCCCAGATTTACTAATCCTAGCTAGAGATTTATCAGGGGGGGCTCAGGCTGGAGGATAACTCTGGTATAGGACATATAAAACAAAGTTCAGACTAAGCAGATATGCATCTACACTCACAAGTGCATAACCATAAGGCAAACAAAGTTGGTTAAAAAATGGCTGCACAATACATCATAAACTTATAGCGAAAAATAGGAAAAGGGGCTTATTCCAAATAAAATGGAATGAAGGAAGCACTTAGTGCACATTTTTTATCAAAAGTATTTCGGGCCCAAGTAACGCGTCAAGATGGCTTCCGCACAAGGGTAGCTTTGTGCGGAAGCCACCTTGACGCGGTACTTGGGCCCAACATACTCAATCAAAAATGTGCGCTAAGTGCTTCCTTCATTCCATTTTATTCGGAATGAGCCTCTTTTTCCATGTTTCTGGTATAGGACAGACACTTTTCTCTGACTCTATACCAACTATTGGTTGGCCTACTGTGGGACAGATTTTTATGCCAGAATTGCACCAAAATTGAGGCATAAAATGGAGCATCTTATGCCCCGCGCCTTTCCTAGGACGCCCTGTGTCCTCATGAAGCATCTGGGAAACAAGTCTAGAACCCCCAGATGTGCCAAATTATGCTGATTTGTGCAACTTTCTTTAAAGAGGTATTCTCATCTCAAACAATGGGGGCATATCGCTAGGATATATATCAAGAAACCACGGCACTCTATAGATGCTTCTTATTTTATTTTGTTTGATTTATTCTTTTCTTATCCATCCATGAAAATTTATAATTAGCCACTGGCCAACGTTTCGGTCTAATCCTATGGCGCCATCCTATACTCTCCTTCCTATGTACACTAAGGCCGTGAACAAGGTCTAGGATTAGACCGAAATGTTAGCCAGTGGCTAATTATGAATTTTCATGGATGGATAAGAAAAGAATAAATCAAACAAAATAAAATAAGAAGCTCAAAAGCATCTATAGAGTGCCGTGGTTTCTTGATATATATTTGATGCACCATTTCCCACTGAGCACTGCCTATTCTCCCAAGTAGTGCCGCTTAACCCTTTCCTCAATATCACTAGGATATGCCCCTATTGTCTGATAGGACCCGCACCTACAATGAGAACGGAGCGGGGAATCAAACGGAGAGCGCACTGCGCATGCGCAGCCACGGAAAATAGCCGAGCACTAGCTCGGCTATTTCCGTCTGCCCCATAGAAATTATTGGCCACGCATGCCCGGTGCACTCCTATTCGCTTCTATGGGAAAGGCGTGGAGCTAAGCTTGGTGCTGGACGGACACCTGGAAATCCGGGTTTCTCTACCCACTGCGCTCCCCGCTTCGTTCTCGTTTTAGGTGCGATTAGCGTGCAGCTGCAATCTCTGAATAGACGTTCCAGACTGTCCATTCAGACATAAACCGACCGCCCAAGGACGTTTATAGTCAATGGGCGGTCGGGAAGTAGTTAAAGGGGTTGTCGAGGTTCAGAGGTGAACCTGGAAACAACCCGATCTGCACTCATTTACCATGAACGAGAGGAGCATCAGAGCTTTCCACGCTCCAATGCTCCCCTCTTGCCCTCGGAATTTTCTTGAAATCCGGTGATGTACCGGGAATCATAATGGAAATGCTAGGCAGAGGCTTATGCACAGCCTATGCACACCCTGCAGTCCCGGCCATCAGAGTCCAGCACTTTTTCATATAGTGTGCAAGCACGACCACTGCTGATGGATTGCAGGGTGGTTGTAACCATGGAAATGAGCAGTCTATAATGTGATGGGAAAATATATCCAGCCAGCATAGGAGGCAATATGGGTGATCACAATACATTAGTAAGTGCCTTGTATTAACTTTCTCTACATGATAAATGCCACTTGCTGAAGTGAGGAAACCACTTTAATAATGTGTCTGCTCCAAAACCCAGACACAACCCGATCTGCAGTCATTCACAGCAAGGGCTGTTTGTTTACGGACACTGTTAGGCAGAGGCTTTCACCTAGCAGTGTTCCTGGTCTTTAGTAGTGTTGAGCGCGAATATTCGAATTTCGAATTTTTATCGCGAATATCGCAACTTCGATAATTCGCGAATATTGCGAATATATCGCTATATATTCGCAATTTCGAATATTCGTTTTTTTTTTTTTTTTTTTAGTTGTTAATTCTTGTTGCTCTCTGGTTGTCTTCCCAGTTCCCACTTCCCAAAAGCTGTTCTTACCTGTCCGGAGGATTCCTGGCTCCCTGCCCGCTTCAGTCATTGCCCGTTGCCGCTTCTGCTGACTTCCCATGTGCATGGGAACGCCTCCATGCTAAAGTGTACTGTCGGATGTGAGAATCACGATCTCACAAATTTGACTAAGTTGTAATCGCAATGCGATTAATATAACCTGAATTATTCGCATTGCGATATTCATTCTATTCTAGCAATACAACCATTAGGAACTTAGCTCTAAGATCAATTCGCAATGCGATTATATGTTCGCCTCGCGAATGAAACTTAGAGCTGACCGAGTTCCTAATGGTTGTATTGCTGGAATATAACGAAGATTGAGAATATAGTGCTATATTCGTGAATTCGAGATATTCTCAATCTTCGTTCTATTCTAGCAATATACATCCATTAGGAACTTAGCTCTAAGATCAATTCGCAATGCGAGTATATGTTCGCCTCGCGAATAAAACTTAGAGCTGAGTTCCTAATGGTTGTATTGCTGGAATAGAACGAAGATTGAGAATATCTCGAATTCACGAATATAGCACTATATTCTCAATCTTCGTTATATTCCAGCAATACAACCATTAGGAACTCGGTCAGCTCTAAGTTTCATTCGCGAGGCGAACATATAATCGCATTGCAACTGATCTTAGAGCTAAGTTCCTAATGGATGTATTGCTAGAATAGAACGAAGATTGAGAATATCTCGAATTCACGAATATAGCACTATATTCTCAATCTTCGTTATATTCCAGCAAACAACCATTAGGAACTCAGATCTAAGTTGTAATCGCAATGCGATTAATACAGGTTATATTAATCGCATTGCGAATGAAACTTAGAGCTGGGTTCCTAATGGTTGTATTGCTAGAATAAAAGAAGATTGAGAATAGGAACCCAGCTCTAAGTTTCATTCGCAATGCGATTAATATAACCTGTATTAATCGCATTGCGAATGAAACTTAGATCTGAGTTCCTAATGGTTGTATTGCTAGAATATAACGAAGATTGAGAACATAGTGCTATATTCGTGAGATATTCGTTATCTTTGTCAATTCTAGCAATACAAGTTAACCATTAGGAACTCAGATCTAAGTTTCATTCGCGACGCGAATATATATTCGCGTAAAATTCGCAATATATAAAATCATGACGAATATTCGATTTCGACGAATATATGACGAATATTCAATCGAATATTCGCGAAATATCGCGAAATCGAATATGGCACCTCCCGCTCATCACTAGTCTTTAGCACTGCCTTAGGGCTCATGCACACGACCGTTGTTGTTTTGCGGTCCGTTTTTCAAGGATCCGTTGTTCCGCACCTGAGGTTTTCCCCGATTTAAGTCCTCTTCCGTTCCGTTATTCCACAAAACATATCCGTATGGTTTCCGTATTTGATCCATTTTTTGCGGATCAGAAACGGAAACATTAACTTATTAATCACCAAACACATGAGCAATATGGGCTGGGCATGGCATTTCTACAGTATGGATCCGCAAAATACGGATGACATACGGATGTGTTCCGTGTGCGCTCCATATTTTTTGCGGACCCATTGACTTGAATGGGGCCTCGGACCGTGATTTGCGGACAATAATAGGACATGCACTACTTTTGTGCGGAAAGGCCATGTAGACAAACGGAAACGGAATGCACACGGAGTAACTTCCGTATTTTCTACAGCCCCATCGAAGTGAATGATTCCGCATACGGACCGCACAAAACAAGGAAGCAGAAAGAAAATACGGTTGTGTGCATGAGCCCTTAGCCTGTTTCTACAGGCTAGGGCAGCGCTAAAATCCGCCCAAATTTCTTTTACACCAGTTTTGATAAATCTCCCCTTGTATGTCTGGGTCCTGATCTGTCCGTCTGCCAGTGCTCCATGTCTTGTATGCTTCCTAGTTCTGAATAATGCCATGCCTGTGTCTCTGGTGATTTCACCAGTATCTCTGATTTCAGTAGGTCAGCTGCCTAGTGCACCAGGATCATCCCAGGATGTAGTGTTTTGGTCGCTCACCTACAGTGGTTAACATCCCTGTACAGGGGTTAAAGGGTTAATACCAGTAAAAGTGCCAGAATAATGTCCTTAGGGTTTGGCCCAACAGGAAACCAGTTTCCTAGTACAGTGGTTATATAACCATTGTCCGTACGCATGTCCATAACAGATGCTCTGTATAAACTGACACCCCCAAGCGTCCGTTTAACCCTTTCCGGACCTCCACTGTACGCGGTGGAAGTTCCGTCTTTAAAGATAGCACCCGCTCGCAAGTGCTGTGGGTGCCATAACTGCCGGGTTTCTTTTTTTTTCTCAGCAGAGCCCCAGGGGTAATGTCCTTATTTAATGGTAATGCCAAATGTAGACATTAACCTCTTAGATGCCATGGTCAAATGTGACCTCGTCATTTGGGAGAGCTAAAAACAGGAACCTTGTGCTTTGCGGCCCATGCCACTGTCACAGACGTTCCCGCATCGGTGATCGGTGAGACTGGCAACACATAGTTTGATCTGACATGTTTTTGATTTGGATCAAATGACGTCTGTGTTGTTTCTGGTGCTTGCCGCACCTTCTTTCCCCACGTGTCATCACTTTCTAAGCCTATTTATCCACTCACTTTTCTATAAATACATTAATAATGATATTAAAATCAATTCTGAACGAACTATCAGTTCAGAGAAAAACCTGAAATAAATGTTCCCCGCATATATGTAAATGCATTCTCTGACTCTTTGAGTGCAGCCACGCCCACAAATGAATAAGACACACCCTCTATGACTGCTCATCTCCACCCCTTCTTGTCTCGCAGCTGCAGAATACATTATATGATCAGTGTAAGATGAAGAGTGAGGTGACCGATTCTGCACATGCGCAGGTTTCGGGACGTGAGTTCGGGAGGAGGGTAGGATCTTCAGATTCTGTCACTCATGTGACAGGAGGTGGGGTTAGGAATGGGAAGTTATGAGGTAAGCATTTCATTTACATAACTTGAAAAAAGCGAAAGTGGACTGCAAAAGAAGTACTTGGAGGTGTTTAAAAAAATTCTTAGGGTTAAAAACCATTGACAGGTTCCCTTTAACCTTCTCTATTTATTGTTGTTTCTCCCACTATGCTATTGAGGGTACATTCACACTAGCGTTTTGGATTCCGTTTATGAGATCCGTTTCAGGGCTCTCACAAACGGTCCAAAACAGATCAGTTAAGCCCCAATGCATTCTGAATGGATAAGGATCCATTCAGAATGCATCAGTTAGGCTCCGTTCCGCTTCTATTCAGTTTTGGAGACGGACACCAAAACGCAGCATGCAGCATTTTGGTGTCCGTCTGAAGCTAACGAATCCGTTTTTAATTACAATGTAAGTCAATGGGGACGGATCCGTTTTCAATGACACAATATGATGCATTTAAAAACAGATCTGTTCCCCATTGACTTTCAATGTAATTCAAAACAGATCCGTTTTGGACTTTGTCATTTTTCTTTAAAACTAATGCAAACGGATCCGTTCTGAACGGATACAAACGTTTGCATTATAGGTGTGGATCCGTCTGTGCAAATAAACAGACGGAGCCACACCAACGCAAGTGTGAAAGTACCCTTAGTTGTGGATAGCTGGTGTGTGGATCTCGGCTGAGTTAAGTGTTTTCTTTCCCTTTTGTATTTTGTTTGGGTTATTTTGTGTGTTGTATTTCCCTGTCATTTGTATTAAGGCCTGAGGGAGACTCCTGTTCGTCCTTCCTTTTGGAGGAACAGGGTGTCTCAGTCCTGACATTAGTACCAGGGTCCTATAGGGTGAGTTAGGACATTAGGTATTCCTGTGTATGAACTCACCTACCTCTGGGATCTGTTCATACTGGTAGTTAGTCAGTACTCTAAGGTTTTACTAGGAGGTGTCCATCTCCTTTCCTTAGTTTCCAGGCCTTATTCCTTCACCCCTTTCCTCCTCCGGTGTAGCGTTTCACTCCCATACCCGAACGTGACAGCCACCTTTCCCTAGCTAAGATGGGGTAAGGAGGCTTTTACTAGTAATAGGCCTAATCCTGTACACAGCTTACAGGCTGATTACTAGTACATTTCAATGCAGGCCTGTAGGTGGCGACAGCACTGCATTTGAATATAATGAATTCAGTACTCGTGTTGCATAGATTAGTTGCATTACAGAATACAAGATGCAGTCCAATGAATGCTTGTTATAGTCACCTAAGGTGACTTGAAAAAAATTAAAAATTAAATTACTCCTTTTCCACAGAATAAAAAATAAATACATAAACAATTTAAAAAACTAAAGATCATGGGCATCACTACGTCTAAAAATGCTTGTACTATTAAAATATAAAAATATTTATCCCACGATGTAATGGGAAAAAAGTTGCCATTTTTCTGGCACTTCCAAAAAAAAATTAAACAAAAAGTTGTACTCACTCCAAAATGGTATTACTAAAAACTACAGATTGGCCTCCAAAAATTAGCCCCTAAACAGCTCTGTAAACTTATAGGGATTCTCCAGGAATTAACAAAATGAAAATACTTAAATATAACTTCATTATAAATATATTCCCAAATACTTTTTATTAGTTATAATGGCTCGTTTTGTCTAGAGAGCAGTCGTCAGGAGAAATAAAATGGCCGTCGTCCTATTAGTCCACACAAAACCTGTCCTAATCACACAGCAGGACAACTTCACAACACTGAGATAAAGAGCTGCCTAATTCTCCCCTCTGCTCTGCTTGTCAGGGATTATGATCCTGAAACCAGTTTAATATGATCTTCAGCTGAGTCTCTGTAGGAATAGAGTTCCAAAAGGAAAAACTAGTAAAAACTGTATTTTGACCGCTTTTTCCGGCGCTTGCTTGGAAGGATTCAGACCCAAATCATCGGACAGATAAGGGATTGACTTTTATTTGCAGCTTAGTCAACACGTTTCGAGGGCTGGATTGCCCTCTTCATCAGGACTGTATACACTTATAATACCTTGATGTCTCCTGTCCCTTTTTACTGCACGGGTACCCCATGAGAGCCGCGGCCCTGCTTTAACAGCCCGGACTGGCAGGAGTGCTGATCTGGGCTGTTTAACACTTTTTATGGCGCGGGCAATGGCGCCCGCTGCACATAAAGTGCTGACAGAGGGAGCGGACTCTCTCTGTCTCCCATCGGCACCCCACAAATGCGATTGCGGGGTGCCGATGTGTGTAAAGACTACCTGGCATTCTGATATAAGCCCCGGTCCGGGCTGTAGTAATTTTTAGCAGGCTGCGCCTCTCTAGCAAAGCCTGCTGGTCAATGTCAGAATAGCATTGCTATTAAAATGCAATGCACTATAGGGGTAATGCATTGCATTTTAAAAGCAATCAAAATACTGTCTGTTATAGTCCCCTTGTGGGACTATTAAGTGGTAAAAAAAACAATAACACATTTATTGAATAAAAAAATTCCATAAAAAAAATTACGCTTCTTTCCATTGAAAATACGCTTTTCAATGAAAAAAATGGCAAAAAAAAAATCTCCCCCTCTCCCCTATATGTTACATATTGCCGCATCCGTAACGACCCGGACAACATAAATATCACATAACTTATCCCCTACGGTGAAAACCGTAAAAAACAAACAAAAAAAAAACAGAATTGCTAATTTATTCTTAGTTGCCACTGAAGAAACATAATAATAAGCGATCAAAAAGCTCTATTTACTCCCAAATGATACCAATTTAAAATTGGTTGTCCCTCACAAAACAAGTTGTCCCTCACACAACTCCATAGAAAGAAAAATAAAAAAGTTATGATTCTTGGGAAGCGGCAATGCAAAAACACTTTTTTCTTTAAAAAAAGGGGTTTTATTGCAAAAAAGTAGTAAAATGTAAAAAAAACTAAATGTATTTAGTACCACTGTAATCGTACTGACCCAGAGAATAAAGATATGTTATTTTTACCGAAAAATGAATGCCGTAAAATTTTAACAAAAAAACGCAGTGGCAGTACTGCTATTTCTCCCAACTCCCTCCCAGAAAGAGTTAATAAAAAAGTTAATCAGAAATTTATGTGTACCCCAAAATGGCACCATTAAAAACTACAACTTGTTCTGCAGAAAACAAGCCCTCATAAACCTATATAGACAGAAAAATAAAAAAGTTATAGCTCTTGGAACGCGACAATTAAAATAGGAAGAAAAATGCTTGGCCGGTAAGGCCCAAAACAGGCTGGTCACTAAGGGGTTAAGTAATGGATAAGTTTGCTTTGTAGCTGTATCTTTTTCATGCACTTGATTTCAGAATGCACTAATGTTATTATCTGAGACACCCTATCTGAGGGAGCCTGTCTTTAGAAAATTCATTGTTAAAGGGATTTTTCAAGATTTTTTAACTTTTTCATCAGTATCTGATTGATGGGGGTCCGACACCCGGGAATCCCACCTATTAGCTGCTTGATAAGTGGCTCCGCGGCCTTCTCTCAGCTTACCAAGCACAGTGCTGTATATTGTATAGCGGCTGTGCTTGGTATTGCAGCTTAGCTCAATTCACTTCAATAGGGCTGAGCTGTGGCTAAGCCATATGACCAAAGAACATGACGTGGCGTAGTCAAAGCTGTGAGAAGACCGGGGCACTACTGCGAGTGCCAGTGCCTTCTCAAGTAATTGATCAGTGGTGGTGCTGGGTGTTGGACCCCCACTATATGAGATACTGATGGCTTATCCAGAGGATAGGTCATCATTTAAAAAAATCTTAAGCCAACCATAATGCCTTGTAGAGCTAACTCATCTGAATGTGTTAAACTAGCAGCCTGTGCACGCCGCTGCCTTGCTCTCCAAGGCAGGCACAGGCACTGTTCCACTCACATCTCTGCTACTGCTCCAGTGGGCCGGACCCACTGGTCCTCCTTCCTTGCAGCTGGCCTGGCCGCTGGAGCATCCTTCCTATCTCCCCTAACAGGCCATGGTCTGTCTCTAGCCAGCTACGTCTCTGAACCATAGGGCGCGTGCATGCTCCTCCCAGCTCTTAAAAGGCGAGCGCGCACCCTAGTTCATACAAACGAATGGCTGGTCACCTTAAGGTACTTAAGGCAACTTCCCCTGTGGGAGTGCCTGAGCAATAGTTTATGTAGCTTTCTAGTTCCTTGCGAGTCTGCTCCTGGAACTGACCTCTGCCCGTTTATTGTATTCCTACCATCCACTGCCAGACCTGACTTCTGTATTGGGCCTGACCTCGACTACAATTTTGCCTGACCCTTTGGTGCTTTGCACCAGTGTCTCTAACTCCTGTGTGTTAGCTGTCAATCACTCAGAGACTACTCAAAGAGGTAGTGGCCTTGTGGTTCCCTTGCAGCGAAATCCATATCCTGCACAAGGGTTGAAGGATGAATATGTTGGTTGACACAGTGATTCCACACCCACTGCCATTCCTTTCACATAGCGATCTGTTTCTTCATTCTGGAGAAAAAGTACTTTTAAGCCATATACAAACAAGCAGTTAAGTGCACTGAGGGGTGGCCCAAGCCGCTCTGTACACCCTTGCTCCTCCTGCTTAGTCTGTCAGCCCCCTCTCCTTCTTGACTAACAGGGCCAGGAGAGATGATTATGCAGGGACCTGGTCTTCACCCATTAGCTCAGGGAAAACTAACAATTAGAGATTAAGCATGCAAAAGGAAAAACTGGTGACAAACGCAGGATACAAGGATTAATCTTTGAACGCTGATTCACTTTTGTTTCTGTTCTTTTTTTTTTCCCCCCAGACATAGTCTATCCCGCTAGTCTGTTTGGCAAAAGAGACAGAAACAAATGGAAAGCAAGTCAAGCAAAGTGTAAAGAGTACTTCTTTGGACTCTGTTGGCTTCATTGAAGTAAACAGATCAATATCGGTGTACGTTTGAATACAATTTTTGGAAAGCCCAGTGGAGGGTTAAAACACAAGGTGAACCAAAAATGATGTTTTTTGTTTTTTTTTCAATTTTTATTGAGTTTTTACAAGGTAAATAGTGCACAACAATAAGTGTTAAAGATGTCATACATAGTTACCAGTAGCAAAAAAGATGCATACGTCCGACATCAAATTGGCATTACCTCATTGGAAATATACAGTTATTGATATTAAACAATAACAAGAAATGTAACAAGTATAAACAATATGATCCGATACACAAGTGGTATATGACCAATTTAGTCATAGAACCAACTAAAGGGGCTGTTTTAACGCTAAAAAGGCGTGTCCCTAGTGCGCCGTCCGCTCACCATCCACTCCCAGCCTCTACAAAGGTCAAAATGCACTACAAAGTTGTTGAAGGTATCTTAGATGCATATATGGAGGAGTTCCACAAGTCCCATCTCTCTAAGGCATGGGAACGTTCCTCATAGGAGCTTGCGTATATAAATTTGTGTTGCATATATTGGTTAACTAGGGGAATAAGCTCAGTTTTTGTGGGGGTGATTGGTAATTTTCACTTAGATGCAATAAGTTTCCTTGCCGCTGTTAAAACTCCAGCCACAACCGGCCTATAATCAGCCGGCGCGGGGAAAATAGAGAGCCCAGAGAGGGATGAGAGTAAATCAAAGACTTCCCTCCAAAATGGGAGAACAACAGGGCAAAACCACCACATATGTGCTAAGGATCCCCTTTCTCCACATGACCCCGATTTTGTGGGGTTGAACAGGAGTTCCAGGCCCATAACGCAGCTTGCATGGTCAAGAGAGCAGGAGGTCGCTGAACCGCCGCTAAAGAGCAAGCAGCAAGAAGTCCTGGGAGAGAGCCCCTCATCACATAGGTGGATTCTATATCCAGCCATCTCTGGGGTGACGAAGGGGATCACCATTCCCTAGTCTGTTCAATTAGGTTAGCTTTATAGTACCTGAATAAATCTGGGACACCCAACCCACCTTCTCGCAACCCCGGAAATAATGCAAGCTGCTCTACTCTTGGAGCTCTATCTCCCCAAATGAACTTTAATAGATCCTTCTGTAATAGGCGTATCATTTTAGAAGGTATAAGTAACGGTATACACCTCAGTTTGTACAATATTTTGGGCAGTACCAACATTTTTCTAGCATTAATCATAGCTATCCATGACATAAAGTTTTGGGAGTATCTGGTATAGTCTGCCAATAATTCCTTTCTCAAGGAGGTAAAGTTTTGACAGCACCAAATTCCGTAGACTAGATGTCAGAGCTATACCCAAGTACGTTATATGGTCGATTGCCCACTGAAACAGTGCTTTATCCAGAAGTTGCGTTTTGAGGGAGTCCTGAACCGCGAGAGGAAGGATATGCGATTTAGTTATATTCAGTTTATATATAGCGATGCTCTAGAGAAGTCCTGCAGTATCGTCATAACGTTGGGGAGAGAAATTTCGGGTCTAGTAAGAGACAATATAACATCATCAGCGTATAGGCTGATTTTGTGCGATATGGCATCTTCTTGAATTCCCACTACAACATTTTCTCTGCCAGAGGCTCCATCACCAACGCGAACACCAGTGGGGATAGCGGACACCCCTGCCTGGTCCCATTGAGATGGTAAAGCTCTTGGGGTAAAAACCGGATGCGAGAACCCGCGCTGAAGGGGACGAGTATAGGTTTAAAATAGCGGACAAGATAGAGCGCGAGAAGCCAAATAGGCCCAATACCCCTGCCAAGAACCCCCAGTGCACCCTATCAAATGCTTTTTCTGCATCCAAAGATACAAAGATCGTTGGTGCACCGGAAGATTCCGAAAGTTGCAGTAGGTCAACCATCCTCCTCGTTCCGTCTGTACACTGGCGGCCTGGGATAAGACCCACTTGACCCAGTGAGACTAATTTAGAGAGGAGCGGCTGGATCCGCAAAGCTAACAATTTGGAGAACAATTTTAAATCATTATTAAGTAAAGAGATAGGGCGAAAGTTAGATGGGACATCCTGCGATTTCCCTGGTTTAGGAATTGTTATAATGATAGCACATAACATTTCCGTAGGAATACTTCCAGGTGTACGAAACTCATTAAACAGACGGGTGAGGTATGGCAGTAGGTTTATTTTGAAGGCCTTATAATAATCTCCCGAGAAACCATCTGGGCCGTGGGCTTTGCGTAATTTCAGTTGCTTTACAGCTCTCTCAACTTCCTCTGTCGTCACCCCCTGACGAAGGTATGCCGAAACGTGCGTCGGGGTGGCGCCATCCTGGTGGTTGTTTTCACTGCAGCGTTGTCTGGTAGGTTCTTTCATCGGTACATTCAGCTTTGTCTTTTCATGAGATCGCTTCTTACTCTGTCTCCTATTCTGTCTCTATAGACAGCAGTGATCTTTGATGCTACCATACACCTCATTCTATATATGTACTCAGCTTTGTCTTTGTGCTTGGAAATTTATGTATCTTACGTACCTTTATGTGCTGTGTTGTGTCCCACCAGGGTAGCGCTCTTTCTCTCTCTGTCGACCTTGTTTTTTTTAATGGCGATGTTATTTATGATGTATATGAATAAATGAATTTGATAACTTAAAAAATATATATTTTGGCTATGTATTGAGTGAGCTCTAGTTGTTATATAGGTTGTAGGTCTTGCTTTAGGGAGTGTACACTCCAGTTAGTTTATACATATATATTTGCTGTCCCTTGAGCCCCTTATTTATTAGCGCATTATGCTTGGCCTCAGCTAATTGTAGTTTAGGCATGAGGGCTCAAATGTACATTGGTCTTCTTTGTACTTACAGTAGGATCATAGCAGAACTGTAAAACAAAACAATTATAAGACGGTATACAACACATTAGCCAAACGAGGCGATAATACCATTGACAGCATATCAACCAGAACCTGGCGCCCATGATTTCCAGGGGCGCAAAAAGTATAGTTAGCAAAATATAAGACCCCTTACGGGGCACCCTTCTAATCTATAAAGGTAAAGATAAAGATGAATGAGGACAGAGTTACATATGAAGAAAAAACTTGGTATGGGCACATAAGCAGGGCATGACCCCCATCCCTCCCCCAAATGACAGAGAGGAGAGATGCAAGAGAGAGAACAGAGTGAAAACTAAACACTGTTAGGAGTAGGTAGAAAATTCCTATCTCAATTAGAGACCACCCATAGGCCTAGAGAATAAGTAAAACAATAGATGAGCATGATTATACACATGACAACCCATCAGGTTAACTCAGCGTCTGATCTCTTGGGTGGAGTCTGACCGGCTTTCCTCTTGCTAATTTTCCTGGATCTGTTGTGGCGGTCTGTGGACCACAGTGCCGGAGGAGATAACACCTTAAGAGTTTGAAGATCTTGAACAGCGCACCAGTCCTCATTGGTGATCATGGGGTCTCCCAGAGCTGATAGAAGGCCTGTAAGATCGTCGTAGATCCTAATAGTGAACTTTTTTCCTTCTACAGTAGTGGAAAGACCGAAGGGGAACATCCAGCGGTATAGGATTTTCCTGGAGTGCAGCAGATCAGTTAGGGGCTTCAGTTGTCGCCGCTTGTAAAGAGTCATAGGCGCTAGATCTTGGAACAGGGATAGCTGATAATTTTCAAAGTTCCAAGAAGTATTATCTCTTGCTTTTTTTAGCATATCCTCCTTGACTCTGAAGTCCAGAAATTTGCAAATAACATCCCTTGGTGGATCCGAGGGGTTAGGTCTGGGCTTAAGAGCCCTGTGCGCTCTTTCTTTTCCAATGGTACGGGGTAGTGATCCCTTAGTAGCAACACAGCGATTTGCTTCACCGTGGAAATTAGCGATTCCGAGGTGTAAGTTTAGGGTAGGCCCCAAATTCTCAAGTTATTACGTTGATTACGGTTGTCCTGATCTTCCAGGTGTACATAGAGCTGGTTTAGATGGTCTTGGCAAGTTTGAAAATGGGAGGCCACTTCTTTGGTGCGATTGCATAGATCTGCTAGATTATCCTCCAAGCACGCCACCCTATTCCCAATTTGGCGCAAGTCTAGCTTAATCTCTTGCAGGTTCTGCGCTAAAGGTGACAATGCCTTAGTTAGAGATCTTAGAGAGTTTGTTGAAAATAGTCCCTCGAGAGAGTTAGGTCTGATGATGCGGAACCCTGGGCTCCGTCCTGCGACACGTCATCCTGGGTCAAAGGTAGCATGTTCAAGCCGGATTGATCTACATAGGTGGGTGCTTTTGTAATAAAGTTCCCTTAAGTTGAGAAGAGTTTTGAGCTGTGGAGAGGTCTTTTGGCGTAGGTTGGCCATATTTTACCATCTTAATAAGGTTAGGCAATAGCAATAAATGAAATAACAAAAACACTTTGCTGTGTTACTGAGTACATGTACTTTAAGTGTCCACAGACATTGATTAGAAAGGTGGCCCTCAGGGAGGTGACTTTTTTTTTAAAGGCCTAAAAACATAGACATGTAGAGCTTTCCAGAAAGAAATTAACCCCGTAAGGGATGCTCAAAAAAATGTGGGGCAGACAGACAGCCACTCCACAGCAGAGAATGATATGTGGTGCTCACAGTTTGTCCAGCTTACTCTCAGTCTGGGACATCCAGCCCTCCTTGTCACAGTGGAGGGCGGGGGTATTTCAAAAATGCAGTATCCCCAAAACTATCCTCTTACTGCAGTGTGGGAGATAATAAAACAGTACCTTAGGGAGGCTCCACACTCCTCCACTCAATGAACGTCAAGTTCAGCAGTGAGTGCCACGAGGGAGAAAGCACTGCTGCAAGATGGCGCCTCCCTCCCACTTCCAGCGGCTGCAGGACTCTCCTCCCCAGAAAGGGTGTCGCCGGTACAGCCAGCTCCCAGCTCTTCAGGGATCGCTTCAGGCGGTGTACAGGTGGTGGTCCTGAGGTAGGTGGAAATAGAGCAGCTCCGTCCCTTCGCTGTAGCAGCAGCCGGCGCTGAGGGCCAAGGCTCCTAACTTGAGCAGGCCACAGGCGGCCCTCGGCTCTCCCGCTTCGCAGAAGTCCTCAAACCGGATCGGGTAGGAGTGGGTAAGAAGCTGGTTCCGAGGGTAGAGGTCAGGCAGTCTGGAACAAGGGCCCAAAGGCAGGATGGCAGCCGATTTAGTTCTGGTGAACCGGAGCTCAGATGAAGCATGGCCTCACCGGTCCGCTGAAGGCCACACCCCTCCAAAAATGATGTTTTCATGAGTCCCATCATTGTGTATGTTTTCCGTAGCAGGTGAACTGACCCACATGGCTCTTTCAGTCTTCTTAATAATTCTTTCAGACTATGGGAGATACACAGGGTCTCGCCCATCCCCCCCTCCAACCAATATAGGGATCCTGTAATGTGCTGGATATGCAGGTATTACATAGTGGTAAAAAGCAGAAAAGTTCCACAATAACCAGCAGATGGCAGCACATTTACATTTTCTGGAATACAAAAGGAGAATGGGGGGATTGCACTAGTGGTGAGACTTATGGAAGAGGTGCTCTTAACTTATAGATTCAACCAAATCCCAAAATATTAATCCTCCATTATACCAACTTTACTAAAAGTAAAAAGATCGATTTTCAAGAGATTTGTGAAAGCGCCAAGTGACCCGAGGCGACCTGTGACCTATACGTACGGCCGTATTCTTGGCCACGAGGAAGGACTACCAACCACAGAAAGAACGCTGAGACGGGAAAACTACGGGACGCTTGAAAAGCCGACCAACATCTGCCTAAGACCGCATGGACTACATAATGCTACACGTGAGTGACTTTTAGCAGGCTCGCGGTGTACACTATCGCGCGGGACGCCGTGCTGACACTGCATTTCGCCTGTGAAGACTACAAACTCCCACGTTCTGAAGCTTGTCCGCAGCACGGACTTTCATTACAATTGCAGCACTATTTGCTACGTTCTTATAGCACGAACTACCGCCACATTGGCATTACGATCTATTGCTTTTACAGAACATGGATTGCTGTTATATTTGCAGCAGGAACTGACATTCTTTTTATTACGCAGTTTTCAAAGCCTGCAGGCTATAGTAGAGTTTCCACATATGGTGATATATTTAATGCGGAATGATTTTATTTATTGTATATATTTGTCTGGCCAGACAGTGTTGTTTATAAAAGTGATACTATTTATTAAATATATAGTTTTAAAAATCAAGGTCTGCATCTCCTATGTATGAAGAGTGCCCGACTTTTTTATCCTATTTTCTGGAATACAACTGTGTTATTCTTTCGGGCCAGGGAACAGTTGACTCTTATGTTCTTCAAAACTAATACAAATTTTTATCATCTATCTCCAGTTGCAATAACCACCAGAAATGTAAATATTTATTTGTTAATTATACTAGCAGATTAGCGGATCTTTTTATGAGTTTTAAAGTGGTTGTCTCACCAGCAAATGGCATTTATGTAGAGAAAGTTAATACAAGGCACTTACTAATGTATTGTGATTATGCATATTGCCTCCTTTGCTGGCTGGATAAATTTTTCCATCACATTATACACTGCTCGTTTTCAGGGGTCACCTTTGCACACTATAGGAAAAAACTTCGGCCTCTCTGGTGGCCGGGAGTGTGAGAGCGCGCATAGACACACATGCGCAGCAGCTCCTGTCCTGGCGCCTTGTATCTGTGCTGCAGTGGTGGCTATAACCCTGGATACAAGCTATGTATAATATCATGTAATAATTAATAGAACCAACAAAGGAGGCAATATGGACAATCACAGTACATTAGGAAGTGCCTTGTATTAACTTTCTGTACATGATAAATGCTATTTGCTGAAGTGAGAAAACCCCTTTAAGTTTCTTTTTAAAAGCATTACGAAATCTGTTCAGTCAGGATTCATGGAAAAAGAAACAAAAAACAATACGGAAATCTTGAGCACATTTAACAACATAAATACCTCATGTATCATTTACAATTTATGACACAAAGAACACACTATTCATAAATATGGCACAGAGTCAAAATGGCATAGGGAAAATATTGTGGTGTAAATTACAACACAGCCGTTTTTCACCTTCCTGAGATGGTCAAATATGACGGATCAGTTTATGTGGTAATGACTTTGGAATGCCTTTACTTATCCAACTGATTCTGAGATTGTTTTGTCATGACACATTGTACTTCATGTTAGTGGTGAATTTGGGTTGATATGTCACTTTGAGGGCTTACATCAGGCATGTCCAAACTCCGGCCCTCCAGATGTTGCAAAACTACAACTCCCATCATACCTGGACAACCTACAGAAGAGCATGATGGGAGTTGTAGTTCTGCAACACCTGGAGGGCTAGAGTTTGGACATGCCTGGCTTACATAGTAGAAACCACCAACAAATTACCTAATTTTAGAAACTACACCCCTGAAATTATTTAAAACTGTTTTTACATAATCAGTTAGGCCTTTAGATGTTCCACAAAAATTAAAAGAAAATGGAAGTAAAATTTAAAAATGTCACATTTTTCTTTTGCAGATTTTCCATTTTGGTCAATTTTTTCCTGTAACACAGCAAGGGTTAGCACCAAAACTACCCCATATTTGGTCATAAACTGTATGGGAACATGGCAGGGCTCAGGAGGGAAGGAGCACCATATGGTTTTTGGAGAGCAGATTTTGCTGGAATGGTTTTTGGGTGCCATGTCACATTTGAAGAGACCCTGAGGAACTCCTAAAGTAGAAATCCCTTAAAACCCATTTTTCATTTTCACAATGGGTAACAGGAAGAAAAGCACCCCAAATGTTGTTAAGCATTTTCTTCTAAAAATGGCAACACCTCACTTGCGGTCGCAACCTGCTGTTTGGGCATATAGCAGGGCTCAGAAGGGAAGGAGTGTCATGTGGGAGAATAGAAAAGCCCATCTGACTTTTGGATGGCAGATTTTGTTGGAATGTGTTTTGGTAGCCATTTTGCATTTGATGAGACCCTGAGGTAAATTTACTGCCTGAAAGAGGAACTCTTAAAAAACACTTTATTTCATAAACGTATTAAAACTAATGTGTAGCTAACCATCCATATATTACAATCAGGCTCAAGTGTGAGAGGGAGGTTATTGTCTCTTTACTCATATATGATCAAACCTCCTTCCTTCACACACCAATACTTGTTACTTATTGTGGAGGTATAAATAGATACATACTATCACTCAAATATTGTATGAGTCAAAACTATGTATCCCCATGTAACATTTCACTCTCCATCTATCACATCATAAGTTGTATCCTTCTAAGGCTTCGTTCACATCACCGTTTCCCCTTTCCATTCTCTGGCTCCGTTGAGAAGCAGGAGAACGGAAACGACGGATTCTACAGATAACTGAGACCTAACAGAGCCTAAAGACCCCATAGACCAGTGATGGCGAACCTACGGCACGGGTGCCAGAGGCGGCACTCAGAGCCCTCTCTGTGGGCACCCACACCCTGGAAAAAGTCTAAGGCGTACCAATATGCCTTAGACTTTTCCTGCCGTTCATCAGCGCAGGGAGCACTATGGACAGCACAGGCAGAGCATTGAATGTAGGCAGGTTATTATAGCTAAATGATAAAGTACATGGAAGATATACTATATTGGACTGTAGTATTCAGGCTAAATTCCATGTTGGTACTTTGTGATAAATAAGTGGGTTTGGGATTGCAGTTTGGGCACTCGTCTGTAAAAGGTTCGCTATCACTGCCATAGACTATAATGGGGTCCATTCGGTGTCCGCTCAGAACATGATTTTTGAGCGGAGACAAAAGTCCTGTATCTTTCAATATCAATCCCAAGCTCCCCACACGTTCTATCCTATTGATCTAGCTACAAGCCCTCCTATCTATGTTGCATCTGCTCGACATGTTTCTATGCTAAATCAAGCCGCATGTCATGAGGAGCAGATAGTACAAAGGTCAGTATGACAGTAGCTGCACGCCCATAAAGGGTTAGGTGAACACTGCACGCCCATACACTTGGCGTGTTAGCAGCGTTAACAAAAGAAAGATAGAGCGCTGCACGCCTCTGGTGGTGGGCGTGCATTCCCTGAAAACAAGCAGAGTCTGTGACACTGGGACGGCCATAGACGCGGCCGTGAACAGCGGCTGTTTAAATAGATGGAACCACGCCCACTGGGAGGATTAGCGCAGAGGGGAGCTGAACATTGCTGAGGAATGGTACGTCCTCCCCATACATGATAACTGCAGTATCACTCCACTAGGTATACTGTTAATATGGCTCAATTTAGGCTCACATACCTGGGGACATAAATAAATACATGTGCCATCATTTACAGTGCCTCTGATTAACCCCAAATAAAGTTCATCTTCTCTAGTTGGTCTTTCCTGAAATTTTCTTAGTCTTATCCCACAGCAAAAGCCATGGTCCACAGAGAGCTTTCAAAGCATCAGAGGGATCTCATTGTTAAAAGGTATCAGTCAGGAGAAGGGTACAAAAGAATTTCCAAGGCATTAGATAAACCATGGAACACAGTGGAGACAGTCATCATCAAGTGGAGAAAATATGGCACAACAGTGACATTACCAAGAACTGGATGTCCCTCCAAAATTGATGAAAAGACAAGAAGAAAACTGGTCTGGGAGGCTACTTAGAGGCCTACAGCAACATTAAAAGAGCTGCAGGAATATCTGGCAAGTACTGGCTGTATGGTACATGTAACAACAATCTCCCGTATTCTTCATATGTCTGGGCTATGGGGTAGAGTGGCAAGACGAAAGCCTTTTCTTACGAAGAAAAACATCCAAGCCAGGCTACATTTTGCAAATCACATCTAAAGTCTCCCAAAAGCATGTGGGAAAAGGTGTTATGGTCTGATGAAACCAATGTTGAACTTTTTGGCCATAATTCCAAAAGATATGTTTGGCACAAAAACAACACTGCACATCACCAAAGGAACACTATACCCACAGTGAAGCATGGTGGTGGCAGCATCATGCTTTAGGGCTGGAACTGGGGCCTTAGTTAAGATAGAGGGAATTATGAACAGTTCCAAATACCGGTCAATATTGGCCCAAAACCTTCAGGCCTCTGCTAGAAAGCTGAACATGAAGAGGAACTTCATCTTTCAGCATGACTACGACCCAAAGCATACATCCAAATCAACAAAGGAATGGCTTCACCAGAAGAAGATTAAAGTTTTGGAATGGCCCAGCCAGAGCCCAGACCTTAATCCGATTGAAAATCTGTGGAGTGATCTGAAGAGGGCTGTGCACAGGAGATGTCCTCATAATCTGACAGATGTGGAGTGTTTTTGCAAAGAAGAGTGGGCAAATCTTGCCAAGTCAAAATGTGCCATGCTGATACTCATTCCCAAAAAGACTGAGTGCGGTAAAAAAATCAAAAGGTGCTTCAACAAAGTATTAGTTTAAGGGTGTGCACACTTATGCAACCCTATTATTTTATTTTTATTTTTTTTCTTCCCTCTACCTAAAATATTTTAGTTTGTTTTTCAATTGAGTTACAATTTATAGGTCACATTAAAGGTAGAAAAGGTTCTGAAATTATATATCTGTCTCATTTTTTTACAGCACAGAAACCTGCCATTTTAACAGGGGTGTGTAGACTAATTATATCCACTGTATGTAGAAGGAAGCATCAGAAACCACTGTTACTGGGATTAGAATAAGAAAAGGAGCTAGATACCAGTCAGCCGTATTCTCACCAATTTAACTGAACTTAAGCCTGTGATATACCTAGCCACGTAAAGTCTGTTACCTCGGATTACAGCTTACTACCTCCGTGTACAAAAGAGACTGTGTTATATTTGGATGCCATTACTACTGAGAACCTGCAGACAGTAAAAGTTGTGAGTTGGATTAAACCTGTGTCTCACTCTTCCATTTCTCCACTACTATTCTCATCATTGTTGTACAGTAACGGTACTGGCATCACGACTTTACTTAATTCAAGGGCCCAGCCGCCAAAGAACACCAAACCTGGTTACCATCAAGGGCACCTCGAAACACCACCTGGCCAGTGTCCCCTGTAACAGAGTGTGCCCCGGAGAATCCAGTGCTGTTCTCCCCCTAAACTGTGCAGGCCTTCCCAGAGCCGACGAAACTGTGAGTAACCAAGAATTGTGTTGTTTTTACCCTCGGCCTACCTATACTCACACCGTGACCTCACAGACACATTTCCCCTGTTGGTCTGGATCACTGCATTATTACCTGAGGGATGAGTTGCCATTATCATTAGCTGATCGAGCGAGCACAGCTCCTGTGCATGCCCGATCACTGCACTATATAACTATGGCGCAATGTGGGAATTCCTTGCCCGTTGCTCCCTTTTATTCCCATAAATTATGTACCCCTCACAATGAAAATTTAGTATGCTTTGAAAAATATCCTATTTTAGTAACATAGTAACATAGTTTGTAAGGCTGAAATAAGACATTTGTCCATCCAGGTCAGCCGGTTATCCTGCAAGTTGATCCAGAGGAAGGCAAAAAAATCCTTGTGAGGTAGAGGCCAATTTTCCTCATTTAAGAGGAAAAAATAATTCCTTCACGATTCCAATAAGAATAAGTCCCTGGATCAACGACCTCTCAAGAAATCTAATAACTATAACCTGTAATATTATTACACTCCAGAAATACATCCAGACCCCTCTTGAATTCTTTTAGTGAGTTCACCACCACTACCACCTTCTCAGGCAAAGAATGCCATAGTCTCACTGCTCTTATCATAAAGACGTTGAGGATGTCCCCTCATCACAGTCCTGGCTATAAAGAGATGACAGTCACTATTTCCCAGGTGTCCTCCAAACTGCATGTCTATTGTTCTGTCAGGTCTATTTGTTAATACTAAGTCCACTATGGCTATCCCTCTAGTTGAATCCTGAACCAGTTGGGAAATGTAATTGTCTGTAGTTATTGCCAAGAACCTGTTTTCTTTATGAGATCTACAGCTTTCAGTTTCCCTGTCTATACCTGGGTAGTTGAAGTCCCCTTTAACAACCTCATTATGATTTGCCATCTCATCTGTTTCCCTTAATTGTAGATGTTCTGTGGACTCTGGTATATTAGGTGGCGTATAACAAACTCTTATCAGTATTTTATTCTTGGTTTTCCCCACCATGTACTTCTACCTACAGTGACTTTACACGTTGATTACCCCCATTTATATCTTACTGGAGTGTTGGCATTACGCAAGATTTTACATAAAGGCAATCCACCCCCGACCGCCGAATTTTTTAACCCTGCACGTTAACCACCCAGTCATAGCTATCCTCCAGCCATGTCTCAGTGATTCCCACTATGTCATAGTCTTCCTCAGACATTACTAATAACAGTTCATACCTTTTATTGGTCAGGCCTCTGGCATTAGTATACATACCTACAATAAAAAGGGTTTTGGGTATTTTTTACCCTACACCAGTGATGGTGAACCTTTTAGAGACAGAGTGCCCAAACTGCAACCTAAAACCCACTTATCTATCTATCTATTTGTTAAACATGGCAATTTAACAAATATAATATATCCTCCATGTACTTTATCATTTAGCTATAGTACCTGCCTGCATTCAGTGCTCTGCTTGTGCCGCTCTTAGTGCCCGCTGCGCTGACGAATGGCAGGAGAAGTCTAAGGCACATTGGTACACCTTTCTAGGGTGCGGGTGCCCACAGAGAGAGCTCTAAGTGCCGCCTCTGGCACCTGTGCCATAGGTTCACCACCACTGCCCTACACCTTTACTTATGAACTTATGTAGTCCCTACATCTGTTTCACACCCAGTTCCACTATCTTCCCCTTCGATAATTTAATTTCCTTCCCCCCAGTCCCTAGTTTAAAACACACCTCCAAACTTCTAAACATCTGAATGTTCCCATTGAGGTGCAGCCCATCCCTAATAATAATTTTGTACAAAATGTATTTGCCAAGAATCTCAAATTTGCAAAATAAGCGTAGCATTAGCACCAGAATGTTTTCTGTAATTATGGCATTATTGTACTTTATTTGTGTTTGCAGAGTGCTGTTGCATTGTCCTTTTTTTTCTTTTTGTTTCTAGCTATGGCAGCTTGCACCTGCACATCGGAATGTGACCCCCTTTTTTTGCAGTTGTACTGGAGCTGGAGGTGTGGCTGACTCCAGTTGGTCTTGCACCCCTGACCAGCCTGTCTGCCCCATAGGCTGATTTTAATTAGAGTAAATATAAAGCTACAATATTGTACTTTATTTGTGTGTGCAGAGTGCTGTTGCATTGTCCTTTTTTTTCTCCAGCAGTATAGAGGTGCGGACCCCGCAGAGGAGGAGGAGTACTGAAACATGCCGGTTGCATCACACCAAAAGATGGAGGCGCGACTAGAGCGGTTTGCCTACAAATCCCAAAAGTGTATGCACTGAGGCAGATTGAGCTCAGAGGGGGCCCAATCTGCCTCAGATGGCAATGAAATCTCCTCAGACAAGGAAGAACACGATTAGGGGTCACAGATAGCCCACAGACAGCAAAAACCATAAGGAACAAGGCCAGGAGGATGATACTGCAGAGCCTACCTTGAAAGATGTAATGGCAGCAATAGCGAGCTGCAATTCCACACTCAAAAGTCTGAATATTAAATTTGGGAACCTCAAAGAGGACCTTTCTATAATACGCCATGATCTGCATAAAGTGGCGGAACGCACTACTGAGGTGGAGCGCAGGGTTTCAGAGTTGGAAGATGGAGCCAAACCGCTTCAAAAGGTGCCAAATTCACCGCAAAAGATATCGCTGCATCATATGCTAAAACAGACGACTTAGAAAACCGATCACGCCGGAATAACATCAGGCTTGTTGGGGTTCCAGAAAAAGCAGAAGGCCTGAATGCCACTGAATTTATTGAAAAGTGGCTAGCTGAAAAATTCCAAGACAAAGGTCCCTTCTCTATATGCAATTGAACGAGCTCATCGAGTTCCCACTAGACCGCTACCACCTGGTCGTCCACCTCACCCGATTCTTGCAAAGATTCTATACTACAAAGATAGAGACACTATACTAAAGCGATCCCTGGATCACCCAGAGCTCACGATCAATGGGATAAAGATCTCTATATTCCCGGATTATTCATCTGAAGTACAGAAGAAGAGAGCCCGCTTTGTGGATATAAAAAGATGACTGTTTCCAGCTAAGCTTAGGGTAGTAGTTTTAGGATCAACACTGTTTTTAGAAGACCCGGATTCTGCACTACAGTGGCTGGATAAGACTGAACCACAGCTCAGGAACCAAAATTTGGACACTTGAAGTATTTACCTATCGCATGGATAAAATCTAAGCCTACTGTTGGTTAAATCTCCTGATGTGGCAGTTGAGGACTAAGAATGGACTTCTCGGGCATGTTACTGGAGACGTCTCACTACAGGAATGTGAGCAATGGAAGTTATCTGCACTCTGGTGCTAGTCTTTTGCTTGCAACTGAACTGGACTGGAGTATGTTGCAGAAAATGTTGGGCTAGTTCTTTTATGTTAGCCCTATGTTATGTTATGACAGTATTGTTGCTAATTCCAGCTATACTTTAATTTCTCTAAGGGGGATAGGGGGGGAAGGGTGGGAGGGTACATTCCGGTATCAGCATGCTAATACTGAAGGTGAGATATTATAGAAGTGGGCTCGCCTGACCAGGGTGCTTAGTTGGAATGTGCGGGGAATTGAGGAGGTCACCAAACAGCATAGTATTTTTCAGTATTTATCGCGATATCAGCCTGCCATTTGTTGTTTACAGGAAACACATTTGACCAAATCAAGAGTGCAGATGCTTCAAAAACCTTGGGTTGGCCGCACATTCCGGCGGAGTTAGTGTACTGCTTAATAAAAATATTCATTTTGATTATCTGAGAGAACTTGTGGATTCAGAAGGCAGGATTAGGCCCCTTTCACACCTGCGTTCTTCTTTTCCGGCATAGAGATCCGTCGTCGGGTCTCTATGCCGGAAAAATCCTGATCAGGATCATCCCCATGCATTCTGAATGGAGAGAAATCCGTTCAGGATGCATCAGGATGACTTCAGTTCAGGACCGGAACGTTTTTTGGACGCAGCAAATACCGCAGCATGCTGCGCTTTTTGTTCCGTCCAAAAATCCGGAACACTTGCCGCAAGGCCGGATCCGGAATTAATGCCCATTGAAAGGCATTAATCCGGATCCGACCTTAAGCTAAACGTCGTTTCGGCGCATTGCCGGATCCGACATTTAGCTTTTTCTCACTGGTTACCATGGCAGCCAGGACGCTAAAGTCCTGGTTACCATGGTAAAATGTAACAGGGAGCGGGAGCGGCATACTTACATTCCGTGCGGCTCCGGGACGCTCCAGGATGACGTCAGGGCGCCCCAGTGCATGGATCACGTGATCGCATGGATCACGTGATCCATGCGCATGGGCGCTCTGACGTCATTCAGAGCGCCCCGGGAGCCGCACGGAATGTAAGTATGCCGCTCCCCCGCTCCTACTATGGCAACCAGGACGCTAGTAGCGTCCTGGCTGCCATAGTAACCTGAAAGCAATTCGAAGACTGATCAGGATCCTGATCAGTCTTCTAATGCTTTCAGGCATCTTGCGTTCTGACGGATCCGGCAGGACGGAAGTGCCTGCCGGATCCTCAGAACGCAAGTGTGAAAGGACCCTTATATGCATTTATTGTGTGATTAATGGAGTGAGGATGGTGTTGGTGGCATTTTATATCCCTCTGCTATATACCTCAGTGCCTCTGGGGATGGTGTTGGAATTCATGGCGGAATATCCCGATATATTCCCGGCTTGATTGTTGGGGACTTTAATAATGTAGTGAATGAAGAAGTGGAAAGATGTAGGGTGACAATAGGAGCTGTGATTTGCAATGATGATCAAGTGGGACTGACGGATGTATGGAGGGAAGCTCATCCAGGGGAGAAACTATACTTTTGCTGCTCTTCCACTTATATGTCCCTCTCTAGGATAGATCCGGGATTAGCAAACTCACTTATGTACCCACTTGTGCGCATGTCCGATTATTTACCTAGAATACTGTCGTATCACTCACGACTGAGTGTTGAGATATACAAGAAATTTTTTGACACATTGCTCCCTGAACTGTTGAAAGTGTTTAACTACTCCTTGGAGGTAGGCTGTTGGCTTGCCTCCATGCAAGAAGCGCTAATTGTGGTTCTCCCCAAACCAGGAAAAGACCCAAAATTGCCAGACTCTTATAGACCCATTTCACTGTTGTCCACGGTCCTAGCAAAGACCTTGGCTATGCGCCTGTCCAAAGTAATATTATAAGTTATTAATCCAGACCAGACTGAGTTAATGCCCTAAAAGTCCACCTCCATTAATATTCGCAGAGTCTTTACTAGTTTACAGATACCTGCGGATAATGTGGGAGATAGGGCAATTTTTTCATTGGATGCAGCCCAGGCCTTTGAAAGTGTAGAATGGCAGTTTCTGTGGTGCACGCTTAACCATATGGGATTTGGGCAAAAATTCATATGATGGGTGAAAGTACTTTACTCCAGCCCAAAGGCGAGAATTAGAGCAAATGGGCGCATGTCCATGAGATTTCAATTGCAACGTGGTACTCGACAGGGATGTCCTCTGTCGCTGTTGTTGTTTGCATTGGCGATAGAGACATTGGCCGCCGCAAGGCGTAAATTTCCTGTTATACAGGGGTTTCGCAATGGTAAGGTACATAATAAGGTGGCGATGTATGCAGATGACACCCTGCTGTTTCTGGGTGATACATCTACGCCGTTACTTGCTGTGATGTCTCTCATTGATAGGTTTGGTCAGTTGTCTGGATTAACAATTAACTGGCACAAATCTGTGCTAATGCTCATAGACGGTCAACCAAGATCACAGGTGATAATTGACAGGAATATTCCATGTGTAGAGACATTTAAATATCTGGGTAATAACATATCCCCTAGAATCAAAGACTTTGAAGAACTGAATCTTACCCCACTACTAACTAACTTTCACAATAAAATTAAGGTCTGATGTAAACGCTACTTATCAGTGGTGGGTAGGACGAACCTTCTTAAGATGGTTTTGATGACGCAGCTTTTATATATTCTTCACAATGCCCTCATCTGGCTGCCAATGTACAGGTTTAACAAGGTAAGTTCGGTATTCAGGGCCTTGATATGGCGTAAGGGACAACCCAGAATAAAGCTCGAGACCTTGCAGCATTCTTAAACGGAGGGGGGACTAGCAGTTCCCAATCCATGGGTGTACTATCTGGCGGCCCAAAGTCAGCACTTTAAAGAATGACTAGAATTAGGGGCCACAGATATGACTAGTCAGATTTTTAGGTCTTACCTGAAAGGACTGGATTTAATTATGATATTGGAGGGGTTAGATGTGAGATTAGAGAGATCAGACATTCCCATACAGTGTACAATGTATTCAGTTTGGCAAAAGATCAAACATCTGAGAGGGGTTACCGGGATCACAGAATATGCCCCACAATGGCACAATCCAGTCTTGACTGAATTTGTTTCTCTGACAGGGTTTGACAAATGGAAGGAGACAGGGGTGACAAGAATAGGACATCTCCTAAAGGTCGGAGTGTTTAGATTCTTCACTAGCTTTCAGGAAGTTTATGGCATTCCTAGACGTTATTTTTATCAATACCTGCAAATGCTACATGCTTACAACACTATGATCAAGAACAGTACTGTGGTGTGACAGCTGGATACAGCGTTACACATTATAGTTTCAGAAAGGGGAGAGGAGAGGGATGATATCCCTGGTATACAAGTTGTTGCTTGACAAATACCTAGAGTTTCATCCATTGACCAGGATGCACAAATGGGAACAAGATGGGGGTGCAATTTCGAAGGATCAATGGTCTGATTTACTAGAAGCGGTGCCTATGTCCTCCTTGAGTGAAAGTGGAAAGCTCTTGCAATTATTTATTATCCATAGAGTGTACAAGACACCAGTTTTCTTACATCAGATGGGCTTCAGATCGGATGCTAAATGTCCTCGGTGTTCTATGGAATCTGCAGATCTGAGGTGAGGTACTTTATGTCATACAGAAAGCTTTCTCAGTACGTATACCCAGGGCCGGCTCCAGGTTCCTGTGGGCCCTTGGGCGATAAATCCCAGTGGGCCCCCTTCAGGCATTTTTTTACATTTACATGTCCCCCTGTGGCTCCCACGCGGTATAATGACTCCCAGTGGCCCCACACACAGTATAATGACCACTAGTGGCCCTTCACACAGTAAATGACCCCCAGTGGCCCCACACAGTATAATGACCCCCAGTGGCCTCACACACAGTATAATGACCCCAAAGTGGCCCTCCAGTCAAAAAAATAACCCCCAGTCGCCCCCCATTCGGAATATTGACCCCCATTCGCTCCCCCCCATTCAGAATAATGACCCCCAGTGGTCCCCACACTGGGGGTTATACTGTATGTAGGGGGCACTGGGGGTCATTATACTGTATGGTGATCACTGGGATATATTTACTTATATTGAAGGGGTGCTCTGGGGGTCATTATACCGTCTAAGGGGACCTCACACTATATTAACCCCCAGTGCCCCCCACACAGTATAATGACCCCACAGTGGCCCTCCATTCAGAATAATGACCCCCAGTCACCCCCCATTAAGAATAATGACCCCCAGTCATCCCCACACTGGGGGTTATACTGTATAAAGGGGGCACTGGGGGTCATTATATTGAATGGGGGCTCTGGTGCTCATTATAATAAATGGAGGGTCAATGGGGATTATTATACTAAATGAATTTACTGGGGGTCATTATACTGTGTAACGGACCCTGACAGTGTAACGACCCCCCTCACATACCTATCATTGCTGGAGCAGGGTATAAGGGGGCACAATACGGAGCGAGACGTTAGAAGGTCCTTATGGTGCATGCGGTTTAGACACCACCATAATGAGAGGCAGAGGAGTGACACAGGAGCCGGGGGCCATGGATGGACAGGAGGGGTGAACAAAACAAGTAGGTGGAAGGGGCTCTGAGGGGGATTCATATAAGAAGTAGTGGCAGGAGGTCTGTGCAGGGCAGCAATAGGAGATAGGAGGGTGGAACAGGAGCTCTGGATACATGAGGGAGGAAAGAAGACAGCAGGGGCTCCTGAGATAGGACAGGATATGTAGGGGGGAGGAGGTGTCATAGAGGCAAACTGCTTAATGAAGCAGGAAAACAAATAGCATGAATCCGCTTGTCTACTACAACATCCAATTACCCTGATGCACCCATCACTCTGGAACAGGGTAAATCTGGACTCAGACCACATGACCTTCTTCCATTGCTCCAGAGTCCAATCTTTATGCTCCCTAGAAGATTGAAGCCTTTTTTTCTGGTTTGCCTTACTGATTAGTGGTTTTCTTATGTCTACACCGCTGTTCTTTCCCAATCCCTTGAGTTCCCTTCGCATTGTGCGTGTGGAAATGCTCTTACTTTCACTATTAAACATAGCCCTTAGTTCTACTGTTGTTTTTCTTCGATTTGATTTCACCAAACGTTTAAGTGATCACCGATCACGATCATTCAGGATTTTTTCCTGCCACATTTCTTCCTCGATTACGATGGGTCTCCACTATCCTTCCAGTTTTTAATAATGCGTTGGACAGTTCTTAACCCAATTTTAGTAGTTTCTACAATCTCCTTAGATGTTTTCTCTGCTTGATGCATGCCAATGATTTGGCCCTTCTCAAACAGACCAACATCTTTTCCACGATCACGAGATGTGTCTTTCGACATCGTTGTTTAAGAAATGAGAAGCAACTCATTGCACCAGTTGGGGTTAAATAGTTTGTTGCCAGCTGAAAGATAATCGTCCATGCAGTAATTATCCAATAGGAGGCTCTTACCCCTGCACTTACTAGTATGTCTGGGCGCCGCTCTGTTCGCCCGGTATAGGCTCCGGTGTCTGCAGCTCCCTCTGTTGTACTGGGCGGAGTTTTTGTATTAGGCGCCCAGACATACTAGTAAGTGCAGGGGGACCCCTGGGCGCCGCTCTGCCCACACATATAGTTAGTTTTTAAACTAGTGAAAGGTCCTCTTTAAATCCAGGTGGATTTGATCCTGTGCTGAGCCACGCCCCCTGCACTGATCACATGACGGTGACGTCACCCCAGGTCCTTCGGCTGTTCAACAGTTCGGGTTGGTGGCAGCCGCCCCTTTTGGATTCCATATGCCGCTATAGTGGAATCCATAACGGGATGCGCAACTTACCACAACCCGAACGCCGAACACTGGACTTTTTTTTAAAGTTTGCTCATCTCTAAATACTACCATATTTGGAATATACGTTTAAATTAAATATTTTTGAACTATAATATCAGCTAAATACTAACATTGACATTCAATCAGGTTATAAGGATGATTATATATCCTATGTTGAGACGAAGAGAGATCAAACAGATCTACCTCATAATACAGCTAATAGAGGGGCATTGGTATTTTAATTGTGTGTGTTTTTATTTCTATTTTCACTTTTATATTTTAGTCATATTTTTTATATTAGATATAATAAATGAGTTTACAGATGACATAAATTTAATGTCTTTGGATTGTTTCAAATGAAGTGTGCCTGTCTAAAGTGATAATTTATATAACCAGGTTTGACGGGGTGAGTCAGAGCCAGAGCAAGAAAGGGGGTGAGACATGTTGGGGTGGCAGGGGGGGATGGGTTGTTTCATGTTTCACATGTGACTCCATGTACTATATGCCTTAAATACGCAGTTTGTACTGTTGATTTTTTTTCCTGTAAAAATGTTTATGTAACGATACACTGCTGTATAAAATCATAAATAAAGTGTTAAAAAAAAAAAAAAGAAAAGGGGTGAGCCACTAAAATAAAATTTTTTGTATTAAACATAAAATACTGCTTAAAATTATTGTATTAGCAATGATGGGTGATCACTTTTCTGTCGACATCTTGGTTTTGCTTTTTTAGGCATGATAACGTTTGTAATGACAATGACAAAAGAGGCAACTCAAAAATCTTTATTTGCACAGAAATTTTAGGAAACAACTACTTTCTAAGCTGAAATGGCCAACATGTTTAGTATTACAAAATATCTGGGTCTTACTAATCAGAAGTAACACAGTAATTTACATCAATCTGATGACTGGTGGTGGCTCCAGTGGTTGGATGGGTCAATAATGTGAAATCTCACAAAACTTCTTAAAGGGTTTCTGTCACCAACTTTTGACATTATAAGCTGTCTGACATTAGCACATAGCTAATGTCAGACCAGCTTGATAATGTCTTTTTTATAAAAATCCGCTGTATATTTAGTCTGAAAAACTTACTTTTATATTATGTAAATTAGCCTCTAGGAGCAGGGGGGGCGTTGCCCTGCTCCTAGCGGCTCCGTCCGGCAACCTGCTGGCACGCCCCTTCACACTTTGATTGACAGTGCAGGGCAGCGATCCTCCTGCACTGTCTCGTTCTGAATCGCGCGCCGCGCGCCGCTCTGTATTCGGCGCAGGCGCGGTGAGCAGAGGACGCTGGTGCCTGCTGTCCTCTGCTCACCGCGCCTGCGCCGAATACAGAGCTGGCGGCGCGCGCGATTTCAGAACGAGACAGTGCAGGAGGATCGCTGCCCTGCACTGTCAATCAAAGTGTGAAGGCGTGCCAGCAGGTTGCCGATGCAGCCAGGAGCAGGCAACGCCCTGCTCCTAGAGGCTAATTTACATAATATAAAAGTAAGTTTTTCAGACTAAATATACAGCGGATTTTTATAAAAAAGACATTATCAAGCTGGTCTGACATTAGCACATAGCTAATGTCAGACAGCTTATAATGTCAAAAGTTGGTGACAGAAACCCTTTAAGTCTGGATTCACATTTTATCCACTTTTCTAGCTTGACAGGATTGGTTGCAAAAGTAGGGAAAAGTATATAGGGAAGACTTTCTCATCTACTCAGTTTTGCATCTAATATACTGTGTCTGTCTAAAAAACTGCACCAAATTCTGAACCAAAAACTGTATGTGTGAATCTAGCTTTAAAGCAGATCTGTCAGTTTCCCTGACATGTGTCTTTTAGTTTGTATACCCCATGACATAACAATTCTGGAGCTTCTTTTCTCAAATCTCTATGTTTTGACATTTCCGTTACGTCTCCTGAATACTTGGGTATATTGACACATTTAACATTGGTGGGTGAGTCCCAACACAGTTGGACATTGTCCAATCTATGTTTACAGTATCAGATTGTGTAAGGACACAACCCTTTACAACCCTTTAACAAGAGGAATGGTAACACCCAATTGTCAATTCATCATAAATATCTAAGCAGAAAACAGAGGAATGGGACAAAACAAGAGTTATCAGAAAAGATTGTTGTTTTATGGTTATGGGGCATAGAAACATAGAAGGATGGCAGAAAAAGACCACATGACCCATCTAGTCTGCCCTTTTATGTTTCCCTTTTTATTTCTAGCTTAGGATATATATATATATATATATATATATATATATATATATATATATATATGTTTTACTAAAACAGACACATCAGAAGTGCTAACAGGTCACCTTTAAAAGGTTTGTCCTGGATTAGAAAAACATGGCTGCTTTCTTCCAAAAGCCGGTACCACATCCGTCCTCAAGTTGAGTGACATTACAAATCAATCCTATTACCTTCTATGGAGCTGAGTTACCAGACACAACCCATGGGTAGGTGTGGAGATGTTTCTGGAGAAGAAGCCATGTTTATAGACTCCTGGACAACCCCTTTTAAAAATCATAACCTTAACTAAAGATAGGCTATCAATCAGTGGAGAGTCTAACTGTTAGACCACCAAAGACCAGCACGTAGCACGCTGCTTTCATTGTAAACAGAGGCATAGCACGGTACATATAAGTGTGGCTGTGTCTGGTGCCGAACCCCAGTCTCATTCACTTAAAGAGAACCAGTCACCACAGAATGTAATGCAATGTGCATGTTATAGAGCAGGAGAAACTAAGCAGATTACGATATAGTTTTCTGGGAAAAGATTCAGCAAAACCTGTAATTTATATATTTCAGTCTTTATACTTTGCTCTTTCTGAGCTCAGTTGTATGCAGGAGCTGTCTTATCAGTGACTGACAGTTATCTCTGTATACACAATTACGCAGAGAATGCTATCAATTTCTGATAATGGTTTTAAAACTTTACACACAAAACTATATATAAATCTGTCCAGTTTCTTCTGCTCTATAACATGATGCTGGCAGACTGCACTGCATTTTGTGGTGACATGTTCTCTTTAAATCAGACCGAGCTGCAGTGCAAGGCACACTGCTAAAACCCCTGCATTCTAAAGATCAGACATTGATGACCTATCCTAGGTTCTGGACAAACTCTTTAAACATTCATGAATGTGCCATTATTAGATATAACAGACTAGAAGCATGTTAGATATCTGGAAGGTAAAGTTAGATATTTATCAAAATACTTATTTACCATAGGTCTTTATGTTACACTGTTAGGGGACATTCAGACGACAGATTTCACAGCAGAATTCTGGAGCAGATAGCCGCAGCGAAATTCCGCCAGAAATTCATTTCAATGGAAAGCATCGCTGAGGATTGCGGAGTGGTGGCTTAAGGCCTAGGCTCACCGAGAAGGGCTATATCAGAGCTGCCTCCGATTGAGATGTATGGGAGGCATAAAGGACACTGCCGCCGGTGGCTTTTAGCGTGGCTGTCCACACCAGAATTCAATTGTAAAATCTGTTGTGTGAATGTTCACTTATATAAAATAAGATAAGTGCTGTTTCTATATTGTGTTAGTAAATATTCAGAATTCCAGTAAGTGTGTATAGGGTCCGTTAGTGTCAAGCTTCAAAACCTGCCTGTTTCCATAAGTTCCATAATGCAGCACAGTACCAGACTCGGACCATTCGGGATGAGCTTCTAGTTCCTTCTGGCACTGAGCTATGAGAAGTGCATATAACTCCATGCCCAGCTCCTTGCCTGCATTTGAATGATACTGCATGCAGCGGCCCTTTGACTTTCCTCCAAGTGTAGCCTGAGGAACAATGAGTACATCTCCTGGGAGTTCTGTGATGGACACGTGTTTTCCAGAATCAGATTCACTCAGTTTCACATTTAGTAGAGAACTCACTGCAAAAAAAAGAATGCCATGCCTGAACAACTTCTTTATCTAGACCTGCATTACAAATGAAAATTTACAACTGCATACACATTAGGGAATATTCATTAAGACTAGTGGTTCAGACACCGGTCTTAAAGGGAATTGGGCACCAGGCATCTGCCTCTTAATGAATTAGGCACATCTCACTCCAGTAAAGTGAGAACAGTGTCCCTCAATGACAATATAAGGGCTAGAGCTTGGCCTTCAAATAGCTCCAGGCTCCATGCTCTAGCTAATGTACATGCCATTGGTGCAACCTATGCAGCTTCACACAGACTTTCTAGACAAGGGGTGGTATATCACTCTATAAAAAAGGACAAAAACAAGAAGGAGGGAGAAAGTATCAGGTCTGGAAACTAGGGAGAGGAACGGGTCACCGCCTAATAAAATCCTAACCCTAGCCCTGACTGCTAACCAAATGAACAGACCTCAGACGTAGGACTGTTCATTCACAGGAACCTAACGCCTGGCTCACCCTGTAAGGCACTGGGGATAGTGACTGGGCCACAGACAACCTGTTCTTTCCCAGCTGAAGGAACAGGAGTCTACCTCAGTCCTAATACCAAAAGACCGGGGAAACAACACAATACAAATATAAAGGAACGAAACACTTAACTTCTGCAGTAAGATGGACGAGCAGGAAAACCAGAGACAACACACCAGCTCTTCCACAACAAACTAAAGCTATACACCGCCAGGAGTGATGGGTGTAGCTAGACTAAATAGGGTAATAATAATGCTGCACCTGAGACTAGAGGTGTGGTCATTATCATCAACAACACTGAAAAAAGTGGAACCAAAAGAGACTGTCAGATGACATCACGTGCAGCCAGTGTCTCAGATCTTCTAACCCCCGTCACGTGAGGGACCGTGACACTACAGGACCCAGAAAGATTATCAAAATTATGGTTATTTAGTTTAGAAAAAACTGACAACTGAGGGGAGATCTAATAACTATGTATAAATATATCAGGGGTCAGTACAGAGATCACTCCTATCATCTATTTATCCCCAGGACTGTGACGAGGGGACATCCTCTGCGTCTGGAGGAAAGAAGGTTTGTACACAAACATAGAAGAGGATTCTTTACGGTAAGAGCAGTGAGACTATGGAACTCTCTGCCTGAGGAGGTGGTGATGGTGAGTACAATAAAGGAATTCAAGAGGGGACTGGATTTATTTCTGGAGTGTAATAATATTACAGGTTATAGCTACTAGAGAGGGGTCGTTGATCCAGGGAGTTATTCTGATTGCCTGATTGGAGTCGGGAAGGAATTTTTTTCCCCTGGGAGGAAAATTGGCTCTACCTCACAGTTTTTTTTTGCCTTCCTCTGGATCAACTTGCAGGATAACAGGCTGAACTGGATGGACAGGTGTTTTTTTTCGGCTTTATAAACTATGTTACTACGTTACTATGTATTTAAGCCCCTATCACCCGAGCGTGACGGATTAGGTCCAGATGCGTTCAGGAAAACTCGCACCATTTTGCAAGCAAGTTCAGTCAGTTTTATCTGCGATTGCGTTCAGTTTTTTCCATGCGGGTGTAATGCGTTTTGATGTGTTTTTCACGTGCGTCATAAAAAACTGAAAGTTTACAAACAACATCTCTTAGCAACCATCAGTGAAAAACGCATTGCATCTGCACTTGCTCCTGGATGCAATGCATTGTTCACTGAAGCCCCATTCATGTCTATGGGGCCAGGGCTGCGTGAAAAATGCAAAATATAGAACATGCTGCGATTTTCACGCAACGCAGAAGTGATGAGTGAAAAAAAGCGCTCATTTACACAGACCCATTGAAATGAATGGCGGAAAACTCGCTCGTGTGAAAGAGGTCTTAGAGCTTGGCCTGTAAATGGAACAGTTATCTTCTATCCAGTGGATACAGGATAACTTGTTCTAACCAGAATACCACCTTTGTTTCTAAATATTGTTATGGCGTCCTCTGCTGCTGCTTTGATTCCCTCCCTGAACTCCACCTAATGTTTTGAATGAAGGCTGCCTGTACAAGAAGCGGCCCGACAGCGGAGTCCGCATGCGGCTCACCGCTAATTGCCGTGCTGCACCTGTATAAGATATTTGAAATAAATAGCATGAAGAAGCTCCAGCTGGCAAGTTCAGGTGCGGCCTGACAATTAGCAGTGAGGCCGCGCCGTGTATAAATTGAAAACTTGCTGCACTTTCCAGGATCTAACTGAGCAATTTGTGGGAAAAGCCCTTTGCAGTCATTAACCTAGTTCATAGCATGGTATTAGCCTGCAAACTGTTCTCAAAGTCTAAATGATATTTCTTGTACCTGTATTATGTTAGTAATAATAGACGAGCAAACGTCTCTCTAAGCATTGTACTGCTGAAATGAATGTGCCGTTAGGGTAGGACATAAACAAGTCACTGCCCTTGTTACTTCTGATGGCAAGAATAATGGCACTAAAGCAAGCTGCAGACAGATTCTAAAAGATGATGTATGATTTTGGAAATTGATTGCATAAACCTATAGGCTGTGTGGCTTATACAGAAAAAAGGCTACATATATACATGGTAACTTACCCATTTTTGGAATTAAATCTTTTGTTGATCCTTTAAAAAAGCAGACATACACAACCATACCCCTTTGTACCTAAAAGGAAGCAGGCATATATAGTTATGTGCATTAGTTGCATGTTATGTAACCAAATTACCCCCAATTTCTAGTATTTCCAATTAAACTTATTGTCTATATTTGTAGTTCATCCAGAACCACAGCGTCAACATACACTAGTTATAGCAAAAGGAAGAAAAAAATCTAGACTCGAAATACATAAGGGTCATTTTATTGTCCAAACTGTATAGAATATGCTCCCACAGAAACTGGTAATGAAAAACATGACTTAAAGGAATTGTCTGGGACTTAAATATTGATGACCTATGCTCAAGATATTTCACCAATATCTAAATAGTGGCACCCCTGACGACTAGCTGTTGAAAGTGGCCATGGCTCTTGGGTGCTGCAGTCCCTTCAAACACCTGCTGAGTGAGGGTGCCAGGAATCTGATAATGATGGCCTATCCTAAGAATAGCTCATCAATATTGAATTCTTGGAAACCCCTTTTAATAGATGCCACCAATGTTTGAGATGATATAATCCCTTTAAAAAGTGTGCAACCCACAAACTAAGAAACTCACTTCCACCCATTCAGCATCAGAGTCTTCATCCTGGGGTTTAACCTGCAACCTGGCGTGTAAACACTGCTGAAGCACCACCCGGGCCGCAACCTCTCTGTCTATTGTCGCCATCTGTAACAATATTTAAAGCAAGAAAAAGAACCACAGAAGTCAATGACTTGCCATGTACTGTCGTTAAAACCCTGTATAGTGTTGCATCATCCAATAGTTCTAGCACAGTATGCTGAAAGTGTACATATCCTCTTTTTAATTAAGCCCCCTAGCATGTGGTACCTAATGAAAGAATTCTACTCACCTGCTCCCTGCCGCTCTAATGTCCTGGCTCCATTCGGAAATCTTCCGGGTCCCGGTTTACTACCAGCCAGGGTAGAGAAAAGGTTATGTGCACCGCTGCAGCAATAACTGACCTGAGCGGTGACATGTCCCCAAGTGGCATGTCACTGGGCAAGAACCTTGAAGATAGTATATTGATGAAATACTGCCTGTACCACGAGCCACACCGGAAAGGCAGCGGGAGATTAGGGAGGTTAACAAGTGGCTCAAGAACTGGTGTAGGAAGGAGGGGTTGGGGTTCCTGGAGAACTGGGCCGACTTCTCTGTCAGCTATAGGCTCTATTGTAGGGATACATATCATTAGGATGTATAATTGTTGCAGGTCCCAGAGGTGGGACCTGCACCTATCTCTAGAAGGGGCTTCCAAAGTGAATGAGTGCGCACCGCACAAGCAGGGCCCCCCTCCATCACTTCTATGGGGGTAACGAAAGTAGCTGAGCACGGGCTCTGCTATTTCCAGGATTACCATAGAGATGAGTGGAGAGATGGCTGGGCTTGCAAGGGGTGCTCTCCATTCATTTCTGTAGGAGTTACGGAAATAGCCATGTTTGGTCGCTCAGCTCTTTTCGGAACTCCTGCAGAAGTGAACGAAGAGCACGCCGTGCATGTGTGGTACCCTCTCCTTCGCCTCAGGGCCTCGTTTTAGAGACAGGTGCGTGTCCCAGAGGTGGGACCCGTATCTGTCAGACATTGGTGGCTTATATAAGCGATATGCCACTAAAGTGTGAGATGGACCAACCCCTTTAAACTCCCCTCCGCTCTGTCCTCTTCACCAGGCTGCAGCAGTGACATTCTGCAGAGCGCACGACTACTGGCCTTGTGGCTGCTGAGGCCAATCACCCCTGCACCTAAAACATTACATAATGGCTGCAGCAGTGCTGGATTAGACTCTGCTAAATAGCCCTAAAACAAGCTAAACCGAAAATGAGCCCTACGCCCACCCCATTATTTCTATACATTGCTGTACTGGAAAAACCTGTGGCTATCCAGCTGCAGTAGAACTACAACTCTCAGCATGCGCTGACAGGAGGAGAGCCAACAGTTGCACATTATTTAACAATACATAAAACTTAGTGATGATTCTACAAATGCAAAATATAATGTATAACCAGCAACGTAAACGTTGTATAGAGGATCCGCCGCAGGGGAACAGCTCTACCTGTCATCTACCAGCAGCCTGCAGTCATCACCATGTCCTGTCCACTTCCGGCTACAGTCCGTGCAGGACGAGAGAGAGGCGTGGAACGCACACTTCCGCCATCTCTCACTGTTCTAAGGAGAAAACCACGTTGCTAGGTAACAGTAATGGCGGCCACCAGGGGCCTAGTAGGCCTCGGGCTGAATGCTTTGCGGGCCAGGACGTTTCTGCAGTGTGGACGGCGAGATTCTCTGCCCGCGGTCTCCTTCAGCTCGGTGGGTGTCCACGAGAGGCCTTGTAATGTTGTTTCTGGGGGGGGGTTCTCCCTGCTTCACTGGGTATCTTCTCCTGTAATACATGTGTAGCAATGGAATAACTGATACTGGCACTCAGAAGTAAGCAACAGTGTAATAAGTATAGAGGTGGGGCCATACACAGGGGATAATAGCAAGCCCAGTGCACAGCTCATTTACACTGGTATATGCTGGGAAAGCTTTGTGAATATGTCCAAGCTATCCATAGGCTCCCACTTACCCCATGGAGGACAAAAAAAACGTGTCCTTTTGGCCTCCTTCGGGCTTTTTTTTTCCTGTATAAAAAGATGCAGCAGACTGCATTTTCCTGAGCATACAAAAATAAAACCCTCCAGCAGTGCCTGTGCGTCTCTTGCCAGCTGCGGGTAAGGGTACTTTCACACTTGCGTTGGTGCGGCTCCGTCTGTTATTTGCACAGACGGATCCACACCTATAATGCAAACGTTTGTATCCGTTCAGAACGGATCCGTTTGCATTAGTTAAAAAAAAAATGACAAAGTCCAAAACGGATCCGTTTTGAATTACATTCAGGGCCGGTGCAAGGATTTTTGCCAGCACAAGCGAAGCTACATTTTGGCGCCCCCTTCCCCCCCCCATGATTACATCATGAAAGTGATTTAAAAAAAAAAAAAATTCATTTTGGAGCCCCCCCCTTCTATGCGCCCTAAGGCAGCCGCTTGGTCTGCCTTATTATAGCACCGGCCCTGATTACATTGAAAGTCAATGGGGAACGGATCCATTTTCACATGCACCCTATTGTGTCATTGAAAATGGATCCGTCCCCATTGACTTACATTGTAATTCAAAACGGATCCGTTAGGCTCCGCCTCTTTAGATGGACACCAAAATGCTGCATGCTGCGTTTTGGTGTCCGTCTCCAAAACAGAATAGAGGAGGAACGGAGCCGAACTAATGCATTCTGAACGGATCCTTATCCATTCAGAATGCATTGGGGCTGAACTGATCCGTTTTGGACCGTTATTGAGAGCCCTGAAACGGATTTCACAAACGGAATCCAAAACGCTAGTGTGAAAGTACCCTTAGGCCTCTTTCACACTTGCGTTCTGAGGATCCGGCTGGCACTTCCGTCCCACCGGATCCGTCAGAACGCATGTCGCCTGAAAGCATTAGAAGACTGATCAGTCTTCAAAATGCTTTCAGGTTACTATGGCAGCCAGGATGCTATTAAAGTCCTGGTTGCCATAGTAGTAGTGGGGTGCGGTATACTTACTATCCGTGCGGCTCCCGGGGCGCTCCAGAATGACGTCAGAGCGCCCCATGCGCATGGATCACGTGATCCATGCGTGTAGGGTGCCCTGACGTCACTCTGGAGCGCCCCGGGAGCCGCACGGACTGTAAGTATACTGCTCCCCCGCTCCCCACTACACTTTACCATGGCAGCCGGGACTTTAGCGTCCTGGCTGCCATGGTAACCATTCAAAAAAAGCTAAATGTCGGATCCGGCGATGCGCCGAAACGACGTTCAGCTTAAGGCCGGATCCCGATTAATGCCTTTCAATGGGCATTAATTCCGGATCCGGCCTTGCAGCAAGTGTTTAAGATTTTTGGCCGGAGCAAAAAGCGCAGCATGCTGCAGTATTTTCTCCGGCCAAACAACGTTCTGGTCCTGAACTGAAGACATCCTGATGCATCCTGAACGGATTTCTCTCTATTCAGAAAGCATGGGGATTATCCTGATCAGGATTTTTCCGGCATAGAGACCCGACGACGGATCTCTATGCCGGAAAACAAAAACGCTAGTGTGAAAGAGCCCTAAGCTGATGAACTCTTTTGAAGATTAATTTGTTTTCCTAAGTAGGAGATGGCAGATACATGCCACTAGATGGCTACCCAGTGGCATATGCTGGCGATTACTGCTGATGAATGCATAGGTGTGAACAGAGCCTATATCTGAATATGCGGTGTACTATTGGGGTCATTTATTAAACTGGTGTAAGGTAGAACTGGCTCAGTTGCCCAGAGCAACCAGTCAGAATCCACCTTTCATTTTTGACAGTTCCTTTGGAAAATTAAAGGTGGAATCTGATTTGTTGCTATGGGCCAGGGATGAGCAAATCGACTTCGGATGAAACATCTGAAGTCGATTCGCATAAAACTTCGTTTCAGTACTGTACAGAGCGAGCGCTCCGTACAGTATTAGAATGTATTGGCTCCGATGAGCCGAAGTTATTACTTTGTGATGTCTCGCAAGACTTTGCATAATAACTACAGAAATTGATTTATACTGTAAAAAACCATTTCCCAGACTAAGATTAAGGGAGTAGAGTTAGATTAACCCTTTGCAGTTGCACCCAGCCGTCGTGCTGGGACACTGCATACATGGGCAGTTATTAACAATGTAAAGAGAAGCTTTTACCAATTCTGACCATGCTACACTGCCTGGCAGCACTAGCTTGGGACTAGGGAGAGCAGGACAAACGTACCTTTTGTGGAGCTTTTATTATCAGGAATAGTGTAAATATGAACTTTTATTCTGCCATGTTCTGCTCTCTCAAGTGCGCTGGCAGTGGAGCTTCACTATGACGTGGTCTCTCCATTGACCTGCTTCACAGCCTTACCCCTCTGCTCTGAATGACAGCTCTAGTGGTCTCCTGGTTGGATGCTACAGCTGTCACTTAGAGCAGAAGGGATGGGCTCAGTGCAGAGATCACTTAAAGTGGCATTTATCATGTAGAAGAAGTTAATACAAGGCACTTACTAATGTATTGTGATTGTCCATATCGCCTCCTTTGCTTGGTGGACTTATTTCCCATCACATTATACACTGCTCGTTTCCATGGTTACAGACCACCCTGCAATCCATCAGCGGTGGTCGTGCTTGCACACTATAGGAAAAAACATCAGCCTCTCTGGTGGCCGGGACAATGGGAGTGGACATGGGCTAGTGATTTTTCCTATATTGTGCAAGCACGACCACCACTGATGGATTGCAGGGTGGTCATAACCATGGAAACGAGCAGTGTATAATGTGATTTAAAAATGAATCCAGCCAGCAAAGGAGGCAACATGGACAATCACACTACATTAGTAAGTGCCTTGTATTAACTTTCTCTACATAATAAATGCCACTTACTGAAGTGAGACAACACTTTTAAACAGTGCACTTCCTGCAGCAGAATCTGGCAAAACTTCATATTCACACATCTCCTGATGATAAAAACTCCCCCCAAAAAAAGCATGTTTGTATTGCTCTCTTCAGCCCAAGCTTAGTGCCGTCAGCAGTTTAGCATGGTCAAAACTGCTGACAGACTCCCTTTAAATAGCATAAACTATTTATTGGCCACAGGCTTATTATTTACACTTTGGCCTCTTTCACGCGGGCGAGTTTTCTGCGCGGGTGCAATGCGTGACGTGAACACATAGCATCCGCACTGAATCCGGACCCATTCACTTCAATGTGTCTTTGTACATGAGCGTTTTTTTTCACGCATCACTTCTGCGTTGCGTGAAAAAGGCAGCATGTTCTATATACTGGGTTTTTCACGCAGCTCTGGCCCCATAGAAGTGAATGGGGCTGCGTGAAAAACGCATTGTATCCGGAAGCAAGTGCGGGTGCGATGTGTTTTTCACTGATAGTTGCCAGATGTTGTTTGTAAACCTTCATTTTTTTTATCACGTGCGTGAAAAACGCATCAAAACGCATTGCACCCGCGTGGAAAAAACAATGCAATCGCAGGCAAAACTGAATGGCTTTGCCTGGGAAATCGCACAGTTTTCACTGAACGCATCCGGACACGCTCGTGTGAAAGAGGCCTTTAAATTACTTTTAAATTCTCTTTTTAAGGCAGCTGGATCTCATGAAGAAAAGTTGAAAAATAGGCAGTCCGAGATGATGTCACGTGGTTTGCCAAAGCGGAAGCCAATTCCTGGTGTGAAGCATGTCTTGGTGGTTGCATCTGGCAAAGGAGGTGTGGGCAAATCAACCACTGCAGGTATGGTGGGCACATAAACATTACTATGCATCAGGGCAGTGGCACTATGATTATGGCTGAGGCGATCAACCAAGTGGAACTGCAGTCAGCCATACTGTGCATTTCCCTTCCAGCAGCTCCTGTAGAAACTGTCCACGTAATATAGTAATAGTCTAGGTCCGCCAGAGCTGCTCTTTGTTAGTGGCTCTGATGGGGAAGCATATAGAATATGGGCATTTGGAAGGGGTTATCTTGGCCAGGTTTTGTTTCAGGAGTACAGTCAGATAGGTGGAGGAGTTGCACAAACTGTGCCGCAACAAACTGGTACAACATTTATAATGAAGACTATTTAGACAGTTGCCAATTTTCTATTTATGAAGGGAATAAACAATAAAAATAATCATTGAAATGCTGTCCAGAGCCTTTAGGCCTTGAGATAGCTGGCTGCATAAGCTGGATGCTTAGTTAGGTATATGGGACTCAGCTTCTGACAGATACTTATTTCCCGTGGAAACAGAATAAATCCGATCCCTCTTTCCCTTCCTGATCATCTTTCATAGGGGACAGTTAGGAAGCCCCCATAGACATGGCCTGCTGAGAGTGGCCAACCTGTAGCTCAGGTATATCACAAGCATTAAACAAATGCACAGTCTCTTAGCATGTACCTTTAGAGTCGGTAGAAATGTACCTGCTCCGGCATTAAGTATTATATATTGTTAATATAAATGCACAGCATGTTACATAATTACTTTCATAGGAATTCAGGATAGTTTAGACATTTTAATCATATAAATATGTTATGTTCTATCTAGCTGAGGTCACCTCTCATTTGTTTTCTCCTGGAGGCCTCTTGCACACGAGTGGGTCCGAGGCCGTATTGCGGCCTGCAAGCGGCGGGTCTGCAATACACAGACACCGGCCCACGTGCACTTCGGACCCATTCACGGAGATGCGGAACGGAAGCATGGATCGGAACCACTGCGGAGTGCTTCCGTGGTGTTTCTGTCCGTGCCTCCGCACCGCAAAAAAATTGAACTTGTTCTATTTTTTTGCAGTGCGGACGGATCACGGACCTATTCAAGTTGAATGAGTCTCAATCCGTCCCAGCCACTGCACAGACTTTGCCCGTGCATTGGGGACCGGAAATTGTGGTTCCCAATGCACTGAACGGACCCACAATGGCCGTGTGCAAGAGGCCTAAGACGGTATCCTCATGCTATCCACATACTCGGTAGTGAAGGTCTCCTATAAAAAAAAAAAACAACAACTCTTTTGTTTCCATTTACTGAATACATATTGTGCATATTCACAAATTTAGAAAAGTTTTATGTTCAGAAATTGTATTAAAATACTGCATAGTTTATGTTCTACCTAAATACAGAATTCTGATTATTTGTTATTAATAATTATTATACGTGAGCCATTGGATTGCCGACTCCACAGACCTGGTATCTAATATGAATCTTTACTGCTGGCATCATTATACACACATTTGCTTTTCAACAGTGAATCTGGCGTTGGGAATTGCAGCAAGAGATGATGTAAGTAAATATCCAACACATGCAGGGTGATCCACAACTGCTGAAGACTGGGAAATGGTAGAGCACTTGTAATGCTCTACTATGTAGTGGAATTCTTTTTAGATTAGATGTCAGATTAGCAGGTAATCCACCTGAGATTTGGGAGTGAGTCCTTGGTTCTATATGCTCCTCCAACACAGCATGCTACAGATGTATTAATAAATAGTACGCTGTGTCCAAGAGGCATCTTGAGGCCTATATACTGTGAACCCACCAGTATTTGTGTATGTATTATTTACATATACTTATGTTAATGTAAAAAGCCCAGTCATGGAGATGCCAGATAACCAGAATTGTATTGTACTATATACAACATTGTATAGATGCCCCGATGAATGTCTTAAAGTGCAATTTACATCTGCAGTTGCTGCTTTTCTAGCCTCTTTAAGGTTCAGTATCTACGATAATGATATTATGGTTGTATACTATAAATCATGAGATGAAACTGTTATCTATTAATCAAGGTAAAAGGAGTGGGTCTTCTGGATGCTGATGTGTATGGACCATCTATTCCACGAATGATGAATCTGAAAGGAAATCCAACGTTGTCCGACAGTAAGTGAAACCACTTCCCATACACAGTATGGATTGTTTAGACTGTGCCTAGGTTAGTAATCTGTGATTTACATACACCAGGGGGATACATGTTGGTCTCTAAACTGTATTGTTACTGTCCTCACGCTGTACCTTTAATAGGTTGCACACTGGATGATTGTAGCCTCGGGAAACTTGGATGTAATCCATTTAAATAGTGGGTACAGTGGTCCCTCAAGATACAATATTAATTGGTTCCAGGACGGCCATTGTTTGTTGAAACCATTGTAAGTTGAGGAATTGGTTCCAAAGCCCCAAAATGTCATCAAAATAAGTGAAAATGAAGATTTAAGTAAAATAAGCAGATAACTAAGACAGATAAAACATGTCCTTACATACAATAGCTGCTAACTAGCAACTAATACAACTATTTTACCAGAGTAGCCTCCTTGATTGGTTGGATCTGGGGCTGAGACATTGTATTGTGAGTCTAGTTTCAACTTACGATGGGTCAGAAAAGACCACCGTATGCTGAAAATATTGCATCTTGAGGCCATTGTATCTTGAGGGATCACTGTACATGGTTTAGAAATGTTGAGAAACATTTGACTATAGGACAGTGAAAAACATCTGAAAACTATGTATTCTGTGTTTACAGGGAACTTCATGATTCCTCTTGTCAACTATGGAATTCAGTGGTAAGGCATTATATGCAATACAAATGTTTCTGTCAGCTTTGGAAAATTGGACCTACGCTTTCAACAATCTTTGCACAAATCAATATAGGAATATAAGAGACTTTGTAATATATCTCATCACAGAAAATGCCTTTTTATCCGCTTATGAGGCTCTTTTCCTTCTCCCCGTACTAAAGTGGTCATTCACTCTGAATTCTCTGCTAAAACACACGTGTTGTCCATAGACATCTATTGAGAAGGGAAAGGAGGAAGAGGAGCAGTATGAGAGAAAATCAGAGCAACAGACCCTGCTGCAGTTAATAGTAAGCTTTGCAAACCACCTAGCGGCTTAGCTCCTTTAAATGGAGCTAAACGGCAAGTGGACACCGCTGCGAGAAGTCCTATGAACTGCAACGCTGCTTAGCATTGAGGAAAATTGGGAGGCAGGCACCACGTGGCCACCAGTCTCATTTTGGCACTGTGTCCATACCAAAACTCCTCCTGCAAATTATGTCACACAACACTAGAAAATCCTACTTTCACACTAGCTCCCGTTACTGATAATACAACCATCTGCATCTGTTCAGAACGGATCCGGTTGTATTATCTTTAACATAGCCAAGATGATCCGTCATGAACTCCATTGAAAGTCAATGGGTGACGGATTTGTTTTCTATTGTGTCAGAGAAAACAGATCCATCCCCATTGACTTGTATTTGGGGGTCATGCCGGATCCGTCTTGCTCTGCATCCCAGGCTGGAAAGCAAACTACAACATGCTGCGGTTTGCTCTCCGGTATGGAAATGCAACTAAACGGAACGGAATGCATTATGGAGCACTCCGTTCTGCTCAGTTTAGTTTTGTCCCCATTGACAATAAATGCGGACAAAACTGAAGCCCCTGTGATGGATCTCAATACCGGAAACCTAAAACGCTAGTGTGAAAGTAGCCTTACTCTATAAACATATCCATAATCCTCAATGTGCCTTTTTTTGCTCAGACAACTACACCTTTCAATACAAAGGGATACCTAAATTTACAAATCCTCATGGTATAGTTTTGTATTTTGTTTTTTTGGGTTTTTTTTTTGGGGGGGAGGGGAGGCGCAACTTATACAATTCTGTAATATGCAGTTGCATATGTTAGGAGTATATTTTATACACTTTAGGAAGGCACAAGGGACCATTGATGATGGTAGATATGTGTCACCCTGGTTCCTGGCCTCGGTGAAGTAGGAGCCAGTAATTTCAGATGTGTCAGCGGCAGCAGGTGGTTGACACTTATTTAGTATAGCTGATCCAGGACGGCCCCTCCTGGGAGTAGTCCTAGTGCTGGGTGGGTGACGACTCCCCACCTTCCAGGCCAGGTTTTGACTGGCCTAGAAAAAACAGCCAGCGGTGTCAGGTGAATACCTCTGACTGTGGAGTACTGTGTTGGATCAGAGTCTGAGCTGGAGTTGCTGTGCCTGAAAGACTGAGGACAAGGAGAGGTCCACATACACCCCGTGGGATTACGGTCCTGTTCAATATCATACCTTTGTGATACTATAGATATGGGACTTTGTTTCTTTAACGCCGGCTGGAGCAAGCCGGTCACTGACATTTACTGCCCTATTGTTTTGTCAGGAATAAAAGACAACCGTTGCTTTGCTTTCACGGCTATGATGCTGCCGTGCTCTTATCTGAAGGCTACCATTGGGGCACATCCCTACAACACACAGAGCTAAAACAAACTTTGCAGAGACAATAAGCCATCAAGAATGTCTAGAACTAAGGGTCCAAGATGAAAAAGCATGGAATGACCTAACACAGGAGGATATCCATTAACTGTAGGAACGTTACCATGCCAGAGTAGCAGTCTGTATCGCACCAAGGGGGGTACCACCCAGTATTAACCAATTGGATACCATCGCCGTACATGTACTGCACCCTGAGGCCCCTGCAGTACACTTGTATTCACCAATGTGTCGGATTAACTCCTTGTATGCCACAATCGACACTGACTGCGGCATGCACAGGGTTTGTGGAGGGTACACTTGCCCTCTCCAACTCCATCTAGTCCCCGTGCTGGGGTGATGGGGACCTGATGGCTGGTATGGCAGCTCAATGCCTTCCATAGGAATTGGAGCCTGCCAGCTACGGAAGCCTATGAGGCTAGCCCCCAGGTTGGGTCTCAAAGGCACACTGTCAGTGTAATGCCGATAATTCAGTAGATTACAATACACAATGTTATATGAAATGGTGACATTAGAAAGCATAACTTGTTCCTCAAAAAACAAGCCCTTATATGGATATGTGAACAAAAAAATAAAAAAGTTATGGCTCCAGAAAGACAGGGAAGAAAAATCGAAACGCAAAAACAAAAAACCCTCTGGTATCCAAAGGGTTACGTTGAAAAGTGGCTCTGTACTGAAGGGGTTAATATGACCCTGCTTCCACATATATCCTGCTGCAGAACCCTAAAATAAAGAGTGCCACAGCTTAGTTGTGTGATCATTGACCAAGCACCACTAGCAGTTTATACTTTGTCAATCTCCTAGTTTTCCAGGTGCCTCTTTTTCATTTTCCAGTAGTGTATACTACATGATCACTTCTGCATGCATCATCTATGCGTGTGTTACAGGATGACACAAAAAGAAACTGGAATACAACAAACAAAATGCCTCAAATAAGTCATCTGTTACTTACATTGTTGTATGCCATAAAAACAAGATCTGAGGCTTGCACAATTTTCAGTCATGTTCTGTGTGCCTTGTATGACAGATTATGAAAAAAAGATGCAAAAAATGAGTTGAAAAGCAAATTTTTGTTGCAAATTCAGAATGAACTATTGCTGTTTTTCCATTGCCCACCTGCTTGGCAGAGCTAGTGCTAACTTTACACGCCAAGGGGGGCACAGTGACCTGTCACCTCTGCAGCACAGCCCATATGACTATTGGTGAGCAGTGCACAGCAGTATTATAACAGGGGCACAAGCAATATAGTAGAGTGCCACTGGATTACTCAGTTTAACTTTAGTGACAGGTTCCCTTGATAAGTCCATCTCACAGTGTACCAGATCACAGCATGTTTCATTAGACGTACATGTAGTCATATCCAGTTCAGGGCTGGGATATACCCTGGGTTCACACCTGAGCATTTTACAGCGCGTTCAAACGCGCTGTAAAACGCTCAACAGATTAAAACCAATGCATCCCTATGGGAGTGGTTCACACTTGAGCGTTTTACAGCGCGTTTGAACGCGCTGTAAAACGCCCAACGCATAAACAAGTACTTGAGCTTCTTTTGGGGCGTTTGACGCGCGTTTTGTGATTGACACCACAGTAGTCAATCACAAGAACGCGCGTTTTACGCGCGTTTCCTATTTGCAAAAACGCGCTGAAATACGCGCGACAAAAATGCGCGTAAAACGCGCGTTTTTAGAACGCTCCGGTCTGAACCCAGGGATAACCTAATCTCTCCAGCTGATTGCTCTATATACAGGTTCAATACCTTGGAATGATAATGTAGAAAAATCATCCTTAGGATTCATTCACACGTCCGTGTTGCATCAGTTTTTTGCGGATCCATAGTAACAATTTCTATTATTGTCCAAAAAACGGAGAAGAATAGAACATGTTTTATCCTTAGGGTCTATGCACACGTCCGCAAAATGGATCTGGATCCGTTCCGCAACGTTGTGGAACGCATCCGGACCCATTCGTTTTCAATGGGGCCGCAAAAGATGCAGATAGCACACAGTGTGCTGTCCACATCCTCACTTCTGTTCCGCATCCGCCAAAAAATAGAACATGTCCTATCCTTGTCCGCAGACACGGACAAGAATAGCCATTTCTATCATAGTGCCAGCCATGTGCGGATCCGCAAAACACCCTTATTGCGGGACTGTGGGACGGACATACAGATCTGGACAGCACACACAGTTCTGTCCACATTTTTTTGCGGACCCATTGAAATGAATAGGTCCGCATTTAATCCGCAGAAAATAAGGCTCGGATGCAGATCAAAAATATGGTTGTGTGAATGGTGCCTTATGTGTATCCCTAAAATGTCTGGATAAAATGGAAACATTTGTTCCCTCAGAGTTTTATGTTCTTTGAGGATTTGTAGTATGACCCATGTACAGTGCCCTACGTACGTTATAATTTGCTAAGTAAACCATGTGCAGTATTGCAGTATTGCTCTTGGCAGTTGATGGATGGAGTTGAGCACTTGTGCCACCTCAGCAATGTTACTGAAGTGGATGGAGAAATAAAGAAAAGCGCAATATTTTTTTTAATAACTCCGTGCCTAAACTAATTACACGCAGTTACAAAAGTTGTCAGATGCTGATTTGAAAAATGCAGAATATTTTTCGTGGGGCAATCCCTTTATTAAACTGATAAAAAGGATTTCCACCCAAAGCATAACATTGGCTGTGTTTTAGTAAAGATGAGCTTGCTGGCTGTTACAGATTATGTTGTATTTGCTTGCACAGCGTTTTCCAAGAACATGTTTGTCCTCAAAAGGTGAAGATACGTTAAAGCGGTTGTCTTACTTCAGCAAATAGCATTTATCATGTGGAGAAAGTTAATACAAGGCACTTACTAATGTATTGTGATTGTCCATATTGCCTCCTTTGCTGGCTGGATTCATTTTTCCATCACATTATACACTGCTCGTTTCCAGGGATTATGTCCTTTCCTGCAATCCATCAGCAGTGGTCGTGCTTGCACATTATAGGAAACAGTGCTGGACTCTCTAGTGGCCGGGACCATGGGAGCTCACATAGGCTGGTGTTTTTTCCTATAGTGTTTAACCTCTTAAGGACATAGGGCGTATGGGTAAGCCCTAATGTCCGAGTCCTTAAGGACACAGGGCGTACCCATACGTCCTAAATTAAATCCTGTATAAAAAAAAAAATCGCTAGAAACATGGTTCCTGCTGCGATCGTGCAGCAGGAACCATGTTCATATGCCGAGGGGGTCCTGGACCCCCCGTATTGGCGATCGCTGCAAACCGCAGGTCAATTCAGACCCGCGGTTTGCAGCGCTTTGCGATGTATCTGATCCCCGCGGTCTATGACCGCGGAAATCAGATACTTTGGAATGCCGGGAAATGTTTTTTTTTTATTCCTATAACTACCTCCCGTGTGCCCTCATTGTGATGGGTGGTGCGGGGAGGGGGGGAGGCTTGCGGGCGGTGCGGGAGGCGGTTCGGCAGGCGGTGCGGCGGGCGGGCGCGCGATCCTCTGCCCGCCCCTCCGCTCATTTTCAGGATGGCCGAGCGTGACAAGCAGAGTGTCATCACATTGCTGACACTCTGCTTGTAACGGCTGACATCCGTGCAGGCACGGATGTCAGCCTATTAACCCCTTCCATGCCGCGGTCCGTAGGGACCGCGTTATGGAAGTGGTTAAGAGGGAGGGAGCTGCTATAATACTGTACTGTATTATACAGACACCAGATCCACTGGATCTTCAAGAACCAAGTGGGTCTGGGTCCAAAAAAAATGTAAAAAAAGTGAAAAAAGGTAAAAACAAAAAAACACATTTATCACTAATAAAAAAAAGACAAAAAAAAAACCACACTACACATGTTATAAATCACCGCGTCCGTAACGACCTGATCTATAAAATGGGTTTTACTTTTCCCGTACGGTGAACGTCATAAAAAAAAACCCCCAAAAAACTATGATAAAATTGAAATTTTGCCCACCTCACTTCCCAAAAAAGTTAATAAAAGTGATCAAAAAAGTTGTATCCACACCCAAATGGTACTAATCAAACAGTCACCCCGTCCCGCAAAAAATGATACCTTACCTAAGAAAATCGCCCAAAAAATAAAAAAATGATTCTCTCAGGCTATGCAGACACTAAAACATAATTTTTTTTTTGTTTCAAAAATATGATTGTGTAAAACCTAAATAAATAAATAAAAAGTAGACATATTATGTATCACCGCGTCCGTAAGAACCTGAACTATAAAAATAACACATGACCTAACCCCTCAGGTGAACACCGCAAATTTTTTTTATAAAAAAATGAGTTAAAAGCCATTTTTTGTCACCTTACATCACAAAACGTCTAATAGCAAGCGATCAAAAAGTCATATACATTTCAAAATGGTGCCTTTAAAACCGTCATCTCATCCCGCAAAAAATTATACCCTACCTAAGAAAATCGCCCAAAAAATATAAAAACTATGGCTCTTAGGCTATGCAGACACTAAAACATGATTTTTTTTTTGTTTCAAAAATTATATGATTGTGTAAAACCTAAATAAATAAATAAAAAGTAGACATATTAGGTATCGCCACTTCCATAAGAACCTGAACTATAAAAATAACACATGAACTAACCCCTCAGTTGGACACCGCAAAAAAAAAAAATACTGTAAAAAGCAGTTTTTTGTCACCTAACATAACAAAAAGTGTGACAGCAAGCGATCAAAAAGTCATATGCACCCCAAAATAGTGCCATTAAAACCGTCATCTCATCCCGCAAAAAATGACCCCCTACCTAATACAATTGGACAAAAACTAAAAAAAAAACTGACTCAGACTATGGAGATACTAAAATAGTTTTTTGTTTGTTTAACAAAGGATATTATAGTGTAAAACCTAAATAAATTTAAAAGAGTAGACATATTAGGTATTGCCACGTCCGTAAGAATCTGCTCTATAAATATAACACATGACCTAACCCCTCAGATGAACACAGTCATAAAAATAAAATAAATACGGTCCCAAAACAGCTATTTTTTTCCAAATTTTCCATTTTAATCATTTTTTTCCAGTAACAAAGCAAGGGTTAACAGTCAAACAAAACTCTATATTTATTGCCCTGATTCTGTAGTTTACAGAAACACTCCACATGTGGTCATAAACTGCTGTATGGCCAAACAGCAGGGCGCAGAAGGAAAGGAACGCCATATGGTTTTTGGAAGGATGATTTAGACGGACTGGTTTTTTGACACTATGTCACATTTGAAGCTCCTCTGATGCACCCCTAGAGTAGAAACTGCATAAAAGTGACCCCATCTAAGAAACTACACTCCTCGAGGTATTCAAAACTGATTTTACAAACTTTATTAACCCTTTAGGTGTTCCTCAAGAGTTTATGGCAAATGGAGATGAAATTTCAGAATTTCTATTTTCTATTACCTTGTCTCACAAAAATGTATTATAGAGCAACCAAAAATCATACGTACCCTAAAAATAATACCACCAAAACTGCCACCTTATCCAGTAGTTTCCAAAATGGGGTCACTTTTTTGGAGTTTCTACTCTAGGGGTGCATCAGGGGGGCTTGAAATGGGCCATGGTGTAAATAAACCAGTCCATCAAAATTTGCCTTCCAAAAACCATATGGCGTTCCCTTCCTTCTGCGCCCTGCCGTTTGGTGATACAGCAGTTTACAACCACATATGGGGTGTTTCTGCAAACTATAGAATCAGGGCTATAAATACTGGGTTATGTTTGGCTGTTAACCCTTGCTTTGTTCCTGGAAAAAATGGATTCAAATGGAAAATTTGCCCAAAAAATCGAAATTCTGAAATTTTGTGTCCATTTGCCATGAACTCTTGTGGAACACCTAAAGGGTTAACAATGTTTGTAAAATTAGTTTTGAATACCTTGAGGGGTGTAGTTTCTAGAATGGGGTAATTTTTGGGTGGTTTCTTTTATGTAAGCCTCACAAAGTGACTTCAGACCTGAACTGGTCCTTAAAAATTGGGTTTTTGAAATTTTCTGAAAATTTTCAAGATTTGCTTCTAAACTTCAAAGCCTTGTAACGTCCCCAAAAAATAAAATGGCATTCCCAAAATGATCCAAACATGAAGAAGACATTTGGGGAAAGTAAAGTAATAACTATTTTTGGAGGTATTACTATGTATTTTAGAAGTGGAGAAATTGAAACTTGAAAATTAGCAAATTTTTCAAAATTTTGGGTAAATTTAGTATTTTTTTATACAAAAATATGAACTTTTTTGACAAAATGTTACCAGTGTCATGAAGTACAATATGTGACGAAAAAACAATCTCAGAATGGCCTGGATGAGTAAAAGCGTTTTAAAGTTATCACCACATAAAGTGACACTGGTCAGATTTGCAAAAAATGGCCTGGTCCTAAGGTGAAATAGAGCCGTGTCCTTAAGGGGTTAAGCGCGGTGATCACTGCTGGACTGCAGGGTGGTCATAACCCTTTAAATGAGCAGTGTATGATGTGATGGAAGCATGAACAATGGACACTCAGAATACATTAGTAAGTCCATTAACATTGTCTACATAAATGCCATTTGCTGAAGTGAGAGAACCCCTTTAAGTTGTATTATTAAAATGTAATTCTTCGCTCAAAACGCGTAAGCAGCTGCTGATTCTTTTAGTGCAACTTACTAATGGTTTTTTATGTTCTTTGTTCCTGTCAAAATAGAAAAACAAATTAAGTAAAAGGTTAGGTTAATGATTCATTGGATTTTATAAGTACATAATAAATTATCCCCACACCGCTGACAAAATGCCCTTAATATGGTCTTATCAGAAGCAAACAGAAATTTATTAAAATACAGCACAAAGACTGAATCATTAGCTTAACGTCTAAGCGCAAGAGCTGTTCCGCAGCTGATCCTTCTGTGCTTTTATTACAGCATGTCCATGGGTTTCCTTGTGGAAGAGAGTGCTCCAATAGTATGGAGAGGGTTGATGGTCATGTCTGCAATTGAGCGATTACTAAGACAGGTGGGTCACTGAAAATATATTGTCACTATTGCTAGGTATTGCAATTGATCTACAGATCTGTTCTAAAGTCTTCCTTGTAGTAATGTTTGTGTCTCTGAGCAGGTAGACTGGGGCCAGTTGGATTATCTGGTTATAGACATGCCACCTGGAACTGGAGATGTGCAGCTGTCAATCTCTCAGAATGTCCCTATCTCAGGTATGAGTCAAACGCAATCTAAAATGCTTATCAGTTTATGACTGCCTTAGTTTCACACACCTGTGGTGTGAATTCCAGCAGGCTGTCCCAGCAGAGAACAGCCTGCCGGAATTCACTGGATCCGGCGCTGCCAGATGCCAACGGAATGCCCGCCGGCCCCCTTAAAGGAAATCTGTCACCAGGATAATGTCTATTGAAGTAAAGCCATAGCCTCCAGCTGTTGTAAAACTGCAACTCCCATCATTAACTTCTGTAGGCGGATAGCTGTAGGCTGTCCGGGCATGCTGGGAGTTGTAGTTTTGAAACAGCTGGAGGATGGGCATCCCTGCCATAGCCTAATAGCGCTTAGTACCTTATTTCCAGATGTGCCTTTGTATCAGCAATAGATGTTTTCTAGCTTCTGAAAATCCAGTTTATTTGGTATGCAAATGAGCCAGTAAGGAGGCATTGCCATGTACAAGATTTAAATTTGATACATCAGGGCAAAGGGGGCGGGGTTATGACTTGAATGTGGTGTAGGAGTGGGTGGGCTTGGGCACTAGCAGGAGGTGTTCCCCGACACCTTCCTGCAAGAGTGACGCCCCTCTGGGCACCTTACTGGCTCATTTGCATATCAAATAAACTAGATTTTTAGGAGATAGAAAGAAAATTGCTGAAATAAAGGCACATCTGGAAATAAGTTACAACTGAATTTAAGCTATGGCTTTATTTCAGTAGCGATTATCCCGGTGACAGATTACCTTTAAGTATAATGGGGTTGGGCGGAGATCCCGCTGCATTTCGGCAGACAATGTGGAGGTTCGGCTGGACACAAACGCTGCATGTAGGGCTGCAACGATTCATCGATGTAATCGATGCAAAAATATCCTCGATGCGCGAGTGAAGAGAAGCCTCTCACCGCTCTGTGGCCTCCCTACCCAGTGCATCCTGGGAAGTGGGAAGAAGGCGCGGTCTGTCTCCTACAGACTCCATGTCAGCGCAGTGCCACAAAATGCAAGTATAGCGGGGGAGCGCCTGTGATTTTAAGGAGCTGGGGGAGTAAAGGACACTACTTGTATGGCATGGAAGGGCTGATGGTGCTGGGGGACATGGCATGGAGGGGCTGATCTGATAGCACTGGGGGAGTGGGGGTCATGGTGGATGGCATGGAGGCATTGGGGGAGAGATGGCAATGGATGGCATGGAGGCACTGGGGGAGGAGGACATGGCAATGGATGGCATGGAGGCACTGGGGTAAGGGGACATAGCAATGGATGGCATGGAGGCAATGGGGTAAGGGGACATAGCAATAGATGGCATGGAGGCACTGGGGTAAGGGGACATCGCATTGGATGGCATGGAGGCACTGGGGGAGGAGGACGGGGCAATGGATGGCATGGGGGAGCTGATGGCACTGGGGTAATGGAGCTGATGGCGCGGAGGGGGGGAGCTGATGGCACTGGTGGATAGTGGAGCTGATGGCATTGGGGGGAACTGATGCACTTGGGCTGATCGCACAGGGGGGAATGAAGGGTGTTGGGGACTGATGGCAGGGGGTCTGATGAGCTTTTATAAAGGAAAACAGTCTATTAATTATTTTTTTCTTTTTAGACTACTCAATTAAAAGTAAAAATAATCGGTAGAGTACTCGATTGGTAAACTAATCGTTTGCTGCATGCTGCTGGAACAGCCCAAATTCCCACTGGAATTGTGATCTATGAGGGTGGGAGACCGTTCACATCAAAAGTAATAACTTCGGCTCATCGGAGCCAATACATTCTAATACTTTACGGAGCGCTCGCTCCCTACAGTATTAGAACGAAGTTTTGTGTGAATCGACTTCGGATATTTCATCCGAAGTCGATTCGCTCATCCCTAGTGATATCAAAGAAGGGGTCCTATGATAACATGTAACTTGGCCTGTTAAGATGTTTTTGATGTTTTGATTGAAATAACTTTTAATTTCAGTAAATGTGACCTCTTAATGCTGAAAGTTCAACAAATGACCATTTTCAGTTCTTTACAACCTATATGTTTTGAAACTCTGTTGTGCAGAATAATTTGCACTTTGAAAAAAAAAATTTATTTGTGAAAAAATTGGGAGGTTTGTTCAATAGAATTTGATTTATACTCTAATGGTTGACTAAAATTTGCATAATAATTTGCAACGTGGTATAGTCTACAGAACAGTGAGCTCAGATCAGTAAGGGAGATTTCACCGTTATTTTTCCGTTCTGATGATCCATCAGAAGAACAGCAAAAAAGAAAACGGGATCCTGTAAAAATAAAAGAAATGGATCCTGCACATTTGGCATCCGTTTGAGCTATTTTTGTCTATCTGTTTTTTAAGATGGAAAAATGTATTTACAACCAGTAATTGATTTTTGAACACTTGCAAATCACAGCTGCCTCGGAAATTCTTGGTGCCACTTATAACCTGTCCAGATTGACTGACTGCAGCCTGATCATTAGCCAAGGTTAACCGCTTCCCGACCGCCGAACGCACGGATGCGTCCAGGCGGCGGCAAGTTTGTTCCTCCTGGACGCATCCGTGCGTCATCTCGCGAGAGCCGAGATCTGCTGTGAACGCGCGCACGCGCGCGCGCGCGTTCACAGCAGAGCGCGGCTCTGCAGTTGTACTACAGCCTGCCAGCGATGATCAATCGCTGGCAGGCTGTAAATGTAAAATAAATTAGATCAAAGTGGTATATCAGACGCTGTGTTGCTAACAGCGTCTGATATACCTAATACCTGGTCCTCTGGTGGTCCCATTTACTGGGATCGACCACCAGAGGACCAGGTAACAATGTAAAGTTGCACCAAACACTACACTAACCCCACCCCCACCCCCTCACTTTATAACCACTATTAACCCCTGATCACCCCATATAGACTCCCTGATCACCCCCCTGTCACTGATCACCCCCCCTGTAACCCTGTAAGGCTCTATTCACATGTCCATATGTGTTTTGCGGTTCCGCGGATCCACAGATCCGTGCCACGGATCCGCAGCGCGGATCCGCAAAACACGGATACCGTCAATGTGCTTTCCGCATTTTGCAGATCCGCACATTGCCAGAACTATATAGAAAATGCTTTTTCTTGTCCGCAATTGCGGACAAGAAAAGGGCATGTTCTATATTTTTGCGGAACGGAAATGCAGACTCAGAAGCGGATCCGCAATTCGATCCGAGCGGGACAAAGTCTGTCCCCATAGAAATGAATGGGTCCGCAATTCCGCTCCGCAAACAGAATTTCGGACGTGTGAATGGGGCATAAGGGTCCCTTATCACCGCCAGTTAGTTAGCTACTTGTTAGGTAGCTAGCGCCCAGCCCACCGCACCGCAGTCACTGATTTTGGCAGAGATTTTTTCATCCACATCGATCGATGCGAATGAAAAAATCTGTGCCGTTCATTTATTTATTTTTTTTTCAGCCCAGAGGCTGAACGGAAAAAAAAAATCTCATTACCCGTATGCTCAATATACGGAGAATCGCAGAAACTCCTAATGCTGGCCATACGTGTAATGATTGCGGAGACCCTCAAATGCCAGGGCAGTACAAAAACCTCACATGTGACCCCATTTTGGAAAGAAGACACCCCAAGGTATTCCGTGAGGGGTATGGTGAGTTCATGCAAAATTTTTTAATAAAATCAATTTCCGCTAACTTGTGCCAAAAATTTTTTTTTCTGTGAACTCGCCATGCCCCTCACAGACTACCTTGGGGTGTCTTCTTTCCACAAATATCTCTGTAAATGACAACTTTTTAAATTTTTTTATACAAAGTTGTCAATTTACAGCGATATTTCTCACACCCAGTATGGGTATATGTAAAAATACACCCCAAAACACATTGCCCTACTTCTCCTGAGTACGGCGATACCACATGAGTGACACTTTTTTGCAGCCAAGATGCGCAAAGGGGCCCAAATTCCAATGAGTACCTTTAGGATTTCACAGGGCATTTTTACTCATTTTGGATTCTCACGCTTTAGGGCCCCTAAAATGCCAGGGCAGTATAAATACCCCACAAGTGACCCCATTGTGGAAAGAAGACACCCAAGGTATTCTGTGAGGGGCATGGCAAGTTCACAGAAATTTTTTTTTTTGGCACAAGTTAGCGGAAATTGATTTTTTTTTTTTTTTACAAAGTCTCATATTTCACTAACTTGTGACAAAAATAAAATTTTACATAAACTCACCATACCCTCACAGAATACCTTGGGGTGTCTTCTTTCTAAAATGGGGTCACATGTGGGGTATTTATACTGTCCCGGCATTTTAGGGGCCCCTAAAGCGTGAGAAGAAGTCTGGAATCCAAATGCGTAAAAATGCCCTGTGAAATCTAAAGGTACTCATTGAATTAGTGCCCTTAGCACTCCAGGCTGCAAAAGTGTCACTCATGTGATCGCCGATTCAGGAGAAGTAGGGCAGTAGTTTGGGGTGTATTTTATATATACCATACTTTTGTGTGAGAAATATCGCTGTAATCGACAACTTTTTAAATTTTTTAAACAAAGTTGTCAGTTTACAGAGATATTTCTCTCACCCAACATGGGTATATGTAAAAATACACCCCAAAACACATTGCCCTACTTCTCCTGAGTACGGCAATACCACATGAGTGACACTTTTTGCAGCCAAGATGCGCAAAGGGGCCCAAATTCCAACGAGTACCTTTAGCTTTTACATGGCTGCTCACAATTTAGCCCCGCCCAAAATGCCAGAACAGTAAACACACCCACAAGTGACCCCATTTCGAGTAGACACCCCAAGGTATTCACTGAGGGGCATAGTGAGTCGTGGGAGATTTCATTTTTTTGCCAGAAGTTAGCAGAAATGGAAACTTTATTATTTTTATTTTTTCCTCAGAAAGTGTCATTTTCCGCTAACTTGTGAAAAAATGAAATGATACATGAACTCACCATGCCCCTCCATGAATACTTTGGGGTGTCTTCTTTCTAAAATGGTGTCATTTGGGGGTATTTATACTATCCTGACATTCTAGCACCTGAAGAAACATGACAGGTGCTCAGAAAGTCAGAGCTGCTTCAAAATGCAGAAATTCACTTTTTTGCACCATAGTTTGTAAACGCTATAACTTTTACCCAAACCAATAAATATACACTTATTGTATTTTTTTTATCAAAGACATGTAGAACAATAAATTTTGCGAAAAATTTATATAGAAATGTAGTTTTTTAAAAAAAAAATTACAACAGAAAGTGAAAAATGACATTTTTTTGCAAAAATTTCGGTAATTTTTGATTAATAGCAAAAAAAGTAAAAACGTCAGCAACAATGAAATACCACCAAATGAAAGCTCTATTAGTGAGAAGAAAAGGAGGTAAAATTCATTTGGGTGGTAAGTTGCATGACGGAGCAATAAACGGGTAAAGTAGTGTAGTGCAGAATTGTAAAAAGTGGCCTGGTCATTAAGGGTGTTTAAGCTAGGGGGGCTGAAGTGGTTAAAACGCCCATTGGGCTGTTTTGTTTATAGCTTAGCTTTAGGAGGGGGGGCAGGAAGAAAACCATGAATCATTAGGCTGGGTTTTTGTTTTCACGTTTTCCTGATACAATTTTGAAGCCAAAGCAAGGAGTGGATTCAAAAGGGAGAGAAGGCAGATGGGGACAATAAATAAACTATTTGCGCCATAATTTGCCACTTTTTGAGCTTCTCTACACTTTTCTGAAGATATTTTCCTCTTAATAAATTAGCTGCATCTTAATCTAGCGCAGGGAAATCAAGATTGGCACATGGAAACTGCAGTCTCCCCCATAGCCTCTCCTTTAGATGTTTCCTCTGTCTATGATCCATTCCTGGCTTTTGCTTTAAAAATCCTGAACCTGGAAACCTAGCCTTACTTCTACCGATTTACAAAGATATAGACATTCATCTGGTTAGACTTTTGGTAATCGACTGTCATCCCTGATGCCTGCTACCTTCTCTATTTGTGTGTTAAAGATTGGGGACAAAGACAGCTTTCAGATTCCCCTTGCTCCTCTTATCTATCGGAGAAACAGTATGGTTATACAGCAAGATGTACAACCTGTGCCTCTGAAATCTTCTCTTTATAACGTTCTCCAAATTGTATGAATCTTCTTTTCATTTTTTTCTCTTAAACTGTTTGTGTTCTGTCACAATGCCGTGAGTTTTCATGCATTACTACAGTACATATTCACTTAAAAGAATTCACTGTGTCTTCTCCACCCCATGGCCTTTAGTGTTGGTCATTACATGTTCTTAGCAGGAGGCACTGGGATCAGTCTCGTTCCTGTCAGTGAGTGGGAACAGAATAACTGAATGATTCATCTTCCCAGGGGCTGTGATAGTCTCAACTCCTCAGGATATCGCATTGCTGGATGCTCGCAGGGGGGCTGAAATGTTTCAGAAACTCAATGTTCCTGTAAGTTGCAGTTCTGTTATGCCTTGCTTATTCTATCCTTATCATAGGGGAGGAAAACTGATGGATACTTAGTTGGCTACATCTTTAACAGAGGGGTTCCAGCTGCATTCTGAAACCGGGGTTTAATCCAGTTTTTATTAAAGGGGTTTTCCAGCACAAAGAAATTATGGTGCTGTAGAATCATAAAAAACAGTACTCAACTCACAAATTTCCTGCCTCTCCCGTAGTGACACTGCTTGGTCCAACAATGATGTTCAGACTCGGGGACCACCGCAACCAATCACCTGCTGTGTTGGATTGTCATCGCTGGACCAGGAAACAGAGTGGTGGGGGAGTGGGCAGCGGTGGGGCACAGCCCTATCAGAAGTTTACACTGTAATTCCTTTTTGCCAGAAAACTCCTTTAAAGATTTTCATATTTTTCCTGTATTAACCAAATCTAAAACCATCAATTTACTGCTGCATCAAATTATATTGTAAACAAATGAATGCATTTTTGAATATTGATGATGTTTTAATTGCATAGATTATGTAGCCATTTAGATGAAATGTAAAACAAGAACGCTTGAAACTTTAACCTGCCGCAGGGCCTTCTCTCCCTCCTGGCATCTATTCACTTGATAATTGAACAGGGCTGTCCGTTTTTATCTGTATTGCTTGTAAGGCTAGAAAATTCAGTTAGAGTGCTGCCACATTTTCAGTTTTTTTAGTTAAGTTTTTGAAGCCAAGACCAAAGTAGTATCTTTCATAATGCTTTCTATCCTTTTATGATCCATTCTTGATTTTGGCTTCTAAAACTGCATCAGAAAGCTGAAAGCAGCACACTTAGGCTACATGCACACGACAGTGAAAAACGGACATGTGATATACATTTTTTTTTAACGGCCATGAAATAGACATTTTAAAACCAATGGTTATCTATGGGGTTATTCACATGGCAGTTTTTTTGACTGTCAGTGAAAAACGGACGTCAAAAAATAGAACATGCTCTATCTTGTCCGTTTTTCCCTGACAGACTGACCCCATACAATTGAATGGGTCCATTTTTAACATCCGTCTCTCAGAAAGGCATCAGTGAAAAAAACGTCCGTAAAAAATGTCAATTTTTAACGGACGTTTTTTTTCACTGTCATGTGCATGTAGCCTTAGGTTCATCCATTGCAGATTCCAGAAAAAAGCAGGACAAGGCATGCAGCCATATTTTGTCCAGCAGGTTGGCAGAAACCATAACGGGAACCCAACAAACCTATCCAAGACTGGCCCTTTTTCTTTTTTTTTCTTTTTTGTTTCTACAACAGATCAGATAAGCAGCAGGTGTGCTACATATGTGAAACTAGGTATTTAGCACATGCTAACAAAATGAAAAAAATGCAGCCTATTACAGATCAGCTACCATGGGACCCCTGTGACGTTTGGCTTTACAGTTGACTAAAAGCTACACTACAGAATCAGAAGAGAGTTCTTCCTTACGTTTTGACTACTTTGCTGTACATAGATTTTTTTTCTTTTAACAGGTGCTGGGCCTTGTACAGAACATGAGTGTTTTTCGTTGTCCAAAATGTGAACATGAGACTCATATCTTTGGAGCAGATGGGGCAAGGCAACTTGCTGCTACTATGGGACTTGATATTTTAGGTACAAAACCATCTAGTTTTCAATCATAAACATCCACAGCCATTTCTCTGCCCAGGGAGGAACACAACTGCATGGTCAGGTTACACATAAACTTTAGATTTAGCGTTGTTTCAAAAAGGGATGTTTTTTAGTAACATAGTTTATAAGGCTAAAAAAAGACATCTGTCCATCCAGTTCAGCCTGTTATCCTGCAAGTTAATGCAGAGGAAGGCAAAAAAAATTAATAATAATAATCAATTATAAAATTTATTTTATTTATGAAATGTATCTATGTAGTAGAAAATGTTTATTATTTTTGGAATGTTATGGTACATAACTGTACATTTTTTAGGGAGTTTGTCAGATTGTATTGAAATAAGCATTTTGGCATACAGGGCTGGCAGAACTAATTAAAGAGGTTGGCCTCTATATATTGCTAGCTACACGTGCTGGAAACAGCTATTAATAAGCATTATTAATCTATCAGCACTGATGTCCGATAGTTTAATATAAATAATTCATGTTTACATGCAGGTCCGCTCACATGCATGCCTCCACTGTGCTACAAAAATGACCAGTGATGGGTGTGTTCTGTCCAGCAGTGGCCTCCATTCATTTACACTGGAGACGGGCTGAGCATGTGCTAGTTCTTCCGTCTGTCTCCAGTATAAATGAATGGAGACCACTGATGAATGGAACCCTCCATATGTGGCCAGCACGTAAACATGGATTATTCATATTAAACTATAGTACATTGGTGCTAGTTAGAGTTGAGCAAACTTGTGTTTTAAGTTCGGCGTCCAAAGTTCGGGTTCGGGTTATCGAAGCATCCCGTTATGGATTTCGCTACCACGGACCATAACGTCATTTGGAATCCATAAGGGGATTCTTCAATGAACCCGAACCTTGGACAACACGAAGAAACAGGGGTGACGTCACAGTCATGTGATCAGTGCAGGGGGGTGTGGCTCAGTACTGGATCACCTCTTATCCAATCCAGTGCTGAGCCACGCCCCCTGCACTGATCACATGACGGTGACGTCACCCCATGTCCTTCACCCCGTGTTCCAAATGCTGTTATGGTCCGTGGTAGCGGAATCCATAATGGGATGCTTCGAGAACCCGAACTTTGGACGCCGAACTTAAAACACAAGTTCGCTCAACTCTCGTGCTAGTAATTAACTGATACTTCTTCCTAGTTGCACACGTGTGCTGCTAGTAATATATAGTGGCCAACCCCTTTAAATCATTACCTTTCCTTCTGAAATCTATTGCCACGTTTTGCAGAAAACTTTTTTCAAATATGCAAATGAGATGTTTGGTGCACCGAGGATGATAGCTAGCCCTTTCTTGCATCTAAGTTCGGTCTCTTTTCTCTAGCTTATTGACAGGACCAGGTGTCTGTATACTGCTTTCTCCTGATCCCTTAATCTTATATCTGCGCCATGTACCAGAGTTTCGGCGCCTGCTGAGTACATCATCTTATTACTGCCCTGTAGAGATCTGTACAGACTCTCTTTAAATTATAAAAACTTCTCCTGGGGGCATACTGGACACACATACCTTCAGCTTGTGTTGTCTACAGCGACAGTGCAATGAATTGTTTGTATGTGCTTTATGACAGCTGACACAATTGCCAGCAAAGGATGGGGTACAGCCCCCATCCCTACAAACCTGACATAGGTAATGTAGAATGCCGTACAGTACCTCAGAGAGGTGCTACGAGACAACCAAGAAGTGCATATGATTTAGGTTTAGTCTGCTGCATCTTGCAGTTCCATAGAACTGCCACTACATGCCGACACACAAAGACCACTGCAGATCAGTACTATAGCATCAGAGAATGCTCTTTCACAGTGCAGGTTAAGGACACAGGCAATACAGGAACCGGGAAGTAATACAGGGATCCCAAAGAAGATGGGAATAATATGTGCATGCTGACCATCACTCCCTCTAAACATAGGTGGACATTACTGTGAAACTCAAATTGAAAACAGGTTTCAGCATGGGGACAATTGTAAGACCATAACTTTATGTATATTCATTTTATTCAATAGAAACAAGACATTGTGTAATAGCTTTTGAATTTCTTTTGAGTCATCCATGATTGCAGTATTGGCAAAAAAACAACAACCTTTTCTTTATCTTTGCATGTGTACAAAAAAGGCAATATACAGCATATTAAACTTTTCTATGTTTCTACAGGTGACATTCCTTTGCATATTAACATTAGAGAAACCTGCGACTTGGGCAGGCCAGTAGTTGTGTCTGATCCAGAGAGTAGTGAGGTGAGTATTTGTGTAAAACTGGTCACCTTCTACAGGGTGGCCCACGAAAAAGTAGCCTGCGTCCAGCAATAGTATGACAAGATGAACAAGCAAGTGGTCCCTGTTCACATCTATGCATCTTTGGGGAGGTCGGATTATGTTGGCTGATACTGCTTGCAGCTCTTCAACAGTGATGCTGCAGAAGAAAAAATGTCCTGCTTTTTCCAACAAGATGGGGCAACATGCCACACCTCACGGAGCTCACAGGCACGGGTTCATGAACTGTTTACGGAGGAGGGAACTGTGGGCAAAAGGTTATGGCCACCACGTTGCCCAGACTTGTCCACGTGTGATTTTTATCTGTTCGGGAATTTAAAACAGGAAAGTATACACTAACAATTCACACCCCCTAAATGAACTCAAGAAGAACATCACAATCACTATCAGCAGTATCATTCAACATCATCCGATGTGCCCAAAGAAGCATAGACGTGAACAGGGACCACTTTTTGCATCTTTTGTGACTTGTGGGTAATGGAAAAAAAAACACACAAAAAAATCCACCTGCCTGTTCATCTGGTCATACTATTCGCTGGAGATGGGCTACTTTTTGGTATTAAGGTGTGCCTTTCTGTTTCTTGATATTTTTGTTTATTTAATGTAGGCCAAAGCGTATGTGGATATTGCGCAGGAAATAATAATAAGAATCTCCAAATGATGGTCAAAAGTCCTCATCAAGAAAATCTACAAAAAGAGATGTTTATCAGGTACTAGGCAGGCAAGATGCTGTAGCAAGTGAAGACCAGGACAGAAAATGAATGTACAATGAATATGACTCCAAAAAGGTGTACACAAAAGGAGTGTGTTTTATTCTGTTGTGAGGAAGACTTTTATGAATGGCATTATGTGACTTTCATGGTTTATTCAGACTATGTTTACATATTATTTGTTATGCCATTGCCATTTGGAATTGAAATGTATACCAACTTTTTAATAGAAAATGAGGGAGTAAATTCATATTTGCCACAGTAAATACTATATAGTTACCTTATTGGACACACAGTAAAATACTTTTTTGCAGATTTTTGTTGCTAGGCTGCTGCATGATAAGCTCAAGTAGATTAAAATCTGGAGTAGAATAATTCAGTTATCTACTTGATAAAGGCCATCTCTCTCTTGTAATGCACGTGATTTTAAAAACCACGTTCACACTATGTGGGCGAAACATACTTTATCCATCAAAGGTTTTCTTGCCGATTAAGCGCCTTTTTCTCCCATTTCCTATGGCAAGAAACGCTTGGCTCTCTAGGCATGAACACCCTCATAATATGAAACCTAAAATATATTTATTAATAACATACCAAACATAGTTGTACAATGTCTCAGTTTCCAAAACCTACTACACAATACTACAAGATAAACAATGCTGGGCCCTAGTAGCATATGTGGTTCTTTCGTTTAAGCATGTTGTATTTAAAGAAGTAGCAATGTGTATTATATCACTTCAGATAAATTATATGTATATCATCAATTAAAGGGGTTCTACAGGCATTTCACTTAATCCTTTGGAAGATGTTACTAACCTTTTGAAAGGTAGATCTTTTACATAGTACTTACCCATCCCTGGCTCCACTGATGCCACCGCCTTCCACCTGGTTACCATCCTGAAGTGTCTCCTCCTTTTCCTGTTCAGCTGCATTTACTGTAATACATTTTGCTATAAGTAAGAGCGGTCTTGCCACTCGAAATGTGTCAGCAATGTTTTTATCCTTGTGTCCATAAATTAATAAAGACTTATGTGAGTGCTGAGCAACTACTCATACAGATCACTTTGCCTGGAAGTCAGACCTGTTTTCGTTACCCTTATACTACTGTATGCAGGTGAGCTGATCCATGTTGCACTTTATCTTAGAAGGTCAGTGGGACAGTCATAGGGCCTGTGGTTTGGAAGAGTGTTTTTTGCCTCCTTGTCGAACAGCTCTGCATATCTGGCGTGAGAAGGAGGTAGTGGATTGAACCCTCTAGACAGGATGAACATTAGATGGCCTGTCTTAGTGGCATAGAGACCTCCATTGCAAAACTTGTCTAGTGTTCCGAACGATGACAGGGGCATGGAGTCATATGTAAACCTACAAAACCTCATGCAAAGGAATATATATATAACATGGCAGTACCTAACCACATTGAAAACACAAAACAAACTCCCATGTCTCATGAAAAAATATAAAATTTTATTATGTCACAATTCATATTAATATATAAAAAATTATTTTTGGGTCTATAGAGAAAGACAGAATAGAATACAAGACACCCTGATACAGATGAGATATAACAGTAGAGCAATGGTATGGGGCAATATACATCCAATGTAGGTCCTGGATCTTTAAATCCAAATAGGACTCAAATTGGGAAAGATATACATACTGTATATATATCCCTAGGGGCTAGTGCATGCAAGGATGCAATTGAACCAAAAGTAATAGGATGTTAGACGCAGGGGTAAATAATCACTACCATATACAAAACTGTGTCCCCCCAAATATGGCTCATACATGCATCACCCCCGTCCCACTATCTGAGCCTACCGCCAGTCAGTACAACTAGGAGGTAGACCCAAATAAGTGGATCCCTACACTGAAAAATATGGCATGTGAAAATATGCAAATAAACCATACACATCAATAATGCTGGTAGAAATAAAGATAACACATACCCATATTGCACCCAAACACCGACCGCTCAAACTGCACAGAAAACACCCCTACACGTGTTTCACCGTCCAGGCTTCATCTGGACGGTGAAACACGTGTAGCGGTGTTTTCTGTGCTGCTTTGGCTTCAGGAGACTGAGAGAGAGCTGTAGAGTGCGCGTGGGTGGTGATTGTGTTCATGAATTGGGGACTCCACTGCAAGGCAGTGAAAAAGTGTCCCACAAGGCATCAAAGGTGCAGAAAACATTTTGGGTCATTTATCAAACTGGTGTAAAGTAGAACTGGCTTAGTTGCCCATAGCAACCAATCAGATTCCACCTTTCATTTTTGACAGCTCCTTTGGAAAATGAAAGCTGGAATATGATTGGTTGCTATGGGCATCTAAGCCAGTTCTACACCAGTTTGATAAATGACTGCAATTATTCGCAAACACATTCTCCAGGGACCGTACCACATGGGTTTTCCAAAACCCAGAGTCTTGGAGAGACAGTAGAGAAGGGAATACTTCGTTATCCCACAAAGTGGTTTCAGCTATATGTCCCCAAATATCATGCACGCCCTTAATAGCCTCCCATATCTTCTTGGCCACCCTGTGTAGGCAGGAGTACCTGAGGGAATAGATGAGGTTGTTCCAGCACGGACCACAAAGATTTAAATATTCAGGTACCAGGCCAAATGGGCTTCTGAATTCGGGAGTTGCTCATATGGGGAAAGCCAGGTCTTAAGATAATGCAGCTGTTGGAAAAATGATTTAAGAACAATATATGGGGCTTGTTCAAGAACATACAAACACTTGGGTAATAAAATCATTTTAATGAGATTGACTCGACCAGAGAACGACAGAGGCAGATCTTTCTATATCCTAAATTTGTCTCTGCAGTAGGATAATACAGGTGATTACTTTTTCCAGATATTTAAAGTGGAGAACCACAAGGAGATCATTACTGATGGTAGACCAATGGCCTCATGAGTAGTTGGATCTTTAAATATGTTGTGTATCCCCAACTTGAGATGCCAGCAGTGTCCATGCCCTGGGGTCCTTCCCAAAGGAGAAGCTCTTGAGGAGCAAAGAATACGAGACAGGGAGGCCAGAAGATGCCGACAGCGTGGAGCAGGCAGAACTTACACTTCGGCAGCCAAGTCCACGGGAAGAGAGCAGAGGGAGTGGTAGTGGCCACAAACAATTATCAACACAGAGTGGCGGGAGAAGTGAGCATTTCAGTAGTTATGCCTTGGCATTGCATGGTATAACCACAGCACATTTTTCCACAGTTTTGGAAACATTTTCTTAGAATAGGAAGAACAAATTTGGAATGCACTCAACTATCTGGTGTTAGCATGGAGACATATTGCGTATATATTGTTTAAAAGTAATATTGTTTTATTCAAAAACACCATATATACATAAAAAATTGAGAATCATAAAATAAAAATCTGTGACGTCAATTATATCCACATACTCCACATCATATCACAATTACTTTTGCTGAGGTACATACTCAACGCAAATTTTCTTTTTCAATATGAAATATATAATGCTGCAAACTGGTACAGTTTGAAGCAGTACACAAAAAAAATCGCATTAGAAAAGCACAATTTATTTTAAAAAACCTATGGTAATTCAACCAAAAATTTTTATATGAAAAATACATATCACAATGTCCTCTAAATTTGTAAAATAATGGTGACAAGTCCTTAATATGACTATAGTAATGTGCCTGTCAGATCACTGAAATATCTGTATCTCAGGTTAGTATTGAGACAACATTCTAATGGCCTTTGGTGAAAGTCAACTGGTTAAGGTAACATTTAATATTTTAGTTTTTCGCATAAACAGTTCTTTTATGATATTCATATAAAGACACAAATGTCTATTTCACGTAGTACAGTAATCCGTTTTGATGGATCAGCTGTTTGATAGGGCTATAAAATGACGATTCCAGATGATATTTGTCTCTATTTATCAATTTCAAATCCACTTGTATACATAAACAGTGCGTGGTTAATATGGCTAGTTAGTATTCCACTGTTCTTTGGTAAGTATTGTTGATTGTTAGCAACATATAGGTAAGTATACAAAGTGTTGGTTACATTACCAGTTCCTTTGAATGACCGGAGAGATTCTGCGAGTATAAGGCAGATGAATATTCTTGGTGTCCCATGTGCTGTAAGGAAGCCAGGACCTTTAGATCTCAATGGCCGGTCAATGAATAGTGCGGAGCGCTAGTAGTGGAATCAGACTTAGATGTTCAAACCAGTATACTGGGTAATGTCATTCCTCAATACTGTAATTTGGGGAGTAGTAATCAATATAGGCCCCACCACTTTATCTCTCAGTAAATGATGCCAATGTTTTCTAATGATCTTCTCAACGGTACGGTGTTGTGGGTGTAAGAGTAAACAAGATGAAAACCTTTCTCTTTAGTCATGAAAAACGTATCCCTATTCATACCCCTAACTTTGTTCAATGATGATTCCATTATCCTATTCGGGTATTGCTTATCTAAAAATTGCTGTTTCAATTGGATAGCCTCATTTTCAAATAATTTTTTCGCCTGCCCACATTCATAGAAAGATGAAAGAAAGAAAAAAGTAAAAAAGGACCAAATACATTTATACAGATAGTAATAAATAAGATTAAAATCAATATATCATACCATATTATATACACCCAATTGATTGTGATTGTTATTTTATGTATGAAATATACTTACCTATGATAGAGCATTTGAATTTTTTATTATTATCTATGTCATTTATTATCTATCTTTTATTATCTATTTTTTATTATTATCAATGTCATTTATTATTATCTATCTTTTATTATCTTTTTATTTTTTACATATTAAATTTTTATATTTTTGGGTCGTAGGTTTGATGCTTTTATTGTCTGTTTTTATATATCACATATAGTTGCGTTTTTTGGCTATATGCAGTGGAATCTTGCGTATAGTCTTTTGTATAATGTAATATCTTAATTGGAATAGGCAGTATCCTTTTATATGTATAAATACATGATGGAATTATATATAAACATGGGAACCAGCGCTATCCATCCTGTGTATTGTTATCTGTCAGAATAACAAACACCTCCTCTTCAAGTAAAGATCTATCTTTAAAAGGATTCCATTACATACAGAGTACTGCCTACCACTGAAATGAGAGGAGACAGTACTCGGAGGAATGACATTACCCAGTATACTGGTTTGAACATCTAAGTCTGATTCCACTACTTACAGGAGCGCTCCGCACATTCATTAACCGACCATTGGGAGCTGAAGGTTCCGGCTTCCTTACAGCACGTGGAACGCCGAGGATAATTAAGTAACTGAAAGACAATCGGGCTGCAGCGAGACATCTACCTTATACTCGCAGAATCTCTCCGGTCATTCAAGGGAACTGGTAATGTAACCAACACTTTGTATACTTACCTACATGTTGCTAACAATCAACAATACTTACCAAAGAACAGTGGAATACTAACTAACCTTATTAACCACGCACTGTTTATGTATACAATTGGATTCGAAATTGAGACAAATATCATCTGGAATTGTCATTTTATAGCCATATAAAACAGCTGATCCATCAAAACGGATTACTGTACTACGTGAAATAGACATTTGTGTCTTTATATGAATATCATAAAAGAACTGTTTATGTGAAAAACTAAAAGATTAAATGTTGCCTTAACCAGTTGACTTTCACCAAAGGCCATTAGAATGTTGTCTCAATACTAATCTGAGATAGATATATCTGAGATTATATATATATATATATATATATATATATATATATATATATATATTTGAGTGTCTCAATACTAACCTGAGATACAGATATTTGAGTGATCTGACAGGCACATTACTATATTCATATTAAGGACTCGTCACCATTATTTCATTCATTTAGAGGACATTGTGATATGTATTTTTTATATAAAAGATGTTGGTTGAAATTTTTTTTTTAAATAAATTGTGCTTTTCTAATGTGATTTTTTTTTTTTTTTTTGTTTTGTTTTTGTATACGGCTGCAAACCGTACCAGTTTGCAGCATTATATATTTTATATTGAAAAGTAAAATTTGTGTTGAATATGACGTCAATGATTTTTATTTATATTTTATGATTCTCAATTTTCTATGTATATATTGTGTTTGAATAAAACAATATTACTTTTAAACATTATATACGCGATATGTCTCTATGCTAACACCAGATAGTTGAGTGCCTTCCACATTTGTTCTTCCTATTTTCTTGTTTTATTTGGAAAGGGTGTTGCAACGGGAGAGTGCACGTAATTCCGTGTACCTGTGTTGGTTGAACCACTGATTTTTACATTTTGTTTTACATTTTCCTAGAATAGTCTCTTAAGATAATCAGTGGCAGTATATTACAAGTCTGGTGATTATAAATATTAGTTATTAATAACTGCCACCTGTTGTGCAGGGTCGCTAGGGGTGAAACTTATTTCCCTAGTCTTCCCTGCCTTTCCCTAGTATAAATGGACTTTCCAGGACTTCCCCCATGACAGCACCACATGGAGGATTTCTCCCTGCCCACTGCTGGGACAGGAACAGAGAGCAGTTAAAAAGGCCATCACCCACCTGTGTTTTTCCATGTCCCAGCAGTGGACAGGTGCAGCAAGTAGCTCTGGAAAATTAAGTTGATCATAGCTTAGCAAATCTCTCCAGACCCTCTTGGTACCTGTTGGCTGTATGAAGGGCTGGAACATGTCGGAACGCCGTGGTTTGGGAAGCTGGTTGCCGCACCCCTGTGGGGGCTGCGGACACTGGTTTTCTTCTCCATGATGACCTCTTTCACTTCTGGGGATCCTCAATCCTACAAGCCAACATCGTAGGAGGAAGCGTGCCCGGAGTCTGACATCACCTATGGTCCAAGATCGCACAGAACAGAAGCAAGATAGTGTGCAGCGAGGAGCAGCTCTCCATCTGGTTGTCTCTCCTTAGGGATTGAGTTCCGGAAGAAGAGGAGAGAAGTGACGCGGCAGCAGGAGGGGTAAGTGAACCGGGGGTATTTAAACTCATGTAGATACACTGGGCAGTGTTCCTCTACCATGGATGCCCCTATCTCTGGCCTCAGAGAGCAGTCCCCAGAGTCCCCCTCTTGTTCAAAGACATGTGAGTAATATACTTCTTTATGTCCTATGGAAATTCCCTGCCTGAATGCTTCAGTGGCATATCCCTCATTTCCTGGATGTTCTACAGCAGCACAATAATAAATGGGATGATAGTCCCCTAGGTACAACCAGAAGAGACAGGTTAATTAGCAATAACACTTAATTAGTCAATTACTCCCCCTATAAATGCTGGACTCAGTGAACCAGACTTACAGTTGTGTTCAAAATTATTCAACCCCCAATGCTGTAAAGGGTTTTAGGGAATTTAGTGTACATTTGTAATTGTCTTCAGAATGAAATCTTAAAAGGACTTTTTAAAGAACCAAATGCAACTAAAATGACATCAATTGTTTTTGTAATACAGTATTAAATGTTTTTTTTGTAATTTCTTCATTGACACAATTATTCAACCCCTTAAAGACTACCACTCTTAAGAACAGAGGTTCATTCAAGTGTTTTCGATCAGGTATTGAAAACACCTCTGGATGTCAAGGAGCAGCAATCAAGCAGAATAAGCACCAATTAGGCAGATTTAAAATGACTGTGATACTCAGCTCCTTCTAGACATTTACTGGTGTGTTTACAGACATGGTGAAGTCAAGAGAATGGTCCAGGAAGACAAGAGATGAGGTGATTTCTCTTCACAGGAAGGGCAATGGCTATAAGAAGATTGCAAAGATGTTAAACATACCAAGAGACACCATAGGAAGCATCATTCGCAAATTCAAGGCAAAGGGCACTGTTGAAACGCTACCTGGTCGTGGCAGAAAGAAGATGCTGACTTCGACTGCTGTGCGCTACCTGAAGTGCAAAGTGGAGAAAAGTCCCCGTGTGACTGCTGAGGAACTGAAAAAAGATTTGTCAGATGCGGGTACTGAAGTTTCAGCTCACACAATAAGGCGCACACTGCGTAATGAAGGCCTCCATGCCAGAACTCCCAGGCGCACCCCCTTGCTGTCTCCAAAGAAGAAGAGTCGACTGCAGTATGCCAAAAGTCATGTGGACAAACCACAAAAGTTTTTGCATAGTGTTCTGTGGACTGATGAAACAAAATTAGAACTGTTTGGGCCCATGGATGTTTGGAGGAGGAAGAACAAGGCCTAAGATGAAAAGAACACCTTGCCTACTGTGAAGCATGGCGGGGGGGTCAATCATGATTTGGGGCTGTTTTGCTTCTACAGGTACAGGGAAGCTTCAGCGTGTGCAAGGTACCATGAATTCTCTTCAGTACCAGGAGATATTGGATGAAAATGTGATGCAGTCCGTCACAAACCTGAGGCTTGGGAGACGTTGGACCTTTCAACAGGACAATGATCCCAAGCATACCTCCAAGTCCACTAGAGCATGGTTGCAGATTAAAGGCTGGAACATTTTGAAGTGGCCATCGCAGTCACTCAGACTTAAATCCGATTGAGAACCTCTGGTGGGACTTAAAGAAAGCAGTTGCAGCGCGCAAGCCTAAGAATGTGACTGAACTGGAGGCTTTTGCCCATGAAGAATGGGCCAAGATACCCGTATATCGCTGCAAGACGCTTGTGTCAAGCTATGCTTCACGTTTAAAAGCTGTTATAACTGGAAAAGGATGTTGTACTAAGTACTAAGATTGAATGTCACTTGGGGGTTGAATAAAACTGATAATGATGTGAGCACAGAAAAGACATTTGTGGTTATTTCATTATAAATGTTATGTTATATTTGTCTGACTTACAAGGGCCTCTTTGATTTAATTGTAAACAAGATGACTGAAATGATCAAAATCAATGTCAAACTGGCCAAAACACTCAATTTCAGTGGGGGTTGAATAATTTTGAACACAACTGTATATTTATTTTTTGTCTGGGTGCTTTGCATCTGTTTTTTTTTTTTTTTTTAACTTATTCCAGGCTGTATACGTGGGGTGTTGCCTGTCCCTCGGTCTAAAGGTGTAACAAGTGGATCTAAGTATATATGGAAGCCTTGGTTACATTATATAGCAGTGCCTTTTTTATATTCCAGTTAAACTGGTAAAATACCTGCCTGTAAACAGCTCACACAAGTGCGCCAAAGAGAAACCGGTACGGATCAGCTAGAGCTCTACTCGCAATCCGGTGCATGTGTAGTACGGCCAGGAGAGACGGAGCCGTGCGCAGAGAGATGGCGTACGTCACTGGAGTTTCCCAGGCTATAAACCTCCAGCACACTTTACCGCTAGCGTGCTCTGCTAGCCTGCCATCCCCTCTGCTTACTGAGGTAAGTAAGGTGAATTACTGAGATGTTTGTTTCCTGCCACAAGAGCTGCCTATGCTCTTTCCTGACTGTACATCTTATTAGATACCTGGTTCTTACATCTGTGTTTTTTTACACAGATGTTTTCACCTAATGAAGCCAGCAGTAAAAGAAAGAGCAAAAACAGACACAGATTATGTTTAAAGTGCCAGCAACCCCTTCCTTATGACAACTCCTCTGATTTATGCACGGATTGTAAAAGTCAACCCTCATCTAAACAGTCTCAAACTGGAGGTTTTTTCACCTGGTTTCAAGAGCAATTGGCTGAGATTTTTGAACAAGCTAAAAATGCACATAAATCTAAAAGACCTGGAAAAAAAATCTTCAGTTTCTCCCACACATGTGGGTTCTGTGTCTGATTCTTCAGCTATCTTTGACGGGGAAATAGTTTCAGAGGATTCTGATTGTGACGACTCTGAGGAATATTATTTATTGCATAAAGAGAAAATTATTGCTCTAATGAAAGCAGTAAAAGAGACTGTGGAACAAGACAAAGATGTTCATAATAAGGCAAAAAGAGAGAAACTTTTTTATTTTCCACACTGCAGTAACAAGGTATTCCCTAGTTACCCTGTGCTGAAAGAATGGCTCCAGCAGGATTGGGATAGACCTGAAAAGAAGTTTGACACAGGTGCCAGATCTAAAAATATCCATAAATTAGATGTGAAATACACAGAGGATTTGGCTAAAATCCCTAAAGTAGACCTTGCAGTTGCAAGTGTTTTTTTCCTTCAGAAGAAGCATCTTTTTTGAAAGATCCTATGGACAGAAAAAGCATAGTCCATGTTGAAAAAAACCTATGCTTCCTCATCCACCAGCTGTAAAGCAACATTAGCTTCTATCCCGGTGGCCAGAGCACTTCATATCTGGATCAGTCAGCTAACTCATGATTTGGAGGAAGGAGTTTCTAGGGAACAAATTTTAGCAAATATCCCATTACTCAAATGAGCCTCTGATTTTCTGTGTGATACACCGTTACATGTTTCAAAATTTGCTTCAAGATCTATGGCCTTGTCCTATGGAGCCAGATGGGCCTAATGGATAAAACAGTGGCCTGGGGACGTCATGTCAAAAAATCACTTCTGCAACCTCTCTTTTCAGTCGGCTCATTATTTCGACCTCACCTGGAAAAAATATTGGAATCTCTAAGCGAAGGGAAAGGCATTACATTTTTCAAAAGGAAGTTTAACCATTTCAGATCCTTTCATAATAAAAGATGAAGATCCCAAAGATTCAGAAAAAAATGGAGGGACTGATCATCAGATAAGGTTCAGAGGAAGAGATCAAGGAAGCTCCTTAAAAAAAGAAGAATGCTGACCAGAAACCTATTGACCTATGACGCCAGAAGAAAACCAATGTGCGTAGGCACAAGGCTACAAAAATTTTTTCCTTAGTGTTCAGAAACCTCATTAGACGTCTGGGTAACTTCAATTATACAAAAAGCATATTCCCTAGAGTTCAGAAAGTTTGCCTCCGGTCGATTTTTTTCCTGAACAGGACACAAGATCCAGTTATTCCTATATTAATTTAAGAATTTGTGGGAAAGGGGGCTCTGGAAGATGTTCCAAAATGGCAAAGAGGAAAAGGAGTCTATTCAAGAGTGTTTGCAGTCCCGAAGCCAGAAAACAAATGGAGGTTAGTCATAGATCTGACCTTCCTCAACAGGTATCTTTTGAAATAGAAATTCAAGAAGGGAGACGATCCGGACAATAATAGACCTCCTACAAAAAGGACCAAAGCTTATATCAGGTCCCTACAAAACAATATCCTGTCAGTATGGAACAAGTCACAAAACACTCTGGACAGGGCTCTGCTCTACCTAGCAACTATAGACCTGACAGACCCGTACCTGCATATACCTATACTCCCCAAACATCTAAAGTATTTGAGAGTGGCGTTCTGTTCAGCCAAAGGGACAAGACACCTTCAATTTACATGCCTCCCTTTTCGTCTGCACCCCATGTGTTTACAAAGTTTACAGTGGTCCTGTCAGCAGCCCTCAGCCTGAGGGGAATTTCAGTAATACCAAATTTAGACGACTGGCTGATAAGAGCATCCTCCAGAGCTGATCAGCTGATGAAATACCTGCAAGCAACCACTTCTCTGATATAGCAACATGGGTTCCTGATAAATCACAAGTAGTCCTACCTGGATCCAACACAAACAATAACTTTTTGGGGTTTTGTGATAGATTCTTGCAAAATGAACAGCAAATTGTCCACACCAAGGATACAGAAGATTATCCAGGAAGTCTCTCATCTCATTGCTTATCCAAGGATGTTTGTCAGGAATGTCATGAGAGTTTTGGGTCTCTTGACCTCAAAGCTCATATCAGGTCCCTACAAAACAATATCCTGTCAGTATGGAACAAGTCACAAAACACTCTGGACAAGGCTTTGCTCATTTCTCCAGCCACTCGTCAAGATCTGAGGTGGTGGCTCATGTCATCTCGCTTAACCAGTGGGAGGAGTCTAATTCCTCAAGCACAGAAGGTCCTCACCATGGATGCCTCCTCTTGGAGTTGGGGTGCCCATGTAGAGTACATGTGGCTACAAAAGAGATGGGATCCAGAGGATATACCAAGGTCATCCAATATGAAACAGATGAGAGCTGTGAGACTTGCTCTTTTACACTTCTAGAATAACCTTAGAAACTGTCACATTCAAGTCCAGTGAGACAACCTGACAACCGTTTATTATATCAGTAAACAAGGCGGCACCAGAAGTCCCCAGCTAGTCGGAGCGTGCAGGCAATTAATGAATTGGGCAGAGACCCACATGGCAGGCATATCAGGTATTACACATCAAAGGGACTCTCAACAGTGATGACCCTCTCAGGGGTCAGATTGTGGATACTACTGTTACTGCCAAACCTACTAACTCAGCAGGGGATGACACAACCCAATGCGCAAACATTACACCTTACGGCCTGGAGGCTGAGCGGCAAAAACGATTAAACTTGGGATACAATCCTAGCAGCTAAAAGGCCTAATACAGTAAAGATCTACAACAGAGTTTGGAGAATTTATAATAGCTAGAGTTCGATCAATTTAGCAGACACAGAAACTATCAACAGTGTCCTACAGTTCCTTTAGGATGGCTTAAAAAAAGGACTCAAACAAAACACCTTAAAGGTACACTTTACCACTATCAACACGTAACTGCAAGGAAAATTCTCCAATCAAAGTCTAATTAGATCAGGCATCCTCAAACTGCTGCCCTCCAGCTGTTGCAAAACTACAACTCCCAGCATGCCCGAACAGCCTACAGGTATCAGCCTACAGCAGTGCATTGTAGGAGTTGTAGTTTTACAACAGCTGAAGGGCCGCAGTTTAAGGATGCCTGAATTAGATCTTTCTTCAGAGCCTTGAACATCCTAAGACCTAAGTCCAACCTCAACTTCCATCCTGGGACTTATCTGTAGTTGTTACAGCATTGACCAAACTCCCGTTTGAACCGTTGCAAGAAGCCCAAATACACTGGCTCACTCTAAATACTTTCTTTTAAGTCGCTATCACCTGAGCCGGGAGAATTAGCGAGCTACATGCATTATCGTACAAAGAGCCTTATCTGAGAGATTAGGGGACTGTCTGGTACTTCATACAATGCCAGGTTTTCTTCCTAAAGAGGCCTCCAGTGCCAACCTCAACCAAGAAATCGGTCTACCTGTTCTATACCCTGAACCTCAAGGAATGGAACAAGAGACTCTACACACTCTGGATGTAAGTAGAGTAGTCCTGACTTATGTGGAAAAAAAAGCTCTTCAGATCCACGGACAGTCTGTTCAGCATTAAGGCCCAAACAAGGGCCACAAAGCGACCATAGCACAATGGATACGATCCACCATCCAAAAATGTTATACCCTCAGTAATCTTCAGTGCCCTCTACAAATAAAAGCACACTCTACTCACTCAACCGCCACATCCTGGGCAGAATTGGGCCAAGTATCTATCCAGCAAATCTGTTTAGCAGCTTCCTAGTCATCAAGCTCAACATTCATGAAGCACTACAGACTGGATATGCTACAAGCAGAAGGGTCTCTTTTTGGCAAAAGAGTGCTAGAACTGGCGTCTTCTCTCCCTCCCTGATTTCATTGCTGTACAATTCCCATTTGTTATTGTGCTGCTGTATGACGTCCAGGAAAATAAAAATGTTCTCACCAAAATTTTCATTTCCTGTAGTCCTTAGGCAGCACAGCTTTCCCACCCTTAATAAACCTTTATTGCTGCATACAAATACAATGTGTGGTTCACGGAGTCCAGCCTTTATAGGGGGAATAATTGAGAAATTGACTAATTAAGTGTTAGTGCTAATTAACCTGTCTCTTCTTGTTGTACCTAGGGAACTAACATCCTATTTGTTATTGTGCTATCTACGGACTACAGAAAATGAAAGTTTATTCATTTTTATTATCTTCCTAGGGGGAGAAGGAAAGCACCCATAAGGTGGAACCAATAAAGAAGCCCAAAAGATGTGCTACATGTAATAAGAGGCTACAAGATTCATATGCAAAATAATTGTGTATTGAATGCATCAATAAAATAATGAAGAAGGAGCAACTTTCTTTACTGACAGACCTTAGATAAATTATACGGGAAGAAGTGAAGGCATCAGTTTCCTCTCTAATACCTTCTCTGGGAATAACGACAACCCCTAGAGCTAAAAACCTAGAGGGAACTCTGACTCTGATTCAGAAGATATGGTATACCCAGTAGGATAAGGAGGGGGAGGAAGAAGGCGAGGACTTACTGCCTTCTACATCCTATGATGAGGAGAGGAAATATTGGCTCTCGTCAGAAGATATGGATTGTTTAGTGACTGCTTTTAGGGAAACTATGGACATAGAGGAGATCCAGCAAAAAGATCAGTGCAGGATGAAATCTTCACTGGTTTAAGAGCAAAAAAAAAGAGGAAGCTCTTTCCAGTCAATTCCAACCTAAAATAAATGATCCTAGAAGAATGGGAAGAAGTGGAGAGAAAACTCTTTATTCCCAAGGAATTTAAAATCCTTGCCTTTGTGCCAGTGGCTAGCGTGGTGAAGAAAACAGCCATACCCTTTGAAGATTCCTCCCAACTTAAAGACCCAATGGCAGGCGGACGGACTTCTGAGAAAAACCTGGAAGACCTCTTCAGCCCTGATCAGCGCAAACACAGCTACATCAGTAGCAAGATCAATGCTTTAATCGTTGATCCAACTGGAAAACCATTTAAAAATAGGAACCCCTAGAGAAGATATCCTGGAATCCCTTATTTTATTAAAAATAGGCACAGCATTTATGGCAGATACCTCAGCTGAGTCGGTCAGATTTGCCGCTAGAAATGGAGCCCTCTGAAATACAACCAGAAGGGCTCTCTGGCTTAAAAATTAGTCAGGGGATATTCCATCAAAAAACAAACTATTCACAATCCCCTTTTCTATGTTTTTGGTCCAGTACTGGATACTAGAGAAGGCATCTGATAAAGAGAGTTGTTTCCCAGAAGAAAAACCCAGGAAGACTGTTTTTTTCAGAGGAGATTCACTACTCACAAAAAGTTAGGGATATTTGGCTTTCGGGTGAAATTTATGGAAAACGTAAGTTCACACTACAGTGATATCATCTGATGGAAGCAGGGCATTTAAGTAGACGCATGCAATGGTGATGTCCTAATCTCAAACAATTTATTGAAACAAAAGTACCCCCACAAAAATGTCAATATCTCAATAACTTGTCATGTGATCTTAAGCATCAATTACAGCTTGTGTGTGTGTGTGTGTGTATATATATATATATATATACATACACTCACCTAAAGAATTATTAGAAACACCTGTTCTATTTCTCATTAATGCAATTATCTAGTCAACCAATCACATGGCAGTTGCTTCAATGCATTTCGGGGTGTGGTCCTGGTCAAGACAATCTCCTGAACTCCAAACTGAATGTCCGAATGGGAAAGAAAGGTGATTTAAGCAATTTTAAGCGTGGCAAGGTTGTTGGTGCCAGACGGGCCAGTCTGAGTATTTCACAATCTGCTCAGTTGCTGGGATTTTCACGCACAACCATTTCTAGGGTTTACAAAGAATGGTGTGAAAAGGGAAAAACATCCAGTATGTCGCAGTCCTGTGGGGAAAATGCCTTGTTGATGCTAGAGGTCAGAGGAGAATGGGCCGACTGATTCAAGCTGATAGAAGAGCAACGTTGACTGAAATAACCACTCTTTACAACCGAGGTATGCAGCAAAGCATTTGTGAAGCCACAACACGCACAACCTTGAGGCGGATGGGCTACAACAGCAGAAGACCCCACCGGGTACCACTCATCTCCACTACAAATAGGAAAAAGAGGCTACAATTTGCACAAGCTCACCAAAATTAGACTGTTGAAGACTGGAGAAATGTTGCCTGGTCTAATGAGTCTCGATTTCTGTTGAGACATTCAAATGGTAAAGTCCGAATTTGGCGTAAACAGAATGAGAACATGTATCCATAATGCCTTATTACCACTGTGCAGGCTGGTGGTGGTGGTGTAATGGTGTGGGGGATGTTTTCTGGGCACACTTTAGGCCCCTTAGTGCCAATTGGCCATCGTTTAAATGCCACGGGCTACCTGAGCATTGTTTCTGACCATCCCTTCATAACCACCATGTACCCATCCTCTGATGGCTACTTCCAGCATGATAATGCACCATGTCACAAAGCTCGAATCATTTCAAATTGGTTTCTTGAACATGACAATTAGTTCACTGTACTAAAATGGCCCCCACAGTCACCAGATCTCAACCCAATAGAGCATCTTTAGGATGTGGTGGAACGGGAGCTTCGTGCCCTGAATGTGCATCCCTCAAATCTCCATCAACTGCAAGATGCTATCCTATCAATATGGGCCAACATTTCAAGACCTTGTTGAATCAATGCCACGTAGAATTAACGCAGTTCTAAAGGCAAAAGGGGGTCCAACACCGTATTAGTATAGTGTTCCTAATAATTCTTTAGGTGAGTGTATATATATACACACACACTTAACACTTCCCTTTACAATTCCCCTGTTGTTGGGAACTTGGCAATGACATTTTGGGGAAGTGCTATTTGGGCTTGTATTTACCTACTCAACCTTACTCTTTGGATGTGATGAAGTATAGTTTGGAATTAGGTTCCCAGACATCAATTACACTCTCACAGACACCTTCCTGCCAGTCACTGTAACCCAATTCTCTGCCTTAGAATACATCATCTTCCCATTGTATTTAGATCTTCTTTTGTCTTCTTGCATCTGGAGTGTAGATTTTTGCTGTAGCATGAGTCTGGCTTTACCTTAGAATTGTTGTGTTAACCCGTCCAACTTTGTCATTCCGACCCATGTAGACCCTTGGTCTACATGGTCAGACTCTGGAATGGTCTCAATACAGTCCATTAAATAACAGTCCTTTATGTCAACATGGACAGCACCACTTTCAACTTGCTACCAGGTCTGCTATGTGTCAAACATGTTCATCACCACCTTTGGTTTGGGTGGCAGCTGACTCGTCCCAGAGGCACAAGATTTTCTCCAGAAGCTTTGCTTGTCATCTTGATTGAAAATCTGGCATCAATGAAGTTGTGGTCTTAGTGGGCAGATCACTGGGTTTTTACCATGGCAGCTTTGTATCTCAGCATAAGAGGCAATGTCTCTACATAGGGGGTAATTTATTAACCATATGCCGATATTAGGCGTATTTGTGGCGCAAATTGCGGCGCAAAGAAATCTGTGACTTCGCCCCACTCTCACCAGGTCTAAGAAAATGGTCTTCATAACTTTGGTGGATCCACTACCAGCATAGGGCCTTATTGAGGCTGGCATCTAAAACACTGGTCTTAATAAATGTGCCCCCAGTGTCTAATTGTGGGGCGGGCATTGTCTCCCATGTCCCTTGTTTCTGACATTCAGTCCATCCTACCTATTGACCATACCATTTCTGAAGTTGAGGTAGCAATTAAATTTCTTTAGCAGTGGGTTGTCTTTAAACAGTGGAAATTCCTTACCTGTCCCTAAGGTCCCTGCTTACTTTCCCCAATCACACATAAATAGCAAAAATACTACCCCAGCACTGATACAATAATAAACTGTGACTATAAAATGGTGAATCGTGTGCTTTACATTTTTTTTCTGTTACAACATTCACTGCACAAGAATTTTTTTTTTTTTTATAATAGTTCAGACATTTTCAGACGCAGCAATACCTGATATGTTTATGTTTTTTATTGGTAATATATTTTTATATGTGAAATAGAGAAATGGGGTGATTTTAAATTTTTAATATTTTAATGATTTTTTTTTTCTTTTTATTTATTAACTATTAGCACCTGGAAACTTTTGATCCCTTGTCCTATTCACCCTAGTAGAGATCTATAAGGGTGAATAAGATTGTCACATGCTCCCTGCTGTCCCTGTGCTTTGTGCACACAGCAGCAGCGAACTTATCATGGCAGCCATGGAAGGCTTCACAAGTGTCCAGGCTGCTATGGTAACCGATTTGAGTCTCGCAATTTTACTGCTAGGGCTCTGATCGAAAGGCAGAGGGAGCGGTATCCCTTTGCCATGCCTCACAGGTGCCACAATCAGTGTTGATTGCAGCACCTCAGGGGGTTAAATGATGGGGTTTGGCAGAATCGCTGTTCCCAGTCATTGCGTCCGGGTGCCCGCTGTATGATACAGACAGCATCTGCCGCATATGGAGTGGGCTCACTGCAGCAGCCTGCTCCGTACATTATCAACCACTGTGACGTATGGGTATGTTGTCCCTATTCACAAATCGGGTGGCCTTTAAACTGCCACTGCCTGAGCTCAAAATAATGCATTCTACCTGCCGTAGTGGTCTTATGCATTGCATACTTGTTGACCGGTTTATGATGCTCATACAGATGCTCCAGCATATGCAAGGTGGAATGCCAGCAAGTTGGAATGTCGCAGATCAACCAATGAAAAGGCAGATTTGCAGAAGGTGCTGGACATGACCATTTGCTACTTGATGCAGATTAGCAACTGGTCCTCTGTGTGGCTTGTCTTGCCCAGGCTCATCAGTTCTAAGACAACATGGCAGTGCTTCACTTTACACATATGAAAGAAGGGAAGGGGAGTGCAAGCACGCACCATGCCCTGTTTCTGTTTGGGCTTTGAGGATGTCAATTGAGGAGGATTTGGAGAAGGTTGATGAGTGCCTATTGTGGGAAGCAGACTGACACAAACTTAGAGGTGTGCATAGGAGGTGGCCCCATCGCTGTTGCTGTGCAAAACATATAGTGTTTCTGCCTGTAACAGCTGCTCTGAGTGTCGATGTTGGCGTGCACCATGCCACACAGCTCCAGTTCCAAGGGGTGGCTCACCTTCTCCACCACATAAAAGTGCAAAGCAAGGATGACTTTTTCTGAGAAATAATGATGTCTAGGTATCTTCCATCGAGGCTGAGCGCATGCTATCAGTTCCCTAAAGTCAGTGGAATCCACTAAATGATACAGCAGCAACTGCACTGTCAGCAGCTTTGACAGATAGGATGTCAATTTGCACACAAGCAGATTACTCTCTGCTTATAATTGTTTCCTGGCCACACATTTCAGTATGGATGACTGACGACAGAGCGGAGGACAAGAAGGAAAAGTATTCTGAAAGAGAGAAGCAGTAGCTGATGATGACGATGACAAGGACACTGAACTGCTTGTGGATGCAGCCTGGCTTACAGAAAGAAGACAGAGAAATGGAGGACAGTCTTGTTCTGAATGCTGGCCAGTTCTATTTTCCAACTGGATCTGGTGATGCCGCCTCATGTGCTGCAACACAGCCGCGGTGTCTGTGTTTTTTTTTTGAATGGCCATGACTTATTTGCACACCTATGAACTGTAGAAGCTTTGCAACAGATTTTGGGAAAAATTGCATAAACTCTGTGGCAAAATATACACTGCTGGTGATGCTGGAATATGCACTTTAGGCCTCATACACACGGCCGGACGCGGACCCATTCACTTTAATGGGGCCGCAAAAGATGCGGACAACACCCTGTGTGCTGTCCGTATCCATTGCCCCGCAAAAAAAGAGCATGTCCTATTCTTGTCCGTTTTGCAAGAATAGGCATTTCTACAATGGGCTGCGTTCTGTTCTGCAAATTGCGGAACGTAACGCGGTGCAGCTTCTGCGTTGTGCGGATCCGCGTTTTGCGGACCGAAAAACACATACGGTCGTGTGCATGAGGCCTAATAAACTACAGACATTTTGCACCAGGTTTCTTGAAAAAAATAGATTTGCTTCTGCCAAAAGAGTACTGTCTCTTTAAATGATCTTTGTGCAGTGCAGCAGTCTATATATGATCAGCTCCAGTCCTGGCTGTAACAGACACACAATACTTCAACTCACCCTGTACTGTCCCTAATGATAAAACATGACTTTTTATCAAGTAATTCAGTCTACATAACTACATATATCTTCCCTGTCTCTCACACTGTCTCTGCAAGACCTTATAATGGCTGTCTTGGGTGCCTAATTGCTGTGTCTGTAACAGACACATCATATTACTTAAGTCAGCTGGGAGCTAATACCTTGCCTGCTAGACCAGCCAATATCCCCCTCCATTTTGGATGGCAGGCTGAATTCAAAGCAATATGGGCAAGCCCACCGGCCAGGAGCCCCATCACAGGCCATGTGATTCTCCGTCTGCATCTTCACTGCCCTGTTTTCCTCACTGTACTGAATTTCAAGTGTAAAATGGCAGACACCATGTTGCATGATGCCGCTAAATTGAATTGCCAAAACTTCAGATTCACATGTAAGGAGAATTTTTGTGACATTTATGACAAATCTGGGATTTGCATATAAGGAGAATTTTTTTGAAATTCATGGCAAATACGATTTGTTCAGGATCGATTTGCTCATCTCTGGACATAATCAGTCTTCTTTAACCTCTGGCTGCTGACAATATAGCCCTTTTTGCCTGCAGGAGTCTTCTCAGGTCATGCTTCTGCAGATGCTCTTCTCGTCTACTGATAAGCAGAGCATAAAGCTGTTTGAGAGGATCACTGTGCAGAAACCTAGCTGTGGGGCGAGTGACTGAGCATGCATGTCTAACCAGCACTCAACTCATTGGAATCCACTAAATGATACAGCAGCAACTGCACTGTCAGCAGCTTTGACAGATAGGATGTCAATTTGCACACAAGCAGATTACTCTCTGCTTATAATTGTTTCCTGGCCACACATTTCAGTATGGATGACTGACGACAGAGCGGAGGACAAAGAAGGAAAAGTATTCTGAAAGAGAGAAGCAGTAGCTGATGATGACGATGACAAGGACACTGAACTGCTTGTGGATGCAGCCTGGCTTACAGAAAGAAGACAGAGAAATGGAGGACAGTCTTGTTCTGAATGCTGGCCAGTTCTATTTTCCAACTGGATCTGGTGATGCCGCCTCATGTGCTGCAACACAGCCGCGGTGTCTGTGTTTTTTTGAATGGCCATGACTTATTTGCACACCTATGAACTGTAGAAGCTTTGCAACAGATTTTGGGAAAAATTGCATAAACTCTGTGGCAAAATATACACTGCTGGTGATGCTGGAATATGCACTTTAGGCCTCATACACACGGCCGGACGCGGACCCATTCACTTTAATGGGGCCGCAAAGATGCGGACAACACCCTGTGTGCTGTCCGTATCCATTGCCCCGCATAAAGAGCATGTCCTATTCTTGTCCGTTTTGCAAGAATAGGCATTTCTACAATGGGCTGCGTTCTGTTCTGCAAATTGCGGAGCGTAACGCGGTGCAGCTTCTGCGTTGTGCGGATCCGCGTTTGCGGACCGAAAAACACATACGGTCGTGTGCATGAGGCCTAATAAACTACAGACATTTTGCACCAGGTTTCTTGAAAAAATAGATTTGCTTCTGCCAAAAGAGTACTGTCTCTTTAAATGATCTTTGTGCAGTGCAGCAGTCTATATATGATCAGCTCCAGTCCTGGCTGTAACAGACACACAATACTTCAACTCACCCTGTACTGTCCCTAATGATAAAACATGACTTTTTATCAAGTAATTCAGTCTACATAACTACATATATCTTCCCTGTCTCTCACACTGTCTCTGCAAGACCTTATAATGGCTGTCTTGGGTGCCTAATTGCTGTGTCTGTAACAGACACATCATATTACTTAAGTCAGCTGGGAGCTAATACCTTGCCTGCTAGACCAGCCAATATCCCCCCTCCATTTTGGATGGCAGGCTGAATTCAAAGCAATATGGGCAAGCCCACCGGCCAGGGCCCCATCACAGGCCATGTGATTCTCCGTCTGCATCTTCACTGCCCTGTTTTCCTCACTGTACTGAATTTCAAGTGTAAAATGGCAGACACCATGTTGCATGATGCCGCTAAATTGAATTGCCAAAACTTCAGATTCACATGTAAGGAGAATTTTTGTGACATTTATGACAAATCTGGGATTTGCATATAAGGAGAATTTTTTTGAAATTCATGGCAAATACGATTTGTTCAGGATCGATTTGCTCATCTCTGGACATAATCAGTCTTCTTTAACCTCTGGCTGCTGACAATATAGCCCTTTTTGCCTGCAGGAGTCTTCTCAGGTCATGCTTCTGCAGATGCTCTTCTCGTCTACTGATAAGCAGAGCATAAAGCTGTTTGAGAGGATCACTGTGCAGAAACCTAGCTGTGGGGCGAGTGACTGAGCATGCATGTCTAACCAGCACTCAACTCATTGGGTGAACATGCATATGAACACCAGGTGGCTCCATACTATAATTGTCATAACTTCACTGGATCATTTTTTAACAGCATGTTAATAGGAAATGTTTATTTTTTATGATCTATACAGTGAACATAATTATAAAATATCATTCTTCACTATGAAGGCATATAACAATCAAAGTGACATAAAAACTGATTAATGATCACTAATTGGACTTTATTCCTGTGAATATCACATGCCAGTTCACATATAATTTACATATAAAATTAAGGAAAATTCTGCAAAATTTTAAATGGGCTATAATACAGGTAGTAAATCAGCTTCAATACCGGATGAGCAACATATTTAGAAAGTTATTAAATTATTTACAGTTGTGTTCAAAATAATGGCAGTGTGTTTAAAAAAGTTAATAAAGCTCAAAATCCTTCTAATAGCTTTTATTTCAAATGCATTGGGAACACTACACATTCTATTTCAAATCAAAACATAAAGAAAAATATATCAAATTTGTATTGTTCCTCTAAAAAAATTGAATAAAAGTGAATATTAGACTGTTCTAAAAAAAATAGCAGTGTTTGTATTCTTCTTCACAAACTCAAACATTCACTATATAAACAGAAAAATGGTTGAAGATTTTGCTTTCCTTTTGAATCTCTTAACTAATATTTAGTTGTATAACCACTGTTTCTAGGAAATGCTGTACATCTGGGTTGCATGGAGTCAACCAACTTCTGGCCCCTGTGAACAGGTGTTCCAGCCCAGGATGATTGGACTACATTCCACAGTTCTTCTCTATTTCTTGGTTTTGCCTCAGAAACTGCATTTTTGATGTCACCCCACAAGTTTTCTATTGGATTAAAATCCGGGGATTGGGCTGGCCACTCCATAACATCAATCTTGTTGGTCTGGAACCAAGATGTTGCACGTTAACTGGTGTGTTGGGGTCGTTGTCCTGTTGGAACACCCATTTCAAGGGCATTTCCTCTTCAGCATAAGGCAGCATGACCTCTTCAAGTATTCTGATGTATTCAAACTGATCCATGATCCCTGGTATGCGATAAATAGGCCCAACACCGTAGTATAAGAAACATCCCCATATCATGATGCTTGAGCCACCATGCTTTACTGCCCTCACAGTGTACTGTGGCTTGAATTTAGTGTTTGGGGGTCATCTGACAAACTGTCTCCGGCCACTAGACCCAAAAAGAAAAATCTTACTTTCATCAGTCCACAAAATGTTGTGCCATTTCTCTATAGGCCAGTCAGTGTGCTCTTTGGCAAATTGTAACCTCTTTAGCACATCTGGGACTTTGCAGGGGCTTCTTGCAGATAGCTTGGCTTCACATAGGCATCTTCTTATTGTAACAGTACTCACAGGTAACTTTAGACCTTCTTTGATCTTCCTGGAGCTGATTGTTGGCTGAGTCCTTGCCATTTTGGCTATTCTTCTATCCATTCGAATGGTAGTTTTCCGCTTTCTTCCAAGTCTTTCAGGTTTTCAGAGAGAAATGCACTGTAACCAGCATGTACAACATTTGCTACCTTCCTTCCTTAACCACATCAGCCCCCCTAGCTTAAACACCCTTAATGACCAGGCCACTTTTTACAATTCCGCACTACACTACTTTCACCGTTTATTGCTCCGTCATGCAACTTACCACCCAAATGAATTTTACCTCCTTTTCTTCTCACTAATAGAGCTTTCATTTGGTGGTATTTCATTGCTGCTGACATTTTTACTTTTTTTGCCAATAATCAAAAATGACCGAAATTTTTGCAAAAAAATGACATTTTTCACTTTCTGTTGTAAAAATTTTCAAAAAAAACTACATTTCTATATAAATTTTTCTCTAAATTTATTGTTCTACATGTCTTTGATAAAAAAAAATCCAATAAGTGTATATTTATTGGTTTGGGTAAAAGTTATAGCGTTTACAAACTATGGTGCAAAAAAGTGAATTTCCGCATTTTGAAGCAGCTCTGACTTTCTGAGCACCTGTCATGTTTCTTCAGGTGCTAGAATGTCAGGATAGTATAAATACCCCCAAATCACACCATTTTAGAAAGAAGACACCCCAAAGTATTCACGGAGGGGCATGGTGAGTTCATGTATCATTTCATTTTTTCACAAGTTAGCGGAAAATGACACTTTCTGAGAAAAAAAAAAAAAAAAAGTTTCAATTTCTGATAACTTCTGGCAAAAAAAAAAAAATCTCAGACGGACTCACTATGCCCCTCAATGAATACCTTGGGGTGTCTACTTTCCGAAATGGGGTCATTTGTGGGGTGTGTTTACTGTTCTGGCATTTTGGGCGGGGCTAAATTGTGAGCCGCCATGTAAAACCTAAAGGTACTCGTTGGAATTTGGGCCCTTTGCGCACCCAGGCTGCAAAAAAGTGTCACTCATGTGGTATCGCCGTACTCAGGAGAAGTAGGGCAATGTGTTTTGGGGTGTATTTTTACATACACCCATGTTGGGTGAGAGAAATATCTCTGTAAATTGTCAACTTTGTATAAAAAATTTTAAAAGTTGTCGTTTACAGAGATATTTTTCACACAAAGTATGGGTATATATAAAAATACACCCCAAAAGCACATTGCCCTACTTCTCCTGAGTACGGCGATACCCATGTGTGCCACTTTTGCAGCTTAGAATGCAAAGGCCCTAAAACCAATGAGTACCTTTAGAGATTTCACAGGGCATTTTACGCATTTGGATTCCAGACTTCTTCTCACGCTTTAGGGGCCCCTAAAATGCCAGGACAGTATAAATACCCCACATGTGACCCCATTTTGGAAAGAAGACACCCCAAGGTATTCTGTGAGGGGTATGGTGAGTTCATGTAAAATTTTATTTTTGTCACAAGTTAGTGGAATATGAGACTTTGTTTGTTTTTTTTTTGTTTTTTTTTTTACAATTTCCGCTGACTTGTGCCAAAAATAAAAATTCTGTGGACTCACCATGCCCCTCACAGAATACCTAGGGGTGTCTTCTTCCAAAATGGGAACACCCAAGGTATTCCATGAGGGGCATGGCGAGTTCATAGAAGATTTTTTTGGCACAAGTTAGTGGAAATTGATTTTTATTATTTTTCTCACAAAGTCTCCCTTTCCGCTAACTTTTGACAAAAGTTTAATTTTCATGGACTCATTATGCCCCTCAGCGAATACCTTGGGGTGTCTTCTTTCCAAAATGGGGTCACATGTGGGGTATTTATACTGCCCTGGCATTTTAGGGGCCCTAAAGCGTGAGAAGCAAAATGCGTAAAATGCCCTCTAAAAGGTACTCGTTGGAATTTGGGCCCCTTTGCGCACCTAGGCTGCAAAAAGTGTCACTCATGTGGTATCGCCGTACTCAGGAGAAGTAGGGCAATGTGTTTTGGGGTGTATTTTTACATATACCCATGCTGGGTGAGAGAAATATCTCTGTAAATTGACAACTTTGTATAAAAAATTTTAAAAGTTGTCGTTTACAGAGATATTTCTCACACAAAGTATGGGTATATGTAAAAATACACCCCAAACCACATTGCCCTACTTCTCCTGAGTACGGCGATACCACATGTGTGCCACTTTTGCAGCTAAGATGGCAAAGGCCCTAAAACCAATGAGTACCTTTAGGATTTCACAGGGCATTTTACGCATTTGGATTCAGACTTCTTCTCACGCTTTAGGGCCCCTAAAATGCCAGGACAGTATAAATACCCCACATGTGACCCCATTTTGGAAAGAAGACACCCCAAGGTATTCTGTGAGGGGTATGGTGAGTTCATGTAAAATTTTATTTTTGTCACAAGTTAGTGGAATATGAGACTTTGTTTGTTTTTTTTTTTTTTTTTTTTTTTTACAATTTCCGCTGACTTGTGCCAAAAATAAAAATTCTGTGGACTCACCATGCCCCTCACAGAATACCTAGGGTGTCTTCTTCCAAATAGGAACACCTCAAGGTATTCCATGAGGGGCATGGCGAGTTCATAGAAGATTTTTTTGGCACAAGTTAGTGGAAATTGATTTTTATTATTTTTCTCACAAAGTCTCCCTTTCCGCTAACTTTTGACAAAAGTTTAATTTTCATGGACTCATTATGCCCCTCAGCGAATACCTTGGGGTGTCTTCTTTCCAAAATGGGGTCACATGTGGGGTATTTATACTGCCCTGGCATTTAGGGGCCCTAAAGCGTGAGAAGAAAAATGCGTAAAATGCCCTCCTAAAAGGTACTCGTTGGAATTTGGGCCCCTTTGCGCATCTTGGCTGCAAAAAGTGTCACTCATGTGGTATCGCCGTACTCAGGAGAAGTAGGGCAATGTGTTTTGGGGTGTATTTTACATATACCCATGCTGGGTGAGAGAAATATCTCTGTAAATTGACAACTTTGAATAAAAAATTTAAAAGTTGTCGTTTACAGCGATATTTCTCACACCCAGCATGGGTATATGTAAAATACACCCCAAACCACATTGCCCTACTTCTCCTGAGTACGGCGATACCACATGTGTGACACTTTTTGCAGCCAAGATGCGCAAAGGGCCCTAAAACCAATGAGTACCTTCAGGATTTCACAGGCCATTTTACGCATTTGGATTCTCACGCTTTAGGACCCCTAAATTGCCAGGGCAGTATAAATACCCCACATGTGACCCCATTGTGGAAAGGAGACACCCCAAGGTATTCTGTGAGGGTATGGCGAGTTCACAGAAAAAAAAATTTGGCACAAGTTAGCGGAAATTGTTTTTTTTTGTTTTTTTTACAGTCTCATATTCCACTAACTTGTGACAAAAATAAAATTTTGCATGAACTCACCATACCCCTCACGGAATACCTTGGGGTGTCTTCTTTCTAAAATGGGGTCACATGTGGGGTTTTTGTACTGCCCTGGCATTTGAGGGTCTCCGCAGTCATTACACGTATGGCCAGCATTAGGAGTTTCTGCGATTCTCCGTATATTGAGCATACGGGTAATGAGATTTTTTTCCGTTCAGCCTCTGCGCTGAAAAAAAAAAAAATGAGCGGCACAGATTTTTCATTCGCATCGGTCAATGTGGATGAAAAATCTCTGCCAAATCAGTGACTGCGGTGCGGTGGGCTGGGCGCTAACTAACTGGTGGTGATAGGGGACCCTTATGCCCCATTCACACGTCCGCAATTCTGTTTGCGAGCGATTGCGGACCCATTCATTTCTATGGGGACAGACTTTGTCCCTTCGGATCGGAATTACGGATCCGCGCTTCGAGTCTGCACTTCCGTTCTGCAAAAATATAGAACATGTCCTTTTCTTGTCCGCAATTGCGTACAAGAAAAAGCATTTTCTATATAGTTCTGGCAATGTGCGGATCTGCAAAATGCGGAAAGCACATTGCCGGTGTCCGTGTTTTGAGGATCTGCGGATCGGATCCGCGGATCGGATCCGCGGATCCGTGAATCCACGGATCCGCAAAACACATATGGACGTCTGAATGGAGCCTTACAAGGGGTGTGATCAATGACAGGGGGTGATCAGGGGGTCTAGATGGGGTGATCAAGGGGTTAATAGGTGAGGGGGGTGGGGGGTTAGTGTAGTGTTTGGTGCAACTTTACTGTGTTACCTGGTCCTCTGGTGGTCGATCCCAGTAAATGGGACCACCAGAGGACCAGGTAGCAGCTATATCAGACGCTGTTCATAAAACAGCGTCTGATATAGCAGTTTGATGCGATTTTATTCGCATCTACAGCCTGCCAGCGACGGATCATCGCTGGCAGGCTGTAGCCGAACTGCTGTGCCGCGCTTCCCTGTGAGCACGCGCGCGCGTTCACAGGAAATCTCGCCTCTCGCGAGATGACGCGCCGATGCGTCGGAACAGAGCTACAGGGCCGCCCGCAGGACGCATCCCTGCGTTAGGCGGTCCTGTAGCGGTTAAATAAGGGCAATAATTGCCACCTGTTCTTCAAAGAATGAATTGCCTCACTAATTGAACTCCACACTGCTATTATTTTGAACATGCTCCTTTCAATTAGTGATTCAATTACACAGAATCAGCAGCATGCATGTCATGACTGTTGGGTCTGTTGGATTTCTATTATTCTACTACAGATGCTAGTAAATTATTTGCCATGTAGAAATATAATTTGTACCAAAAACAGTGATTGATCAGGATAGTGATTTCTGACTGCTATTATTTTGAACACAACTGTATATAGTGCTGCTGAATATAAATGGTTCAACGAAGAGCAATTTCAACTCCTTTCCATGACCAAATTCTTGCAGTTAGGCAAGTAGAACAGTTTGCTGATACACTTGGGGAGCATGAAACTGTTCAACTGTGTTTGTGGTTCAGTTGTGTAAAATGTGCTGACAGAATCCCTTAAATTACAAAAAGATATTTCTTGTTAAAAGTTTAGTAACACAATACATAAGATTTCTGCGTAATGTAAAATATACATGATTTCATCAAGTCTAATAGGACAGATGGACAGACACATTAGAAGTAGACAGCTGTTCACAAACAGTGGTATTACTGTAACACCACCTTTCGGCCTAATTCACATGTCAGTGATTCACAGATGTGTGCTGTCCATGTCCTTAACATGTACCCATTCATTTTAATGTGTGTATTTACATATCCATGTTTTAGCACGGTCTGTGGTTTTAGCACAGAAGCATAACCTATTTTTGTCTGTTTACCAATTCGTCACGCCCATTATAGTCTGTGAAATACACAGATACCATCCGTGTTTCATGGACCATTTATAGGAAATGATATTAAAATTAATTTTCAGCTGTGCAGTGTCTGTGGAACACTGATAACACACATAGAGCAAATGGACACAACTGACACATGGACCAAACGCTGATTCTTCACGGAAATCTTCATGGATGAATCACTGACCGTCATCACGGGTTTTGATACAGAAGTGTGACTAAGGCCTTCCACGTGAGCAATAAAAGCAGACCGTTTGGGGTACTTGAAGCCAGACCCAGCTGATTATTTAAATTGAGGTTGGCTTTATGGGATAACTCATTTAAGATTTTGGACATTAAATGAGATGTCTCACTTCAGTAAATGGCACTTATCATGTAGAGAAAGTTGATACAAGGCACTTACTAATGTATTGTATTGATTTATTTTTCCATCACATGATACACTGCTCGTTTTCAGGGGTTACAGCCACCAAGGCAGCACATATACAAGGTGGCCAGGATGGGTGCTGCTGTGCATGCGTGCCTCTGAGCGCTCCCATGGTCCCAGTCACTATATAGGTGTCACAGATGTACTGAGAAATACGGACGTCCCAGCGACAGTGAGGGGCAGGAGATCTGTGAGACTGGCAACACGTGGTTTGATCTGACAGGTTTTCCTTGTGGATCAATAGGTGTCTGTGTTTCTGGTAATGGCCACACTCCTTGCCTCCAGGTGTTGCTAATGTGGTTATTTAACCTTCCTTATTTATAGTTCCTTCTCCCACAATGCTGTGCAGTTTATAGCTTCTGGACCTGTGGATTGTTGTGGTTGGCTCTCGACTGAATTCCTAGTGCTTCCATTGCTCCTTTGAAGTTAAGTCTTTCCTTTTACTTTTGTAATTTGTTTGGGTTGCATTTCCCTATTGTTTGTATTTGGCCCGAAGGAGACTCCTGTTCGTCCTTCCGTTTGGAGGAACAAGTAGTCTCGCCCCTGCCATTAGTACCAGGGTCTTATAGGGCTAGATAGGACTCTAGGTATTCCTGTGTATGAACTCACCTACCTTTGGGGTCTGTTCATACTGGTAGTCAGTCAGGATTTTAGTTAGAGTTTTCACGAGGAGGTGTCAATCTTCCTTCCCTAGTTCTCAGGCCTTCTTCCCTGTTCCCACCCTTCCCTCCTATGCTCAGTGTGGAGTTTCCCCCGCACACTGAAGCGTGGCAACAGGCCAGCACTTTTTCCATTAGCCCTCATTAGCAATAGTGCCCCCAATAGTGATAAAACTCCTCAAGAGTGCTCCCATTAATAGCAATGTCCTCTATATTGTACCCAATAATAATAATGGCACCATAGTATCCCTGGTAGTAATAATGCCACCAGTGCCTCCTGTATTATATAGCTCCCCCATAGTTCCAGTATATATTACTTCTTTGCCCCCTCTTTGTAGTGCCAGTATATATATGCCTCCTATAGTGCTAGCATATAATGCAGGTCCTCCCCCCATAGTGCCAGTATATTCTTAATGCTCCTCCATCCCCCCAGTTGTGCCTGTATATAATGCTATCACCTGTACAGCCAGTATATGTTTCCCCCCACCCTAGTGCCAGTAAATAATGCTCCCCATTATATAATGCTCCCCCCATTTCCAGTATATAATGCTACCTCCCACCCTAGTGCCAGTATATAATGCTCCCCCCACCATAGTGCCAATGTGTAATGCTCCCCCCACCTTAGTGCCAGTATGTAATGCCCTACCCCACCCTATTTCAAGTATATAATGCATCCTTCTACCCCTGTAGTGCCAGGTATATATGATGTTCCTCCGCCCCCTTCCTTGTTGCCCCTAGTAAGCCACTTTTTAGGGGGAAAAAACTTGCCTCACTCCAGTTCTCCCCCACAATCTTTGGCCTGTGTTGCCGCATCATGGTGCAGGTGGTCCCCATGACATCCCTGCACCTGCGCCAGGTCTCGCGAATTGACGCCTATGAGACTGAACCACCACAGATGCGACCATAACAGCGCCCCCCTTATGGGTATTGAGGTGATGACCTAGGTGGGTGCCTACCCGTCGACCTGGCACCAAGCATTGCCACTACTGCTGGGTTGCAGGGTGGTTCTAACCTCAGGAAATAAGTAGTGTATAACGTGATGGAAAAATTAATCAAGCCAGCAAAGGAGGTAATATGGACAATCACAATACATTAGTAAGTGCCTTGTATGGACTTTTTGTACATGATAAATGCCATGCCATTTGCTGAGGTGAAACTGATTCCTTTATTTTTAAACCAATAATCAAATTGTTGTGAGAAGTAACTTAGGCCCTTTTCACACAAGCGAGTTTTCTGCGCAGGTGCAATTCGAGATGTGAATGCATAGCACCCGCACTGAATCCTGAACCATTCATTTCAATGGGTCTATGTACACGAGCGTTTTTTTTTTGTCCACGCATCAGTTCTGCGTTGTGTGAAAAACACAGCATGTTCTATATTCTGCGTTTTTCATGCAGCCCTGGCCCCATAGAAGTGAATTGGGCTTCAGTAGAAAACGCATTGCATCTGGAAGCAAGTGCGGATGCAATGCGATTTTTCACTGATGGTTGCTAGGAGATGTTGTTTGTAAACCTTCAGTTTTTTTTATCACATGCGTGAAAACCGCATCAACTAGAAATTTGAACCAGACATATGTAAAGGCACATTGAACCATTATTTACAATTAGTCAGTCAGACTACTAATTGCCTTATCTTGACATATGTCTTGTTTTCCCATAAAACTTAACTTTTAATGTTACTTATTATGAACTTTCTTACTGACCATTAAACTATATTAACACTATTAGATGTGTCGCCTTTCTATTAGTGTATTTGTCATCAACTCTGATAATAAGGTGCTGTTGAGGTATAGTTAGAGGCTGGCAGCCGCACGCTGGCTCCAGACTCTTTCACTCTATGTATTCCCTACCTTCCACTTACATACTAATACTGAGGCTTCACTTCTGTCCTAAAACATCCCTCAAAAACTGCCCCCGACATGTTTCGCCAGCTACTCTGGCATCTTTAGGGGATCGGGCAGTATGTGCTTGATGAGTGTGGCAGGATCTTTCAAATGCTTCTATTATTACGTCATTTTCATTTGCCGATCGCATCCCGCAATATGGCCTGCTAGAAGTGTATTGTTTAGTACCTCCTCTCTTATTGGTGCTGACTTCATATCACTCCTCCCATGGTTGACGTGACCTTCTTACCTACGATACTCCCGTACTCTCGCGTTAGCTTCCCAACAGCCTGCGCATGTCAGTGGACTTAGATTAATTCTTGTCTCGACGCAGTATCCGCACATGCTCAAGGACATAGAAATCTAGCTGCGAAATTCACTTTACTGCGCTTGCTTCTTAACACCCTGCGCATGTCAGTGGACTTAGTCCGCTTCTCGGCACGGCGCATTATCTGCACATGCTCAAGCACTTTGAATTCTAGCTGCGATGTTCACTTTACTGCGCTTGCTCACAGTCTTAGATTTTAAACCAAGTTAGTTACCACTGCACATGCCCAGGATCCCAAAGCTTGACAAATTTTCTCATTATTCCATATTGTATAACATGGCTGATATATTAGGTGTATCACTTGTACCTTTTTACATGACATCACCAAATAACCATAAAGGGGACACGCAATAAAAAATTTCAAAGCTTCATTAGTTGATTATTTATATATATAATATTAATATCAAAAAATATATGGCGGCAGTACAAATGGTAGCCAAGATATGTGGCTCCCCTCCCATGCACAGAAGAACCAAATTATATCTCCCATATAGGGTAAAAATACCCCTATCACAGTGCTGATTAAAATAACACCCTCTATATAAAATGTAAAAGCAAAATAGTGCCTAACTATACTAGCCTAGCAACAAGGCACATTATTTCACAATAAGTATACCTGATGGACACTTGAAAAGGAAGATGCGGGCTTCTGGCTGAGAGGAGAGCCCACCCCGACATACGTTTCGCTCCGCTTTCACAATACTAATTGTGAAATAATGTGCCTTGTAGCTGTATTGTATGTGCATAATTGCCCATCTGGCTAGTATAGTTAGGCACTATTTTGTTTTTACATTTTATATAGAGGGTGTTTTTTTAAATAGCACTGTGATAGGGGTATTTTACCATATATTTTTTTGATCTTGACAGTATATATATATATATATATATATATATATATCTGTTGTTGGTTTTTTAATGAACTAATAAAACTTTTAAAACATTTTTTGCATGTCCCTTTATGGTTATTTGGTGATGTATTATATAGTCACGCATTGTACTGTGATTGAGTTGCGTTGGCATTACCTTTTTACATTAGTTAATCCTATATATCCTCATAGTACCACTTTTTATTTTCATTGACCATTTTCAACATGATTAAACACATAGGCATGATTGATAGTATAATGTGTACATTAATTTATAATCCTGTATTTACACACAATTTATGATTATATTTGAATTTTGAATTTTATCCATACCGTTTTATTTAATTTATTTTAAATTGGCCAACTTTACCATGATTAGTACACTTTTTGTGATCATATATTTGCACTAATTATTTATACTACATTATATTTGTTTTTTTAATATACATTTTTGTTATTTTATATAATTTTCTAGTTTTTTTATATTTTTACATTTTTTTATATATATATTTTTTTTATGGCTACTTCTAATCATGTATTTACTTAAATTGTGAGTAAAAAAGAACTATATATTAAATAAATAACATGTTTTAATTCATATTTCACATTCCTACTGTTTGATCCAATTATTATTATTCATGTATTTACGTCCTAATAAAATATACCAATCATGTTATTTTCCAATAATTATTTATAATCATGTAGTCACATCAATTTTTTTTCAAAAACAATAGACGGTATTGTGTCCTAACTCATACTTTCTCATATCCTTGGGAGGATGATTATATAGATCCATGTCCGCTTTTAGTTGATTTTATGTACATTTTTCTCAATGGTCTCACTATCAATGCTGTACTCTAGTCCTCCTGCTTGATACTATACTGCCGCATTTAAAGAAAGGAAGCGAAGGTGAATCCTTCAATAAGTCCTTGAGGGACTAAACCTTTGAAATGGTAGATCCATCTAGTTTTCTCCTGTTGCAATCTTTTATCAATATCCCCCTGTCTGGGGCCTGGTAAAATTTTAGTAATGCCCCGAAATTTGAGGCTACTCATATTTCCATCATGTACATCTCGTATGTGTCTAGATAGGGACGTATCAACCCCAGTGTTGACATCACTTAGGTGTTTGGAAATTCGCCTCCTCAACTCTTGTGTGGTTTTTCCATGTATAGCTTTGGATATCCACATCTAATGGCATACACTACTCCAGTAGTTTTGCAATTAATGTACTGTTTTATTTGGTATTTTTTGCCATTAGCTGGGTTTACAAACTCATTCTGAGATAGTGCCTTATTACAGAAATTGCATTCACCACATGGATGCGAGCCTTTGATAGTCAGCCATGTTGTCTTTTTTCCTTTTTTACGGTTCCATTCGAAATGACTATAAACGTGATGTTCTTTAAGGTTTGTCCCTCTCCTATAGGTTACAGCTGGAGGCAGGGAGATAATACTTCTTAAATCTTAATCTGCTCTTAAAATATGCTAATTTTTTAAAATATTTGTCTCACTTTGTGGTACTGTATGTCATATAATTAGTGATGATCGAATCAAAGCTGACAAAGTGGAATTCCTTATGAATTTCAGGAAAAATTTGATTCGCAAAAAATGCGAATTTCCTCGCGCTTCGTGGTAATGAATCACAATTTTTCCAAAAAATTGCGGCTACACATGTTAAAACATGGGGCAAGGAACTCTGGGAAGGTGGGATGACCCATAATGCCATGCATGCAGCAAATCAGCAGCCAGCCAGCCCTATGAATACAGTGGCCATCTTGGATTCAGACATTTCCCAGCGTTCTGAGTGCAGGGACAGACGTGAGAAGGCACTAGGGAAAGCAATAGGAAAAACCTCATTGTGAAAAAACCCCTGAAAAAACTATTTATAAGTGCAGGGAAAGGATAGTGAGGAAACACTTCACAGCAGGGAGAGACGTCAGAAGGCGCTAGGGACAGTGCTAGAAAAGCGATTTACAAGTGCAGGGAAAGATTATTTGGGGATCCAAAAAGCCATTATACAGCTCTGTCATTCCAGCAATTTGTTCTTGTTATTGGGGTGCAAGTGCTATGTTGAAAAGCCTTTAGTGGTCTATTTCAGTACAAAAAGAAAAATATATACGCACTTCACTGTTGCAGTTATCTGTGGTGAAAGCGTTTTAGTAGCCTATTTCAGTACAAAAAGAAAAATATATATGCACTTCACTGTTGCAGTTATTTGTGGTGAAAGTATTTAGTGGCCTATTTCTGTACAAAAAGAAAAATATATACGCACTTCACTGTTGCAGTTATTTGTGGTAAAAGCGCTTAGTGCCTTTTTTCAGTACAAAAAGATAAATATATTTGTCGCTTTTAGGGGTGTTTTAATTTGCTTTTAATTTATTTAGTTCAGCTAAAAGTATGTCAGACAGAGAAGTGCCAGGCCATGCACAGAGAAGTGGCAGATGCCTAAATGTTTCTTGCGCAGGCAAAGGTCGCAGCAGAGTAAGGGGGCATGGCAGTAGGAGTCGCAGCGAGAGGCCTGAGCTCCCGATGTCATCTAGCAGTTGTGTCTTGACCAGCGGTTCTTGAATGGTTAACTCGGTCATCCATTTCATTCCAAGTGACATGAGACACCCCCAGCCAACAGTCGGTGGGTTTGTCAGACACAACCCTTAGTTGGCATGGCCCGGGAGCAGGCCCTGTGCCCTCACCTGTCCTTAACCTGCCTCTGACCTGTTCCTTAAGCCACAGAAGTATTGTATGCTGTGGGCTCAGCTCCACTATACAGCGAGGACGAGCAACTAGAGGACAGTCAGCAGCTACTGCCCAGTCAAGATCTGGAGGAGACATCTGCTGCTTCCTCCATTAGGCGGGCAAGTATTGATGAAGAGAGCGGTGTGGGAGGTAGTGTTGCGAGCGGTCAGGCTCCTGACCCAGAGACTGTTGAGGAGGACATCAGTGACGTGCAGACACTACTCGATGATGATGAAGCTGATAGCACTTGGGAGCCGGGTGCAGAACGGGCTTCATCATCATCAGGAAAAGAGGGTGGCAGCTTGCCCGTGAGGCCGCGGCTGAGGCAGCAAGGTGGTAGCATGGCAGGGTGTCAGCAGGGTGGCAGCAGTGGGAAGTCGGCAGTTTTTTCTCAAGCCGTCGGAGGAGGTGAACGTGGCCATCTGTAGAATCTGTGGGCAGAAGGTGAAGCGTGGCCAGGGTGCCAACATATGCCGCATCACCATACAGTGGCCTGGGAGAATCGTGGCTCTGATGTGGTGGTCCAGGCTGCAGCAGCAACCCCTGCATCACCCAGTGGCACGCACCCGGTTTTAGGCAGTCAAGGCTACACCACGTCAGCCGAAAGGAGCTGTCTGTCATTCCCATCATCTGCTGGTCCCGATGCTCCTGCTCCTACTCCTTGTTAGTCATTCCGTCAGCAATCGATCACCGAAGCGATTGCCAAGAGACAGCAGTATGCAAGCAATCATCCAACAGCGCAGAAGCTGAATGTGCTCCTGGCCAAGTTACTGGTGCTGTAGCCTCTCCCTTTCCAAGTGGTGGACTCTGCACCTTTTAGAGAACTGATGGCTTGTGCCGGGCTGAGGTGCAGAGTCCCAAGCCATCATTTATTTTTGAAAAGGGCAGTACCAGCTCAGCACAAATATGTAGAACAGAAGGTGGGCCAGTCCTTGAGCCTGTACTGTAGGTGTCTGCCAAAGTGCACGGCAGTGCCGACGTGTGGAGCTGTAACTACGGTCAGAGAAAATACATGTCCTTTATGGCTCACACCAGCAACTTGGCCAAATGAAGCCTCTTCCACCTCCACGTTGTCACGCCGTTGGTCTTGCGACAATGTCCGCCTCTGCCGCCTCATCCTCCACCATGTCCATGAAGGGACAAGTCACAGTGCCCCTCCAGCATACCAAATGTGCAGGGCACGGCAGTGTCACGCTGTTCTGCACCTCATTTGCCTGGGCAAACGGAGTCACACAGAAGCGGAACTGCTCCGTGTGATTCATCAAGAAATCAAATCCTGGCTTTCTATGAAAATCGGAACCATGGTGACCAACAACGGGAAGAACATGGTGTCGGCGCTGCGTCAAGGAAGACTGAGCCATGTGCCCTGCATGGCACACGTGTTCAATCTGGTTGTCAAGCGGTTCCTGAAGTCTTTCACCCATCTGCAAGACATCCTAAAAGTGGCCAGGAAACTTTGCATGCACTTCAGCCACTCGTACACCGCAAAGCACACCCTCCTTGAGCTGTAGCGGCAGAACGGCATCCCCAACATAGGCTGATATGCGACATTTCCACCCTTTGGAATTCCACCCACCATATGCTGGACAGACTATACGAACAGAGAAAGGCCATCAATGATTTCTTGATCCAAGTGGATAGGCGTACTCCCCTGTGTAACTTCAATGTCAGCCAGTGGCAACTCATGCGTGACACCTGCCATTTGCTCAGGCCCTTTGAGGATGCCACGTTGTTTGTCAGTCGTCAGAAGCTTTCTTCACCCGCATAGTAAAGAAACTACTCACCAGCAGCAACAGGTAGACCTGGAGCAGGACCTGAACCAGCAGGTGGTGGCATACTTGGACAGCATCCTGCCAGCCATCATTGAAGATTTGCTGGACTACTGGACAGCCAAATTGGATTTGTGGCTGCAACTGGCTGAGTTTGCTCTGGAAAAGCTGTCCTGCCCGGCCAGTAGTGTGGCATCACAGTGGGTTTTTAGTGCGGCGGGGGGCCATAGTTACCCCAAGAAGAACTCGCCTGTCCACCCAAAATGTGGAGAGATTGACCTTTGTGAAGATGAATCAGACCTGGATCAGCCAGTATTTCCACCCACCAATGCATGATTCCTCTGGTTAGATCATCCATGCCGCCTCACCCAAACCTTGACAAAAGAGACCGGTTTCTTTTGGCTACCTGCCTCAGCTACTACTCTGATGCTGCCACCCGACTGATGCCAATTGCTCCTTCTTTCACCCACCTTCGTCAGTGGGTACTGGTATTGCCACCCACCCCACTCTGTCACCGGGTCACTTTGTGGTCTCCTGATGCTGCTGCTGCCATCTCCACACTATGTAACCTTGCCACTCTGTGGTCTCCTCTTGATGCTGCTGCTGCGGCCACCTCAAGACTCTGTCATTGCGCCAATCGGTGGCCTCCTCATACTGCTGCGAACGCCAGACTCTCATTGTGCCACTCAGTGGCCTTCTCCTGATGCTGCTACCGCCACCTCCAGACTCTGTCATTGTGCCACTCTGTGGCCTCCTGATGCTGCCGCCACATCCACACGGTCATTGTGCCACTCTGTGTTCTCCTCATGCTTCTTCCACCTTACCACTATGTCATAGGGCCACTCTGTGGACTTCTCATGCTGTTTCCACCCTCCCCACTTCATGACAGGGCCACTATTTTGCCTTTCGGCCTGGCTGACATCATCATTTATTTTACCTTTCTTCTGATCTGTCAGAAGGAAGGAAAAATGAGATGCACAATGGATCCTGTCTGTGTAGCACCTGTAAGGCCTGTATGGTCCCATCAGAATTGGCTTATGGCTTGGTAGCCAAAAGCAGGAGTGGGTACAAAACACAGAAGACATGCAAATATTACTTTCACGTGTCATCTCTATTTTAGATCCACTCCTGTTTTATTTGGCATTAGCAATACTGATGGATTATTGAGCAAATGCTGACCGAGTGAAGGTGGATGCTCCACAGACAGGATCCGTTTTTTGTAGGTTATTGTCCTGACGGATCAGAGGAAAGGCAAATGACGTCAACACAAACTTACTGCTGACACCATCTCCACTCTGTCGGGGGGCTCTACTTGTATAGGCGTTTAAATGAACTGTTTCTGTAGACATTTATGTAGAATCAGCTGACGAGGATGTAAAAGGAGTGCTCTTCTTCTTGACGCTAACATCTACCTGTAAAGTTGAGTTAATACTTGAGTTATTTGGTCAGTTTTGGCCACGTGACTGCCCAAATAAGTGAAGTGTACAGTAATTCTTATAGTGACGCCTGTCATCGGCATGTCATACTGACTCAGTATTATTTTACTACCACAGCACACTCCCTATGCGTGTTATTGCAAGGCACAGTGTTCTACACCCCTATAAAGGCTCTCTGCAGCCCGGAAATACCGTATATACTCGAGTATAACCCGAACTCGGCTTATACTCGAGTCATAAATTAAAACTCTGAAGAGCGGAGTGGGAGGAGGAGCGGGGGGAGGAGCTGGGGGCGGGCATTTGCGGCAGGGCCGATGCGCTCACTGCGCTCCGGCCCCACCGCTCATGTATAGTTTTTAAATTTGATTATACTATACACTTATTCTTACTACAATTCTTGCCCCCTCTGTACCTCATTACATGCGGCAGGCGGGCAGTGAATACTTCAGGCCGGGCGGACGAGAGCAGCGTGACTTGCTGATGTCACGTGCCTGCCCGGCCTGCTTTATGAATGAAGCAGGCGGCGCAGGCACGTGGCGTCAGTCACACTGCGCTCGCTCTCCCGCCCGGCCTGAAGTATTCACTGCCCGCTTGCCGCATGTAATGAGGTACAGAGGGGCAAGATATAGTAAGAATAAGTGTATAGTATAATCAAATTTAAAAACTATACATGGCGGTAATGGAGGATGAGGGGATGTGGATGGCACTGTTATGGGATGAGGGGATGTGGATGGCACTGTTATGGGATGGGGGATGTGGATGGCACTGTTATGGGATGGGGGATGTGGATGGCACTGTTATAGGATGGGGATCTGTGGATGCCATCCACAGCCCCCATCCCATAAGTGCCATCCACATCCCCCTTCCCATAACAGTGTCATCACATCCCCCATCCCATAAGTGCCATCCACATCCCCCTTCCCATAACAGTGCCATCCACATCCCCCATCCCATAACAGTGTCATCCACATCCCCTCATCCCATAAGTGCCATCCACATCCCCCTTCCCATAACAGTGTCATCCACATCCCCTCATCCCATAAGTGCCATCCACATCCCCCTTCCCATAACAGTATCATCCACATCCCCTCATCCCATAAGTGCCATCCACAGCCCCCATCCCATAACAGTGTCATCCACAGATCCCCCATAACAGTGCGTCATCCACAGATCCTCCCATAACAGTGCGTCATCCACAGATCCCCCATAACAGTGCGTCATCCACAGATCCCCCATAACAGTACGTCATCCACAGATCCCCCCCATAACAGTGCGTCATCCACAGATCCCCCCATAACAGTGCGTCATTCACAGATCCCCCCATAACAGTGCGTCATCCACAGATCCCCCATAACAGTGACATCCATTTCCACCTCGGCTTATACTCGAGTCACTACTTTTCCCAGGTTTTTTGGGGTAAAATTAGGGGGGGTCGTCTTATACTCGGGTCGGCTTATACTCGAGTATATACGGTAGTCGTTTTTAACGAGATTCGATGTGAATGAATTTGGATCAAAGCAAATTTTTCCGAAAAGTTCTGCGAACCGGCCGAATCGAATTTTTGAGAAATTCGCTCATCTCTAGTGCCAATGCATTGCACAATGGTTTCTTAACACTTTTGTTGATTTTCTAGAAATTCTCTCCTTTCTGTAGTTTTAGCTCTTCTATACACCTCATGTAATACTTTTTTAGGGTAACCTCGTTCAAGGAACCGTCTGTATAATATTTCGCTTTCACGTTCAAAGGCCTCATCACTTGAACATTTTCTCTTTGCCCGTAGATACTGGCCTGTGGGGATTCCTATCTTGAGGGCTTGTGGATGGTAACTTTGCCAGTGCAAAAGACTATTAGTGGAGGTGGGTTTCCTAAATACTTCTGTCAGTTCACTCCCATTTGACTGTAGAGTCAAGGTCAGATCTAAAAAAATTCTGTTTATTTTCATCTATTCCAGCTGTGAATCTAAGCCCTATTGCATTGTTAAAAATTGTCGCAAATTGCTGAAAATTATCTACAGTACCTTCCCAAAAAATCTAAATGTTGGCAATGTAACTACTCCAAAAAGTGATATGTTTGGTAAAATGAATGTGCTCCTCTGTGAATACAGTTCTTTCTTCCCACCATTCTAAAAATAAATTTGCAAAATTAGGTGCACAAATCGGTTCCCGTGATCTATAAATAATATTTACCATCAAAAGTAAAATAGTTGTACATGAGTAAAAATTGTATTAAGGTGAGAACAAATTGATTATGTTTATTAAAATGTGTACCCCTTGTGTTCAAATAATAATTGATGGCTTTCAGCCCGAGATGGTGTTGGATACTTGTATATACCGCCTCAACATCAAGGCTCGCAATTAGTGTATTCTTTCCAACATGTATATGTTGTAATTTAGATAAGACATCTTTTGTGTCTTTTAAATATGATGTCAGGCTCGGGACAAATGGGGATATAATTAAGATTATAATTAATTATAAGGAGTTGTATTACAGCCTGCCAGTGATGATCAATCGCTGGCAGGCTGTAGATGCGAAATAAATCGCATCAAAGAGGTATATCAGACGCTGTTTTGTTAACAGCGTCTGATACACCTGCTACCTGGTCATCTGGTGGTCCCATTTGCTGGGATCGACCACCAGAGGACCAGCTAGCTATGTAAAGTTGCACCAAACACTACACTAACCCCCCCCCTCACTTATTAACCCCTTGTTAACCCCTTGATCACCCCATCTAGATTCCCTGATCACCCCCCTGTCACTGATCACCCCCCTGTCATTGATCACACCCCTTGTAAGGCTTCATTCAGACGTCCATATGTGTTTTGCGGATCCGCGGATCTGATCCACGGATCCGCAGATCCTCAAAACACGGACACCGGCAATGTGCTTTCTGCATTTTGCAGATCCGCACATTGCCAGAACTATATAGAAAATGCCTTTTATTGTCCGCTATTGCGGACAAGAATAGGACATGTTCTATATTTTTGCGGAACGGAAGTGCAGACCCGGAAGCGCGGATCCGTAATTCTGGATCCGAGCGGGACAAAGTCTGTCCCCATAGAAATGAATGGGTCCGCAATTCTGTTCCGCAAACAGAATTGCGGACGTGTGAATGGGGCATAAGGGTCCCTTATCACCGCCAGTTAGTTAGCTACTTGTTAGGTAGTTAGCGCCCAGCCCACCGCACCGCAGTCACTGATTTTGGCAGAGATTTTTTCATCCACGATGATCGATGTGAATGAAAAAATCTGTGCCGTTCATTTTTTTTTTTTTTCAGCCCAGAGGCTGAACGGAAAAAAAAAAAATCTCATTACCCGTATGCTCAATATAAGGAGAATCGCAGAAACTCCTAATGCTGGCCATACGTGTAATGATTGCGGAGACCCCTAAAATGCCAGGGCAGTACAAACAACTCACGTGTGACCCTATTTTAGAAAGCAGACACCCCAAGGTATTCCGTGAGGGGTATGGTGAGTTCATGTAAAATTTTATTTTTTGTCACAAGTTAGTGGAATATGAGACTTTGTAAAAAAATATATATATATCAATTTCCGCTAACTTGTGCCAAAATGTTTTTTTTCTCTGAACTCGCCATGCCCCTCACAGACTACCTTGGGGTGTCTTCTTTCCAAAATGGGGTCACTTGTGGGGTATTTATACTGCCCTGGCATTTTAGGGGTCCTAAAGCGTGAGAATCCAAATGCGTAAAAATGCCCTGTGAAATCCTAAAGGCATGTAGAGAAAGGATGGTTCCTGGACACCACTTTACTTTGTTCAATATGGGTTTGTTTCATACATAGATAGCGGAATGCCAGTAATAAAAAGTCGACGTTTCGGCATAGACGCCTTCATCAGAACACTGGAAAGTATGGAGAACAGTGATATTAAGTATACATAGAACATAGAACATAAAATTAACATGTCACAGGATGAATATCACTTATAGAGAGAGGATAAGATCCTTGCAGGTAACATCTAGAGATGATTGTCTTTATTTACGATCAAGTCTAACAATTCAAGACTCAGGATATCAAATTGAGGATGAAAATCGTCCTGTCAGTCTATCTGTTCCAGATAGACAGATAGAAGAAAAGCCGTATACAATAATTCCACTGGGAACTCTGTGATAGCAGTTGAGGAAACATCAGGTATTTCTGAAAAACTGTTGCACCTAATATACAATCGCACATAATATACAGTAGTCTAAAAAAGTTGCATAGTAGAAATATGATATATTATGCAGCATCTCGGACCAGCTGAGATTCAGGATACAAGTAAGAAAAGTGAAGAAGGAAACAATGCTATTGGCAACATGGGTGACGGTTACCCGGAAAAGACAGTGCAGGAGGGACTACTTCCTAGGCCTAGTCCGCCCAAATCCACCACCAAAAGAATGCCCTTTGTACACACATACCACCCCTTTTCCGGCAAAGTCAACAACATTCTCAATCGCCACTGGAACATCCTCCACAAAGCGTACCCTAAAGTTGAGGAATTCGCCTTCCCATTCCTTCCCTGCAATAGGCGTCCCAAAAATTTAAAGGACCACCTAGTCAAGGCAGATGAGGGCTCTACAATCAAAATCTCTCGTCAACTGCTTCTCAGCACTCGACAAAAAGGCACTTTCCCATGCCTTCATTGCGCCCAATGCTCCCATGTTACCAAGGGAGACAAGGCATTTCATCCCTTATCGGGCAAGGGTTACCCCATCAGGGGCTTTTTCACTTGTGAGTCAACCAATGTAATCTATATGATTAAATGCCCCTGTGGTCTAGCGTACATTGGGGAGACCACTCAAACCATTCGAGACCGCATCAGCCAACATAAATCGAACATCAGATGCGAACGCAACCACTTACCTATCCCTTTCCACTTCGCTAGCGACAACATGCCATTTCCCAACTTAAGTTCCAAGTACTCGAACAAATCCGAGTCCCAAGACGAGGAGGGGACATCAACAGAATTTTGACCAGTAGAGAAGCCTTTTGGATCCACAGACTACAAACTTTGGAACCAAAAGGACTCAATCGGGAATATGATCTACACTGCTGTCTATGAATCATATTGTCTGTGGTATTTATTGTCATTGTCTCATTTGGTAACTTTTTTATAATTCTGACTTGATACATTTCATTGATCTTGACTTTATTCACATTTACTTTCCAGACTAGACACTGAACTTCCTGGAGTTGCCGCATCTCTTAGTATCCTTTATGTCACATAGACGGTACAGTATATCTACTGATTCCATCCATAATCTGCACAATCCCACATCCTTTGTTATATATATATAGATTTAACCTGTGATATTTAATATCTCCTAATATTACTGAAAACACAACAACACTATTGCACTATGGCCGGTCCAAATGCGCAAGCGCTTGCCCTTACTGCGGTCGGCATAACGCTACTTCCGCCCTGAAGTTGATGTCATATCCGCCCTACATACACATCATTGGCATATCCTTCGGACGTACGTCACATCCGCCCTCACATGATACTTGCGCCCTGCGGCGCTTGCGCATTACAAGCGCGCATGCCGTCATAGCAACGGGCGGACTCTGTGATTTGGCGCGCACACACCCCTCCACATAAAAGGCCCGATTTTGGCCATAACACACATGGCAACCAAAGCGGCAGAGATACTGCCCCACCAAACTAGCCATCGAGGCCATAGAGCCACCTACTCATTCCCATACTGCGGCACTCCCAGGTAAGCTCCACATACTGGCTTGCTTTCTACTGCTTTCTCCTCTTTCATAGCTCTTTGATGTTCCTTCGTATGCATTCCTCACTAACATGGTAATCCGGTCTGATTCTATCTATCATTCTATTCTATTATTACATTGTTATATGTCTTCTCATCTAGACCGTCACCCATGTTGCCAATAGCATTGTTTCCTTCTTCACTTTTCTTACTTGTATCCTGAATCTCAGCTGGTCCGAGATGCTGCATAATATATCATATTTCTACTATGCAACTTTTTTAGACTACTGTATATTATGTGCGATTGTATATTAGGTGCAACAGTTTTTCAGAAATACCTGATGTTTCCTCAACTGCTATCACAGAGTTCCCAGTGGAATTATTGTATACGGCTTTTCTTCTATCTGTCTATCTGGAACAGATAGACTGACAGGACGATTTTCATCCTCAATTTGATATCCTGAGTCTTGAATTGTTAGACTTGATCGTAAATAAAGACAATCATCTCTAGATGTTACCTGCAAGGATCTTATCCTCTCTCTATAAGTGATATTCATCCTGTGACATGTTAATTTTATGTTCTATGTATACTTAATATCACTGTTCTCCATACTTTCCAGTGTTCTGATGAAGGCGTCTATGCCGAAACGTCGACTTTTTATTACTGGCATTCCGCTATCTATGTATGAAATAAACCCATATTGAACAAAGTAAAGTGGTGTCCAGGAACCATCCTTTCTCTACATGAATATTTGGCCTAAGGAACCATTTCCTGAGACCCGCGTCCACTAAGTGGAGCGCTACCCAACCTGTATCTAAATCCTAAAGGCACTCATGGGAATTTGGGCCCCTTTGCGCATCTTGGCTGCAAAAAAGTGGCACACATGTGGTATCGCCGTACTCAGGAGAAGTAGGGCAATGAGTTTTGGGGTGTATTTTTATATATACCCATACTTTGTGTGAGAAATATCGCTGTAAACGACAACTTTTAAAAAAAAATTTATACAAAGTTGTCAATTTACAGAGATATTTCAAAAATACACCCCAAAACACATTGCCCTACTTCTCCTGAGTACGGCGATACCACATGTGTGACACTTTTTTGCAGCCTGGGTGCGCAAAGAGGCGGCCCAAATTCCAACGAGTACCTTTAGGTTTTACATGGCTGCTCACAATTTAGCCCCACCCAAAATGCCAGAACAGTACAAACACCCCACACATGACCCCATTTTGGAAAGAAGACACCCCAAGGTATTCGCTGAGGGGCATATTCAGTCCATGAAAAATTGAACTTTTTGTCAAAAGTTAGCGGAAAGGGAGACTTTGTGAGAAAAAACAATAAAAAATCAATTTCCGCTAACTTGTGCCAAAAAAGAATCTTCTATGAACTCGTCATGCCCCTCACGGAATACCTTGGGGTGTCTTCTATCCAAAATGGGGTCACATGTGGGGTATTTATACTGCCCTGGCATTTTAGGGGTCCTAAAGCGTGAGAAAAAAAATGCGTAAAAATGCCCTCCTAAAAAGTACTCATTGGAATTTGGGCCCCTTTGCGCATCTTGGCTGCAAAAAAGTGTCACACATGTGGTATCGCCGTACTCAGGAGAAGTAGGGCAATGTGTTTTGCGGTGTATTTTTACATATACCCATGCTGGGTGAGAGAAATAGCTCTGTAAATTGACAACTTTGTATAAAAAAAAATTAAAAAGTTGTCGTTTACAGCGATATTTCTCACACAAAGTATGGGTATATGTAAAAATACACCCCAAAACACATTGCCCTACTTCTCCTGAGTACGGTGATACCACATGAATGACACTTTTTTGCAGCCAAGATGCGCAAAGGGGCCTTAAAACCAATGAGTACCTTTAGGATTTCACAGGGCATTTTTACGCATTTGGATTCTCACGCTTTAGGGCCCCTAAAACCCCATTTTGGAAAGAAGACACCCCAAGGTATTCCGTGAGGGCCATGTCAAGTTCACAGAATTATTTTTTTTGGCACAAGTTAGCGGAAATTGATATTTTTATTTTTGTTTTTTACAAACTCTCATATTCCACTAACTTGTGACAAAAAATAAAATTTTACATGAACTCACCATACCCCTCACGGAATACCTTGGGGTGTCTTCTTTCTAAAATGGGGTCACATGTGGGATATTTATACTGTCCTGCCATTTTAGGGGCCCCTAAAGCTTGAGAAGAAGTCTGGAATCCAAATGCGTAAAAATGCCCTGTGAAATCCTAAAGGTACTCATTGGAATTAGGGCCCCTTTGCACCCAAGCTGCAAAAAAGTGTCACTCATGTGGTATCGCCGTACTCAGGAGAAGTAGGGCAATGTGTTTTGGGGTGTATTTTTATATATACCCATACTTTGTGTGAGAAATATCTCTGTAAACGACAACTTTTAAAAAAAATTTATACAAAGTTGACAATTTACAGAGATATTTCTATCACCCAACATGGGTATATGTAAAAATACACCCCAAAACACATTGCCCTACTTCTCCTGAGTACGGCGATACCACATAAGTGACACTTTTGCAGCCTGGTGCGCAAAGGGGCCCAAATTCCAACGAGTACCTTTAGGTTTTACATGGCTGCTCACAATTTAGCCCCGCCCAAAATGCCAGAACAGTAAACACACCCTACAAATGACCCCATTTCGGAAAGTAGACACCCCGAGGTATTCACTGAGGGGCATAGTGAGTCCGTCTGAGATTTTTTATTTTTTTTGCCAGAAGTTAGCAGAAATGGAAACTTTATTATTATTATTTTTTCCTCAGAAAGTGTCATTTTACGCTAACTTGTGAAAAAAATGAAATTATACATGAACTCACCATGCCCCTCCGCGAATACTTTGGGGTGTCTTCTTTCTAAAATGGTGTCATTTGGGGGGTATTTATACTATCCTGGCATTCTTGCACCTGAAGAAACATCACAGGTGCTCAGAAAGTCAGAGCTGCTTCAAAATGCGGAAATTCACTTTTTTGCACCATAGTTTGTAAACGCTATAACTTTTACCCAAACCAATAAATATACACTTTTTGGATTTTTTTTTAATCAAAGACATGTAGAACAATAAATTTTGAGAAAAATTTATATAGAAATGTAGTTTTTTTTGAAAAAATTTTACAACAGAAAGTGAAAAATGTCATTTTTTTGCAAAAATGTCATTAAATTTTTATTAATAGCAAAAAAAGTAAAAATGTCAGCAGCAATAAAATACCACCACATGAAAGCTCTATTAGTGAGAAGAAAAGGAGGTAAAATTCATTTGGGTTGTAAGTTGCATGACGGAGCAATAAACGGTGAAAGTAGCATAGTGCATTATTGTAAAAAGTGACCTGGTCATTAAGGGTGTTTAAGCTAGGGGGGCTGAGGTGGTTAAATCATGAGACGTCAGAATTCCTTTGTGTCTCCATTCAGTGAACAGAGCGTTAGTCCTCTCCTGGATAAATTCCGGATGGCCCCAGAGTGGCAATAATTTTGATACTCTATGGCACAAACGGAACTTCCTCCTGATACTTTCCACGCTGCCCAGGTATGCCTGAATAGCAAAGAGGTTCTGAGGGGAAGGGGCAGGTTTTTCATATTAGTGTGTAACAGGGTGCAGGGATCCCAAGGACTACAAATACTCTTCTCTAGCGCATAATCCGAGTCGTAATCAGTGCACCGCACCCAATCAATAATGTGTCGGAGGAGACACGCTAGGTTATAAACCCGTACGTCAGGTAGATTCATACCTCCCTTCTCTCTGAGGGCCATTCATTTTATCAGGCTGATTCTGGGCCGTTTTCCCTGCCATATAAAACGTGATACCGCCTCATGTATTTTATTGATATCGACGTGTTTGATCAATAACGGTAGTGTCTGCAGGGGATACAGAAGCCTTGCGAAACTCATAATTTTAACCAAATGCACCCTACCCAGTAGTGGTAGGGGAAGATTGTGCCACTTTCGCAGCTCTTGCACAATTTTAGCAATTAGAGGGGAATAATTTAAGCGATAGATGGCATCATTTGAGGCTCCTATTCTGATACCTAGATAAATTATATATTCCCTCTTGACCGGAATACCACATAGTCTATCAAGAAGATGTAGCCTCTCCCGTCCTCTACCAAGAAGCAACATAGCACATTTCCCTGCATTGAGCTGGAAGCCCGACAGTTTCCCAAAGTTCGCTATGCAGTCCAGAACCTTTTGCAATTCCTCCCTCGGACGCTCCATAAACAGAAGGATATCATCCGCAAAAAAATTGCACAAAGCTCTTTATTCCCCACCTTGATACCCTCAAATTTGCCGTTGTCGTTCAAAAAACGCACCAGAGGTTCAATCTCCAGGTTGAACAACAAGGGCGAAAGGGGGCATCCCTGTTTAGTGCCTCTAAATAACAGGAAAGATTCAGACAAGAAGCCCGGCAAACCTATCCTAGCTAATGGATTCTGGTATAATTGACCTAGGTATGCGCGGAAAGGACCAGTAATCCCCATTGTGCCTAGCACCCTCCCCAGCCACTTCCAGTTAACACTATCAAACGCTTTTTCAGCATCTAAGGTGACCAGGGAGGGTGCCAACGTATTTCCCGTACTTCCCCCCACTGCGTCTAAGGCGGCCAAGACTCTGCGGATATTAGTGACTGAAGATCTCTGCTTCACAAAGCCCACCTGCATCGGGCTGATCAAGTCCGGCAACAACCGGGCTAGTCTGTTCGCCATTAACTTTGACAGAATTTTTAAATCCTGGTTAATGAGGGAAATTGGGCGGTATGACGCCGGGTCATCTAAACTCTTTCCCTCCTTGGGGAGCATCCGTATATGGGCAACATTTGCATGTAACGGCAGCCCTTCACCCCTTAAGAGAGCATTTCCCATGTCTGATAACACTGGCGCCACCTGAGCTTTTAATGACTTATAAAAATCGCCAGAGTAGCCATCAGGATCAGGCGCCTTATTACCAGGCAGTGAGGAAATGGTATTCTTAACTTCCAAATTCTGTGATAGGTGCATTTAGCAATGCTAGATTCTCCGAAGAGACGGATGATAAGCGCAAGTTCTGCAGAAATTGATGACCCCCTTCATCCGCGTCTACCGGTTTACTATAAAGGTCTGAATAGTAGGACCTAAAGATCCGTAGGATATCAATCGGATGAGAAACAAGATCCCCACTCGGACCACGCAGGCAAGTCACAGGTGCCGGTAACCGGCGGCCTTTAGCCAGATTAGCCAATAACCTCCCTGGTTTACTACCAAATTTATGCAGCTCTAGTTCCCATTGCGCTGTGTAAAATCCCTCCCTCCTCATATATCAAACTTTCCTAGCTGCTATCCACTTCTGTTTGCTTGGCATTGATTTACAGCGCAGAAAATCCCTGTAGCAAGCCTGCACCTCTGCACTAGCTTTGAGATATTGAGCTTTTGTCGCCTTCTTAAGCCCCGCCGTATATGCCATCAATCTGCCCCTCATTACTGCTTTGCCAGTTTCCCAATAGAGCATTGGATTCGTGACGTGTTCCTGGTTGGTAGAACTGAACTCCAGCCACCAGCCCCTTAGTAGTTCGACAAAGGTCTCGTCCTTCACTAGGAATGACGGGAACTTCCAGATGAAATCCGCCCCCCTCGGTACCATGTCCGAGAGCGACAGAGCCACCGGTGAGTGGTCCGAGATCACCATGTTCTCGATAGCCACTGCCTGTAACCTAGGAGTCAGTGCTGCAGGGGCTAGCCAGTAGTTGATCCTGGACCAAGAATCTTGCGCATGTGAATAATGCGTGTATTCCCTGACATCCGGGTGGAAACTTCTCCATACATCTATCAGTCCCGTGTCATGCATAAGGGAGGATAACAGACTCTTAGGAGCAGTAGAGACCATGGGCTGTGTGGCATTTCTTTGCCTATCTTCCAGTTCTATTGCAGTAGAATTAAAGTCTCCCCCCCCATGATCCTGTCAGCTATCGGGTCCTGCAGTAACCTGTGACCTAAGGAGGCAAAAAAAATGTAATTGCGCCGTACTGGGAGCATATACATTATACAGACTTATATCTCTATTAGCATCTCTCATTTTCAGAACTGACACTCTCCCCTTCCCATCTGAGGTATGAGCTACAACCTTATGTGCAACTGATCTACTCACTAGGGTAAGCACCCCTGCCTTTCCTTGAACAGCTGGAGAGCCATATACTTTGCCTACCCAGAGTTTAGACATTCTCTGGAAGTCATCCTCCTCCAGGTGCGTTTCCTGCAAAAATGCTATGTCCACACCTTGGCGCTTCAAATGGCGCAGCACCATCATGCGTTTCTGCAGGGAACGCAGGCCCTTTACATTCCAAGTGATTAATTTAACCATTCTGCAATCCACCACGCCGCCACTTCACCGTAGAGGAGACCAGAATCAGTAATAGGACTAATAGGGTATCCAACAAATAGAACATAACAAACCCCAACAACATATGTAATCAGTAAAGTAAACTCAGGAGAGAACAATACAGTTAGTCGGTGACTTCTCTTTTTTCTGGCCGTCCACGCCAAGCTGCGGCAACCCCCGCAGTATGAAACAAAGAGGGGGAGACGAGAGCTCCCACCAATCCCCTAGGTGTAAGAAGCCAAGGCTGAAACATAGTAGTGTAAAGGCCAAAGCCAGGCTAGGCACATTCATCTCTTGTGACGGCGTTGTCTGTGGAAAGACAAAATGTCTCGGTCCCGGTGTCGCCCAGAATGGATCTGTGGTGTAGTAGAAGCAGAACACTGCTGACGTTGCGGTGAAGGAGTCCCTTCCTTCTCCTCCTCTGCCCTCTCAGGCAGATAAGGACCTTGCACGAAGAAAGCTGTGGCGTCTGATGCCGCGGCAAAGGTCTTGAAACCGCCATCTGCACATTTTACTCTCAGAGTCGCGGGCTACAGCAGCTGAAACAGAATGTTCCGGTTATACAAAGAAGTACAGACCTCACTGAAGCTTTTCCTTTTTTTTCGCCACAATAGCCGAATAGTCATTAAAGAGCAGAATCCTGTGTTTGTGAAAGGTGAGCGGGTCTTTTTGCGCTCGGTAAGCTCGAAGTATATCCTCTTTATCAGCATAGTCAAGGTACTTCATAATGACTTGTCTGCTTTGGCGAGGACGGTCGGCAGAGTCAGTGCCACGTGGTGTAGCGGTAGATGAGGGCCCCAGCCTATGTGCCCTTTCCACCTTTCTAGGCGTAGAGAGGCCCAGTGCTCTAGGTAAGTCAGACTCACATATGCGCTTGAGCTCTGCACCCGGTATGTCCTCTGGTAGGCCCACTAGCCTGAGAGGTGGGCACTAGCCTGAGAGCTGCGGCACAAGCGATTTTCAAGATCATCCACTTTATCGCACAAGTCACTCACTGTTTGCTGCAGTCGCGTCAGCTTGTTCTGTGTGCCGCCTAAGTCCTCCTCCATGCATGAGGTACGCTGCTCCAGCTCATCAAGGCGGCATTCTTGCTGGTTAAAGGCCTCCTGTAGGTCTGTGAGGGCTGTTTGTATCGTGGAAGAGAGAGTGGCCTTTAGATCCGGGCCAGATGATTAGCTACCTCAATCGCCAGTCTTTTAAGATCTGCAGATGAAAGAGGACTAGTTCCGAACATATCCTCCTGTGAGGGAGCAGCCAGCAGCATTGCATGCTCCTGCTGCGTAGCGTTCACCTCCCACCATCTTGTCAGCCTGCTCCGGCATGGCCGACCCTGGCTCTTCCTTGTCGACTGGCTTCTTTCCGCTCCTCAATAAGTACCTCTCCATGCAGGTTATATTTGCAGGTTGGTACCCCACGTTTTTTGTGGGGAGATGGGCCCTTAGGCGATGTGTGGAGGGTGGATTGAGCGGAGGGTTAACGGAGCTCCACTAAGCGCGCCTCCTCATGCCAGCGCCGGATCCAGAAGTCTTGATGATCCTATTTATTGTGTGTGTGTTTCTCCCTGTGTCACCATCACCATGCCGACAGTGTTCCTATGTCTTCACGCAGCTGCATCAGGACGTTCTGTGGGGGGCAAGAAGAAGAAGGAAGAGGAGGCAGCGCCGCCAGCATGTGGTCCGTGGGAGGCAAGAAGAAGAAGGAAGAGGAGGCAGCGCCGCCAGCATGGGATCAGTGGGAGGCACACTAATGACGTAGGTAACACTACCACATGATCTACACTAGTGTTATCTGTGGTTTTACATAGGACTGCAGATAACCCTACCACATGATCTACACTAGTGTTATCTGTGGTTTTACATAGGTCTGCAGGTAACACTGCTACATTTTCGGTAATCAGAGTGCCATCACTGTGTTATCTGTAGGAACGTATGTATTCATTTCTTTATTGAAAAATGGGGGTGTGGCAGGGGAGGAGCCAGGAAAGAGGCAGGATGGGCCAGGGGTGGGTAGTGGGCGGGGTTAGGGGGCCCAATTAAACTCTTGCTATGGGGCCCAGTGACTTCTGCAATGTCAACTTCATCAGGCTCTCCATATCCTACAAAATCTAGGTTGGCTGATAAACTGGGACAACAACACTAACTCCCCAATCTACGTATACACCGCCCACAACAGATGACCCTATACCTGTCTCCACAGAGGCGAGACAGAGTAATAAAAGCAGCACTCTTATACCTCCCAAGCCGGTCTCCATAAGGGTTCTTATGAGAATGTTAGGCCACATGTCAGCATCTGCAGAGGCAGTTCCGTGGGCCTTATGGCATTTACACCCTCTTCAGGAGAAAGTCCTAGAGGTTTGGAGTCGCAAACCCAAAGACTTAGACAGAATGCACTCCCTGTCTGTAGAAGTCCGTTCTTCACTCAGGTGGTGGAAGAACCTAACAGAAGGGAGGTCCCTGGTCCAACCTCAGTGGATCTTGTTGACCACAGACGCCTCCCTTCTAGGTTGGGGAGCCCATCTGGAGGACAATCCGGTACAAAGTACTTGGAGTCCTCAGGAGAGACTCCTCTCATCCAATTTGAGGGAGCTGAGAGTGGTCAGACTAGCTCTCAATCATTTTGCTCCTCTCATCCGCGATCGAGCGGTAAGAGTCCAGACTGACAACACAACTGTGGTCGCTTACCTAAACAGACAGGGAGGGACGAAATCCCAGACTCTCCTGAGGGAGGTGGGATTAATTCTCTCTTGGGCAGAGACCAACCTATCCCACTAAATGGCAGTCCATATCAAAGGAGATCTCAAGTCGGGGCCTTCCGGTCCCAGGAGAATGGTCACTGAACAAGATGGCAACTCGATTCAATGCCAAAGTGAACAGGTTCTGTTCCCCTTACAAGGAGGACAATCCTGTAGCGATAGACGCTCTGTCCATAACTTGGGGGGCTGGCTTACGTATTCCCTCCAATTTCCATGATACCAAGGGTATTGATGAATATCAAGCAAGACCAGACCTCAGTGATAGCCATCATACCATTCTGGCTGAAGAAGTCTTGGTTCACCCAGCTCATGCAGATGAGTCAGGGCATTTATTGGAGACTTCCCCTAATACAGGACCTGGTGTATCAGGACACAGGTCCCTGTCTAGATCTGAGGAGGCTCAACCTGACAGCCTGGAGATTGACAGGTCCCTTCTAGAAGCTAGAGGGTTATCTGTGGAGGTCTTGAGAACAATCTCGCATTCCAGAGCGGAATCCACAAATAAGAAATACTCCAGAATATACAAGATATTCCTTCGATGGTGTACTGACAGAGAGGTAGTTGCCTCGGATCCTCCTCTCTCTACTATTTTACAATTCCTTCAAGATGGTCTAGACAAGGGTCTAAGCTCATCCACACTCAGAGCTCATGTCTTTGCCTTATCGGAATGCCTTGGCAGACCAATTTCTCAAGACCACCTAATCAGGAGGTTACTTAAGGGAGCTGAGAGACTTAAACCTAGCATCCTGAGACCGATCCCTGAATGGGATCTTGCAGTAGTTCTAAAAGGGTTATGTGTCCCCCCCCCCCCCCTTTGAGCCTCTGGAAGAGGTAGATTTGAGATTCTTATCTCTAAAAGTCACTTTCCTATTAGCCTAATACAAAAAAACTAGAGACCCTATTAAGGGAGGGTTCCATAGCAACAAAAAAACTTTGCTCAATTGAGCTCAATTCACCACTTTTACCCTTAATATTTAAATCAGTAAAACTTCACTTTTATTAGTAGTTCTCTAAAAATGTTTGTGAGTTTTGACACACTTGTTAAAACTACTGCTCGAATTTGCACACTGCTATCGCACAGGTTGCTAGTGGTAACGGAGGGTGTGCACTACCCTCCTAACCTTCCCACAAGTTTGCAATCAGTGTATAACTACCTGCCTGACTAATCCTGCAGGGTACTCGGTGCTGTGAACATACACCCTAAAGTAAATAACTGTTTCCTACTGTTTCCTACTCAGTGTTTAGCAACTCGAGCAGAGCTAAAACCAACAGATTCTGTCCCCCAACATGTTTCACCAGATAAACTGGCGTCTTCAGGGGAAAGGACAGACCAGAAGAAGAAAGGCTTCTCATCTTAGACATCTCAAAGATTTTGAAGGTATATCTGGACAGAGCAACGAGCTTTAGAAGATCCTAAAATCCTACTCGGGGAAAAATAAAGGTCTTAAAGCCTCCAAACCCACATTAAGCAGGTGGATTAAAGAAGCAATCCGGATGGCCTTTCTGTCCCAAGACTTGACGCCTCCATCCTTTGTGTCTGCCCATTCTACTAGGGCAGTATCCACGTCCTATGCCGAAAGGAAACTAATTCATTTAGACCAGATTCATTTCGCATTATCATCTAGACATAAGGCGAGCGGAGGGAATGGCCTTTGGACACTACGTTCTAAGAGCCACTCTATCCTGAAAAAAGAAACAAAGTTTCTAAGCCCTCCCAATTTGTGTGAGGTTCTTGGTACTTCCCCACTTGTGCTGCTGGTTAGGACGAATGGGAAGCGTCAATTTTGATGTAAATTTTTTTCCCTTAGTCCTAACAGCAGCACACAAATTACCCACCCTCTGTATTTTTTTTTTTCTGCTGATTTACTTGTTAAAAAGCGACCCCGTCCAGTCAGAGGACAGATTATATATGGTATGTCCCTAATTGTTTAATTATTTAATTAATTAGATACTTGGCAGAAATTTTTTGTTCAACAAAAATTCCGCCTGTCCTGACCAGCTTCACAGGGGCGAATCCCCACTTGTGCTGCTGTTAGGACTAAGGGAAAACAAATTTACGTCAAAATTGACGCTTTTACCTCAGTTTTTTTTTTGCCTTCCTCTGGATCAACTTGCAGGATAACAGGCCGAACTGGATGGACAGATGTCTTTTTTCGGCCTTATATACTATGTTATCTCTTTTAATTCTTGTGTATATTTTATAGTGGATTACTTGGTAGCTGTTTATATGTATTTTTATCTTTTAGAAGGTAGATTACCATCCTTTCGTACTCGGTTTTATCCATCACAGATACGTTACCTCCTTTATCTGACGGTTTGATTTCCAGATCCTGGTTATCCATAAGTTCTTGTAAAGCATTTTTTCTTTTTCTGTTAAGTTATAATTTACACTCGATTTTTCTTTTTTTTTAGTTTTTATCTTCTGCAGATCAGCTGTTACTAGATCTACAAATGTTTATATGTTACCAGATTTTGCGAAAGGCGGTGTATACGTAGATTGGGGAGTTAGTTTGGTAAATGGTGCTGACGGGGTAATCAAATCACCTTTCTGTTCTCTTTGTAAGTCTTCTAAGATTTTTATTGCTCTTCCTCCTTTTTATAAATTTTCTGTGGATCTCTTTCTTTTTTTTAAAGTCTTAATGTAACGCTAGCTTTTTTGAGAATGAATTAATTTCCTTGACCCATGAGAAGCAGTCAAATTGTGGCGCTGGCATGATAGACTTTTTTGTATCAGATTTTCATGCTCTGAATCTAGGACAATATTGGATAGATTGATGATCCACATTCTTGAATCTTGTTGTTGGATGCCTATGATTTTTGCTGTTGATATCCCCATTTATCCCGATCCCTCAACTGTATCCCTGGCATTAAAAATGAAGATGTTGCCAGTGTCATGATTGTTGTTGATAAAGGTATTTGTTGAGGTAACGTAAAGACGGAAGAAAATAAAAATGAAGGTATTGAACCTCCCTCTCCATTCTGTATACTTTGTCCACCATTGATTAGATGTTGGTTTGATTGGCATTTTGAAGAACTATTAGGATTATACTTTCTTTGCGAACATCTCTTTAAGAACATCTCGTTTATAGTAATTTCCAATGGAAACGGTAAAAAAAAAAAAAAAAACATGGCTGAATGTCAAAGGTTCGCATCCATGTGGTGAATGTAATTTCTGTAATAAGACACTATCTTAGAAGGAGTTTGTAAACCCAGGCAAAACATACCAAATAAAACAGTACAATAATTGCAGTGTATGCCATTAGATGTGGCTGTCCAAAGCTATACATGGGAAAAACCACACAGGAGTTGAGGAGGCGAATTTCCAAACACTTAAGTGATGTCAACACTGGGGCTGATACGTCCGTATCTAGACACATACAAGATGTACATGAGGGAAGTATGAGTAGCCTCAAATTTTGGGGCGTTACTAAAATTTTACCAGGCCCCAGACAGGGGGATATTGATTGCAACAGGAGGAAACTAGATGGATCTACCATTTCAAAGGTTTAGCCCCTCAAGGACTTAATGAAGGATTCACCTTCGCTTCCTTTCTTTAAATGCGTCAGTATAGTATCTGTGGTGATATGTTGCCCAGCTCCCCTTTCCAGGGGTGAAAAGGCAGGGGGATTAGTCAGATATCTACCGCAAGGAGACCTCAGGAGCCCGAAGTGCAGTTACACGGGCACCCTGCCAGCTTTATTTCACAGGTTGAACAAAACACAAATCATAAACAGAACACCTAGCCTTGTCCAGGCTCTAACTAAACAATAGATCCCTCTCTAGGACATGGCTGTGCTAACCTCAGCCCACGCAAAATAACTACACAGTCTGAACAGCAACCTGTGATACTTGCAGTTTTCCGGCTCTGGACCTTCAGAGGTTCCTCAGTGAGATGTGGCTTCTCCAGCTCCTGGGGAGTTCTGAGCAAACCTTTTTGCCAGCCCAGTTATCTAGCAACTCCCCATGTGCAGCTCATCAGGACCCAGGCTTAGGTTTTTAACCCTTTCCCTAAATAGCTTTCTTCAGCCCATGCTAGGAACCTGGGAGACACATATACACCCTCAATTACCTCACCCTGTGAGACACCACATATCAAGCAGGAGGAATAGAGTACAGCATTGATAGGGAGACCATTGAGAAAAAAGTATATAAAATCAACTAAAAGCGGGCATGGATCTATATAATCATCCTCCCAAGGATGTGAAAAAGTATGAGTTAGGACACAATACCGTCTATTGTTTTGAAAAAATTGATGTGACTACAGGATTTGAAATAATTATTGGAAAATAACCTGATTAATAATAATTGGATTAAACAGTAGGAATGTGACATGAATTGAAACATGTTATTTATTTAATTAATATATAGTTCTTTCTTACTCACAATTTAAGTAAATAAATGATTGGAAGTAGCCATAAGAAAATTAATATATAAAAAATTAAAAAATAAAAAAACTAGAAAATTATATAAAACAAAAATGTATAATAAAAACAATAAATATAATTCTTCATTTTGTACAATTAATAATAAGTGTAAATATATGATCACAAAAAGTGTACTATTCATGTTACCAATCATGTCTATGTATTCAATCATGGTAAAATTGGCCAATTTAAAATAAATTTAATGAAATGGTATGGATAAAATTAAAAATTCAAATATAATCATAAATTGTGTGTAAATACAGGATTATAAATTAGTGAACACATTATACTATCAATCATGCCTATGTATTTAATCATGTTGAAACTGGTCAATGAAAAAAAAAAAAAAAGTGATACTATGAGGATATATAGGATTAACTAATGTAAAAAGGTACAAGTGATAAACCTAATATATCAGCCATGTTATACAATATGGAATAATGAGAGAATTAGTCAAGCTTTTGGGATCCTGGGCATGTGCAGTGGTAACTAACTTGGTTTAAAATCTAAGACTGTGAGCAAGCGCAGTAAAGTGAACATCACAGCTAGATTTTTAAGTCCTCGAGCATGCGTGGATACTGCGCCGTGACGAGAATTAGTCTAAATCCACTGACATGCGCAGGATGTTGGGAAGCTAACGCGAGAGTACGGGAGTATTGTAGGTAAGAAGGTGATGTCAACCATGGGAGGAGTGATATGAAGTCAGCACCAATAAGAGAGGAGGTATTAAACAATACACTTCTAGCATGCCATATCGCGGGATGCAATAGGCAAATGAAAATTATGTAATAGGAGCATTTAAAAGATCCTGCCACACTCATCAAGCACATACTGCCCGATCCCCTGAAGATGCCAGAGTAGCTGGCGAAACATGTCGGGGGCAGTGTTTGAGGGATGTTTTAGGACAGAAGTGAAACCTCAGTATTAGCCTACATGCACACGGCAGTGGTTTTTTGCGACCTCCGTTCCGTTTTTTCTGCGGATCCGATGGTTTCCCATTAATTTCTATGGATCCGTTAAAAATGCGGATGCTTCTTCCATTGCCTGTCCGCGTCCGCTGTCCGCATTTCACATCCGCAAAAAAAATATGGCATGTCCTATTCTTGTTCGCAAAAAACGGTTTGCGGACCCATAGAAGTCAATGGGTCCGCAAAAAATGCGGATGACCAACGGAAGCCATCCGTTTGTCCTCCGCATCCGTTTTTTTTTTTTGCGGATGGTTGCTTGGAAACCAGGGCACTTGTACAGGTACTTTAAGAAACTGGTTCAAGCCTTCCGTTTTTATTGCGGATCTGCAAAAAAAACTGAAGACACACGGAAACACAACCTACAAAATTTGCGGACACACAGAACGGATGTGGATGTGAAAAAAAAAGGAAGACGGATTCGCGATTTGCGGACAGCAAAAAACAACTGTTGTGTGCATGTAGCCTTAGTATGTGATAATATTGTAAATGGAAGGTAGAGAATACATAGAGTAAAAGAGTCTGGAGCTAGCGTGCGGCTGCCAGCCTCTAACTATACCTCAACCTTATTATCAGAGTTGATGACAAATACACTAATAGAAAGGCAACACATCTGATAGTTTTAATATAGTTTAATGGTCAGTAAGAAAGTTCATAATAAGTAACATTAAACGTTAAGTTTTATGGGAAAACAAGACATATGTCAAGATAAGGCAATTAGTAGTCTGAAAGAGGCCTTAGTTTCTCTTTACACTGGCATTAAAGTTTCCGATTTTACGAGGAACGTGGTATAACATTTCCTGGTGGATCCCATTCACTTGTAATGGGTTTTTGTCATGTTTCCATTTTCTCGCTAACTGGATAGAATAGCACTGTTACACCATATTGCAGCATGTTGGCTGTGAAAAATACACGAATTCCTGACAGAATTGAATATGGCCCCAGAACACCATTATTTGAGACATGAATCATTCTTTCATTGTTACAATATGTGCAGCCTATGTGAATAATATTGGGGAACTTTGAGGAAGGGATGTTTTTCTTCCACAGACTGGTCTTCTAATAGGCATTAGGGCAGCTTTGTACAGAATCTGTCTCTATGACCTTAATCTATGTTAAAAGCTTTGTACAGTACAGTATATTGAAACTGACAGACAGTCCATTAAAGCATTATCAAAGTTAGTATTTAGTGCTGAAAAGAAACTAGATTCACATTGACGTTAGGAGCTATTGAAAATTATTCAGGGTTTGGCCGAAGCATGTATACTTTAAGAAGTGTGTGAACTCGGTTTCTGTTGCCAGACAGAAGATGAATCTATCATCTATATCAGAAACTTATGTTACAGCTTTTAAGGTGATGCTTGCTTGAAATTAAAAAATTATTTTGGCATATAGCTCAATAACCATGTAATTGTAAGCAGTAAATTTCTGAAATGAACCAATCTTCCACTTTTTATTTTCTTTTTCAAGTAGAATGCAATGGATATAATGGTTTCTTATATAAAAATATCTAATTGTGATACGTTTTTTGCCCACACTTGCTGATACAGATTAATTACTTGATTAGTTGTTGATGTGCCTGGAATGATTCAACCTATTTTTGCATTTTCGTTTTTCACGCTTCGTCTTCCCAGACGTTTTTTTATTTTTCTGTTCACATAGCATATCTCACATAGCTTGTTTTTTGCAGTTGTACTTTCTAATGACACTATTTAATATTACATATGAAGTAGTGGAAAAAAAATTCCTAATAGGGTGGAATTGGAAAAATATGCAACTCCACCACAGTTATATGTTTTTAGTTTTTTTTAAGGTGTCCCCTATTAGATCGATACGATACCGGGTCTTACTATTCAACAATAATAGGCTGTGCTGCTGCGCAGCCTAGTATCTGTTAGAGAACATAGCACGTGCCGCTCTCAGCACGTTCTATGTTCTCCTCAGCAGCACAGGGGAGAAGGAGGCAGTCCCTCCCTCCCTCCGGTGCTGCTGCTGGCACCAATGGACTGATAGCACTGCGGAGGAGGGGAGGAACTGTGGCCACTGCGCCACCAATGAATATAATTAACACATTAATTTAAGTTTAGGCAGCGGGTGCTGGCAGCGGTATCACATACTCAGCACCCGCCCTCTATGACATGGCGCTGCAATCCCCAGCAATTAACCCCTCAGGTGCGTCCCCCCAACCCCAGTATTATAAAGCATAATCATTAGTGGCGCAGTGCGCCCCCCCAACCCCCATAGTATTATAACTATTATAATCATTAGTGGCACAATGGCCACAGGCACCCCCCCTTGTTGTTATATTCATTGGTGGCAGTGGCCACAGGGTCCCCTCCCCTCCTCCTCATTGGTGGTGCAGTGGCAGCTTCCGATCGGAGCCCCAGCAGTGTAATCGCGGGGCTCCGTTCAGTTACCATGGCAGCCAGGACGCTACTGAAGTCCTGGCTGCCATGGTAAGCTCCCTGCCGCTGTGTACACAAAGCCCAGAGCAGCAGGGAGAGTGTGAAGTCCTAAGAGAGCTCTATCAGGGTGAATAGGACAAGAGATTAAAATATCCCAGGTTCTAGCCCCTGAGGGGCCTAATAGTAAGTAAAAAAAAAAAGTAAAAAAAAACACCAAAATACTAAAAGTTTAAATCGCCCCTTTTATAATTTAACTTTTTTATGGTATCGTAATTGAATTAAAATTTTGCCTATTTCCTATGTGGTAAAATTGACATGTTACCGTGGTCTCAGGCCTCACTATTAATAAAACAAAATCAAATAAGCATTTAATATCTCACTCCCATCGTCAGAACTTTCATGACTTCGCTCTAATTTACCTTTACGATGGTCATCTGGATACCTGGAATTTCTATGAGTTCATTTAACAGCCTCCTAAAATATACTTTACTTATACAATCACCCACCTCTCCTCAGAAAGTTGAAACTACTTCTATAAAGCTGGAGCCACTATCACTAGAGATGAGAGAATTTTTTTCAAAATTCGATTTGGACAGTTGGCTGAATTTCTCAAAAAGATCTGAAAAAAAAACAGCTATTTCCTGGCTGTAGAAAGCCTATATATTGGTGTAGAACACTGTGCATTGCAGAAACATGCATAGGGAGTCCGCTGTGGTAGTAAAACAGTACTCTGAGTCAGTATGACACTCAGATGGCAAGCGTCACTCTTAGAATCACTTCACACTTCACTTATTTGGTCAGTTACGGGGCCAAAACTGACCAAATAACTCAAGTGTGAACTCAGCCTTACAGGTCAATGTTATGGTATTAAGAACTGTGCAGTGGCCCAAGAGCGAGAAAGAGCGAACTCCTTTTACACCGCCGTCAGCTCATTCCACATAGATTTCTACAGAACCTGTTTTGTTACACGCTGATACAAGTAGTGGCCCCATGACAGAGTGGAGAGGGTGTCAGCAGTATGTTTGTGTTGATATCACAGTTTATTTTGCCCTTCTTCTGATCCGTCATAAGAACAACCCCCAAAAAACGGATCCTGTCTTTTGAGTATCCGCCTTCACATGGTCAGCATTTGTTCAGTAATCCACCAGTATTGCTAAGGCCCAAAAAAACAGGAGTGGATCCAAAACAGAGATGACATATGATTGGAAAGTTTGCATGTCTTCTGTGTTTTGTACCCACTCCTGCTTTTGTCTTCCAAATCATAAGCAAATTCTGATGCAAAGTAGGAACCGTATTATACAGCCCTTACGGCTGCTCCAATGACAGGATCTGTTGTCTTTCTAATTTTTGTGCCCTTTTGACAGATCAGAATAAGAGTATAATAAATGATGATGTTAGCGAGGCCAAACAGGGACAATAGTGGCTCCGTCATAGAGTGGGGAAGGTGGCAACCACATGAGGAGTCAACACAGTGGCCCACTCAGAGTGGTGAGGTTGGGAATCGCATGAGGAGTCAACATAGTGGTCAGTCACAAAGTGGTGAGGGTGGGAATCGCATGAGGAGTCAACACAGTGGCTGTCGGACACCTGTGTGTCAGACATACTGTACTGTAATATTAACTGCAAAGATAAAAGAGCAATAGTGTAAGGATGCAATTTTGCACCAACTCCGCAACTACTGATTGACGCATTGAATTAAGTGTAAAAGAATTTGAACACCCTAAAATGTGTAATATCAAACCAGGTTTGGGTCAAAAACACAGAACAGGTTTAGATCTTTCCATTACACCTTATCTGAGTAGGCTTAACCACTGGTTTTGTCTCACAAAAAATCATGATGATAACTGACCAAATAACTAAAATGTGAACTCACCCTAAATTGTGTAGTATGAGGCCGCTATTCCACACCAACTCCGCAACTTCTAAGTGACACATCGAGTTAAGTGTAAAAAAATTTGACCACCTGAAAAGCCTGTATTGAAGTGTTCTGCTAAAGCGAACAGCGGACTCAATGGCGAACACTTTTCGGGTTATCTGTTCTTGGTCTTTATGGTGTGATCACCTGTAACATAGTATATAAGTCTGAAAAAAGACATTTGTCCATCCAGTTCGGCCTGTTATCAGTAGTAGTATGCCTTTTTTTTTTAAGCCCAAGGAGCGTGCTTTCTTCACCCGTGCACCAAAATCGTGCAGCATGCCAGACCGCAATTTCATCCCAGATGCAAGGATGGATGTACTTAAATATAAACAAAATACACCCCAAAACTGATTGTATCATGCCGCACTTTCACTACAGGATCAAGGATGTATGGAAGTAGTTATATATAAACTAAATACACCCAAAACTGGTTGTATCAGACCGCACTATCACTACAGGATCAAGGATGTATGGAAGTAGTTATATATAAACTAAATACACCCAAAACTGGTTGTATCAGACCGCACTATCACTACAGGATCAAGGATGTATGGAAGTAGTTATATATAAACTAAATACACCCAAAACTGGTTGTATCAGACCGCACTTTCCTCCCAGAAACAAGGATGGATGGAAGTATTTACTGCATATATAAACTAAATACACCCCAAAACTGTTTATATCGGGCTGCACGTTCTCTACAGAAGCAAGGAGGAATGAATGTGCTTATATATTAACTAAATACACCCCAGAACTAGTTGTATTGGACTGAAATTTCACCCCAGAAGCAAGGATGATTGGAAGTACTTATAGACAAACTAAATACACCCAAAACTGTTTGTATCAGACCACACTTTCATCCCAGAAGCAAAGATGGATGGATGTACTTGTATATAAACAAAATACACCCCAAAACTGGTTGTATCAGACTGCAATTTCACTACAGAAGCAAGGAGGAATGGATGTACTTATATATAAACTAAATACATGCCAAGAACTGATTGTATCAGACCGCAATTTCACTACAGAAGCAAGGATGAATGAATGTACTTCTATCAACTAAATACACCTTTCCTTTTTTTGCACTCTGGTATTAGCACTCCTCTCATTCGTCCAAGGTAATTTTTAAATTAGACTGCATAAGGGTTCACAAATTCCTACCAGCTCTCAGTTGGAGTTCCTGAGAGCATATGATAAAGTGAGCTTTGACAACTGTTCACATGGTGCGGTGCTGCGTGGCGGCCATTGTTGCTTTGATGCTGTGCTGGTGGGGCCCAGTGCCAGGATGCCATTGCCAAACAGCAGGGGTGCTGTTAAGCTGCTGAGTCCCACCATCTGCTGGTACGCTACTGTGGCGCCAGTGGATGCCATGCAGTGCCACAGCAAATTTAGAGTAGGTTTCCACTCGAGGAGGCAACCTTGTTGTGGTGAATGGACTTATGCTTTTTGATCAAAATGTGTACTAATGCCTCATGTAAGCATTCAACATAAGGGCCTGTATACTATTTATGGCGCTTAGAAGCGATGTTAATTAAGCTGATAAGCAGTTATTGAATAAAAGCATAGCATGAAGAGGTGTGATCCAGGTTCATTCTTGGTTTTGGATAAATACACACCAAAACTGGTTGTATCAGACCACACTTTCATACCAGAAGCAAGGATGGATGTACTTAGATATATAAACAAAATATACCCCAAAACCAGTGGAGTACATACAGAAGTAAGGGCACCATAGCAATGATCAAACCAGGCCGACCACTCAGGACAGAAGGGTTTCTGCCTAAACCCTTTTCAATGACTCTTGAATAGAGTTGAGCGAATACTTTGATGTTCGGGTTCGAGAAGACCCGACCTTCACCCGAACCCGAACCCCATTGAAGTCAATGGGGACCCGAACTTTTAGGCACTAAAAAGGCTGTAAAATAGCCCAGGAAAGGGTTAGAGGGCAGCAAAATGTAGGTAACTCCCCTGCAAACAAATGTGGATAGGGAAATTAATTAAAATAAAATAAATAAAAATTAACCAATATCAATTGGCAACTTGGAGGAGGAGGAGGTGGAATAGGAGGTTGGGGTGGCGTCAGGTGGGAATGCTATGGGAGTTGAAGTTCTCATCACAGCCAAAAAGGATTCATGTCTGCCTGCAGTGCCACAGGCCTCATTCACAGACTCAGGGCCATGGCACTCACAAAGAGGAGAGCGGTCCCGTAACAGCAACACAGGCCTCAGGTCAACCTACAATGGAACAGGCCATTATCATTTATGTAAGCCCCTGACACCCAGACAGAGGAGAGGTAATTTGACAGTCAAAAGAGTTTAATATCTCCCACCAAGACAACAAATGATTAAACGACATATAGGCCCAGAACACCCACACAATGAGGCAGTCATTTGACAGTAAAAAGAATTAAATGTCTGCCACCAAGACAGCAAGCAAGTATGTGAGCTTTGGCCCCTGACACCCACATAATGGGGCGGTCATTAGACAGCAAAGAGAGTTAAATGGCTGCCACCAAGACAGCAAGCAATTAAACGAAATTTAGGCCCCTGACACCCAGACAATGGGGTGGTCATTAGACAGTAAAAAGAGTTTAATATCTTCCACCAAGACAACAAATGATTAAACGACATATAGGCCCCTTACACCCAGACAATGGGGCGGTCATTAGACAGTAAAAAGAGTTAAATGTCTGCCACCAAGACAGCAAGCAAGTACGTGAAAGTTAGGCACCTGACACCCAGACAGAGGAGAGAGGTCCCATAGCAGAGAATCAGGCTTCATGTCACCCACCAATGGAGAAGGCCACTTTCAGATATTTAGGCCCCTGGCACCCAGACGGAGGAAAGGTTCATTCAACTTTGGGTTGCCCCGCAAAATAATGGTAAAATTAAAAAAAGAGAAATCAATAAAGAAGTGCCCTGGAGTACAAGAATATATGGTTAAGGGGAGGTAGTTATAAATGTCTATTCTGCACAGGGGATGGACAGGTCCTGTGGGATCCATGCCTGGTTCATTTTTATGACTGTAAGCTTGTCCACGTTGGCTGTGGACAGGCGGCTGCGTTTGTCTGTAATGATGCCCCCCTGCCATTCTAAATACACGTTCAGACAATACACTGGCCGCAAGGCAGGCCAGCACCACCAAGGCATAAAAGGCTAGCTCTGGCCATGTGGACAATTTGGAGACCCAGAAGTTGAATGGGGCCGAACCATCAGTCAGTACGTGGAGGGGTGTGCACACGTACAGTTCTACCATGTTATTGAAATACTGCCTCCTGCTAACACGTTCCGTATCAGGTGGTGGTGCAGTTAGAAAACTTTTCCACATCTCTGCCATGCTAACCCTGCCCTCAGAGGAGCTGGCTGTAACACAGCTGCGTTGGCGACCTCTTGCTCCTCCTCTGCCTTCGCCTTGGGCTTCCACTTGTTCCCCTGTGACATTTGGAAATGCTCTCAGGAGTGCGTCTACCAGCGTGCGCTTGTACTCGCGCATCTTCTTATCATGTTCCAGTGCAGGAATTAAGGTGGGCACATTGTCTTTGTACCGGGGATCCAGCAGGGTGGCAACCCAGTAGTCCACACACATTAAAATGTGGGCAACTCTGCTGTCGTTGCGCAGGCACTGCAGCATGTTGTTGCTCATGTGTGCCAGGCTGCCCAGAGGTAAGGACAATCTTTCCTCTGTGGGAGGCGTATCGTCATCGTCCTACGTTTCCCCCCAGCCACGCACCAGTGATGGGCCCGAGCTGCATTGGGTGCCACCCCGCTGTGAACATGCTTCATCCTCATCCTCCTCCACCTCATGCTCATCCTCCAGTGGTGGGCCCTGGCTGGCCAAATTTGTACCTGCTTTTGCAAAAATCCTCCTTCTGAGCCACTTTTAAGAGACTGGCCTGAAAGTGCTAAAAATGACCGCTCTTCCTCCTCCTCCTGGGTCAAATCGTCTTCCATCATTGCCCTCAGTGTTTTCTCAAGGAGACATAGAGGTGGTATTGTAACGCTGATAACGGCGTCATCATCACTAGCCATGTTGTGGAGTACTCAAAACAGCGCAACAGGGCACACAGGTCTCGCATGGAGGCCCAGTCATTGGTGGTGAAGTGGTGCTGTTCCACAGTGCGACTATCCCGTGTGTGCTGCAGCTAAAACTCCACTATGGCCTGCTGCTGCTGGCACAGTCTCTCCAGTGTGTGCAAGGTGTAGTTCCACCTGGTGGGCACATCGCATATGAGGCGGTGAGCGGGAAGGCCGAAGTTACGCTGTAGGGCAGACAGGCGAGCAGCGGCAGGATGTGAACACCAGAAGCGCGCACAGACGGCCCGCACTTTATGCAGCAGCTCTGATATGTTGGGGTAGTTGTGAATGAACTTCTGCACCACCAAATTCAGCACATGCGCCAGGCAAGGGATGTGCGTCAAACCGGCTAGTCCCAGAGCTGCGATGAGATTTCGCACACCACCAGGCCGGGCTTGAGGCTCACCAGCTGCAACCACTCCTGCGCGGTGTGGGGCCTGTCCCCCAAAAATATGAGTTTCAGAATGGCCTGCTGACGTTTACCCCGGGCTGTGCTGAAGTTGGTGGTGAAGGTGTATGGCTGACTGGATGAGCAGTTGGAAGAAGAGGAGGAGGAAGCCGAGTAGGAGGAGGAAGCAACAGGAGGCAAAAAATGATGCCCTGCGATCCTTGGCGGCGGAAGGACGTGCGCCAAACATGGGAGATAATGTTGTGAACGTGCTGGATCCACTGTCAGCCACCCAATTGACTAGCGCCTGTACTTGCTCAGGCCTTACCATCCTTAGAACAGCATTGGGCCCCACCAAATATCGCTGTAAATTCTGGCGGGTACTGGGACCTGAGGTAGTTGGGTTCACTAGTTTGTGTGGCTGTGGCAGAACGGCCACATCCTCTCCCAGCACCAGAGGGTCCACTAACACCACCACGACCATGTCCGCGTCCCTTACTAGATGTTTTCCTCATTGTTACCGTTCACCACAATAAGAAAAAAATTATTTGGCCCAATGTATTGAGTTCAAATTCAGGCCTTTTTTTACAGGCACCTAAGACTATCTGGCTATTTGTTTATGTACCGTATTACACTAATCCAGGCACAGCAGTAACCACAGATTTGGGGGAATATCAATTGTAGTCAACCAATTATTATACTAAGATGGATGGGATCAAATACATTTAGATTATTCCAGCAAAATAATAATCCCTTAAAACATACCTTTTAATATTTCTATATAAAAAAGACAAACATATGTCTCCACTTATAAATTAAGTTGTCGACCCTTTGTCAACCTATAACATACATTGACATCTGTATCCAGCACGACACGTCAACGGGTGATGTTATAATCGCAGGTTTGTGGTCGAGGTATAAAGGACACACTAGTCTATCCCAAGTGCCTCCCCTAATCTAACCTAAGCCCAGAGACCTCCCCTGGTGGTGGGGATCCTCTGTCCTCGTGCCTTTTCTAATTGTCCCTGGTATTTACCCTTATAGGACAGTCGATAGGTACATGGTGGGTACAGATGTCAATGAAATCTCCCCAAGGGGCAGACCAAACTCTCACAAAATCAATCACTGAACAGGGAGCTCATGCAGCTCAATCCTACAGAGCCCCTGTACACATTATCACCTCTTTGGGCACTGATATTACTGGCCTCAGAGGTGTTTCAGCCTCGACGCGTTTCCCCCCACTGATAAACAGGGTTCATCAGGAGGGCAAAAAAAAAGATTTCTGCACAGACACCTATATCATGTGTGCCGTACAGATAATTGTAAGATGTATAAATATATAGCAGTTGGTTCAACACTCATAGTTGGGAGCGTCAGCACTAAATGAAACAGTGAGTGCCAATAACAAAGCACATCCCACTTAACATATTGTTCGCAGGAGGCACCACGTCCTCTTAATATGGAGCTCTCACAGGGGTGCAGTACATTTATATAGTGATATGTCCAAGTATTGATGCTGTCACAGACCGAGACTTCAACCCCTAGTCACATAGCTCCCGGGACGTTCACAGTGCTTCCCTCTCCTGCGTTCCATCAATTGTCCTGCGAATATCAATTGTAGGCCTAGTATTTAGGCCCTGGATGAAAGGTATCCTTTTACGGACAGAATTGGAGATGCACAATAGCATGTGAAAAAATATATAGGATTATGCTTTCAGCACTTGTATTTTAACACTTTGTGTAATATACCCTTTTACGGAAAGAAATACACTTGGAGATGCACGGTAGCATGTGCAGTCATTGAGGATGACCCCATCAGCACTTGTATTTACACCTTGAGTGTAATATGCCCTTTTACGGACAGAAACACACTGAGATGCACAATAGTGTGTGCAAATGTAGAGGATTATGCTTTCAGCACTTGCATTTTAACACTTAGTGTAATATACCCTTTTACAGAAAGAAATACACTTGGAGATGCACGGTAGCATGTGCAAATATAGTATAGTATAGAGTGTTTATTTATCAGGCCTTGTCTTTAGACGCTAACACACTGAGTGTAATATACCCTTTTACCCTGATTTACACTTGGCCAGCAACAGCTGATACCACTGATTTACGGTATTGCTATTTTGGCAATTGAATTTCACCCCAGAACAAAATATATCCTTTGCCGGACACTAGTAAACTTGGCCAGCCACTGCTGGGATATCAGATTTAGGGGATTGCTATTTTGGCAATTGAATTTCACCCCAGAACAAAATCTATCCGTTGCTGGACACTATTAAACTTGGCCAGCCACAGCTGAAACCACTGATTTATGGTATTGCTATTTTGGCAATTGAATTTCACCCCAGAAAAATATCTATCATTTGCCGGACAGTATTAAACTTAGCCAGCCACAGCTGGAACACCAGATTTAGGGGATTGGTATTTTGGCAATTGAATTTCACCCCAGAAAAAAATCTATCCTTTGCCAGACAGAAGACAGTATTACACTTGGCTAGCCACAGCTGGAACACCAGATTTAGGGGATTACTATTTTGGCAATTGAATTTCACCCCTCAATAAAATATAGAAATTTCTATCTTGAGTTTCTGGGGGTGACAATAAGCACAGCCAAGCCCCTGATGTGGGATAGAGCAAAAAAAAAAAAACTACTATTGATGGATTGATGGTGCACCACAAGACACAAAATGGCCGCCGATCACCCCAGAAAAAAGTAACCGAAAAACGCTCTGGGTAGCCTAAAAACCAGTGAGCAATTAACTAGCAGAAGTTGAATGATTCACAGCTGTAGATCGATCAGTTCATTAGGTGTTTTTTCTGAGTTTTCCCTGCCTAATCTCGCCCTCACAGCAGCTGCATCCTATCCCTACACTAATCAGAGCAGAGTGACGTGTGGCGCTATGTGATTCCAGCTTAAATAGAGGCTGGGTCACATGCTGCACTTGGCCAATCACAGCCATGCCATTAGTAGGTGATGGCTTCTTAGGGTCAGAAGTAAAACGCCAGCTGATTGGCTGCTGTGCAGCCCTTCAGAAAGCGTGAAGAAATCGCCGAACAACGGACCCGAACCCGAACTTTTTTGAAAATGTCTCCTCTGTTCTGTGCTCTCAACCCTCTATTACTAATCCCATCCTGAAGCACTCTATCAAAATGTGGGACTCGGTTAAATACTCAGCTCGGTTACTTTCCCTGCACCTGCCTCTTCTACTACTAGGTAGCTTGACAGACAGCTAAAACTTTCCCAGCAATGTATGGAGTAATGTCCAACTTCGTCTTTGTTGCAAGGATATACATATGGTGAAACTGGGGAACAGAAAAACAATGCACTTACTAATGGGGTCTGACATATAGCAATGCATATAATACACACAGATTCAAAAGATGCAGATAAACATCCATGAGGGTAAACAGATATAAACAGGAGCATGCTATCCTATCTGCATAACAAACATGGTCCCTAGCTGCTAACTGTAAGCTGCTATGAAAGAGAGATAAAAGATATGCAAACAGGCTGTTGAGTGGCTATGTGATATACCAGCGATGCTACAGTGAGCTTAGATGTGGAGGAAGACTCCAGGGACTTCCACACCATGTTCTACCTCTGGAAAGATGGCTGTAAATGAGGAAGATGACTGTTATGTGCAGGGCTGATGATGTCACTGAGGTATGGAAGCTGGAGTAGACCAAACTTCTAGTATGAACAGCTTCAATTGCATGTAAAACGGCCACTAGAGGGTGCTGTTACACAATCAACAGAGAATTATACATAAAGCAAATCGACTATGCATGAAAACTATAAATAAATTACCAATAAACTTGCTGAAGGCATGACAACTGGTCTTAATAAATGTGCCCCTCTGTTTATAATAATATGGATTATGTGTATTATAATATGGACTGTAATACAATGTGGATTTATTACAAGTAGTGATGAGCGAAGTTCTTCAAAATTCGATTCAGCTGCTTTGCATAATTTTACAAAGAAATTTGGGCACAATGACGGGGAACAGCGATTGCGCCCCCTCCCCAGCATCCTTGAACCCCTCAAATGCTGCGATCATTGCTGAACACGACCTCTGACATTAATATTACGGCCTTTCAGGGTCAATAATTAAAATTAAATCATACTTACCTTATCCATCCATCTTACTTGAAGATCCAGCGTGAAATCTTACTGGATCGCGCTCAAATGGATATGGTAAGTATGATTTTTTTTTTAAATCTCCATTTAAGAGAAAAATGATTAGTTCCCATGAAGCACGAGGAAACACGTCTTGATGACAAATCGAATTTTCCCTGAAATTTGGATCGAAGTCCACTTCGTCCACTTCGATTCACTCAACCCTAATCTCTTATTTTATAAAAATAAGTTTCTGTCTGTCTGTCCCGACGTCTGTCTGTCAGGTCTCAGCTCTATAGGACGTACTGTTCATGAGATGTTCCCAAAATATGACCTGCATTAGCCAATAGAAGCCTGCAAGTCTTTCTCTTCATATCCCAACTGCCATACACATGCTCACATGTCCCTTATCAGCCAATAGAAGCTTGCAGGCCCTTAGGCCTAATTCACACGTCCGCAATATGGATCCGCATCCCATCTGCAATTTTGCGGAAGGGTTGCAGACCCATTTATTTCAAAGGGGCAGGAATGGATGTAGACAGCACACTATGTAATGTCCGCATTTCCGCAAAAAAATAGAACATGTCCTATTCTTGTCCACGATTGCGGACAAGAAAATGCATTCTCTATATAGTGCCAGCAATGTGCGGTCCGCAAAATGCGGAATACACATTGCAGCCGTCCGTGTTTTGCAGATCTGTGTTTCCGTGTTTCCGCAAAACACACTACGGACGTGTGAATTAGGCCTTAGTCTCTACATACACACAGTTTTACTCCAGGTTTCCATAACAACCCAGCCATTTTTCTTCACTGCTGTAGGTCAGCTTTAGGCTAGGGCTACAGGACGACAATAAGTCAAACGACACACAGGGCACAACTACACTGCTACATGCATCCATCTTGGATGGATTTTTTGCGACTTTCGTGTCGCAGTCACAGCATTTCGCAGTGCGACACCATAGCCTATCATTATAAAAACTGTTGAGACAAGATGTCGCACGACATATGTCGCCATGTAGCTCTAGCATTAAGGGGGCAGGGCACTGTGGAGGTCACTGTTAAAGGGGCGGGCAGTGTGGAGGTCACTGTTAAAGGGACAGGCACTGTGGAGGTCACTGTTAAAGGGGCAGGCATTGTGGAGGTCACTGTTAAAGAGGCGTTCACTGTGGATGTTAATGTTAAGAGGGCAGGCCACTGTGGAGGTCACTTTCAATGGGGCAGGGGCCACTATTAAAGGGGCAACTGCTGTGGAGGTCACTGTTAAGGCAGCAGGGTACTGTGAGGTCACTGTTAAGGGGGCGGGACCCCAAGGAGGTCACTGTCAAGGGAATAGGGTGCTTTAAAAATCACTGTTAAAGGGGCTGGCTGCTGTGAAGGTCAAAGTAAAGGAGATGGGCTGCTGTGGAGGTCCCATTTTAAAGTGGTGGGCACTGTGTGTGTGGGGGGGGGGTCAGTGGAGTTCACTGTTAAATGGGCGGGGTGCTGTAGATGTCACTGTTATGGGAGATACTGTTGATATCTTTTAATTTTGATATCAGCCAATAGAAGCTCGCAGGTCCTACTCCAGGTTTCCATAACTGATCACAAGTTTTAACAGTTTACAGGTCCTTAATTATTCAGTCATATGACGTATATCAGCCAATATAAGTTCACATTTAATTTACCAGGTTCTCACACAGGATAGGATTAGATACTCAGCTCAGTGAACAGTATCACACATGACAGGATTAGATACACAGCTCAGCTGACAGTATCACCCAGGATAGGATATTAGATACACAGCTCAGCAGACAGTATCACACAGGATAGGATTAGATACACAGCTCAGCAGACAGTATCACACAAATAACACCCCTGATAATACTAGTACCACACAGAGCCCCCTATATAAAATACCCCTTATTTGTGGCCTCAGTAGAAGCCCCCATAGTGCCCCCCAATAATGTGCCAGTAAGAAGTGCCCCCAAATATGCCCCCAATAATGTGCCAATAAGAGGTTTGTGTGGTACTTGTGGTTCGTGCCGGTATCCTCCATTGTATGCAATTTTTGCTGGGGATAGCCGCTCGCAGCGAACCACATGCGGAGGAACTGCCCCCCCAGTTAGAAACACGCCACAGTGTTTGGGGTTTGGAGCAGTCCCACCCATTTAGGCCACGTTTATTTCTGTGATTCTTGTTTTATATGTATTGAATATGCCATTGCATATGGCTGGTAACATTCTGTTGCACCTGGAAGCCGGTGTCACATGGTCTGTTGTGGGTGTAGCTTGCGGCCTCATTTTTCTCCCATTGCATTGTTGGTCCTGCAATGCAGGCGAGTGGGAGGGGGCTGTAGGCTGCTTAACACCTTTTCAGACCCTGTTCACACACCATAGGTAGTCTAGTGGTAGGACCCCATGCCATGCTGAGAGACCGTGACGTGGTGCATGAAGGGGCTCCGATATGTTCCTGATGGAAATATTGGCGAATCTCTCAGCTTTTAACATCCGAGTGAGGGATTAGCCAGTGTTGTCAGTTGCTTATCCTTGTGGTGCACCTTTTTTCCGTGAGTTATGTGCTTATATATTTTCATCCGCACATGTTTTATTTTGTGTAGGATGTTTGTGTGGTGCTTGTGGTTCGCGCCGGTATCCTCCATTGTATGCAATTTTTGCTGGGGATAGCCGCTCGCAGCGAACCACATGCGGAGGAACTGCCCCCCCAGTTAGAAACACGCCACAGTGTTTGGGGTTTGGAGCAGTCCCACCCATTTAGGCCACGTTTATTTCTGTGATTCTTGTCCCATAATAATGTGCTAGTAACAAGTGCCCCCCATAGATGCACCCCAATCATGTGCCAGTAACAAGTGCCTCTCCATGTCCCCCCCATGTGCCAGTAACAAGTGCCTCTCTTCCCCCCATATGCCAGTAACAAGTGCCTCTCCTCCCCATGTGCTAGTAACAAGTGCCTCTCCCCCCATGTGCCAGTAAAAAGTCCCTTTCTCCCCCCATGTGCCAGTAACAAGTGCCTCTCCCCACCCATTTGTTAGTAACAAGTGCCTCCCCCATATGCCAGTAACAAGTGCCTCTCTTCCCCCCATGCCCCAGTAACAAGTGCCTCTCCCCCCCATGTGTCAGTAACAAGTGCCTCTCTTCCCCCGCCATGTGCCAGTAACAAGTGCTTCTCTTCCCCCCCATGTGCCAGTAACAAGTGCCTCTTTTCCCCCCATGTGCCAGTAACAAGTACCTCTCTTCCCCCATGTGCTAGTAACAAGTGCCTCTCTTCCCCCATGTTCCAGTAACAAGTGCCTCTCTCCTCCCCCATGTGCCAATAACAAGTGCCTCTCTGCCCCCATGTGCCAGTAACAAGTGCCCCCATGTGCCAGTAACAAGTGCCTCTCCCCCCATGTGCCAGTAACAAGTGCCTCTCCCCCATGTGCCAGTAACAAGTGCCTTTCCCCCCATGTGCCAGTAACAAGTGCCTCCCCCCATGTGCCAGTAACAAGTGCCTCTCTGCCCCCCCATGTGCCAGTAACAAGTGCCTCTCCCCCTCTCTCCTCCCCATGTTCAAATAACAAGTGCCCCCCCATGTGCCAGTAACAAGTGCCCCCCGCCATGTGCCAGTAACAAGTGCCTCTCTTCCCCCCCATGTGCCAGTAACAGATAGTCCGGTATAAAAAAAACAAAAAAAACTTTTACTTACATCTATGGCAGCAATGCAGGCCTCAACCGGCCTGTGTCCCACGCTGCATGGCTCAGGCGGCGCGATTGCACTGGCCTCTGATAGGCTGCGGGCCTTGTGCCGGCAGCCTATCAGAGGAACAGGGAAGGGAGACACCTCACCCTCCCCTGCCCCACAGCACAGCCATCTGTATCGCTGTCCTGAGAACGGCGATACAGATGACTATGGAGATGAACGCTTCCACAATGGAAGCGTTCATCTCCCTGTGACCTGCCGCTGCGGGCCCCCTTCCCGGCCGGGCCCTCGGACCACGTCCAAAGTGCCCAACCGCTTAGTCCGCCCCTGTGCTGACGCAATCATCCCACTGTGCTGTCTGCTTGCTTACCATCATGTTTTGTACAGTATGGCTGCAGTCGCCACTTAGGGTTGCCACCTTTTCTTCAAGCCAAACCCAAACAGGAGGGAGGGAGGGTGGGCGTGTCTGAAGTCAGCACCACCCTGCGCTAACATCGCATCACTCATAGCTGATCGTTGTGCCCGGGTCTGAGAAAGGCTTGTACCCGGGCACAGGATTACAAACCCGGACTGTCCGGGTCATTCCCGTACGGGTGGCCACCCTATCGCCACTGCTGCAGCTGCTATTCCCTGCTGCTAATCCCCTACTGCCACTTCCATTACTGCTACACAGTCACCACTACTACTACTACTATTGCACACATACACTACTTTGTCTGTGCTGTGCTGCTACTGCTGCCATACTATTGCCGCCACATACCCTACCCTTTCCACATCCACACTGTACTGCTGCTACTCCAAATTAAAAGAGAGAATTTTTTCAGGCTCGTTAAGAACAAGCCACTCTTTCTTCTGACAAGTAACACTTCTGTCAGTGGCACATTATTTGATATTATAGTAATTTCTTTAAAGAGCTTAGGGAGACAGCAACATTTTGTAAAACGGAAACAAATGAAATAAAAAATTTTCCTTAAAAAAAAAACAGAAAACAAAAACTGACTTTTAGGAGACTGGAGATTGTTATATACCAATTTTCTGGGCAATTGGAGTAATTTCAATTCACAATAAATCGATTTGGACATGAGTCAAACTTTTTTTTTTTCAAATTTGATGAATCGGATATGAAATAAATTTCAAGAAATTCGCTTATCCTTAATTCCAAACTTTCACTTGGCCTATCTAGGGGCCAACATCCCCCTTAACCTGAGAAATTATATGAGAGCATAATTACAGACCCCCCCTTTTTGTCATGGTTAAGTATGGTATGGTTAAGTATGGCTGACCTCAGGCCACAGATACAGTGGATACCTGTTGCAGAGCAGGAAGCCACAGGCTTTGCTCTCACTTGTCACTCTATCATCGTCTAGCACAGTGATGCCCAACCTATGGCCCGCGAAGCTGTGTCATGCGGCCCGTGCAGTGCCTGAATGCAGAGCTTGCGCACAGTTGCAGAAGAGACGCGCCTGCGCCGCCATTCCTAATTATACTGTGGGGCAGTACTATTAGTAGTTTTGCAGCGACTGAAGACTCCATCTCCCCCACCCGCCCGTACAGACCCCCTCTGGACTCCTTAGCCAGGCATCAGAGCACGTCGAAGGAGAAGGTGAGGACGAGTCAGATGGGAGCAGGAGGTCTATGGAGGATGTGACTGGCAAGGTGTGGTAGTGGTGGAAGTGATTGGACCAGAGCCTATTTCTTAATATGTGATTACCATGTCTGGTGCCCGTGTGGGCCGCCTGGGTTGCTTCTAAGGATGCGCTTAGCAATATTAATGAGGGAGAGAGGACTCCTAATATTGCACCAAAAGGCATTTCTAGAGTGAGTTTCCTGCATTCCACTCCTTAGTCTTGCTATGCCCAGAGATGTGTTACATTCTCAGTAGTAATGCCCAGAGATGTGCCCCCTTCACAATAATACTCGCATGCTCCTTAACAGTGGTAATGCCAAGATGTGCCCCCTTCATAGTGGTAATGCCCAAATGTGCCCCCTTCACAGTGATAATGCCCAGATGTGCCCCCTTCACAGTGGTAATGCCCAGATGTGCCCCCTTCACAGTGGTAATGCCCAGATGTGTCCCCTTCACAGTGGTAATGCCCAGACATGTGTCCCCTTAACAGTAATGCTTACAAGCTCCCTTCCCAGTGGTAATGCCCAGACTTGCCCTCTTCATTTTGCGCTGACTTGCGCTGACATTATCCACAGAGCTTTTACAGACATTACCATCAAGCTGTCACCAATGGGGGTCACAATCTAAGTTCCCTATCAGTATGTCTTTGGAGTGTGGGAGGAAATCAGAGTACCCGGAGGAAACACGGGGAGAACATACAAACTCCATGCAGCTGTTTTCCTTGGTCAGCGCTGCAAGGCACCAGTGCTAACCACTCAGCCACCATGCTACAGGACCTTGATAGGCCTGCTCCAGTCACTATAGTCCTGGGATGACACAGGCTTGCTTATAGATGGCTCAATCAGCTTCAACATGTGTTAGTGATAGTGGGGGGAGGTAGGCCATGACTAGATCGTTCACCCCTAACTGAACTCCCGTGGGACAGACATGTCAGATTTAGGAGATGGTGCTGTGCCTGAATTACTGAAAGGAAGTGGCTTGCAAGACATTCTATCCAGAGTCTCATAAACCTTGTCTTTCACTGACTTCTTGTACTGCAGCCTGACTGGACACACTGACATTGCTTCATCCTTCTTTTCTGAAGGTACCATCTGCTGCAGGGGTCAGCAAACTTCGGCACCCGAGATGTGGTAAAACTACAACTTCCTGCATGCTCCAATCACTGCTTTGGGAGCTCAGAAAACAGCTAAGCAAGTTCGCATGCTGGGAGTCGTAGTTTAACCTCAGCTGGAGTGCCGAAGGTTGCTGATCCCTGATCTACTGCATTATCTGTACTCAGAGTGATCACTGTTATCTGTGGTGCTACATAGGACTACAGGTGACATGTATACATTATCTGTACTCAGAGTTATCACTGTGTATGTGATATTACACAGGACTGCAAGTAAGACCTATGGCATGTCCATAGGAGTCCGATAGATGCAGGTCCCACCACTGGTCCCATTTGCCTACTGCATACACTGCAGTAGGCAAATGAAGCTCTGCTCTCGACAGAATCTACACCTATCAGACTTTTTTTGGTATTTTCACAGAAAAGTCAGGGATGGGAATACCCCTTTAAATGAGGGTCACCTGGTATTGCAGGTTTACCTTGTGTTTGGTCTTTGTTCAACTTCAACTCTTCCATGAGTAACCCTCCCACTATTCTACTCACAGCAGCAAAACTACTTATCCCCTTAAAATGGAGGTCCAAAGAACTTCTAATGGTGGAGACGTGGTAGGAAAAAGTTAACCACATTTCTAGATTGCAAGAATTTACCAGCAGTGAAGCTGAAACTGAAATTGGTTCTCCAGCCCTAATGCAACAAGCCTACTACGCACACCTGGGGTATACCTTGCCCCTTAGGAGGTATCTATGAAATATGTCCCTTTTATAGAGCAAGTAATACATGCTGGGACAAACAACACCAACAGAGCAGACATGTAACTACAAACAAGACATACACCACACCCTGAAAGTAAACCCACACCAAACATACAATAAGTGAGGTAGGGTACATGGAGGATACATAAGGAAGGCAATTTATGTCCAACAAGGTGTCTCTCAAGGACTGGACAGCAGCGGCCAGGAAAAGAGCAAAGCTCCAACACCAAACAAGGCTAGAGTACCACTGACTCGAGCTTGGAAGCAACACATAATATAAACCCAGTGGGCACACCCAGGACACACCAAAATCCCCACCAGCTAGAAATTAACCCCTCCGGCACCAGATAGGGAAGGCCCCAGGAGAAAGGAGGAGGCACCTACATGCCGCAACCACAACACGTTGCCGCTGGCAACAGCAGCATGCACGGCAACTGTGTCACGGCACTAACTAAAGGCCATGACACTCCCATCCCTCAAAGCTCCCCCAAAACTGAAAAGGGGAAGCTAGTGGGGCACCCCAAGCATCGGGGGGGGGGGGGGGGGGGAGTGGCAGACTTAGTTTTACTGCAAGGAAGTCTCTCCAAGACTGCCGCCAGCACGCCGGAACCACCAACTAGGAACCGGCCAGCCAGCCAACAAACAGCTTGGAGAGTCCGCACTGAACGTTGCGTCCACCTCAGACACGGTTCACACCAGGTCGCTGGCAGTATGCATCCCCAACCAGCAAACACCAGAGCCAGTACAACAAGGAATGCAGGGGAAAAAGGAAGCAGAACACCTCCTAACGCCACCCTCATCCTATCCCTGACCTCCTAACTGTATGAGCCGGCCTCAATAGTAGGGGGGCTCATACTCTGCAACTTGGATCCTACTGACCCTAACGGTCCCTGCAATATGGAAGTCAGGAATAAGAGACAACTGGTTCATCCAGGACACGAATGAACCAAAGTCTCAAACAGGCATAGCAACAGGGAAAGCAAACAGTAGCAAATCCCAGATTGGCTAACAACACACACTGGAACAACAGCACTTACCTACCAAGATGACTGGGTGGAACAACAACTGCTACTGGCTAGTGGTTCACCCCTCCGGGAACCTTGGAGCCCACTTTGGCAGGCACAATAGTAGGGGAAACGCGTTGCATTCAAGCCGGACATAACACACCAACTGACAAGACATGAAACAACAACAAGACGTACACCACACCCTGACAGAGGAGGAACCAGGATGAGGGGAGAAAAGCACATACAAGCCACAACAAAGTGTTGCCCCTGACAACCGTACTTTCCGTGCCACGAGCACAACATGCTGTGACAGCTGCTACCTCTAATACTGAGTTAGTTCCATTCAAATAGTCCCCAATAATTACATGCTCCCAAATAGTGTTAATCGAGCACCCAAGTACTCGGGTGCTCGGGCCGAACTCATCGGGATGCTTAGGAGCACCCGAGTATAATAGAAGTCAATAGGAGAACCCGAGCATTAAACCAGGCACCCCCTGCTCTGAAGAGGGGAGGGTGCCTGGTTCATAGGAAAAGGTCAGAAATTGATGGAAACACCACCGAAATGGTTCCGGAACAGCATGGGGAGGATTTCTGGATGCATCTTGGACTCCAAGGTCGCTGCTGGGAACGATGTTGACCGAGTAGTACGACACTTTTACAGACTGACAATAATACACACAAAACCAAAGATAAAATCGATCTTAGAGGAAAAATTGTTAGGAAACATTCTTTCCTGTATATTTACTTGTATATAAAGTGCAAGTGCTGCCAAAAATTACAAGCAAGAGGCACTCGGATACAACCCGTATATCACATAAAGAAGGGCCTCATTCACATTGTGGCACAATTGTTTATGTAGTGGGACTCCTACACTCATAGAGCCTATGCACTAAGTGAAAGGGCTGCCAAAAATTACAAGGAACCAGCAGTCCAATACACCTATTGTTATACATAAAGGAGGGCACGCACCCCGACTTGGGGAGGTAGTGACGATAAATAACAATACAGGACTCTTAAAAGGCGCTGTTATTGGAATGAGTACCCTATTAAATCCTTTAACTGCGTTGGTCAGGGCACGTGTGATGTTACGGGACACATGTTGGTGTAAGGCAGGCACGGCACACCGTGAAAAATAGTGGCAGGAGGGGACTGCGTAAAGCGGAACGGCCGCTGACATCAGGCTGCGGAAGGCCTCAGTGTCCACAAGCCTAAATGGCAACATTTCCAGGGCCAGTAATTTGGAAAGCTGCGCATTTAGTGCTATGGCTTGTGGGTGGGTGGCTGGGTATTTGCGCTTGTGTTCAAATGCCTGGACAAAGGACATTTGGACGCTGTGCTGGGACAGGGAAGTAGCGTACACCGTCTATTGAAAAAGTACACGGGATGTCACTGATATTTTTGGGACACGCACACTTTACACAGGAGATGTTGCATGGATAAGTTAAACTGTATGTTACTAATTTTTTAAACGCACACATTACACTGGGGATGGTCCCCTGGTAATGTCACTGTCAGAAGCGGACACCATCTATTGAAAAAGTACACTGTATGTCACAGATACATTTTTTCAGCACACACGTTACACTGCAGATGTGGCGCATCTAATGTCACTGTGCGCAGCGGACACCGTCTACGGAACAATTTCACTGGATGCCACAGATATTTTTGGGATGCGCACACTTTACACAGGAGATATGGCGCGGATAATTTAACTGTCCACTGCAGCCTACTAGACGCTATTTACCGCAGGATGCGCTAAAAAAATATGTTGCTGCTGTCACACACAATAGTCCTTAAAAGGGCTTTTGGGTCTCTGAAAAGTTTTTTTAATAAAAATCTTCCAATAACACTCCCTACACTGTCTGTCTCTTTCTATGCTCAGCTCTCTCTTACCAATACTGAGCCGAACACGTGTTAGCGGGTGCTATATAGCACCCGATGACTCGTTGCAGCCAGCCAATCACTGTAATGCCAGTAGCCAACATGGCTATGGCATTACAGTGCGTGCCAGTACCTCCCTGCACGTTTATTGGCTGCATAGCAGCCAAGAAACGTGTGGGGAGAAGACTCAAGCCTTGTGCCGAGCATAGTGATGCTCTAGCCGAACTGGTGTTCGGCCGAGCATGCTCGCTCAACACTACTCCCAAACTGCAGGGTTCCTCAACTCCGGTCCTCGGGACCCACCTACCAGTCATGTTTTCAGGATTTCCTTAGTATTGAGCAGATAATACAATTAGTGTCAGTGCATCAGGAATTACCACAAGTATTTATTCTGTGGGATATTCTCAAATCATGACCGGTAGGATGGGCCCTGAGGATTGGAGTTGAGGAACACTGCCCCACAGTACCTCCAATAGCATCCCCTTTAATATGTGCTCAGTAATAATGGCCCCATCAGTAACAAGGCCCCTCTATAAGATACCCCTATTAGAGCCCACAATAGTAATAAAGTCCCCAATAGTGTCTGCAGTAATTATACTGCCCCCTTTAGTGGTCCAAGTATTTATAAAGACCCGCAGCAGGTCCCCATGCAGTTACAATGACCCTCTGTAGTGCCACTAGATAAAAGACATCCCCTCCCCCCATAGTGCCCATATGTATAATGCCCTCTGTAATTTTTTAATATATAATGGCCCCTCTGTATTGTTATTATTATTAATATTGTAATGGCCCCCACTGTATTATTATTGGAATAATGGCCCCTCTGTAGAATTATAGTAATAATTATGTCCCCGTGTATTGTTATTATAATTATGGTCCCCTCTGTATTATTATTGTAAGAATTATGCCCGTCTGTATTATCTTCTAATATATAAGGCCTCATGCACACGGCCGTGGTTCGGGTCCGCGTCCGAGCTGCATATTTCGCGGCTCGGCCGCGGACCCATTCATTTCAATGGGGCTGCAAAAGATGCGGACAGCACTCCGTGTGCTGTCCGCATCCATTGCTCCGTTCCGTGCCCCCGCAAAAAAAATAGAGCATGTCCTATTCTTGTCCGTTATGCGGACAAGAATAGGCATCTCTATAATGGGCCGCGTTCGGTTCCGCAAATTGCGGAACGGAACGCGGAGCAGCTTCCGTGTTTTGCGGATCCGCGGTTTGCGGACCGCAAAACACCCACGGCCGTGTGCATGAGGCCTAAAGCTGAGTGTATGTGTGTATGTATGTCCGCTAAAGGAATCCGCACCGTCGCATTTACAATCACGAAATTTGGCACACAGGTACATCAGGTGTCCGGTAAGGTTTTAGATCAGGTCTCAGCTCTCTGGGACGTACGTTCCTAAGATATTCCCAAAAAATGCATTAGCCAATAGAAGCCTGGTCACACAACCCTTATCAGCCAATAGAAGCTCGCTGGCAGTTCGTCTCCACACACACAGTTTTACTCCAGGTAACCATAACAACTCAGCCATGTTTCTTCACTGCTGTAGATGAGCTTTAAAGGAAATCTGTCACCAGGATAATTGCTATTGAAGCAAAGCCATGGCCTAATAGTACTTAGTACCTTATTTCCTGAGGTTTCCATTGCAAATCAGTAATTTCTCTTCACTGCTGCAGGTCAGCTTTAAAGGGGCAGGGTGCAGTGAATGGACACTGTTAAGGGAGCATTGTGCTGTGAAGGTCACAGTTCAGGGGGCAAGTAGGGTGGCCATTCAAGTCACCCTTAAAACCCCACCCCCAGGTCCCGCTAAGCCACACCTCCAATCCAGTTATTCCACGCCCCTTCTCACTCCCTAGCAGACAGGGATTAAAAAAATGAAGTTAAAAATCAACTTCTGTCAGCTGCAGGGGTGGGAGGGACGGTGGCTTTCTCCCTGCAGCTCACATTCAGACAGTACAGTACTGCTGTCTTAGACTGAGCTGTTCAAAAGGACACGCCCCCGATCTGATTAGGCCATGCCCCCTCCCACTCAGCCAACAGGGATTGAAAAAATCTAGTTAAAAATCAACTTCTAGGCCACACCCCGATCTGGTTAGGCCATGCCTCCTCCCACTCCTCAGCCGACAGGGATTAAAAAAATGAAGTTAAAAATTAAACTTCTGTCAGCTGCAGGGGTGGGAGGGACGGTGACTTTCTCCCTGCAGCTCACACTCAGACAGAACAATGCTGCTGTCTGAGAGTGAGCTGTTTAAAAGGACATCCCTGTGTCCGTCCAGGCCCTGTGCCAGACGGAGGACATGGAGTCTGAAAGCTGGACCGTCCGGTCTAAAACTGGACCTCTGGCCACCCTAGGGGCAGGCTGCTGTGGAGGTCACAGTTAAGGGAATTGTCCGCTATGGAGGTCAGTGTTAAGGGGCAGATTGCTGTAAAGGCCACTGTTAAGGGGGAGGGCCCCTGTGAAGGTCACTGTCAAGGGGGTGGTGTGCTGTGAAACTCACTGTTAAAAGGGGAGGGCTGCTGTAAAGGTTAAAGTTAAGGGGGTTGGCTGCTGTGGAGGTCCCATTTTAAGGGACAGGGCACTGTGGGGGGGTCAGTGTTAAGGGGTGGGGGCTGTGGAGATTACTGTTATACTGTCGATATCTTTTAACGACACACACAAACATTAAATTAAATAGGTTAAATATACCTGGACGAAGCTGGGTCCTTCAGCTAGTTATTGTAATAATTATGGCCCCCTCTGTAATATTATTGTAATAATGATGGCCCCCTCTGTATTATTATTGTAATAATTATGGCCCCCACTGTATTATTATTGTAATAATTATGGCACCCTCTGTATTATTATTGTAATAATGATGGCCCCCTCTGTATTATTATTGTAATAATTATGGCCCCCACTGTATTATTATTGTAATAATTATGGCACCCTCTGTATTATTATTGTAATAATGATGGCCCCCTCTGTATTATTATTGTAATGATTATGGCCCCCTCTGTATTATTATTGTAATGATTATGGCCCCCTCTGTATTATTATTGTAATAATTATGGCCCCCTCTGTATTATTATTGTAATAATTTTGGCCCCTCTGTATTATTGTAATAATTATGGCCCCTATTCTTTCTATATACGATTGCCTCCTTTGTATAATGTCTCTCACCCCCATAGTGCCCCCAGTCCATGGCCTGCCTATTAAAAAAAAAAAAAACTCGCTTCTCTTCCTTACTCCATCACCGCTTCTGGCCTGTCTTTAAGCCTCCCGGCGCAGGCGGCCAGGAACACGTCACCTTGACCTCCTGCGCCGCGTCATCAAGTCATCTCACAAGACCTGGCGCAGGAGGTCGTGGTGAGGTAATCGCGAACTCCTACACCACTCTACTGCCTCAAAAGGCTTCAGGTCACTAGCCTGAAGCCTATGAGGCTAAACGGAGGGGACGGGAGCCATAGGCTCCCATGGCCCACATTGAAGTTCCTGCTGCCTGGCGCCCCCCCACGCTACACCACTGCATCACTCTGCAGAGCAGCCATCTAAACAGGAAGGGGAGAATGTAAACAGATCTACCAGGACAGTCTGATACCCAGACAGGAGGAAAGAAAGCACAGACATTAAAAACAGATATTGGGGGCTTATATATATGCATGGTGAGGGGTGTCAAGAGCCCATATTTATTTATTTTTTATTTAGGGACCGGATAATCTCTTTAAGATATTTCACTGTATAGCAATCCTGGTTCTCATTCGTTGGACCTAAATCATTGGTCTAGTTCTTCCACTGCACATACCTATTTTCTCTCCATTTTCCCTCTTTTAGCACTTATGATTGTACTCAATAACTATCCAGGCTCTTACGTCACCAATCACCATATTGGTCTTGTTGTTCAAGAGGATTTGTCACATTGTTGTCATATTTCTGCTCTATTTATACTGTGCATCAGCAAATTAGGATGGCTTCTAGAACATTATTTTATGGTACTTTCTTTTGAGCATTCAATAAAATCAGATTTAAAAAAACAAAACTTTTTTTTATAGAAACCTGGCTTCTTTTGTACCATTATTCCTCTTTCAGGCAACTGCATCAAGATGAAGAGGACAGCAGGTACTGGTGAGTGACAGACCACCTGTGCCCATCCACTCCATTCATTAGACTGTGCTGACATCTATTACAGGAGTCTGTTCAGACTTGGACTACTTTTTCTCCCATATTGCCGTGGAAGGGAAGTGGCAAGTCATGGTGGCTTCTGTTACTATGACTACGACCAGGATTGTAAAGTGGTTAACAGCTGGTAATGCGATCCTAGTTACAAAGTATGTCATGGCTGAATATAGCTATTTAATCTTGACATCCTATATGAATTGTATTGTCCCTGCTCTTAACAGCATCATAGCAAAAAAAAGTGAGAAAACTCAGTCAATAAAATTAATGAAAATTCTTTTGTTTACATCAATGTTATGGTTTGATTTTAGAGATGCTATTTTATGTGCTGCAAATATCTATTGCTTATAAAACCTTTTTAAATCCCTCCATCCATTTGCTCTGGTTTTATCATGTTGTGTCTGTGCTATGTTTGCTTAGCCAAAGAGCCAGATTGCATTCAGAAACCTTTTATCTGTCTCGCCAGGAACTGGGGGTGTGGATCAAATGCCAGATTTATGAATTTAGATCATGTATTGTATGCCAGTTTTATAAGGCTAATCCAGGAAGGAATCATGATAGATGGTATCAATTCCCTGACTTGATACTAAGCCTTTATTTCAAATTTAGATTGTATATGAATCATGCTAATTTATTTAGTATTTGATAGTATGCTTATTTCCACTTCAACATCTAAACTGCACTACAGACAAACTAGACTATACCATCTCCCCCCATGGAGCGTTCGGTGTAGGGTCCTTACACTGAAGATCTGTGTCACGGTAGGGTACAGTGAGCCCTCAACTTCTGCCTAAGCACTGTCCAGGGCCGGATTAACTATGCTGCATGTGGAGAAACTGCTCCAGGCCCCGCAGTGCATTACCAGTTGCCCTAAGCACCAGGTGAATTCACCTGGTTTCTGGAGCCCCAGCACTCAACTGCATCTGCGTCTACTGGACGCCGATATCATTGAGCTTCCAGCAGCGCCAGAAGGACAAGTGGACCATTGGTTCACTGCCCCTCCATTCCAGTGGCTTCTCTATGACGTGGGTGGTGTGAGGACACCAATGCGACGTTCCATCAGAGCACCCCCGGATGCACTTACTCCCCGACATCCCTGATGCATGTTCCCATCACGGCCTGCTATTGGCTGTCCCCCCATGCCGGATATTTTGATCCGCACATTAGGGAGATGCTGCAGCGGCTGTGCGGGCATCTGAATCTACGCAGGTGCCGGGGAGCAAGTATAACCTGTGTGAGGGCCTGGGCATTTTGAGGGGCATTATAGGGGTTGGATAACCCCTTTAATGTTTTAAAATATTGCAACCTGCAGTTCTGAATTGATAGGTCAGGGTTAACACTCTGCCCTTGTAGGAGGCTAGGAGTTTGACCTAGGCATGCCCCTAGTTTAGTGTGTGAGTCTGTGCTGAGGAAAGGGGGGAAGAACTCTCATCTTAGCTGAAGACTTTTCCACATACGTCAACTTTAGAAAAAGCTTCAGTGCACATTCCCCACAGCCCATCTACAGAATTACCTCTGGGGCACCCTGGGACACGCGCCTGGGGATGTTGTTTAAGTAAATTTGTTGTTGACGCCAGTTGCTTTGAAGCAACAAGGGACAGAGTCCCCTTAAGTAGATGGTGTTAGTGGTACTCAAGTGTAGGAATGCCAGAGTGGTGTAAAAGTAGCCTATAATGTCCCTTTAGATGTGGCTGTTGACGTGTGACGGTGCTCCCATCTGGATATCCTGGACCCCAGGCGTCGTCGGACGAAGTAGAGCAAGTAGGAGGAATAGTGTCACCACCAGTTCTGTGAGAAGGTCAGACAGATGTTTCTCCCTACCTTTTGTATGACGTTCTTTGTTTTCATTTCACTTTGTCAGCTCCATTCCTTCTGCCAGGTGTCACTTATTTAGACTAATCATCTTCCTTTATTTTCCCTCCCATAATGCCTCACTTTGCGGTTTATACTACTTCCTGGATAAAGTGTTCACTGCTGGAGGCTGATGCTGCTGTCTGCTCAGATATGTCTTTTCCCTTTATGGTGTTTCCTTACTGGCTTGATTCTAGGTGACCCTGACTCCGTCTGTATTCAGTGCAGGGAGCTGGTGGTCGTGTCCCCTCACTATTAAAGGGTTTTCAGGTGTCACACAGTCTTAGGTACGTGGGCATGCAATCGTCTACCATTGAGGCCCTTGCATGTGCGTAGCAGTCAGGGAGAGCTCTTAGGGTTTTGAAGGGCTCATCTATATGCTCCTTTGTTTTGGATCAAGCCAGTCAGTCGTTTATTTATAAGTTCCAGCTATCTGCTACATCATCCGTGACATTATAAACCACTATACCGTCTTAAGCATAGATCCGGTTTCAGCCTTGATTGACCGTATGCAAGGTCTTTCTCTGGAGTTAGCAGACCTCCGTAAAACTGTGTCTCAGTTTCAGGTGACCAGATCTGCTGGCGTTCATGGAGTTTGTTACGAGCCTAAGATCTTGCTTCCGGATACATTCTCCGGAGGTAGTGAGAATTGTGTTCGCTTTAGAGAGGCTTGCAAACTCCATTTTCGCTTATGTCCTCATTCCTCTGGTGATGAGCAGCAGAGGGTGGGGATCATCATCTCGCTGCTCAGGGAAAACGCTCAGTCTTGGGCCTTTTGGCTGCCGGTGGGGGCACTGCCCCTCCGATCGGTGGATGAATTTATTTTTTGTAGCCCTGGGGCAGATATATGATGACCCGGATCGTATTGCTATCGCTGAATCTAAACTGCACCTTTTATGCTAGGGTAAACAGTCCGCAGAGATATATTGTTCTGAATTTCAGAGATGGGCAGCTGATACTGGTTGGAATGATGCTGCACTCTGAAGTAAATTTTGCCATGTATCCATTATCCCTCATGCTCGGAACGAACCAGGTAAGTTCTTCAGACGTAAACAAAATAAAGAAAGTTCCAGCACTTGTAAATTGTTTTGTTGCTTTGTCTTTATTTTCGGTAACAAATTACATCATGTGGACACCACCTTACACCACCACACAATTGACACGTTTGGAACTATGGCGTTCTTAGTCGTAATCTACATCTCTCATCTCTTGGCATCACCGACCTTGCCCTCTCCTGGATCACATCATACCTCACAGACTGGACATTTAGTGCCTCCTCTCACACCACTTCCTTAGTCTCATGGCTTTCAGTATCACTTTTATGCTTATGACACACAAATCTACCTCTTTGGTTCAGACATCACCAGATCACCACCTTACTATTCAGAATCCCACAATGCCTATCTTCATATCCTCCTTCTTTTCCTCTTACTTTCTAAAACTTAACATGGATAATCGTTAATTTCTAACGATAATTTGTTTTCCCTTAGTCCTAACAGCAGCATAGATGGGGTTAATCCCCCCCCCCCCATGGATTGGCAGGACCAGCGGAATGTTTAATGAGCCCAAGACTAATAACTCAATTTAACAATTAAGTATCTCCTTAAAAGGAGGAAGTCAACCCCCAGCCCACTGTGTTTATAGTAAGAAAAAAAACTAGACTTACTAGGGTGGGAAATTTGTGTGCTGCTGTTAGGACTAAGGAAAGAAATTAGAAGATTCCATTACGTCCTACAAGCAGCACAGATGGGGAGATAGCAAGAAGAAACCCCTAGGGAGGGCCTTCCTGCCTGGCAGAACTAAGAATAGTCTGCCCAAAGGCCGAAAACTCAGCTAGACTGGCATCTAGTCTATAATGGGAGATAAATGTTGATTCAGAGCTCCAGGAGACAGCTTTGCAAATCATGTTGAGAGGCAGAAGACTCCTCTCAGCAAAAGAAGTAGCCACAGCTCTAGTAGAGTGGGCCTTCACGAATCCCGGAGGGTCCAGAGATTGGGAAACAAAGAATTCCTTAATAGCCTCCTCAATCCACCGACTGATGGAAGGTTTGGATGCCTTACAGCCTTTAAACTTACCAGCAACAGGATTAGCAGATTCTCATCTTTCCTGAACTCCTTGATCTATCTGGAGACATCTCGAGACGTTCAGAGGATGTCTATCAGGTTCCTAGGAGGAGGTGGTAGATGTTGATTGAACCGGGAGGAATATCACCTGGTTGATGTTCTGGAAGGAAGGTACTTTAGGCCTAAAATACAGGGGGAATCTAAGAAGGACCGGGTCATGTAAGAAAATGGTATAGGGCTCATGTGCTGAGAGAGCTTGAAGCTCAGAGACCCTCTTGGCCAAAGTCACTGCAAGGAGAAACACAAGTGACGAACTTGATGTCCACCTCCTCTAATGGTTCAAAGGGGGGAGATGCTAACCCCCTGAGAACTACTGATAAATCCCATTGAAAAATGGGTCTCAGTACTGTAGGCTTTAATCTTTCAGCTCCTTTAAGGAACCGTTTGATCAGCGGGTCCTGAGAAAAAAGCCTGTTAAGGCAAGCTAAGATGGCTGAAACTTGAACCTTCAGAGTAGAAGGGCAAGGCCTCTATCAAGGCCATCTTGCAGGAACTGAAGGATAGCGGAGAGGGGCGGATCTGCAAACGCCACCTCAGTTGAGGTACAACAGGATGAGAATATCCTCATAATATGAGAGTAGGCTCTCTTGGTAGAGTCCGCTCTAGAATGAGACAGCGTTCTCAGGACCGACTCTGAAAGCCCTTCTATTCTGGGAAGGGACTGATCAACCTTCAGGTTGAATCTGTGCAGATCTGAGCAGAGCTGAGTGTCCCACAACACCAGGGTCTGCTGTGGGGGGAGCCTCCAATATTGTCCTCGACTCAACTGGGTGAGCTAGGTAAAACAGGATCTCTGCAGCCAAAACAGTATGATCACCGAGGCCTGAGCCTGACGGATTTTCATCAATACCCTCAGAATCATGGAAAACAGAGGGAAGATGTATGCCAGCCTGAACCTCCAGGATATTGACAGAGCGTCTAACGCCAGGGGGTTGTCCTCCATGTAAAGGGAGCAAAACCTCTCCACCTTGGCCTTGAACCTTGTTGCCATGAGATCCACCTCTGGCATACCCCACTTGAGGACTATCTGCTTGAATATCTCCGGCTGTAAAGACCACTCCACCGACGGAAGACCGCGGCTCAGCCGCTATCATATTGAGGGAGCCTTGGATGTGGATCGCAGATAAGTGGGAAAGGTCCAACTCTGCCTAATCCAGAATCACCCCGATCTCTGACAGGAGGGGAAGTGATCTCGTGCCTCCCAGCTTGTTGCTGTAAAGTACCGCAGTCATATTGTCTGACTGGACTTTCACCGCTTTGTCCCGGATCTTAAAATCTAAGTGAAGGAGGGCTAGCCAGATAGCTTGAATCTAGCGAAGATTGGATGAAAGAAGCCACTCCTGAGGAAACCAGGTCCCGTGAACTGAAGCGTCGTCTAGGTGAGCGTCCCAGCCTACTTGGGACTCATCCCTAGTCAATATGACCCAGGTTGGCTGGGTCATAGACTTCCCGTCTAAAAGATGTCACCACCATCTGAGGGAATACCGAGTTCGCCAAGACAAGGGAGCACAGGGAGTTTAGCCCAGCAGGGCTGCCATTCCATTAGGAGAGGACCTCCGACTGTAGAGGGCGGAGGTGCCATAGAGCCCAAAGGACTGCTTCCGCAGACGCTGACATGAGCCCCAACATCTTCATGAGAGCCCGGATTGGAACTCGCCGGGGAATGGAAAGGAACTTGCTGTGTTCTGAACCCGGGATCCTATTTCTGGAGTCAACTGGAGCGACATCCCAGTGGAGTCGATTATGAAGCCTAGATATATTACTGAAGTCGACGGGCTCACGTTTGACTTCTGCCAGCTGATGATCCAACCTAGGCAGAACAAAAAGGAGATTGTTACCTGAAGAAGCTGGGTTAGGACCGCTAGAGCAGAGGCTTTCAAAGCCAGTCATCCAGATAAGGAATGATGGTCAGTCCTTAAAACCTCAAAGCCGCCACCACAGAAACCACCACCTTGGTAAAATTGTGAGAGGCAGAAGAAGTGCTAAAAGGAAGGGCAACAAACAGAAGATGCCTGACGACACCGGACACCTGGACCGTGATCCTGAGATACTTCCTGGAAGCAGGATGGATCGGGATGTGCAGATATGCATCCTTGAGGTCCAGGGTTGCCATCACGTCTCCAGGATTGAGGACATGAACTACTGACCTGATGGTTTCTACACGAAACTTCACCTTCCTTATAAACCGATTGAAACATCTCAGATCGATAATCATCCGGAGATCTCCTGAAGCCTTGGGAACCAGAAAAAACTGGTGAATAGATCCCTAGGCCCCGTTCTTCTGCCGGAACCTCCTCCAGAGCCCCCTTGCAAATGTAGTCCTTAATGTAGGCGTCCAGGATCGCCTGCCTGGCAACTTGTAGAAGGTTTAACTTGACAAACCTGTCCAGAACTGGATGGACAAATGTCTTTTTTCGGTCTTATATACTATGTTACTAAATAACCCTCAGAAATGATGTTCAGGACTCAGGGATCCGAGATCTCTCGGATCCACTCTTCTCAGAAGTGGGAGAGACGACCCCCGACGGGTACATTAAGCATAGGAGTGGGAAACCTTATTGGCAGGACGGCAGGAGTAACGGGAATTAACCAAGAGCCTCGAAGAGGCCCGTAGTCAGGAGGGGGATTTTCCATCTTTGGTTCCTCCACGAGATTGCCTCAAACCCTTTCGCTGCGCTCTCCAGTCACTTTGAGAGCTTGTTTGCTGGCCAGACCTACCACAACGGTTGGACTCGAGTGGAAGGCCACCTAAGCTGTATTTTGAGGAATTGTCAGCGACCCAAGGCTTAGGCCAAAAAAGCATAAGGGCTGCCGACCCCAGGGCCATGCTAAATATAGGCCCCTGACATCATATGATAGTATTGTCACAGGGCACCAAAGGCACACTTGGTCTCCCATCAGCCACAGACCCCCGTCTTAGTGTGCACTCTGCAAGGGGGTCCTGCAGGCTGGACCCATCGTCTGCAGGAACCAGAGTGCGCTTGGACAACTTGGCAATGGCCATGTCCACCTTGGGAGTGGATCTCCACAAATCCACCAAGGGTTTAGCCATCGGGAACATGGATTTAAACTTCTTTGTTAAAACCGGACCCTCCAGGTTTTTTCCACTCTGTAAACATGACAAAGAAGAGGGTCTCATCCGCTTTGAAGACACAAGGTGCCCGAAGGCTCCCCACGGTCAACATCATAGTCCCCCGACCTGATGGACTTGAGCAATTTCTATGTCGTTTCAGGGGGGAAAAAACACGACGTCAGCTCCTCCTCATCCGAGGAGGAAGAAACTAAGGAGACCAAGAAGGTCTCTAGCAGGACAGAGGTCTCCCAAGCTGGTATTTGCCCAGCCTTCAACTGTTTACCTTCTGCAATCTCACAAATGCAGGTATGATCAGCTTACAATAACCGCATCTGTGCTGCAATGGTAGCAGGATAGATGCTTCCTCCTAGAATCCACTTTCCTGCCTTCCGAATCCCGCAGAGAAGACATCACTGCGGGAAAAAAGGGACAAGTAAAACATTTGTAAACCACCTATCTACACAGAAAAGGAAGAAAAACAAACCGGAGGCAGCTGAGGACCGGAGGAAAAAAACACCACAAGTGGAACAACACCAATTTTAGGACTCTGGGAGCTAGCTGAAAAAGCATATGCAGCCAGAGACCCGCATAAGAAAAAAATACTTAAAATTTTCGCATGAAAACTCGGAAAAAAATCGCATTCGCGATAAAAAAATCGCATCTATGAAAAAAATTGTGCATGTGAAAAAATCACGGACGGATTACCTGGAAGTGACACAAAAGGAGAATCTCCGCATCACCTCCGGAAGATGGCGGCGCCCAGGGACCAAGAATCCTGGACCGAGGACACCACCAAATTACCCCAGCCAGGCGCAACTGCGCAGGCCGGCAGCAGATAAGCTGCTGGCCAAACTGACAAGGTACCTATGAAAGGGCAACGCCGTTACCCAAACGAAAAGAATGCTCCCCACACTTTCCATAAGAAAGGGGGGAACAAACCGTCTAGTCCACCTGTCTGGGAGGACAGAAAAAAAACACACAGCGGGCTGGGGGTTGACTTACTCCTTTTAAGGAGATACTTAATTGTTAAATTGAGTTATTAGTCTTGGGCTCATTAAACAAAATAAACATTCCGCCGGTCCTGCCAGTCCACGGGGGCGGTGGGTTAACCCCATCTGTGCTGCTGGTAGGACGTAAGTGAAAACAGAATTTATCATTTTTCCCCCATCTTACTCAACCACCCCAAGAGACCTAGCTATCACGATCAATGGCTGCACACTCTCCCCGGTCAACTGAGTCCACTGCCTTGGGGTGAGCTTGGATTCTGCCCTCTCCTTCAGACCGCACATCTAAGACCTTTCCACCACCTGCCGTCTCCAACTCAAAAATATCTCTTGCAACCGCGCATTTCTCAACCATGAATCTACAAAAATGCTTGTACATGCCCTCATCATCTCCTGCCTAGACTACTGCAACATCCTCCTCTGCGGCCTTCCATCTAGCACTCACGTATCTAGGGGTGCACTACCAATGAGGCGAGGTGAGGCAATTGCCTCAGGCGTAACTGGGTAGAGGGGGGCAGCCGAAAGGCCATGGGCAATGAGCGCTTCCATTATGGAAACGCTCCTCTCTACATATTCAACTACATTGCTGTACAGTTAACTGCTGTGACAGGGCTCAGGAGCGATGTCTCCCTGGCTCACCGTTTCCTCTAATAGGTTTTAGTCCTAGTACCGGAGGCCGGTGTCATCATTATCGTGCTGCCTGAGCTTGGCTGCATAGAGCTCAGGGCACAGGCTAGAAGAGGTTTGTGTCTTGCATTGCATTGCTGATAGCAGAAGGTAAGTATTTGAGTTTAATTTTTTTATTTGGCAGCATCGTGTTGGACCACAATGGGGTGGGGGTCATTATTTTGTAACTGGAGAAAGCACTATGGGGACGTTCTGGCTGTAAAATTAGCATTTTTGTACTGGTACACTATAGGGAAATTATACTTTAGGAAAATTCTTTGTACTGGGGGCACTAAAAGGGGGTAGTTTTTTGTACTGGCACATGTTATAAGGCTGGCATATAAGGGGGCATTTTTTGTAGTTAGTGCACATTGCAAGGGGACATTTTTGTAATGGCAGCACATTCTAAGATGGTCATTATGGGGACACTGGTTCTACATGGGGCACTAAAAGCATTTTTTTTTACTGACACGTCATATGGGAGAATTTTTTGTATTGGCACACATACAGTAAGGGGGTAATTTTGCACTGTACCACATTATAAGGGAGCATTTTTGTACTGGCACACAGGGGGTGATTATTTTACTGCTAACCATTATAAGGGGTCTTTTTTTGTACTGACACATTATAAGGGGGTATTTTTTGTACAGGCACACATTATAGGGGAAATTATTACTACTGGGGGCACAATTACTTCTGGGGGCAAAAAGAGGGACATTATTACTATTGGGTGCACTGTTACCACAGAGAATTATTACTATTGGTGGGAAGACTGTTACATTGAGAGGCACCCTGGCACAGTATCAGCTTAGCACAATGGACACAAAGGACACTATGTTTATGGCACTATAAGTTTCTAGGACACTATTTGCTAGGTACAGTTATTTTTAGGGCACTGTGTGCCAATAATTATTGAAGGTAAACTATCTGTGTGGCAATAGTACATTCAGAGGGACTATCTGTTTCTGCAGTATAGTATTGGGCACAGTATTAGAGGTGGCAGGATGTGGTGTTCAGAAGGAGGGGAGAAGGATGGAAAAGTAGTTGTCAAACTCTGCAGAGACAAGAGATGGCTGAAAGAAATCATCATGGTGGTCTATTTTGAATGAAGAAGATGAAGAAAGAGAACGTCTACATCAGAGGAGACATCACTGGAAGTAAGAGGTATGTGGGGCTGTATCACCCTGTATGTTTTGTAGCGCTGTATGTAATGTTTTCCAAGTATGTCTTTAACAGTAGGGCTGGAGGGAAGGGGTTAGGTTAAGAAATTAGGGTGCCCAGTATTAAAATGCCCCAGTGTCTCTAGTATTACCCCCAGTATAAAAAAAAACTATAGTGCCCCAGTATTAAAAAATGTCATCAGTGATGCCCTCTATAGTGTCCTAGTGTTAAAAGTCCTTAGTAATGCCCCCTATACTGTCCCCAGTATTAAAAATTCTCCCAGCAATGCCCCCTATATTGCGGCCAGTAATGTTCCCCACAGTACCCCCAATAATGCCCTCAAGGGGCCATGAAAGGGGAAAAAACAAATATGTTTGGCCTTCAGTGCCTGCTTGCGGGATTTACTCTTTTTATTCAATGGCGTTTTTCTTCACGTGAGTTGTGTTTTTTGGGTCGATGGCTTTTCTTTTAAATTTAGGTGTAACAATCCTACAGGCTCACCTGAGTCAGAGGACAGCTGGCTGGAGGTAGGAGTGGACCCCAGTGGTAAGGACCGCAGGCAGGTAGTAGGTGCAGGAAGTCTGGCAGAGGCGTAGTCGGTTGGTAGGTCAAGCGGTGGGTCAGGGCAGGTGGCAGTAAGCGTGTTCAGACAATCCGGATCGGCAACGGTGGTAGCAGTTCAGTATGTAGGGACAAAGCCGAAGAGTAGTCAATAGTCAATTCCTGGTCAGCAGTGGACTTACGATAGTAGCAAGAGCAGCCGATGAGGAGAAGCTTGATCAAGGCTCAGGAGCTCAATAATCAGCAAGCTGGAGTGCAAGGGGCTGGACTTATATCATCAAGGGGAATCAAGGGTGATGAGCAAGGCTTGGCAAGACTGAGGTTAAATAATACGCTTCAGGGAGGAATGTCCAGAGAAGACGGTAGCCTAGTAAGCAGGGCTATCACCTGGAATGAGGCTGGTCATGGGTTCGTATCCCGACAGTACTCCACCCCCCCCCCCTTCCAAGGTGACCTCCAGGCACCGCAGGGGCAGGCTTACCTGGGTGCCGTTGGTGGAACTCTTTTACCAGTCTGGGGGCGTGGACGTTTTCTTCTGGCTCCCAGGAGTTATCCTCGGGAGGGTAGCCCTCCCACCCAATTAGGTATTGTAGTCTTCCCCGGTGGATCCTGGAGGCGAGGATCTTTGCGACAGCGAATTCTTCTTTACCCTGTACCCTCACGGGTGGTGGAGGGGGCCAGTAGCAGCCTGTGAAGGTGTTCTCCACGTATGGCTTGAGGAGGGAGCAATGGAAGACAGGGTGCACCCTAATGGAGTGCGGAAGGTCGAGCCGGAATGTGACCTCGTTGATTTGTGCGGTGATCCGGAACGGACCCATGTATCTTTGGGCCAACTTTTTGGAGGGGACATTCAATCTGAGGTTTCTGGTGGACAGCCACACCTTGTCTCCCACATTGAAGCGCGGGGTGGGTTTGCAGCGTCTGTCTGCTCCCTGTTTGCGCCTCTGGGCGAGCTGGAGGTTGTCTATAATGTTCTTTTGTGCCTCCTGTAGGGTTGTTAGGCGTTTGGCCACTGCTGGGAGGGTAGAGGCGACGGGTAGGTGAGAAGGGGCTGTGCTTGGTTAAGCTGTGCTCAGCATTGTTGTAGGCAAACTCGGCCGTGGGGAGATGGTCAAGCCAGTCATCCTGCAGGTGGGAGCTGAAACAGCGTAGGTACTGCTCTAGGGTCTGATTAGTTCTCTCCGTCTGCCCGTTTGACTGAGGGTGGAAAGTGGAGGACAGGTTCACTTTAACCCAGAGTGCCAGGCAGTAGTTCTTCCAGAACTTTGAGGCAAAGTCGGAGACCACGTCGTCCGGGATCCCAAGCAGCCTGAAGACCTCTCTGAGAATAAGAACGGCCATCTGTTTGGCGGTGGGTAGGCCTTTGTAGGGGATGAAATGGGCCATCTTGGTGAGGAAGGTCTACCACAAAGTCCATGGAGATCGAGCCCCAGGGTCGGGAGGGAATCGAGAGGGGTTGTAACAGACCCACGGGAGAGGAACGAGGAGTCTTATTGCGGGCACAGACCGTGCACGAAGAGATGAACCTCTTGATGTCCTCCTTGTATGTTGGCCACCCGAAGGAGCAGGAGAGAAGCTCCTGGGTCTTCCTTGTGCCCAAATCGCCGGCTAGCTTGGAGTCATGGTCGAGTTTGAGCACTTCGAGCCGTGCGATTTCTGGTACATATTGTTGTAGGCCCTGATGAAACCAATGACCGTTCTTAAACGTAAGGCTGACATTCCTTGTGGGGTGGGCGAAGAAGGGGTCATTTTCGTATCCTTCTTTGATTGTGCCCAGGAGTTCTTTAGAGTAGGTGGCCCCTACAACCCTTCTCTCGGGTAGGATGTTGTTTTGGCCCTTGTTACTCTGTGAAGGCTCCGAAAACATTCTGGAGAGGGCGTCAGCCTTGCCGTTTTATGATCCGGGGAGATCGGTGATGAGAAAGTTAAAGCAGGAAAAGAATAGGCTCCATCTGGCCTGTCTGGCTGAGAGTCTCTTAGTGCTGCGGATGAACTCGAGGTTCTTGTGGTCAGTTAGTACGAGTATGGGGTTGGCGGCTCCCTCCAGCAGGTGTCTCCACTCAGAGAAGGCATCCTTGATCGCCAGTAGTTCTTTGTTCCCGATGTCATAGTTCTTCTCGGAGGGGGACATCTGGCGGGAGAAATATGCGCACGGGTGTAGTAGCATCTTCTCCCCTGTCTGTTGTGACAGAACTGCCCCTACCGCGGAGTCTGATGCATCCACTTCGACTGTAAATGGCAGCTCGGGGTTCGGGTGGATTAGGATTGGAGCCGAAGTGAAGAGGAGTTTCAACTTGGTGAAGGCCTCCTGGGCCTCTGGTGTCCAGGAGAAGGGGACTGCCTTCTTGGTGAGTTGGGTGATTGGTGCTATGACCTTGGAGAAGTTCCGGATAAACTTCCGATAGAAGTTCCGAGTTGTTTCTCGGAATGGGCCAGTTCATCATGGCTTGGACCTTCCCCGGGTCCATACTTAGGCCCTCTGGGGAGATGATGTATCCGAGGAACTGAGTGGTGGTTCGCTCAAACTCGCATTTCTCTAGCTTGATATAGAGAGAGTTCTGTCGGAGTCTCTGCAGTACCCTGCGGTCGTGTTCGCGGTGCTGCTCGAGATCTTCAGAGAAGATCAAGATGTCGTCCAGGTAAACGACTACAAACAGATCCAGCATGTCCCTGAGGATGTCGTTAATGAAGTGCTCGAAGGTGGCGGGAGCATTGCAGAGTCCGAAAGGCATAACCAGGTACTTAAAGTGACCATAACGTGTCCGGAAGGGGGTCTTCCATTCGTCCCCAGGGCGGATTCGGACGAGGTTGTAGGCCCCTTGAAGGTCAAGTTTAGTAAAGATCCCTCGCTGCCCGGAGTCTCTTGAGGAGTTCTGAAATCAATGGGAGCGGGTACCGGTTCTTTACGGTTATGACGTTAAGCTTTCTGTAGTCTATGCAGGGACGCAGGAAGGAGTCTTTTTTCTCTACGAAGAAAAAGGGGGTTCCCGCGGGGGAAGTAGAGGGCCGGATGAACCCCTTCCTCAGGTCCTCGTCCGGGTACTTTTTCAGAGCCTTAAGTTCAGGCTCTGAGAGGGGGTAGATAATGCCAAAGGGTATTTCAGCCCGGGCAACAGTTCTATAGGGCAGTCGTAGGGTTGGTGTGGTGGCAGCTTGTCTGCGTTTTTCTTGTCGCACCATCCTGGAACTCGTGGTATTAAGGGGGTAGAAGATCCTTGACGGATAGTTTTGAGATGGCGGTGTCTTCGGGTGGAAGGACGGGTTTGTGGGAGCAACTTAGCGAGCAGAACTCGGACGGGAACCGTATGCATCGGGTTTCCCAGTCCACCGAGGGATTGTGAATGGCCAACCATGGAATGCCCAAGATCACGGGAACTTCGGGGAGGAGATCAGCGAGAAGTGGATCTTTTCATGGTGATCGGGTTCTATCAGGAGTTGTAGTTCGGTGGTCTCGTGAGTGGGGATCCGTCGACGGTTTCCAGGTCAGTTTCATTCAGTTGCTGACTGGGGGTCACGCCGGGCGGTAGAGGAGAACGAGTAAGTGGGTCTGTGGTCCGAGGACCAGAGTCTTTCTTTCTTCCTCTCGGAGAGTCTTTGATCTATCCGGATGCATAACTGAATGAAGTCATCCAGATCGTCCGGGGCCTCAACTCTGGCGAGTTCGTCTTTTATTAATTCGAACAGGCCTCGCGGGAATTGGCTCCTCTGTGCTGCTGGGTTCCAGGTGGTGTCCGTGACCCAACGGTGAAATTCGGCGGTGTATTCAGCGACGGAGCAGCTCTCTTGCCGCAGACTATGTAGTCGCGCCTCGGCTGTCGCACAGCGGTTGGGGTCATCGAAGACTTGGCTCATGGCGGTGATGAAGTTGTTTAGGTCGTTAAGGAGCTGACTGTTAGTCTCCACATATGGTGATGCCCATGCTAATGCTTCATCTGTCAGGAGATTGACCATGAATAGCACCTTCTTTTTCTCGGTTATGAAGGGGGCCGGTTACATCAGAAAAAAGATGCGGCATTGGTTTAGAAACCCCCGATACTGGTGTCTGTCACCGCCAAATCTTGATGGGAGTGGCATGCGGGTGTCTGCGGCAGCGCCGCGGACGTCCAGGAGTTGCCTCTGTAGTTCAATAATCTCCCTCTGTTGGCTTTGGACTACGCCTTGGAGCTGGGCAAATTTCTCCTGATACTGATACGAAGTACCAAATTCTTGAAGTTCTGTGACCTGCTAACGCAGAGTGGCCTTTGCGGACTCCATAGTGGGGCTGATTATTCTGTAACAATCCTACAGGCTCACCTGAGTCAGAGGACACCTGGCTTGAGGTAGGAGTGGCAAGGACCGCAGGCAGGTAGTAGGTGCAGAAAGTCTGGCAGAGGCGTAGTCGGTTGGCAAGCGGTGGTCAGACAATCCGGATCGGCAATGGTGATAGCAGTTCAGTAGGTAGGGACAAAGCAGAAGAGTAGTCGGTAGTCAATTCCTGGTCAGCAGTGGACTTACGATAGTAGCAAGAGCAGCAGATGAGGAGAAACTTGATCAAGGCTCAGGAGCTCAATAATCAGCAAGCTGGAGTGAAAGGGGCTAGACTTAGGCTGCATTCACACGCTTCATTCGTTCCTATGATGCTGTGCGGTTCCTGCTGCCGCCACAGTACAGTAATACACTCGTATAGATCATAGGAGTGTATTACTGTGCAGCGGCGGCAACAGGAAGCGCACGGCGTCATAGCAACGAATGACACCGTGCGCTCCTGCACTAAGCAGGGTGCCAGTCCGATATCACACGGTCCGTGTTCCACGGACGTGTGAATGCAGCCTTATATAGGGAAGTACCAGGTGTGGGGAATCAAGGGTGATGAGCAAGGCTTGGCAAGACTGAGGTTAAATAATAGGCTTCAGGGAGGAATGTCCAGAGAGGACAGTAGCCTAGTAAGCAGGGCTATCCCCTGGGATGTGGCTGGTCACGGGTTTGAATCCTGACATCAAGCATGCTCTTGGCATGTTATTTTTTCCCCTCATTTTGTGTAATTTTTGTCCCTTAGATAGCCATTGTTCTTTTTGGCCCTGCTTAATAAATTGCAAGTGGCAATGCATGTTGTGCTTTTTATGGCTGTTTTTTTTACAGTGTATTTTCTTTAAATGGCCTTTTTTCATACTAGTTTACACAGAAAAGTGACATCAAATAGGCGGTACATAATTTCCTGTAGAAAAACACATGGCTTGCAAAAAAATGCATGTAGTCAAACACATTTGTATTTGTTACAAAAAGCCTCAAGAAAGCAACAAAATGGCACAAAAAAGTACCAGCACCATTAGTATATGTTCACATGGGACATACATGCTGCACCTTTTCTGGTGTGGAATAGTGGGCCAAAAAATTGCAGTGTTTTATAGTAGCAGCAAAGTGGATGAGAATTAAACAAATCTCATTCACATGTTGTGTGGTTTCAGGCTCAGCGTTTTTCAGTGGCATAGAACAGTCAGGTAGATCTTCCCATCTTTCCAGTGCTTGGTATACCGGGTGATAACTTAATTTACAATAAAATTCTAATCATTGTACTAAATTCATGATACTAAAAGTAGTTTTTCTAGCCTGGCTAGTTATATTCCCTATTTGGTTATTTCTAAATAAATCAAATATCATTGAATGGTTGAATTTAGAAAATTTAAAAATTTAACAACAAAAAACTAACTAGGTTCTGCAGTACTGGTAAGGAAAAAAGTTGTAAAAGTGATCCTTCTTGGCCAATTAATAAAAAAGATTCCCTTCTTGGCATATACCACCTGCCCCCTTCATATTTTACTTTCTTTAGTCATTTAGACTAGTGCAGCTAAGTTTTCATGCATTTTCAACTTTTTGGATTCATTAATCTGAGCTGATGATAATTTTTTTTCTTCTTCCCTAGTGTGGAAAATGTTCCCTTTTGTAAAAAAGAAATAGAAAAAGACAATGAATCCTATAAAGCAAGTGTGACCTAAACCTCTGTAAACCTCTGTGACAGACAGATATAGAGACAAATCCGGAAGCATACTAAGTATTTCACAAGATCTTAACATAAAGGAACTGGAGAAAGAAAGAAGGGAGTGAAACTGCTGCTGACCTTACTGTGCAACCCACATAGAACCCAGAGAAGAATTCCTGGAATTCCATGCAAAGCTTCTATTGCTCACCAGACCACGCCCTGCTTCAAGTCCAGACAAGAAAAGATTCTTTAACCAGTTTTACTTACAGTCCAGAAAAGAGAAATCTGTGGACCCCTACTGATTGTTGGATAAGGATTCTTTAACCTTGTTAAATGTAGCCATGCATATATGTGAAATATGTTTGATTAGTCACAACTGCATTTCAGGGCTAAAGTGAATAAGATAAACTGGCTAACATTCTTACTGCGTTGCATTATTCTTTCATAGAGAATAAAGGTAGAACACAAACTATTTAAGTCTGGGGTAACCTTAGAATTTTTATTTTTCTTCTTTCCCTTTTTTATGAGTGTGAATAATGTTAAACCCGGCACACTGCTTTATAGGGCTAGTTTAGCTGAATGCATGGATACTTTTTACTTAGTGATCTGTTGATTCATCCTGGAGAAAAAAGATTTGTTTATCCATATGCAAATGAGTAGTTAAGTGCACCAAGGGTGGACCCAAGCTACTCTCTGCAGCCTTGCTCCTCCTTCTTTCTCTGCCAGACCCTCCCTTTCCTTCTCGGCTGAAAGGGCCAGTTTCCTCATCTCAACTGGCACTGTGAATCAAGAAGGTAAAGGGTGCCAATACTGAGCTAGCCCTACAAGAAACTAGGGGTCATTTTTATCGAAGACCTTCTTTAACATTGCTCTTTGATAGTGCCTGTGCTGGCAGAGGAAGCACCTTATTTATGAGGTATGATCATAAATTAGGTGCACCTTTGGGAGTCCGTGCATCTGGAGTGAAAACTATGCCAGTCCCTGATGGAGTAGTTTTTACTCCTCTTTTATGCCAGGCATAAATGTTAGTAAATTTGTCCTGGCTCCAGCCCGACCCCGCTATGCCCCCACCACTCCCAAGTGCTCGAGGACGGTGAGTTGCAGAAAGGGGGCTTGTGAATCTTGTTATGTCAAAATCTGGCATAGTGATGTTATTAAATGACCCCCAATCTGCCTGGTTTAACATGATCTTTTTTTAAATAAAACTGCATTAACTATTGCACATCTGGACACCGCAACATAATACTATGGGGAACTCTCCCTATATGGCTTAATTTATTATAATACCGATCATTACTTCTTTTTTTCTCCTTTGACTAATTTGTCATTTCATTTTTATGCCTCTGTCACACAATTTTTTTTAGTGTTTTTAAACACTTGTGGAATAAATGCCTTTTTAACAGCATTTTTTAAACATGTTTTTTTAATGGTGTTTTTATTTTACTTTGGAACAGTTAAATTATGTTTTTTTTCCTGGTGTTTTTTAAGTGCAATAGAAAGGCTTATAATAAAAAAAAAACAGTATTACAACATAAAAAAAGGTTTAAAATAATGTCACATTTGTACATAGTCCATTTAATAATGCACTATGGACTTCAAGGACCACATTTATTATACGACAATTTTGTGGGGTGAAAAAGGCACATGCGTCAACATTTTTGCACAAGTGGCATTACTACGCCGGTCACGCCACTTCCCTGAAAGGGGAGTGTGTGCCGGTGGCACCACCACATTTTTCATCGTCTACACCAATTTTCAGTGCCACCTGCAGGCCTCCATAAGAACTACAGCTATAAGGGTTTGTCTACACCAGTGTTTTCCAACTAGTGTGCCTCCAGCTGTTGCAAAACTACAACTCCCAGCATACCTGCACAGCCAAAGGCTGTCCGGGCATACTGGGAGTTGTAGTTTTGCAACAGCTGGAGGCACACTGGTTGGGAAACACTGGTCTACACGACAACATTTGTCCTTGCAAAAATAAGTCGCACAACAAAAGGGTAAAACTACACTGAGACTTGTGTTGTGCGACATTTATGTTGCAGTAATGTCGCTCATCATTTTTTATAATGACAGATTCTTCAGAGAGACCCAGGCTACACATAGAAAGAACAGCTTCCCTGATTTTAGCATTGGGAAGCTGTTCAGGCCCCTGAAGGGCAGCGATCCCAGGAAAAGTCACCTCAGAAGTCAGTGGTGACAATTGACCACTTCATCCAAGGAGTTAAATGTCTGAGATCAGCATCATGGCAGATTGCAGATATTAGCCCAGGGAATCCGCTGTGTGTCTGACTTGTTGCAGGCACCATCTTTAAAGAGACGACATGCGACGTACATGTACAGGTTAGTGCCTGATCTATGATAGCATGAAAAGCCATAAAAATAAGGTAATTTGTTTTCTTTTTACAAAACAGACTCCTGAGGTACATCTTTGTATGATATAGCAGTAATATATTTAATCAAAGGGTAGGCTTTTTAATACTTTTTGGTTCCCCCTCTACTTGCTAGGCCTGTAAAGCGAAGTATACCTGTTCCTTGCCTCTCAGTTCCAGCTCTTTCAGTCAACCACTGCTCTGATCCCAGCTTGTTAACTTCAGGAACAAATGGGGGTTATGTTTGTCGTCCCAGCGAATGACTGGCCACATCAGTGACGTGGCAGCACATGGCCCAGCCACATGTCACTTGGGGGACATGTCATCACTGAGGCCACTCTTTGGCTGCAGCAGCACAGCACACCTTAGCCTTGTCCTTGCAAAGTTACAAGCTGGGATCGGATAGCAGTGAATGCAGTGGTGGAGAGAAGGAGCCAGAAGTGAGTGGCAGGGAGCAGGTAAGTATGCTTCCCTCCACAGGTCCAGCAGGGAGAAGAAGCCCAAAAAGCGTTAAAAAGCTGGGCAACCTTATTAAATTTGCCTTCACATGTGGCAGATTTTGTTGCAGGAATTTCTGCAACTGATAATTAGTTCCATTCATCTGAATGAAGTTGTTTGGCAGCAAGCATATGGATTTTTTGTCACAGAAATGCAACAAAATCTGCTGAGTGTAAAGGTACTTTCATAATCATTCTAGCTGATACAATATCTATTCCTGCTAAAGGTTTTATTATGAAAAGGGGTCCTAGGCAGATAATATTCCAGTATTAGATTTGTGCATGAATTTGCATCTCACTCTTTGAACAGACTGAGAATATTAATAATGGAAGGAGCTTTTCTGGTTAGTTCACACTTGTATTCTCTGCAGGTTGTGCTAAGCCAGATTAACTAGAAATACTTTTACTATTCCATATCTGAATATAATTTTCTGTATGAATATTTCATATATATTTTTTTTTATAGCTGTTCCATATGTTGCATTTCCAGTTCCTAATATATATTTCAGTATTAGCTGCCATTTCTAAATGTCTGGTGTGTTAAAAATATAACAGATGTGGCTTAAGTACACTATGGTTGAAATCTTTCTTATTGTAGAGAAATTTGGGATTCCAAAAGGCGAGAGACGCTCCTAAGCAGCTGACTAAGGCCAGACACACACAAGTGAGTTCAGTGTGTGAAACTTGCAGCGTGTGTCAATGCAAGGTCCTGTTCTGACTTCCCATCCTCTGACAGGATTGCACAGCATTATAATGATTTATAATGCTGTGTAACCCTTAGAGCCCTGAACGCTTCTGAATTACACTGACAGCATTATGTTACTGTTCAGTAGATACAAGGTCGGACAGAGACAAATCATCATAATGCTGTGCAATCCTAAGAAAGGAGCAGTGTCCATAATGGGAAATCACACTCTAACACAGACCGTGTTTTCTACATTGGATAGGCTCATCTGAAATTGCCCTTAAACTACTGAATGCAATTTCAGGAGTGACAGCTGGGTCTGCCACTATACTATGCTGTCCTCAGTGATGCTGAAGGCAGCATTAGGGACATGACAAATTCCCTTCAATGATTTAGAAAGTCTATATTTTGACAACACAGTTTTAGACATCATGTTCAGCACATTTTGAGTTTAGCACAAGATTTTATATACATATATATATATTGTAGGAAAGCGCAAGGATCCATCATTGACGAAGGATATGTGTCACCGAGGTTCCTGGCCTCGGTGAGGTAAGAGCCTGTTTTGTGTGTCAGCAGTAGACAGTGCTGTTTGACACCTTGAAAGTTTAGTATGGCTGTAAAGCCGATCCGGGCCGGCTCCTACTGGGAGTAGTCAAAGTGCTGGGTGGGTGACTACTCCCCATGCTACAGGCCGGGTTTTGGCAGGCTTTAAAAGGCAGCCAGCACTAGCAGCTGGGTGGATTATCTTCCATTTGCCAGTGACGCTGTGGAGCTCTCAGTGCTGGGAGTGGAAGTCTGCAAGCAGGCGTGCAGACTGCATGAAAGCCTGCACCTGGACTTTTCTGTAGCTGAGCTGTCAGCCGGGTGTGAACTAACACCTAAATTCTATAGGTGAACTTTTCCTGTGTTTTTGTTTTGCTGTGTGTGAACAAGCACCAAGACTGTGATTTTGCTGTGTGTGAACAAGCACCAAGACTGTGATTTTGCTGAGTGTGAATAAAACACTATTGCTTGATTCAAGAACTGTGTACTTTGCCTCTATACTGCGTCCGCAATACTGTCTGCCAGAGCGATTCCCCACAATATATATATTTATATATTACATTATTTAGTTTCCTAGAACTCCTATTCCTTTTATGAAAAGATGTTATTTATCTTTGATAATTTTCTTTAAGAATTTAAGCTCTAAAATGAAGCAATAGCAAATAATGTCATAGTTGATGGTGTTTAAAAACAGACTATGCTGTTGAATGTGTTATGCATTTTTTTTATATTAGAAAGCTTCCGGGGGTAGATGGTGTGTACACACATGGTGCTATGGGAAAAAACAGTTGTTGGGACCAAGCGTCCAAAAAGGATGCCTCAATGGGGGCAGATCCCTGCTACTGTTTATATACAAGGAGATTTAAAAGTAAAAAAAGAAAAAACAGAGTTGAGTAGTTCTGTATGAGCAGAAAAACCCTGGACTGGGGGCGCCAGAGGGCAGAAAGGTATATGGTGGGATAAACTTATTGATAGAAAAATAGTATTGATAATAGACGAAACAGAAATTAAAAATAATAATAACAAACAGTCACGATCGTGTGGGGAGGCAGCACAGGTGTTAGGGGTTTGAACTAGTCAGCCCCCTACTGATCAGAAGAAGAGTGAGTGACGGTGGCACGGTGGGTGAGACCGTGTTTGGTCACAGAAAAAACACACCAATCGAGGCGCCAATCCCCGTGAGACAGAAATAATAATAGGGTTAGAGTGAATTAGATTGGTGGAGGTAGGATCAATCACTTAGTGGGTGTTGGTAGATGATAATAATCATATTTAGTTCCTCAAGGCTGAGGGAGTGGGGGGGGACCCAAGGTGAGCAGTGAGTGTTGGATGGCTAAGATAAAATATTGCAAAGTAATCCTTTTAGTGCAGTTTGGTGCTCAATTTTACTCACTTCACAGGGGGGTGGACACAGGATAAAGCTCAGGGGACATGCTTCCAAATTCAACAGAGCGTTCAGTTACTATTTCAGGAACTCCAGATGCCATCATCCAGTGTGTTAAACAGATTTGTGTTGTTATGTTAGAGAAGGAGGCTCTCCGAAACGCGTTGGGCCAGATTTCATTAATAAACTCCATTAACCAGAAGCCCCTGTTTATTGGCTGCAGTTAATTAGCTCCATCAGACAAGCGATCCTGGCCAGGGGGGTACAGGGACACAGGTGTCTTGAGCTTCATCCTGTGTCCACCCCCCTGTGAAGTGAGTAAAATTGAGCACCAAACTGCACTAAAAGGATTACTTTGCAGTATTTTATCTTAGCCATCCAACACTCACTGCTCACCTTGGGTCCCCCCCCACTCCCTCAGCCTTGAGGAACTAAATATGATTATTATCATCTACCAACACCCACTAAGTGATTGATCCTACCTCCACCAATCTAATTCACTCTAACCCTATTATTATTTCTGTCTCACGGGGATTGGCGCCTCGATTGGTGTGTTTTTTCTGTGACCAAACACGGTCTCACCCACTGTGCCACCATCACTCACTCTTCTACTGTTTATATACACACATGTTAATCACATAAGAAACAGTGGCTTGTTCTTTACAAGGGTCACAAAAAAAATACTCAATTTACAGGGCCAGAATGCTTGCCTGTATTTATAAATGCACAATTGTTAATAGTTAGAAGAAAGAGTGCCTTTTTCTACACAAGCATCCAAGAATGTGTCTTAATAGAGGCAAAATGCCTGCCCATATTTATACATGTACAGGTGTTAATTATCAGAAGAAAGAGTGGCTTGTTCTAAAGGAGCCTGAAAAATTCTCTTAATTGGGAGCAGCAGTACAGTGAAGATATGGAAAGGGTAAGGTAATAGGGCATATGCAGTAATAGTGGTGGCTGTGTAGCGATAATGGTATCGCTACACAGTGGGGTTAATGAAAGTGGCAGTAGGGGACTAGCAGCTGCGGCAGTGGCAACAGCAGCCATATGGTATAGAACATGATGGTAGACAGGAGGACTGTCAGTGACAACATGGGGTACCGTCATCAAGGGCAGATCTGGTCATCAACCTTAACCAGAGGATTGTGAAAATCCTCACTGATCCATACCTCATTCATTTTGACAAAAGTAATGTTTTGTATACTGGCAGAGGACAACTTCATCCTATTAGGTGTCACAAAGCCTCCTGCCACACTGACAACCTTATATGAGATGACACTGGAGACTGAGCAAGAGAGCACAGAAAGAGCATACTGGGCCAGATCAAGCTACTGCTCCAGTCTGCCTGCCCAGAATTCTATATGGTCAAGATACCTACATGGTATGCACCAGAAAAAGGACACAGTTCAGGTAGGACTGAATCTGGGTGTTAAGGCAGTGTCACGGTGCGCTCTGTGCGTGGTTCCAGGAGGTGGGCACGGCCAAGGCGCGCCCCCGTCATCAATGCATCCAGCGTCGACTGTTCCCGTGGGAAACACACTGGGGCTGAGGGCCGAGCTGATCACTCGGCTGTATGGGCTGCATTAGAACTCAAGAGTCATGCGACGCTGGCCACGTCACATGACTCCACTAGTGCACTATTTAAACAGGCATCTGCTGGCCACAGATTGCCTGTTATTGAGGTCCTTTCTGCATGATACTCGCCTGTAGAAAAATTGCAGGATTGGCACTCATATACGATTAAATGGTCTATTTATTCATGAAAATCCCTAGGACTGTGACAGTGACGAGGGGACATCCTCTGCATCTGGAGGAAAGAAGGTTTGTACACAAACATAGAAAAGGATTCTTCACGGTTAGAGCAGTGAGACTATGGAACTCTCTGCCCGAGGAGGTGGTGATGGTGAGTACAATAAAGGAATTCAAGAGGGGCTTGGATGTATTTCTGGAGTGTAATAATATTACAAGCTACAGCTACTAGAGAGGGGTCGTTGATCCAGGGAGGTATTCTGATTGCCTGATTGGAGTCAGGAAGGAATTTTTTTCCCCTTAAGTGGGGAAAATTGGCTTGTGCCTCACAGTGGTTTTCTGCCTTCCTCTGGATCAACTTGTAGGAAACAGGCTGAACTGGATGGACAAATGTCTTTTTTCGGTCTTATATATTATGTTACTATGCTTATATAGTGCACTGTATTTTTTACTTTACAAAGTCTGATCAGACTTGCCATTACCATGTGAAGGCGTCCTGTTGCCATGGTGACCATCACCCGCTGCTAGAACAGAGCAGCGGGTGATGGGGAGGGAGGGGGGCACCCTCCTTTTGTGATCCCTTCAAGAATCGGGGGCTGCAAGGGCACAGCAGCCCCCGATGGGAGAAGGAGGAAGCTCCCTCCCTGTTAACACCTTCCATACAGCGGTACGGACCGCGGGATTAAACTGCTGACATCTGCACCCGCACAGATGTCAGCAGTTTATAGTAGAGTGTCAGCAATGTGCTCACATTCTGCTATACCTACTGGCCAGCAATGAATATTACAGAGGAGGCGGGCGGGGGATCGCGATCCCGCCCGCTGCACTGCTCACCTCCCGTGCCGCCTGCAAACCCCCCCCCCCTGCAAAGCCCACCGGCACAATATGATTGCGGGCTGCAGGGGGGGTAAAAGATTCTAATTCAAGTAGTTAAATGTTTATGATCCCCGCGGTCCGTGATCAGAAACTGCAGAAAGCGCTGCAAACCGCAGGTCTGAATTGACCTGCGGTTTGCAGCGATGGCTGATACGGGGGGATCACAGGACCCCCCTAGGCATTGTAACAAGGTACCTGCTGAATGATTTCAGCAGATACCTTGTTCTGATCACCGCCGGCTGAGCAGCGGTGATCGGTAGTACACATGATGTACCGGTACGTCATGTGTCCTTAAGTACCGGGACAACATGCCGTACCAGTACGTCATGTGTCCGGAAGAGGTTAAAGGACTCTTAATGGACTATAGACATGAGTATGTGACTGTAAATGATATCATAAGTAATAGTCAGCATGGGTTTACCATAGACTGAAGTTGTCAGATTAACCTGATTAGTTTTTATAAGGAGGTGAGTAGAAGCCTGGACAAAGGGCTGTTGATGTAGTGTTCCTGGATTTTGCACAGTCTTTTGATACTGTCCCTCATAAACATTCAATAGGTAAAATAAGGTCTATAGGCTTGAAAAGTATAGTTTGTAATTGTATTCAAAGAGTTGTGGTTAATGATTCCTATTCAGAATGGTCCGTGTTATAAGTGGTGTACCACAAGGTTCAGTGCTGGGTCCTCTATTATTTAATTTACTTATTAATGATATAGAGGGTGGGATTAATAGCATCATTTCTATTTTTGCAGTTGACACCAAGCTATGAAGTACTGTGCAGTCTAAGGAAGATGTCCATAAAATACAAGATGACTTAGATAAACTCTAAGGCCCCTTTCACACGGGCGATTTTTCCGCGCGGGTGCAATGCGTGAGGAGGACGCATTGCACCCGCACTGAATCCGGACCTATTCATTTCTATGGGGCTGTGCACATGAGCGGTGATTTTCACGCATCACTTTTGCGTTGCGTGAAAATCGCAGCATGCTCTATATTGTGCGTTTTTCACGCAACGCAGGCCCTATAGAAGTGAATGGGGCTGCGGGAAAATCGCAAGCAAGTGCGGATGCGTTGCAATTTTCCCGCATGGTTGCTTAGCAACGGGACCCGATCTTTATTATTTTCGCTTATAACATGGTTATAAGGGGAAATAATAGCATTCTTAATAAAGAATGCATAGTAAAATGAAGTGGAAGGGGTTAAAAATAATAAAAGTTAACTTACCTTAGCCACTTAATCGCGTAGTTGCGATCTGTCCTCTCTTTCCCAGCATCAGCTAAGATCTAAAGGACCTGTGATGACATCACATCACATGGTCTACTCACATGGTCCATCTTACCATGGTGATTGATTGGGAATTAAAGGGGTTGACCCACGAAAAATATTCTACCGTTTTGAAACCAGCACCTCCATCTGAATACTTTTGTATTTGCATATAATTAAAAATTTTGAATAGCCACTGAGTTATTCTATAAAATGTATCTGTATAGCCCCACCTGCTGTTTGTTTTTTTGCTTATTTCTTTGACCTGTTGACTGAGAAAGCTGCACATGCTCAGTTTCATCCTTTAACTGCCTACTGAGCTGTGATAAGGAGAGCTTAACTGCAGCAGAAAAGACACTCCCCTTTAGCTTTCAGCTTGATAAAAATCTATCAGAGCAAGAATGGGGAGATCTCTGGATCCATGTGAGGTACAGGGCTGGTTCTAGCTTTAGCGTTAGAAAGAGAATGTCATGTACTATATGATGTCTAATATTTATTTTTTACATTAGTCATGGGATAACCCCTTTAACCTGGCAAATGAGGTTCAATGTGGATAAATGTAATGTTATGCATCTTGGTAGTAATAATCTCTGTGCATCATATGTCCTAGGGGATGTAGCACTGGGAGAGTCACTGGTAATAATGCACCTGCTAATGCTAATATAACAATGCAGTGTTTGTGATTAGAGATGAGCGAATTTCTCAAAAATTCGATTCAGCCGGTTTGCCAAATTTTCCGAAAAAATTTGGTTTGATCCAAATTAATTAGTGGCGAATCGCATAAAAAAACGTCTATTTCCTGGCTGCCTTTATAGTGGAGTAGAACACTGTGCCTTGCAGTAACACGCATAGGGAGTCTGCTGTGGTTGTGAAACAATACTGTGAGTCAGTATGACATGTAGATGACAGGCGTCGCTCCTAGAATCACTGCACACTTCACTTATTTGGGCAGTTACAGGGCCAAAACTGACCAAATAACTCAAGTGTGAACTCAGCCTTACAGGTCAATGTTAGCATCAAGAAGAAGCGCACTCCTTTTATACCGTCATCATCATCAGCTGATTCCACATAGATATCTACAGAACCCGTTCTATTAAACACTTATACAAGTAGAGCCCCCCCGAGATAGTGGTGTGGATGTTAGCAGTAAGTTTGTGTTGATGTCACTGATTATTTTGCCCTTCCTCTGATCCATCAGAACAATACCCCCAAAAATCAGATCCTGTCTGTGGAGCATCCGCCTTCACTCATTCAGCATTTGGTCAGTAATCTATCAGTATTGCCAACGCCAAAAAAACAGGAGTGGATCCAAAACAGAGATGGAATATTTGCATGTCTTCTGTGTTTTCTACCCACTCCTGCTTTTGGCTACCAAATCATAAGCCAATTCTGATGCAAAATAGGGACCATGTCATACAGGCCTTACAGCTGTTACATAGACAGGATCCATTGTACGTCTCATTTTTCCTTCCTTCTGACAGATCAGAGTCAAATAACAGGTCAAATAAATGTGATATCAGCCAGGCCGAAAGGCAAAATAGTGGCCCTGTCATGAAGTGGGAGGGTGGGAACAGCATGAGAAGTCCACAGAATGGCCCTGTGACATAGTGGTGGTGACATAGTGGTGAGGTGGAAGCACCATGAGTACCCCAGGGGCTGACTGGCAACTTTTGGCCCAGGGGGCAAGTAACACCCAGAGGCCCACTGAGCCCCCCTCTACTTCCTGATTTGCTGTCACAAGAGGCTGGGTGGGGAGCTGTGGGAGGAGCGCACAGCCTTCTTTGACAGCATTGACAGCTATCTCCGCCCCCACACCTCCGCTCTCCTGATCTGTCACAGGAGGCTGAGCATTGCGGAGAGGATAGATGTTGGCCACTCACATCGCTTATAGCCCCCCCCCTTATGTGCCAGTAGCCGTCCCCCTTATGTGCCAGTAGGCGTCCCCCTTAAGTGCCAGTAGCGGTCCCCCTTAAGTGCCAGTAGCCGTCCCCCTTAAGTGCCAGTAGCCGTCCCCCTTATGTGCCAGTAGCCGTCCCCCTTATGTGCCAGTAGCCCCTCTTATGTGCCAGTAGCACCCCCTTATGTGCCAGTAGCACCCCCTTATGTGCCAGTAGCCCCTCTTATGTGCCAGTTGCCCCTCTTATGTGCCAGTAGCCCCTCTTATGTGCCAGTAGCACCCCCTTATGTGCCAGTAGCACCCCTTATGTGCCAGTAGCACTCCCTTATGTGCCAGTAGCACCCCCTTATGTGCCAGTAGCCCTCCTTATGTGCCAGTAGAATCCCCCCTCACCTTATCATGTGCCAGTAGAATCCCCCTCACCTTATCATGTGCCAGTAGAATCCCCCTCTCAGTTATCATGTGCCAGTAGAATCCCCCTCACCTTATCATGTGCCAGTAGAATCCCCCCTCACCTTATCATGTGCCAGTAGAATCCCCCTCAGTTATCATGTGCCAGTAGAATCCCCCCTCACTTTATCATGTGCCAGTAGAATCCCCCTCACTTTATCATGTGCCAGTAGATTCCCCCTTATCTTATGTGCCAGTAGATTCCCCCTTTATCTTATGTGCCAGTAGATTCCCCCCTTTATCTTATGTGCCAGTAGATTCCCCCTTATCTTATGTGCCAGTAGATTCCCCCTTTATCTTATGTGCCAGTAGATTCCCCCTTATCTTATGTGCCAGTAGATTCCTCCCCCTTTATCTTATGTGCCAGTAGATTCCTCCCCCTTTATCTTATGTGCCAGTAGATTCCTCCCCCTTTATCTTATGTGCCAGTAGATTCTTCCCCCTTATCTTATGTGCCAGTAGATTCCCCCTTTATCTTATGTGCCAGTAGATTCCCCCTTTATCTTATGTGCCATTAGATTCCTCCCCCTCCCCTTATCTTATGTGCCAGTAGATTCCCCCTTTATCTTATGTGCCAGTAGCCCCCAAAAACACTAAAAACAAACATACAAATAACAGTTATACTTACCTCCAGCGATGCGATGCAGGCCTCTTCTGGCCTGTGTCCCTTGCTGTACCGCTCCGGCGGCGCAATGACGTCATCGCGCCACCTGCACCAGCCTCTGATAGGCTGCCGCCCTAGTGCTGGCAGCCTATCAGAGGAACAGGGAGGGGACACGCCTCTCCCTGCTCTGCCGCAGCACAGCCATCTGTATCGCCGTCCTGAGGATGGCGATACAGATGACTATGGAGATGAACGCTTCCACAGTGGAAGCGTTCATCTCCCTGTGCCCTGCCGCCGGCCGCCCCCACTTGTCACCAGGGCCGCGGCAAGGCACATGCACTACAGAGGGGCCCGTTTACAGAGGCAACAGAGGGGCCCGGGGGGCAATTGCCCCCCTGCCCAGTCCGCCCCTGGAGTACCCCAGAGTGGCGCAATGACAGAGTCTGGAGGTGGCAGCAGCATCAGGAGGAGGCCACAGAGTGTCACAATGACAAAGTGTGGAGGTGACAGCAGCATCAGGAAAAAGCCACAGAGTTTCACAATGACAGAGTATGGAGGTGGCAGCAGCAGCATCAGGAGGAGGCCACAGGATGACACAATGACCGTGTGGAGGTGGTAGAAGTAGCATCAGGAGGCCACAGAGTGGCACAATGACAGAGTGTGGAGGTGGTGGCAGCAACAGGAGGAGGCCACAGGGTGGCACAATGACAGAGTGAGGCAGTGGGGACAGTAGCAGCATAAGGAGGAGGCCTCAGGGTGGCACAATGACAGTGTGGAGGTGGCAGCAGCAGCATCAAGAGGCCACAGAGTGGCATAATGAAGGTGGAGGTGGCGGCAGCAGCATTAGGAGGAGACCACAGGGTGGCACAATGACAGTGTGGAGGTGGCAGCAGCATCAGGAGGAGGCCACAAAGTGGCACAAGGACAGTGTGGAGGTGGCAGCAGCAGCATCAGGAGGCAACAGAGTGGCAAAGTGACAAAGTGTGTAAGTGGCAGCAGCATCAGAAGACCACAGAGTGGCAAGGTGACAATGTGTGGAAGTGGCAGCAGCATCAGGAGACCACAGAGTGGCAAGGTGACAGTGTGGAGGTGGCAGTAGCATCAGAAGACCACAGAGTGGCAAGGTGACATAGTGTGGAAGTGGCAGCAGCATCAGGAGACCACAGAGTGGCAAGGTGACATAGTGTGGAGGTGGCAGCAGCATCAGGAGACCACAGAGTGACCCAGTGACAGAATGGGGAGGTGGGTGGCATTACCAGTACCAGCTGAAGATGGTGGGTGAAAGTAGGAGCAATTGGCATCAGATGTGTGGCATCAGGCGGGTGGCAGCATCAGAAAATTAGCTGAGGCAGGTAGCCAGAGTAAACCAGTCTATTTTGTCAAAGTGTTGGTGTGGCACCATGGATGATCTAGTGTCTGATGCATCAGGCATTGGCGGGTGGAAATTCTGGCTGATCCACGCCTGATTCATCTTGACAAAGGTCAGTCTCTCTACATTTTGGGTGGACAGGCGAGTTCTTCTTGGGGTAACTATGGCCCCTGCCGCACTAATCACCCGCTCTGATGCCACACTACTGGCCAGGCAGGACAGCTTTTTCAGGGCAAACTCTGACAGTTGTGGCCACAAATCCAGTTTGGCTGCTCAGTAGTCCAGCGGATCTTCAATGTGGGGTGGCAGGGTGCTATCCAAATATGGCACCACCTGCTGGTTCAAATCCTGCTCCAGGTCTAGCAGCTGCTGCTGCTGGTGAGTAGTGATGAGCAGCAGGGGCAATATTCGAATTCGCAATATTTCGCAAATATTTGGGTGAATATTCGTCATATTCGCAAATTCGAGAATTCGTCATGTCCAGTCATTATTTTCTTGATTGCGAAAATAGGCAATTGGGATCATGGGTACTGATAAAAAAAAATCTAGAATATTCGTGATTACGAAAATATAGCACTATATTCTAGGTATTTGCGAATTCTCAAAGTGCCAATATTTGCAATAAAAAGTAGCTGTTAAAATATTCGGGATTAACACTACTAGTGAGTAGTTTCTTTACTAGGCGGGTGAAGAAAGCTGCTCATCAGCAACTCTAGACTCAAGTTGCTGCTGATGGAGCTGGAACTGCTCCTACCCTCCCACCCTAACACAGCAGCCATGGCAGAGGAACGTGAGCGCAAAGGCCCCCCCCCCCCCGTTCAGAACTGCGAGAGGATGGACGATGGGGCAGATAGGCAGTGGCCAACTGACTACATAGGATGTTTCTACAGTAGTTCAGTTTGTCCTCCCTCTCAGCGGGTGTAAAAACGGCCCCCATTTTGGACTGGTAGCGAGGGTCCAACAAAATGGAGAGCCAGAAGTCATCCCTCTGCTGAATGCTGACTATTCGGCTGTCAGTACGTAAGCAAGTTAGCATGCATCGGGCCATTTGTGCAAATGACTCGGAGGGACTCCCTGCCTCCATCTCCACTGCATACTGCCACGGTGTGTCTGGGTCCTCTGCCTCGTCTTCCCCTTCGCCCTGTAGCTTTTCTGGCTGCTACTGCACCTCCTCTCCTGTCACCTGTGTAATAACGTGACCTCCTCAAAGGGCCTGAGCAAACTGCAGGTGTCACGAATGAGCTGCCACTGGCTGACAGCAAATTTACCCAGGGGAGTACTCCTGTCTGCTTGGATCATCAAGAAATCGTTCATGTCCATTCTCTGTTCGCATAGTCAGTCCAACATATGGCGGGTGGAATTCCAATGGGTGGAAACGTCGCATATCAGCCTATGTTGGGGGATGCCGTTCTGCCGCTGCAGCTCAAGGAGGGTGTGCTTTGTGGTGTACAAGTGGCTGAAGTGCATGCAAAATTTCCTGGCTATTTTTAGGATGTCTTGCAGATGGGTGGAAGACTTCAGGAACCGCTTGACAACCACTTTGAACACGTGTGCCATGCAGGGCGCATGGCTCAGCCCTTTTTGACGCAGTGCCGACACCATGTTCTTCCCGTTGCCGGTCTGTCACGACTGTGACTGATCCAGATAGGTCTGGGAAGAGAAGGCCGCAGCGACTTGCTACTCGCTATAGCTTGTGAGTTTGCTCCGTGGTTCAGGGTATGTCATCCGGGTTTTGCCTTGTGAACCTTTTTGTCCTGACTGGGAGTTTGTAGGCATTCTTCTCAGGTGAGTGCTGTCTGCCACTCCCAGCTACTATATTAGTTTCAGTTTCACTTGCAGTCATTGCCAGATATAGTCCTTACTTCCAGTGCTATTCTGACCTTTGAAGGAGATCGTTTGACGGTATTGCTGTGGAGCTCTTGTCTGGCGTGGACTGTCGTTATTGGGATCATCTTCTCTGCTCGTGACTGGATAAGTCTATCTCTGCTGGAGATTGTTTGTTGCTGTCTTCCCCTGTTGTTCTCCTAGACATGAGTGATGGTGACTAGTGTTCCCATCTGCCTTTCCCCAGTCTAGTCTTCTTAGGGTGACTCAGGGTTTAGGCATCCTGCTCGCCGCACGGGTTCACATCCCGTCTAGGGTATCAGGGCAGACAGGTGCCAGCTTAGGGTTTGTCAGGGGTGGCCGTTCTATTTCCCATCCGTAGATAAGGGTCCCCCTTCCCCTCCGTCTGGTGCGACACGACTGCTGCTGGGATAGCGGTCGTGATACGGTCACCATGGTTCCGATTTTGAGTTGTCGCGGAGAAAGCCAGGATTCAATTTCTTGATGAAGGACACGGAGCAGTTCCTCCCCCGTGTGACGCCGTTCGCCCAGGCAAACGAGGTACAGAACAGCTTGACACTGCCGTGCCCTGCACTTGTGGTATGCTGGAGGGGCACTGTGAATTGTCCCTGCAGTGGTGGTTGAGGACACAGTGGAGGATGAGGAGGCAGAGGTGGACATTGTCGCAGGAACAACGGAGTGAGAACATGAAGGCAGAAGCAGTGTCACCTGGCCAAGTTGCTGGTGTGGCTGTGCAGGAACCACATTCACCCAGTGGGCCGTAAAGGACATATATTGTCCCTGACCATAGTTACAGCTCCACACGTCGGCGCTGCCATGCACTTTGGCAGACACCGACAGGCTCAAGGACTGGCCCACCTTCTGTTCTACATGCATGTGCAGCACTGGTACTACCTTTCTGACAAAGAATTTACGGCTTGAGACTCTCCACCTCGGCACTCTCCACCTTGGCCTCGGGACTCTCCACCTGCACCTCTGAATGGTGCAGAGTCCACCACTTGGAAAGGGAGGGACTGCAGCACCAGCAACTTGGCCAGGAGTACATTCAGATTATGCGCCGTTAAATGAGTGCACGCTTACTGTTGTCTCCTGGCAATCGCTTCAGTGATCGATTGTTGATGGAATGACTGGCAAGGAGTAGGAGGAGGAGCAGGAGCATCAGGACCAGCAGATGATTAGAAGGACAGACAGCTCCCTTCGGCTGAGGTGGTGGAGCCTTGACAGCCTGAAATCGGGGGTGTGCCACTGGGTGATGCAGCGGTTGCTGCGGCATGCTGGACCACCACATCGAAGCCACGGTTCTCCCAGCCCATTTTATGGTGCCGCTGCATATGCTGACGCAGGGCCGTGGCCACGCTTAACCTTCTGCTCACAGATTCTGCAAATGGCCATGTTCACCTCCTCTGGCGGCTTAACAAAAAACTGCCACACCTTGGAGTAGGTGATTTTACCCCCAACACTTTGCACTGACTGACTGCTACCGCAGCTTATTCTGTGAACCCCTGCACCACTACTTTCCAGCCAGGTAGGCTCCTGCGAAGCGGGTGGTCTACCCTGGGCACGTTTGGCTCCCGACCTCCCAATGCTGCCACCCTGCTGACTCCTGGCCACGCTAGCGACTTTCTGGCTCCGCCGCTGCCTCAACAAGCTTCCACACTCTTCTTCTGATGATGATGAAGCCCCTAATTCAACCGGCTCCCAAGTGTGATCAGCTAAATCATCATCGAGTACTGTCTGCACGTCACTGATGTCCTCCTCAACCATCTCTGGGTCAGGAGCCTGACCGCTCGCAACACCAGCTCCCACGCCACTCTCTTCATCACTACTTGCCCACCTACCAGAGGAAGCGGCAGATGTCTCCTCCACATCTTGGCTGGCCAGTAGCTGCTGACTGTCCTCTAGTAGGACAGAGGCAGGTTGAGGACAGGTGAGGGCACAGGGCCTTCTCTCGGGCCATGCAAACTAAGGGTTGTGTCTGACGAACCCACCGACTCTTGACTGGGGGTGTCTAATGTCACTTGGGACGAAGTGGATGACCGAGTCAACCATTCTAGAATCAATGGGTTGCCGGTCAAGACACGGCCGCTAGATGACACAGGGAGCTCATGCCTCTTGCTGCGACTCCTGCTGCCAAGCCCCCTTACTCTGCTATGACCTGTGCCTGCGCCAGAAACTTTTAGGCCTTTGCCACTCCCCTGTGCAGGGTCTGACATACTGTTAGATCAAATAAATAAAATGGAAATTAAAAGACCCCAAAAAAGTCTGCAATTTTCTCACTTCACCACACAACGGCTAATAAGCCCTTTTTTCCCCCACTAATACATGCCAAAGAAGGCTTTAGAACATATAACTGCACCGCTGAATGGCAAATAGGCCCTTACATTTTTCCACTTATTCACGCCACAAAAGGCTTTAGTACATATAACTGCATCGCTGAATGGCAAATAGGCCCTTACTTTTTTCCACTTATACATGCCACAAAAGGCTTTAGAACATATAACTGCACCACAGAACGGCAAATAATATTTATTTTTTTGCCACTAATACACGCCAAAGAGGGATTTAGAACATATAACTGCACCGCTGAACAGCAAATAGGCCCTTACTTTTTTCCATTTATACATGCCACAAAAGGCTTAAGAACATATAACTGCACCAGAGAACGGCAAATAATATTTATTTTTTTGCCACTAATACACACCAAAAAGGGCTTTAGAACATATAACTGCACCGCTGAACAGCAAATGATAAATATTTTTGTGCCACTAATACACGCCAAAATAGGCTTTAAAACATAACTGCACCGCTGAACGGCAAATATATATTTTTTTGCCACTAATGCACGACAGAAAGGGCTTTAAACTCACTTCACCACACAATGGCAAATACTTTTTTTGTGCCACTAATACATGCCAAAAAGGGCTTTAGAACATATAACTGCACTGCTGAACAGCAAATAATATATCCTTTTTTTGCCACTAATACATGCCAAAAAATGCTTTAGAACATATAACTGCACCGCACAAGGGCAAATAAGAAATAGAAATATTTCCTTGTAATAAACCCTGTTAATGGCTATATCAGACAGCACTTGCACCCCAATAACAAGAACGGTTTGCTGGAATTATGCTGTATAATGGCAATTTGGATCCCCAGTCAGTGCAGCAAGGTGTAATAGGATCGTTCCTATGACCCAGGCTGTAAACTCCCCTACTGAACCCTGTTCTGCTTCAATACTGTGAAATGATTCCTCCCTATCCTTTCCATGAACTTCTATACAGCAAAATAAAAGTTTTAAAATCTTTCTACCACTGTCCCTAGCACCTGCTGACGTCTCTCCCTACACTGGAAAATGGCTAAATCCAAGATGGCTGGGGCTATTTATAGGGCTGTGACATCACACAGCTGGCTGGCTACTGATTGACTGCATGCATGGCCTTACCACAAAGCGTGAGTAAATTCGGAATCAAATTTTTCCTAAAATTCGGATTGAATTTCACTTCATCAAATTCGATTTGCTCATCTCTATTTGTGATATCTTTGAACTATGTATGCATTTATTATCACCAGTACAACAATTCAATTTTTTTACTATGAAGCACACAGTGTAATGCATCTGTTAACATCAACATAATATTATAGTGTTTGCGGTGAAATATCTTTAAACTATGTATATGTTTAGAAGAGAAAAGAATAGACGAGCTCAGCTGCAGCATTTATAGAAGCACGGATACTGCCAGGGGCAAGCAGAAGTCCACAGGAAAAAAAAATTGTAAATCCAGCTCCCGTAATAAATATAAAATAGCCTTTATTATTCCAGCAGTATAAAATCCATCCAGTTTAAGGTCTCGCACGGACCCTTACTCATGAGTAAGGGTCTGTGCGAGACCTGAAACGCGTAGACTTGGTAAATGCATGGATTTTATACTGATGGAATAATTTTATTTTTATTACGGAAACTGTATTTACATTTTTCTTATGTATAATATTACTGGTTCAACAATTACATTGTTTCACTATGAAACACATGGTGTGACACAAGAATGAATCCGCTAACATTGATCTAATGTTTGCGGTGAAATATCACAGTTGAATTGTTGAACTATAGAACACACAATGAAATGCAATAATCTGTCTGCTGCCACCAATATAACAATGCAGTGTTTGGGGTGAAATGTCTTTGAACTATGTCTGTGTTTAATATCACCAATTCAACAATTACATTTTTGAACTATGAAATATACTGTGCAATGCAATAATGTGTCCGCTAACATCACTATAACAATATAGTGCTGTAAAATGCCTTTGAACTCTGTTTAATATCGCTGATATAAAATGACTTTATTGCCATAAAATGCTTTTGGTATAATGAAACACGTTTAATAACATGGACTGAAATAATACACTGAAAAAAATTGTGCAGTTGCTCAGTGTTTGCAGCACAATGTTATTAGGTTGCTGTGCTGGCAATAATGAACTGTAAAAGCCTTTTTGAAAAAAAAAATAGTCTCTCTGTTCATAAAAATTGTTTTTTCTTTCAAGAGGTTGGTTTTGTAATGTAGAACTGAGTTTTAGTTGCTGCAGCAGCAAGCATCTTCAGCGTGTGACCAGCCCCTCACTCCCTCTAAGCTTTCCCTGATCAAAATCACTAAAATCTATACAATGACACTAAACTGTGTAAAGTAATTAACACTGAAGAGGACAGTTTTCTGCTACAGGGGGATCTGGATAGATTGGAGGCTTGGGCAGAGAAATGGCAGATAAGGTTTAACACTGACAAATGTAAAGTTATGCACATGGGAAGGAATAATGCAAGTCACCCGTACATATCAAATGGTAAAACACTCGGTAACACTGACATGGAAAAGGATCTAGGAATTTTAATGAACAGCAAATTAAGCTGCAAAAACCAGTGTCAGGCAGCTACTGCCAAGGCCAATAAGATAATGGGTTGCATCAAAAGGGGCATAGATGCCTGTGTTGAGAACATAGTCCTACCACTTTACAAATCACTAGTCAGACCACACATGGAGTACTGTGTACAGTTCTGGGCTCCTGTGAACAAGGCAGACATAGCAGAGCTGAAGAGAGTTCGGAGGAGGGCAACTAAATTAATAACCGGAATGGGGCAACTACAGTACCCTAAAAGATTATCAAAATTAGGGTTATTCACTTTAGAAAAAAGACGACTGAGGGGAGATCTAATAACTATGTATAAATATATCAGGGGTCAGTACAGAGATCTCTCTTATCATCTATTTATCCCCAGGACTGTGACGAGGGGACATCCTCTGCGTCTGGAGGAAAGAAGGTTTGTACACAAACATAGAAAAGGATTCTTCACGGTAAGAGCAGTGAGACTATGGAAATCTCTGCCTGAGGAGGTGGTGATGGTGAGTACAATAAAGGAATTCAAGAGGGGACTGGATGTATTTCTGGAGTGTAATAATATTACAGGTTATAGCTACTAGAGAGGGGTCGTTGATCCAGGGAGTTATTCTAATTGCCTGATTGGAGTCGGGAAGGAATTTTTTTCCCCTTAAGTAGGGAAAATTGGCTTCTGCCTCACAGGGGTTTTTTGCCTTCCTCTGGATCAACTTGTAGGAAACAGGCCGAACTGGATGGACAAATGTCTTTTTTCGGTCTTATATACTATTTTACTATATTACAATTATACATATACTTTACCTATAGTGTCTCTATCACACTACTATAGTTGCTTATGACTCTGTATACTCTGTATCATTTTTTGGCAGACACTGCCACACACAGTTCTTCCAGGTCAGAAACTAAACACACTGATCATGTCGCTTCTGCTGGTTCACCATAGGCATCTCCCAGCCTACTGCCGCCCTGATTGAAGGATCCAGGCTGTCTGTCAGCCTCTGAGCTAATTAAGACAAGTCCTCCCCCGCCCACCCCACCCCAAACACACACTTCTTTTCAGTGTCATGTGATCCTTCATCTTCTTCCTCTCTCATGGGTTTTCCCTGACAATATTAACAGCAAAATGGCGCTGGTCTCCATTTTTACATGATTCGTCCAAAAAGAATCGCAAAAGCTTCTGATTCATTTGGCGCACAAATTTTTGTGAGGTTCATAAGAAATCCCATTGTTTCGAATTGATTCGCTCACCCTTATTTTGCAGACATGTATTTCTTCTACTTTTCAACTACACTGTCAGTTAGCAATGCTCTCCAGTTTTATATATATCAGCCATCAGCCTCTGTTGTCTTTTTAACATCTGGACACAATATAACTTTTAAGTGGATTTTATGTAGTTTTGCCACAGATCCCACCCTTCGATTAAAAAGGTTGAAATCTACACCAAAAATCACAAAAAGCCGATAAGCAGGTAATTGCAGTAAAGTGATCTGTACAGACCAAGAAGTGGCGCTTTTAATAAGCGTAGTGGCCAGTGTTTGAAATCTGCAGCATTTTTTGTTTTTTGTTTAAATATAAATATCGATATGGAAAATTTTAAGTAACATAGTTACATAGTTAATACGGTTGAACAAAGACATAAGTCCATCAAGTTCAACCATGGCATAGGTGGGGATGTGAATTTTAGAAAAGGGGAGTGAGACCCAGATTTCTACATATTTTTATAAGCATTAATGTCATTTACTTTTAAGAATTCATCTAAGCCTTTTTACCCGTTGTTTCTGCTGTGACCACGTCCGGAGGTAAACTTTTCAACAGATTAAAATTCCTAAGGACCAGTTCACATAGAGTTTTCGGTGCTGATTTTGGAGCATCTCTGCCTCAAAATCGGCTTCAATAAATGCCTTTAAAAGCTTTGTAAAGTGGTAATGATACAACCCTGTCCTAAAAGCCTTAGATGCAGCTGATTGGCATTGTATGCTGTTATTTAATCTATGATCTACAAGGACACCCAAATCCTTCTGTATAAGTGTCTCTCCCAGTGTTACATCCCCTAGGACATATGATGCATGGAGATTATTACTACCAAGATGCATAACTTTAGATTTAGCCACATTGAACCTCATTTGTCAAATTGATGCCCAATAACTCAAAGTGTTCAAGTCAGCTTGTAGTTTATGGACATCTTTCACAGACTGCACAGTACTACACAGCTTGGTGCCATCTGCAAAAATAGAATCATCAGAAAAAACAGCACCTGGATCTGAATACTTTTGTAATTGCATGTAAATAAAAATATATGAGCAAATGAGCAACACACAACAGATCCCAGTTTCATTATTTTTTTAAACAAAATTGGAGCCTCAGTGGAAAAGTAATGTGTGAAAAACTAAGTACACCCCTGAATTACTATCTTTAGCAGCAACAAGTTGAAGTACTTGTTTTCTGTGTGACTTTTCTCAGATGGTTTCTCACATGGTTCTGGAAGAATTTTAGCCCACACTTCTATACAATGTTGTTTGAGTTCATTGAGGTTTGTAGGCATTGAGTTATGCACAACTCTCTTAGGGCACCTGCCAACGTGTGCGGGTGGATGCACATAGGATCTGCACAAATTTATGTGTGGATTTATATGCATTTCTGCACCATATCCGCACCAAAATGTCCAATTTCTAATAGCAGTTTTTGATGAGGTTTTTCAGCAGGTCTCACTCTTCATTTGAACACTGCAGTTTTTCCGCACGGGAATTTGTGTGGGAAAATAAGCACATATTCCGCAATTTGTACTGGTGGTCTTAAGGTCCCGCCACAGCATTTCGATTGGGTTGAGGTCTGGAAGTTGACTGGGCTATTGCAACACCTTGATTCTTTTCTTTCTCAGCCATTCTGTTGTAGATTTTTTGGTATACATGGGATCATTGTCCTGTTGTATGACCCAGTTATGGCAAGGTTTAGCTGTTCAATAGATAGCTTTATATTTCACTCTAGAATACTTTTGTATACAGAGGAGTTCATGATCAACTCGATGACTGCATGGTATACAGGTTCAGTGACTGCAAAACATCACCCCTCCTTCACTGTGCTTGATAGTTGGTATGCAGTGTTTGTGCTGATGTGCTCTGTCACCAAACATCTCCACTTTGGTCCCATCGGTCCAAAGAAAATTCTTACAGAAGTCTTGTTGTCTGTCCAAATATAACTTTGCTACCCTAATCTGTGATGCCACGTTAATTTTAGAAAGAAGAGGCTTTTTGCTGGCAACTATTCCAAATAAGCCATGCTTTTTCTAATTGTACAGGTCTCAGTAACATATTAACTGAGACCAGTAGAGTCATAGTTATTAGATCTCCCCTCAGACATATTTTTTCTAAAGTGAATAGCCTTAATTTTGATAATCTTTCTGGGTACTCTAATCTTTCTAGTTATTACTTTAGTTGCCCACCTCTGAACCCTTTCCAGCTCTGCTATGTCTGTCTTGTTCACAGGAGCCCAGAACTGTACACAGCACTCCACGTGTGGTCTGACTAGTGATTTGTAAAGTGGTAGGACTATGTTCTCATCATGTACATCTACACCCCTTTTAATGCAACCCATTATCTTATTGGCCTTGGCAGCAGCTGCCTGACACTGGTTTCTACAGCCTTTTTTGCAATTCACTAAAATTCCTAAGTCCTTTTCCATGTCAGTGTTACCCAGTGTTTTACCATTTAGTATGTACTGGTGACTTGCATTATTCTTTCCCATGTGCATAACATTACATTTGTCGGTGTTGAACCTCATCTGCCACTTATCTGCCTAAGCCTCCAATCTATCCAGATCCCCCTGTAGCAATATATTGTCCTTTTCCGTGTTAATTACTTTACACAGTTTAGTGTAGCTGCAAAAATTGATATCTCACTGTGCAGGCCTTCTACAAGATCATTAATGAATATATTGAAGAGAATAGGGCCCAATACTGACCCCTGAGGTTTCCCACTAGTGACAGTGACCCAATCTGAGTGTGTACCATTACTAACCACCCACAGTTTTCTATTACTGAGCCAGTTACTTACCCACATACAGACATTTTCTCCCAGTCTAAGCATTCTCATTTTATACACTAACCTTTCATGCGGTACAGTGTCAAATGCTTTGGAGAAGTCCAGATATACGACATCCATTGATTCGCTGCTGTCAAGTCTAGAACTTACCTCCTCATAGACACTGATTAAATTAGTTTTACATGACCGATCCCTCATGAAGCCATGCTGATATGGCGTTATTTTCTTATTTTCATTAAGGTACTCCAAGATAGCATCTCCTTGAAAATCTTCAAACATTTTACCAACGACAGATGTTAAACTTACTGGCCTATAGTTTCCGGCTCTGTTTTCGGACCCCTTTCGAATATTGGCACCACATTTGCTATGCGCCAATCCTGCGGAATACTTCCTGTCAGTATAGAGTCCCCCCACAGTATAGAGTTAACCCCTTCCCGCATTTTCATGTACATGTATGTGGGGGAATGTGGTGCTTTACCGCATTCCCACGTGCATGTATGTGATGGGATCGGGTGGGTGCAGCAGCTGCACCCGCCCAATCCGCAGCATGGGCCCAGCTGTTACTGATAGCCGGGCCCCTGCTGCATCCGCCGGCATCGCTGTATGCAGCGATGCTGGCGGATTAACCCTTTCACATGCCATGGTCAGCGCTGACCACGGCACGTGCAGGTTTTTCAGAGGGAGGGGGCTCCCTTTGATTCCATCGGCCTCCCGTGCTGCGATGGCAGGGGGTCGATGGTTGCCATGGGAGCCCCGATACCTTCCACAGGCATCGGAGCTTGCCAGCTACAGAAGCCCAGGAGATCCAGCCTGAGGGCTGGGTCTCCTAGGTAACTGTCAGCATCTTACTGTGTAAGACGCTGACAGTTCAATTTAGTACAATACTGAATTGAAACAGGGATCAAACCCTGAAAAGGTGAAGTCCCACCATGGGACAAATATAAAACGTAAAAAAAAGTGTTTTTTATAATAAAAAAATTAAAGTTTTAAGTAAAAAAAAAAGTGTCCTTTTCCCAAAATAAAGTAAAAAAAATTCTAAAAAATAGGGAAAATAAGTAAAGTAGACATATTAGGTATCGCCACGTCCGTATCAACTGGCTCTATAAAAATATCACATGACCTAACCCCTCAGATGAACACCGTAAAAAAATAAAAATAAAAACTGTGCTAAAAAACACATTTTTTTTGTCACCTTACATCACTAAAAGTGCAACACCAAGCGATTAAAAAAGGCGTATGTCCCCCAGTACCAATCTAACCGTCACCTCATCCCACAAAAAATGAGTCCCTACTTAAGACAATCGCCCAAAAAATAAAAAAAACTATGGCTCTCAGAATATGGAGACACTAAAACATAATTTTTTTTGTTTAAAAAATGCTGTTATTGTGTGAAACTTAAATAAATAAATAAAAGTATACATATAAGGTTTCGCCACGTCCGTAAGAACCTGCTGTATAAAAACTCCTCAGGTAAATCCGTAAAAAAATAAAAAATAAAAAGTGTGTCAAAAAAGCTAGTTTTTGTCACCTGACATCACAAAAAGTGTAATACCAAGCGATCAAAAAGTCATATGCACCCTAAAATAGTACCAATCAAACCGTCATCTCATACCGAAAAAAATCAGTTTTCAATAGCTTGAGGGGTGTAGTTTCTAAAATTGGGTGATTTATGGGGTTTTTTTTTAACATGTAAGCCCTAGAAAGTGACTTCATAACTGAACTGGCCATGAAAAAATTGGGTTTTGGAAATTTTCTTAAAAATTTTAAGATTTGCTTTTAAACTTCTAAGCCTTCTAATGTCCCAAAAAAATGTAATTTTCAAAATGATCCAAACATGAAGTAGACATATAGGGAATGTAAATTAAAGTAAACTATTTTTGGAGGTATTACTATCTATTATAAAAATAGAGAAATTAAAATTTGCTAATTTTTCGAAATGCTTTGACTCAATTTTACCACTGTCATGAAGTACAATATGTGACAAGAAAACAATCTCAGATTGGCCTGGATAAGGCTACATTCACACGTATTTTTTTCAGCCGTATTTTACGGACGCAAAAAACGGAAGCCGTATGTCCGCATTTTGCGGAAGAAGGCTTCCGTATGTCTTCCGTTTTTTGCGGATCCGCAAAATACTGAACTGGAGGGAGGGAAAAAAAAAACCCATAGGGGCATGTTCTTCAATAAAATATTCTAATAATAATACGGAAACGGATCCGCAATATACGGATAACATACGGAAACCTTTCCGTATGTTATTCGTTTTTTGCGGACCCATTGACTTCTATAGGGCTGCGGACCGATTTTTGCGGACAATTATAGGACATGCTTCATATTTTTGCGGATGAAATATGCGGACACACGGATGCGGACAACTTACGGAAAGTTGTCCGCAAATTTTAAAAGGCCATAGAGATGAATGGGACCGTATCTATTCCGCAAAAAACGGAAACGGATGCGGATCGGATGCGGAATGAAAAATACGGTCGTGTGAATGTAGCCTAAGTAAAAGTGTTTTAAAGTTATTACCACATAAAGTGACACATGTCAGATTTGCAAAATTAGGCTGTGCCCTGAAGGTGAAAAATGGCTTGGTCCTGAAGGGGTTAAATAATAAGGGTCTGGCTATGACATTACCTAATTCTCTTAGGATACGGGGGTGTATGCCATCTGGTTCCAGCGATTTGTCTATTTTAATCTTTTTAAGATGCTGCTGTACTAGTTCCTGGGTCAGACAGGGCACTTTTAATGGGGAATTTACTTTTACATTCTGCATTTCACCTGTTTATTTTCCTCAGTGAATACAGTGGAGAGAAAAAATATGTAATAGCTTTGCTTTCTCCTCATAACTCTCTGCATCTGCATCTCCTCTTTCATCACTCTGTAAAGGGCTGACATCTTCAGATTTATACTTTTTACCATTTACTGTATATAATTGAAGAATATTTTAGCATTAGTTTTACTCTGGCGATGAATCTCTCGTATACAGTTTGGCTGCTTTTATTTGTCATTTACATATTCATTTTTTTTTCCTTATAGTTTTTTAATGCTTCCTCACTACCCTCCTGTTTTATTGATTTTAATGCTTTCTATTTGTCATTCATTGCTTTCTTTGCAATTCTATTTATCCCCATTAGTTTTTTTTATTGTTCCTTTCCCTTTTATTCTCTTAAGATATGTGCCTCTCAAAATTAGAGTTAAGTTATTTTTTATGTTCTGATACATAAAATGTAAAGAATTTAAAGAGGGTGCACGTTTCTCATGACTGTATATATGCTAATAGCATTTTTGGCCCATAACCCTTTAAATACAGTTAGGTCCATATATATTTGGACAGAGACAACATTTTTCTAATTTTTGTTCTGTATATTACCACAATGGATTTTGAACAAAACAATTTAGATGCAGTTGAAGTTCAGACTTTCAGCTTTAATTTAGTGGGTTGAACAAAATGATTGCATAAAATATGCTAAAGCATTTTAAAACTCAATCCCTTCATTTCAGGGGCTCAAAAGTAACAAATTAACAAGTGGACAAATTAAATAATTGCAAAAAATTTTTTTTATTTCTAATACTTTTAAAATGCGTTTAAAAACCCTTTGTTGGCAATGACTGCCTGAAGTCTTGAACTCATGGATATCACCAGACGCTGTGTTTCCTCTTTTTTAATGCTCTGTCAGGCTTTCAGGTTTTGTTTGTTTGTGCACCTTTCTGTCTTAGGTTTAGTCTTTATCAAGTGAAATGCTTGCTCTATTGGGTTCAGATTAGGTTTAATAAACTCCTGGGTTGGTTTGGCTTTATGTATTATGAAACGCCGACCAATCAGTTTGGCTGCATTTGGCTGGATTTGAGCACACAGTATGTCTCTGAAAACCCCAGAATTCATCCGGCTGCTTCTGTCCTGTGTCACATCATCAATAAACACTAGGGACCCAGTGCCACTGGCAGCCATGCATGCCCAAGCCATCACACTGCCTCTGCCATGTTTTACAGATGATGTGGTATACTTTGGATCATGAGCTGTACCATGCCTTCGCCATACTTTTTTCTTTTCATCATTCTGGTAAAGGTTGATATTAGTTTCATCTGTCCAAATAATGTTCTTCCAGAAGTGTGCTGTTTTTTTTTTTTAATGATTTTTAGCAAAGTCCAATCTAGCCTTCTTATTGAGTGGCTTGTATCGTGCAGTGAACCCTCTGTATTTATTTTCATGCAGTCTTCTCTTTATGGTAGATTAGGATATTGATACACCTAGATCCTGGAGAGCATTGTTCACTTGGTTGGCTGTTGTGAAGGGGTTTCTCTTCACCATGGTAATTATTCTGCCATCATCCACCACTGTTGTCTTCTGTGGGTGTCCAGGTCTTTTTGCATTGTTGAGGTCATCAGTGCTTTCTTTCTTTCTCAGGATGTACCAAACTGTAGATTTTGCCACTCCTAATAGTGCAGCAATTTCTTGGATGGGTTTTTTCTGTTTTCACAGATGAAGGATGGCTTGTTTCACCAACATGGAGAGCTCCTTTGACCGCATGCTTACTACTCTGCAAAATCTTCAAAATGCAAGCACCACACCTCAAATCAACTCCAGGCCTTTTATGTGCTTAATTGAGAATGTAATAATGAAGGAATTGCCCACACCTGCCCATGAAACAGCCTTTGAGTCAATTGTCAATTACTTTTGGTCTCTTTAACAACAGGGTGCCACATGTAAAGGATCTGAAACTCCTAAACTCTTAATCCAATTTTAATGTGGATACCCTCAAATAAAAGCTAAAAGTCTGGACTTTATGTCCATGTCCATTATATAACTATAACTTGAATATGTTTTAGTAAACAGGTAAAAAAAAAAATTGTGTCAGTGTCCAAATATATATGGACCTAACGGTATTCCATAGTATACAGTTCAGAGAACTATGCCTGTTTAAGTGACATTGTAAAGTGTGCTGTCCTTGGACCAGTAAACATGACACATGACAGTGTAAATGCAGGAAAAAAGTCTTTAAATATCAGTGCTTCATTGTTATTCAAAGGAGTCTTCTAATTGCTGATTTCCTTCCTCAACTGGGGTTTTTTCAGAAGGCTGCTCCTTTGTATAACCAGAAAATGGTGTTTGTAACATAAAGACAGGACATCAGTAGAAGCAGGCATTCTCCTGGATTCATATCTGAACATGAGAATTACTTGTCCATGGAGTATTTTTTAAACTTCAAACATGTGTAATTCTTTCAGTATTGTAAACTGAATTAATCCAGAACAAATATAGCAGAGCCGTGTACATTTAGCAAGGGCAAAGGTCAATGGAATCCCTGTGGCTCAATGTGCTACCTTCTAGTACTTCTGTGTGGCACCATATTACAGAGGTATTCTTCCTAATACCAGTGCTTCTAGGGGAGGTTTTCTCTGTAACAAAGGGTCCAGTGGAGGAATTTAAAGGGGTTGTCTCACTTCAGCAGATGCCATTTATCATGTAGACAAAGTTAATACAAGGCACTTACTAATATATTGTTATTATTCAAATTGCTTCCTTTGTTGGCTACATTAATTTTTCCATAACATTATACACTGCTTGTTTCCATGGTTATGACCACCCTGCAATCCAGCAGTGGTGGTCGTGCTTGCACGCTATAAAAAAAAAGTGCTGGACTATGTGCTTTTTCCTATATTGTGCAAGCACGACCACCTCTGCTGGATTACAGGGTGGTCATAACACCTGGAAATGAGCAGTTATGGGGAAATTAATCTAGCCAGCAAAAGAAACAATACGGACCATCACAGTTCATAAATAAGTGCCTTGTATTAAATTTCTCTACATGATAAATATAATTTGCTGAAGTGAGACAACCCCTTTAATCAAACTGTTGGCATATGGCAGTACAATAAGGCCCTATAGACTTCTAAGGTTTTCGTATCACAGCTCTATGCAACTTATTGTTGCTTAAAACTGTGGGATCCATAATTGGATGTTAAATTTGTGAGCTGTCAGGTATTTTTGAGAAAAGATTTGTAGGACCAGTGGAAAGAATTTTAAGGGACCAGTCACCTACCTCACCGCTTGTTTGAATTGTTACCGTCAGATCAGAGATACTGTGTGATCAGGACACATACCGGTATGTGTAAATTTACATGAATCAACTTCAGTTGTAATCAGTGCACTTGGGCATGCAATCCAGCAGTGGTGGCCATGATTGAGCACTATAGGAAAGACCGCTGGCCTGTTTGGTGTCTAGGACTGTGGTAGCGCGCATAGGCATGCATGTGCAGCATCTCCCATCTAGGACACCTCATATCTGTGCTGTAGCAGTGGCCATAGCTCCTGGAAATGAGCAGAGTATAATGCAATGGAAAAATGAATCAAGTCCTCAAACGAGGCAATATGGACAATCACAATACATTAGTAAGTGCCTTGTATTACCCTCCATATGATAAATGATGCCATTTGCTGAAATGAGACAATCCCTTTATCAGAACTTACTATATGTTGAATGTATTTTGTATTGTGACAGTACTCATGCAGGATGTATTTAGTATGATGTGACAGAGCTGATGTTAAATGTATGTAGCTTGAATTGTGTTTTTACAAAGGTCTTCTTGATTTAGAAAGTATGGTTTGTAACTGGATAAAAAAAATGTCTATATCTATGGAGCTGTGTTCAATAGTATGGAGGATGCAATTAATACCACTGTTGTATCAGTGGACTAAAAACTTCAATACCAAGCTGCTGCTTCTAGGGACAGTTGACTGTGTATTAAAGGAGGCTAGGACTCAAAAGACAATGACATATCCTAAGCACTTTACAAATAATGTGGATTCATCTGGAATATGTGTAGTGACCAGGAGCCGGGGTACTTTGAAGTCTGAACATTTGTGAACATTTGCCTGATTCCCCTATGCAAAGTCATCAACACCTTACTTGATTTCACTTTAAAGGGTTAATTTGCATTGACGTATACTGTTTAATACTGTGTAACTGCATTTTATATGTATTTGTGATATATATCCTGTTTATTTGCACAGCACTATGGAAAGGGTTAATTAACGCTGAGAGACTTTTGGGACATTCTAGGTAATAATGAAAGGCTGGTAATTTTCCACAGCTTCCATAGCATATAAAGAAGAGCATGTTATGGAGGGGAAAAGTCAGACTTGTTTTCCACCAAAAACAGAAAGAATGTTATAATGTCTGAAAGCATGTTTTTGTCTGGAAAATTGCTGTGTCATTGCCATTGAGTATTATTGAACTTCTAATACAAGTCTATGAGAGGCGAGGAAAGTGTAACATTTTATTTGTTTGTGCTTAGTTTCTTCACTTCCGCCCTCCCACTAGAAGGTTCAAGTTCAGCTAGAAACTGTATAAAAGGAGAGCTGTCAGAGCCCCTAGTGCTCTGCAGTTAGGGATCAGTGCTTAGAGGAAGAGAATCATGCCAGACTGCATGGGTTGAGTGACCAGAAGAAGACTCTGGGATGAGGATGCTGAGCAACAGACGCTGGGCCACCAGCCTTTAGCCAGGGTACCAGCCTTCTAAGAGAGAGAGAGAGAGAGGGACAGCTAGCTCAGGCCTTTCATAAGCATCAAACCCTTCTTCTGCCTGGACGGAGACTGGAGAAGCCATCCCAGTGCCTTGCCTGTATTGTTTTGCACTGAGGTCCTCCAGTAAAGAAGCACACTGATCTACTGCAGACCCTGACTCTCTGGACTTAATTCCCATTGGGGTGCACCACACCTTACCATTCCTTCTGGAGAGTAGCAACATGGGGTGACACCTCGATGGTGTCCACGGGAACAAACATAGTGTTGGGGCCGGCCCAAACCCCAGCCACTGCAATTTGACGTCATGAACCAGCAAAGAAAGTCATCATGGATCTAGCCTCAAGACAGCAAGTGGCAACTACCTGTATCTGAGGTGAACCAGCCCCAAGAAAGAATCTTCACTGTAAGTGTTCCCCTTGTGGGGGTCTTACCGCAAACAAGTGACTGTGCTAGTGAGACTATATTGTGCATTACTGGCTAGAGAATTGTTAGTGAACGACCGAGTTACTGCCTAATTGTGCTACTATACTTTGCTGCCATGTCAGTAGACAGAGACCGTTATATGCCTGCTAATCCTGGGATCTCTAGCCCTTCGCCAACAATAAGCTTGTCAGTAGCATACCGTACTTTGTTGGTACACTATGGTTACCGAAATATGGAGGAGAGACTACAGGCCTCAAAGCCTTTAGAGATCATATGAGTGCCATTTACAAGATGATTTATTTTATTGATGAACTGAAATTTGCCATTTTGATTGGTCAAAATGGAGGGAGCAGCCCTAAGAGAGGTTAGGTTATGGCCTAGTACTGAGAAGAGTACTGTTAATTTTAGACAGACTTGCCCCCATGTTTGACATTATCAGAGTTAAAAATGCATTTCTTTAGCCGCAAAAGATGGATGAAAACCTGTGAGATTTTTCTCTAAGTCTCCAGGATGCTCTGTGTGCCATCCAGGTACTTAACCAAGACCACACTCTGAAAGGCTAACTTGTAGAGGGTGCCAGACTAGATGTTGCAAAAACCCAGCCAAGAGTTCTTGCATTACAATACCCTGATATGCCTTCCTTGATTTTAAGGAGCATGCAGTAAAGGTACTCCGTACTGGTTTAGACCTAAGTTATAATTGTGTGATTATGTGTGAACCAAAGGAGCGAACCTGTAGAGTCTAATGTTAGGCAATGTGATGAAAATACCGAAGTTAAATTGAAAGAGTTGGTGTTACTGCATGATAAAATGTTGAGGTTTTCCCTCACCTACTGTCTTCTTCCTCCATACCATGTAGATTGTAAGCCCTCACAGGCAGGACCCTCTCTCCTTCTGTACCAGTTTGTAACTCATCTTGTTCATGCTTAGTGCAATTGTCTGTATCTCCTATGGGGGCGGGATTCTTTTTTGTTAAAAAGAAGGATGGAGGCCTGGGACCTTGTATCGATTATCGGAAATGAAATAAGATTACGATTAAGAATCAATACTACCTCCCGTTGATTCCCGATTTGTTTAATTAAGTACTGGGGGCCTCTTGGTTCTCTAAAATTGATTTGAAGGGGCCATATAACTTAAATAGAATTAAGGAGGGAGATGAATGGAAGACAGCTTTCAATACCCCAGCTAGACACTTTGAGTATCTTTTAATGCCTTTTGGACTCAGCAATGCCCCAGCTGTGTTCCATAATTTTTTGAATGATATTTTCAGAGAATTCTTGGGTAAATTTGTGATGATCTACCTTGATGATGTCTTGATTTTTTCCCCTGATCTTGAGTCTCATGTGTTTCATGTTAAACAAGTGTTGGAGACTTTGAGGAAGAATCAATTGGCTGCCAAACAGGAGAAATGTGTTTTTGGGGTACAAGAGATATTATTTCTCGGGCATGTTCTCACTTCTCACGCCTTTAAAATGGATCCTAGCAAGGTATTAGTGATTATGGATTGGGTAAGGCTTTCGTCCTTAAAGGCCTTACAATGTGTTTTAGGTTTCCCTAATTATTACATTATTACAGTAGATTTTTAAAAAAAAAAACGGTAATTTTTAGACCCTTGACCGACCTCACCCAAAAAGGGGCAGATCTGGAGAACTGGTCTGTTGAAGCTATTGAAGTGTTTGAAACTCTTAAAAAGGCCTTCAGTAGCGCTCCTGTTTTGATTCAGCCGGATCAAGAGAGACCTTTCATTGTGGAGGTGGATGTCTCCAAGGACGGAGTAGGGGCGGTCCTCTCACAAGGTCCCTCTAGTCTTACCAATTTAAGGCCTTGCGCCTTTTTTTCCAGAAAATTTTCTCCTACCGAGAGAAATTATGACATGGGGAAAATCATGAATTGCTAGCCATTAAATGGGCGTTTGAGGAGTGGAGACATTTTCTTGAAGGGGCTAAACATTGTGCCACAGTTGTCACTGATCACAAATATCTAATGTTTCTTGAATCTGCTAAGAGGTTGAATCCCCATCAAGCCGGATGGGCGTTGTTTTTTACACGTTTTAATTTCTCCATCACTTTCAGGCCAGGAAGTAAGAACGTGAAGGCTGATGCTTTATCTCAGAGTTTTTGTGCGTTTCATCCTACAGACGCACCGCCTGAAACCATACTGCCAGCTAATGTCTTTTTAGCAGCCTTCGCCCAAGATCTTACAGCTCTTATTAAGGCAGAACAACATCTGGCCTGGCACCCACACCCACAACAGATAAGTAGTTTGTCCTCGAACAATTCCGTCTCTGGCTGTTGGGTGAGTGCAATGATTCTGTTTTGTGTGGACATCCTGGTATCGAGGGTACTAAAGAGCTGGTATCAAGGTCTTACTGGTGGCCCACTCTGTTCAAGGATGTCAAGTCCTATGTGTCGGCCTGCGAGGTTTGTGCCAGGTCTAAAATCCCTAGAACTCGCCCTGCTGGTGAGTTGCGACCCCTACCCATTTCCAGTAGACCCTGGTCTCATAGTTCTATGGACTTCATCACGGACCTGCCACCTGCGGAGGGTAACACTGTGGTTTGGGTAGTGGTCGATAGGTTTAGCAAGATGGTACATTTTATTCCTCTTTCTAAGCTTCCTAATGCTAAGACTCTGGCCTCTGTATTTGTAGAACAAATTGTACGTTTTGGTATTCAGGAGTCAAGTGACGCTGGCCACGTCACATGACTTCACAAGCGCCCTATTTAAACAGGCAGTCTGCTGGCCACAGATTGCCTGTTATTTAGGTCCTTCCTGTGATCATACCTACCTGGCGTGTTGGTCTCCTGCTCGTGTTTTGACTACCCATTTGTCTGCTCCCTTGGTCTTGGTGTTCCTTCCTAGTTTTGACTCCGGCTTCCCCCTGACGATTCTCCGCTTGCTCCACTGGTACCTTGCTGCTCTCTTGGTGTTTGACTCGGCCCATTTGACTTATCTGTTGTTTGTCTTGTCCGTCTTCCCTGCACCTATTCAAGTTAGGGTTTGGTCGACCAGTTGTCCCTTGTCGCTAGGACTTGCGAGGCAAGTAGGCAGGGACAGGGGAGTGGGTTGAGCTCAGTGGTCACTTCCTACCCTCCTCTGTGTGTGACAACTGCCTTATCTTTTCTATGATACCCTGCTACTGCTGCCGCTACTGTTGAAGCCACATGCCACGATTGCCCTCTGCTTTGCACATCCACACTTTACTGCAGTTGCTTCCAAATAAAAATAAATAAAACATTTTATAGGCTGTTTTCAAAACCAGCCACCCTTTCCTCTGACAATAATCACTTTTGCATGTATAATTACGGGCAAACATTCTGCCCCCGTTTTGGATGTTTGCTCCCAACAAGCCACTGTCTATTTCCCATATCACCGTGTGTGTTTAAACAACATCTGCCCCCGATAAGGGACAGTGTTTTTTTAAGCTCATTGTTTATTAAAGGGGTTTTCCCATCTCAGACAATGGGGGCGAGGATATGCCCCGATTGTCTGATAGGTGCGGTTCCCACTACTGGGACCCGCACCTACAATGAGAACGGAACGCGGAAATGAACGGAACGCATGCGCAGCCGCCCTCCATTCATTTCTATGGGGCCACCGAAAATAGCCGAGCGCTGGCTTGGCTATTCCCGTCTGCCCCATAGAAATGAATGGGAGCATGAGCCGCGCATGCGCGGTGCGCTCCCATTCACTTCTATAGGAGCATTGCTTGGTGGTGGACGGACCCCGGGAAATCCGAGGTCCTCCAGCCACAGCGCTCCCCGCTTTGTTCTTGTTGTAGGTGCAGGTCCCAGAGGTGGGACCCGCACCTATCAGACAATGGGGGCATATCCTAGCGATATTCCCCCATTGTCTTAGATGGGAATACCTCTTTAATGCTGTCAACCACACCTTTACCAATAGCTATATATGGCAGTGACATTATAGCTTATTGCTGTCATTGCATTCAAGGGATTAGAGAGGGCAAAAGAAAATGCAAAAATTCATTAAAAAATTAACAAAAAGAGATTTTCCTAAAAAACCTTTTCCTAAAAATTCCTCTGAGAGTAAAGGGAGTTATCTAGAAATTTTCAGGGCAATTAGAGCAACAATTGACTTGCGTTCAAACCAAACGTTTTGGAAAATTCAGCAATCCAGAAACAAAACAAGATTTTCCTTAACAAAATCTTCCATGGCCTTGTGTTCAGGCTTAGAAAGATTATAGATGCGTCCCTTGGGAAACCTGGCACCCTCTACCAATTCAATGGCGCAATCATAAGATCTATGGGGAGGTAGAAACTCAGGGTTCGAGAAGGAGAACACATCCATATATTTCTGTCACAGGACGCCGGCGACGCGCTTCCTTCCCCTTGCGCCGCCGGCGTCCTGTCCCTCTCCGGCAGCAGCGGGAGACGCCTTTCCAGCAGAGCGGGGAGCCGCACGGCGCCTCTGCTGCAATAGCAACGGAGGGCAGAGTGCGCCCGGCCGCACGCTCCCTCTATGTGCGGCGGAGTCCTCCGTTGCCAGGATACCTGTGTGGATTGAGCGCCGAGCTGGGCACTCGGCGCTCAGCTGTAAGTCCTGGAGCAGGTCATGTGGCGCTGGCCACGTCACATGACTTCAGCCCCTGTGTATATAAGCAGGCAACCTCCGGCTTGTATTGTCTTTGCCTCTCCCTTGTATTCTGACCTCTCGTTGTGACCTTTGCTAGTTGGCTATCCTCCTTGCTAGTTGGCTAGCTCCTGCTGCCGCACGCCACCCGTTACCTGTCTCTGCTTTTATCGCTCCTGCACTTACTCAAGTTAGGGACCGCCGTACAGTTGCGCTCCCTTGTTTAGGATGGGAAGTGCAAGTAGGCAGGGACAGAGGTGTGGGTGGCAGTCTAGTGGGCGCACGCTCTCTCTCTCTCTGATTCTAGGGCGGCGTGACAGAATCACAGGCCCTTACATTCATTATGGACCCTCTGCAAAGTCTTATCGACCACGTGCAGCACTTGGAGCAAATAGTACAGGAACTTGGGGAAAGGTTACAGGCCCAGGAAGCCGCTCGGACCTTTCCACTAGCTGCCCCGACTCCACCGCAGGCTGAGCCTCATGTTAAGTTGCCTTACCGTTTTATGACCTTCAAGGAAAGTTGTAAGTTATACTTTTGCTTGTGTCCTCACTCGTCAGGTTCTGACTAGGGATGAGCGAACCCGAACTCTATAGTTCGGGTTCGTACCGAATTTTGGGGTGTTCGGAACACGAACCCAAACAATTGGCAAAATAGCAATACCATAAATCAGTGGTTTCATCTGTGGCTGGCCAAGTTTAATAGTGTCCGGCAAAGAATATATTTTGTACTGGGGTGAAATTCAGTTGCAAAAATAGAAATACCGTAAATCTGGTGTCCCAGCAGTGGCTAGCCAAGTTTAATAGTGTCCAGCAAAGGATAGATAATTTTCTGGGGTGGAATTCAGTTGCAAAAATAGAAATACCATAAATCTGGTGTTCCAGCTGTGACTGGACAAGTTTCATAGTGTCCGTCAAAGGATATATTATTTTCTGGGGCAAAATTCAATTGCCAAAATAGCAATACCCAAAATCTGGTGTTCGAGCTGTTGCAGGCCAAGTGTAAATCTGTCCGTAAAAGGGTATATTACACTCAGTGTGCATCTCCAAGTGTATTTCTTTCCGTTAAAGGGTATATTACAGTAAGTGTTAAAATACAGCATAATCCTCTACATTTGCACACACTGTTTTGCATCTCTAAGTGTATTTCTTTCCGTTAAAGGGTATATTAAACAAAGTGTTAAAATACAAGTGTTGAAAGCACAATCCACTACTGTGAATCTCAAAGTGTAAATCTGTCCGTAAAAGGATACCTTTAATCCAGGGCCTAAATACTAGGCCTACAATTGATATTCAAGAATCACAAAAATAAACGTGGCCTAAATGGGTGGGACTGCTCCAGACCCCAAACACTGTGGCGTGTTTCTAACTGGGGGGGCAGTTCCTCCGCATGTGGTTCGCAGCGAACGGCTATCCCCAGCAAAAATTGCATACAATGGAGGATGCCGGCGCGAACCACAAGCACCACACAAACATCCTACACAAAATAAAACATGTGCGGATGAAAATATATAAACACATAACTCACAGAAAAAAGATGCACCACATGGATAAGCAACTGACAACACTGGCTAATCCCTCACTCTGGTGTTAAAAGCTGAGAGATTCGCCAATATTTCCAATCAGGAACATATCGGAGCCCCTTTAGGCACCACTACAGGTATCTCAGCATGACATGGGGTCCTACCACTAGACTACCTATGGTGTGTGAACAAGGTCTGAACAGGTATTAAGTAGCCTACAGCCCCATCCCACTCACCTGCACTGCAGGACCAACAATGCAATGAGGAACACATGAGGCCGCAAGCTACACCTACAACAGACCATGTGACACCGGCTTCCAGGTGCAACAGAATGTTTACAAGCCATATGCAATGGCACATTCAATACATATAAAACAAGAATCACAAAAATAAACGTGGCCTAAATGGGTGGGACTGCTCCAGACCCCAAACACTGTGGCGTGTTTCTAACTGGGGGCAGTTCCTCCGCATGTAGTTCGCAGCGACGGCTATCCCCAGCAAAAATTTTGCTGGGGATAGCCGTTCGCTGCAACCACATGCGAGGAACTGCCTCCAGTTAGAAACACGCCACAGTGTTTGGGGTCTGGAGCAGTCCCACCCATTTAGGCCACGTTATTTTGTGATTCTTGTTTTATATGTATTGAATGTGCCATTGCATATGGCTTGTAAACATTCTGTTGCACCTGGAAGCCGGTGTCACATGGTCTGTTGTAGGTGTAGCTGCGGCCTCATGTGTTCCCCATTGCATTGTTGGTCCTGCAGTGCAGGTGAGTGGGATGGGGCTGTAGGCTACTTAATACCTGTTCAGACCTTGTTCACACACCATAGGTAGTCTAGTGGTAGGACCCCATGTCATGCTGAGATACCGTGTAGTGGTGCCTAAAGGGGCTCCGATATGTTCCTGATTGGAAATATTGGCGAATCTCTCAGCTTTTAACACCAGAGTGAGGGATTAGCCAGTGTTGTCAGTTGCTTATCCATGTGGTGTATCTTTTTTCTGTGAGCTACAATTGATATTCCCCTACATAGATAGCCAGATAGTGTTAGGTGCCTGTAAAAAAAAGGCCTGAATTTGAATTCAATTCATTGGGCCAAATTTTTTTCTTATTGTGGTGAACGGTAACAATGAGGAAAACATCTGGTAAGGGACGCGGACATGGTCGTGGTGTTGTTAGTGGACCCTTTGGTGCTGGGAGAGGACGTGGCCGTTCTGCCACAGCCACACGTCCTAGTGAACCAACTACCTCAGGTTCCAGTACCCGCCAGAATTTACAGCGATGTTTGGTGGGGCCCAATGGCGTTCTAAGGATGGTAAGGCCTGAGCAAGTACAGGCGCTAGTCAATTGGGTGGCCGATAGTGGATCCAGCATGTTCACAACATTATCTCCCACCCAGTCTTCTGCAGAAAGCGCACAGGTGGCGCCTGAAAACCAAGCCCATCAGTCTGTCACATCATCCCCATGCATTTCAGGGAAACTGTCTGAGCCTCAAGTTATGCAGCAGTCTCTTATGCTGTTTGAAGACTCTGCTGGCAGGGTTTCCCAAGGGAATCCACCTAGCCCTTCCCCAGTGGTGGAAGACATAGAATGCACTGACTCACACCCACTTATGTTTCCTGATGATGAGGACACGGGAATACCACCTCATCAGAGTCCGCACTTCTCTGATGATGACGAAACACAGGTGCCAACTGCTGCGTCTTTTTGAAGTGTGCAGACCGAACAGGAGGTCAGGGAGGAAGACTGTGTGGAAGACGATGCAGGGGACGATGAGGTCCTAGACCCCACATGGAATGAAGGTCGTGCCACTGACTTTCATAGTTCAGAGGAAGAGGCAGTGGTGAGATCGAGCCAACAGCGTAGCAAAGAGGGAGCAGGGGGAAAAAGCAGAACAGCCGCCGCCGAGAGAGTTTGCCTGCTACTGGCCACCGCCACCAGGGACCGAGCACCCCAAAGGCAGCTTCAAGAAGTTCCCTGGCATGTCACTTCTTTAAACAATGTGCTGAGGACAAGACCTGAGTGGTTTGCATGCTGTGCCATCAGAGCCTGAAGCGAGGCATTAACGTTCTGAACCTTAGCACAACCTGCATGACCAGGCATCTACATGCAATACTCACTCAGGCTCCCCCTGCTCCCTCTTCTGCTGCTGGCTCGGCCTCTTCCTCCGCCTCAGGAGGAATATTGGCACCTGCCGCCCACCAAGCAGAGGATGTGCCACCAACACCATTACCTCTGTCACCAAGCATCTCCACCATGTCACACGGCAGCGTTCAGCTCTCCATCTCACAAACCTTGGAGAGAAAGCATAAATTCCCACCTAGCCACCCTCGAGCCTTGGGCCTGAATGCCAGCATTTCTAAACTACTGGCCTTTGAAATGCTGTCATTCAGGCTGGTGGACACAGACAGCTTCAAACAGTTGATGGCGATGGCTGTCCCACAGTATGTTGTTCCCAGCTGCCACTACTTCTCCAAGACAGCCGTGCCTTTCCTGCACAACCAAGTATCCGATAAAATCAAGTGTGCACTGTGCAACACCATCTGTGGCAAGGTCCACCTAACCACAGATACGTGGACCAGTAAGCACGGCCAGGGACGCTATATCTCCCTAACTGCACACTGGGTAAATGTAGTGGCGGCTGGGCCCCAGGCGGAGAGTTCTTTGGTGCACGTCCTTCCACCGCCAAGGATCGCAGGGCATCATTCTTTGCCTCCTGTAGCCTCCTCCTCCTACTCGGCTTCCTCCTCCTCTTCTTCCACCTGCTCATCCAGTCAGCCACACACCTTCACCACCAACTTCAGCACAGCCCGGGGTAAACGTCAGCAGGCCGTTCTGAAACTCATATGTTTGGGGGACAGGCCCCACACCGCGCAGGAGTTGTGGCGGGTTATTGAACAACAGACCGACGAGTGGTTGCTGCCGGTGGGCCTCAAGCCCGGCCTGGTGGTGTGCGATAATGGGCGAAATCGCGTCGCAGCTCTGGGACTAGCCGGTTTGACGCACATCCCTTGCCTGACGCATGTGCTGAATTTGGTGGTGGAGAAGTTCCTTCACAACTACCCTGACATGTCAGAGCTGCTGCATAAAGTGCGGGCCATCTGTGCGCACTTCCGGCGTTCACATCCTGCAGCTGCTCGCTTGTCTGCGCTACAGCGTAACTTCGACCTTCCCGCTCACTGCCTCAAATGCGATGTGCTCACCAGGTGGAACTCCACCTTGCACATGCTGGAGAGACTGTGCGAGCAGCAGCAGGCCATAGTGGAGTTTCAGCTGCAGCACGCACGGGTCAGTCGCACTGCGGAACAGCACCACTTCACCACCAATGACTGGGCCTCCATGCGAGACCTGTGTGCCCTGTTGCGCTGTTTAGAGTACTCCAGCAACATGGCCAGTGGCGATGACGCCGTTATCAGCGTTACAATACCACTTTTATGTCTCCTTGAGAAAACACTTAGGGTGATGATGGAGGAGGAGGAGGGGGAGGAAGAAGAGGAATCATTTTTAGCACTTTCATGCCAGTCTCTTAAAAGTGGCTCAGAGGGAGGTTTTTTGCAAAAGCAGAGGCCAGGTATAAATGTGGCCAGCCAGGGCCCACTACTGGAGGACGAGGAGGACGAGGATGAGGAGGTGAAGGAGGATGAGGATGAAGCAGATTCACAGCGGGGTGGCACCCAACGCAGCTCGGGCCCATCACTGATGCGTGGCTGGGGGGAAACGGAGAATGATGACGATACGCCTCCCACTGTGGACAGCTTGTCCTTACCTCTGGGCAGCCTGGCACACATGAGTGACTACATGCTGCAGTGCAGAGTTGCCCACATTTTAACATGTGCGGACTACTGGGTTGCCACCCTGCTGGATCCCCGGTACAAAGACAATGTGCCCACCTTACTTCCTGCACTGGAACATGATAGGAAGATGCGCGAGCACAAGCGCTCGTTGGTAGACGCGCTACTGAGAGAATTCCCAAATGTCACAGGGGAACAGGTGGAAGCCCAAGGTGAAGGCAGAGGAGGAGCAAAAGGTCGCCAACACAGCTGTGTCACGACCAGCTCCTCTGAGGGCAGGGTTAGCATGGCAGAGATGTGGAAAAGTTTTGTCATTACGCCACAGCTAACTGCACCACCACCTGATATGGAACATGTTAGCAGGAGGCAGCATTTCACTAACCTGTTGGAACAGTACGTGTGCACACCCCTCCACGTACTGACTAATGGTTCGGCCCCATTCAACTTCTGGGTCTCCAAATTGTCCACGTGGCCAGAGCTAGCCTTTTATGCCTTGGAGGTGCTGGCCTGCCCGGCGGCCAGCATTTTGTCTGAACATGTATTCAGCACGGCAGGTGGCGTCATTACTGACAAACGCAGCCGCCTGTCCACAGCCAACGTAGACAAGCTGAGGTTCATAAAAATGAACCTGGCATGGATCCCACAGGACCTGTCCATCTCTTGTGCAGAATAGACATTTATAACTACTTCCCCGTAACCATATATTCTTGTACTCCAGGGCACTTCTTTATTGAATCCTTTTTTTTTAATTTTACCATTATTTTGCGGGGCAACCCAAAGTTGAATGAACCTCTCCTCTGCCTGGGTGCCTAAATATCTGTAAGTGGCCTTCTCCATTGGTGGGTGACATGAAGCCTGATTCTCTGCTTTGGGACCTCTCTCCTCTATGAGGAGGTAAGTTCTAGACTTGACAGCGGCGAATCAAGGGATATATGGACTTCTCCAAAGCATTTGACACTGTACCACATAAAAGGTTAGTATATAAAATGAGGATGCTCGGACTGGGAGAAAAAGTCTGTAAGTGGGTAAGTAACTGGCTGATTGACAGAAAACAGAGGGTGGTTATTAACGATACACACTCAGATTGGGCAACTTTCAATAGTGGGGTACCTCAGAGGTCAGTACTGGGCCCTATTCTTTTCAACATATTTATTAATGATCTTGTAGAAGGCTTGCATAGTAAAATATCAATTTTTGCAGATGACACTAAACTGTGTAAAGTAATTAACACTGAAGAGGACAATATATTGCTACAGAGGGACCTGGATAGATTGGCGGCTTGGGCAGATAAGTGGCAGATGAGGTTTAACACTGACAAATGTAAAGTTATGCACATGGGAAGGAATAATGCAAGTCACCCTTACATACTAAAAACACTCGGTAACACTGACATGGAAAAGGATCTAGGAATTTTAATAAACAGCAAACTAAGCTGCAAAAACCAGTGATAGGCAGCTGCCGCCAAGGCCAATAGGATAATGGGTTGCATCAAAAGGGGCATAGACGCCCGTGATGAGAACATAGTCCTACCACTTTACAAATCGCTAGTCAGACCACACATGGAGTACTGTGTACAGTTCTGGGCTCCTGTGAACAAGGCGGATATAGCAGAGCTGGGGAGGGTTCAGAGGAGGGCAACTAAAGTAATAACTGGAATGGGGCAACTACAGTACCCTGAAAGGTTATCAAAATTAGGGTTATTTACTTTAGAAAAAAGACGACTGAGGGGAGATCTAATAACTATGTATAAATATATCAGTAGTCAGTACAGAGATCTCTCCCATCATCTATTTATCCCCAGGACTGTCACTGTGACAAGGGGACATCCTCTGCGTCTGGAAGAAAAAAGGTTTGTACACAAACATAGAAGAGGATTCTTTCTGGTAAGAGCAGTGAGACTATGAAACTCTCTGCCTGAGGAGGTGGTGATGGTGAGTACAATAAAGGAATTCAAGAGGGGCCTGGATGTATTTCTGGAGTGTAATAATATTACAGGCTATAGCTACTAGAGATGGGTCGTTGATCCAGGGAGTACTTCTGAATGGAGTCGGAAAGGAATTTTTTAGTCCCCTTAAGTGGGGAAAATTGGCTTCTATCTTACAGGTTTTTTTTTTGCCTTCCTCTGGATCAACTAGCAGGATGACAGGCCGAACTGGATGGACAAATGTCTTTTTTCGGCCTTATGTACTATGTTACTATGAATTCTTTTTGGCTGTGATGAGAACATCAACTCCCATAGCATTCCCACCTGATGTCACCCCAACCTCCTATTCCACCTCCTCCTCCTCCAAGTTGCCAATTGATATTGGTTCATTTTTATTTATTTTATTTTTGGCCTTTCCCGATCCACATTTGTATGCAGGGGATTTACCTACATTTTGCTGCCTTTTGCAGCCCTCTAGCCATTTCCTGAGCTATTTTACAGCCTTCTTAGTGCCCAAAAGTTCGGGTCCCCATTGACTTCAATTTCGACTTTGAGTTCGGATCCAGAACCCGAACATTTTTGGGAAGTTAGGCCAAACTGCTCGAACCCGAACATCCAGGTCTTTGCTCAACTCTAGTTTTGACCCACAGAGGGTGGGGATAATTATTTCCCTCCTCCAAGGTGACCCTCAGGAGTGGGTGTTCGCCTTGCCCCCGGACTCCCCTTGTCTCCTGTCCGTAGGGGCATAATTTCAGGCGGTGGGGGTTCTGTACGACGAACCCGACAGAGCCTCAGTAGCTGCGTCCCAACTTAGGTCCCTCACTCAGGGTGATAGGCCAGGAGAGGACTACTGTACCCAGTTCCATAAGTGGTGCGTACCCTCAGGCTGGAACGAACTGGCGCTCAAAAGTCAGTTTAGGTCAGGCCTTGCTGAAAATCTCAAGGATATGCTTGTAGCTTACCCCTGTCCAGAGACCTTAGAGGAGACCATGACTTTGGCCATTGACTTCACTCCCTTGTTGGGAGGAACCGTCAAATTATGCACTCCAGAATTAACCTTGTCTGTCGGGGTATGTCATTCGGAGAGATGCTTATTCTTTGTTCTCGAGAATTTACCCTTAGAGATGGTATTAGGGATGCCCTGGTTACAGCTCCACAACCCAGTCATTAACTGGACCACGGGTGAGTTAGAGAGGTGGGGTCTCAATTGTAGCTCCTGTGTAACCCCTGTCAAGGCAGGGGTTTCTTCTGATGTTATGTCGATTCCCCCATATTTAGAATAATTCCGAAAGGTCTTCTCCACACCCGAATTGGAGACTCTCTCTCCTCATAGATCCTATGACTGCACCATAGATTTAGAGGCTGGGTCTAAGTTCCCCAAAGGGCATATTTACAACATTTCTGGCCCAGAACGCCATGTAGGAATATCTAAGGGAAAGTTTGAAAAAAGGACATATCAGGCCCTCCACCTCCCCCATGGGTACAGGGTTCTTTTTTGTTAAAAAGAAAGATGGTGGTCTTAGACCCTGTATCGACTACAGAAGGTTGAACAAGATCACCATTAGGAATCAGTATTCTATCCCGTTGATTCCTGACTTGTTCAACCACATTTTGGTGGCCTCCTGGTTTTCCAAACTAGACTTGAAAGGGGCTTATAATCTAATACGCATTAAGGAGGGAGATGAGTGGAAAACCGCCTTCAACACCCCGGAGGGGCACTTTGAGTATTTAGTTATGCCATTCGGTCTCAGTAACACCCCAGCAGTTTTCCAGAATTTTATGAATGATATCTTCAGGGAGTTGATTGGCAGTTTTGTTATTGTGTACCTTGACGATATCTTGATTTCTCAATTTTTTGCCATTTCTCCCACCTAATATAAGTGCTTGGTATCCTCAGAGAGAATCAATTGTCGGTCAAACTCGAAAAATATATGTCTTTGGAGTACAGGAAATCTTGTACTTAGGATATATCCTTACTCCAAACTCATTCAAAATGGATCCCAAGAAGGTTCAGGCTATTCGAGACTGGGTGAGACCATCCTCCCTTAAAGCTTTACAGCACTTTTTGGGATTCTCCAAATATTATCGGAAATTTATTAAAGATTTTTCTGTTATCGCCAAGCCCTTGACCGATTTAACTAAGAAGGGGGCGGATCCTATTAACTGGCCACCCGAGGCTCTCAAGGCTTTTGAGTCCCTTAAGAAGTGTTTCCAGAAGGCTCCAGTCTTGATTCAGCCAGATCCAGAGGTACCATTCGTTGTTGAGGTTGACGCATCGGAGGATGGGGTGGGGGCCATCCTTTCCCAGGGATCTTCTAATTTAACCAATTTAAGGGCTTGTGCTTTTTTTTCTAGTAAATTCTCTCCCACCGAGAGAAATGATGACATTGGTAACCGGGAACTACTGGCTATCAAATGGGCTTTCGAGTAATGGAGACATATTTTAGAGGGGGCCAGACACCGTGCCACGGTTCTTACCGACCATAAAAATCTAGTGTTTCTTGAAACCGCCAAACGCCTTAATCCCAGGCAAGCTAGATGGGCCCTGTTCTTCACTTGTTTTAACTTCTCCATTACTTTCAGGCCAGGAAGTAAAAACATCAAGGCGGACGCCTTGTCCAGCAGTTTTTGTGCTTTCCAGCCTCCTGAATCCATCCTGCCGGCTGACATTTTGGCTTCGGTTTCTGCTGACCTCTCTTCTGAAATTACTTCTGCACAGCATCTCGCTCCTGCACGTACCCCCTCAGATAAGTTGTTTGTCCCTGGGTGAGTGTCACAACTCTGTCTTCTGCGGCCATCCCGGTATCAATGCTACCATAGAACTGGTGTCCAGATCTTCCTGGTGGACCACGTTGTCCAGAGATGTCCGTTCATATGTGTCCGCTTCTGAGGTATGTGCTAAATCCAAGTCCCCTAGAACTCGTCCTGCTGGTGAAATTCTACCTCTACCCATTCCCTGCATGCCATGGTGTCACATTTCCATGTCTTTTATCACCGATTTGCCCGTTTCTGAGGGGAAGGCAGTGGTTTGGGTAGTGGTCGACCGTTTTAGTATAATGGTGCATTTCATTCCGCTGGCTAGACTCCCCAATACTAAGACGCTAACGTCCTTATTTGTGGACCACATTATACGGCTGCATGGGGTTCCTGAGACTGTTGTTTCTGACAGGGGTGTTCAATTTGTCTCTAAGTTCTGTAGAGCTTTCTGTCAAAGGTGTAAAATTTCTTTATCCTTTTCACCAGCCTTCCATCCGGAGACCAAAGGCAATATATTGGATTCTGCTGAGACCCCAGCTTGCACCGCAGACAAGCACAAGTCGCATTTTAACCCCCATTTCACCAGTTCTCGGTTGGTCCAGTAAATAGCGGGTTTATGTAGTTGGAGCCAAGGCATCCCCCAGTACTACCTCCACCGGTAAGTTTTCAAGAACTAACAGGGAGCATATTTCGGAGTGACACCCCCCACAGTCAAGGATATCTCAGAGGTGAAAAACTTCACGGTACCACCCACCAGGGGGATGGAATCGATAGCCATGATGTGGATGGGAGTGGGTACTGTCAAAATTGGGATGCCCAACCCTAGCTCAAATTTATGATCAATAAAGTTGGCAGCAGAACCAAATGCATTACCAAAACATTTGTAGTTACCCATGGAGATTGTTACAGGTACTAATAAATTACTCTTGACCACATTAGGATATACCTGTTTTTTAGGCTCCCCCACCTTGGGTGATTTACTGGAGGAAGTCATCTTGGAGCACTGGTTAATCCAATGGTCAGAGTCTCCACAATAAAAACAAGCCCCACGTCGGCGACACTGATCTCTACGAGTCATCCCGACCTGCATGGGTTCCTCTGAAGAGATTTCAGCTCTGCTCATAGGACAGACTTCTGGCTGGACTGCCTGCTGGGGAGAAAGCAAAAGTTCCTGCCATCTCTCCCTAACACGTCTGTCAAGTCGAACAGCGAGTGTCATGGTCTGCTCCAATGTCTCAGGAAGCTGATAGCTCACTAGTAGGTCTTTGAGATTCTTGGACAAGCCTAACCTAAAATGGCTTTTGAGGGCTGGTTCATTCCAGCCAGATGGAACACACCATCTTCTGAACTGGGTGCAATACTCCTCTGAAGGTTGATCTCCCTGTACCAAAGCCTTAAGGGCGGTTTCAGCTACCATGGCCCTGTCAGGTTCATCATACAAAATCCCCAGAGCCTGAAAGAACCCATCAACAGAACTGAGACAACTAGCGTCGTAAGGCAAAGAAAATGCCCAATCCTGGGGGTCCCCCTGTAGTCAGGAGATAATTATGCCCAGAGTCGGATGACAAGGGGCGTAATCTGAAAGCTTACAGCTCTTTTTGAAACAAAGAAATCTCTTATGGTCACCAGAAAATGGTTCCAGAAGCTTTATCTGAGGCTCCATATGATGACTAGGTGAATGGGGAATGGAGTAACTCTGTCCTGACTCATGTAAGTGGAGTTTCTCCCCTAACTCCTGAACCATCTGGGTCAAATTAGAAACATGCTCCGTCAGGGTAACCAAAGGATTCATGGTAACAGTGGTAATAGTGGCCTGTTATTCTGTCACACACAGAGGAGGGTAGGAAGTGACCACTGAGCTCAACCCACTCCCCTGTCCTTGCCTACTTGCCTCGCAAGTCCTAGCGACAGGGGACAACTGGTTGACTAACCCTAACTTGAATAGGTGCAGGGAAGACGGACAAGACAAACAACAGAGAAGTCAAACGGGCCGAGTCAAACACCAAGAGAGCACCAAGGTACCAGAGCAGCAAGTGGAGAATCGTCAGGAGGAAGCCGGAGTCAAAACCAGGAAGGAACGCCAAGACCAAGGGAGCAGACAAACGGGTAGTCAAAACACGAGCAGGAGACCAACATGCTAGGTAGGTATAATTACAGGAAGGACTTAAATAACAGGCAATTGCTGACTGCCTGTTTAAATAGGGAGCTTGTGGTGTCATGTGATGTGGCCAGCGTCACCTGACTCCTGAATACCAATACAGCCGAGCAACGAGTGAGCAGCTCGGCACTCATCCCTAGTGCAGTTACCACGGAAGTGGACGACGCCAGGCGCGCCCCGGCCGTCCCCACCTCTTGGAACCACGCATAGAGCGTACCATGACAGTTGTAGATCGGGGTAGTAGTAGTAGTGTAGCGTTAATAGTGGTGGCAGTATGACAATGAATCGATGTTGTTGATTGGTAGTGTTGAGACCTGGTGCCATGCAGTTAAGTGACCCCACTCCTGCCTGCTTTTGGGAATGTGGGCAGATTTACTAAGCCTATAGATGATGTAAACTGAAAAAGCCTCTGTCAGCATGAAACAATGCACATTTCCTGGTACGGTTGATCATGCTGATTAAAATTATCCCTTATTAATCTTTGTAGGGTTCAGCATTGTGGAGATATGAGGATTTTTATCTTTATGTAAATCAGCCAGTTGGGGCACCAAGGGGCAGGCTGTAGCTCTACAAGCACCGCTACAGCTGCCCCCTATTGCTCATTTCACTCCCCCCCCCTTCCCTGTGATTGACAGGACTTGTAGCCCTGTGTAATGGTGCCTGGCTGTGCTCACTAATAATCATTGGTGGTTCAGCATTACATGTTATATACATTCATTGGTGTCAGTGGGTTTTATCAAAATCATGCATTCCCCTAGGAATGCATGATTTTGATAGCGTGGTGTAGCTTATATGTATGCAATCATTGGTGGCAGTGAAGCCTCTGCAGAAGGGAGTGAGCGCTGTGCAGGGAGAAGAGAATACTTACCTTTCGATCCTGAGAGCATCTGCGCTCCTCTGCTGTCTTTGAAGCCGCTGGCAACTTCAGTCCACAGGCAGTAAAGGTAAAGACAGCTTCAGACACAGTGGAGGAGTGCAGCTGCTGGTGCAGTACCCCAAAGCAGGGGATATCTCCAAATGGTTTGCTATTTAACATTATGTAGGTTATGCTATGTATTGTCATGTTATGTATGCCCAGCATAGAGGTGTAAGCATGGCGCAGCTATAGTTTAACAATCCTGGCTCAGCTGTTTGCACGAGGTTGGATGCTGCCCAGCTCAGTTAGTGAGTCTAAACTACAGTTTACTTAGGAACGAAGCAGTGCCGCATGCTAACTTTTCTTAGGCCCAAGCAAGTTTAAAATCATTGTGTAAACAGAAACAAAGCGAGAAAGAGAGAGATAAAGGAGAGAAAGAGGAGAACTTTAAATCTGCATAGCCAAACATTGTCAGCAAGTTATCCTGCTACCACAGACATTCAGGCTTTGCTGCCATGGGGGACACTGTTAAGACACCCTTCACACTTGGGCATGTGTGTCTTCAAAACTCTGTATCCCGCAGTGGACACTACAGCCATTAGTTTGAGAGTACTATTGCCCACCATATATTCTACTGAGAGAGACTTTAGCAAGATGAGTACAAAGAGGGCCATAACTCCCATCCTTGCCTAAATCCATACATCGCTTTCTGAGTTTGAATTGCACTGTGTACAGTAGGAACTGTGACTGCTATAGTTGGATGTACTACAACTCCCATTCTTATACCTTTGGCCTGGTTTTCTGACTGCACCATATGCTGGCCATTGTATTGTATATGCCCTGTCTGGCACCCATATAGACTCTAAACATTATGGGCACCCTGACTACCATCAGACAGGAGCTTCAAAATCAGGGTGTGCCCCAAGGTAAGAAAGTGTGTGTCCTCCTTTTACTCCACGGCCCTAGAGAGCAATGGTGTGAGTACAACTGACGTGATTGACTGTGACAGCCAGAGCCACTACCACTCCCCTCCTCTGCTCCTCATGGGCTTGCCGCACAGGATGAAAAGGTAAGTGTTTTCTCCTTACCGTACAGCACTTGCTCCCCTCTGCAGAGACTCCACTGCCATTGATGATAGTATACATATAAGCAACAGCATCTGATGAAAATCATGCATTCCTAGGTAAGACACTTCTGACGATGTCTCTATGTCATGAATGGCTTGACACAAAGAATTAAACAGTTGTAGCCCATGTCCTGGATATGTATGTGTGTGGTGGCTCTGGAACACTGACTCCAGCCTCAGTCCACTCCTTGTGAATCTCCCCCTAATACTTGAATGGCCTTTTCTTGACAATCTTTTCAAGGCTGGGGTTATCTCAGTTGCTTGTGCACCTTTTTCTACCACACTTTCCTTCCACTCAACTTTTCATTAATATGCTTGGATACAGCTCTCTGTGAACAGACAGCCGCTGTACGAATGATTTTTTGTTGCTTACCCTGCTTGTGGAGGGTGTAAACATCTTCAGGACAACTGTCAAGTCAGCAGTCCTCCCCAAGATTGTGTAGCCTACTGAATCAGACTAAGGGACCATTTAAAGTCTTAGGAAATCAAGATTAAAATCCCGGAAAACACCTTTAAATTGCAGATAGGTTTTGCACAATCCATAAATCATAATCAGTATTAGAGATGAGAGAATTGATGTTGAGGAAGTGGAATGAAATTCAAATTTCAGGAAAAATTCGATTTGCGCCGAAGCCTAATTTCCCCACGCTAACGAATCAGATTTTAAATTGACGTTCTGTGGTGAAATTACATTGTACTACAGCCATTTATGAGGTGTATTAAAAGGAAATATATGTGTGTCCCATTAGCCGTTCTGCAGTGAATTGTGATTGTTATATTTCTTTTTTTGAGGTGTAGTAATAAGTAAAAGAATATGTCTTAATTTGCCATTCAGCGGAGAAGTTACATTGTACTACAGCCTTTTTTGGGGGTATTATTTTAATTTGGGGGGGGGGGGGTGGCAGCAGGAGTCGCAGGGAGAGGCCTAAGCTCCCGCTGTCATCTAGCGGTCGTGTTTTGACCAGCAACCCAGCGGTGCTTGAATGTCCGCCTCTACCTCCTTATCCTCCACCGTGTCCTCAGCCTCCACTGCAGGGACAATTCACAGAGCCCCTCCAGCATACCACATGTGCAGGGCACGGCGGTGTCACGCTGTTCTTCACCTAGTTTGCCTGGGCGAACGGAGTCACACAGGGGAGGAACTGCTCCGTGTCCTTCATCAAGAAATTGAATCCTGTCTTTCTCCTAGACAACTCAAAATCAGAACCATGGTGACCAAAACAACGGAAAGAACATGGTGTCGGCGCTGCGTCAAGGAGGTGTCACGGTCCCTCAGGTGATTGATGTCAGGAGATCAAGGAGACTGGCTGAGCATGGAGGAATCTAACAACCTCCTTGATTTCTCTTGATTCAGCATTGATAGGGTTAATGCCCTCAACCCTTGTTTCAGCTCAGTGGTCATCCCTCCTACCCTTTATAGTCTGACCCCACCCTTCTGACTATGCAGTTGATAGCTTCATTTGGGTTTGGCAGAGCTGGTGTGAGGTCGTCTCTGGTGGTCCTGCTCGTCTATCACTTCAGAAGTTAAGTGTCGCGTTTGTTTGTATTTGGTTGTTCCCTTGTGCTTGTTATAACTAGGCCTCAGGGAGACGCTGGTTCATTCACCTGGGAAGGAACCGGTAGTCTCTTTCCTTTTTACTACCTTTAGGGCTCCTAGGGTGTTTAGGCTTCTGGCGTATGTATTTTCCCACCTTCGGGGTCTATACATACTGACAGGAGTCAGGGCCAGTTCTAGTGGTTTCCTAGGAGGTGACCTTTCCCCTCATGGCACACTTGTTCAATCTCATTGTAAAGCGCTTCCTGAAGTCTTCACCACATCTGCAAGACTTCCTGAAAATGGCCAGGAAACTTTGCATGCACTTCAGCCACTCGTACACCGCAAAGCACACCCTCCTTGAGCTGCAGCAGCAGAACGGCGTCCCCCAACATAGGCTGATATGCGACGTTTCCACCTCCATATGTTGGACCGATCATAAGAACAGAGAAAGGCCATAAACGATTTCTTGATCATACAGGCGGACAGAGGTACTCACCTGTGTAACTTCGATGTTAGCCAGTGGCAGCTCATGCATGACACCTGCCTTTTGCTCGGGCCCTTTGAGGAGGCCACTTTATTTGTTAGTTGCCAGGACTACAGGATGAACAACGTCATTCCACTGATTTATGTCCTAGACCAGATGCTGCTAAATTTGGCTGGCCAGGGGACAGGAGACGTGGCGACTACTTCTCATGGCCACATGAGCCCTGTGGGGGCTGAACTAGAGGAGCTCACTTGGCATTTGGTAGAGGGATGACTACTGGCTCTCTACTACGTTATACCATCACTACCGGTCGAAAATGGGGGCCTTTTTTACACCCACTGAGAGGGAGGACAAACTGAACTACTATCGATACATCCTATGTAGTCAGTTGGCTGCTGCCTATGTGCGCCATTGCCAATCCTCTGGTCTGACTGGGGAGCCCTCTGCGCTCACGTTCCACTGCCGTGGCTGCTGTGGGGGGGGGGGAGCAGTAGCAGCTCCATCAGCAGCAACTTAAGTCTAGAGTCGCTGATGAGCAGTTGCTGTTTTTAAAGCTAGAAACTGCAGCTATTTGTGATAAGATAACGGAAACAGTTCAAGGTGTGCGGTTCTCAGCTACATGGCAAAAACTTTGGTAAAATTATACCATGTGGATCCACCCTTAACAGTACAGAGAGACCTCATTCTGACTCACTCTATGCCCTCTACACCCTATTATCTCAATACAACAATCTTAGTTTGAAAACGATTTTTTTGTATACAGATAAAGGTGTTCAAAATGTGCTAAAAAGTGCATTGAAGGGAATCTGTCACCAGTTTGCATAGACAAATAACTGTGGGTCGCCTAATTAACCCTTTCTAACATAGCGATTTTCCATTTTTCCTCCATGCTTTGCCAATGCCTAACCATCTGATTTTTCAATTCACATAGTGGTATGAGAGATTATTTAAAGGCTTTTTAATGGTACCATTTAATATTCCATTCAAGCTGGAAAAAAATTCCAAATGGGGTGCATTTGAGAAAAAAAATTAAGTCTGCCACAGTTTTATGGGTTTTGTTTTTACGGCATTCCCTATGTGGTAAACCTGACCTGTTACCTTCATTCTCAGTATGATTACAGCAATACCACATTTATATAGTTTTTCTTGTGTTTTAATACTTTAAAAAATAAAAACTTTGGAAAAAATTTATCTTTTCATTGCCATATTCTGACTGCCATAACTTTTTTATATTCACATTTAGGGAGCTGTGTGGGGGCAATCTGTAGTTTTCAGTCATACTTTTTTTATCACTTTTTATTCAATACTTTTTGGGAGGTGAAGCAACAAAAACTGCAAATCAGCCAATTTTATTTATTTTCCATTACAGCATTCACTGTATAGAAAAATGTATGTATATTCAAATAGTTTTGGGAAAACAGACTTTTGGAGAAGTGTCAATGCCTATGATCTTTGTTTTTAAATATTTTAAAGACTTTTGTTAAAACTTTTTAGGGTGTTATTTTTAGGGTGCTTGAATATGTGATCCTCAGATCGATTATGCCGTACATTGCACTTAATTATAATTTCCATGAATAGTTAACTTCTACTGAACTCCATAAGAACTACAACTGTAATAACACAGGTTTCTTCTGAGTGGGTGTGAATCCACTGCGCCACCGACTGGCTATACCCTGGAGGGGCGTGACTAAGTAACTACTTGGTCTTTACTAGAGCCTCTGATGGTGAAGATAGGCTTGGGCTGTTAAGGTAGTTACATGTCGTACTTTTATTCCGGCCGCCTCTCGGCATGTCCAGGGGTATACGTGCACTAGCAGCACGGATCCGACAGGCTGCTCACCTGCCAGAACAGCCTGACGGAGTTCCTTGCCGCTAGTGTGAAAGTACCCTTAAGTTTTCAATTGTACTTAATAGCAGACAAAAATATCATGTATGGGGCTCAGCCCAACAGCAATATTAGGTATATTGCATAAATGCACAACTGGACTCAATAGATAAACAAAAAGGCACAGAAAATGCCTAGTGCTCTAAATGTAAGATGATGTTCTTAAAAGAAGAGACAGAAAGGGAGGGTGACCATAAACCACAGGGATCTGTGCAAGGTCACCACCAAAATGAACACCAATGGAGGTGCCTGTTTTCAAAGAACAGAAACGGTCTGAGAAGTATTATTAATGATAATAAAAATATATATGTATATATAGAGAGCAACGTAGTGAAGTTGCTCTAGAAAAAAGAGCAAGGAGGAAAGACCCGGGTGAGCGGTCAGCGATCTGTGGATCGGGATGTAAGATCTCTACAGTGGTGACTCCTACTCACTTCACGAGGGGGGTGGACACAGGATAAAGCTCAAGACACCTGTGTCTAAACCCCCCTGGCCAGGGTCGCTTGTAGACAGTATCCAAATAACGGCAGCCACTGAGGCGTCTGGTCAAAGGGAAATTTATTGGAATAGACACTGGCCCAACGCTGTTCGGAGGTTAATAAGCCTCCTTCATCAGGGGTCTCATAAAAAAGGAATATAAAAATATATCTAATATAGCATAATATATACAAATGAATAAATCAATAAATACATAGATACATGATAATAATAATGATAAAAATAATAAAAGTATGGTAAGTTGGATATTGATACTGTCACAGATCTATCAATTATAGTACACATATATAGTATCCATTAAAAAGGTAGGAATGATATACAGCAATGAGATAGCGCTGACGATGATAATAAAATTGAATTGGATAATAGCAAAAAATGGTCCTAATAAAAACAACACAGTGTGGGTTGTATGTCTACCATATGGGTGTGCTCATTATATTGTTATTATCCATTGGATTTATTTATGAGGGTGGTTTATTGTGTTATATGATGATAGATTTAATATTTAGTTTTATTGATGATGATGGTGGGGTTCATTAAATGACTGTTTCCCACATCTATTAGGGCCCAAGGGAGGATGTAACAGCAAGCAATTAAAATAGGCAACAAACAATTGGAATAGCAGGGGGGTACACTGGAAGCAATATCTGTCAATAATGAGTAAAGGAGACCATATCTCTAGAATGGTTTGAAGAGTTTGTGAGATGGCCGTTTTAGGTGTCATACCTTAGAGGTCTCTTGCGGTCTTCTAAAGTTCTTTTGGAGAAATTCTCTCCTGTATTGAAGCCTCCCTCCGGTGTTAACTTATATCCGAAGGTGCACGTGGGAGGAAGGGAGGCGCGCAGTGGAGAGCGGGCCACCGGAAGTGCGGCAAGCGCAAGACCGGAAGTACGTCATGCGTTCCAAAGTGGAGCGCATCACCAGAGGTCTGCTGGGTATGCGTTCCACGGTGGAACGCATAGATAAGAGGGAAGAAGGAGCGGCCGGAGGCAGAAAACTAACATATAAGAAAGGTCTCAATATGATTGTTCTTAAAAGAAAACATGGAGTGTTGATTGGGAAATATGGAATCTAAGGAAAGAGAAGGGATGGAGAAAAAACAACAACCCCCCCCCCCCTTTCCTATGCTATCAACAACAGTTTATATTCCTGGGAGATTTGAAACATGATCCAATGTCGCCATGTTTTATAGAATTTGGTATCTATACCTCTCGAAGATGCTGTCAGATCCTCCATTCCTCCATTCTCATGACCTCCTGAATTTTGTTAATCCACATTGCTATTGTGGGAACAGATAGTAACATAGTAACATAGTACATAAGGCCGAAAAAAGACATCTGTCCATCCAGTTCGGCCTGTCATCCTGCTAGTTGATCCAGAGGAAAGAAGTACTCCCTGGATCAACGACCCCTCTCTAGTAGCTATAACCTGTAATATTATTACACTCCAGAAATACATCCAGGACCCTCTTGAAATCCTTTATTGTACTCACCATCACCACCTCCTCAGGCAGAGAGTTCCATAGTCTCACTGCTCTTATTGTAAAGAATCCTCTTCTATGTTTGTGTACAAACCTTCTTTCCTCCAGATGCAGAGGATGTCCCCTCGTCACAGTCACAGTCCTGGGGATAAATAGATGATGGGAGAGATCTCTGTACTGACTACTGATATATTTATACATAGTTATTAGATCTCCCCTCAGTCGTCTTTTTTCTAAAGTAAATAACCCTAATTTTGATAACCTTTCAGGGTACTGTAGTTGCCCCATTCCAGTTATTACTTTAGTTGCCCTCCTCTGAACCCTCCCCAGCTCTGCTATATCCGCCTTGTTCACAGGAGCCCAGAACTGTACACTGTACTCCATATGTGGTCTGACTAGCGATTTGTAAAGTGGTAGGACTATGTTCTCATCACGGGCGTCTATGCCCCTTTTGATGCAACCCATTATCTTATTGGCCTTGGCGGCAGCTGCCTGACACTGGTTTTTGCAGCTTAGTTTGCTGTTTATTGAAATTCCTAGATTCTTTTCCATGTCAGTGTTATAGAGTCCGCAAATATAAGAAATAAGGGTCTGGCTATGACATTACTTGATTCCCTTAGGATACGGGGGTGTATGCCATCCGATGTTTCCACATGCAAGGGGTACATACTCTTGCGGCATTGACCATATGTATCACTGACCTCCTGTATGTAGACATGGGAATCTCACTATGATGGAGCAGGTGTCTTAGGAAGAGCATAGGAAGTAAATTTAGACGTGATGTGCCACACCTCACTCCAAAAGCCGGCTAGCACGAGACACTCCTAAAAGACATGTAAAATCAACCCTCTAGTTCTCCTGCAGCGCCAACATAGTGGGGAGACTGTAGGGAAAAGAGAATGCAGCTTGGAAGGTACCCCGTACCATCAGGAGAGGACCTTAAAACCTGTTTCCTGGATGTTGCTGGCAATGTAGGTGATATGTGATAATGTGTATACGGATGTAGTAGGGTTAACACACATGCTTTATGAGACGTGTTATCTAAACTAAATGCGTGAAGCAAACACCTTCAATTGCTTTTCAATAGATAACACAATGAGTTAAGAAATTTGAGTTAAGAGTTTGTATGTTAACCCTGCTACTACCAGCTGTTTCCTGGATGTTGCTGGCAATGGAGGTCTTATGTGTTAATGTGTCTCGGGCCTCCCTCAAGGGCATGAAGCCAGTCTGGTCTAAGTGGATGAGTTGTTGCATGTGTTGGATGAGGCGGGTAGCCAGAATCTTGGAGAATAGTTTTAAATCAACATTTATAAGGGAAATGGGTCGGTAGCTTTGACATTGAGATGGGTCCTTTCCTTCCTTGGGAATGACTGTGATGTGAGCCCGGAGTGCATTGGGAGGTAAGGCACGAATTGAGGCAAAAGAGTTGAAGGCGGACAGAAATTGCGGGGACAGGATGCTGATGAAGGTTTTATAATATGTTATGGGCAGGCCATCCAGAATGGGGGTTTTTACCATCTGTAAATCCTTGATGGCTAAGGCTAGCTCAGCAGTAGATAGGTGAGATTCTAGTGAGGTGATTGCTTCTGCCGATAGGCAGCCTAAGCCCGAGGATGACAGGTATGTGTTGATAGATTAGATATAAGCTCCAGAGTTCTGGGCCGGGGTAATTTTAAGTTATACAAGGATTGATAGTATGATCTAAAAGCTTCGGTTAACTTTTGGGGCAAGTTTATACGCAGAACTATCGGAAAGAAAGGGTATATCGGAGTGTACCCTGGTCTTACGCAGTGCCCTCGCTAGGGTCCTGCCTCAGTTTATTCCCATGTTCATAGTAGTCACTGCGGCATTTAACTAAGGTTGCTTTCGCCCTAGACATGCACAAGGATCGAACCTGCTCTCTTAATTGTGCCAGTTCAGCTCCCAGGTGTCTGTCCAGTGTAGACTTGTGGAGTTGTTCCAGGTTGTGTATTCTGGAGATGAGTCCAGATAACACTGCCGTGGTGTATTATAATCTAATCTGAAATATGAGTTGTGGGGATTAAAGTAGAATGCATAGTTTCGATCTGTCGGATATAAAAGACGCCATGTATCTACTAGTTGGTGGGCATGAAGGAGTTCCCTTAGTCTGGACTGTGTGGAATGAGGTAGGTATGATTGACCTTTAGAGGAGTCAATAGCAGGATCTATGGTGAGGTTAAGGTCCCCCCTAGTACCAGGACACCATCCATGAATTCTTCCAGGGCCATCAGTGTTCTGTCTAGAAACCGGACCTGTCCTATGTTTGAGGCATATAGTGTTGCTAGAGTGGTCACGGTGCCAGCCAGCCTACCTTCCACGAAGATGTATCTACCCGCTCCATCAATGGGGACGTCGATCGGTTACCAAGAAACAGAGTTGGAAATGAGGATGGACACTCCCTTGGTCTTGGAATTTGGGGAGGTGCAGCCATATGCAAGGGGAAACCGGGCATTGATGAGAGACTAAATTCTGTCCGAACGAAAATGCGTCTCCTGTATAAATACGATATGCGCTCTTTTCTTTCACAACAGTCTGAGAAGGGAGGATCTTTTTCCTGGAATGTTCAGGCCCTGGACATTAAGAAAAACTATTAATATACATGTATCTGACATGTTTTAGGAAAAACTGAAAAAAAAGGGGGGGGGGAGGAGGGAGGTGGGGAGGAAGAGGAGAGTGGAAGGTAGGATAGGGGGGGGAAGAGGCTGGGGAGGATGAAAAGGGGAAAGAAAGCTCAAATGAGACGAGGTCTATACAGTAAACCTAGAAGTTAGATGAAACTCTATTTAACTGAATAGTCCAATCCGGCTGTAATAGCCGCAGGTTGGGCGAAAAGCACAGTACCCTAGTGGGGAAAAGTGGAACGGCTGGTTGACTAAAGAGGAGCATTAGAGGGACATCCTTGGTCCAAACTTAAAACTAGAACTATCAACTTGGGGAAACATTTGGCAGGTGGGTGAGTGTAGGGATGGAGAGGGGAGACACAACAGGAACATGGGCAAGAGGAGTCTAGTGTCACAATTGCTATTACAAGTCCCCCCCTCAAGAGTAGAGAGGATTCGAACTCAGAGAGGATCCCTGGTTGGGTAGAATGCACCGTATAGTCCTTTGGGGGGACCTTCCTAGTCCAAACGAAGAGTCCCCTTTTAAATATCTCTGTGTCTTAGCTTTAGCAGGGGAAGACTTGATGATGTGCCGCAGAGGGACGTTGCGGGCGGGTCCAGGTGGATCCATGGTGACCATTCGATGGGTGTTGGTTTAAAGGTGGACGGCTCCTCCAGGTCTGTTCACCTCTCGGGTTCAGGGCCTAAAGTAGCAATGGTAGTGTCCAGTCTGGGACTGGTACCGGTGGGATGTTAAGGAAACGGAAGGCTTTAGGAAGGTCCTCAGGAGTGTGAATAGTCATGGAGAATCCCCCTTGCTTGCGTAGGATAATGTGTAAGGGGTGGCCCCAGCGATATGAGGCCCCCGCTTCTTTCGTGGCCTCCAACAGTGGGCAAACTAGTCTACGCATATAGAGGGTCAGGAGGGAGACGTCCGGTAGTATGGTAATTGGCATGCCTTCATGGAAAATCTCTCTTTTCTCCCAAATCCCAAGGATGTCTTCTTTCACCTTGTAAAAGTGTACCCGACAGATTACATCACAAGGTTTATCTGGCCCCAGGGGCGTAGCTAACGGCTCATGGGCCCTGGTGCAAGAGTTCAGCTTAGGCCCCTTTCCCTTAGTGCTTTGTGTGTCTTCTTAAGCGGCACAAGGGTCTTTGGGCCCCCTCAGGCTCCTGGGCCCGGTAGCGACTGCTACCTCTGCACCCCCTATAGCTACGCCCATGTCTGGCCCACCACTCTGTGAACTCTGTCTAATTCGATCTGAGTTCCCAGCGGCGTGTCTAATATTTTGTTAAAGATAGTTACCATGGTGTCATACAATTAGGGTTGTTTCGGGTATCGAACTTTCGATACCCAATCGATACTTTTCTCTGGTATCGCACTCCATACCAGGAAAAGTATTTTATCGATACTGGGCTGCACTACTGCACAGCCCAGTATAGGAGAGTGTGGCTGCGCTGCTCTCAGCGTGGCCATGTTCTCCTCGGCAGCACAGGGAGAAGGAGGCAAGTGTCTCCCTCCCCCTGTGCTGCCGCTGCAACCAATAGAGGGAGAGGGGCGGAGCGGGGCGGGAGGAGGGCGGAGCTGGGGGACGGGAGCACTGGCCAGCAATGCCGAGTACAGTTTCTTATATAAATGCAGGCAGAAGACACAGCCTGCCAGCACCTGCCTGTGACCCAGCACTGCAATCAGAGGCAATTAACCCCTCAGGTGCGGCACCTGAGGGGTTAATAGCCTCTGATCGCAGCGCTCGGTCACAGGCAGGTGCTGGCAGGCTGTGCCTTCTGCCTGCATTTATATGTATTAAAACATTGGTGGGCAGTGGGCAGTGTGCCCCCCCCTTCCCCCCAGTAATAAAATCATTGGTGGCAGTGGCCACAGGGTCCCCTCAGCTCCTCCTCATTGGTGGCAGTGGCAGTGATCGGAGCCCCAGCAGTGTAATGCTGGGGCTCCGATCGGTTACCATGGTAACCAGGACGCTCCTGAAGTCCTGGCTGCCATAGTCTGCTCCCTGCTGCTGTGTGCCCAGAGCACAGGGCAGCAGGGAGAGGGTGAGATCCTATTCACCCTGATAGAGCTGTATCAGGGGGAATAGGATGAGAAGATCCCAGGTTCTAGCCCCTAAGGGGGAAAATAGTTAATAAATAAACTGTAAAAAAAAAAAAAAAAGTTAAAGTACACCAAAATATTAATTATAAATCACCCCCTTTCCTAATTTTACATATAAAATATATAAACAATAAATAAAATATTACATATCGCCACGTCTCAAAAGTCCAAACTATTAAAAAAATCCACTTTTATGCGGTGAACGCCGTAAAAGAAAAAAAAAGAAAAAGAGAAAATGCACGATTCGCCATTTTCTTTTAGTCGCCTTGTCCCCACAAAAAAGTAGGATAGGACTGTTGTATTATGAGCCGGCGGTTTCATAAAATGTGGAATGCACGCAGATTTTTTTGGCGTTTTTATTTTTTTTGCGTGGTATCGAATGGTATCGAGTATCGCAATACTTTTTTATGGTATCAATACCGAATCAAAATTTTGGTACCGAAACAACTCTACATACAATAGGTTGCCAGGGACTGATTCTGGAATATTTTGGATTTTAAGATTGTTGCGGCGTCCCCTATTTTCCATATGATCGAGATGGAGAGAAAAGTCCTTCAGTTGAGTAGTATGAGTGTCTATGGTGGCAAAAAAAGAGGACATTGCAGAAGCTGAGGTGGAGTATTGTTGTTCTAGTGAGGTAACTCTGTCATTCAGAGATTGTACGGTCTCATGGACTGCCTGCAGGGCCTGGGCCTGTTTCGCCTCTATACGGGCCACTTGTGTTTCCAGGTCTGATCTGGTGGGCAGTGCCCTCACCATTTCCCAGAGTTCTGCCAATGTGCGGTCCAGGGAAGTTGGGGGGGGGGGGGGGGCCAGTCGCCATATATATTGTCAGGTGGCGGTGTGATTGTGGCAAATATGGCTGGTGTGCCCTGGCTTAGGGATGGTGTTTCAGCCACCCCAGAAAGGAGGCTTGTACCTGTGGTGCGGTCAGATCTGCCGCCCTGGAGTCCATCTGTTGGTGTCATTGAGGCTGGAACCATTTTGTTGTCCCCATGCATGCCTAGGTGTTCTCCTCCGGACAGAGAGGTAGGAGCCGATGGTGAGGGAGGGCGAGTCTCCATATTGTGCGGGGAAGAGCCGTGGTGTGCGAGCGCCGGTCTGAAAAGTGCGGCTGAAGAGCGCAGTGATGCTGCTGGGTCCTCCATTACGGAGGCCTCTGGATGCGCTGGCTCCGGCCAATGGATTGTTCAGGAGGGGTCATCGATTTGCATAATACTTTGTTGAATGTATTGGCTCCTATGAGCCAAAGTTATTACTTTGCGAGACTTCACATAATAACTTCATAACTTCATAAATCAATTTCTACTGTAAAAAAGAACATTTCCCCGAACTCTGGTTCAGTTCCAAGGTACTACTTTGTTAACCAGAAAGTGAACAAAGTACGGTAACTTTAACCTCCTAAGGACACAGGACGTACATGTACGTCCTGTGTCCGGTCTTTAAAGATGGCGCCCGCTCCTGCTCCATGCGGGCGCCTTAGCCGCGGGTGTCCGCATGGTTCCTGTAGCAGACACCTGCGGCTGATGTCCGCAACCGGCAGCGATGCCGATCGCGGACATTTAACCCCTCAGATGCCGTGGTCAATCCACGGCATCTGAGTGCGCACAAACCAAAAGTTTTACTTTCGGTTTGCGCTCCGGCTCCCCCATGTGGCGATCGGAGGAGCCGCAGCGCTCCTGTAGCAGCCTGGGTCTCTATGAATGAAACCCAGGCTGCTCTGTAGTATTTCCTATGAAGCCTTGCCTGTAATAGGCTTCATAGGAAATATGCGATTTTTTTAATATATTCCGATGCTATTGCATTGGAATGTATGAAAATCGCAATCAGATGATTGTAAGTTATAGTTCCCTATGAGAACTATATAAAAGTGTAAAAAAAAAAAAAGTTAAAAAAATAAATAAAAAAACATAAAAGTTCAAATCACGCCCCTTTTGCTAAAATAAAAATTAAAAAACTAAAAAAATTTAAAAAAATACACATCATGGGTGTCGCAATGTGCGAAAACGCCCATAGTATAAAAATATAAAAACATATTCCCCATTTTTGGTCGCTTCATTTTCCACAAAAAATGACATAAAAGGTGATTAAAAAGTCATACACACCCCAAAATGGTATCAATAAAAAGATACGATTATGACGCATAAAATGAGCCCCCATACAGCTCTATAGATATAAATACAAAAAAGTTATAGGGGTCAAAACATGGTGAAAAAAAGTAAAACAGATTTTTTTTTCCCACTTTTGAATTTTTTTTTCACTATCAAAACGCAAGAAAACCTATACATATAGGGTATCGTCGGATTCGTACTGACCTGTAGAGTAAAATTAACTGGTCAGTTTTATCGCACATGGAACGTCGGAATTTAAAAAGCCGCAAAACTGTGGTGGAATTGCTTTTTTTTTGCAATTTCACCCTATTTGGAATTTTTTTCCCGCTTCCCACTACATCATATGCAATATTAAATGGTGGCGTTGGAAAGTACAACTTGTCCCGCAAAAAAACAGCCCTCATATTACTATGTGAACCGAAAAATAAAAAAGCTATGGCTATGGGAAGGCAGGGAGCGCAAAACGAAAACTCAAAAAGTAAAAAGCCTCCGGTCCTTAAAGGGTTAAAACTGAATTGGTCCTTAAAAAAGTGGATAGTGGAAATTTTCTTACAAATTAGAAAGATTACTTCTAAAGTTCTAAGCTTTCTAATGGCCTAAAAAAAATGGCATTTACAAAATTGTGCATGAAAATAAAATAGACATAGGGTGAATGGTAATAAATAACTATTTTATGAGGTATCCCTATCCGTCTTACTATGCCTCATTCACACGACAATTACTATGTTACCTTAATCCGGTGAAGGCACCAATCCTGATTTTGGCTCACAATCACTGGTGGAAATCACTGACCAAAACACTGACATGTGAATGAGGCTTTATAAGGGCTCTTTCACACTTGCGTTTTTGCTTTTGGTCCTAGAGTTCCGTCCTCGGGTCTCTAGGATGGAAAGAAACTAATCAGGATAATCCTAATGCATTCTGAATGGACAGAAATCCATGCATGCTGCGGATTTGTCTCCGTCCAAAAATCCGGAAGACATGCCATAACGCCGGATCCGGAATTAATGCCAATTGAAGTGCATTAATCTGGATCCGGCATTAAGCTAAACATAGTTTTGGCGCATCGCCGGATCCGACGTTTAGTTCTGCGCATTCGCAGCAGCAGTTTCGATCGGGGCCCCAGTGTAAGCTACTGAAGTCCTGGCTGCCATGATAAGTACTCCGCAGCAGTGTACTTACCTGCGCTCATTGATCTATGTGCCTTGGGGACCTGTGACGTAATGAAGGAGCGCCAGGCGGCCGCAGCGCAGGTAAGTACACTGCTGCGGAGTACTTACCATGGCAGCCAGGACTTCAGTAGCGTCCTGGATGCCATGGTAACCTGAAAGCCTTTCGAAGACTGATCAGGATCCTGATCAGTCTTCAAATGCTTTCAGGCGACTTGCGTTCTGACGGATCCGGCGGGACGGAAGTGCCCGCTGGATCCTCAGAACGCAAGTGTGAAAGAGCCCTAAGCAATATATAATAATAATTTTCAAATTTAGAAAATAGCTAATTTTTCTACATTTTCTGAAATTCAGGATTTTGTTTTAAATAAATAATGGTAAAACATATCGACTCAACTGTGTCACGAGAAAACAATCTCAGAATGGCTTTGATAAGTAAAAGCATTCCAAAGTTATTGCCAAATAAAGTGACACGTCAGATTTGCAAATATAGGCTGTCAGGAAGGTGAAAAATGGTTGTGTCCTGAAGAGGTTAACCAGAAAATGAACAGTCAATCTACTAGCAATGGGATCATTGACATTCAAGGCTCTTTGATGTGGAGGAGTGCACCTAGCCTTTACATACAGTGCTACAGAACATACAGGGTATACCTCCAGTGATGTCTTATCTGATGTAGATGTCCTCTTTCCTCATCTTCTCCTTGCAGACCAGACCACCATGATGATTTCTTTTAGCCATCTCTTGTCTCTGCAAAGTTTGACAAACATCTTAGTTTCCTACTTTTTCATCCTGCCATCCCCAATACTGTGCCTACTGTGCTCCTTAATACTATATTGCAGAAACAGTCCCCCTTAAAATACTAGTACCACACAGATAGTTCCCCTTCAGTAATTATTAACACAAAGATAACTATGCCCAGCAAATAGTGTCCCGAAAATGTATGCCGTAAACCTAGTGTCCTCCAAAAATAATTGTGCTAAGCTGATACTGTGCCAGAGTGCCTCCCAATGTAACAGTCCTCCCAAAAGTCCCACCAATAGTAATAATTCTCTGCCAGAGTGCACTATGTGGTAACAGTACACCCAATAGTAATAATAGTAATAATGTCCCTCATTTTGCCCCCAGTAGTAATAATTCCCCCTATAATGCGTGCCTGTACAAAAATACCCCCTTATAATCTGTGCCAGTACAAAAAAATCACCCCTTATAATGTTTCCCACTAAAACCATTCCCCCATGCAATGTGTGCCAGTACAAAAATGTTCCCTGATAACGTGTGCCAGAGTACAAAAAAAACTTTTAGTGTTCCCAGTAGAATGGATGTCCCCATAGTGCCCAGTCCAAAAATGCTTTTTACAGCCGAAATGTCCCCATAGTGCTTTCTCCTGTTACAAAATAATAATCCCTTACCCCATTGTTGCCCAACAGCATGCTGCCAAATAAAACTAATAAACTAAAATACTTACCTACAATCTGCTGTCAGGGATACAGTGCAAGACACAGAACTCTTCTAGTCTGTGTCTTGAGCTCTATGCAGCCTGTCTCAGGCAGTGCGATAATGATGACATCGGCCTCTGATCGGCTTTAGTCCTAGTTCCTGTAGCCTATGAGGGGAAACGGTGGGCCAGAGAGACATCACTCCCTTCCCCTTCGCAGCATTCAATTATATTGCTGTCATGAGTAGAGTGATGGAGTTGAATATGTAGAGATAAGTGTTTCCACAATGGAAGCGCTCATTGCCCATGGTCCTTCTGCTAACCCCCCCCCCCCCTTGACTCTACCTGGTGCTGCCTGAGGCAATTGCCTCACCTAGCCTCATTGGCGGTGCACCCTTGTTGACGTGCCTGGGGATCGAAGGCTAGTCTTTCTCCTCTGATCACACATCTGTAGCACATATTTGCTGAAAAACTTAATGCTGGCTGTGATAGAAAGATGTCAAAACACAAAGTGCATCACAGCTTCCTATGTATGGCAGAGCTTGTTATGTATGGTCCTACATATCTGCAAACTGCCCATTCTGTCCACAGCCTCTACTCTCCTGGGATGATTTTGGGATGTGTCTATGGGAATTTGTGCCCATTATGCCAAAAGAGCATTTATGAGGTCAAGCACTGCTGCTGGACAGGAATGGCATTCCAATTCATCCTGAAGATGTTTGATGGGGTTGAGATCAGAACTCTACACTTGAGTTTCTCCACCCCTTCAGCTTGTCAAAACTTGTCTTTATGGACCTTGCTTTGTGCACAATCATCCTGGGACAGGGAAAGGCTTTCCTGTTAATGTAATTTGAACATTATCTATTGTAAAAATGTTTGCGTATACTGTAGCATTACCACTATCCTTTACTCAAAATTAGGGGGTTAGCGTAATCCTGAAATACAGCCCATACTATTATCCCTCCTCCAGCGGTGCACCATTCATTCATGTAAATAGTGTTCCTCTGGCCCCCATCAAACATAGATTCTTCTTTCAGACTGCCAGCTAGTGAAACATGATTCATCGCTCCAGAGCCCAGGGACAGTGTGCTTTACCGCACTCCAGCCAAAGCTTTGCATTGCGCATCGTGATCTTAGGCTTGTATGCAAATGCTCAACCATGGAAACCCATATTGATGAATCTTGAGCTGTTGTTAATCACAGGCATTTACAGTTCACAAAAACAGTATGTTGTTGCAGACCAGAAATTTGCATCCTATGAGAGTGCCATCTTTAAAGTCACCGAAGTGTTCATTATGACCATACTACTACCAATGTTGTCTATGGAGATTGGCAGTTTAATAGATTTTATGTGCCTGTTTGCAATGGGTATGGGTGAAAAACCTGATGTAAATAATTAGGAAGGGTGTCCACATATTTTTGCTAACTAAAGGATTATTGCCATCTGGGGCCTTTTTGTCTGCCCAGCAGAAAGAGTAGGCTGCTGATCACCGAATAGGACCGCCTACATGACTCCTAAGCATAGAACGAGCAGAGAATTACATTTTATATTATCTTTTCCTATAAAACGATATGTTTACCTGTTCAGTTCTAATGCTGGATGACATGCTGTCTACAGATTGTACTTCATTTTCAACATGACAGATTTATGTAAATAAAAAATGTAATCTCAGTGTGGTCAAATCAATGTTTTTCACAAGAATTAGGCTACATTCACACGACAATAAAAAAACGGCCTTGAAAAACTGAGACAGGCTACTTTCACACTAGCGTTTCTCTTTTCCGGTATTGAGATCCATCATAGGATCTCAATACCGGAGAAAAATGCTTCGGTTTTGTCCCCATTCATTGTCAATGGGGACAAAACATAACTGAACAGAATGGAGTGCTCCCAAATGCATTCCGTTCCGTTAGGCTGTGTTCCCATACTGGAGAGCAAACCTCAGCAAGCTGCAGTTTTCTATCTGTCATGGGATGCAGGGCAAAACGGATCCAACGTGACCCACAATGCAAGTCAATGGGGACACAATCTGACAAAAGAAAACGGATCCGTTCCCCCATAGACTTTCAATGGTGTTCATGACGGATCCGTCTTGGCAATGTTAAACATAATACAACTGGATCCGTTTATAACGGATGCAGATGGTTGTATTATCAGTAACGGAAGAGTTTTTGCTGATCCCTGTGGGACATTTTCTCTGACACAGTCTGGCACAATAGAAAATGGATCCGTCTTCCATTGACTTTCAATAAGGTTCATGATGGATCCGTCTTGGCTATGTTACAGATAAGGCCTCATGCACACGACCGTTGTTTGATTCTGTGTCCGTTGCTCCGTTTTTCGTGATTTTCTGCGGACCCATTGGTTTTCAATGGGTCCGTGGAAAACTCGGCAAATGCACCGTTTGTCCTCCGAGTCCGTGGTCCGTGATTCCAGTCCGTCAAAAAAATATAACCTGTCCTATTCTTGTCCGTGAAAAACGGTTCAGGGACCCATTCAAGCCAATGGGACCGTGAAAAAATGCGGATGGCCATCCGTGTGTCATCCGCGTTCCGCGTCCGTTTTTTTCACGGATACCTTGGCAGGCACTTGGCAAAAATTGTCAGCCTGTCTTTTGGTAAAATCTTTTGAGTCATGTCCACAAAAAAAAACGGAAGACACACGGAAACACAACGGAAGGCAAAAATGGACACGGATCACTGAACAACGGAACCCCTTTTTGCGGACAGCATCAAAAAACGGTCGTGTGCATGAGGCCTAATACAAACGTTCATGACGGATGCATGCAGTTGTATTATTGTAACGGATCCGTTTTTGCAGATCCATGACGGATCCGCCCAAAACACAAGTGTCAAAGTAGCATTAGAAGTTTAGAAGCAAATTTTAAAATTTTAATTTTTTTTCCAAAACCCTTTTTTTTAAGGACCAGTTATGGAGTCACTTTGTGGGGCTTACATAGCAGAAACCACCCATAAATAACCCCATTTTAGAAACTACGCCCATCCATTTAAATCCAATTTTCCTGTAACACGGTAAGGGTTAACAGCCAAAAAAAACTCAATATTTATTACTGTGATTCTGCAGTTTACAGAAACACTCCATATGTGGTTGTAACCAGCTGTATGGGCACATGGCAGGGTGCAGAAGGAAAGGAGCACCATATTGTTAACGGAAGGCAGATTTTGCTGGAATGGTTTTCAGGTGCCATGTCGTCACATTTGAAGAGACACTAAGGTCCCCGAGAAAGGAAACCCAAAAAAGTGACCCCATTTTAGTAACTACACCGCTCTACAGAGTAGTGAAGTGAATGCTTTGACCCAACAAGCATCATAGAATTTAGAAACACATGGCTGTGAAAATTAACTTTTATTTCCAATATAATGTTGCTTTAGCCCCAATTTTTTATTTTCACAAAAGGTAACAGGAGAAAATGCACCACACAATTTGTTATGCATTTTTTCCTGAATACGGCAACACCATATATGTGATAGTAAACTGCTGTTTGTGGGCACGGCAGTATTCAGAAGGGAAGGAGTGGCATCAGGATTTTCTAACATGTAATTTGCTGAAATTTATTTTAGGGCCCATAACATTTTTATTTTTCACCAATGTAGCTTGTTTTTTGCAGGACGGGCTGTAGTTTTTATTGGTATTGGGGGCATATCTCTTTTTGATCACTTTTTATACAATTTTTTGTGGAGGTGAAGTGGGCAAAAATGTCAATTCTGTCAGTGTTTTTTTTATTTTTATGGGGTTCCTCTTGCGGTATATATTATATAATTATTTTATTCTATGGATTGATCTGATTATGACGATACCACATTTGTATAGTTTTCAACATAATATCCCATTTGTGTTCAAAATAAATAATATTTTGCATTGCCATATACTAAAGTCCATAACATTTTTATTTTTTCACCAATGTAGCTGTGTGGGGGCTTGTTTTTTGCAGGAGGGGCTGTCGTTTTTATTGGTATCATTTATGGGTACATACTGTATGTCTTTTTGATCACTTTTTATACCATTTTTTTGTGGAGGTGAAGTGGGCAAAAATGGCAATTCTGTCAGTGTTTTTTTATTTTTATAGGGTTCCTCTTGTGGTAAATATTATATGATTACTTTATTCTGTCGGTTGATACGGTTATGGCAATATCAAATTTATATTGTTTTTTTTTTATGTTTTACTACTCTTTTAGCATGAAATCACTTTTGTGTTAAAAATAATTTATATTTTGCATCACTATATACTATAGTCCATAGTACGACATCTATGGGGTTAAACCGCTGAGATCATTGCAGGCACCGATTCTGGCCGTAGCAGCAGAGTGTCAGCTGTAAGTTACAGCTGACACTCTCTGCTGATGACAGCGGCTCCTTTCCTGAGCCGCTGCCACCACTGGCCGAAATGAGAAGAACGGCCCAGGGGGCAATAAGGGGGCAATGTTGGCATGTAGGGGGGGGACAGTAAAAAGAAAAGAGGCATCAGGGGCACAGTGGAGGTGCCCCTGATGCCAGCGTGGAGATCACAGCCTGAAAACGGCCTTTTCACACTAAAGCGTTCTGATTGGTTAGTCTGTAGAGACTAACCAATTGGAGCGCTTGCCGGCAAAGGACCACTCTGAAACTCCAGTGTCTCTGCTCTCTGGGAGACCGGAGACTCCAGGGCTGTGACACTTTATAGTGTCACAGCCCCAGTAAGCAGTTTGGATGTTACTTGCGATTTGGACGTACAGTTACATCCAAATGTGTGAAGGGGTTGAAAATTGATGATTTTTATTGGCTTTTTAAAATAAAATCCAAACCTCTGCAGTATACATAATGTCTCCCATAGTGACCCTCAGCAGTAATAATGTTCCCCATAGTGGCCCACAATGTACCCCATAGCCCACCCCCCCAAAAATAAAAAAAATTACCTCAGCCACTTGCATGCGTACATGTGCAGAGGCAGTCTCTCCTGTCTTGATGCTTAAGAACCTGTGCTCAAGCGTGATGATCGCTCAGAGGGTATGGTGATGTCAGGCTTGAACGCAGGTCCTTTGACATCAAAAGAGGAGGTGAGTACATGTTTTTAAACCCTAAGAGGCCATTTCTCACTAGCTTACCTATTTTTACCAGTGGGTAGACCGTCTAATGGCCATTGAAAATGACGGTCCCATAGATTTCAATGGCCGGAAAAACATTTTTTGATGGCTGATATTCGTAGGCTGTTAAAAAAAACCCGGCCATGTAAATAGCCTCATTGACTTCAATGTGGTCTAAAAACGGTTGTGTGAATGTAGCCTTATGATTTTATAATGTTCTATGTTATGATAGGAACAGTGGCATAACAATTGTAGTCTCAAGAGGTGCAGTGTAGGGGAAGGAGGCCTGTGCTACATTGAGCTGAATCTGGTCCCTAAGGATGCAGATCTAGATAAAACGTGAAAGGTATCATCATATTTAGCTGAGCTAGCCTAATAAGACATTGTACCAGACTCCCTGTGATGTCATTAACTATGATTAAAACGAAGCAGAAATAAGAAACCTGTAAGGGGGGGGGGGGGGGGCAAAAGTTGTTACAGAAGCAACTATAGGAGAACCACCTGCGGAAGTCTCGAAAATCTCTAATGGAGAGTTCCATGGTGGAGAGCCGGATAATCATAATACCCGATAAACTCAATGAAAGCAAGGTGGAAATTCTGCCTCAAATTCTGAACAAAGATTAGGTATATAATCTGCCATGTCCCTTTGAGAAAAAATAAACAAAGACTATATTGAAATTGTAGTTGAACCTGTGCCCTGTTTTATTTTGCACACTCACCATGTTGACATTAGTAGGGTTTGTACTTTACTTCCTTCATTTCCTCTGTGTAAAGTGTGTCTAAAAGGTGTGTCAGACAGATGGCATAGAGAAGTTGGCATTCTAGTTCTTTGTGGACCAGAGCAGATGAGTACTTGGGGCAGTCACACATAATCAACACCCTAGACAAGTTCTGTTCTCTGAAATTTGGGAAGTTGAAACATTTGTTGCATGTGCATATGCTTTTTTTTTCTTGCAGACCACTTGAGTTGATTGGGTCCATGGTCCACATTTTTAAAGACATATTCTTTAAAAATGCATGCAGAAAGTAACATAGTAACATAGTAACATAGTATATAAGACCGAAAAAAGACATTTGTCCATCCAGTTCGGCCTGTTTCCTACAAGTTGATCCAGAGGAAGGCAAAAAACCCCTGTGAGGCAGAAGCCAATTTTCCTCACTTAAGGGGAAAAAAAAAAATTCCTTCCCGACTCCAATCAGGCAATCAGAATAACTCCCTGGATCAACGACCCCTCTCTAGTAGCTATAGCCTGTAATATTATTACACTCCAGAAATAAATCCAGTCCCCTCTTGAATTCCTTTATTGTACTCACCATCACCACCTCCTCAGGCAGAGAGTTCCATAGTCTCACTGCTCTTACAGTGAAGAATCCTTTTCTATGTTTGTGTACAAACCTTCTTTCCTCCAGACGCAGAGGATGTCCCCTTGTCACAGTCACAGTCCTGGGGATAAATAGATGATGGGACAGATCTCTGTACTGACCCCTGATATATTTATACATAGTTATTAGATCTCCCTCAGTCGTCTTTTTTCTAAAGTGAATAACCCTAATTTTGATAACCTTTCAGGGTACTGTAGATCCCTCATTCCAGTTATTACTTTAGTTGCCCTCCTCTGAACCCTCTCCAGCTCTGCTATGTCTGCCTTGTTCACAGGAGCCCAGAACTGTACACTGTACTCCATATGTGGTCTGACTAGTGATGTGTAAAGTGGTAGGACTATGTTCTCATCACGGGCATCTATGCCCCTTTTGATGCAACCCATTATCTTATTGGCCTTGGCAGTAGCTGCCTGACACTGGTTTTTGCAGCTTAATTTGCTGTTTATTAAAATTCCTAGATCCTTTTCCATGTCAGTGTTACCGAGTGTTTTACCATTTAATATGTACGGGTGACTTGCATTATTTCTTCCCATGTGCATAACTTTACATTTGTCAGTGTTAAACCTCATCTGCCATTTTTCTGCCCAAGCCTCCAATCTATCCAGATCCCTCTGTAGCAGAAAACTGTCCTCTTCAGTGTTAATTACTTTACACAGTTTAGTGTCATCTGCAAAAATAGATATTTTACTGTGCAGGCCTTCTACAAGATCATTAATAAATATATTGAAAAGAATAGGGCCCAATACTGACCCCTGAGGTACCCCACTAGTGACCGTGACCCAATCTGAGTGTGTACCGTTAATAACCACCCTCTGTTTTCTGTCACTCAGCCAGTTACTTACCCACATACAGACATTTTCTCCCAGTCTGAGCATCCTCATTTTATATACTAACCTTTTATGCGGTACAGTGTCAAATGCTTTGGAGAAGTCCAGATATACGACATCCATTGATTCGCCGCTGTCAAGTCTAGAACTTACCTCCTCATAGAAGCTGATTAAATTAGTTTGACATGACCGATCCCTCATGAAGCCATGCTGATATGGCGTTATTTGCTTATTTTCATTGAGATACTCCAAAATAGCATTTCTTAGAAACCGTTCAAACAGTTTACCAACAATAGATGTTAAACTTACCGGCCTATAATTTCCAGGCTCTGTTTTTGGACCCTTTTTGAATATTGGCACCACATTTGCTATGCGCCAATCCTGTGGAACACTCCCAGTATAGAGTCCGTAAATATCAGAAATAAGGGTCTGGCTATGACATCACTTAATTCCCTTAGGATACGGGGGTGTATGCCATCCGGTCCAGGCGATTTGTCTATTTTAATCTTTTTAAGTCGCTGTTGTGCTTCTTCCTGGGTCAGACAGGGCACTTTTAATGGGGAATTTACTTTTACATTCTGCATTTCATCTGACAGTTTATTTTCCTCAGTGAATATAGTGGAGAAAAAAATATTTAATAGTTTTGCTTTATCCTCGTCGCTCTCTGCAACACCCCCCTCATTGCTATGTAGAGGGCAGACTCCTTCAGATTTATATTTTTTACTATTTATATAATTGAAGAACATTTTAGGGTTTGTTTTACTCTCTTTGGCAATTAATCTCTCGGTCTCTAGTTTGGCAAATTTTATTAGTTTTTTACATATTCTATTTTTTTCCTTATAGTTTATCAGTGCTTCCTGACTGCCCTCCTGTTTTAGCGATTTATATGCTTTCTTTTTGTCATTTATTGCCTTCTTTACGGTTCCATTTATCCACATTGGTCTCTTATTGTTCCTTAGCCTTTTATTCCTATAAGGTATGTACCTCTCACAATTAGATGTTACAATGCTTTTAAAAATCTCCCATTTTATGGTTGTATTTTTATTTTTGAGGACTTTGTCCCAGTTAGTTAGGCCTATGGCCTCGCTTAGTTGGCTAAATTTTGTACATGGATGAACTGTGCTTTCCACATGCGTATGTCTATTCCACAAACATATAGATCATGTCCTATACATGGCCACAAAATGCGGACAACTGACCCATTAGAGTAACTAGATCTGCAAATAATGCACATGCAACAGAGACGAAAAATACATACATTGAGTGGGACTTATATTGGGTATTACTGCAGCCATTTACTTCCTCCCTTCTGAAAGTGGGACTTATATTGGGCATTACTGCAGCTATTTACTTCCTCCCTTCTGAAAGATAAGAGAATATGTGAGAGGGTTAAGGCAGATTTACACTGCACAGTTTTCAGGCTGATTATTGGGAACCAATATTTCTACGAATGCTTGTTCCTGATAATAGGCCCAAGTAAATGTGCTGCCAATAGCCCGATGAACATCAAAATGCTTATCTGGTCAAATGATCTTTCATGCAGCACATTAAATCATAATTTTTAAGCCTAAGTTTGTGCTATGTACACAGTAATCTGCTCCCCGGAAACAATAAATCTGTATGAGGACAAGCAATGGCAGTAGCGTGTAAATGCAGCTCTTTACTTCCATTGAGAAGCAGGCAATTATCGGGAAGGGGCTGTCCTGCCTGCTCAGTTGGGCAATGTAAATGTGCCTTTAGCTAGATAATGGTATAGAGATGATGTAGAAAATAACTTGATTATATATAGGTCCCCTGACTAATACTAACAAGGAGATGTTAACCGAGAATCAGGGAAAGGCAGAGATAATAACTGTTTTTTTTAAGCTCTGTATATAAGTGGGTATAAAAATTCTACAGACCCCTGTTAAAATGTCAGGTTTCTGTGCTGTAAAAAAATGAGACAAAGATAAATAATTTCAGAAGATTTTCCGCCTTTAATGTGACCTATAAACTGAACCACTCAATTGAAAAACAAACTGAAATCTTTTAGGTGGAGGGAAGAAAACTAAAAAAACTAAAATAATGTGGTTGCATAAGTGTGCACACCCTCTTATAACTGGGGATGTAGCTGTGTTCAGAATTAAGCAATCACATTCAAAATCCTGTTAAATAGGAGTCAGCATACACCATCATTTACAGTGCCTCTGATTAACCCCAAATAAAGTTCAGCTGCTCTAGTTGGTCTTTCCTGAAATTTTCTTAGTCGCATCCCACAGAAAAAGCCATGGTCCACAGTGAGCTTCCAAAGCATCAGAGGGATCTGATTGTTAAAAGGTATCAGTCAGGAGAAGGGAACAAAAGAATTTCCAAGGCATTAGATATACCATGGAACACAGTGAAGACAGTCATCATCAAGTGGAGAAAATATGACACAACAGTGACATTACCAAGAACTGGACGTCCCTCCAAAATTGATGAAAAGACGAGAAGAAAATTGGTCTGGGAGGCGACCAAGAGGCCTACAGCAACATTAACGGAGCTGCAGGAATATCTGGCAAGTACTGGGTGTGTGGTACATGTGACAACAATCTGGGCTATGGGTAGAGTGGCAAGACGAAAGCCTTTTCTTACGAAGAAAAATGTCCAAGCCTACATTTTGCAAAAACACATCTGAAGTCTCCCAAAAGCATGTGGGAAAAGGTGTTATGATCTGATGAAACCAAAACAAAGTTGAACTTTTTGTCCATAATTCCAAAAGATATGTTTGGCGCAAAAACAACACTTCACAAAAGAACCCCACCCCCACAGTGAAGCATGGTGGTGGCAGCATCATGCTTTGGGGCTGTTTTTCTTCAGATGGAACTGGGGCCTTAGTTAAGATAGAGGCAATTATGAACAGTTCCAAATACCAGTCAATATTGGCACAAAACCTTCAGGCTTCTGCTAGAAAGCTGAACATGAAGAGGAACTTCATCTTTCAGCATGACAACGACCCAAAGCATACATCCAAATCACCAAAGGAATGGCTTCACCAGAAGAAGAACGTACTTTTATAATATGTAAATTAGCCTCTAGGAGCAGGGCGTTGCCTGCTCTAGAAGCTCAGTGCAGCCTGCTGGCACGCCTTCTTTGAGTGACAGTGCCGGGCAGCGATCCTCCGGCACTGTCTCCTTCTGAAATCCCGCGCCTGCGCCGCCGCTCTGTATTCGGCGCAGGCGCGTTGAGCAGAGGACGCTGGTGCCTGCTGTCCTCTGCTCACCGCGCCTGCGCCGAATACAGAGCGCCGTGCAGGCGCTGGATTTCACAAGGAGACAGTGCCGGAGGATCGCTGCCCGGCACTGTCACTCAAAGTAAGAAGGGGCGTGCCAGCAGGTTGCCGCACGGAGCTTCTAGGAGCAGGGCAACGCCCCCCCTGCTCCTAGAGGCTAATTTACATATTATAAAAGTACGTTTTTTAGCCCGAATATAAATCGGATTTTTGTAAAAAAGACATAATCAAGCTGCTCTGACATTAGCACATAGCTAATGTCAGACAGCTTATAATGTCAAAACGTGATGAGAGAAACCCTTTAAGGATCAATTCAGGTCTGAAGTCACTTTGTGAGGCTTACATAGTGAAACCCACCCCATAAATGACCCTTGTTGCAGAAACTACACCCCTCAAGTTACTCAAAACTGACTTTACAAACTTGGTTAACTTTTTAGGTGTTCCACAAGAATTAAAGGAAAATGGAGATGAAATTTCTAAATTTCACTTTTTTGGCAGATTTTCCATTTGAATCCATTTTTTTCTTTAACACATTGAGGGTTAACAGCCAAACAAAACTCAATATTTATTACTCTGATTCTGCGATTTACAGAAACACCCTATATGTGGTGGTAACCCGCTGTATGGGCGCATGGCAGGGCGCAGAAGAAAAGGAGCGCCGTATGGTTTTTGGAAGGCAGATTTTGCTGGACTGGTTTTTAAATGCCGTGTCCCGTTTGAATCCCCCCAGATGCACCTTACAGTAGAAACTACCAAAAAGTGACCCCATTTGGGAAACTAGGGGAGGATCAGTGGTTTTAGAGATGGATCCATCTTGGTCATCTTAGAGATAATACAATCGGATCTGTTCAGAACATATTCGGTTGTGAATGAGGGTCCTGGAGCCATCCGAGTCACCATCGCAAGCTCCGTTGCCTGCCTCACCTGTCATCCTTGGTGCATCTATAATCTTGCGCATGTGGTGTACGCCCAGTTTGCCTTCCCCTCTCCTAACCGGCCGCGCTCCGGTGACGAGTCCAGACGAGTTATTACTGTGCCACTTGCGTTGCTCTACCGCTCTGTTCATTAATGCTGACAGTGGAGCTGGTCGGCCTTTCAGGGAGCAAGGACACTGGGCTAATCAGTGTCGACACCGCCTCATGAGCTACATAAAGTGGGGGTGTTTAAAAAGGCAACTGCTGGCCACAGTTGCCTGTGATTTGGTCTTCTTGTCTCACACGCTTCGTTTGTGTTTTACATGGATTCCTAAACTTCTGCCTGCTAGGCCCCATGAGCTACATAAAGTGGGGGTGTTTAAAGAGGCAACTGCTGGCCACAGTTGCCTGTGATTTGGTCTTCTTGTCTCACACGCTTCGTTTGTGTTTTACATGGATTCCTAAACTTCTGCCTGCTAGGCCCCTTTCACATGGCCCCATAGACGTGAATGGGGATTCAGTGAAAAACGCATTGCATCTGCAATTGCTTCCGGATTCAATGCGTTTTTCACTGATGGTTGCTCGTAGATGTTGTTTGTAAACCTTCAGTTTTTTATCACGCACATGAAAAACGCATAAAAACGCATTGCACCCGCGCGGAAAAAACTGAACGCAATAGCAGACAAAACTGACTGAATTTGTTTGTAAAATGGCGGGAGTTTCACTGAACACATCCGGACCTAATCCATCACGCTCGTGTGAAAGGAGCCTTAGGCCTCATTCAGACAGACGTAAGGGCTCTGTCCCCATACTGACGACTTCAAATAGTCCCTAATGCACAGGCATTAGCCATGTGCACTTCGTGGTGCGGATACGGACCAATTAACTTGAATGGGTCAGCGATCCGCAAAATATGGCAAAAGATTGGACATGTGCTATCTTTTGCAGTGCGGAGATACGGACCTCAAAGCCCATGGAAATGCTTCTGATCCGCAAAAGATAGGATATGTCCTACTTCAGCCATATCTTGCAGATCACGTTCCCCTTCAAGTCAATGGGCAAGCACCTGCACCACGGAGTGCACATGGGTGGTGTCCGTATATGTAGACCCGCTGGTCGTGTGAATCGAGCCTTAGTGCTTTCACCTCTGACTGCTGATTCTACATCCTGGTTTTGAGCTGCTTGGTATATTACTCTGCATTTGTTTTTTCCTTGGTTCTAACTGTATTCTCTGGTTTTGACTCAGCCTGTCTAACTTCCCCTGTTGTCTCCCATAAGTAGGTCATGCGCACTTGGTCAGGGACTGCTGCCCAGTTGGGGGGCCGCTGTGTAAGGCAGACCATCCAAGCAGGTAGGTGTGCCGTTTCCATTTTTTGCCTCAGGCAGCACGAAAGCTATGTGCTTCCCTGGCCACACAGCACTGAGGGAAGGGGGCCCAAGCAGAACTCTTGCACCAGGGCCTTTAGCTATGCCCCTGTCAAAGCCTCTGAGAAAATCTGGTAATATACTGCAAAAATTGGTACACAAAGGTAAGTACAGTATATCAATTTGTTACATATTCTGCAGAAACAAAACTGGAAAACCAAAGACACAACAAATAGTTGCCCTCTGTGGCTCTTTGCTATAATGAACGCACAGAATGTGGTGACTAAAGGTGCATTTACACTGCTCTGACGAGCAGACAGTCATTGGGAAGAGGGCGTTCAGGCGCATTTACACCACCCGGGCAGTGATCTGCTGCCCACAAACAACGAATCCGAATATAGACGGACAATAGCAGTGGCCATCGCTCATCCCCATACAGTGGAGGTGATCGCTTCCACTGACGAGCAGGCAATTGTCGCTGTGCACATGGCACAATCTATGTCACTTTTCCACCGGCAGATTACTGGGGATGGGTGTTCATAGTACATTTGTTCCTGCAGTATCCATGAGGCCAGCTGAGGTCTATCCTCACGCAGCACCATTCCCTACCTGCAGAGGGCAGCAGCTTGACAGTCCACCTATGGCACTCCTCCACTGCACCCGTGGTTTCAGGCTGAAGCAACCCCTGCCCACCCAGAAGTTATGCGTGTGAAAAATAGCTCACCTTCATGTCAGCATTGAGGTTTCATTATACATATGTTTGTGCTGTAAGTACTAAACTCCCGCGCGATTAATATGCATTTATTACATCGTAATAACCCCCCCCCGTAAAAAAGCAATCCGAGAGCATAGTATGAACACTGCCTCCTGTTTTTTGCGCTAATGCCTGCAAAACTACATGTCCCAGAGTGCTGTGTGGTAGCAGGAGAGGGCGGGGACTCCAGAAGGCGTGTGGTCCAAGTACGTGGAAGGGCGGAGCCAGGAAAGCTAAGCGGGGAATGGTAGGGGCGTGGTCTGACGTTGAGGCGCACTGTTCCCTGTGATGACGTTGTTGATGTGGATGACGTCAGCGAACTTGAGGCTTTTCGGGGAATGCGCGTCCACATGTCCGCGTTCGCGACGCTTCCATCGGGCCTGGGGAAGGGGGGGTGTCGCTGCGCCGCCATTACTGTATAGAGCAGGAGCTGCACGGAGGGATCGGCGGCTGGAGAGGGAAGGAGAGCGGCGGGTCCCGAGATAAGAGAGCAGCAGCAGCAAGGAGATGTGGCCGCTAGACAGGTGAGGATAAAGCGGGCTCAGAGCTGGCGGGGATCCGGAGGGAGGCAGGCCGGGGCTGTCAGGACCTTGCCGGTGGCGGACATCACCGATAGGAGGGTCGTAATGTGCTGACTGTGAGATCGGCCCGCTAATGGCTCCCAGGAAGTTAGAGGAGCCCGATCACATTTTTGTATGGGGGGTGGGGGTGTTCCCCTCTGTAACCTGCGTATTATCGGGGAGCTGTGGCCGCCGTAATCCGTAATCCTCCACCTCATCTGATCACCTGTAAGGGCAGCAGCCTAGGGGCCGTCATCTCCCTGGGGCAGAGGGTTGGAGATGGAGGACATGGGCTGAGGTGACCCTGCTCCACATCCCAGCCCTCCTCAAGCACCCTTAGGAGAGAGCGGCAGATGTGTAGGACCAGGGCAACCCTCACAGGTGACTGGAAATGTGTGGAGTTTACTGGTAGTGAGATGCACAGATTGCTGGAGTCTTCTGCGCCTGGCACCGGCCATCCCTCCATTGCCCGCTCTCTGACTTTGGAATATGTGTACCGCTCTCCGCCATTTGTGCCCGGCACCTTGGAGGGCATCCTTTTTGGGGCTGAGGCTACGGAAAGCCTTGCTCTAATCCCCTCTGCTGCCAGATGGCTTTACATTGTGCAGCCAGTCATTGTAGGGATGTCTGACAGTGAAGGAATTAAGCCCAGTCCGGGGTCTGGGGGTCAGTAACTATTTCACGGCCTGCGCCTAGTCCAGCTCAACCGCCCGACATTTTATTGCAGGTTTTTTCTGTTAGTTTTTGCTTTGTCCTTCGGTTTACTACGTGAAATGACTTTGGGATCTACATTGTGAGTACGGATTTACATCCACAAGCATCAGCGGTGGAGTTGCAGGAAGTCAGACCTTGTTGGGGCCCAGCTTGCCTTTATTTCAGGGTGGGGGGTCCACTGTCTGATATTCATAGAGAAGTCAGTGTGATGAGTGTGTTGTAGCTGCTTCCTCTGCTCCGGTACATTCATTACGATTCCCTTTTCCTTTCTGCCCAACTTTGCACCTTTCCGGGCGTAGAGTACACGTCCCCTTCTAACGCTTGTGTGAAGGCAGTGCCAGGGACCACCTTTAGGACTCATTCTTTGTAGGACGCGCTTATTTCTATGGGTCTGCAAAAAAAAACCCCAGACAGCACTGTCCGAAGCAGGGCCGCAATTTAGAGAATCTGCCCAATTCTGTTTTGCAGAAAAGAATATACTTTTTTTTTTTTTTTTTTTTTTTACAGCAGGTCCCGAAAAATTGCAGGATGCGGCTGGGTTGTATCCGCATTTTGCGGACCTGAAAACAAATACAGTCGTGTGCAGGAGGGCTCAGGCTGGGGCTCCACGACAGCAAGTCGCAGAAAAGTTGCGAAGCCAGAAATATTTGTGCGACTTTCCTGCCACTTGCTGTTGTGAGACTATTGTAGGGCTGTTAAAGAAACCAAGTGACCAAAAAGTCGCAGTGGCCTATAGTGGCAAAGGGGCTGCACCTGTGACTAAAAGAAGATCTAGCTGTGTTGGATTTTCTGCAGTTGTGTGCTGCGGTGTAATCATTAGATGCAATGTCATGCGGTTTTCATGTCGCTCTGTAGCCGCAGCCTTATGATTGGCAGTGTGTATTTGCATATAGCACGTGCTGCAGAGGACTCCCATGACTCCAGATAAGTATATGAGTAGTGTTGAGTGAACTTGTGTTTTAAGATCTGCGTCCAAAGTTCGGGTTATCGAAGAATCCATTATGGATTCCGCTACCATGGACCATAACGGAATTTGGAATCCATAACAGGATTCTTCGATAACCTGAACCCGAACTTTGGGCGTATAACTTAAAACAAGTTCGCTCAACACTAAATATGAGGCTACTAAGTCTGTACATAAGCCCATCTAAGGCTGCGTTCACACTAGCGTTCGTGTGATCCGGCAGGCAGTCCAACGTCGGAGCTGCCTGCCGGATCCGCCAATCAGCGTGACAACTGACAGCATTTGTAGACAGATCCGGGTGCGGATCCGTCTACAAATGCATTGCAAGACCGGATCCGTCTCTCCGCTTGTCATGCGAATGGACGGATCCGTCCTGCAGTCTTTTTCACAGTTTTCCCGGTCTGCGCATGTGCAGACCGGAAGGACGGATCCGTCCTTCAGTTGTTTCGCAATGCCGGATCCGGCACTAATTCAAGTCAATGTAAATTACATCTCCCCTGTATCCACACTACAGTTCACATATTTACTGACTTTTTGAGATGTTCTCCTCGGTTGCCTCTGTGACCGGTTAGTTCATGGGGAACTAATGAAAGTTATAGCTTCGGTTGTGGTTTCTCTTCCAATGCCAAACGGTTGTGAAAGTCTAAATTGTAATAAAACGCAGGTTTTATAACGTTACCATCAGGATGTGACCTCACAACCCAGCACTCTTGGGGTTAACAATGCAGGTATATCTTTTTTCAAATTAAAACTACAAAGCTGTGGCCGTATACTGTATATTGTGAAATGAGGATCAAAGTTCAGGGGAATTCAGATGTTATATAGGAGATGAATGGAACCACGATTGCAGTGAAAATTGGAATTAGTCATTCCCGGCCCCGTTACACTCCCTAATGAGAATGTGTTTCTAGCGTCCTGAATGTCTTCATGTTGTCACGCCTGTTGGCCTTTATTAGTAGTGTCGTATCGGGGTAGGTTCTCACACGGTGCACAGCTTCACTAAAGTAAGTGCAGGTTGTCTCTGTGCTCGGAGAATCTCTCTATAATGGGTATGTCAGACAGATTTGGTGCGTTTCCGGAGCTTGGCCTGTTGCTAAGCAATGCTAGAGGTTGTCATAGGCAGAGGGTAGGTATGTGTTGTAAGCCCATGGCTAAACTTATTTTATTCCTCATGGCTATATACATCGTGGAAGCCCTGTAAAATGTCTAGTTGTGGTGACCAGTCTTCCCTTGTATAGATGTGTCCTATCTGCAGCATCTGAATTATATTCCGCTTCATGAACCCAAAACTCCAGTTCCGTACCTCAGTTATACACCTAAAGTTCATCACGTGATAGTAGCCGCTGTGTCACTTTAACATAGCTGCGGGCTGGTCAGGTCACGAGCAGTCCGGCCTTCACTAATGGAGCTTAACATTTTAGGTTTTCTCTTGATGTGTTTGAACATTTTTCCTCTAATGGTTAATTGACACCATGGGTTGTATTTCTGGTTGCTAAACTCTTCAGTTTGTTGAGCATTTCTTTCCCTCGTGTTCCCTGACGGACTGTTTCCAGTATTTCAGTGTTCTCTGACTGGTATATGGACCTGTAATGTAGGCCGAGAGATCACGGTGTAGGGCTAACATGCTATTCTCCTGCTGGCTCCTCCACAAAGTATTCATCTCAACACCATTTCCTAATGCTTATGGATAAATCATAGAATGACTAGTGCGCCCTGACCGGTGGTGCTAACACGCCCTGATGGCTAATATGCGTTCTCAGAGGAGGAGCAGCGTGGTCATGTGGGAAGAATGTTTGGCTTATAACCGTAGTCACGTTTCAAGTCTTTATGAAAAGTTCAGACATTGACTCATAGGGTTAACTACCCCCCATTAGGTGGCAGAGACGGGTTTCCTTCTTCCTGGAGGAGATCTACTTTGGATCCCTTTTTTCCCCAGGGAGCATTGGCCGTCTCCAGAAGAGGTGTTGAATGCATGGCAGTCACTATTATGGGGTCACCGCCACTAAGCCCTGTCTGTAAGGGCAGAGCGTACGTGTGTTTTCAGTAGGAAGAGGGGAGGGGGCCATGGCCGTATACCCTGGCAGTGGCTTCTCTCCTTGAACTAAAGGCTTGGACAGTTGAAATCCAACATTCCCTATGTTAATCTGTTCGTAGCATTTTGTATCTGGCTGGATCTCCGCCAGACCCCATTATAGTGATCGGGGCTGGCGGACATGCCAGTAACCGCCATCATTGCTGGGTCCAGAGAGCTCAGGCAGGCTGTTCTCTGCCGGAACTGGGAACGGCAGTGTGAAAGGAGCCATATTCCCACTGATTAGGGGATTGATGGGAGGCACCCATAGATATTAGATGGTCAGCCATTCCGGCTGAAAACGTTGGGTTCAACTTGCTGGTTTTGCCAGGGATGGGGCAGTGGTGTAGGCACGGCCAAACCGTATACAGGTGATTTTTTTTAATGGGGCACAGGTTAGGAGCATTGGTATCGTCGGCCCCAGTTTGACATGATAGTTATGTATCGTGTATCTGCGACGTACCCCTGTAGCACCCATTTTGAAATACTTCAAAGGTTTGTCTTGTGAACAAACGCTCAGGACCCCCTTCTATGAACCAGAAAGAAGCGCTGATTTTTGAGTGGCCTCCCTGCTGGCGGACTTGAGTTACCTGGATATCCATTTCTGTCATAATCGGTTAATTGCCGGATTACTGGAAGCAGAATCCATGGTGAGCAAATGATTTACTGCTTCCGCTTCTCAATCTCTGACCCTGCCTCTGTAATTTCGGTGGGGTAATAACCGTCAGAAAAAGTCTTTCTGATGAATATGGAGGTAACGTTCAGTAGAACTGCAGTAGAAATATGGAATCTGGTTCCTATGGGCTCCATGTGTTATCTGCATCCATAAATACATCACTTTTCATGTGAGCGCTGTCAGATTGGTCATGAAATTAGGAATTTCCCTGCACGTTAAGGCCTAATTCACACGTCCGCAATCTACGTCTGCACCCGTTACGCAAATTTGAGGAACGGGTGCGGACCCATTCATTTTGAATGGGGACGTGATGGATGCGTAAAGCACACACTGTGCTCTCCGCATCCGCATTTGCGGAGAGCGCCGCCGATCTTCCGGACGGCGGCTCCGCAAAAATATAGAGCGTGTCCTATTCTTGTCCGCAATTGCGGACAAGTATAGGCATCTCTATAGGGCTGGTGGCAAGGTGTTTTGCGGATCCGCAAAACACTACGGACGTGTGAATAAGGCCTAAGGGTACTTTCACACTTGCAGCAGAGTGATCCGGCAAGCAGTTCCATCGTCGGGACTCGGAACTGCCTGCCGGATCCGTCGATCTGGATGTAAACGGAATGCATTTGTAGACTGATGTGGATCCGTCCCACAAATGCATTGCAAGAACTGATCCGTCTCTCCTCTTGTCATGCGGCAAGTCCTACGGCATGTAAATTAATCTTGTATTCGGCATTTTGGCAACCGATCCGGCATTTTGGACGAAGATAATACCTCAGCAGTATTATCTCCATCAAAAATGCCGTTCAGTGACTGAACTGAAGACATCCTGAACGGATTTCTCTCCATTCAGAATGCATTAGGATATAACTGATCAGTTCTTTTCCGGTATTGAGCCCCTTTGATGGGAAAGAAAAACGCTACTGTGAAAGTACCCTAATTTGGGTTTTATGTTTGGTGCCACGGTCACTGGTTGGAATAGCTTAGGGCCTCGTTTTCCCTTTGTTGATACCGTCGCTCAGTCTGCGCACATTCACTGGCTAAATGTTTAGGCTACATACCTCCTGTGTAGCAGGGGACCGCGGGGTAACTGGGATCCTAAGTTCGCAATGAGCGGATAGACTACTTTAGGAACCGCTGACGTCTTCTGCCTGCATTGGTTATCATCAGTAGCATTAAAAGGATTAAACATCTTTGCAAAAAGTTGATATGTAAAGGCAGTTTTCCCCGAGCTGATTCTTGGCCAGATAATTGATAACTACGTTCATAGGAATGCTCGTTAGCGATTTTCTGGCGGTGTAAAGGTTCATCGGGTAATCACATCTTTCGGACACCTAAATCGCCGTTTGCAAATAATGATTCCTTATGGGGACAAGTGATGGCCTAAGGCCTCTTTCACATGAACGATACAGATTGGCTCCGGATGCGTTCAGTGCAGCGCAACATTTTGTAAGCAAGTTCAGTCACTGTTGTCTGCGATTGTGTTAATCTGTTCAGTTTTTTTCACGTGGGTGCGATGCGTTTTGATTAGGCCTGCACAATATATCGCGAAAGCAATCGCAATTAATCGCCATATCGCAATCGCAATTTGCCAACCCAAAAATGCTGCAATTATATTACCGTATTTTTTTGCTTTATAAGACAAACTCTTTCCCCCCAAAAGTGTGGAGGGGGGGAATGGCAGTGTGTCTTATAAAGCGATGGTTGACTTTCTACGTGACACTGTATCTCCGGCCGCTATGCTGCACAGCGCGGCCAGCGATACATCAGTTACAGTGCGGGGAGGGAGGAGGGGCCGGTGGAAAGTCGTTATTTTAATGAACACATGTTCTTATAGCTATTTTATTTATCTGTTCTGTGCAGTGCTATTAAGAAAATGGCAAGTTTTGTATTTTGTACTTTTGCAGTAATGCAAATATGTATTTTATTTTGAAAAACACTGCGCATTTCAGTTCTTGAGTTCAGCATAACTACATTTCACATTATCAGTCATCTGTGTGTGCTTTTACCTTGAAAATCCAAGCAGATAGACCTCTAGCACAATTCCCTTAAAATATCGCATATCATTATCGCAATTTTTAGGGCCCTAATCGCAATCGCACAAAATTCCCATATCGTGCAGCCCTAGTTTTGATGCGTTTTTTATACTCCTAGCAACCTTCAGTGAGAAACGCATTGCACCAAGACTGCATCCTGGTTACATCTGGGTGCAATGCATTTTTCGGTGAAGCCCTATTCATTTCTATGGGACCAGGGCTGCAGAATATAGAACATGCTGCTATTCTCGCGCAACTCAGAACTGATGCATGAAAAAAAAAAAAAACGCTGATATACACAGACCCATTGGAATGAATTGGTCAGGATTGTGTGTGGGTGCCATTTGTTCATGTCGCACTTGTGCGGAAAACTCGCTTTTGTGAAAGAGGCCTTGACCGACAACCAGGTGCTTGCTGGAAAGGAACGCTTCCCTCCTGACAATCGCTTGCTGAATTGTCCTTTGTGAAGCGACCTTAAGGCATGCCAGGGATTTACAAATCTGCAGCATATCCCAAAATCTTTCTTTTTAAAATTTATTTTTATTTTGCATGTGTGACTGGTTTTGTATTACCCCATTCACTTGCATTTTACTGAACTTCAAATCTGTTTAAACCCAGGAAATCCAAGGTTTCCCTCAGCACTATTCTCACTGGGATTATCCAGTTTGGGAAGTTATTTTTTGTGCTTGCGGCTGCCACGTTAATGACCGAGGTTCATAGATAAAATAAGGCTCTCATTATGCTTCTAGTTTAATGAATGAGTTTCCTGTCTTGATGATTTTGGTTGTTGTTAAACAGGTTGCTTGTAGAGGAAAGTTTTACTTAATGTGAAGGCTATGATTTACACCCAAAATGTACATTTTGGATAGGTTGACGTACCTAGTTTCTCTGGCTTTTCTTATCAGGATAGCTCCTTAAAGGGGTTTTCTGATATTTATTAGCTGATGACCTATCCTCTGGCGACACTGAGTAGTGTTGCGGCTTTTCTCGGCTCACCAAGCACAGCATTGTACGGTGTATAGCGCCGGTGCTTGGTATCGAGCTCAGACTCTTTAGCTTCTATGGGGCTGAGCTCCTCGTAGGCCACGAGACCGAAGAACGTGTCCTCACTGGCCTAGGAAAGCTCAGAGAAAGCTGCGGTGATGTGCCTCCTCAAACAGCTGATCGGTGGGGGTCCCGAGTGTTGGACAGATCAGCAAATAAAAAATCTCAGAAAACCCCTTTTAAGTTGGTCGTAAACATAATCTAAAGTTTAACGAAAAGAATGATTTCAAGCAAAACGAAGGTTTGTGGGTTGAAATTTAATAATGAACGATTGTTTTAGCCGGCGAATGACAAACCATTAACGTTTAAAACAAGTCAGCCACGTGACTCTTTGTTTGAAAGAACATTCCCAGAAAGATCTTACGGACTAAAATGTGTATGGCCATGTCTGCAAATGAGCGTTCACCAGATGATTGTTCAGCCATCAACCAACTTCTGTCTGTGTGTGTGTGTCCGCCTTCAAAGTAAAGGGGTTTTCCGGGACTAACATGACCTTCCTATAGGATAGGTCTGTGATGGCTAACCTCCGGCACTCCAGCCGTGGTAAAACTACAACTCCTAAGGGTACCTTCACACTGGCGTTTTTGTTTTCCGGCATAGAGTTCCGTTGTCGGGGCTTTATGCCGGAAAAAACGCTTCAGTTACAGATAATACAACCGCATGCATCCGTTTGAACGGATCCGCTTGTATTAACTTTAACTATTTTTTAACGTTGCCAAGACGGATCCGTCATGAACGCCATTGAGAGTCAATGGAGGACGGATCCGCTTTCTATTGTGGCAGAATGTGCCAGAGAAAACAGATCCGTCCCCATTCACTTACATTGGGAGGTCATGACGTTTTGCTCCGTATCCCAAGGACATGAAGAAAACTGCAGCATGCTGCGGTATTTTCTCCGTCCAAAAAACATTCACATACTGAACAGAAGACATCCTGAATGCATGGGGATGTGACTGATCAGTATTCATCCGGCATAGAGACCCGACGACGGAACTCTATGCCGGAAAACAAAAATGCCAGTGTGAAGGTACCCTAAGATGCACACTTGGTTGTTCTCAGAACTCCATAGAAATGAATGGAGCTTACTAGGAGTAGTAGTTTCACTACAGCTGGAGTGCCCAAGGTTAGCAATCACTGGGATAGGTCATCAGTATCACGGTGGGGGCTCCACACCTGACATACCAGCTGTTATCGGCAGCTGCGGGCTCCAGAAGTAACCGGTATATAGCGGTGGGCATCACAGCTCCGCACCCTGTGGACCGACCGTACCTGGTTACTGCAGGGCTACCCAAATTCACTTGTTTGACTCTCTCTACTGACTCCTCCATACACATGCAATCACTGCTCAGCAATCTTGTATGTATTTTCAGTGGGGGGAGAGAAGAAAGCTTCTTATAGGGAATTCTGGAGGTGGCTTATCTCCTAGGAGAACAAAAGGATTGTGCATTGAAATTCAAGACACCCAGTCTTTCTCTCCCCCGACATCATATGTTGGTGTAGAGTAGGGAGCCCGTGCATAGACCACAGGACACAATGTAAAGTACATTTGATTTAGGCCTCATGCACACGACCGTTGTTGTGGTCCGCGTCCGAGCCACATATTTTGCGGCTTGGGCGCAGACCCATTAACTTTAATGGGGCCGCAAAAGACGCGGACAACACTCTGTTGCATCCGTTGCTCCGTTACGTGGCCCCACAAAAAAAATAGAGCATGTCCTATTCTTGTCCTTTTTGCGGACATGAATAGGCATTTCTACAATGGGCCGTGTTCCGTTTCTTAATTTGCGGAACGGAACGCGGAGCAGCTTCCGTGTTTTGCGGATCCGTGGTTTGTGGACCGCAAAACACATACGGTCATGTGCATAAGGCCTTAGTCTACTTTCACACTGGAGTTCAGGCCTCTCACAAGCGGTCCAAAACAAATCAGTTTTGCCCTTAATACATTCTGAATGGAAAACTATCCGCTCAAAATGCATCAGTTTGCCTCCGATCAGTCTCCACTCCGGAGCTGGACACCAAAACGCCTGCCTGACGAAACGGATCCATCCTGACACACAATGCAAGTCAATGGGGACGGATCCGTTTTCTGACACAATCTGACACAATAGAAAACGGATCTGTCCCCCATTGACATTTAATGATGTTCAAGACGGATCCGTCATGGCTATAGAAGACATAATACAACCGGATCCATTCATGACAGATGCATGCGGTTGTATTATTGTAACGGAAGCGTTTTTCCATGATGGATCCGCAAAAAACGCTAGTGCGAAAGTAGCCTTATATGTCTGACAGACTTGTCCACCATTTTACAAATAACCACATATGGCCTAAGTGCAGAATCTGAATAAATATTAGTCCATAAGTACTTATCAGTCCATGACTCGGAGCATCTTCAGTCCGAGGTGGAGAGGTAGTGTGTTCCCTGAAACGTTGCAACTTTGCGTGTGATCATGCCCACTTCTTCAAGCATGCACAGTAAAGATCTCGTGGATTTAAATAGTCAAAACCTCCCATCACGTTAATACGATTGCATTTAAAAATCTCTGTCGACATATAAAAAACATAATTAACAACACAAAATCAACACCTATGAGAACATTCCAATTACAATAGGTAGGCAGCTCCCCACACAACATTGTGCATCGGCTCCACTGAGGGCAGCGGGTTCTGCCGCCAGTCTGTGTATCGGAGCCTTCACAAGAGTTCAGAATGCCTGACCTAACCCTCAGGTGTCATAAAAACTAAAGGCAAAAAGGTGGTGGGTCCTAATTTAGGGAAATGTCTTAAGGGTCTGCAAGTTGCATCTTTGTGAAAATGGCACAATTGTTTGGACTGTAAAAAGTCATAATGATTTTTTCTAAAGGAATATACCACAAAACATGACTATCTGAAGGGTGTGGATCCCGCCTGCCCACAATCGCCATTTTCATTACTCCCATTGCTTGGCTAGTTAAAAACTATTCAACAAACATTTGAGGGTTCAAGAGATTGTTTGGGCCCTAAAAAAGAATTGTGGACAGCTGGATATGATCATCCTCAAAAATACAGCTACTTTGGCCATTTGGTTCCTGCAAAGCCCGTCTCTCCCTGCCTTTGCCAGTCCCAGCCTGGCTGGAAGCGCGATGTGCCGCCTCTCTGCATGTCACCACCACCAGCCAATCATTGGCCTTAGCAGTGACGTGTGCAAGCACCTGACAATTAAGGCTACTTTCACACTGGTTTTGGTTTCCATTTGTGAGATCCGTTCAGGGATCCTACAAGAGGTCCAGAACAGATCAGTTTTGCCCTTAATGCATTCTGAATGGATAAGGATCTGCTCAGAATGCTCCGTTAGGCCACCATTCCGCTTTGGTGTCTGGCTCAGTTTCGTCAGTTCGTCAGACGAACGGATCCGTCCCCATTGACTTACATTGTGTGTCAGGATGGATCCGTTTCACTGACAAAATCTGGTACAATAGAAAATGGATCCGTCCCCCATTGACTTTCAATGGTGTTTAAGAAGGATCTGTTTTGGCTATGTTAAAGATAATACAAACGGATCCATTCTGAACGGCAGCGTGCGGTTGTATTATCTGAACGGATCCATCCATGACGGATCCGCACAAAACGCGAGTGTGAAAGTAGCTCCAAGGCTATTGATTTTCTGGCAGCGGTGACATGGACATGTCACACTTCCTGGCAGATTGTGACCAGATCTATGGAGTAAGTGCACACACTGAATGGCGGGTGTGACTGTATAATACAGCAGGCACCGGCTGGCAGTGGCCAGGATCGGTGATGATGCTGAACCTGGTCATTTGACCCCTCAGATGCTGCTGTCAGTAGTGATTGCAGCATCTGTGAGGTTAGACAAAAGGAAGGCGCTCCCTCTATCTGCCGATTGAAGGCCCCAAAGTGAAATTGCAGGGCTACAGTCCTTTGTCATCACAGCCCGAGGCCTTGTGAATGTTTCCAGGCCTGTCATGGCTAACTGCCTGAAAAGCTGTGCACGGCTTGTCAGGCAACCTGTCAGAATCCCATAGACTGTAGTAGTATTCATTTGCAGTCTATTAAACAAGTGATCAATTTTACCTAAATAACCAATTTGAAAAATTAAATGTAACAGACATCGCAGAGTGAAAAATTACCTAATTAAATAATTAATATTAAAATATCAAAATATTTTTCCTGTGCAATGAACGCTGTAAAAAAAAAAATTTTTTTTTGGTCACCCTGTCCCCACCCCAGAGAGAAATATAAAACAGTTTTGTCTGTCAGAATATGAAGATTAAATTTTTTTTTCCCCCAAGCTATTAAAAAAAAAAAAAGTAAAACATAATAAAAAACTACACAAATTGGGTATTGATAGTCATTCGGACCTGCCGAACAAGAACGTCATGTCATTTCGAGTGTACTGTGAACTTTGTAATATCATTTTTTTTCCACCCCACAAAGAATATTTTTCCCGTTTTCCAATACGACATATGGTAAACTAAATAGGGATTCTCTGTGATTAAAGGGATTCTCTGTGAATTAAGAAAATGAAAATACTTCAATATTACTTTATTATCAATATATTCCCAAATACCTTTCATTTCTTCTCTGTACTTCATTTCTCCTCATGAGCTCCGCTCCCAGAGAGATTCAGCTGAAGATCTTATCAGCTGTATTCAGGATCATAACCCCTGACAAGCATGGCAGAGAGGAGGATGAGGCAGCTCTTTACCTCAGTGTTGTGAAAGAGCCCTTACTTCACACCACCGTTTTTCTTTTCCGTCCTAGAGTTCCGTCCTCAGGGCTCTAGGACGGAAAGAAACTGATGCCTAACTTATCCTCCTGTGCGATTAGGACAGGTTTTGTGTGCACTGATAGGACGGTGGCTATTTTATTTCTCCTGATTGCTCCTTAGACAAAACAAACCATTATATCTAATGAAAGGTATTTGGGAATACTTAAGTATTTTTATTTTCTTAATTCCCGGAGAACCCCTTTTAAAGTTGTGGCTTTTGGAAGGTAAAAATGAAAAAAAAAAAAGTCAAATGCTAAATCAAAAATTGTCCCTGTCCTTAAAAATTTAATCACAATAACCTCTTTAGTAACAACATATCCTGTAGCTATACCGTAAATACCTGCTGGAACATGAGATGTGGTAATTTTTATATTTATGTGACTGTGGATAATTTGAAGCTGCTGTATGAAACTTAATATATAGTTTTAATAGTTAGAGCAGGTTGGATTGTCGGGCTGTTTAGGCTGGGTCACATATGTGCTTTGAACTCACTGTATCTGCCATAGCCGGATCCCTCTTCACTGTAAACGGCTGAAAGCCGGCATGTGTGCCGGATACAGTGCATTTCGGCAGCCTGTTCCTCTGCCGGAACGCACTGCCAGAGTTCAAAGTGCATATGTGAACCAATCTGTACCGATTCTGTTTTTGAAGCAGGTTATTGTTTTCTGCCATTAACAAAAAACCTGCAAAAATTTCCATTAAAAGGGGTTTTCCGAAATTATCTCAATCGACTTATCCTCTGTCTAGTGATTTGCTGAGTGGGCCTCTTCCTGGCATTGTTGGTATGTTGACCCTGGACAAGGTAGTGAACCTCTAGCAGTGGGGCATCGGTGGAGGGACCCCCCTTTATTTTATACCCCTTTTGACCAGTTTTCCTTAAAATGTATTTTAATAGATAGGATATAAAAGCTGAGGGGCTAGAATCTTAGATCATTAAGCTCTGGGTGCTACCATTCGGTGTATGACAGACACCGCGACTGATCATGGCCTCGTTCCTGCTTAACATGCTAGGCAGACACCAAGACTTTATCAGGAGCCAGACTGCATGGACATAATGTTGGCCTTGTTTGTGTAATTCAGATTCCAGACATGCGCTGTACAGTTTGTAGGGCAGGTGGTCAGCATTTTAATTGATAGACTAACCTAAGATATGAGGCAGAGGCAACGGTGTGGAGGTGTCATCTATGGAGGGTTACTAGACATTGACATCTACACATGCAGTCAACATTCTTCATGAGCCCTTGAAATCTAAATTGCTAAATTATTTAACCCCTTAAGGCCATATAAATACGGCGTTATGGACCCGCTGGTCTATGGAGCGGGCCTCTGCAGTGACGCTGCTCCATACGCGCAGTGTGCCGACTGTATCATACAGCCGGCATCCGGCCGCACTGACGGAGCGGTGATCGCGCCGCCCCTGGCATTTAACCTTTTAGGTATGCGATCAACGCTGATCGTGGCACCTGTGAGTGAAGGCAGAGGGATGCGGTTCCCTCTGCCTTCTGATCGGAGCCCCCGCAGTGAAATTGCGGGGCTCTGATTGGTTGCCCTGGCAGCCTGGACGCTTCTGAAGCGATCCAGGCCTGCCATTGCATTCTCTATGCTGAGCTATGCACGAGGCATAGCTCAGAATGCAGGGAGTAAAAGTCCTATTAACCCCAATAGATCTCCCCCCTATGGCGGCTAATAGTCGTAAAAAAAAACACCAATATATTAAAGTTTGAATCACCCCCTTTCCCAATTTCACATATAAAATTGGGAATACTCCGGACACTCCACTGCATGTCCATGGTCCCGCGCTGCACTGACCTCCTGACGTACACACACGCTGTGACTTGACGCGCTATGTGACGTCAGGCCCAGAGCAGCGCAGAACGATGGAGTGTTGGCGGCGCCCCTGCGGAAAACGTAAGTTTGACACCAAGGGGGTGAGGGCGCGACTAAGGCCGGGCGCAAGGGGTGCACAGTGTCATAGCAACCAATGACGCTGTGCACTCCAGGTGTCAGGATGAGGGCAGGCTGGGCTTACACGGACTGTGTGTGTGTCCGTGGTTTACCTGAAGTATGGCCCGGCCTTAGGGGAGAGATGATGGCACAAGGGGGAGTGGAGCTGAAGGCACTGGGGTGGGGGAGATCTGATTTAATTACACTTAGTCATCTGACTATAGAACGCCTTTTAGCACGTGCTCCACTCATTAAAACGGGGAAGCGAAGGGTGTTGTTGGGGACTGATGGCAGGGGGTCTGCTGAGTTTTTATAAAGGAAAACAGTCTATTAATTCATTTTTTCTTATTAGAGTACTCGATTAATCGTAAAAATAATCAGTAGAATACTCGATTGCTAAAATAATCGTTTACTGCAGCCCTGAACGCCAAGATGTCAGATCATTTTTAGTTCATAGTGACCAACTCCTCAGAAAGAAGCATTGTGCCCTATTTCTCCATGGTTTCTGTGCTGATGGCCACACACTGGTGTGCCATGGCCTCCTCAAACATTTGATTGGTAGGGGCGCCGGGAGTCTGATCCCCCATTGGATATTGACGACCTATCCAGGGGTCAGCAATATTTTACTTCACTGTACTCTTTATGTCACATGACCAATTGGCTTCCAGGTACTCTCACTGAATTGTAGTCTGGAAAGTAACTTTGGATGTCATTGCCATGAATTCTACAACAGCTACTGTAGTGCATGGCAGTAGATGGACAACTCCACTTCAGTATATATTGTTAGAAGAGGAAAAACACCCTTTTTATTATTTAATGTTATAGGCTACGTTCACACAACAGTGACAAAAACAACTGTTAGGCCTCATGCACACGACCTTATGTTTGGTCCGCGTCCGAGCCGCATATTTTGTGGCTTGGCCGTGGACCCATTCACTTCAATGGGGCTGCAAAAGATGCGGACAGCACTCCGTGTTCTTTCCGCATCAGTTGCTCCGTTCCGTGTCCCCTCAAAAAAACAGAGCATGCCCTATTCTTGTCCATTTTGCGGACAAAAATAAGCATTTTTACAATGATCTGCGTTACATTACGCAAATTGGATCCACAATCCGCACACACGGTCGTGTGCATGAGGCCTAAAAAATGGGCACACTCAGTTTTTTATGACCATTTTGCATCAGTCTGTGTCAAAATTCTGTTTGTGTCTGTTTTTAAAGGGGTTTTGCCATCACATACAATAGGGGCATGTCGCTAGGGTATGCCCCCATTGTCTGATAGGAGTGGGTCCCACCTTATGGACACGCACCTACAACGAGAACGGGGCGGTGAGATGAATGGAGGGCGCACTGCGCAAGCGCAGCCGCCCTCCATTTATTTCAAAGGGGCTGCCGAAAATAGCCAAGCACTGGCTCGGCTATTTCCATCTGCCCCATAGAAATAAATGAGAGCGGGGGCCACACCTGCGCGGTGCGCTCCCATTCACTTGTATAGGAGCAGCGCTTGGTGGTGGACGGGGTCCTCCAGCCACAGCTATCCCCGCTCTATTCTCTTTGTAGGTGTGGGTACGAGAGGTGGGACCCACTCCTATCAGACAATGGGGGCATACCCTAGCAATATGCCCCTTCAAGGGCAATTTTGCATCCTTTTTTGTTAATTCTTTAACAGCCATTACAAACAAATGAATTTCATTTAATTTAACATCCCAATCCTTGCAGTGCCCTCAGAGTATACATAATATATATATATATAATTTTTTGTATAAACTCTAGGAGTCTATAATAGTCAGTAGTTATTGTGGCCTGTACTGTAGTTCCATAGAACTACGGCATTAGCTGAATTAGCTGTTCTCCTGTTGGCCAACATAGACACTGCAGCTCTAATACACTAGATCTCTTCAGAGAGACCTATACTGGGTTCACACGGGCGTCATGTTTGACGCCCGGATTGGATGCGGGTGCGTTGCGGGAATATGCACGATTTTTCCGCGCGTGTGCAAACTTTTGTATTGCGTTTTGCACGCGCGTGTGAAAAATCGCCATGTTTGGTACCCAGACCCGAAGCCGGACTTCATCACTGAAGTCCGGTTTCGGGTTGAGTATTCTGGAGATTATATTATTTTCCCTTATAACATGGTTATAAGGGGAAATAATAGCATTCTTAATAAAGAATGCTTTGTAGAATGAGGATTAAGGGGTTAAAAATAAAAAACTTAACTTACCTTAGCCACTTGATCGCGTAGTTGGCGATCTCTCCAAGCATTAGCTGTAGTCTAAAGGACCTGTGATGATGTCACATCACATAGTCCAATCACATGGTCCGTGATGGACCATGTGATGTGACGTCATCACAGGTCCTTTAGACTGCAGCTAAATCTTGAAAAGAGAAGAGAGATCGCCAGCTACGCGATCAAGTGGCTAAGGTGAGTTAAGTTTTTTATTTTTAACCACTTAATCCTCATTCTACAAAGCATTCTTTATTAAGAATGCTATTATTTTCCCTTATAACCATGTTATAAGGGAAAATAATGATCGGGTCCCGTCTCCTAGCAACCATGCGGGAAAATTGCACTGCATCCGCACTTGCTTGCGGATGCTTGCGATTTTCCCGCAGCCCCATTCACTATATAGCATGCTGCGATTTTAATGCAACACAGAAGTGATGCGTAAAAATCACTGCTCATGTGCACAGCCACATTGAAACGCATGGGTTAGGATTCAGTGCGGCTGCAAAGCATTGACATCATGCATTGCGCCCGTGTGAATGCAGCCATTTAGATGCCAATGTTTGCGCTTGACTGCAGCATGTAAGTGGTTAAATGCCTGATAAGCATTATTGCCGGTCTCGGACATGAGCCGCAGGACTCTTCTGTTTGGAGCAGCAGAGACTTGCCGGCTATGGCGCACACTGCACTCCTGAACGCGCGCCATGTTTAAATATCTTCTAAGGGTTAAACAGTGTGTCATTTTCTGATGACCCATTCCCTTTAAGAACAGCTCAGGCAGGATCTCTGCCCCCATAATCACGTTCAGGAATTCGAATAAAAAAAAATCTGCACTGCAGAAAATAAAAACGGATTAGAATAAAAGGATACGTGTTTTAACTGGCAGAAATACATTTTGGTGACACATTAACTTTGTATAAAGCAGCCGTCTAGGGCTATCCTGAGCATATCACAGGGTTAGGGTACTTTCACACTAGCGTTTTGGATTCCGTTTGTGAGATCCGTTTCAGGGCTCTCACAAACGTTCCAAAACGGATCAGTTAAGCCCCAATGCATTCTGAATGGATAAGGATCCGTTCAGAATGCATCAGTTCGGCTCCGTTCCGCCTCTATTACGTTTTGGAGGCGGACACCAAAACGCAGCATGCAGCATTTTGGTGTCCGTCTGAAGAGGCGGAGCCTAACGGATCCGTTTTTTTTTACAATGTAAGTCAATGGGGACGGATCCGTTGTCAGTGACACAATATGGTGCATTTGAAAACGGATCCGTTCCCCATTGACTTTCAATGTAATCCAAAACGGATCAGTTTTGGACTTTGTCATTTTTCTTTAAACCTAATGCAAACGGATCCGTTCTGAACGGATACAAACGTTTGCATTAGAGGTGCGGATCCGTCTGTGAAAATAAACAGACGGATCCGCACCAACGCAAGTGTGAAAGTACCCTTACCTGTCATCCAATAAAATGATGTCCTCATCTCATGTGTAAGACCCCTCTCCCGCCAGTGGTCATAGATCCCTGTAGGAAACTATAGAAAAGCTTTAGTTTTCTTTGTTCCTGCTGTTTGTCATAAGATAAATGACAACATGGAATTAAACCTTTATCTGGTTGCCTTGTAGTCTCGCTCACACCCCAGTACTGACCTTGTGGGGGTGCCACTATAGCGTGCAGTCTACTGTACAAACTTGTGTCTATAGCGCCAGTGTTTCTATAATCTCTCTTCTGATTGGCTGAGGGAGTGAGAAGTCAGTCTGGCGACACCAGTAGGCCTCTCGCCACCATCCCATAGCGCCGCCGCTGTATTTAATACCAACACTTCACTTGCTGCCCCCAATGTTAGTTCTCTGTCAGTACGTCTTTCTGATTTTATCATGCTTACTACCCGGTGTAGTGTTGTCTTGGTAGACCACCTCTTGTAAGACGCTTAGACCCCTTTCACACGAGCGAGTTTTCTGCGCAGGGGCAATGCATGACATGAACGTATAGCACCTGCACTGAATTCAGACCCATTCATTTCAATGGGTCTTTGTACATGAGCCTTTTTTTTTTTCACGCATCAGTTTTGCGTTTTTCATGCAGCCCGGGCCCCATAGAAATGAGTGGAGCTTCAGTGAAAAACGCATTGCATCTGGAAGCAAGTGCGGATGCAATGCGTTTTTTACTGATGATTGCTAGTAGATGTTTGTAAACCCTTCATTTTTTTTTTTAAGCACGCGCATGAAAAACGCATTGCACTTGCCCGGAAAAAGATGCACAACTGAAAGCAATCGCAGACAAAACTGACTGAACTTGCTTGCAAAATAGTGCGACTTTCACTGAACGCATCCGGACCTAATCCGTCACGCTCGTGTGAGAGGCCTTACTCTCTACAGCACTTGGAGATGACGCAGGACTAAATGTAGTGTCTTTTACAGGAAAAGTTCACATTAAAATGACCCTCATTGCACCGTATCCTCTGTATTTAACATCTGCATTTTAAATTCTATTGATCTTCTCCTTGTTCCTAAAGGTCTAAGTAATAAATTCCGAGTTCAGCGCTTTTAATTTTATTAGGCCAGTAAAGTTATTCTGTGATGGCTTTCAGATAACCTTAAAGGTTTGTGCAGTTCTGTGGAGAGCCTCTCGATGATTTTATCACTGAGTTTATTTTAGTTGTATACGGCCATTAAAGATCATTTAAAAGAACTCGACAAATATTGGTAATTAACGGGGACAATAAGCTTAATCCCGAAATTGCGGCTTTTCCTCAGAAGGGCAGTAGATAAGGGGCAGATTTGCAGTATTGCTGGGAGAACCCATCCAGTTGGGTCTGCATTTTTATACATTAAAAAGCCAGAAAACGGATTTTATGGATTGCTGGTTAAATCAGTAACTATTGGTCCTAGTTAGTGCTGGCAAGGTCGGCATGCAACATGTGAGGCTGGATTGTCTGGTATGTTATTTTCTCATAGTTTTAATTACGTTTAGCGATATTTCACGCTGAAAATTTCTCTTAGGCCCGGGTCACATGTGTTGGTGGTTCTGTTGCAGATTCTGTTATTTTTTATAGGAAAAAATGGTGCAGCATGACATCTTGGCAGAACTGTCAGACCCCATTACGAGTCATGGGGATTTGTTACACGCCCTCCATACAACTGATCTGGCAGAGCATTTTCTTTCATTATAAACAGAGATTTTAATGTACCACTGCTAAAATATATAAAACCTTGAGTGTTTATATAACTATTAAAGGGGTATTCCGGTTATGTAAATTTTTTCAACTCCTGTAGGGTTGGTGTGTATGTGGTGCACTTAAACTAACCTGATACCTATAAGCCCCTGAAGTGACTCTGATTTAATTTAAGCTCCCTACTTCTTCCAGGTCTGCTTCTCTTTCTGCGACCTCTGTCATAAAATGTTTGTGAAAAAAGAGAGGAGAGACCCTAACTGTCCTGATGAAGGGGGCTGTTCGCCCCTGAAACGCGTCGACTGAAATAAAGATCCATTTATTATCTACAACCGAGTCCTGACTTCATCTGTAGCAGCGCCGTCCAAGAGGTCAATTTTTTCTGAAATATCGATTATCCACATCAAATGTTTGTGAGAAAGACAGAACCTAATACAGAGAGATATGGAAAATAGTGACTGATGTGTAATGAAAAACATAGACACTGTAAGACTTGCGGACTGACAGGCTCAGACAGATTGACAGACACACGGTAATGCAGAAACAGACAAATACAAGACACAGAAAGCAGTATGAAACACCAAGTAAGGCTACGTTCCCACCTCTGGCCTGCTACTTCGACACGCTGTTCCGGCAAACAGAGAATAGTCCGGAAACAGCGGTCATTTTGTTTGTATCTGACAGCGCCGGATCCGGAAAATTCTGTCAGGCTGTTGCGGCACAACGGAGATGTGAAAGTAGCCTAACGGATGAAGCAGATACGGAAAGACCAATTCTGAGCAAGATCTACACAAGCAAGTAGAAAAAAGAAACTGAAAAAGCTAAAGCAAAAGCTTAGTGTTACATGTCAGGATCGCTCAGCAGGCCAGCTTCAGTGATGTGGAGCACCGCTCCCTTACATGCCTTGTGGAACCAGCTGACAACTTGTGTTTCAAGTTCGGCGTTCAGGGTTCGGGTTATCTAAGAATTCCGTTATGGATTCCGCTACCACAGACCTTAACTTATAACAAGTGCTGTTGCATGACATAATGACTTGTCTTTAGTGACACTAAGTCTTACGTCAAAGATTGTCCACCATGTTCACATGATGGATTTCCAGGAAACTCCTTTAAATGGGTTGTCCCATTAATATTAATTGTTAAAGTGCAGTTTATTACTGCGAGCTGTAAATATGAAAAGGGTGTAACTACGTAATACAAAAACAGTACAATAAGCATGAACAAAATTAGCTACAAACTCTTACAGAAGGAAAGAACCCTGCTCATGAGTACTTACAGTCTAAAAGGGACTGTGAAAGAAGACCGTACTGTACACCAGCTTTTACATAGTCAGCAGGAGCATACCAGAACCAGGTGCTGCTAACAAACATTCATGAGAAGCCATTACTGTTGGGAATATGGTGCTGACAACCTCTCCTCTCCAGTAAGGCGAGTAAGCAGCTTAAATTTTTTTTTTTTAATAGCTTTCATAAATGTCCTCTTTCCACTGGTCTGTGAACATGTCGTCCGCGGCTAATGTCGGTCGCAGTCTTTACAGCTATATGATGCCGTGTAAACCCGGAAGTGTTAAGACCGTCATCCCTGTGCTGTGATCGGAGATGCCGGTCATTCATTTTTATACGCTGAGTGTCTCTGAAGAGACCCAGCGTATTAGAGCTTCAGTTCCTATGTTGGTTAGCAGGTGGCAGGGCAACATAGATCAGCAATTAGAGATTTTACTATACTCCTATGGGAGTATAGGAACAATCGTAACAAAACAAGCTAGTGGACATTGTAGCTTCCTAGAGGGGCTACAAAAAATGAAAAATAAATATTTAAATCGCCCGCTTTCCTTAGAATACAAAAATAAATACATAAATAATAAAAATATAAACATCAAAATCGCTGATTTGTCTTTTTTATCTCCTTTTACCTCTAAAAATATAATAAAATATGACCAAAAAAACACACTCATAAATGATATCAATAAAAAGTACAGATCATCCTGCAAAAAAATGGGCCCCCATACAGCTCAGTAGACATAACTATAAAAAATAATTATGGAGTCAGATTATGGTGAGTTTTAATTTATTTTTTCACTATTTAAACATATCAAACCTATACATATGTGGTATCGTTGTAATCGTAATGAACTGAATGAGAATGAAGGGCACAGGTCAGTTTTGCTGCATAGGGAACGCCATAGGGACAAAACCTGTAAAACTGCGGAGGAATTTTTATTTTTTTTACCTTGAGATGAAGGGATATATGTCTCGGCCCCGTGGGGGAGCGAATGTCTGTCTGCGAGAATGGAGTAATTATGTACACTCTATTTTTAATTAACAATATTTTGATGTCAATTATTCTGAGCGGCGGGCCTTTCTTATTGTATACTGTTTTTGTATCAGTTTTGTCCTAATGCAGAGTAGGGATCTGGACTTCTTATCTGCACCGCCACGCATGTATTACTGTAGAAAATAGTCCAAAATTATGGCGACAGATTCCCTTTAACTACGCACCGCACCCCCCTACCTATTTCACACACCTAAGTTTCAACATGGCATAAGCCTACAGCTTTGCGGGAATTAAGAAAATGAAAATACTTAAATAGTATAGTAGTGCAGCATTCCTTTCATTGGTTATAATAGCCGTTTTGTCTAGGGAGCAATCCTCAGGGGAAATGAAATGTCCACCGTCCTATTAGTATACACAAAACTTGCCCTAATCACACAGGAGGACAAGTTACTTTACAGCACTGAGGTAAAGAGCTGCCCCACCTTCTCTTTGCTTTACCTGTCAGGGATTATGATCCCGAATACAGATGATAAGATCTTCAGCTGAATCTCTGTAGGAATGGAGTTCAAGAGGAGACATGAAATACAGAGACGAGGGTGGGAGTGTAGTAATGAGCAGCAGCACTTGTATGCAGTCCGTCCTGTCTGTACTTCATGTCTCCTCGTGAACTATATTCCTACAGAGATTCAGTTAAAGATCTTATCTGTATTCAGGATCATAATCCCTGACGAGCAGAGAGGAGGATGAGGCAGCTCTTTAGCTCAGTGTTGTAAAGTCCTTCTGTGTGATTAGGAAAGGTTTTGTGTGTACTAATAGGATGGCGGCCATTTTATTTTCCCTGATGACCGCTCCCTAGACAAAAACGGGCCATTATAACTAATGAAAGGTATTTGGGAATATATTTATAACAAATATTTAAGTATTTTCATTTTCTTAATTCCCTCAGAACCCCTTTAATAACATCTACAATTCATCCTACTTATAAATTCACACCAAAGAATTCATAAGGATAACATGTATATCATACATAGCCAAGTGTTGAAACAAGTGCTTCTATTTAACAGTGGTGCTCTTGATGAGTACCACATTACAGGTCACTAAAGCGAATGTTGCACTACACCCTGATTTTATCAGCCCTGAATTTGCCACATCGCACCATGAACGTGTTGCTATGAGGATTCGATAAACAAGCACTAAACAGTCAGAGGCAGAGGTCGCACTAGATTCATTTCCGGAAGAGTAAAAATACTCCTCTTACCGTTTTTGAGGAGTATTTTTAGCCGAGGAGGAGTACGAAAGTTGCAATAGTACAAATAAATAATGGGTAGGCTTACATAATGTTAAGGGCTTGTTCACATCTGCGTTGGGGCCTCTGTCACAGATTCTGTTTAAAAAAAACAAACAAAAAACAAGGGACAAAAAAGCCGTGCATGCAGATTTTTTTGTCTGGTACAAAGACAGGATCCTAAACAGAAACTGAACGGACTCCATCCTAGACAGTGGAGTCCGCTCAGCCCCGTTTGTCAGTTTTGTGCCTGATCCGCCACTTCCATTATTTTCCTAATTCTTCTCATCTAATGGAGCAGGACAGCAGAAATAAATAGCGATGGTGTGAAACATTACTACTCTAAATAACATCTCTCCCCATACAGCCCCCTTCAACATACAGTCCCATGTAAGTTACATCTCTCACCTCCCTCCAGCTTCTCCAGCATACAGTCCCATGTAAGTTACATCTCTCACCTCCCTCCAGCTTCTCCAGCATACAGTCCCATGTAAGTTACATCTCTCACCTCCCTCCAGCTTCTCCAGCATACAGTCCCATGTAAGTTACATCTCTCACCTCCCTCCAGCTTCTCCAGCATACAGTCCCATGTAAGTTACATCTCTCACCTCCCTCCAGCTTCTCCAGCATACAGTCCCATGTAAGTTACATCTCTCACCTCCCTCCAGCTTCTCCAGCATACAGTCCCATGTAAGTTACATCTCTCACCTCCCTCCAGCTTCTCCAGCATACAGTCCCATGTAAGTTACATCTCTCACCTCCCTCCAGCTTCTCCAGCATACAGTCCCATGTAAGTTACATCTCTCACCTCCCTCCAGCTTCTCCAGCATACAGTCCCATGTAAGTTACATCTCTCACCTCCCTCCAGCTTCTCCAGCATACAGTCCCATGTAAGTTACATCTCTCACCTCCCTCCAGCTTCTCCAGCATACAGTCCCATGTAAGTTACATCTCTCACCTCCCTCCAGCTTCTCCAGCATACAGTCCCATGTAAGTTACATCTCTCACCTCCCTCCAGCTTCTCCAGCATACAGTCCCATGTAAGTTACATCTCTCACCTCCCTCCAGCTTCTCCAGCATACAGTCCCATGTAAGTTACATCTCTCACCTCCCTCCAGCTTCTCCAGCATACAGTCCCATGTAAGTTACATCTCTCACCTCCCTCCAGCTTCTCCAGCATACAGTCCCATGTAAGTTACATCTCTCATCTCTCACCTCCTCCAGCTTCTCCAGCATACAGTCCCATGTAAGTTACATCTCTCATCTCTCACCTCCTCCAGCTTCTCCAGCATACAGTCCCATGTAAGTTACATCTCTCATCTCTCACCTCCCTCCAGCTTCTCCAGCATACAGTCCCATGTAAGTTACATCTCTCATCTCTCACCTCCTCCAGCTTCTCCAGCATACAGTCCCATGTAAGTTACATCTCTCATCTCTCACCTCCCTCCAGCTTCTCCAGCATACAGTCCCATGTAAGTTACATCTCTCATCTCTCACCTCCCTCCAGCTTCTCCAGCATACAGTCCCATGTAAGTTACATCTCTCATCTCTCACCTCCCTCCAGCTTCTCCAGCATACAGTCCCATGTAAGTTACATCTCTCATCTCTCACCTCCCTCCAGCTTCTCCAGCATACAGTCCCATGTAAGTTACATCTCTCATCTCTCACCTCCCTCCAGCTTCTCCAGCATACAGTCCCATGTAAGTTACATCTCTCATCTCTCACCTCCCTCCAGCTTCTCCAGCATACAGTCCCATGTAAGTTACATCTCTCATCTCTCACCTCCCTCCAGCTTCTCCAGCATACAGTCCCATGTAAGTTACATCTCTCATCTCTCACCTCCCTCCAGCTTCTCCAGCATACAGTCCCATGTAAGTTACATCTCTCATCTCTCACCTCCTCCAGCTTCTCCAGCATACAGTCCCATGTAAGTTACATCTCTCATCTCTCACCTCCCTCCAGCTTCTCCAGCATACAGTCCCATGTAAGTTACATCTCTCATCTCTCACCTCCCTCCAGCTTCTCCAGCATACAGTCCCATGTAAGTTACATCTCTCATCTCTCACCTCCCTCCAGCTTCTCCAGCATACAGTCCCATGTAAGTTACATCTCTCATCTCTCACCTCCTCCAGCTTCTCCAGCATACAGTCCCATGTAAGTTACATCTCTCATCTCTCACCTCCCTCCAGCTTCTCCAGCATACAGTCCCATGTAAGTTACATCTCTCATCTCTCACCTCCCTCCAGCTTCTCCAGCATACAGTCCCATGTAAGTTACATCTCTCATCTCTCACCTCCCTCCAGCTTCTCCAGCATACAGTCCCATGTAAGTTACATCTCTCATCTCTCACCTCCCTCCAGCTTCTCCAGCATACAGTCCCATGTAAGTTACATCTCTCATCTCTCACCTCCCTCCAGCTTCTCCAGCATACAGTCCCATGTAAGTTACATCTCTCATCTCTCACCTCCTCCAGCTTCTCCAGCATACAGTCCCATGTAAGTTACATCTCTCATCTCTCATCTCCCTCCAGCTTCTCCAGCATACAGTCCCATGTAAGTTACATCTCTCATCTCTCACCTCCCTCCAGCTTCTCCAGCATACAGTCCCATGTAAGTTACATCTCTCATCTCTCACCTCCCTCCAGCTTCTCCAGCATACAGTCCCATGTAAGTTACATCTCTCATCTCTCACCTCCCTCCAGCTTCTCCAGCATACAGTCCCATGTAAGTTACATCTCTCATCTCTCACCTCCCTCCAGCTTCTCCAGCATACAGTCCTATGTAAATAATGTCATTCCTTGCCCTCCAGGATCGGGTAAATTTGCCCCTGGGAGGGGTCTGGAGTGGATGCACCACGGGCAATTATAGCCAAGTGATAAAGTGAAGTCTAATATATTGTATGTGCGTGAGATGTATGTAGCGCAGTGTCTGGCAGATTGATGCGTGTAATGTATTTAGCGCAGTTGGGGATGGATGGATGGGTGTAATGTATGTAGTGCAGTGGGTGATGGATGGATGGTCGTAATGTAGGATGCATGTAGCGCGGTGGGTGATGGATGGGCGTAATGTGGGTGATATATCTAAGTACACTGCGCTACATACATAACACACATCTATACATCACACACTGCGCTGTCACCTTGTTGTACACGTCAAACTGGATATCCGGGCTCGGCTGTAGTTATCCACCAGTGTGGAATCCACTTCAGCTCCACTGCCACCTGTTTGCCGGTGACCCCAGGCAGAGCTCACCACTCCGCCTACTCTTCCGTTACAGCAACCGCCCGGGAGCTAGACATTCCTTCTTTAAATTACAGCACGATATCACTCCCTATGCAGCAGCCCACCCAAACCGACCAATAACGAAGCTTGTTGCTGTCTGGAGCTTTGCTATTGGATATTTCCAGCAGCATAACTGCGCTGTTCACGGCGTGCACTGAGCTCATGATTGGCAGGGAAAAGTCTGCCGCGTATTGATAGCCATGAGACTTTATTTAGGGATGCTTGTACAGGCGTTATTGTGATGAAGGGTAGGAAGGAAACTTATCATCCCCTCTGTGTCAAAGAATTGGCGCCAAAAAAAGTCGCGCACATTTTGAGGGTTTTATGTGCCGTTTGCTTTCTTTCAAAGTAGTGAGTCGTGTGGGGCTGGCGTAGGCGGCTGTCACATAACATAGATATAGCGAAAACCTACACCATCTCCCTTGCTGGTGTAGATCTCATCCTTAGCGCACAGATGCACTCCAAACATTAAGGCCTCTTTCAGACGGGTGTCCCGGATGCATTGCGGGAAACCCGCGCGAGTGCGCAGGCAATGTCAGTCAGTTTTGACTGCGATTACGTTGTTCAGTTTTTTCCCGCGCGAGTGCAATGCATTTTGCACGTGCATAATAAAAAACTGTATGTGGTACCCAGACCTGAACTTCATCACTAAAGTCTGGGTTCGGTGTGTAGATTTTATTATTTTCCCTTATAACATGGTCAATCGGCACAGGCATACTGAGTGAAGGAGCTGGCAAGCGCGCGTCCTTCACTCAGTACACCTGTACCGATTGAGGAACGTTACGGCACAAGCGCGGAAATTTAGAAGCAGACGGGGCCAGCGGGAGGAGGAGAGCACTCGCTGGCACTGTCTATCAAAAGGAGATGGGGCGTGTCTAGAAGCAGAGGATGCGGCTGCTACCAGCAAGTACACGCCCAACTTGCTGGTAGGGAAGAAATTTGCATATTATAAAAGTGATTTTTACAAGAAATAAGCCATTTGATAAATGCCATTTGCTGAAGTGAGACAACCCCTTTAATATCTGTGGTGCGTCTGATGCAGACGAGGGAGAGATTACACGCCTGTGTTGATATCGTCATAAATATCCATAAACATGATTTCCCTCCTTTTTAGATTTAAGCCATGTGGATGTCTTCCATTCAGATGAAAAAGCCAAAATGTCTCTCAATTGAGAAGTGACCCTTTATGACATAAAAAGACTAGCTGCGTTAGGGACGTTCCGCCTTTCTTCATTTGTGAGTTGATTCGTTTGCTCTCGAACCCCGATCTTCAGCCATCAAGATGTACAGCCCACGTATAACTTATTACATTCCATACTCTTAATAACTTGCACTTTCTTATTCCAACTTCCCTAGGGGTTTTAAACTTTTCCCCTAAATCGAGTTGTTCAGTCTCAAGTTTCTATCTCTGAATTACTGCAGGTTTTTGGATGGCAGTCTGTCTTATTGAGTCTCCCACTGGGAAACTATCTGAACAGTTTATCTTGTACTGGGGCTGTAGTATGACATATTTTATTTTTTTTATAAAGGAAGCCTGGGATGAACTGTGGCTCCAGGGTATAGGATGGGCCTTTTTTTCTATCTTTCATCTCATCTATGATACCTATACATATTATATTAATGTTGACAAATCCCACACATTTTGGTGGGACCGGCTGATTATTTAAAGGGTTAAGCTAATCTCAAAACAATCCCCCCACATATACCGGGCCCCCATGCTGAATATACTTACCTGGGTCCCCACACCGCCGCTGCCGCTTCACCCCGTTCACAGACGAAAACATCCGGGGGTGGGGGGTGGTTTCAGCAAATGGCAGACGAGCCTTCCTATCATTGTGGGTGACGCTAGGGAGCCCGGCTGTTTTCATCCCTCCACGGGGACCCGTGTAAGTATGTTCAGCGTGGAGGGCTGGGCATTTGGATGGGGGGGGGGGATTTAGGATTGCATAACCCCTTTAATGTGTATGAGGCTTTCTTCACTATCACCCATGTGGGGGATAGAAGGCTCAAGAATCTTGGATTTCCAAATGCCAGAACCTTTGTTCTCGTGTTTGTTCTATGCCAGTGGATCCTTCCACCATTCGTTGTCTGCTGGCATGCCAGATCTTTTGTTTCACTAGTGGGTTGATGTGTTCTCATGCACATGGCCATGTTACGACTCTGCGTTGTGTGGGTTCTTGTGGTTTTCCTGCAAAGATTCTGTGTAAATCCAATGGAAATAAAATAAAAAATTGGCATTATATACAGTACTGTGCAAATGCTTTAGGCAGGTGTCAAAAAAATGCTGCAAAGTAAGAATGCTTTCAAAAATAGAAGTGTTAATAGATTAATTTTAGCAAGGGGAATAACCAAACGAGACATCAAAATCAGATCAATATTTGGTGTTACAACCTTTTGCCTTCAAAATGGCATCAATCCCTCTAGGTACACTTGCACACAGTTTTTGAAGGAGCTCTGCAGGGAGGTTGTTCCAAACATCTTGGAGAACTAACCACATCTTCTGGATGTAGGCATTCTGAAATCCTTCTCTCTCTCCATGTAATCCCAGATAGTCGAGGGTATTGAGATGAGGGCTCTGTGGGGGCCATACTATCACTTCCAGGACTGTGTTCTTCTTTACTCTGAAGATTAGGCTTGAGCGAATCAAGCTTTGATCGTAGATCCGAAGTAGATTCGTTCAAAAACTTTGTTTTTAATTCTGTGTCAGTACAGCATCAAAATGTATAGGCTCCCGTAGGCAAGATTACTATTTGCCGAAGTCACGTGAGACTCCAGTGAGTCTTTAAAAACATGTTAAATTTGGAATCTGAAGTCTGCTTTAGTACTGGCTTGTCCCTTGGTACCAAAGCAGACTTTAACATGTTTTTAAAGATGCAGATAGGAATAATAAAGTAATTACCCGAAGTCTTGCCTGACTTCGGACAATTTTGCCTACGCAGAGCCCATACATTTTAATTCTGCATGGACACAGAATTAAAAACAAAGTTTTTGAACAAATTGACTTTGGCTCTATGATCCGAAGCTCAATTCCCTCAAGCCTGAACATAGTTCTTAATGACATTCGCTCCAAATGTATTCTGCAGCAGTTAAACAACCACAACTTCACTTGCTGTGAAATGCAGCCCTAAACTTGCAAGAAACCTCCTTCATGCTTCAGGCTTGCCTGCAGCCACTCTGTATTGTACAGCTCTCCACATTATCTTCTGTTACAGCCCAATATTTCAAATTTCGATTCATTACTCCATGGCACCTGCTGCTGTTTTTCTGCACCCCAGTTTCTATGTTTTCATGCATAGTTGAGTCCCTTGGCCTTGTTTCCATGTCGAAGGTATGGCTTTTTAACCGAAATTCTATGAATCCATTTCTAGCCATACTTCTCCGAACAGTAGATGGATGTTACTAGGTCCCACTGCTTTCCTCCAGTTGAGCTGATGGCACTCCTGGACATCGTCCAATTTCAATGTCTTTCATCTGCTACCCTAAGTTTCCTTGGCTGATCACTGCATCTACAGTCTTCAATGTGGTCAGGATTAAAGGTGTACTCAATGCTGAGAAATATAGGCAGATACTTATCCATCATACAGTACCATCAGGGAGGCATTTGATTGGCTCCAAATGTATTCTGCAACAGAGAAACAACCCCAAACATACAGCTATCATCAAGAACTATTATTAACGTAAAGGAGAACAAGGAGTCTCGGATATGATGTTGCCTCCCCATCTCGGCCTCAAGTCTCGGATTACATGAAGAGATAAAAGAATATGCGCAAGCCTACATCCAGAAAAGATCTGTGGTTTAGTTCTCCACAATGTTTGGAACAACCTCTGTACAGAGTTCCATTAAAAACTGTGTGCAAGTATATCTAGAGGATGGCGACAAAGGGTGGACACACCAAATACTGAGTTGATTTTGCTTTTTCATTTATTTATTTACTTAGCATTTTGTTAATTGATAATAAAAATAAACTTTCAACACTTCTATTTTTGAAAGCATTCTTACTTTGCAGCTTTTTTCACACCTGATACGACTTTTGCACAGTACTCTATAAAGGTGGTAATATGGGGTTGGTGGCATATCATGGTGCGATATTGGACACCTATCTTAGTGGTGTAAATTCTAGAACGGTTGTTTCTTGTCTAGATAGGCAGAGTTGCATTGCTACACTGCACAAGGCAGGTTTTCATTTCCCCGAACGTATGGATGAGGAATTACATCACATTGCACTGATTATACCAGCACAAAGCTTGTGAATTGCAGTCTGTAAGGTAATTTGAGTAGCCTGTGTGAACTGCCAAGTAGGAAGAAAAGCCCTTTTTGTAGTTGCTCTGCAGATTTATTCTGGTGTGCTTAGACCAACAGCAGCAAGTGCATTGTTCAAGCCCAAAAAGCCAAATAGAAGCCTTACAGACACCTTGAAGGAGTCCACCAAGAAAAGATCCGGCTTGGTCATCGGTGGTGTCAGTGAAAGGCTTAAATGCTTGATGATAGAAACTGGTATGCAAATGAGTTGCCTTATCTGGTAAAGTAGTAATTGGGAAGGTGACCAGGATCATAAGGCAGTGTATCCGTGAAGGTATATGTGAATACATCCTAAAAAAGTGAAAACCCTCAACACTTCCTTAAAGGACAAGGCAGTTTTTTTCAGCAATAGTTTTCTTATGCATATACCGTATTTTTCGCCATATAAGACGCACCTAGGTTTTTAGGGAGGAAAATAAGAAAAAAAATATTTTTGGTGGGTCTGGAAGTAATGGTGGTTTGTGGATGGCACTGTTAATGGGGGGATCTGTGGATGGCACTGTTAATGGGGGGATCTGTGGATGTCACGGTTAATGGGGTGATCTGTGGATGGCACTGTTAATGGAGGGATCTGTGGATGGCATTGTTAATGGGGGGATCTTTAGATGGCACTGTTAATGGGGGCCCCTGTGGATGGCACTGTTAATGGGGGCCCATCTGTGGATGGCACTGTTAATGGGGGCCCATCTGTGGATGGCACTGTTAATGGGGGCCCATCTGTGGATGGCACTGTTAATGGGGGCCCATCTGTGGATGGCACTGTTAATGGGGGCCCATCTGTGGATGGCACTGTTAATGGGGGCCCATCTGTGGATGGCACTGTTAATGGGGGCCCATCTGTGGATGGCACTGTTAATGGGGGCCCATCTGTGGATGGCACTGTTAATGGGGGCCCATCTGTGGATGGCACTGTTAATGGGGGCCCATCTGTGGATGGCACTGTTAATGGGGGCCCATCTGTGGATGGCACTGTTAATGGGGGCCCATCTGTGGATGGCACTGTTAATGGGGGCCCATCTGTGGATGGCACTGTTAATGGGGGCCCATCTGTGGATGGCACTGTTACAAATGTGTCATCCACAGACCCCCCATCCCATAACAGTGCCATCCACAGACACCCCCTGCAGCTCCAATGCTGTACCATAAAAATATAAAATATCTCCAAGTACAAATAAACTTATTAAAGATCACCCTTATTAATGTACTGTAACACAGACCCCAATACCTCCTTTACAATAGCGTGACTCTCCGATGGCACATGCCTGCGCCTGCTTCATTCATAAAGCAGGCGCAGGCATGTGACGTCAGAGAGTCACGCTTCCTCCCGCCCGCCCGGCCTGCCCGTATTGTAAAGGAGGTATTGGGGTCTGTGTTACAGTACATTAATAAGGGTGATCTTTAATAAGTTTATTTGCACTTGGAGATATTTTATAATTTTATAGTACAACACTGTGAGCGTCGGGGCCGGACTGTCCCCGCTGCAATTGCCGGCCCCCAGCTCCTCCTCCCAGTCCCTCCCCGCTCGCGCGTACATCGCAGCCTGCGATGTAAAAAAAAAAAGTCAGCATTCGCCGCATAAGATGCAGGGACATTTTCCCCCCATTTTGGGGGGAAAAAAAGTGCGTCTTATACGGCGAAAAATACGGTAAGTGTGTGTGTGTATGTATATATCACTGTTAAATTACTTTGTATTTCCGATATTCCCCCTGAGCCCAGATTTTATTTGTGGTGATGTGATGCCAGTGCTCCCTCTTTTTTTTTTTTTTGCCTGTGATATCGTCTGTGCTGGCCATAGGGTAATAGCACTGGTGTAATGTTTGCAGTGTCATCACTCACGTGGCGTAGACGCAGCATAGCTATGTTTCACATCTACTGCATTGTAGCTGTGAGAATCCGACATCTTCACTTGCTGAGAAATGTAGCTTTCAGGGAATCACTAAAGGCGGGTTAACATGCGCCGAGGAAGAGCCGATTCTTTCCAGACAGTCGGCTGCTTCCAATATCGGTGAAGGTGAAGCTCTGCATTTACATGCAGTGATCTCCTCCACAGTATGAGGAGGAGCGGTATACAGCTGCCTTGTTTCTGGGCAGCAGATCACTGTGTAGACAGCACGATCTGCTGCCCAGAAACGATAATTTAGGTGTCTGCACTAACGACTGTTTCACCCGATGAGCGAGCATTTCGCTCGTTTATCGGGTGATGGGCTGCACCTTTTAGACAGGCCGATTATCGGTAACGAGCGTTCAAAGGGACGCTCATCCCCAATAAACCCACCCTAACATCACATCCAGCTCCAGTAAGTAAATAAGAACATGCAAGGCACGAGCATGGAACCAGGATTTCTAGAAGATGCAGGACATTATTACCTCCAGAGCCTGGACAGTTTGGGTAATCCTGTCCCAATTGTAGGTGTAAATGTCAAAGGTCATATCAAAAGGGGCATTTTTCTGAAGTATTGTGTGGTCATACATAAGATGTAGCTGTCCTCCCAGGGAAAATTATCCTAACTATCTAATTATAAAAAAACAGCGCTCTGGTGGCTTTCTTTTCTCCTTTATTTATTTTTTCTTAGTATCCATATGTATTGTGCCAAAAACCTGTTTGTAAACAAAATCGACAAGTTCTTTTCTCCGTCTGTCGCTTGCCCGGGTCCGCTGAATGGGCTGCGTGGACACTGATGGAGTCCAGTATGCGCTTAGTTGAGGCCCCCGCCATGTTAGGTTGGTGACCACAGATCTAGTCTCATTGTGTAAGAACATATAAAAGTGAAGTAACAGGTGATATTTCTATTTTTGCACTCATGATCGTATTTGTAGAGATTAAGAGGTTAATTTATTGCATTAGTGTTAAACTGATTAGTCACGCTTTGCGTTGTCTAGTCTACTTCAGGATTATTTAATTGACTTCTATAATTCCTCTAGATTTAATGGATGCATATTGGATTAGGGTCGGTTCACATATGTGGTACAAAGTCCGGTACTCTGTTCTGGAAGAGGAACAGACTAGTGGAGATTACAGTATCCGGCGTAGCGGAATACCGCCGCTCACTGCATATGTGAACCTGGCCTTACCCATGAGCATTTAAAGGGCTTCTCCAGGATTTACCAGTTGGTCACCCCTCCCTAGGATCAGCTTGGTGGGGATCTGACAATCCGTACCCCTGCCAATCAGCGGGTCTGCATTGTGAGGTGTTAAACTCCTGCCGATATGACTAAGAAAAATTCCTGTTACTTTAATAGCAATAGATTGCTTCTTATTGTATAGCCGAATCTCCAAATCTATGCGCGTGTGCATAAACAGAGTCTGGGCTTAGATTGCTTATTAGGGAGTTATCCGTAATGGTGTCCCCCATTGTTGAATACTAAATGACTTTAGAGCAGTGTTGTCACCATATGGCCACAGATCCAAACACTCCGAAGTATAAATATAGTGAGGCGCTCTCTTTAATCTTCTCTCTTTGGCGGTTAACCTGACCGTTTTCTGGGACACTGCTCCCAACGCCTGAAATATTTTAATTCTCATATTGATGAGTGTTGAGCAGGTTGTCAAACACCCACACCCAGATCAGCTCTCACTGTGACTGCATTTTTCCACCCATAACGTGTGAAAAAAAATTGTAATGGTAATATCAGATTAATGATCGTGTGTTTTATACACATAATGGTAGCCATAGTAAAAAAGAAAAAAAAGGTGAAAAGAGAAACTTATCTTACTATTCCAAGATCTACATAGTCATGCAGTTGTTTAAACCTTTCACTGCCAGGATTGTTGGACATTTTGCACCACTTTTAGCCAAGACCGTTTTCAGTTTTGACATTCACAAATAAAACCTAAATTATGAAATAGGTGCAGGTCAAAAACGCGGAACAGGTGCAGATCTTTCCATTATACCTTTATCTCTCAGTAGGCTTCACTACTGGTTTTGGCTCACAAAAACTGATGGAAATAACTGACCAAATAAAGTGTGAACAAGCCCAAAAACTTATATATTTCCTGGAAGCAGACAGCCTCATTGCAGGTGTCTTGAGGAACTGTTAACCATGTCCACCTTCATATACCGTATATACTCGAGTATAAGCCGACCCGAGTATAAGCCGACCCCCCTAATTTTACCCTAAAAAAACTGGGAAAAGAAGTGACTCGAGTATAAGCCGAGGTGGAAATGGATGTCACTGTTTTGGGGGGTATCTGTGGATGGCACTGTTATGGGGGATCTGTGGATGGCATCCACAGCCCCCTCATCCCATAACAGTGCCATCCACAGCCCCCTCATCCCATAACAGTGCCATCCACAGCCCCCCCATCCCATAACAGTGCCATCCACAGCCCCCCCATCCCATAACAGTGCCATCCACAGCCCCCCCATCCCATAACAGTGCCTTCCACAGCCCCCCCATCCCATAACAGTGCCTTCCACAGCCCCCCCATCCCATAACAGTGCCATCCACAGCCCCCTCATCCCATAACAGTGCCATCCACAGCCCCCATCCCATAACAGTGCCATCCACAGCCCCCCATCCCATAACAGTGCCATCCACAGCCCCCCATCCCATAACAGTGCCTTCCACAGCCCCCATCCCATAACAGTGCCATCCACAGCCCCTCATCCCATAACAGTGCCATCCACAGCCCCTCATCCCATAGCAGTGCCATCCACAGCCCCCTCATCCCATAACAGCTCCATCCACAGCCCCCCTTCCCCGCTCCTGTAAAGTACCTCCTCACATGCCGCCGAGTCCTCCAGGCAGACCGGGCGAGCGAGCGCAGCGTGACTGACGTCACGTGCCTGCGCCGCCTGCTTCATTCATAAAGCAGGCCGGGCAGGCACGTGACATTAGTCAGTCATGCTGCGCTCGCCCGCCGCAAATGCCCGCCCCCAGCTCCTCCTCCCACTCCGTCTCGAGTATATGACTCGAGTATAAGCCTAATTTGTGTTTTTCGGCACAAATTTTGTGCTGAAAAACTCGGCTTATACTCGAGTATATACGGTAACTTTATGAAAATTAGGAATTATAAAAAAATAAATTAAAAATGCTTTAGAACAAACAGTTGTACCTAAAGCTCTCAACCAAGCAGAAGTTTACACATAAAAACAACAAAAAAATATACTGAGGTGTGCAAAGCTCATATATACCACAAGTGCATACATCAAGAGCTTGTGCACCACTGAAAGAGGCCATGCATAAAAATGTATACTGTGCACGCCAAACAGCTGCCATGTTACCAAGAGTCTACATTTTCTGAGCGCACAGCATACTGTGTATAAAATAACCTAATAATATGCACAACTAACTTCATTCAGCTTCACAGCATTGGTTATATCAAAAACTGCATATTCTAGCAGAGTCGTTATAAAATATTGCCTACCCAAAGACATTGATGCAAGGAGTTCATGCTTAACACACGTCTACACTCAGTGCTGCATGTGTTAGACATTTCCGACCAAGGACAACATCTGCATGGAGTTTGTATGTTCTCCCCCTTTTTCATCCGGGTACTCCGATTTCCTCCCACACTCCAAAGACATACTGACAGGGACCTTCGATTGTGAGCCTCTTTGGGGACAACTTGATGCTGATGTCGGTAATGCACAGTATTGGCAATTATGTAGATTCAAATTTGCATCCACCTATACAAACTGTAATCTTAATTAAAAAATTATAAATTTCTAAACCTAATATGAGTTAACTAAAGCTGCTTTCAGACGCGTATAATCAGCCTGTACTGGCTGAGATCCCAGCTGGCTGAAGAGGAAGAGCCCTGCTGTGTAACATCTAAGTATATGAGCCTGATCTTGTTTTAAAGCTTAGACTGTCAACTTTAAAACAAGACCGAGATCTCTAGCTAGTGTTGTTTCGTGCTGTACTTCAGCAGATATAGCCTTTAGAAATCCTATCAGAGCTGCATAAATATTTGCAGCCCTGGCTGTGACACGTTTCTAAGTGCTGTAACTCCCAATGTATTGGGCTAGCACTGCAATCCTGTGAGCCTGACAACCAGGTATTAGTAGCGAGGATGTATGAGGTGCGTCCTTTGCAGGGAAAGAGTTAAAGGGGTTGTCTTATCACGGACAATGGGGGCATATCACTAGGGTATGCCCCTATTTTCTCATAGGTGCAGAGTCCAGAAAGTGTTGGAGGGCGCACTGCGCATGCGCAGCCGCTCTCCATTAATTTTCTACGGGCCCGCTGGGCCCATAGAAGTGCATAGGAGCGTTGGCTGGTCATGCGTGGTGGACTCCCATTCACTTCTATGGGGAGCACATTCCCCATATAGCTGCAGGTCTCATCGGTGGGACCCACATCTATAAGACAATGGGGGCATATCCTAGCGATATGCCCTCATTGTCTGTGATGAGACAACCCCATTAAGGTAATTCACTCTGGACAGAAATGGTGTAGGTTTTTCAGGTGGATTTGCACCCGTACAGTCCTGAGTGAAGTACAGTAACAAGCAAGTGGATGAGCTTTTAATGCATATGCTAATGACATTTGCATGGAAGTTGCATCTTTTTTTTAAAATCCACAGCATGTCATTTTATGTTGCGGATTGGACTCACGTTTATCGTGGATCTTTCCTGTTGATTTGAATGAAAAACTCAAAATCCACAATAAGGAATTTTGCTGTGGGTCTACAAAATTCACTGCTGCAGGTTTCAAACGTGTTGACTTTTTCTTTCTTTTCAAACTCTCCTTGGGAAATCTGGTGCACTATTCATTGTGGATTTGCATGTGGGCCTATCATTAGGACCTATTCACATGTCAAGTCAATTATTGGGAATGAACATTTGTACGAACCCTTGTTCCCGATAATTGCCCCATGTAAATGTCCTGCTCTTCACCTGACACAGGCAGGCACTTGTTTGTTGAGTGACCTGATTATCTATGAGGCACTTAAATTATCATTTATTAACAGTTCATCACCCTGTCTAGACAGTAAACAATGAAACACTATGGGAGTTATTAAGTATCGTTATAAAAACATTACAGGTAGGGTATATGTTCTACTTGGATGACTTTTTTTTTGCAGAATATTGTGCAACCCATTCATCACGATGTGCTTGCTGCAGAAACAATTCTATTCAAGGGAACGGAAATGATTTTCAGCTGCAGTATGCTTTAAATTGGCCACGTGAATTCACCCTAAGGGCGCATGTACACTGCCGTAGCCTGTTTTGCTTTCCGCAAATTGCGGATCTGGTATCGACCATATGCATTCTGCATTTTACAGAACGTCCTGCCCTATTCTTGTACGTAAAACGGATAAGAATAGGGCATGTTCTATTTTTTTGTGGGGCCACTGAACAGACATACGGATGCGGCCCCATTGAAGTGATTGGGTCCACATCTGACCCGGATGCAAAACTTGGTCGTGTGAATGACCCCTAACTGTTTGGGGTATTTTAGATTGGTATGGTTGGTTCAGAGTATCTCCAGTCAGTAAAGAAAATCTGTTTCCTATGCCCATAATTGATCTCTAATTCTGACAAATTACTGACACATTTACATATGTGTATGAATACTATTCAAATAGAATATAAAAGAGATACTTGTATAATATATACTGTATATGGAAGTAGATGGGATAGAATTGCTTAAGAAAGATTTTGATTTGTATGTTTTTAAAAACAAATACAGCATTATCTAGCCATGTAGTCTACAGGAATGTTTGCATAAAGACATCATCTTCTTGCCTATAATAATTAAGTAAACAAATAAAATCATACATCGTATAGTACATGGCAGTCTCTAACAAACTTAGGACCAGCCCTGTACCTCACCTTTGGGGCTTTTTTTAAAAATTATTATTGCATTATACTTACGAGGTAATCATTTTTTCAATTAGTCTTTTTTTGAAAATATGGAGCCCCTTTTTCTGTACATGGGTGAGATGCTCTAGAAGTAGCCTCTGGATTTTCTTTCTTTTCCGTCCGTTGGGGAGCTGACTGGCTCCTTATCTCTGCTCTCTGACATAAACAGCCAGTAAAGCTCAATTATCATCTTACTGGTAAGAATGTGGCTGAAAAAAGTGTTGATGACCTCTTAGTAATTTAGAGAGGTTTATTAGATGACTGGCACAAAGTTAAAGAGGACCTTTCACCAATATAATACCCCCCAAATAACCCTCTTACCAGATAGTGCGTCATCCACTGATGTTCCCCAAGTTCCTTGAGCTCCTTCTCCCTAGCTGAGAGACCAGCGCTGCGATTGGCTGCTCTCTCAGCTGGGGAAGCCAGCACACACACCCCCAACCAGGATGTTTAGCAACGCCCCGTACAAAAGTCCGCCTCATTTGCATATGAGGCGGCAGAAGAAACGGGGCGATTAGGAAGCAATTAGGGGGTTGATTTAAAAAAAAAAAAGGGAACATCAGTGGATGACGCATCCGGTAGGAGGGTTATTTGGGGGGTATTATTTTAGTGAAAGGTCCTCTTTAAAGTACCAGTCACACAGCTTGAAAAAGTTAGCCCTTTGTGACAGAGTGGCTCAATATTTTTAAAAAGGATCAATTGAAAAAATGAATTTTAAAATTAGTAAAATGTAATTATAAAAAAATTACCCACAAAGGTTTACATAGTCTTTAAGTATTCAGATCCAGGTGCTGGTTTGAAAAATGTATTTTTTTGTGGGACAAACCCTTTAAGCTTTGTTGTATAATGTTATATTTTATTAATACAAATTGGCATAAGAAGCAGACCACAATTGTAATATATTTGTTCTTTGTTCTACAGATGCACCATATACCACCGTTTTGAGAATATATCATGTTGATGGAGAACATGAGAAGAAAGAGTTAAGAGCATTGCCCCCGTTTTTTCCAAAACTTTAAAGACATCAAGGGGAAATTAAGAATGAAAAGTATGCCCTGCTGTCTAGGTGTGCTGAAGAGGATGAGAGGGGAGTGATGATGGCCAAGAATAAGGAGCCGCGCCCCCCTTCATATACCATTAGCGTGGTAGGATTGTCCGGAACTGAAAAGGATAAAGGCAATTGTGGAGTTGGAAAGTCGTGTTTATGTAACAGATATGTTCGCCCGAAAGCTGATGAATATTATCACGAACATACCTCTGTCCTTAGCACAATTGACTTTGGTGGCCGCGTTGTCAACAATGACCACTTTTTGTATTGGGGTGACGTAACGCAGGTAGGAGAGGATGGGGTGGATTGCAAGCATCACATTATTGAACAGACAGAGTTTATAGATGATCAGACTTTCCTTCCACATCGGAGTACAAACCTTCAACCCTACATAAAGAGAGCAGCAGCTTCAAAGATTCATTCGGCTGAGAAACTAATGTACATTTGCACAGACCAGCTTGGCCTGGAGCAGGACTTTGAGCAAAAGCAAATGCCCGAAGGAAAGCTCACTATAGACGGTTTCGTTCTATGCATTGATGTTAGCCAAGGTTGCAATCGAAAGTTTGATGATCAGTTAAAGTTTATTAATAACCTCTATGCGCAAGTAGCAAAAGCAAAAAAGCCAATTATCATTGCAGCAACAAAATGTGATGAATGTGTTGACCACTACTTAAGAGAAGTCCAAGGCTTTGCTTCAAATAAGAAAAACATAATTGTTGTAGAAACCTCTGCCAGAAACAATGTAAATGTTGAGACGTGTTTCACAGCACTAGTTCAGATGTTGGACAAAACAAGAGGTAAACCTAAGATTATCCCTTACCTTGAGGCTTTCAAAACGCATAGACAAATTGTTGCATCTGCTACTGATAAGTTTGAAAAGCTTATTGTACAAACTGTGCGTGACTACCACGCAACTTGGAAAACTGTCAGTAATAAATTAAAAAACCACTCTGATTATGAGAATTACATAAATTTAGAGGGAACACAGAAGGCTAAAAATACATTATCTAAACACATAGAGCAGCTCAAACAGGAACACATTAGAAAAAGAAAGGAAGAATACCTTAAAACACTACCAAGAGCCCTCAGTACGTTACTGCCAAAGCTTGAAGAGATAGAAAACCTAAGTTGGACTGATGCTCTTCAGGTGCTAGAGAAAAAGCCTGAATTCAGCCTGTGGTTTGTAATTCTGGAGAAAACACCATGGGACCAGTCAGATCATATTGATAAAGTGAATGATCGAAGGGTCCCATTTGATCTTCTGTGCACATTAGAGTCTGAAAGAGTCTATCAAAGCCACGTTCAGCACTTGGTTTCTGAGAAGAGGAGATTGGAAATGAAAGCAAAGTTCAAAAAGACCCTTGAAAAAATACCTTTCATTTCTCCTGGTCAGCCTTGGGAGGAAGTCATATGTTTTGTTCTGGAGGACGAGTCCTATAAATTCATTAATGAAACTGACAGATTTGAGGTATATCGTAAACACCAGCAAGAGATCATTGAAAAAGCCAAAGAAGAATTTCAGGAGATGCTTTTTGAGCACTCTGAGTTATTCTATGACCTAGATCTTAATGCTACCCCAAGCACTGATAAAATGACTGAGATCAATGCCGTTCTTGGAGAAGAACCACGATACAAAGCTTTACAGAAGCTTGCAACTGACCGAGAATCCCTTCTTCTCAAGCACATCGGATTTGTTTATCATCCAACTAAGGAAACATGTCTTAGTGTCCAAAGTTGTATGGACATAAAAGTGGAGCAAGTGCTTGCCAACAGTCTGTTACAATCAAATCTTAGTCGTTTGAACTTATACCAAGACGGAACTAACCTAGACAAGGTAAATCTTCTCATTCTTGGGAAAGACAACCTTCCTCAAGAGATGGCCAATGAGATAAGGACACAGTCAACGGATGATGAATTTGCATTGGATGGAAAAATATATGAATTAGACTTGAGAGCTGTCGATGCCAATTCCCCATATCTTTTAAGCCAATTTTGGACTCCTGGGTTTAAACCACATGGTTGTTTTTGTGTGTTTAGCTCAATTGAATCACTTAATTTTATAGGTGACTGCATTGGGAAAATTAGATGTGAAGCTCAGGCAAGAAGAGATAAGGACATCGCAAACCTTCCATTTACATTAATTTTGGCTAACCAGAGAGAAAGTGTCATCAAAAACATGCCCATATTAAGGCACCAAGGGCAGCAATTGGCAAATAAGCTCCAGTGTCCCTTTGTGGATGTGCCAGCTGGCACATATCCCCGTAAATTTAATGAGGCCCAAATCAAACAAGCTCTTAGGGGAGTGCTCGAATCTGTCAAGCACAACTCTGATATTGCCAGTCCTGTTCCTGCAATTAAAGACCTTTCAGAAGCAGATTTAAGAATTGTAATGTGTGCCATGTGTGGGGATCCTTTCAGTGTAGATCTTATTCTTTCCCCCTTTTTAGAGTCCCGTACTTGCAGCGCAGCTCAGCCCGGGCAAAATAACTCTCTAATGCTGGATAAAATAATTGGAGAAAAACGGAGAAGGATACAGATAACCATTTTATCCTACCACTCTTCAATTGGAGTTAGAAAAGATGAACTGGTTCATGGATACATTCTTATTTATTCAGCCAAGCGAAAGGCATCTATGGGAATGCTGCGTGCTTTTCTGTCAGAGATTCAGGACACAATTCCAGTCCAGCTAGTGGCAGTTACAGACAGTCAAGCTGACTTCTTTGAGAATGAAGCAATCAAAGAACTAATGACTGAAGGGGAGCACATTGCTACAGAAATTTCTGCAAAATTCACAGCCTTATATTCTTTGTCTCAGTACCACCGCCAGACAGAGGTCTTCACACCATTTTTCAGTGATGTTCTGGAAAAGAAAACTTCCATTGAGAATTCCTATTTAGCAGAAAGCCGTAGAGAAGCAAGTCAACCATGTGAAGATGTATTTCCTTATTCACCACGAGGAAATTCACCAGCCTACAGCTGCTACCCTGATTCAGAGGATGATACAGAAGCACCACCTCCTTATAGCCCTATAGGGGATGATGTACAACTGTTGCCAAAGTGTAATTTGGACAATGAAGGGAATGAATATCCTACTCACAGCACTCCATTAAATTGCCATGACCATGAACGCAACCATAAAGTGCCTCCACCAATAAGACCTAAACCAGGTGGACCCAAGTCTAAGGTGAATAGATTAGACCCAAATCTTGTCAGAGCTATTGAAGCTGGCATTAGCAAAAATCCACGGAAGCAATCTCCTCGTTTCCCATTGGTTCACCCTGAAGATGCAGATTCTTCAGATAATTACGCAGAGCCAGTTGACACAATCCTGAGGTCCAAAGATTACATTAATGACATTTACGCAGATCCAGAGGACGGTCAGAACCACGTTCATAAAATGCATCACCAGTTTCCTAATGCACAAGGAGATGAAGAGAACGGTATCACTGATAGAAATTCCAGAGGTCAGGGAGAACGAAGACCATCAAAATACAAGTACAGGTCAAAAACTCTATTCAGCAAGACAAGACTGTACACCTATAGAAGAACCCATTCAGATGCCAGTGATGAAGAAGCTCTTACAATTATTGGAAAAGATAGAAAGCGCAAACCAAAACACAGGCCAAGTGAAGAAGACCCACTTCTTTCTCCAGTTGACACTTGGAAGGGTGGCATAGATAACCCTGCCATCACATCAGACCAGGAACAGGAAGAAAGAAAGACCAAGAAGAAGCCTCCAAAAGTGAAAGAAGAGAAGAAGGTAGGTTTGTTTTATGGATGTCTGTCTGGTCAGATTGTTTTCAATGGCAACCAAAGAATTCCTGTGTCCTGACTCTCCCATGAATGCAGATGTCAAGAGATATAAGTTTCAGGCAGTTTCTCCACAACCCGCTCCTTTTTCTCTTGAGGAGATAATCCACTGCCAGAGGAGTGTGTCAGTGGCTTTCTTCTCCTCTTCCTACTCAGCTGCTCAGGCAAGTGTATGTGGAGGTGGGTAGTGATGGCTGTCAGCTGAACTAGTGTTCACCTGAGAGCTAGCAAAAGTGTAAAACACAACAAGCCAAACCAGACACTCATCTGCAGAAGGCTGTGATAGGGTGTTTGCCATTTATTAGAGCAGGGTACTGGTTTGACTGGAGGAGTGCCTTTGTTGGGGATCTCAGGGCTACTAGGACTCCTTATATCTACTATGAGCTCTGCATAAGATGAAATGGTACCAACCAGATACCTGACAAAGGCCTGTCACCCAGCTAAACAAGTACTCTGCTCTGCACTGATGAAGGGACAACAAGCTAGTTTTGGGTATAGTCAGTCAGTAGAAATGTTCCGACTCTAGCTTAAAAAGAATATTATCTGTTATTATTGTGTAGTTTATTAACTTTCATTTACATTTAGAAATGTTACTCATAAATATATTTTAATCTAAGGCCCTTGTTATCAAAATCAGTGATAAGCAGGGTGTTCTAGTGGTGATAAGTTGTCACCTCTCCTGTCTTTTCCTCCATCCCTTATACTATGCATCTTCATGTTGCTCCTGTGCCCCGAAGCACTGAGCACCTGAAACTGTGCTGGGCATGCTCAGTAGAGACGACCGGAGGAGGAGGTTCACCTACAGTCCTCTCAGAACTGCTACACAGAACAAGAAAACAGCATTTCAGGAATTTCATAAATTGTATTCCAATAAATAAGCTTTAAATACTATCTAAGTAGCCTGAATACGAGTTATAAAAGGTCTGGCTTACATTTATGTTATAAAGGGGTTGGTCAACATTGGGGGCCAGTTTTGACAAACTCTCGTCCTGGGCAAACCTGCAAAGGGAAGTGTACTTACCTTCTTTCTGACGCTGGGTCCTGGGTTCTTCGCTCCCTGGCCCCAGCTGCTTCGCTCTGGTGCCGAGCCGGAAACATACACTTTGACACCACTGCAGCCGATTGCTGGCCACAGAGGTGACCTGATATTGGTCACATGATGCATGAGGGTAGGTCACCGCTTCTGCAGCGTTGTCAAAGCGGATGTTAACAACGAGAGACCCGAGTGAGGCAGCTTAAGCCGCAGAGAGGAGCCAGAACCCAGTCCTGAGTAGCGGGTAAGTATGTTTCACTTTGCAGGTCTGCCCAGGAGAGGGGGCCAACCTCTTTAAGACCTGTTTTAAAAGGTCAGATATTGACTTCCAGGCAAATTTGAAGCGAATGCACCCATATCTCTAAAAATAGGAGTCTACATATTGTGGTTTTGCCACATTTTTCTTAAATTGCAGCAAAACAATGTAGTTTTTGAAATAAAAATAGCCAAAACTATGATAGGCTACAATGTGTATGAACCACTTTTCAACCACCATACAACTATGTAAGTTGATGGTACATTCTTTAAAGATGGCGCCCGCACCAGAGCAGAGCGGGCGCCATAGCCTTCAGATGCCTGCTGTTTCACACAGAAAACACCCAGGGCTATTGTCTGCAATTAGTGATAACTCGTGTCACAGACATTTAACCCCTTAGATGCGGTGGTCAACTGTGACCACGATATCTGAGAGCTAAAAAACCCGGCAGTGCGTGCTCCCAGGACCTGACCTTCTTCCGCTTGCTGAGATCTGGGAAGGCATTTCTTAGTGGTAATTGGCCTAGGCCTGTACAAGGCTTCCAGGCCAATCACTGGCATATTCCTGTGCACATCGGATACTTGCTTGGCATTTACAATTGGTTTCCAACTTTATTTATTTATTGTCTGCGTTATAGATTTTCTAATATTACTATTTGAATTGCAAAAGTTAAGGAACGTTTTACTAGAAGTCTAGGTTTTATGGTCATAAAATTGGAACTATATGTGTATTACGGCTGTCCCAAAGCAACTTTCATAACCGTTTAGATTGCAGTGAGACAGAATACAAAAAAGTTAATTTTACGACAACCTGTCACCACAACATGCAGTGCAATCTGTAGGCAGCATGATATTGAGCAGGAGGAACTGAGCTGATTGATATGTAGTTTTATGGGAAAAGATTCTGTAAAACTTTGTAATTTTTTCAGTTATATCTCTGCTTTTTCTAACTTAAGGGGGTATTTCCATCTCTAACATTGCGGGCATATCGCTAGGATATGCCCCCAATGCCGGATAGGTGCAGGTCCCACCTCTGGGGCGTGCACATGTAATTAGAATGGAGCCTGCAAAGACCCAGAGGATCCACCACACATGTGAGGCTGCCCTCCATTAATTCCTATGGGAGCGTGGCTATTTTCGGAAATCCCATTGAAATGAGTTAGGAGCACACCACACAAGCCTGGCGACTGCTCCATTCACATTCACTTCTATGGGGTTGACGGAAATGGCTGAGCCAGCGCTCAGCTATTTTCGTCACCCTCATAAGAATGAATGGAGTGCGGCCCACACATGCTTGTTGTGTCCTCTGGGGCTTTGCAGAGGTGGGACCCGCACCTATCAGACATTTGGGGGCTCAACGTCTGAGATGGGAATACACTTTTAAGACCACCCCAGTGAACAGCTCTACAGGTTTTACTGAATCTTTTCCCATAAAACTATATATCAGTCTGCTCCTCCTGCTCTGTATCATGCTGTCTGCAGATTACCTTGTATTTTGTGGTGACAGATCCCCCTTTAAGGGAGAAAGTGACTAGATTTTTTATTTATTTTTTTAAATATTTTTTATAAGCTTATATAGCGTATGAAGTCCTCTGATGTATGTACTATATCTTTACTATACTATGGCGTAGAGCATGTTTCTGTATGGTTTGGTGACGGCCTCATTTGTTCTCGTCAGACTGGTGACAGAACTATTCCGGATTTGTTCAGTAGCTTGCCTGTGGTGTATTACATGTACTATATATGGCCACTTTTATTTCTGGATTGAAAACTCTACTATGAGTATTTGTCTCCATGGAAATGTTTTCTAGGTAACGAGCTGTACGTGAAAATGGTTTAAATGTGGGAATGCAGAAGCATCGACTTCTGCTGCCTTGACTGGTTCCGATGTAAATTTCATTATGAAAAGAATCCACGTTATAGGCCTGTGTTCTATAAGGCCTATTTTCATTTGCTGACGATTGGGGCAATTATCAGGAAGGACCATTCCCAGTAATTGCCTTGTGTAAAGGTGCCACTGATCACCCAGTGAATGAACAAACACGTTTTGATCGGTGGAAAGCTTAGTTGATGTGGGAACCAGGTGGTATATAGACATCTAAGTGATCACAGACTACCAGCCCTAAAACATAGCCTTTATTATGTATAATTAAAAGAAACCCCAAAATAACAAGTACCCCCAATAATGAACGAAAAATAAAGAAAGAATATAATGTAGAGACCAGATATGCAAGTGTAATATAGTTGAGTCAGTGCTCTACATTTAGGGACACAGGTAGGCAGGTGTGGGCCAAGTGTCTTACTACGGGCACGATCCCTGGATCTGGCCCTGTATCTATCATGCCCTGCCTATAAACGTAATAGCCACCCCGATAGGGGCAATCCCGTATCAGGTACCTCCTGAGAGCCCTAGGATGGCCCTGAATAGGGGATGATGCTACCAGCTAATATATCCAGAGGAAGGCAAAAAAAAAAACTGTGAGGTAGAAGCCAAGTTTCCTCACTTTAGGGCAAAATATTCCTTCCCGACTCCAATCAGGCAATCAGAATAACTCCCTGGATCAACGACCCATCTCTAGTAGCTATAGCCTGTAATATTATTACACTCCAGAAATACATCCAGGCCCCTCTTGAATTCCTTTATTGTACTCACCATCACCACCTCCTCAGGCAGAGAGTTCCATAGTCTCACTGCTCTTACCGTAAAGAATCCTCTTCTATGTTTGTGTACAAACCTTCTTTCCTCCAGACGCAGAGGATGTCCCCTCTTCACAGTCCCAGTCCTGGGGATAAATAGATGATGGGACAGATCTCTGTACTGACCCCTGATATATTTATACATAGTTATTAGATCTCCCCTCAGTCGTCTTTTTTCTAAAGTGAATAAACCTAATTTTGATAACCTTTCAGGGTACTGTAGTTGCCCCATTCCAGTTACTACTTTAGTTTCCCTCCTCTGAATCCTCTCCAGCTCTGCTATGTCTTCCTTGTTCACAGGAGCCCAGAACTGTACACAGTACTCCATGTGTGGTCTGACCAGTGATTTGTAAAGTGGTAGGACTATGTTCTCATCACGGGCATCTATGCTCCTTTTGATGCAACCCATTATCTTATTAGCCTTGGCAGTAGCTGCCTGACATTGGTTTTTGCAGCTTAGTTTGCGGTTCACCAAAATTCTTAGGTCCTTTTCTATGTCAGTGTTACCCAGTGTTTTACCATTTAGTATGTACGGGTGACTTGCATTATTCCTTCCCATGTGCATAACCTTACATTTGTTGGTGTTAAACCTCATCTGCCACTTATCTGCCCAAGCCTCCAATCTATCCAGATCCCTCTGTAGCAGAAAACTGTCCTCTTCCGTGTCTCTTACTTTACAAAGTTTAGTGTCATCTTCAAAAATAGATATTTTACTGTGCAAGCCTTCTACAAGATCATTAATAAATATATAGAAGAGAATAGGGCCCAATACTGACCCCTGAGGTACCCCACTAGTGACAGTGACCCAATCTGAGTATGTACCGTTAATAACCACCCTCTGTTTTCTGTCACTCAGCCAGTTACTTACCCGCATACACACATTTTCTCCCAGTCCGAGCATCCTCATTTTATATACTAACCTTTTATGTGGTACAGTGTCAAATGCTTTGGAGAAGTCCAGATATATGACATCCATTGATTCGCCGCTGTCAAGTCTAGAACTTACCTCCTCATAGAAACTGATTAAATTCATTTGGCATGACCGATCCCTCATGAAGCCATGCTGATATGGCGTTATTTGCTTATTTCCGTTGAGATCCTCTAAGATAGCATCTCTCAGAAAACCATCAAACATTTTACCCACAACAGATGTTAAACTTACCGGCCTATAGTTTCCGGGCTCTGTTTTTGGACCCTTTTTGAATATTGGCACCACATTTGCTATACGCCAATCCTGTGGAACATTCCCTGTCAGTATAGAGTCCGCAAATATCAGAAATAAGGGTCTGGCTATGACATTACTTAATTCTCTTAGGATATGGGGGTTTATGCCATCTGGTTCTGGCGATTTGTCTATTTTAGTCTTTTTAAGACGCTGCTGTACTTCTTCCTGGGTCAGACAGGGCACTTTTAATAGGGAAGTTCTAGAAGGAATAATAAAGGAATGGTACAACATAGTCGCAAGAAGAGATGCTGCAGAGTTATTACATGGGAGATGCAAGTAGTTAATAAAATAGACATGACCTTTTTGTTTTTTAGAACATGCCCCTTTTGAAAGACTTTATTTTTTTTTCCGGTTATTTAAATATTTTTCTTTAATCTGGAGCTTTATTTTCTTATGTCATTTTTATATTTAGCATTTTTATTCTTTTCTTTTTACATACCTGGGAAAAATGTTAAATAAAAGTTTTACCAGTTTTTTAGTGGGATAAGTAGTTTACACTCAAAGCAGGTGGTGCTAGAAGCTGTGGTGTGGGCTACTAGAGGCACTGTTTTTTAATTGTTTCGTATTTTACACATAAAATCTGTGTGCAGCTACAGATTCAGCAAGGATTGACATAGAGACTGACTGCACTTTTTGAGAGATGCAAGCTGTTTCATCAACATCCTTTAAAATAATCATTTATAACGGTAGCTGTAATTTTGTAATGCATTTCTTTCACCTTTTATAGCTCCTATCGTCCATTTGTGATTGTGGTCACATGACTATCAATGCCTGTTTAGACGGCACGAGCTGCTGCTCAGAAACAGTAATTGGAGTGCCTGCACTATCTGCAGGATCACCTTATGAACAAGCATTATGCTTGTTCATCAGGTGATCGGCGGCACGTTTAGCCGGGCAGATTTTCTGGAAGGAACGTTCGTAGGAATATTCATTCCAGATAATCGGGCAGTGTATACCCACCTTTACGGAGAGTGCTGGAAGTGTGGCAGATAAAGAAGTGCATCATGGGTATGGTTGGGCACAGCAGCAGGGAGTGCTACATACAGGATGTAACCAGAGTGATTTATGTTCATGGTGCAAATGAGGCAGGAGAGTCCAAAATGAAAAAAAATGGAAGCAACTACATGAACATGTCTGGTAAAAACCATTAGGAATTATTACTAAATTATGCGCATCAGCTCATCACTATTTGCATGTTCTGGATTTGCTTCACTGGTGTACGGAGACTAAGAAAGAAAAGGGAAAATAGAGGGTTATACTGAGATATTCTGGGAAAGGAGTTTCCCAAAACAGAAGGATACAGAGATAGGCGCCAGTGGGGGAATGTGGTTAGATGGCTTTCCACGTAGTTTGTTTAAAAAATAAATATAATTCCGTTATGGTGTACTAGGTATGTAGGGAAAAATAGATACATATCAAGCTGTAATAATAGCTATGGGCTATAGTTATAGATTCTTATTTGCCATTATAGATTATTTTGAAAAACGGGGGTTCAATGTTATAGTTAAAATAAGTTCATGGGTCAACTAGAATCCTATATAAAATCAATTATGTGCTAAAAGTAATCTGTGTGGCTAAAAGGAAGTATAGATAGAAAGTATCAAATACAAATAATGATAGAATGTGTCAACTCACTTCACCGGGGAGGATGCCTGAAGGAGAAACTGAAGACACCCACAGGTCTCGCACTCCCCTCGCTGTGTTCGCTTGTATGGTGTTAAAAAGCAATGTCAGCCAATGTCAGCCTCCGATAGGTGCAACGGCTTCTTCTAGCGTAGTGCGCATGCACCGGCACTTTGCTAGAAGAAGCCGATCCAAGCAGTCTGTACGGGCGCATCAGGCTGAGCCTGTGCGCACGTGCGGCATCTCACAGCGGGAGGAGGGAGAGAGAGCCGGCACAGAAGAGTAGGAGGCGGCGCTGGGCACGAACGGCGATGGCTGCAGCCTGGCACCCTGTAAAACCTGTTTTTTTTGCAAAATTAAGCCACAGATCTCGTTTATAAGGCCACATTAGGAATCCGAATGAGACCCTGAACATGAGCATATGTTTAGCTCACAGGGCTGAAAAGTGGTGACAGAATCCCTTTAAAATCATATACAAGAACAATGTGCCAACTTACCCCTTTAGATAGCAGTGAGTTCCCGCCATCAATGGAATGTAGGGTCGGAAATGAGGGTTTGTGATTCAGCTTGGAATGCATTCAACTTCCTTTAGGAAGATCATTAGCGGAACGCAAATTATGTTCCACTTTAGAACTAGAAGTGTTATAGTCTTATTTAAAACATTGGTGGCAGTGGTAGGGACTCTATAGTGGAGCGCATGTGAGCTCAAATAACGGCACCTCCGACATTCCTGGCCTTATTCACAGGGTGTGTTTATAGTTGAATTGAGAATAAATCAAATGCAAACTATAAAAATTTGGGCATAATTAAGTAAGCAATGATGAAATAAGGTGGGCAGTAATAAGAAAAGGGGACTGATATATATATAATTTTATTAGGGTGTATATATAAAGAAGTGTATTCAAAAATAGGGTTGCATATAAAGAGTTTTCATAATTTTTTTTAACCAATTGATAAAATGATTTTAATTTCAAAATAAATACAATCCAATAAAAATAATTGCCTCCAAAGGTGTACATAGCCTTTAAGTGGTTTCTTTAATTAGGTTCACCTGGCAGACTAATTATCGCAGGTTTTTGAGATGATTTTAGTGATCCAAAGAGCCCTGAGACACAGTACCACCCATGAGTTCCATTGAAAAACAAAAAATTACATCTTTATGACACTTAAATCCAGGGTGTTCAGTAAGGCTTGATTTAAATCCTAGTTTTCTACATAAAGCTACTTTCACAGTTGCGTTTGGGGATCCGCTTGTGAGATCCGTTTGAAGGTCTCACAAGAGGCCCCAAACTGATCCGTTCAGCCCAAATGCATTCCGAATGGATGCGGATCCGTTCAGAATGCACTGGTTTGGCTCCATACCGCCTCCTTTCCGTTTTTGGGGCGGACACCAAAACGCTGCTTGCAGAGTTTTGGTGTCCGCCTAGCGATGCTGAGCCAAACGGATCCGTCCTGACTTACGATGTAAGGCAATGGGGACGGATCTGTTTGCATTGACTTTCAATGGGGGTCAGAACGTATCCGCTTGGGACTTAGCATTTTTTTTCCCACATATAATACAAACCGATCCGTTCTGAACGGATGCATGGGTTTGTATTTTCAGTGCGAATCCGTCTGTACAAGTACTGGACGGATCCGCACCGAACGCAAATGTGAAAGTAGCCCTAAGACTAATTCTTTCTGGTATAACTTATAATATGCAAGTAGATGAGGGTTTGCTGTGAAGAAGAGGCATGCGATCTCTGCTGAGTCAAATTCAGTTTTGAGAACTGCAAAAGTAAACCAAGCATCTGTGATAATATCTTGTAGGCAGAGAAACTGCCCAATAATCTAAGAAAAACCTCTGGAAGAGCCGGACATTGGGAATGGATTAATGGAATTTATTTACAAAAAAAAATTAAACATATACAGCCTTATTCTACATAATTAAAAAACTAATTTATTTCATGATGGAATAACCTTTGGATGGTAATATATTTTCCTCAAAAAGCATTTTATATAAAAAATCCAATTTAAATAAAAAAAAAAATCAGATTTTAAATCAAATCCGATATTTTATTTTTTATTTTTAAAAATCATTGATTTTTATCCACCCTGCTTAAATTAAATTTGCATAATAATTTGGAACATGGCGTATATTTTCCCCCACAGTTAGCGAAGCAGGTTTTTTTTTTTTTTTTTTATTTTTTTTTGTAGCTATTTTAATGTTCCCCATACTTGAGATCTCAGCCAATGCTTCTTCGATAGTTGCACTGTTTTGACATTTGTGTCTGGTAGAACGGTTGTTTGCAGAGATTCATCTGTTGACTATTCTTACTTTATGTAGCTGTTTACCTTTTTGTTTGCTAAATAACTAGAAATAGTCTTTTATTTTTTTTTTTATATTCTTTCCAACTGCCATTGTGTCATTTTATGTGTTAACCCCATCAGGAGTGAGCCAGTTTTCGCCTTCACGATTAAGCCTAATTTTATAAATCTGACGCGTGTCACTTTGGCATCAGTTTGTAAATGTTAATAATTTTTTTTTAGTATGTTAGAAGGCTTAAAGATTTAGAAGTAATTTTTCACATCTTCAAGAAAATTTCCAAAAGGGGTTGTCCAGTTTCCTATATTGATCCTCAGGTTTGGTGATCAATATAAGATCGGCTTGTGGCTGACTCCCAGCATCCCGCTGGTCAGCGAACCAGGGTTCCATGAGCGCTGCTTTCTCTTACCTGCATGCTGTCGACAGCTCCTCCGTCCTATTTATTTGATTCACAACCGCTCTGTAGCATTCAAGTGAATGGGTTGACTGAGCTGTGATGCCGAGCAGGTAAACATGTGAAGAGAACTCACAGAAGCACAGTATTCTCATCGGCTGATCGGTGGGGGTGCCAGTAGTCGGACCCCTGCCCATCAGATATCGATGACCTATCTTGAGGATAGGTCATGAATATAGGAAACCGGACAACCCCTTTATAAGTACTAGTTCAGTTCTGAAGTGACTTTGAGGGGCTTACATAATATATATATTTTAGAAAATACACCCTTCAAATTATTCAAAACTGATTTGTAGAAATTTTCTTAAAGGGAATCTGTCACCAGTTTTATGGTGTCCTCAATAAGGGTAACACAAACCAGTGACAAGTCTCCTTAGCAAAATGCTGGGTCACTTTTTTTTGTAATGGACTCAGTCGTTTGGCCAACATCTTGTGCTAAACAGCTTGAGCACACGCCGAAGGAGTCCCCATATTCACGAGCTCACGGCATTCCCCACCCTCCTGCTGTTGATTCATGTGGGAAAAAAACCTGTCAGAGGCAGTTGGGCTGGGAGAGCCCATGAATATGGAGACTCATTGACATGTTCTGGAGCTGTTAGAACCAAGCACCATAAAACTGGCAGATTCCCTTTAACCATTTAGATGCTCCACGGTAATTAAAGCAAACTGGAAGTTCAATTTTTAAAAATGTTCACTTTTTTGGCAGATTTTCCAATTTAAATACGTTTTTTCTCTGCACAGCAAAACAAAGCAAAATATTTATTACCATGATTCTGCAGTTTACAGAAACATATGTTGCCGTAGACTACTATTTGTACACGCTGCAGGGCTCAGAAGGGAAGGGGTACCATATGGCTTTTGGAGGGCAGATTTTGCTGAAATTGTTTTTGGGTACCATACCGCATTTGAAAAGACCCTGAGGGTCTCCTACAGTAGAAACCCCCAAGATATGACCCCATTTTAGAAACTGCACTGCTCAATCATTTATTGAGGGGTGTAGTAAGTGCTTTGACCCCCACATTTAATAGAATTTAGAAGCACTTGGCTGTGAAAATAAAAATATTACATTTTCTAATAAAATGTTGCTTTAGCTCCAAAAATTTTAATTTTCACAGTGAGTAACAGGAGAAAAAGATTACCTATTTCTCTTGAATATGGGCACAGGGCAGGACTCAGAAAGGACGGAGCGCCATATGGATTATGGAGAGCAGATTGCTCAAATGGTTCCAAGAGACTAGGTACCACTACAGTATAAACCCCCAAAAAGTGACAGCATTTTGGAAACTAAAATCACCTAGAGGTAAAGTTTGTCTTGACCTTTTTTTGCTTCCCTGTGTCCCTCTTGGTGTTGCTGCTGATTTGTATGTTGAGATGGGCTCTCAGAGACTGACTCCTTTCCCCTCTGGTAGCTAATCATGTAGCACATTCTTACTTCCTTTGCAATTAGACAACATGGGGCCCTTGGTACAAAGACACCTTGAGTGTGCACTCCATTGGAAACCATTGAAAATATAATGTAGTCAGACAATTAATTGAGCATATACTGTGTTTCTGTCCACAGAATGCAGAGCTTTACCAACCTAAAAAGCTGAGATGAAACGGTCTTTGCCGCTATAAAACTGTGCTACCGCAGAGACTCTACTTCCTCCCTGGCAAGCAGGGCAGAAAGCTAGTTCAGGTGGCTGCTGAACAGAGGATCTTTATGCGGAGAGGAACTGAGTATGGACTCAGTTAGTTAGGTGAACATTGCCATACACTGGCGACCTGCTATGGGAGTAAATGCAGTGACGTGACTGTATGGGTTCTACATGTACTTCATATACATGAGTTACTTGGGAACCATAGGTTTTAGTGATTAGTAGAAAGATCTGTCCGTTATTGACAGTTACTGCATTAGTGTGGTCAGTTCCCATAGATGTACCCAGGTATTTGCCCGTGGTTGTATCCCTGCTGAGAGCTGCTTGCCCAACATGTTGGTATGTCTTTAGGAAGAGGTTAAGCTATTGCAATAGAAATGCAGCCTTATTCTTGGCTGAATGGCACATAGTGCAGTGTGACAAAATTTTTATCTGCCAGTTAAAACCAGATAGTAGCACATCTCCTTTTTTTTCTAATCGGTTTTTATTTTCCGATTGTAGATTTTTTAATTCTATTTCCTGAACATGATTATGGGGGCAGCCATCTTGTCTGAGCTGTTCTTAGCATCATTTAGAAAGCATACAAAAAAAACTGACAAGCTGACAATAAAATGAGGCGTATTTCAGGCACTATATGCGGCTTCTTTTTGCTCACGCCAGGTCTAAAAGAGGATGAGCCAACAGTGCTGTCTCATTTACCATTTTCTACGACTGTTTTAGGCGTAGAAAACGGTCTAAATGTAAAGACACCTAGGATGCTATCTTACATTTAGAACTGGCGCTGGATGCGCTGAAGTTATGGAGAGGTGGATCCACCGCCAGCTATGGGGCTTTATTAGGACCGGCCTCTAAAACGTGCCCCCAAATGTTCAGGCACATTGGCTACCTGTTAAGTTTCCAGTCCTGATAGTCCTCTGATATTTGGTCTTTTATCTCTTTTTGTAGCTTTTGGGAAGTACCATTCATTTGGCTTCAAATATGCAAAATGATGAAAGGGATTTTTCAGTATTTGCACATTGATGCCAGGATAGGTCATCAATATCTGTTTGGTGGGGGCTTGGCTCCTGGGACCCCCGCCGAGCAGCTGTACGAAGTGGCCGCTCAGTGAGTGCCTAGGCCTCTTCCTAGGCCGTGTGACGTCACATGACCTAGGCTTAACCCAGATGAAGTGAATGGGACAGAGTTGTGCTACAAAGAAAAGTCACTTGGTAAACTAAGAAGGCCACAGCGCTCACTGGAGCACTGCGGCTTCCTCAGCAGGGGTGCCGGTAATCCTATGCCTGCCAATCTCATATTGATGCTGTATGCTTTAGAGCTGCACTATATAGACACTTCAGGGGGGTGGGGTGAAGGATCTGAAGTCAGTTTTTCTTGAGTCTGGTTTGGAGTACTTTATGCCACACTTATCAAATGTCGCATGTTTGATAAATTTGTCTTATCCCTAAACACTTTTGCCTAGAAAAGCTTCTCCCGTTTTCCTACTCCACCATCTGATTTTCTTTTCTGCCACATGTGAATGAGAATTGCTGCAAACCCATTCATTTTACTGGTACCCTGCAATGCTCCAGATATGATCCATGAAAGTCAGCAATGGCAGCTAATCATTCACATATGAACCTAGCCTTAAAGGGGATTGTGCACTTGTCCGGACCTATAAAGGAAAGCCTACTTATCGGCTCCCCTGTCCTGAGATGCTCCGCCGGGCTCCCTCTCTGAAAATACTTAGTTTGATGTTGCCTGCAGCCAATTGCTGTGTCATGTGACAGTTTGTCATGACGTAAGGAGAGCTGGTCTCCGCTGAGGCCAGTGATTGGCTGCAGCTGAAAATAAACCCGATGTCTTCAACAAGGGAACCCGGCAGAGCATCGCAGGTCTGGAGGAGAAGGAGCAGAAAGCATGCAACCGTGCTTCTCTTTACAGAAGTGGCCATTCTTGCACAACCCCTTTAAGCATCTCTTTCCATTCTGCATAATCCCAAATCATCCCATCCTTTGTTGTAAGAGAGATCTCCGTTACCTTTTATTACTCTTGTTTCGTACCTTTGAATCCTCTCCATCTTTCCTGTATCCATTCCACTATGTGCTGGCTAAAACTGTACCCCCGCATTCAAGGTGTGACCACAACTGTATGCTTGACTCTACCTCTTTTTTCATGGTGGCCTGTTTAAGTTGGTTGATAAAAACGATGGCTTTATATTGTGAACAGGTTAATATTTACGGATTGTAAATTTGCTAAAGTTATGAGTTGGCGCTTCGCCTGAGAATATTCTCACCACAAATGTAGTCCTATAAAAATGTTAAACATTTTAATGGAGAGCTTCATGGAACCTGGTGTTGATTTGAAGAAGCATCAGTGATGACTGCCTTTCAGTGAGTGGTTCTGCTTAAAACAATGGGCTTCTGATTGAAATTGTTCCTGACATCAATGCTGTATTTTCCTCCTCTTTGTTTTGACCTAAAATTTCTATTCAGCTTTTTTGGGGAGAAAGAAACTGCCAGGGATGCGATTGTGAAGAACATTTTGTTACAAGTCAACTATTGCCTTCTTGAAGCACCAAGAGCATCTGTCTTCAGAATGCTTTTATTGCTTTGTATGAAGATTTTTTAAAATGTCTTAATATATATTTCGCAGTATGTGGTTTAATTTCTGTAAGTTGGAATGCTCATTACCAAGTTCTGTCTGTGTCCAAACCTCTTTCTGTTCATGCCTTTCCTTGGTCAAAACCTTCCATGACCAAGTGTGCAAACCCCAGCCCTCTTCATTTTGAACGGCTCATTCATTTTCTTTTCTAGTTATAATGGTATTGGAACAGATACACATTGATTATATTCCATATACTCTGATCCTTTGTACTGCTGCGAAACCTTCATTTTTCCAGCAGCCGTGTTACCGCTTCAGTTTCTTTTAATCTGAAAATAATCCATCATTCTGACCACAGGCCATGATAAAGTAATTTTTCAATTTTATGGTTACTTTTCTCCTGCTGTAAAACTATAAATGTTCTGAAATTATTCTTGTAGAAGAAGAAAAACAAGCCATTTAACCCACCAACACGTCGGAACTGGGAGAGCAACTACTTTGGCAAACCCCTGCATGAACTTGTGAGCCCAGAGAAACCTATCCCCGTGTTTGTGAAGAAATGTGTGGACTTCATTGAAGAGTCGGGTAAGAAATTATTAGTAAGTCTGATGCAGCAAAGGTTCATAAACCTATCCTTATACAGAGTGCACATCTGCTGTACAGTGCTCAGACGATTGCTGCTAGCACTGGCAGCAGATTGACAAATCTGTAAGGGGATTAGTTTTATTTCCCTATTAGCTCTAAAGGGGTTGTCTTACTTCAGCAAATGGCATTTATCATGTAGAGAAAGTTAATACAAGGCACTTACTAATGTATTGTGATTGTCCATATTGCTGGCTTAATAAATTTTTCTGTCACATTATACACTGCTCATATCCGGGGTTTATGACCACCCTACAATCCAACAGTGGTGGTCGTGCTTGCACACTATAGGAAAAAGCGCCAGCCTCTCTGGTGGCCGGTACTGTGGGAGCTCACATAGGCTGAAGCTTTTTCCTATAGTGTGCAAGCACGGCCACCACTGCTGGATTGTAGGGTGGTCAGAACCATGGTAACAAGTATAAAATGCAGTGGAAAAATTAGTAAGTGCCTTGTATTAACCTTGTCTACATGATAAATGCCATTCGCTAAAGTGAGACAACCCCTTTAAACACATTTTTCTTTTTTCTGTGCAATAAAAGAAATCACAATTACAACCAATTATATAGTTTTACATGTGCACAAAAAATGGTGGGCAGAAGAGAACGCAGAGACATAGACATTAATGTCAACAATGGCATAGCATTTTTGAAGCATGCAAAGGAATTCAAAATCCAAGGTGGCCAAAGTTTATCAAATCTCTACTAGTGTTGAATCAGTAGGTCCTTAGTGTCAACAGTCATAAGCTAAAGTGTTTCTAACATCCCCCAAGCCTTCCTCAGAAAGGGTCGGCAAATGTGGCACAGCGGAGTGTTTGTAGAAGTGTGTGTGTATATATAAATATATATATATTTGTGTATGTTCTCCTAACCACTGAACTCGCAACGTTGAACAGTGCTGAGATCTTGGCCAAGAAACATAGTGATCTGCTGGAGTGATAGTGTTGTGGAGTATATTTATATGTTCAAATAAATTAACGGGGTTAGGCCATATTAGACATTGGTTGCATATCGCTAGGTAGCATATCCTAGGGACCCGCGCTTTTTTTTTTTAGAATGGGGCCTCCAAAGTGAAAGCGAACGTACTGCACGTGTGCGACGTGCTCACCATTCACTTCTGTGGGAGTTCCAAGGATAGCTAAGTGAGTGTGCTTGGCTATTCCCAAATTCCCACAGAGGTGAAAGGAGAGAGGACACACATGCACCACCTCTATGGAAGTTCTGGAAATAGTTGAGCTGGCGCTCTGCTATTTTCATAACTCCCATAGAAGGGAATGGAGGATGGCAGCACTTGCCTGGTGTGCTGTCGTTCACTTTGAGGGCTTTATTCTAGAGACATGTGCAGGTGCCAGCAATATGCCACCTATGTCTCAGATGAGACAACCCCTTTAAAGGTTGGTGCCAATGAAAGTGCAACAGGTTCACTGGAGAGGTAAGAGCAAGACAACCCCCCGAAAGAAAATGGTTTTGCAGGTGGTGGCCACAGACAATTACTCTCTCATTATTATTCCTGACTGATTTTCCTATAGTTTTACATTTCACTAGTGTCTTTGTTACTACTGGTAGCATTGGGCAGGCACGTTCAGTGCAGTTTGATTGCACAGCTAGCCCTGCCCCTCCAGGATGACACATCCATATATGCCACTGCAAGAAGTTTTGCTCTTTTTCAGAGCGGTCTCAAGATCATGAGAGTGATACCAGAACAGCAGTTACACGAGGAGAGCTGGACTGGCACCATTGGTGCCTTCTTCTCTTTACAGATGAGAACAGGTTCACACTAAACACAATTGAAAGATTCTCAAGGCTATGGGGAACAAAATGCTGCCTGAAACATCAAGCTTAACCAATTTGGTGGTGGGTCAGAGATATGGTCTGAGGAGGCATATGCATGGAGGGTCCCACAAACCTCCATGTGATAGCCAACGGTACCCTGACAGCTGTTAGGTATGTCATCCTCACAGTTATTGTCAGACCTGAATCTGGTACAGTGGGCCTGAGTTTCTCCTGGTGCAGGACAATGCTTGGTTTCATATGACAAGAGTGTGTAGGCAGTTCCTCCATGATGAAGGCATTGATACATTGACTACATGTTCCCCAGACCTAAATCCAATTGAGAACCTCTGGGACATCCTCTATCAGTGCATCCAACACGACTGGAGCTCACTGATGCCTTTATCCAGGTCTAGGAGGAATGCCCACAGGACACCATCCACTACCTTGAATCTTTCGCTCTTCGGAATCCAATTTGTGGATTTGAGCAGAGTGTATGTATATACAGCTCTACAAAAAAATGAAGAGACCATTGCAAAATTATGTCTCTTTAGTTTTACAATTTATGGGTATGTGTTTGACTAAAATATCATTTTTTTTTTATTTCTATAAACTACTGACATAATTTCTTCCAAATGCTGGATGAATATATTGTATTTTAGTGTTTTTTTTTTTGTTTTTTTTTTAAATAGAAATTGATGTCAAAATAAAACTGTTACAGTAATATCGGACCTCAAATAATGCTTACAAAACAAGTATAACAACATAGTTTTTTTTTTTAAATACAGTACTAATATTTCAACTTGGGGTACTTTCACACTAGCGTTATTCTTTTCTGTTATTGAGTTCCCTCCTAGGGGCTCAATACCGGAAAAAAACTAATCAGTTTAATCCTAATGCATTCTGAATGGAGATCATTCCGTTCAGGATGCATCAGTTCAGTCCCTTTTACGTTTTTGGACCGGAAAAAATACCGTATTTTCTCTGTCCAAAATTCCGGAACACTTGCTGGAATTCTGAATCCGGCATTCATTTCCATTGAAAAGTATTAGTGCCGGGTCCGGCATTAAAATTACGGCATTGACGGATCCGGTCTGCATGCGCAGACCTTTACAAATGTTAAAAAGATAAATGTGGGATCCGTTTTTCCGGATGACAACTGGAGAGACTGATCCGGTATTGCAATGCATTTATGAGACGGATCCGCATCTGAATCCATCTACAAATGATATCTGTTTGCATTCAGATTGCCGCGGCAGGCAGTTACGGCGACGGAACTGCCTGCTGGAATCCAGCAACACAAGTGTGAAAGTACCCTTAGGTGGAGTCCAGTCCAGGTGGAGTTTTTAATAACAACTTTCATATGTTGTGGCATACTTTCCACCAGTCTTTCACATTGCTGTTGGGTAACTTTATGCCACTCCCTGGGGCGGAAATTCAAACAGCTCAGCTTTGTTTGATGGCTTGTGACCATCCATCTTTCTCTTAATCGGATTCTTGAGGTTTTCAGTGGGGTTCAGGTCTCGAGATTAGGCTGGCCATAAAAAAGTCTTTATCTGGTGGTCCTTCAAACGCAGTTCACAAACCGTGATTGACCTGGCTGTGTGACATGGGACATTGTCCTGTTGAAAATAAACAATTGTCAGAGTTGGGGAACATTGTCAAAGCAGAAGGAAGCAAGTTTTCTTCCAGGATAACTTTATACACAGCTTGATTCATGTGTCCTTCAGAAAGACAAATCTGTCCGATTCCAGCCTTCATCAGCCGTCCTGCTTCAAATTCCACAGTGGGTGAAGGACACTGTGGCTTGTAGGCCTCTCCAGGGTTCTGTCTAACCGCTACATGACTTGGTGTTGGGCATAGCTGAAAATTGGACTCATCAGAGAAGATGACCTTACTCCAGACCTCTATGGTCCAATTCTTATGGCTTTCAGCCTGGCTCTTCTTTGCTTCTCATTGACGAAGGGCCTTTGTCTAGCTTTGCACGACTTTAGAAGACTGTTTCGAACCATCCTCGCTGTGCATTTCTCCTCAGCTCCCCCTTGCCATTCTTTTTTAGGACTCTTTATGTTGTCCTATGGTTAAGTGAGATTTGAATTAAGGTGGTGGTGATCACTGTCAAAAGTCAGTTGTTCTTCTGCCAGTCTGTAGGTTTGTTGTGTTCAAGTTTGCTGCTTGATGTTGTTCTTATGAACCACTGTCTTTGAAATGTAAATGATGGAAGCATCTTGATGCATACTGTATCCCTCTGCCCGTAAAGCTAGAATCAAACCCTTTTTCTTGCTCAGAACTTTTCAGTTGTTGGCATGGTCTGTAGTTATTTTTTGATTACACTTACTTTTCCAGTACTACCAGCACTGCTTTTGCCATCCAGCTGATGACCACAGGACTGTTTTTGGCCTATTCAGGACCTCAATAAATAGAATGAGGTGTACTTGTGGTGGATTTAACACTGAAATGGAATGGCTGCTGCACGTGCATGAAGGAGTAGTAATGTGGATAATGTCATGCTATCTAGGCCATGATTCTAAGGGTTTTTGATTAGATTTAGCTGGATCCCAGCCTGTACCGCTGTAACAAGGGGGTTTGCATGTATTGCATAAGATGTAGTTGGGCTTATTGAATATTTAAGAGCTGTGTCTGCTTTAGCAACATATTATCAGGACCGTTTTCAAACTGCAGTAAATGAATATTGTCGTGACTTGACAGCAAGTAGAGATCTTTCGAAGTTTGCAAATTTGAGACCTTTCTTTAATTCTAACATTAATGTGCTTTATTTACGTAAATCTCTTTTGAAAGTAGTCTCTTGCAGACATCATGCTCTTTAATCCACATCCTGCCTCAATAATCTGCTGCATTGTGGTCATAGTTATTAGGAGGTTGAGAAGGTTATTGAGAGCACATATGTGAAAAGAAGGTTGGATTTTTACTCCAGACTAGGGTTGGGCGATATAAAAAATATTGCCACGATAACGATATTAAGAAATTTATCGCAATAACGATATATAACGATAAATGCCCATTTAGAAGAAAAAAACACTTGGAGACGTTATACTGTATGGGGGGCGGCCGCAAGGAGACGTTATACTGTAGGGGCAGCCACAAGGAGGCGTTATATTGTATGGGGGCAGCCGCAAGGCGACGTTATACTGTATGGGGGCAGCCACAAGGAGGCGTTATACTGTATGACGCACTGTTATGGGGGGGCACTGAGGCTGACGCACTGTTATGGGGGGGGCACTGTGACTGACGCACTGTTATGGGGGGATCCTTGGATGATGCACTGTTATGGTGGTCTGTGGCTGACACATATATAGCATCTTATGCTATATATGTGTCATCCACAGATCCCCCATAACAGTGTCAGCCACAGACCCCTGCAGTAATACACCAGCCCCGCAGCTCTTATCCAGTATTTATGTAGTTAATCTCTTTAGAAGTAGCCCGACCTTAATAACTATTGTTGCGCAGGCTCCCCGGGCAGCTCTCTGCTCCTCCATGCTCCGCCCACTTTATGAATGAAGGGGCAGACGGCACATGGAGGAACAGAGAGCTGCCCGGGAGCCTGCGCAACAATAGTTAAGGTCGGGCTACTTCACTTCGGGGCCGGTGCTAAATTCCCGGCAGAGCCCGCTACTTAAACTACCTGCCCGGCACTACATGTCCCGGGCGCCGGGCGATAGGAATTCCACACCCCTGACATGGATGTTTTTAGGAGCGGTCGGCACACGTGCGACCGCTCCTATGACGTCATTAAATACCGTGGTTATTAGGAAACTGTGATATCGCCATATCGCAGTTTCTTAATACCGCGGTATATCGCAGACACCGGTATGTTGCCCAGCCCTACTCCAGACGTGATCTGAACTAGCAGTAACTCCTGAGCCCTGGACTTCTTTATTCATTAGTGTCCTGTGTAGTATATTGAAAGTATAGTTCAGTCTTGTGAAGGCATTTATGATGAGATAGAAGACTTTGCGGAGTATGTGAGGCTATCGTGTGTTTGTAGACTAATCTAAATTCCACCTCCATTCTTCAGCACACCACAACTCCACCACCAGCCCGACCTCCCTTAAAGTTAGACTCCCACCTTTTTTCTTATATCAACAAGAAACGATCTGTCACCAGGGCATTTGGGAGGTGAATTGGCTGTGTGTTGGCGACTGTTGCAGTAAATTAATCTGTGCACTTGGGAGTTTTTACTCTAGGCTCAAAACCAGTCTTGCTGTTCAGTGCTTTCCAGCTTCTCCAGAAGTGAAGAAAGTGTTAAGGATCTGTTGGTTCTGTGTGAAGTGTCTGGTAGGCAACACAAGCTGTGTGATTTTGTGCCCAGCCACACGCTGCTCCAAACGAGAAGGAAGAGGAGCAGATGCTGTCACTATCAGCAACTAAAATAAACAGAAGGATCAATGGTAACCATTTCATTCCTTGCTTACGTATTGGCTTGATGCTTGAAAATACGTCTCGGTGTGTACTAAATACCTTTTTAATATGATGCTTTTTATTGTACTGATTATGCATATTTATTCCAGGTCCTCAGTGCTTTTATACACGCCAGGCTGTTGACCTGGAAGCTTTAATTTTTAATGAAAAATGTTGTGGCTTAGTTATACTTTTGATATGATATGTTTTGACCTGTTTAAAGTGGTTTTCTGGGACCTTAGTAATGATGGCCTGTCCTCGGGATATGTCATCAATCGTATCTTTGGGATCCAACTAGGGGTGGGCGATATGGCCTAAAATTTATATTGCGATATAATATGAAGCATGTGCGATATGCGATATATATTGCGATATACATTTTCTATATTGGAGGGAGGGTTGTTAAACTTTTTTTTTTTTTTTTTTTTCCTTCAACTTTTTATTTAATAACTATTTAGCCTCCTGTAGGGGCTAGGACTCTTGTGCTATTCACCCTGATAGATCTCTGTCAGGGTAAATAGGACTTAACACTGACTCTGCTGCCCTGTGCTCTGTGCACACAGCAGCAGGGAGATGACCATAGCAGCCAGGACATCAGTAGTGTCCTGGCTGCCATGGTAACCGATCGGAGCCCCAGGATTACACTGCTGGGGCTCCGATCACAACTGCCACTGCCACCAATGATGGGGGGGCCCACTGTGCCACCAATAAGTGAATAGAAACATAGCCTGCATGTGCCGGCCATATACCATACTGGGCCTCTGTGACTGCACTCTGCGATTCACCGCAATTAACCCCTCAGGTTCTGAGGGGTTAATTGCGGCGGATCGCAGCAGGCAGTCATAGAAGCGGTATGATATATGGCCGGCACATGCAGGCATATACTGACTTTAATTAGGGGGCACATAGGGGGCACTTACTATTATGTATGTGCGGGGCTCCGTTCGCCCGCTCTGGCCCCCGTCACATGGTGGGAACACCAAAGAGGAGACATCAGCTTCTCTCCCTGGGCGTTCCTTCTCCCTGCCTGTGACGTTCTGCCACAGGCCACAGTCCCTCCCCTCCTCCGCTCTCATTGGTAGCAGTGGCTACAGTCCCTCCCCTCCTCCTCTCTCATTGGCGGCTCTCAGTGGGGAGGGAGGGACTCCCTCCTTCTCCACTGTGCCGGCTCAGGAGAACATGGTATGTGCCGAGAGCGGCGCATACCATGTTCTACCGCGATATGGCGATATAGACAAAATCGATATCGTGGCACAAATTCATATCGCATATCGTCTATATCGCCATATCGTCCCACCCCTAGATCCAACTCCCATTACCCCCACAGTCAGCTGTGCCACAATACTCAAACCTTGTCCTGGGATATTATGTTCATTGTTCACTCACCTTTTCTGCATCTATGTCTTGATTAAGTAAATAGGAGCACAACAGATACTTTATGGCCACGTACTGTGCTTGATATACTATGAAGAGGCTGCAGCACTTATCCAAGAACCATGGCTCCTTCAAACAGCCGATCGCACACAGCACCGTACATTGTATAGTGGCTGTGAGTGGTATTGTAGCTCAGCCCCGTTGACTTCAATAGGCCTGAGCTGCAACTAGACTATGTGACCGATGTACGGTGAAATCACATGGCCTAGGAAGAGGCCGTGGTTCTCACAGAGTGCCCAACCTCTTCTAACAGCTGAATCACAGAACCCCCGCTGATAGGATATCGATGTCCTATCCAGATGAGGTCATCAGTAGTAATAAACCCCTAAACTGGTGGTAGATCCGCCGACATTATGAAGAGGCGAAGGCCTCTCCATTAACTTCGGCGCATCCAGCACTAGTTCTAAATGTAAGACCGCTTTCTAACTGTCTTACATTTAGACCTAAAACAGGCGTAGAAAATGGTGAATGTGCCGGTCCACCCCCTTCCCCACCCGCGCCACGTCCACAATTTTAGACTTGGCGTGAGCGTATTGTAGCCCAGCCCCATTCACTTCAATAGGGTTGAGCTGCGAGTAGGCCATGTGACAGATGTACGGTGACGTCACATGGACTAGGAAGAGGCTTTGGCACTCACGGAGCACCAGCCTCCTCTAACAGCTGATCAGTAAACGATATTTATTACCGGATAGGTCATCAATATTTATTACAGGATAACCCCTTTAAACTCCTCTAGATGTAAAGGGTCATTCCAAACTTCATGCTTTTATCCCGTAATTTTGAAGATGCGGGACACTCAGACATTTTTTGGGCAATTTGGTCAGAAGTCTGGCTCAGATTCACTAATTTACTCTCTTCCTGTTCCGATGCTTCTTGTCCTCCTACTGTAAAACTGTAATCTATCACTTTATAAATGCAACCTGAGCCTCCATCCAGACAAGTTGTGCCCATCGTGATGTGGATGGAGGATCTCGTAGCTTCATTAAAAGGTATCCATGAAAATAATATCATAGTCTAGCGTTATTTTATTTTAAGAACTCTTTTGAATACCAGGCACTTTTGCACTAAAATGATTATTTTTTATTTTTTTAGAAAATTTAGGCTCCCTACCCACTTCCTCTGATTTCTTCCTTCCACTTCCATTTTTTTTTCTATTTATTTTTCTTCCTCTTTCATATTTATTGTGTGCCTGAACTGCCTGTTGCCTCCAATCCAAGCGACATCGTGTATTTCGACAGCTCTTTTGACAGACCCGACTCTTATAATTGATAAAGGGACACCTTTCAATTTAAGGTATCGCTACATAACAGTGCCATAAAAAAGATAGAATTCCTCCGTTGCCTTAGAATGATGTTTATTAAAAGCTGGTATACCGCATGAAAATCCAGAACACTTGCCGTGTTTGTTTCTCCATAATCCTGAAGCATGCTGTGTAATTGATGGGCTTAAGGGGAAATGCAGATTGTTTGTGGCAGGGGATAATTAGCAACCACCGCTCTGACTCAACACATGCAAATCTGCTTTAATAGTGCCTATCTGGGTACAGTCTATAAGAGGATGACGTTTTATATACTCCAACTCCATGGCTGTATTTGTGCTAACGACCAAATCAAATTCTTTCAAAATTTAGCCTTCTAGAGCAGCTGGCTTCACTGCTTGAGACTTCCCTCATCCCGCTTGATTCACGGGGTCAGACATCTCACCTGGTCTCGTCAGTCTCCCACCTGCACCATTGCTTGAAGTAGCGGTGCATGCGCAGAGGCTCTGCTACTTCCTAAGCAATAGTCATGCCTTGGTGAACCTGGAGGTATAGCGGCACATTCACAGTCTGCATTTTAAAGTTGCAAAAAAGGGGATGATCACTGGCTTATGGGCCAAGGGTGGCAGTATATTTCTGAAATGGTGCATTTTGTGAACTGTTTGTGGGCTTCTGTGGTCTAAGTGTATTGTGAGTGGACAAATGGCACCATTGTGAATAAGCAACGTGGAAACTGCAGAGCACCACACGCCATTGATGTGAGAGGTAAAAATCGGCTACAACAGTGTGCAAGGGCAGACCGACACGCTATGGTGGAGAATTTCACTGCCAGAATGTACTAGGGGTCTACCAGACGATGTGTTCAAAACAGTTCAGCGAACCCAACTGCATATAAGGCTCAAAGCAGACTCTACCCCTTCTAACAAAGTTGCATCAGCCAAAAAGACTTTCATTTTTTGGTAGTATCAGAATCGGACCTTCACTGATTGGCAAAGGATTTCCTTAAATAATGAGTCATGTTTTCTGCTACATTTGAACGTACTGATGTTGGCATATCGGGTGGGAACCATCAGAGAACAAACACCCTGCAAACATTGCTGGAAGAGCATAAGCTGGTGGTTGCAGCGTTACGGTTAGGAGAATGTTTTTGTGGCATTCTCTGGGCCCACTCATCCACATGGAAGGCACTCTCAACCAATTTGGGTATGAATCCGTCCTTGCAGATCACGTATATCCATTTTCCTTGGGGCGGATTAGATCTTCCAGCAAGACAATGTGACAAGTCACACAGCTAGACATGTCCAACATTGGTTGGAAGAGCACTAGTTCTAAGTACTGCCATGGCCTCCTAATTCCCTAGACATAAACCCAGTTGAGCATCTGTTGGACCACCTTGATTTCTGTTCATTCTATGGATCCTCCCCCGCACACACTTCAGTAGCTGGGAGATGCACTGCGGTCAACATGGCTCCAGAGGCCTGTGAGCCTACCAGGACCTTGAGGCACTCCCAGACCATCTAGCTCATAATAATGTAACTCAACTGTGTGTGTGTGTATGTGTGTGTATATATATATATATATATATATATATATTTCTGTACAAAGTTATAAGCCACGACTTTTCCAGTTTATCCAGAGTCTTTACCTTCATACTCGTGCTGTGCTCCGACCAACCAGCGGTTAAAATGCATGGAGTGGACTTCCGTGCTCATGCACATAATGGAGAGGACTCAAGAAGGAGTCCCCTCAATGCATTTTACTGCTGTGGGAGTACAGCGTTCGAATACCAGTGAGTATGGAGATAAAAATTACATAATCGGACTCTTTACTACTTCACTATACTTTCTCTAGTTTGGGGGGGGGTGTTTGAGCTGACAGATTCCCTTGAAGTTGAAGTGTCTACAAGGAAATGATGACAAACTGAATTACCACAACTTTCAAAATAAAGGGGGAACGAACCCTACGTTTACACTTTGTGCATTTTTGTTGTTCCTTCATCGGTCACATGACCTATACCAACATAACAGTGTTCCTCATTTTACCTGAAAATACAGTTCTGCTTGTAAGATTCCATCTCTCCAGCTTCCCCCTAATGCAGATGTGAATTGAGCTCTAACATGTAGGAGCAGTTTCACAATTTCCAGTTCACGGATCTCTTTTATCTAAGGTTGAACAAAATAGCTCTCATTGCCACAAGATTTGGAGTTGAGTGCTCTTTTTGTGCGTTTACGAGCACAGCTATGTGCACTGCACCTCCAGCCATGCTTCCTATGTTGTTGGAGCTCCCTATATATCAATTCTAGCAGTATTCTGCTCTGCTTCTGGCGCTTTTTTATATCAGTTTATATTCGCTATTAAAAGCTACAGTCTTCTTTTTTTTCAGCAGTTGGAGGGGGAGGCAAAGAAATCTTAAATGTTCCATTAACTTTCGTGGACATATCTGCTTTGTAGCTTGGGGTTAAGATTTTTAGCAGAGCTTATTTAAAGATGACTGGTCGTGTACACGCTCCCATTGTTTTACTGCCTCAGGAAGTATATTCAAGCCATGCGTTGTTTTCCTAAAACGTATAAAATGTGTCATTTCATCAGACAAGCCTTATTTACATCGCTAGGTTTCCCTGCAGCACAATAAAGTGACTTTACCTGGAATCAGCAGACTAGAGAACTGCTGGATTGGTAACCATTCTCAGCTTTTAATAGATATGGTGATCCCATTAGGAGTAATACAGACAGATGTATGATGCTGTCATTTTAAACGCTTCTTTATTAGCAGAAGTGCCATGGAGAAAATCTGTAAAGGGGACTCCAATTTCCCAAGGGCTGCAGTCCTAGCACCATCACCAGAATTCAGGCTGCTCTAAAGCATCGCACTATGATGACTGTGGTTATACAATATCCATAGCTAAAACACCAGCACATAAATTAGGTGGTATGTGCATCTTCAAGCCACTAATTGGCTGTTTTTAATGTGGCTTTTATGGGTTTTTATTTCATTGAACTACCATTAGGTGAATGGACACCTGTTTTGATATTGCTAAAAGTTCTTTTTATTTCATATTTTACCCCGGATTTTACTTCACTGCATTGCAAAAGGTTGAAGAAAATCTTAAGCAATTATACCAGATAATAGGCATACTGGTGATTGAAACCTCCACAGTGGGACATTGTATGGCTAAATGTGCAGAGGGATTTGAAAACCTTATTCACGTGTTTTGTGTTAGAGGACCTGTCAACTCTCATGAAGTCTGTTTTAGTAACTAACGGTGGCGAACAATTACCTTATAACTCAGTGCTCTATATTATTCCTTCTACAAATGTGAATCACATCAGTGCTGCTAGTGTCAGGCTGTGCATGGATACAACCAGAGGTTGCAATAACGCCGGTACAAGCGTCATAGACGCCCGTTCAGGCCATTTTACTCCCTGGAAAAGCAAGCGTACCAACGCGCCTTAGCCATTTCCTTGCTTTTCATCAGCGTAGGGCGCTGCCTGTGCCTACAAGAACCAATAGCAAAGCTTCGGACAGCATGGAGCTTTGCTATTGGTTAGTTTAGGTGGGCGCAGGAGCGATACAGGTCCTGCATTAGGGGAAGCCGGCTGGTGCTGGAAGGAGTAGGGGCGGCTCCCGGGGATGTTTGAATATGGAGTGCGGGGCATGCTGCACAAGGACCCTGGCGGCAGTGGAGCTAAAGCCTGGGCCCGGACATGAAGATGGACGCAGAACAAGGTGACAGCAGCGTGTAACGTAACGACATGTGTGATGTATGTATGTGGTGTAGAATGTAGTGAATGCAGACAGGCTATTATAGCCAAGTGGTGAAGTACAGCGAAGATCCGCCATATTGGACTGGACTTTGTAACTTCGCCATAATAGCTTGATGTTATTTAGACCAGTAATGGTCCTCTGCCCACCTTTTAGCCCCTGTTCACATTACCACTATTTATTTCTGTTGTTCTGCTCATCTAATGGAGCAGAACAACGAAAATGAAGGAAGTGCTGAATCAGGCACGTAAGGGTGGTTTTTTGTCATACAATAAACATACAAGTATTTTTATTTTATTTTTTTTAAGGACTCTGCAGGATGGGGAAGTGTAGTGTACCATGTTTTTCCCATCCTGCAAAGTCCAGCAAAAAACAGGCTAACCTAATGTGTATATTTGTTTTTTGTGTGTATATTAAATATATGGCAAAAATGTGAACCTGGGCTTACTGACAGGGAAGAAGCTTAGCAGACTCTGCCGACTATGATAGAGTTTAGTTCAGTCTGGTCTTTAGACAGAATCTGCAACAGAGCCTCCAAACGCAGCCTCCAACGCAGATGTGAGCAAGTATAGGCCTATATATTATGTATTAGGATTACTGCAAATTTTGTACTCCTCCTCGGGTAAAAAATACTCTTTAAAAATGGCCGGAGTAGTGCAACCCCTGGATACAACCCCACACTGGTAACGTCCAGTTGGACCTGTGAGCAAATCATTTATTATCTTCTAGAAGAAATAACAGAGAAATGGCACATCATAGTTATCCAGAGTTATGACACAGAGAATAATGGTAGTTACTAAAGCAAGCATGTCAGGAAACGTATCGTGTCCACTTTAACCCAAGAATGACCAAGCTCCATGTGTTTAACTCTTCAATAGTCGAGGACATCTCTGGTTCTTGCTGTTGATGGCTGTATATCGGACCGCATAGCAGCTAGAGATATGAGCCAGGTTTTAGTTTAGATTACAAACTAAGCTTTAGGGCTGTTTCACACAAGTTCTGTGTGAGAGCGTGATCCTCCATTCTGGATACTGCTGGTCTTGCAGGAGTGCACGGCATTATACCGATTTATAATGCTATGTGTTTCTGCATGACCTTACTGCTACAGGATCATACTGATGGCTTTGTCACTATTGGGCCCCTTGAGCGTGACGGATTAGGTCCGGATGCGTTCAGTGAAACTCGCACCATTTTGCAAACAAGTTCAGTCAGTTTTATCTGCAATTGTGTTCAGTTGTTCAGTTTTTTCCGTGTGAGTGCAATGCGTTTTTCACACGCGTGATAAAAAACTGAAGGTTTACAAACAACATCTCCTACCAACCATCAGTGAAAAACACATTGCATCTGCACTTGCTTCCGGATACAATGCGTTTTTCACTTAAACCCCCTTTTACTTCTACGGGGGTCATCGTTGTGTGAAAAACGCAGACTATAGAACATGCTGCGATTTTCACGCAACGCAGAACTGATGAGTGGCAAAAAAAAACACTCATGTACACAGACCTATTTAAAATGAATGGGTCAGGATTCAGTGCGGGTGCTATGCGTTTGTCACGCATTGCACCCGTGCGGAAAACTTGCTCGTGTGAAAGGGGCCTTATCCTGTAGCAGTAAGGTCAATCAGAGGCACACAGCATTATAATTCAGTATAATGCCGTGTGCTCCGGCAAGACGAGCAGTGTCCAAAAAAAAAAGAGGAACACAGACGCAACATGATTTCCGGACTGCTCACACTCATTTGAATTGGGCTCCAGGAAGAGGAGGCAATTGTATGTGTTCCCAGGGGGGAGTATCATGGACGTCTGATGCACCTAATTGGGCAATAGTGATAACGATCCACTAGAGAGAAAATTTGACAAGATGGAAAAGATTTTCAGCAGTCAGGATAGATTACCCCCACCCTGGCGCTGGAACTCGCTCTTTGCATAGAACAGGAAGCACAGCTAACTTTAACCTGCCATGCAGGGTTACTGCAGTAAAGTCCCATTCACTTAAAGAGGACCTTTCAACTGAAAATGCATGTGAAAATAAAGATATACCCTTACTTGCCTGCCCCCCGTAGTGCTTATTCAGCTCTTCTTTTTTCAATATGTGTCCCCCGCAATGTTTCCCGCCTTGCATGCTAATGAGCCATTCGGCTCAACTGGGCGGTCCTGCAAAAGTTCTCCTGGGCGTGTCTGTCTTCTCCCTGGCACGGAGCGAATCCAATCAGCGCGCTCCGCTCTTAGCCAGAAAGAATAAGCTCCAGTTCTCGCGAGATTCGCGAGAACTGGAGCGATTTCATCTATCCTGCTGCCGCCTCCAACGCTGCTCGCCGCGGGAATCCGAAATGGCACCGCCTCAGGATGGATGAAATTGCTCCAGTTCTCGCGAGAACTGGAGCTTCTTCTTCCTGGCTAAGAGCGGAGCGCGCGGATTGGATGCGCTCCGTGCCAGGGAGAAGACAGACACGCTCAGGAGAACTTTTGCAGGCCTGCCCAGTTGAGCCGAATGGCTCATTAGCATACAAGGCGGGAAATATTGCGGGGGGCACTGCGGACAAACGGGGGCACATATTGAAAAAAGAACAGCTGAATTAGCACCATGGGGGGCAGGCAAGTAAGGGAATATCTTTATTTTGACATGCATTTTCAGGTGAAAGGTCCTCTTTAATTTAGCGCTAAGCTGCAGTAACCCTGTATGGCCACTACACTTTGAATGGAGCTGTGCCTCATGCTCCATTGAAGTGGTCATTTTAGAGCAGGAGGCTGCAGGGAACAGCTGATATATGCGGGGTGTCAGACCTTCACTGATGACCACTATCCTAAGGTTAAGTCTTAACAGACCTAAATAAACGTTGCGGGTGACTGATTTTCATGGCCCTGTCAGAGTGCAAATTGCAAAATAAACACTACACAGAGTGTACAGTGATCAGGTAAAAAAAAAATGTAAAAAAATTCTCGGAAAGAACCTTTAATTTGCAATCTGTTGCAGATGTTCAGCGCTGTGAAAATTGGCAACAACCTTTTAGAGTAACGGACATACAACTGCATTCTATGAATTGGCTTATTGAAAGGGTAATCAAGACTTCATGTATAAGTAGCCACACGGTCTCATAGCTTAATGCCCCCAATATCAGCGATTACAGCTGCTGTAGGTGATAAATAAAGTGTTAGAGTGAAATACTAATGGCTTACTATTAGCACGTCTCATTATCTCCGCATGCTCATTAACTGCTTTTATGCTCTGGGCAGCGTCGTTCACAAGCAGGTTTTTGGATTCATTGGCATTGCTATGCAGTTGCGTATTTCCCAGTATTTCATATTTTTTTTTTTTTCAGTCTTTTCATTGAGAATGTGGCTGGGTGGAGTTTTGCTGCTTCAGAATAACAATGGTCCCCCACTTTCTAGAATATTTCAAGGTCTGTAAAGATTTTTACAGCAAGAGTTTAAGCAAGGAAACGAGCCCTGCTCCTTCATCCAGTGTTCTTCATATGAATCTCCAGGGTCCAATTAGTTTCCGCGCACTTGTCCAACAGAAAAACGTTTCCGTTTCTAAGAGCATGTGCCATTGCGGCCTGTGCCTGCCAGCAATGTACATCATTAAAGTCTCATCTGCTTTTAAGGGTCTGTATTATGTGTGGACAATTTATATTTTCTGGTGCCATGAATCCACTTTCCCTAAAAGCGATAAACTGCTTGCATTTTATGATGGAAAAATAGGAAAGAGGTTGTGTATTACTTATTTGCATCCAGATCATAATTTTACGTATATATACAGTTGTATCTAGATGAATTAATATACACAACAGGGTGATTTGCTAAATGTGTCAGAATTCTTACATTTAACTTTTTAACAAAAAAAGTTGCATAACAGAGGAATTTATTATGTGTTTCTGGAGTTTTGGCAACTTACTCTGTAAAGAGTGTTCCCTAGCAAAAAAAGGTGTGATTTAAAGGGCATCTGTCAGCAGATTTGTACCTATGACACTGACTGACCTGTTACATGTGCGCTTGGCAGATGAAGGCATCTGTGATCCTTGGGGGTGTTGCTGTTACTCCTAGAGCAGGGATCAGCAATCTTTGGCACTCCAGCTGTGGTGAAGCTGACTCCCACCATGCACTCTTGCTTTGCCATTCACAGAACTCCCATAGAAGTGAATGCTGGGAGTTGTAGTTTAACAGCTGGAGTGCCGGAGGTTGCAAACCCCTGTCCTAGAGCCTCTGCTTTCTCTAAAACTGCGGTGCCCTTTCCACTTTGACAGGGCCATGTATGATGACGTTTTGACTGCCTGGCCCTGTGAAACGGTGTGCAAAGAAAGCAGAGCCTCTAGGTGTAATACCAATGCCCCTGTTGCTCATAGAATTTGTATTTATTTAAATATTGTTTTCCCCAGCAATGTGAGCACATATGTGGCATGGTCAAAATTATAACCAGTTGAGAAAGTTGAAGATGAAATGATCTCCAAAAGGCATAAAGTTAACCCTTTCAAGACCAGGTGATCTTCTGTTTTTTCATTTCCGTTACATTTTTTATTTTTTCATTTATGCTCAGCCCTTCCAAAACCAGAACTCTCATTTTTTTTCATTTACACAGCCATATGAGGGTGCCTTTTTTTTTTTTTTTTTTTTTTTTTTTTTTTTGCGAGACAAGAGGCACTTTCTAATGGCACTATGTACGGTTGCATACAATGTGGCGGGTAGAAAATTTCCGAATGGGGTGGAATTACAAAATAAACATCAAACTGACCGGCTTCTTTTATTATCCGGGTCAATACTATTTCAACAATACCACATGTGTATAGTAGTTCTTGTGTTTTAATACTGAAAAAAAAATTCTAAACTTTGGGGAAGAAAAATCTTTTTTTCTTTGCATTGCCATAACTTTTTCATTTGTGTGTGTATGGAGCTGTGTGAGGGCTAATTTTTTCAGGACAATCTATACTTTTCATTGATAACATTCTGGTGTGTGTGACTTTTTGATTCACTTTTTATTAAATTTTTTATGGGAGGTGAAGTGCCCAAAAAACAGCGAATTGGCCATTTTGACTTTTTATTTTTCCATTTCACCATTTGCCGTTTTGCCATTTCCTCAGTTCGAAATGTAATTAAGAAGTGAAGGTTAAGAGAAGGTCTCGAAGACCATGAAAAATTTCAGAGACAGCTGCTCATGGGATGGCTATGAGGGCAAATCGTATCCCCCGCTTGGCTGCAAAAGACATTCAGGAAGATTTAGCAGACTCTTAAGTTGTGTACATTGTTCTACTGTTCAGCAACACCTGCAAAAATATGACCTTAACGGAAGAGTCATCAGAGAAAACTGCTCCTACATCCTCATCACAAAGTTCAGCATCAGAAGTTTGTAAATTAACATCTAAACAAACCTGATGCATTCTGAAAACTAATTCCGTGGACCGATGAGGTTAAAATAAAACTCTTTGGCCACAATGAGCAAAAGTATGTTTGGAGAAAAAAGGGCACCGAATTTCATGAAAAGAACACCTCTCCAACTGTGAAGCATGGAGATAAATCAATTGTGCTTAGGGGTGGTTTTGCAGCCAGTGGTGCAGGGAATATTTCACTAGTAGAGGGAAGAATGGTTTTAATGAATTTCCAGCAAATTTTGGAAGCAAACATAACATTAACTGTAAAAAATTAAATAAAAAAAGCTGCAGTTGAAGAGCAACGCTTCTACAAATGGATAATGATCCTAAACACACCTCAAAATCCACAATAGACTATCTTAAAAGACTGAAGGTTTTGCCATGGCACTTACCGTTCCTTGATCTGTACATCATTGAAAATCTGTGGATAGACCTTGAAAGAGCAGTGCATGCAAAATGGTCTAGGAATCTCACAGAACTAGAAGAGTTTTTCTTTTTTCTTTTTTTTGCAAGGAAGAATGGAAGAAAATCCCTCAAACAAGAATTTAAAGACTCTTGGCTGGCTCCAAAAAGTGTTTATAAGCTGTGATACTTACCAAAGGGGTGCTTACTAGGTACTAACCATGCAGGGTACCCAAAGTTTTATTTCCAGACCTTTCTCTTTTTTGTTATTTAGAAAATGTAAAAGATGAAAATAAAATGGTTTTGGCAAAAAAAAACAAAGGGAATGTGTCATCTTTATGCCTTTTAGGGATCGTTTTATCTTCAACTTGCTTAACTGTTCAGTCACAGTAATTTTCATCAAGGGTGCCCAAACATTTGCATGCCACTTTATCAACATGGGACCACCACAGATGCCTTCAGCTGCCAAGTGCACTAGTAACAGGTCAGCCAGTTTCAGAGGTGCAAATCTGCTGAAAGATGCCCTTTTAAGATCTGCCGTCATATTTTTGTCTGTTTTGCAGACAAGAATAGGCATTTTTTTTCCAACTGTGCCTGCAAAAAGTGCAAAATGCACACAGACTGTATCCGTATTTTGTGAACCTGTGATTTGTATACCGCAAAACTGAAAGTGTCGTATGAATGATTCCTGTTGTGCAAACATCTGTGACTAATTTAGCACCAGAAGCAAATGCAGTGATGGAGAAGTGCATTCACTTATTTACTTTTTCTCAGTTCCTCTTCACTTATTTTCTGTTTCCAGTTCCTTCAACAGAATATATACTGTATCTACTGCTCTTGCAGTTATTAAAATCTAAATTAACACGATCGGCCTTAAAGAGGACCTTTCACTCCTCCTAACATGTCTGTTTTATTAGAAAAATGCATTCCCCGTGCAATAACAATTCTGGAACATCTGTTCTAATGACTCTATATTGTGCCATTCCTGTATTATTTAAACTAGAAGTTATGAATGAATTGCTAGCAGTCTGCAGTAAGGGTACAGAGGGGTGTTACCAGTTGGAATTGTGTCCCTGCACAGTCTGACTCTCTCCAGTCAGTGCTGCCATTGTTAGACTGTTCAGGTAGACCCCCCACTGGTTACCACCCCTCTGTATCCTTACTGCAGACTGCTTGCAATTCATTCAAATCTTCTAGCAGAAATAACAGACGAATGGCACATCATAGTCATAAGACATGTCAGGAGGGGTGACAGGTCCTCTTTAAAGCCCCTTTATACTAAACAATTTAGCAGGCCATTTTGGGAAGGAAGTATTCCTTCCTGGCAAGCTTCTGCTTGTCAATGAAGGAGACTGTTGCATTTACCTGGGAAAAAGCGATCACTAATGCTATTGCTCGTCCCCACACATAGTGACATAGTTTATAAGGCCGAAAAAGACATCTGTCCATCTAGTTCGACCTGTTATCCTGCAAGTTGATTCAGAGGAAGATTATCAAAATTAGGGTTATTCACTTTAGAAAAAAGACGACTGAGGGGAGATCTAATAACTATGTATAAATATATCAGGGGTCAGTACAGAGATCTCTTCCATAATCTATTTATCCCCAGGACTGTGACAAGGGGACATCCTCTGCGTCTGGAGGAAACCCTGTGAGGTAGAAGCCAATTTTCCCCACTTACGGGGAAAAAATTCCTTCCCATTCCTAGTAGCTATAGCCTGTAATATTATTACGCTCCAGAAATACATTCAGGCCCCTCTTGAATTCCTTTATTGTACTCACCATCACCACCTTCTCAGGCAGAGAGCTCCATAGTCTCACTGCTCTTACAGTGAAGAATCCTTTTCTATGTTTGTGTACAAACCTTCTTTCCTCCAGACGCAGCGGATGTCCCCTCGTCACAGTGACAGTCCTGGGGATAAATAGATGATGGGACAGATCTCTGTACTGACTACTGATATATTTATACATAGTTATTAGATCTCCCTTCAGTTGTCTTTTTTTCTAAAGTGAATAACCCTAATTTTGATAACCTTTCAGGGTACTGTAATCCACCCATTCCAGTTATTACTTTAGTTGCCCTCCTCTGAACCCTCTCCAGCTCTGCTATGTCCGCCTTATTCACAGGAGCCCAGAACTGTACACAGTACTCCACGTGTGGTCTGACTAGTGATTTGTAAAGTATTAGGACTATGTTCTCATCACGGCATCTATGTCCCTTTTGATGTAACCCATTATCTTATTGGCCTTGGCAACAGCTGCCTGATTTCTGGTTTCTACAGCTTAGTTTGCTGTTCACTAAAATTCCTAGGTCCTTTCCGTGTTGGTGTTACCCATTGTTTTTACCATTTAACATGTACGGGTGACTTGCATTATTCCTTCCCATGTGCATTCTCATTTTATATACTAACCTTTAATGCGGTACAGTGTCAAATGCTTTGGAGAAGTCCAGATATACGACATCCATTGATTCGCCGCTGTCAAGTCTAGAACTTTCCTCTGATTAAACTGATTAAATTAGTTTGACATGACCGATCCCTCATGAAGCCATGCTGATATGGCGTTATTTGCTTATTTTCATTGAGATCCTCTTAGATAGCATCTCTCAGAAAACCTTCAAACAGTTTACCCACAACATATGTTAAACTTCTAGGCTCTGTTTTTGGACCCTTTTTGAATATTGGCACCACATTTGCTATGCGCCAATCCTGTGGAACACTCCCTGTAAGTACAGAGTCCTTAAATATCAGAAATAAGGGTCTGCCTATGACATTACTTAATTCTCTTAGGATCCAGGGGTGTATGCAATCCGGTCCTGGCAATTTGTCCATTTTAAACTTTTTAAGATGCCGCTGTACTAGTTCCTGGGTCAGACAGGGCACTTTTAATGGGGAATTTACTTTTACATTCTGCATTTCATCTGACAGTTTATTTTTCTTAGTGAATACAGTGGAGAAAAAAATATTTAATAGCTTTGCTTTCTCCTCATCGCTTTCTGCAACTCCCCCCCCCCCCCCCTCCATTGCTCTGTAGAGGGCTGACACCTTCAGATTTATACTTTTTACCATTTATATAATTGAAGAACATTTTAGGGTTAGTTTTGCTCTCTTTGGCAATTAATCTCTCGGTCTCTAGTTTGGCTGCTTTTATTTGTTTTACATATTGTATTTTTTTCCTTCCTATAGTTTTTCAGTGCTTCCTCACTACCCTCCTGTTTTAGTGATTTAAATGCTTTCTTTTTGTCATTTATTGCTTTCTTTACAGTTTATCCACATTGGTTTTTTCTTGTTCCTTAAAGGGAATCTGTCACCTGCATACTAGCAAAAAAATGTTTTCATGAATCCATGTTTAATAAATGACCTTATTTCCATATGTGTTCGTGTTTTTTTTTTTTTTTTTTTTGTGCCTTGTCATTTCTTCTAAAAAAAACTCTTTTTCAGATATGCAAATGAAGCTGTAAGGAGCCCAGAGGGGCGTTCCTACTAGGGCGTTCCTACCAAGGTGCCCAGGAACGCCCCCCTGATGTTCCGTGCCCGCCTAAATTTTAAAAAGAACGCCTCTTATCTCCAAAATCGCAGCCCAGAGGCGAGGCTAAATACTCGGCCGCCTCGCCTCTGGGATGCGATTTTAGCGATTAGAGGCATTCCTCTTTTTAAAATTTCTAAAAGTTTTTAGAAGAAATGACAAAGCACAAAGGAAAAACACGAACACATATGTAAATAAGGTAATTTATTAAACATGGGTTCAAAAAAAAAAGTTTTTACTAGTATGCAAGTGACAGATTCCCTTTAACCTTCTATTCCCATAATGTATGTACCTCTCACAATTAGATTTTAGGATGCTTTTAAAAATATCCTAATTTGTGGCTGTTTTTTTTTATTTTTGAGGACTTTGTCCCAGTTAGTTAGGCCTATGGCCTCTCTTAGTTGGCTAAATTTAGCTTTTTTGAAGTTTTGTATTTTTGTTCCTTCCTGAAGAAACACTCTTTTGAATGACAATTGGAAGATTATTACTTTATGGTCACTATTTCCCAGGTGTCCCCCAACCTGCACATCTGTTTTTTCAGGTCTATTGGTTAGTACTTAATCCAGTATGGCCGTCCCTCTAGTCGGGTCCTGAACCAGTTGGGAAAGGTAATTGTCTTTGGTTATTGCTAGGGATGAGCTAATCGACTTCGGCTGAAACATCCGAAGTAGATTCGCATAAAACTTAGTTTTAATACTGTACGGAGCAGTTTTATGTGAATGGACTTCGAATGTTTCATCCGAAGTCGATTTGCTCATCCCTAGTTATTGCCAAGAACCTGTTTCCTTTATGAGATAAACAGGCTTCAGTTTCCCAGTCTATATCTGGGTAGTTGAAGTCCCCCATAATAACGAACTCATTCTGATTTGCCACCTCGTCTATCTCGTTTAGTAGCAGATTTTCTGTGACTCTGGTATATTCGGTGGTTTATAATAAACTCTTTTTAGTATTTTATTATTGTTTTTGCCACCATGTATTTCTACCCACAGTGACTCCACATGTTCATGTCCCTCACTTATATCTTCTCAGACTGTGGGCTTTAGACAGGACTTTACATAAAGGCAGACCCCTCTCCGGTTTTGGCGATCCTTTCTAAACAGACTGTAACCTTGTACATTAACTGCCCAGTCAGTTATTATCCAGCCATGTCTCAGTTATTCCCACTATGTCATAGTCCTCCTCACACATCATCACATCACTAATTCCGATTCACCAGTTTTATTAGTCAGGCTTCTGGCATTAGTGTAGATTCAATTAAGAGGTTTTTGTATATTTTTTTACCCTACACCTTTCCTTCTGAACTGTTCTAGTCCCTCCTTCCATTCCTCCCCCAGTCCCATGACCTTACCCCTGGTCTCTATCTTCCCCTCCTATAATGTAATTTCCCTCCCCCGCAGTCCCTAGTTTAAATACTCCTCCAGCCTTCTAGCGATCTTTCTCCCCAACACAGCTGCCCCTTCCCCATTGAGGTGCAGCCCGTCCCTACGATAGAGCCTGTAGCCGACAGTCGGCCCAGTTCTCCAGGAACCCGAACCCCTCCTTCCTACACCAGTTCTTGAGCCACTTGTTAACCTCCCTAATCTCCTGATGCCTTTCTTGTGTGGCTCGTGGTACAGGTAGTAGTTCAGAAAACACTACCTTTTGAGGTCCTTGCCCTAAGCTTGTGACCTAAATCCCTAAAATCATTTTTAAGGACGCTCCACCTACCTCTAACTTTGTCATTGGTTCCAATATGGAGCATGACAGTAATCTGTAAACCCGATCCGCGATGTATCAAACTCTAGCGCCAGGAAGACAACACACTGTTCGATGATCCCGGTCTTTGTAACAGATCGCCCTATCTGTACCCCTAATAATTGAGTCTCCCACTACCAGCACCTGTCTGGCCTGCCCTGCTCTCCTAGTCCCCTGCTTACTGAAGCTAACATTCCCCTGACTGGCAGAGGAAGGGTCCGGCTGCAGCAGGGCTCTCCCTGAACTGACATCCTCCTCATCTGCCAACCTTGCAAACTTGTTGGGATGTGTCGGATCAGGGCTAGCCTCCCTGGCACTCTTCCCTCTACCCCGCTTTATAACTGTTATCCAGCTAGTTACCTCACTTTCCTGAGCCTCCTCACTACCACCCTACCCCACATCTACCCCATAGAGTGCTTGCTCAGTGAGCAGCAAACCGTTTTCCAAATTGTCAATAATCCTTAGTGTTGAAACTCGCCCGGTTAGATACACAGTGTGATTCCTAATGGGCAATTTGCTCACATTTTCAGCAAAGATATGCACCCTCAAAGGGCTGTTCCAGGACTGCATACATAAGACAAGATGTGCACTGGACTGCGCTGTCAATAATGGAACACATACTAAATGGGGATTACGCAAGAAAAGAGAAAAAATACAATAAAGAGCAGTGATAAGAATCTAACCTACTGTAGGCCCCTCCTAAAGTCACGTAATCTAAAGTCACGTAATCTAAAGTCACACACTTAATACAAACACAAACTTGAAATCAAACCTTCGAACGCTCACGAACTTGCATTGTTTGTCTGTTTGTATAAGTGCTTTTTTTCCCTCTGGATTCAAAGGACTAAGCTGCCCTCAAGACTGGCTATTTAACTTCTCCTAATTAGATGGCCACACCCTAATTACTCCCCTGTGCAACATCATGGAGAAGGAAGAGAAACAAAATGTAATCACAGTATACTCTCATCTGCTATGAAATAAACCAGAATCCTTGTTTGTAGGCAGCAGAGCGGGTTTAGATGGCATAATCTGCTGCCTGCAAACAATGATTTTGGTGTCCACACAAACGATCGTATTACGGTTATTTCTGGACCAGATGTCACAAGCAGCATTTAACTTTCACTGCTTGGGATGGTGCTGATCCGCTGGTCACACAAATGTATCAATTAGCTAATAAGGTGTCCCTTCCTGGTTACCGGACAACATTTTGGTATGCGCTGTTGTCTGTTTTGTGTGACGCTTGGCTATGAGCTAGCAGAAATCTGTGTTCTCAGCTGGCCATCTGCAGTGAAAAGGAAGCTCTCAAAGTGATCCCCAGTGGATCAGCCTCATCCCATGTAGTAAAAGCTAAATGCTGCTTGTGACATCTGGTCCGAGACCGGAAATAACTGTATGATGATATATAATAACCCACAATGTGTAGTTCCCAGCTGTAACAGATTGGATGCATGTGTTTTTCCACTATGGGTTGTATTTTGTCATTGCTGCTTCTATTATATGTATTCCTCACAAACATTGACGCGACCACATGTAATGTATACTTTTAAAGATCAGATTTACACTTCATGTGGCATCTGCTGTCCAAAAAGCCAAAAAAGTTTACCAAGCCCTTTATAGCACTGGTTTTAAGCTTAATCAAGGGCTGACGAAATATTCTACTCTTTCAGTAGCCAATTCAGGAACCCGTTAATCTCTTTATTGGCCAATCAATGCAAAGCTTCATAAATCTCAATGAAAAATGACCACAATACTATTTGGCACCAGGTGTAGATTTCTATGGTGACTGACAATTGTTGAGTCTTGGTCTCCGCAGCCTATAAAAATTACTTTTCTTGCAAGAAATTATGGTTTTGATGTAAAAAGAATTGTCTCTGCAACCCAACCATAAACTGCAATTCTGTTTTGTGATTTTTCTGACATTTTATGCGCTAGTTATGGTGTACGAACACTCGTTCTTGATAATCAACATGTACATATGTGCACCAATCGCCCAGCAAACGAGAGAATACACCTTTCATGCATCACCAGAAAACCTTGTTTGCCAACGGTACATCAGCCTTTGTAAACCAGGATTGTGCTGCTGCTAATACACAACCTGTAAAATCTTGGACAACCCCTTTATCTGCAGTACTACATGTGTACTACTACAGATAAGGAGTCCAGATCTCTATTTGTTGTTTTCTCATACTCATACAGCAGTCCGGGCCGCTGTATATTTCAGTGCAGCTTTGATGCTGATAGTGGGGGAACTAGGGGCAGTAGGCAAATAAAAAATGGCTATCAGTACTCCTTATCTGGAGTGCTACTCATGTAGTAGTGCTGCCAAAAGTCAGAGATTTTGGTGAAAGATTCGATTTAACACCTCATCGTGCAGCAGCAGAACTCGCATGTTTAATTTTTTGCTTTCCATTTAATTTTAGGACTTGGCACTGAAGGTTTATATCGTGTGAGTGGGTACAAAACGGACCAAGATAATATTCAAAAGCAGTTTGACCTTGGTGAGTAGTTGCCATTCTTATGAATTGAAAAAAAAAATTGTACACTTTCTTGGCTAGTCTAGTATTCCGCAACGTGTGCAGGTGGCCTAACTACTACTAACTACTTGTAACTCTGGTACCCACTCTGTTTTTAAGAATGAGACCCCATTGAGCACTGTAGTAAATGGAGACACACATGCATGGCTGTCTCCATTCACTGCTATAGAACTTCCAAAAATTGGCAAGTGCGCGGCCTGCTCTCCATTCACTGCAGTGTGTGACGGGATCCCATTCATGAGATAGGAGTGGGTCTCAGAGGTGGGACCTCCACCTATTGGACTTTATGGTATAACCTTTGGGTTTGTCTTTAATGTCCAATACCCAATTTACCCTGGGTCTTTAAAGATAACGCCCTCTCCAGACAGGGGCAGCGCCATAGCTGTGGGTGCCTGCTGTTTAACATAGCAGACACCAGGGGCTAGTGTCTGCGATCGACAAAAATACTGATTGCAGACACTTAGTCCCTCAAATGCTGTGGTCAAATGTGAACATATGAGAGGTAAAAAAAAAACGGAAGCATGCACTTCCCGTGCAGGAACGCCTTCCCATGACTGAGAATGGGGAAGGCGTTCCTTAGCAGTAATAGGCCAGACCCTGTGTAAAGCTTCTTAGCCTATTACTGGTATATTTCAATGCAGGCCGGAAGATGGCAGCAATGCATTGGAATATACTGATTTTTGTATTTTGTAATGGATAAAATTACTTAACACAAATGGCAGTTTAATGATTGCATGTTGTGGTCCCCATGGAGTGTAGGAGACAAACAAAAAAGAAAAAAAAGTTAAAATATTTAAAAAAAAATCTAAAAATTCAAACTACATTTCGTCCTGTAAAAAAAATAAGCCTTCACACAGCTCCATAGACATAACTATAAAAAAAAAGTTATGGGGTTCAAAATATGGGGATAAAAAGAAAAAAATGTATTTTTTCAAAAGTTTTTATTTTTGTTCAGTATTAAAACACAAGAAAACAGTTCAGTTCTACTGCATACGGAACGCTACGGAAACAAAGCCCATGAACTGTGATGGAACTGGATTTTATTCCACCCATTTGGAAATTTCTTTTGCTTCCCACTAAACTGTATGCAATTTTAAAAGGTGCCATTAGAAATTACATTTTATTTCCTCCAAAAACAAGCCCTAATCTGGCTAGGTAATTTAAAAAAAAGTTATGGCTCCGGGAAGGCATGGAGTAAAAGGGCGAAAATGGAAAATTGTCATGTCAGGAAGGGGTTAAAGGGTTTTCTGGAGAAATATGGACTCTGACCCCCCCCCCCCCCCCCACAAAAAAAAGTAGGTGGTGTTGGAATAGAATGAGACTATGTGATTGATTGTAATGATGATATATGTATGTGATTGCAATATTAGAGCTTAAGTATATGTTTATTGGGGAAACCCGTACCATTTGAAGGAGGCTCTAGTGCAGTGTTTCCCAACCAGTGTGCCTCCAGATGTTGCAAAACTACAACTCCCAGCATAACCGGACAGTCTTTGGCTGTTCAGGCATGCTGGGAGTTGTAGTTTTGCAACAGCTGGAGGCACACTAGTTGGGAAACACTGCTCTAGTGCTCTGTTGGGCCGCCTGTGGATACTGAATAAGATACGGGGCATGGAGACATACAGGTTCGGTATTGTAACCTGCCCGATAGGGTTGAGAGGATCAGGTTCGGCTTGCTGTCTCTGAACACAATTCTTTTAAAACCTTCATTAAGAATATCTGTTCCGTACTACTGTAAAATGTATTGCCTCTGCAGAGGTATTTCCGAAGTTTCAGCAAATATTGGGAGACTTACTTCGTCTTGACTCTGTCACATGTCACTGTGTTTATTCTCATAAATTGCCTCATTAACTAAGCCAAGTTCAGCTTCGTATTTTGATACAGTAATTTATGCGAATAAACAAAGTGACACGAAGTCACAAAGTAAGTCTCACTATATTTGCTGAAGCTTCAGATAGACCCCTGCAGAGACAATACAATGTACAGTAAGACAGAGCTGAAATTCTTAACATGGGTTTTAAAATGGGTTTGGATACAGAAATCCGAACCCGATTGGCTCAACACTACTGCCGCACATTTCCTTACTGATATTGTAACTGGACATGTAGATCCTGCACACTTGCAAATTGCCAAAGCTAGCATTCCAGCTGGTGCCATAAATGCTCGAATGGCGATAAATCTGGTGACTGGGCAGGTCAAGCAGTCTGCCTGAGACATTTCTGGAAACCTTGCTGTGTGTGGGTGAAAGCCCTGTCATAAGAGGTAACACATGCGGCCGCAGGTATCCTGTGAGCTGTTAGGGGTATAGCAGTATAATACAGCTGTTCGTCACCCTTTCCAGTTATAGCCACTGAAGTTCAAACGCTGGTCCAGCTTCCGCTACTTCACTTCCTGGTCTGGCTTGAAACGCCAAAAATGGCTCACCCAGCTTTCTGCCATTTCCAGGGTGTTGTCTCTGGTCTGGATCATTCAGGATTACGCCATATTTTTATCCAGAGTCTGCTGTAGATCCAACTAGATGTTGGTGTCTGATGTTTTTTTATAAAAAAAAAAAAAATGTTGCTTCATTTTCCTTCTGTGCTTTGCACTAGATAGCAGCGTCATAAAACCGTTCAGTAGCAGATCCATCACACTAGCTGTCTGATGGCTCATTCTCAGATCCATCTCTGACATCTCCTGAACAATTGATCCATTACCTCATCACAGTTGAACTTTGATTTGGTCGGTAAATCAGAGGTAAAAGACGGACTGGAGACAGACATGCGAGTCTGACGGATTTGCTACTGAATGGTTTCCTGACACTTCTATGTAGGGCAAAGAGCAGAAGCCAAAGGATGCTTAATTTTCCATAAAAACTATTACAAATGTTTTAGCCCAAAATACAAGTAAACCAATAACACAAAATGGCTCCAAAGGTTTCTATGGCTTTTGGATGGGAGTATAAGATTAGAAAAGCAAATTGTTTGTTATTGGATGATCAAGGCTGTGCCCCCCCTAAATGCTTCTCGCTGTACTAAAAGGTTTTGTCTGATTACAGATAACAGTTTGAACTTGGCTTCTATGGAGGTGAATGTAAATGCAGTGGCTGGTGCTCTCAAAGCATTTTTTGCTGATCTGCCAGCCCCTCTAATACCATATATCCATCACCCAGAACTTCTGGACGCTTCTAGTAAGTATAATTCTTTCTCGTGTACCTTACAAGTTGTTAGCAAGTACCCTGATGATGTTAGTGCTTTAGCACGGTTATTAGGTTATGTTACATTTAGAAATTTACTAGGATGTAGACTGTTAAGGGTCCATTCACACGTCCGCAATTCTGTTCCGCATTTTGCGGAACAGAATTGCGGACCCATTAATTTCAATGGGGACAGACGATGTCCAGCCCGGGTCCGCAATTGCGGATCTACACTTCCGGGTCCGCAATCGCGTTCCAAAAAAAAAATAGAACATGTCCTATTCTTGTCCGCAATTGCGGACAAGAAAAGGCATTTTCTATGTAGTGCTGGCAAATTGCGGAACACACATCGCTGATGTCCGTGTTTTGCGGATCCGCCGGTCCGTGGATCTGCAAAACACACACAGACGTGTGAATAGACCCTAATAGGGCCTGACCTAGTGTGCTAACCAAAACATAGAATGCAATGTATAAAAAATGTACCGGTAGATGGCTTTCAGGAAGTCTGTCTAAAATAAAATGTTAACTTTAAAGGGGTTCAAACTAAATAATTCCCAGCAGCCTTAGGGTACTTTCACACTAGCGTTATTGTGACAACTGACAGCATTTGTAGACAGATCCGGGTGCGGATCCGTCTACAAATGCATTGCAAGAACGGATCCGTCTCTCCGCTTGTCATGCGGATGGACGGATCCGTCTTGCAGTCTTTTTCACAGTTTTCCCGGTCTGCGCAGTGGTTTTGCAATGCCAGTACTAATGCAAGTCAATGTAAATTAAAGCCGGATCCGGCATTCCGGCGACTGATCAGGCATTTTGGACGGACATAATACCGCAGCATGCGGCCAAAACGCCTGACAGTGACTGAACGGAAGGCATACTGATGCAAACTGTACGGATTTCTATCCATTCAGATTGCATGGGAATATGCCTGATCAGTTCTTTTTTGGCACAGAGCCCTTTTGACGGAACTCTATGCCGGAAAAGAATAACGCAAGTTGGAAAGTAGCCTTACTCGCGTCAGTCTTGTATCTTTATTTTCCAAAAATAGTCCACAAATGGGATGCTTTTCAGCACATATAGTGAGGAAGGCTATATGTGCCGAAACGCGTCCCATTTGTGGACTATCTTTGGAAAATAAAGTTACAAGACTGAAGCGAGTAAGGTTCGTGGTTTGGGTTTCATGGTCGGCATTGCCCCTTTCCAAGCCAAGATAGGATCGGAAGCTGTTGATTTTGATTATTGTGAACCTTAAAGGGGTTGTCCTGCCATATATATTGATAACCTCTCATCAGGATAGGTGACCAATATCTGATCCGCGGGGTCCTGCACCCTAGCCGATCAGCTTTTTGAAGAGAAGGCAGCTCTCCATGTGAGCTCCACTTCCTGGTCATCACACTGCACATCGTGTCGGAAGTCCAGTATGACAAGTACTCGTTCCATGGAGTGAGCACTTGTAATTAGACTACACCACTGCTACAGAGGAGACCACCCGTAGTGGGACAACTAGGAAGCCTTCTCTTCAACAGCTCAGCGCCAGGGGTGCCGGGAATTGCTGCAGGTCTCACCCTTCACATGCTAAACTACATAAGTGTGGTGTAAAAGTGTGCCACCTGTGAATCCACCCATACACTTTCCACACTTCCCTGCTTTCCAAGCCCCTTAACCACAAGACATGAGAGGCCTGGATGTATTTCTGGAGTGTAATAATATTACAGGCTACAGCTACTAGAGAGGGGTCGTTGATCCAGGGAGTTATTCTGATTGCCTGATTGGAGTCAGGAAGGAATTTTTTTCCCCTTAAGTGGGGAACATTGGCTTCTGCCTCACAGGGTTTTTTTGCCTTCCTCTGGATCAACTTGTAGGAAACCGAACTGGATGGACAGATGTCTTTTTTCGGTCTTATGTACTATGTTACATGCAGAGCCCAATCTATTGCTTTATACGAGCTTTCCTGTTTAGTTAAAGAGACACTTCCTTCAGAAAGGGGTATTTTTCATTTTGGCAATCCTATGCCACTGAAAACTTATAAACAAAATATTGTTCTATTGTAGCAGTCGGCACAGAGTTTTTTTTTTTGGTGGATCCGTTATTTTTGCAGACCCATTGTAATAATGCCTATCCTTGTCCACAAACTAGAAAAAAAATAGGACATGCTCTATTTTTTTGCGGAATGGACATACGGAAACGGAATGCACACGGAGTACATTCTGTTTTTTTTGCGGACCCATTGAAATGAATGGTTCTGCATATGGTCCGCAAAAAAAACGGAACGGACACTGAAAGAAAATACGTTCGTGTGCATGAGGCCTAAGGGTGCATTGCATGTGGATCTGCAAAAAATACTGACATCCGTGTTGCATCCGTTTTTTTTTTTGTTTTTTTTTGCAGATCCATTGTCACAATGCCTATTCATGCCGGCAAAACAGTCAAGAATAGGACATGTTCTATCTTTTTTGTGGGGCAGACTTATGGATTCGGACAGTACATGGGTTCTGCGGACCTATTGAAATTAATGGATCTTGTCTGCAAAAAATGTGGATTGGATGCAGACCAAAATTAGTTATGTGAATGGGGTCTTACATGGTTTAGTAACTTTCCACAGAGGTAGATGTATATAATGTATGTATTATTTAATAAGACTCAACTACACGGGAGACAGTCAGTCTAAGGAAGCTGTTTTCTTCCCCTGCAGAAATCCCGGACAGATTGGAGAGGTTTCATGCTTTGAAGACTATTTTACGGAATTTTCCTTCTGTCAACTATGAAGTCTTGAAATACATAATATCTCATTTGAACAGGTGAGTGTGTGGATTTGCAGAAAGTAGGGAATGTATATAAGGAATAATAATTTGTAACCGTGCAGTCCCCAGCCCTTTGCAGAGTGTTTGATATTTCATCTGCAGCGTTCGTATTCCGTACAGTACCAGGCGGCTTCTTCAGAAATGTCAAATGCCACAGTGATGCAGAATTCATCATGGAGTTCAAACATGTTTGCAAGCAGACTGAAATATGGTTTCTATGGCACACCCAGATAAAAACCCTGTGACACATAGTTATTTGGTCTGCATGGTAGCTGACATTCATGACTAGTAAGGCTTGCCCCGCATAGTCCTGTCAATACGATTACGCAATGTAGAAAGTTTACGCAGGCCGTGTCATGATCACTCCTGGAAATTACCAAGCCCTTGCCAACTTCTTTATAAAATGATGCAACGGTTTCCCCTGTAAATCACACCAGGGACTGCCCCCCTTATTGTATGCCAGCTAGTTGAAGCATGCATATGTGTGCAGCATTTATGGAGTCTACTTACCGCCTCCTCCCGCTCACTTTTTAAGACCAAGCCTGGCATCGTTCTGGGTGAAGCTGACCTAAATAGACGATGACAGTATAGCTTTATAATAAAATTAGCCTGGCGTAACGAAAGCTTCTCTGTGACTTGTTGAGGTAGGGTTAGCAAGGCTGAATTCTCTGTTAAACAGTTTTATGCTTGCAAGTTAAGCTGTAATTTGTTCATGCCACTTCCATTTAGGGCTACCCGCTGTTTCCTTATCTCTCCGTCCACCTCAATAAATGTCTGAGGCGGACGCACATGCTCAGTTCCGTCCTTCAGCTGCCAGCAGCCATATCTGTTAGAACCTGTAAAAGTTACAAGGGGAGAGCCACAGCAGAAAGGACACGTCCTAAAAATAAAAAGACAAACCCTCTGAACTGCCAGCTTGAAATAAATGTAGCTGAGCAATGAAAGAGGGGCTACCATAAGCCCCGTTAGTGACCATAAAAAGACCTATGGGTGATTACTAATGGGTTAATTGTAGCACCACACATTTGGTCTTTCTGCGCACTGTTGGTGTGTTTGTTATGCAATGCCCTTTCCTCCTCAGCTGTGATTGATGTACAGGGTATAAGGAGGAGGCTATATATGCTCAAAACGCATTGGAGTTTTCATGTTTCTAGCCTCCTATTTTCCATGGAGTAAATTGTAGTGCTGCTGGAATTTTGGACCTTATACACTTGGACTGAGACAAAAACTGTTTAGTTTGTGCATTCTTTGTCGCCTTCCTGTTCTCCCCCTCCCGTCCATAGACATGTATCGACATGTGTAATCTGATACTTCTGTGAGTCTCTGAGACATTTCAGAGGGATAAAACGGCTAATAACAGTAGAGCTAAGATATATTACAAAGTTTCTTTTGGCCACTTGTACTATAGATTTATGCAAAGTTGTGTGAAAAGTTAGTAACCATTTTAAAAAAGTTTTTTTTTTTTTAAAAAAAGGGTCATTTAGTGATTAATATTATGGCTGTCTTTTTCTATTATTTTTAGGGTTAGTCAACACAACAAGACAAACCTGATGACTGCAGATAACCTTTCCATTTGCTTCTGGCCAACACTTATGCGCCCAGATTTTGAGAACAAGGAATTTTTCTCCACCACTAAGAACCACCAATCAGTTATAGAAAACTTCATTCAGCAGTGCCAGTTTTTCTTTTACGATGGTGAAATTGTCGACTCTCCAAGCGTCACCAGTTCTCCTTCAGCGCAGCACTCCAGTCCTGGTCAGCTCGCACCACCTTTGGTCCCTCTGCAGTTACCTCCTCCTCTTCAACCACAGCTAGTGCAGCCCACACTGCAAGCCGATCCATTGGGCATCATATAACGGAGTACCGCTTGGTACTGTTTAATTTAATATCTCCAGGTCCTTACTGGAAACAGTGAAAACAGGAAAAAGGCTAACTTCACCTGTAGTAAAATCTTAATGACAGAAGCATTTGACTACTTTTAGTTCTCATTTTTTTTGTTTGTATTTTTTTTTAAACCCTTTGGAACGTTTAGAAAGAGATGGATCTGTGGCAGGCCTGGTTTGTGAATTTCGCTGCTGCATGGAACTCCTATATAAATACTATACATGTCTTCAGGTGTCATGAAGATACTTATCAGAAGAGAAGATTAAACAGAATAAACAAAATGGTTCTTTTCTATAGAAAATCTAATTAAATTTACAGAAATAAATCATTTATGAAGCATTAGTGCTTTCACAGCCCGGCTAAAGGCTGAGATTTATTTTGGTGTCAGCATCCGTGGTGTGCAGACGTGGGCATGTGTGGGTGCGTGTGGGAGCCTGGCAGTGGGGTGGGTTGTGGATTCGTTGTTGGCAGTGCTTGGAATGGAGCTTATCTTGTAAATGAAACAAAGTAATAATTGTATGTACATATATAAATGTTTGCATATTTGAGGAATAAACATCCATCCATTGAAGCACTGTTTTATTCTACATGAAGGAGCCGGTCTGCATGTGTTCCTTAACTAGGCAATTGTGACGGCAATTCCAGGTCACAAAATGATCTGGCTACAGTCTAGTTGTTTTTTTTCGGAAATGTAAAGTTTACTTTAAAATGAGTCTCACATTGCTCCAGAATCCATATGTATGGTAAGTTTGTAAAGTTTGTGCATCCAGCATTTCTTTTTTCAGAATTGTTAATGTCTATACATTTAAAGGGGTTATTCAACCCATATAATGCCCCTCATATAGGTTAAACTTACCCCACACATTGGCACCCGTGTCGCTTCTGATCCCCACACGGCTGCCGCCACACGTGCCCCTCTAGCATCGTGGTTGATGCGAGGGAGCTCATCCCCGTCCCCGCGGGTATTCACTGCCTCTTCCCTCCCTGTCCCCCAGGGGCCGGATGTTTCTCATCTGCGCGATGAGGAGATGCAGCAGCAGCTGTGCATGAATCAGAAGCAACACGGGTGTGTGTATAATTCATATTAGGGGCCCACGCATTCAGGGGAGTTATTATAGGGATAACCCCTTTAAGACTAAGTGAGTGTCAAATCATAATCAAATCCCAATATTTGGTGATTACATCAGCATTTTATCTTGGATTCTAATTACCCCATTTCCTGGTGTTTTTTTGTTTTTTTTCTTGTCTGTCACCTACATCTTGTAAATGTATACGCACAAGAAGAGTCCAGTAATGTAATGGCCATGCACCCACTTCATGGAGTCCAGGGAATTGTAATTCTATGGTGATGACTTTAAAGGGGTTGTCACTTATCATGAAAGTTAATACAAGGCACTTACTAATGTATTGTGATTGTCCATATTGCCTCCTTTGCTGTCTGGATTCATTTTTCTATTACATTATACACTGCTCGTTTCCAGGGGTTATGGGCACTGCTGCAGCACAGATATGAGGTGGTTGGGACAGGATCAGCTGCATGTGTGCCTATGCGTGCTCCTATGGTCCGTGTCACCAGGGGGGGCTGGAGCTTTTTCCTATAGTGCAAGCATGGCCACCGCTGCTAGATTGCAGGATGGTCATAACCCCTGGAAACGAGCCGTGTATAAAGTGATGGCAAAATGAATCAAGCCAGCAAAGGAAGCAATATGGACAATCACAATACATATTGTGCCTTGTATTAACTTTATCTACATGATAAATGCCATTTGCTGAAGTGAGACAACCCCTTTAAGGTGGAAGGTACTGGCTGATCTGTGCGGTCCTCTGCAAGAAGTGTTCCTTGGCTCTCTTGTCACTCAGCCAGTTGTGAAGTGCCTGTTCTGGAACCTGTCAGTCCTTTATCACGCTTCCATTAGCTAGAGGTTAGTTCACCCATCAGAAATATATTTTTTCCTGCTCTTGTGTCAAAAAATAAGCACAGTAACAGTTTTCAAATCAAGTGACCTTAGTTCATGGTCACACTCCCACAGGCTGAGTACTGCTGTGCCACTTCCCGGAATAATAAGTTTATATTCACACATGGGGGGGGGGGGGAGATTTATCAATTCCCCCCGCACCAGTTTTGTGGCAGAAAAAGTTGCCAACACTGTTTACGACTTCCCACACACACTTGTGCAAAAATTTTGCATAAGTATCATTTCTCCATTGCCCTCGGGGATGGGGTGAGGCCAGTGCGTCCTGTACCTTGTCCATGTATCTTCTTTTACGGCAGTCTCCTGGCATAACTTAAGACTAACCTCTACACCAGCTGGGGGCTGACATAGATTTCAGTTTAGGCACAATGACTCTCGGCGCCTGCGTCTAATTTATGATGAGGTCTACATCTGCCTCTGTCAGCACCTTGGGATATCATAAATGACAAATTCTGCCAATAGTGTTTGTAGTGAGTTAAAAACCGCATCAGAGAGATGCATGTGCATTTCACAGTTTTGTTGTGGTTGAGATTTTTTATTATTTTTTTTACTTTCAGATTTTTCTAAGGTTTTCCAGTACATCAATGAGTGATATGCTGTACAAACATTACAATGCATACAAAATAAAGCATTCAGCTTTCTGGTAGTTTGTACAATGTTAAGAATTATGATAAACACACAATATTGTTAATAGGACAATGTGATCCATAAGAAAATGGTGAACATAGTAAAGTGCTGTGTAGCACACCAACTGAGGAACAACGCCAGTAATTGCCATATGCCAGAACCGCTCATTTAACACTCCCCCAGACACTTCATTCGTTTTTTCGGATATAAATGGCTGTGTGATGCTTTTCTCATAAGACTATGTGTGGAATATGGGAAGCATAAGAGGATGTGCACCATAAGTCCCATCTGTGCAGCACTTGCGATCTAGCTTGGTGTGAAGCGGCATATATGCATTCATGTTGCTTATATTTATTAATTGGGGCTATCAGTTCTGAAAAACTTGGAGTGACAGGTAATTTCCAATAGGTAGCAATTAGCTTTAGTGCCGCTGTTAATATTCCTGACATCACCCAGCGATAGGTGTACGGGAGGGTCTCAAAGATTATAGCTAGTGCCAGGGACTGAAAGCCAGCAACTTTAGACATAAGGTCAAAGACTTCCTTCCAAAAGGGAAATATGGTAGGACAATTCACCACATATGTGATGGTGTTCTCCTTTCCCCACATCCCCGCCAGCAATATGGGCTATATGTAGAGTTAATATGCACTATACGGGCCGGAGTTAGTTACCAACTAAATTAGATTTTTCTATTTTGTTCTGCACGGTTAATGCAATTGGATCCAGCCACCGCCCAATAGAAAGCATCTCGCCGTTCATTAATGGTCCATTCACATCCCAACTACTCCTCCCAATTCACCATAAATCCTGACCTACCCTTCAGGTCTGGACGCAGTGCTTGAAATGTAGTAGAGAAGCCTTTCCCTGCAGGTCTTGAAGTGTTAAAAAAGCTTGTTTCTATGTAGTAGGTGCTTGGTCTGTAAGTATTGATAGAAACATGAGGTAGCTGATGAGAATGGTGTAAGACCTCAAATGTTTTTAATGTTGGAGTTCTCCAGTATCTGGTCTAGGTATAATAAACCCACCTTCACAAGCATCTATAGCAGGATCCGGAATAAGGTAAGTGAGAGCAATTATAGGGATGTCTGAGGTAGTAGGAGAGAATAGATCTATACACCTAATATGATGGCACCAGGTCCATATTGCCGTCTGTATGGTCAGGAGAGAGGGGCCCTAGGAATCGGCGCTATGAAGTGGGCAGCTAGTAATCCTTTAAGTGAGTTTTTGGTCACAAATGTAGATTCCACCTCCAGCCACCGTTCCCTAGTCTGAACTATGAGGTTAGCTTTATAGTATCTAGTAATATCTGGGACTCCCAGTCCTCCATCATGGAGATGTGGGTAGAGTGCGCGACGGTCCACCCTAGGTGATTTATTCCCCCAAATAAATTTGAGATCTGCCTGTAGTAGGTGTCCTCAGTGTGATAAGAAGTGGGATACATCTAAATTTAGAGTATTTTCGGCAATTTTGACAGCATTTATTCTCGTTATCCAAGAATAAAACTACAATGTTTTATTCTGGCGGCTTCTTGGCGTGCGTTGCTGTGCCGCCGCTGGAAAACTCGCCCCGCCCCCTTTATAGTCAATGGGGCCGGAGCAGTAGTCCGGGGGTACACGTTCACTAGCGGCAGGACGGATCCGGCAGGCTGTTCACCCGACAGATCAGGCGGCTGTAGGTCCGTGCCACTAGTGTGAAACTAGCCTTACATGTGCACTTGGCAGCTAAAGGCATGTGTCTTGTTCCCATGTGTCTGCATTGCTGAGAATTTTTTTTTATATAGGCAAATGAGCCTCTAGGAGCAATGGGGGCGTTGTCATTACACCTAAAGGCTCTGTTCACTCTAACTGCTGCATCCTCTGCACTTTGACTGGGCCAGGCAGCGAAAACATCATCACACCAAGCCCTGTCAAAGTGGAGACAGCACGGCAGTTGTAGAAAGAGCAAAGCCTTTAGTTGTAATGAAACAATAGCTGACCAGCCACAAATACACTTGTTGTGTTTGAGTAGTCTCCGAGCCATTGCTCCCGGTTAGCCAGAATCCTACTCCACACTGATGAGGGGCAACACCCCGAAACAGCTGTCTGTGGATGGATAACTGAGTATCACTTTAATTGAGTATCTGTATGTGGATCTAAATGGGAACTTAGACAATAGTAGCATCACCTGTTTCTTTAACCGCCTAACGCAGGGCTGCATCCAGGCGGCGGCAGGTCTGTTGCTCCTTGACGTGGCGGCGCGTCTCAGCAGTTATACTACAGCCTGCCAGCGATGATGAATCGCTGTCAGGCTGTAGATGCAAAATAAATCGCATCAAACATGTATATCAGACGCGGTTTTGTGAACAGCGTCTGATATACCTGCTACCTGGTCATCTGGTGGTGGTCCCATTTGCTGGGAGCGACCACCAGAGGACCAGGTAGCTATGTAAAGTAGCACCAAGCACCACACTACCCCCCTGTCACTGATTACCCCCCTGTAAGGCTCCATTCACATGTCCATATGTGTTTTGCGGATCCACGGATCCGCAAAACACGGACACCGGCAATGTGCTTTCCGCATTTTGCCGATCCGCACATTGCCAGAACTATATAGAAAATGCCTTTTCTTGTCCGCAATTGCGGACAAGAATAGGACATGTTCTATATTTTTGCGGAACAGAAGTGCGCATCCGCAATTCCGGATCCGAGCGGGACAAAGTCTGTCCCCATAGAAATGAATGGGTCCGCAATTTCGTTCCGCAAACAGAATTGCGGACGTGTGAATGGGGCATAAGGGTCCCTTATCACCGCCAGTTAGTTAGCTACTTGTTAGGTAGTTAGCGCCCACCGCACCGCAGTCACTGATTTTGGAAGAGATTTTTTCATCCACATTGATCAATGCAAATGAAAAAATCTGTGGCGTTCATTTTTTTTTTCCAGCCCAGAGGCTGAACGGAAAAAAAAAAATCTCATTACCCGTATGCTCAATATAAGGAGAATCGCAGAAACTGCTAATGCTGGCCATACGTGTAATGATTGCGGAGACCCTCAAATGGGGTCACATGTGGGGTATTTATACTGCCCTGGCATTTTAGGGGCCCTAATGCGTGAGAAGAAAAATGCGTAAAAATGGTACTCATTGGAATTTGGGCCCCTTTGCGCATCTTGGCTGCAAAGAAGTGTCACACATGTGGTATCGCCGTACTCAGGAGAAGTAGGGCAATGTGTTTTGGGGTGTATTTTTTACATATACCCATGCTGTGTGAGAGAAATATCTCTGTAAATTGACAACTTTGTATAAAAAAATTTAAAAAGTTGTCATTTACAGAAATATCTCACACACAGTATGAGTATATGTAAAAATACACCCCAAAACACATCGCCCTACTTCTCCTGAGTACGGCGATACCACATGTGTGACACTTTTTTGCAGCCAAGATGCGCAAAGGGGCCCAAATTCCAATGAGTACCTTTAGGATTTCACAGGGCATTTTTACGCATTTTTCTTCTCACACTTTAGGGCCCCTAAAATGCCAGGGCAGTATAAATACCCCACATGTGACCCCATTTTGGAAAGAAGACACCCCAAGGTATTCCGTGAGGGGTATGTCGAGTTCACAGAAAAAAACTTTTTTTGCACAAGTTAGCGGAAATTGATATATATTTTTTTTTTGTTTTTGTTTTTTACAAAGTCTCATATTCCACTAACTTGTGACAGAAAATAAAATTTTACATGAACTCACCATACTCCTCACAGAATACCTTGGGGTGTCTTCTTTCTAAAATGGGGTCACTTGTGGGGTATTTATACTGTCCTGGCATTTTAGGGGTCTCTAAAGCGATACCACATGAGTGACACTTTTTTGCAGCCTGGGTGCGCAAAGGGGCCCAAATTCCAATGAGTACCTTTAGGTTTTACAGGGATGCTCACAATTTAGCCCCGCCCAAAATGCCAGAACAGTAAACACACCCCACAAATGACCCCATTTCGGAAAGTAGACACCCCAAGGTATTCACTGAGGGGCATAGTGAGTCCGTGGGAGATTTTTTTTTTTTGCCAGAAGTTAGCAGAAATGGAAACTTTATTATTTTTTTCCTCAAAGTGTCATTTTCCGCTAACTTGTGAAAAAAAATGAAATGATACATGAACTCACCATGCCCGTCCGCGAATACTTTGGGTGTCTTCTTTCTAAAATGGTGTCATTTGGGGGGTATTTATACTATCCTGACATTCTAGCACCTGAAGAAACATGACAGGTGCTCAGAAAGTCAAAACTGCTTCAAAATGCGGAAATTCACTTTTTTGCACCATAGTTTGTAAACGCTATAAGTTTTACCCAAACCAATAAATATACACTTATTGGATTTTTTTTTATCAAAGACATGTAGAACAATACATTTATAGAAAAATTTATATAGAAATGTAGTTTTTGTTTTTTGAAAAATTTTACAACAAAGTAAAAAAAAATTCATTTTTTTGCAAAAATTTCGGTCATTTTTGATTAATAGCAAAAAAAAGTTAAAATGTCAGCAGCAATGAAATACCACCAAATGAAAGCTCTATTAGTGAGAAGAAAAGGAGGTAAAATTCATTTGGGTGGTAAGTTGTATGACGGAGCAATAAACGGTGAAAGTAGTGTAGTGCAGAATTGTAAAAAGTGGCCTGGTCATTAAGGGTGTTTAAGCTAGGGGGGGCGTAAGTGGTTAATGAGGACTCAATGTGGAGTTAAAATTTTCAGGCTGCATTCAATTGACAAGGTCGCAGACAAATCTTTCAGATCTAGGAACCTGGCTTAGTTATGTCTGACTTAATACATTTTCCCTAGATAAAGGAATCGTGTGCCTGGCGTGTGCGCCTAATGGCTTCTGTGTCTGTGCATGGCCTGCTGCCTCTGTGCATGGCCGGGTGAAGACACTTGCCTTCTACTGATGTCCCGACACACAAAAGTAACAAGGTAGGAGGCAGGAAGTTAAATTAAAGTCAAAGGGGTCCTAAGGTGAGGACCTCAGGTAAGGACGCAGTGTGAGGGAAAGAGTAGGGAAAGCCTAGTGGAGATGAGTGCTAGTGCAATCTATGCACTCTCCTATCATTTGGTGAGTGGCGTAGCCTACAGTGCCTATTCATGATCTACAGTTTAGCGCAAAGTTGTATTTGGAGCCACATTCCTCCTTGGACAATGTTTCCAATATTAATAGTAATTGTATGTACCGTAATTCAAGGAGTGCATGACATATATGTGTACCGGCCATGTGATGTATAGGGTATAGTATACTCTACACCTGGAGATAGTATGGGTCAGCCTAAAGCAGTGTTTCCCAACCAGTGTGCCTCCAGCTGTTGCAAAACTACAACTCCCAGCATGCCCGCACAGCAAAAGGCTGTCCGGGCATGCTGGGAGTTGTAGTTTTGCAACAGCTGGAGGCACACTGGTTGGGAAACACTGGCCTAAAGTTAAAGGTACATTAGTGTGAGCAGAGCACTGAAATTTAGTAAAGATCCTACCCAGACCTGTTATAATGGGAGGCAGCACCGTCCTGGCTGGGAATTCTTCTTGTATGGATTACAGCTATTCCTGCTATGGCAATAAATTGGTAGATCTACCTCAAGACTAGTGATTTTCAGTAAATGTCAACTTATGCCCAACTAAACTCTTCTCTATGTTATTCTATCTATTTGCACCTAAGGGTGCTGATGTCACGAAGATTAGAGACCCTGCCTTCATTGCACCTAATACCCATAACATCAAGGGCACCTCTGTCGCCTCCGGGAAGGAGACTCCTCTCACTGCATGCCAACCCAGGGAGCTACAAAATGGCAATAGAGACTGCTTTCCTCTGTCCACATTCACACTTACTGCCATGCTCACACATATAATCTGCGGCTATGTACGCTGCACAGGTCCTGTAGAGAGATGAGCGAACTTTTAAAAAAAGTCTGGCGTTCGGGTTGTGGTAAGTCACGCATCCCGTTATGGATTCCACTATAGCGGCATATGGAATCCATAAGGGGCGGCTGCCACCAACCCGAACTGTTGAACAGCCGAAGGACCTGGGGTGACGTCACTGTCATGTGATCAGTGCAGGGGGTGTGGCTCAGCACTGGATTTGATCCCGTGCTGAGCCACGCCCCCTGCACTGATCACATGACAGTGACGTCACGCCAGGTCCTTCGGCTGTTCAACAGTTCAGGTTGGTGGCAGCCGCCCCTTATGGATTCCATATGCCGCTATAGTGGAATCCATAACGGGATGCGCGACTTACCACAACCCGAACTCCGGACTTTTTTTTAACCCCTTAAGGACCCATGACGTATGGGTACGTCATGGGTCCGATCCCTAAGTATGGCGCCCGCTCCTGCCCTCTGTGGGCGCGATCGCTGCGGGGGTCCGGCTGTTTCCTGTAGCTGACCCCCGCGGCTAATGATCGCGGCCGGCAGCGATGCCGATCGCAATCATTTAACCCCGCAGATGCCGTGGTCAATCCTGACCACGGCATCTGCGCGCGCTAAAACCGAAAGTAAAACTTTCGGCAGCTCTCCGGCTCCCCCTAGTGGTGATCGGGAGAATCGGAGCGCTGTAAGGGATAGCCTCAAGCCTTTCATTCAGCATGAGGCTATCACTTACTATTTCCTATGGAGCCCTTGTTAGCAATAGGGCTTCATAGGAAAGTAGTAAAATCCTCATAAACTCCAATACAAGTGTATTGGAGTTTATGTTAGAAGCAATCAGATGACTGATTTATATAGGTCCCTATGGGACCTATATAACAGTGTAAAAGAAAAATAAAAGAAATAAAAAAATAAAAAATAAATAAAAAAACCTAAAAATTCAAATCACCCCCTTTCCCCAAAATTAAAATAAAATAATAATTTTTTAAAAAAATACACATCATGGGTGTCATAATGTGCGAAAACGCCCGTGGTATAAAAATATAAAAATATATTCCCCATACGGTAAACAGAAAACGGAAAAAGCGCCCAAATGGCGGATTCGCCATTTTTGAACGCTTCATTTCCTCAAAAAAATTAAATAAAAAGTGATCAAAAAGTCCTACACACCCCATAATGGTATCAACTAAAAGTTCAGATCGCCCGCAAAAAATAAGCCCCCATACAATGCCATACACTTAATTACAAAAAGTTATAGGGGTCAAAATATGGCGACAAAAATAAAAAAAAAAAATTTCCCACTTTAGAATTTTTTTCACTATCAAAACGCAAGAAAAACTATACATATTGGGTATCGCCGGATTCGTACTGACCTGTAGAATAAAACTAAATGGTCAGTTTTATCACACATCAAACGTCGTAATTTAAAAACCCGTAAAATTGTGGTAGAATTGTTTTTTTTTTGCAATTTCACCCCATTTGGAATTTTTTTCCCGCTTCCCACTACATCGTATGCAATATTAAATGGTGGCGTTGGAAAGTACAACTTGTCCCGCAAAAATAAAGCCCTCATATGGCCATGTGAACGTAAAAATAAAAAAGTTATGGCTCTCGGAAGGTATGGAGCGCAAAACGAAAATGCAAAAATGAAAAAACCCCGAGTCCTTAAAGGGTTAAAGTTCGCTCATCTCTAGTCCTATAACCTTTTGCCACTCCTCAGTCCCTGTGTCTCCTGGCTAGTGCCATGTAAAGATCTTGTGAAACCCTTAAGACTGCCTCTGACCTTAAAGCTATGCTGGTAGGTGGGTTCTCGGTTGGCCTGGTTTCGTCGGGAGGGTTCTTTCTCCTTTCTTGAGTTCATACCAACACCTCCTGGTACGGGATCCCGAGCTTGTCCTGGACCGGTATGAAGTTAATGGTACAGTTTTGGTTACCTCGTCGTTGATGTCCATGCCTGCCGCGTGCCAGTGCTGTCAGCTTGGCTCAGTTTCTTACATATACCTTGTAGACATTCTGAACTGCAGTGGGGGGGTCTACTGTAAATTTTACTCGGCGCAGTGGTTATATATGATGTTACTATATTTTATCTGGTTTAGAGCGAGTCGCTTTTACACAATGGTACTTGCCATATAGACTAGGCTTACAGATAATGGGCATCCTTTTTATGGTTGATGTCTATTAAGACCAATGTATTCTTCCTCTAATTAAGTATTTAAGTCTATAAACAGAGGTAGGTCTGTTGAGGAAGGATGCAGATAAAGAGACATTTCAGAGTTACGACTGGGTTCAAATACTCTGTCATCAAGATTCAGTTTTCTGGCAGAATCAAAAAGTTTCTGTCTCTATATCTGAGATATGTTGTCCTTAGACTTGGCCCTTCCCTAAATTATAATTACGTCTCCTGTTGTGCTGTCATGAGGGATGACCTGAAAAATAGGAATTAGACTTACCAGTAATTCGGTTTCCAGAGATTCCCTCATGACAGCACCCGTTCATTCCCTCACTTACGAACTACTATGTAAACATTGCAAATAAGATTTTCTGATTTAAATAAATCGGTTGCATCCATCCTGGTGTAGTAATCTAGAAAAACACTGGTTACCTTTTATCCTCTGCTTCTTGTCCCAAGAAGGTCAAAGGGGAAAAACTACTGTTGTCATGAGGGAATCTCTGGAAACCGAATTACCAGTAAGTCTCTAATTCCTATTTTTTCAACGTCTTCATTCGGAGATAGGACAGTCATGATCCCTTCTTTCAGCAGCGTCTCGTCTCTGCAGAGTTTTATTATTATTAGTTAGTAGTTATTATATATAATGGCCCCTCTGTATAATTTATTATATATAATGACCCCTGTATTATAATATATAATGGCCCCTCTGCAATATAACGATTTATAATGGGCCATTATTTATCCTAATAATACAGAGGGGTGATTATATTTAATAATTATACAGGGGGGCCATTATGTATAATTATACAGGGGTGGTCATTATATATAATAATTATACAGAGGGGCCATTATTAATGGGCCCTCTGTATGATTATAATATATAATCGCCTCTCTATAATATATCACGGTCCCCATTCTTTCTAAATATGACGGTTGTATCTCTTCTGCATCTCCCCCCCCCCCTTCATAGTGCCCCTAGTACTTACATAAAAAAATAAAACTCACCCATCTATCACCTTTTGTGGCCTTTGCACGGGCGTCCCGGCGCAGGCGGTCAGGAACACATCACCGTGCCCTGCTGCTCCGCGACATCATGTCATCTCGCAAGACCCGGTGCAGGAGGTCACGGTGATCTTCTGCGCTATTCTATTGCTCAATAGGCTTCAGGCCTTACCTGAGGCTTATAAGGCAGAACGGAGGGGATGGGAGCCATAGGCTTCCATCACCCTCATTCTGCTGCCTGGCGCCCCCTACAATTCCGCTCCCAGGGCAACGGCCCCACGCTACACCACTGGTAACAGGTCAGGTCATCGGTACAATTCTGCTGACAGACGTCCTTTAACACGTTTCACCTGTAAAAACTGCAGCTGCATCAAAGACCACTGCAAAAACACATGTTTTTCCTGATGCAGTTTAACCACACACCAACCTCTGTGTAAATATAACCTGAGAGTCTAAAAATGCAAAGGTTAAATGTGTTAAAGTATACATCATTAGTGATGACCTGCCTAGCCTAAGCATATGGATGAGCATGAATGACCCAGAGGACATTGTGTCTCACTTTCTTATAGGAAACCAATGTTTTTGCTTTTAACATTACGCAATAGTATGTAGAGAACTGATTGCCGTCTCCTGTTAATCTGAAAGTGGTGTCTTGAACAAAAGCCTAATAGGTAAAGCTGTAAAGGTATAGCATGTTAGTTTGCAGTGGTTCGTACCTTCCAAAAGTGGTTCACAGAAGGTTGAGTGGTGACATGGTCATAGGTCATCTTCACTGCCTCAATGAAACGCTAAAATTAAAACAAAACTTTATTAAATATACTGGTGTTAAAAATTGAAGATGGCTGCACTTGGCTTTTACATATGCCCAGGTGAGTTATCTCAACATCCTGGCAAGTGTGGGCTTTACATCATTACAACATGTGAGCGCTTTCTTTCTGGCCCTTGGATGTTACACACAGCCCAATTGCTTGCATTGGGGTCAGCTTTTTCTAGGTGCACACATCCTAGTGATCCATTATAACACACTAAGGGGGTTTGCAGCCCAATAAGCATTAACTCAAACATTAGCATATGTTCTACTCACCCATTAAACATGGATTTGGGGAACATTCAAAGTGGGAAATTGAACTTTTTTTTTTCTACTACAAGTATTTTTCTGCCCAATACCTGCAAATTATTAAATTTTTAACACTAGTATATTTAATAAAGGTTTGTTTTTATTTTAGGGTTTCATTGAGGCAGTGAAGTGTAGTGATACAGAAACGCATAAATAGTTAAGGTTGGAAAAAGACAAAGGTCCATCAAGTCCAACCTGTAATCCTGCTATATTGATCCAAGGGAAGACAAAAAAGAAAATAAAAAACCTAAGAGAAAAAAGAAATCCTTCCTCACTCCAGATGTGGCAATCCCTGGATCAATGTCTATCTTCTTTTTAAGGAAGGGTGAGCCAAAGGGATTTATATAGTTTCATACAATTCAGTATTTTATTTTGTTGTGCGATTTCTGTCATAATAGTCATTACAAGCAGCGTGTTATAGAGCAGGAGGAGAAAACTGACGTATATTTGAGAGAAGATTTAGTATAACCTGTATTGAGGAGTCCTCTATGAACATGTATACAGAGGTGGCTGTCAATCACTGATCATGACCACCCACATGACTCTTGTACCCAGAATATGCAGAGAATTAAAGGGAACCTGACACCATGAAAGTGCAGTGGAATCAGCAGCCTCATGTCATAGAGCATAAGCATCTGAGCAGATATATAGTTTGGTGGGAAAATTTTAATTATTAATTTGAATTGCTGTTCATTTTAAGCTTTATTAAGTTAAGGAGGCGGTCCTATCAGTGATGACAGCCTTCCCTCTATGACTGTGTATACAGAGATTGGACCGCCTTCTTGACTTCAAAGCTAAGAATCGGCAAGAATTTAATGAATGGAATACAAGTTCAACTGAGTATTTTCGCAAAACTGTATATCAGTCTGCTCAGCTCCTTCTGCTCTAGAACATGCTGTCAGATTACATGGCATTTTCACGGTGACAGGCTCTTTTTAAATAAATATATACAGTATTTTCTGCACTATAAGACGCACCCCAGGTTTAGACAACAAAAAAAAGTAGAAAAACTGTTTTCTATGTAAACCTTCCCTGCTGGTTTAATGAAGCGAAAGGGCCAATGTCAGTAACGGACACACACAGCATCTGCAATACACATACAGGCATGGGGTGGTAGATCTTTAGTAATAGAAATAGCTTTACTCATTTTCCTTCATTTTCCTGCACTTCCTTCTGTCCCCGCCCACTGTTGACATTGGATCGATCGAGCAGCTTGGAGAGGACCTTCAGCCAGAGGTGGTTTTTTTTTTTTGTTTTTTTTAACCATCAGTCTCCTTGCTGCATTTGCCTTCTCTCCTGTCTGCACTGATTTCATACAGATGGGTGTCGAGCAGGGAGAGAGAAGTGTGCAGACATCCACCTCTCTGACTGTATGAGCGCTCTGCTAGATCAAAGATGCACAACCTGCGGCCTCTTAGTTCCAAAACTACAACTTCCAGCACGCCCTCATAGTAGGGTGACCACATTTCCTAACTGCCATTCAGGGACACTTACTTTCACAAGATCATCACGCGGTCACAGTCCCGCTACTCAGCCGCGCAGCAAGGCAGGGGAGGAGCCACACACACACACACAGGACAGTACTATGCAATGCCGATCTGATTCGGCGATCGCATATTATAAAGAAGTGACTGTCACCAGGGCCGGTTCTAGGTGAAATGGGGCCCTGGGGCGAAAAACAATAAGAAACAATGAGTAACAGAGCGCCCCCCCCCCCCCCAATCATGTGCCAGTAGCCATAGGCCCCTCCTTAAGTGCCAGACTGACACTGATCCCCCCATCATCTACCCCAGGCCCAATAAGTGCCAGAGTCCACTCCATTCCATTGTCCACAGTCCAAGTAGCCAATGTCATTATTTGCCATACCATAATTCCCCCCCCCATCATGTAACCCAGGCCCAATAAGTGCCCCCCAATCATGTGCCCCAGGCCCAGTAGCCAGCCACAGCTATTGACAAATGACAACAAAAAAAACAAAAAAAAAACACTTGACTTATACTTACCTCCGGTCCCGAGTCCTTGGCTGCAGCGAAGTACGATCAGGCTGTGTCCCGTCCTGCCTCCAGCGCTGCTGACTGTATGGCAGCGGCTCAGTCAGGGCTTGAGTCAAGCGGCGCAATTACGTAATCGCGCCACCTGTGCTGGTCCGCTGGCCCCTGATAGGCTGCCGGCCCTGCACAGCCTATCAGAGGAAGGGGAAGGGACACACCTTTCTCTCCCCTGCCCTGTGCGGCTGTGCGCAGACAGTAATGGCGGCTCAGTGATCATTCCGGGACACTGCATTGTCCCGGAATGAGGGTGACCGGGACCCGGGACAGTATCTCCAAATGCGGGACTGTCCCGGGCGTTCCGGGACACGTGGTCACTCTACCTCATAGCTGTAGGCTGTCCAGGCATACTGGGAGTTGTAGTTTTGTAACAGCTGGAGGGCTACAGGTTGAGCATCCCTGTGCTAGATCATCAAGTAAGCAGGGAGGTCTGACACTGTTCGGCCACCCTGACTGTAGACTTTTTAGCTAGATTCTTCTTGATAAGAAAAAAAGGGTGCCTTCTAGTCTGGAAAATACAGTATACCAATCTGCTCTTGGACATACTGCTGGTAGCTTAGATAGCATTTTCATGGTGCAGTAAGGGTACAGAGGGGTGTTAACCAGTTTTGGGGGGTACCTGTGCAAACTCACTCTATCCAATCAGTGCTGCTATTTTCAGACTATGCAGGTACAACCCCCCCACCTTGTTACCTCCCCTCTGTATCCTTACTGCAGACTGCTAGCAATTCATTCATTGCTTCTAGTAGAAATAATAAAGGAATGGTACATCATAGAGCCATAAGACTAGATGCTCCAGAGTTGTTATTACGTGGGGAATGCATGAAGCTATTAAAACAGGCATGTCAGGAGCGGTGACAGGTCCTCTTTAAACAGCCCTTGAGATATGTATTATTTTTCATACTATAATGACTGTTTCACATGAACCTGTCCCTTGCGGGAATCTTGCTCCGTGTTAGGGCTCTTTCACACGAGCGGATGCCGTGCGGGTAATCCTCTGTGTGAAAGAGTGCCAAGCCCCGCTCCGGATAGCAGACACACAGAGAATTAACATGATTGATAATGCTCTGTGCCTCTCTGTGATCTTTTTAATACAAAATCACTGTGACAACTTTCTCACTGTGATTTTGTAGTAAAAACATCACTGAGAGGCACAGAGCATTATCAATCATGTTAATGCTCCGGGTCTCTGCTGTCCAGAGCGGGGCTCGTCACTTTCACGCAGCGGATTACCCGCATGGCATCCGCTCGTGTGAAAGAGCCCTTAGAGAGAGTGTGTGTGTGGTCTGGACGATAGAAGCTCATGGCATTGTCATGATAAATAATGCTGTGTGCCTCTGCCTGTTACAGAATTGTAGTGACATAAAGCTGTCAGTATGATTCTGCCACAGAAAGGTCAGGCAGAGGCACACATCATTATAAATCATGATAATGCCATGCTCTTCTATAGTCCAGACTGCATGATTCTTCTCTCACACGGAGCATGATTCCCGCAAGGGACACACGCTCGTGTGAAAGGGCCCTAAGGCGTCTAGTATAGAGGGGGTTGATAGCTTTGGTCAGCTGCTGTGTCTTGCTGCTGACTATTGTAACAAACCGCGATGGTGCATCGGATAACCTCATTAAATATACCTGTCCAAGTAAATGTGTCCCCTGTACTTGCTCTGTAGTGTCCTTCCATGCCTGTTCTTATAGCTGTTATTTTTTTTTATTCTCCATGATCATGACATTATGCAAATACACATCTGTGCAGAACTAATATTATACACACACACACAACTCTGCTACATACACACAGCTTTGCACTATGCATATTATATACACACATCTTTAAGGGGTTACCCTGGAAAAGACAATGATGAATTATCCTCAGGATAGTTTATCAGAGCAGCGGGGGTCCAAGTCCTGGCATTCCCGCTGATTAGCTGCTTCAGCTTTTAAATTGAAATAATTTTTTTTTACATTTTTTTATTTGAGAGACTTTGACAAGCTATCTTCTGATCGCTTTAATAAACTGTACTGCCTATGCAGAACACTGTATTATACTGTCAGTACTATACTGACTGGCACTATCGGGCTGCTCTAGAGAGGCACAGTGTAGGGGGCAGGGGTGCACAACCTGCGGCCCTTGATACCATTCTGTGTGGCCCCCCAACCATCTGGTAACAGACATGTATTTCTATGTCTTGTAGGTGCTCACATGCATTCTTCATGTATTTTGGCCATTAGATGGGAGTTCTAGAAGTGTAACTAGACATTAATGGTGTATACTCTGTGTTCAATATGCCATAAATACAGTATTTTAGTTGGTAATACCTCTTTAAATTTTATTTTCGGCCCTCATCATTGGTTCAGTCTGGCATTGTGGTCCCCAACCAGAAAACGTTGTGCACCCCTGGTGTAGGGCATACACTGAGGGCAGGCCTGGGAGCCTTCATTAGGCACCAGGCTGCCATGTTAAGACATTGCCACCCCAAGATCTAATTTGTGGGACGCGATGCTTGACAGAGGGTGCCCCCTACCTCTAAAACAATAACAGCAACATCTAAGGGGTTACATTTCCTGGATTGGCACTTCTAGCAGTCCAGGTCTTTAGAACAGGAGCCTGGATCCTGCTCACCGCTGCACAGGAGAACCATGCAGCGCTTATTCTAGGCTGCCATAGAAATGCAGTGCTCAAGAATAAAGCCCAGTAATGCCATCCAAAGAAACCCTCATTGGCGGTCACTAAGGGGTTAAGGAGGTCTGGCACTGCTGGACCACCCTGACTGATGAGTATAAGACACATAGCAAGATCGTTTTCTTGCTATACAGTACTCTTTGTAGTTCAAAAACGCGATAAGACTTTTGTTATTTGGTCAATTATTCCAATCAGTTATTGTGAGCAAAAACCAGGCCAAAAACACAAGAGGCAAATCAGATCCTTACACCTGATCTCTGAGTAGGCTTCTCTGCTGGTTTGGGCTCACTATAAGGGCCGCTCGTGCCTTGCATTGGGGACCGCAAATTGTGGTCCCCAATGTACGTTCAGCGTCCGTGTGGCCTGCGCAGACAGGTGCAGACACATTCAACTTAAATGGGTCCACGATCCATCTGCACCGCAAAAAAATATAGCATGTTCAATTTTTTGTTCCATGCGGAGGCATGGACCAAAATGCCACTGAAGTGCACTGTAGTGCTTCCATAGCCTTCCGCTCTGTGCCTCCACTATGTATCTTCAAGTAAATGGATCCGCATCTGTGTTTCGGTACGCACATGGCCAGTGCCTATATATTGCAGACCTGCTGTTTGCGGGCCTCAGTACGGGCACGGCTGGTTCATGTGCATGAGCCCTGATAGAAATAACTGGCCACAGTGAAGTGTAAACTCCGTGTAACTTGGCTGTAATCCTAAACTATGTCTCATGGCCTGTAAAAGGGTGAGCCTTGATGGATAGGTCAGCTACCTTACATCTGGTGGCAGTAGAGCCCCTGAGGTCATTTACATAATTATATAACTGGTATGTATAAATGAGCCAAATACTGATCTTTATAATGACCTTGTATATAGTCATCTTCTAATACATCTTTTTTAAGCTGAAAAAAATCCTCAGTTTTTCCTGAACTTGATTTAAAATCTGCCCCATGGGTCAAGTTTTGTGGATATTGTGGAGTAGTTCTGCAATGTGTGGACAAGATTTAAAGGGGTTGGCCACTTTCCATGACAGAGCACATGCATGCAGCTAGCAATATGCAATAAACTTTGAGCACGGATGTCCGATAGTTTAATAAGAATAATGAACCAGCGCTGGCACACAGGCCAACTTGGATGGATATTTTTTGTGACTGTCGCAGCATGTCACATTACGACACCATTGAAATACATTATATGAATTGTTGCATGACTTTCTTGTCGACCTGTACCCTTAAAATCTCAAATACTTCACTGCCACTGAAAATGCTGATAAAAGAGCTGGTTATTGAAAGTCCTAGGGGAAGGCTGATGGTGGAACCTAACTAATTTCTGTTCCTCTTGTGTTACCGTTCTCTTCTCTTGGTGGTTTCTATTTTCTTGCAATAAGACATTTTTTCATTAAAGGCATGCAAGTGAGACTGAAGACAAGTAAACCAAGGCCCAATACAAAACAGAGCCATAAAACGGGACCTAAAGCCAGTACTGGCAAGATGAGTGTGAGTGAATCCATGAATGTGCTTCAGCACTGGCTGCTTATATTCAAACTAGTATTAAAAGGGGACGTATCACTTCTTGGAAAAACCATAACGAAACACAAACCTTCCTGAAATACTGCATATACAGCATAAGTAGAAAAATGTAAAAAAAAAAAAAAAAAAACTGATTTAGTGAAAGAAGATGACACGACTTCAGATGGAGTCCACCCTTCACAGGCTTTGGATTTTGTTGCAGAATTTTCTGCACCTGAAAATCAGTTCCATTCACTTGAATGAGGCTTTCAGAAACCCATATGCTTGCTGCCCCATTCGAAAAAAATGGAACTGATTTTTAATCATGGGAAAATCTGCAACAAAATCAGCAGCGTGTGAATGCACCCTTAGGCCAGTTTTATGTTTGGTATGGGAAATTGCCCAGAGCCCCCATTGTCTTAAGGGGACCACTGCTTCAGTGCTGTTGTTCAGCTGAACATCCGAGGAAGCAAACGGGCGGACAGCTGAACAACTACACTTTACGATGCAATGTACGGTCCCCTCCCTCACATATAAAAGAAATCGTTAGCACAGTGCTGAAAAAACCTGCGGAGCTCAGCAGAGAAGAGGGGATAAAGGCCCTGCGATGACCTCACCATCATGTGACCAGAACAGGAGGCGGAGCTCAGCAGTGCAGTAAAGAAGAAGATCAGTGATGCATGGTAGGAAGTATGGATTCAATGTAAGTGCCAGGGAAATGCTGGGAGTTGTAGTCCTCTCCTCTTATAGCTAGTGTTATGTAATATCACAGTGCATTACAAGAGGAGGTATGAGGAGAGGATTACAACTCCCAGCTTGTTATGTAATATCAGTATATTACAAGAGGAGTTATAACAGGAGAGGACTACAATTCTCAGCATGTCCGGGCCATTATTATATAATTTCAGGGTACATTACAACACCCTGGATATGCTGGGAGTTGTATACCTCTTCTTATAATGTACTCTGATATTACATAATAATGGCTTGGACATTTTGGGAGTTATAGTCCTCTTCTGTTATACCTCCTGCAGTAATGTGCTCTGAATTTGGCCTGAAGCACATGGCTGTTGCCCAGCCATGGCCGTATTGCAGCCTGCAAACAGCGGGTCTGCAATATGCTGGCACCGGCTGTGTGCTCCGCGCATCACGGATGTTGACCCATTCATAGAATGGGTCCACAATCCGGACCTACCATGCTTAACGGAGGCACGGAAGCACTACGGAGTGCTTCCGTGGTATTTCTGTCCGTGCCTCCACATCGCAAAAAAATAGAACATGTTCTATATTTTGTGGTGCGGACGGATCACGGACCCATTCAAGTTGAATGCGTCTCGATCCGTCCCGGCTGCCACACGGACATTGCCCATGCATTGGGGACCGCAAAATGCGGTCCTCAATGCACGGAACGGCCGCGTGCAGGAGGCCTTAGGGCTGGGACGATGGAAAGGGGAGGGTAGTCATCCGCATAGGGTGCCACTTACCACATAAAGGGGGAGTACGGTCCAACTTCACAATCCTCAGGCCGCTAAGCCTCAATATTAGATTGGCGGCGGTCTGACACCCGGCACTCCCGACGATTAGCTGTTTGAGGAGATGGTGAGCGCTGTGCGCACGTGCCGTCTCCCTTCTCTCTTCCTGCTCTGCTGCTGTATGTCTATGGGACAGCAGCAGAGAACAGCACGCGCCGTCTCCTAAAACAGCTGATCGCCGGGGGTGTCAGACTGTGTTTTTAGCTCATTATTACAAGATGTGGGCCCCCCCCTTTTGATTTTGCCCAGGGCCACATTTTGTCTAAAACCGGCCCTGCGCTTATTAGCCACATCTGCTCATGAACTCCATTCCTACAGAAATTCAGCTAAAGATCTTATCATCTGTATTCGGGATCATAATCCCTGAGAAGTAGAGAGGGGGATGAGGCAGCTCTTTACCTCAGTGTTGTGAAGTAACTTGTCCTGCTGTGTGATTAGGACAGATTTTATGTGTACTTATAGGACAGGGCCATTTTGTTTCTCCTAATGCTCCCTAGAAAAAACTAGCCATTATAATTAAAGTATTTTGGAATATATTTATAATGAAGTAATATTTAAGTATTTTCATTTTCTTAATTCCCAGAGAACCCCTTTAGGCTACGTTCACACGACGACAAAAAGTCGCGCGACAATTTGGGAACCACTACACTGCAACATTTGTAGCGCGACATTGATGTCACATTAATGTCGCGCGACAATTTTTATAATGGGAGTCTATGGTGGTGTCGCACGTGCAACATGCGACATGTTGCGACTGCGACACAACGGTCGCAAAAAATCCATCCCGGATGGATTTTCTCCGACTGTCGTGTCGCAGTCGCAGCATGTCGCATGTCGCACTGCGACACCATAGACTCCCATTATAAAAATTGTCGCACGACAATAGTGCGACTTTTTGTCGCGCGACAATTGTCGTCGTGTGAACGTACCCTTAAGGCAGATCATGCAACTGCTGCCGGGGGAGGGGAGCACTTAGGCTACATTTACACGACCGTATGAATTTTGCGGTCCGCAAAATGCTGATATGCAAAAAATACGGATGACATCCATGTTGCGTCCGTTTTTTTTGCGGATCCATTGTAACAATGCCTAGCCTTGTCCGCAAAACAGACAAGAATAGGACTTGTTCTTTATGTTTTGTGGGGCTATGGAACGGACATACGACACATCGTGTGCTTTCCGCTTTTTTGCAGACCCATTGAAATGAATGCGGATTGGATATGGATCAAAAAAACCCGGAAAGGACATGGAAACAAAATACGTTTGTGTAAATGTGGCCTAAGACTGTAGTTCCGTTTATGTGATATATATACTGGAATGCCCCTGTGAACTGTGATAATACCAGCATTATCCATATTACTATATACAAGAAGATGTCAAACTTATTCCAGCTATGATTATACAGGAGATAGCCAGGTTATACCAGCATGGTCCATAAAAATAGATATTATGTAAAGGGGTCAGTATTGGGCCCTATTCTCTTCAATATATTTATGAATGATCTTGTAGAAGGCTTGCATAGCAAAATATCAATTTTTGCAGAGGACACTAAACTGTGTAAAGTAATTAACACTGAAGTGGACAATATACCACTACAGAGGGATCTGGATAGATTGGAGGCTTGGGCAGATAAGTGCAGATGTGGTTTAACACTGACAAATGTGAAGTTATGCACATGGGAAGGAATAATGCAAGTCACCCGTACATACTAAATGGTAAAACACTCAGTAACACTGACATGGAAAAGGATCTTGGAATTTTAATAAACAGCAAACTAAGCTACAAAAACCAGTGTCAGGCAGCTGCCACCAAGGCCACTAAGATAATGGGTTGCATCAAAAGGGGCATATGAGAATCATGTTTGGTGAGGAAATCAGGCACTAGTCAATACCATCCCTACAGTGAAGAATGGTGGTGGCAGTATCATGCTGTGGGGTTGTTTTTCAGAAGCTGGGACAAGGAGACTGGTCAGAGTTGAGGAAAAGCTGAATGGAGGAAACTACAGAGATGTTCCCTCAGACTGGGCTGAAGTTTTACCTTCCAACAAGAGAATGTACAGCCAAGCATACAGCCAAGACAACACAGAATGGCTTTAGGACAACTCTGAATGTCCTTGAGTGGTCCAGCCAGAGCCCTGACTTGAAACCAATTGGACATCTCTTTAGGGACCTGAAAATGACTGTCCACTGACAGTCCCCATCTAGCCTGACAGAGGATCTGCAGAGAAGAAAGGCAGAAAATCCCCAATTCCAGGTGTGCAAACCTTGTGACATCATACCCAAGAAGAATGGAGGCTGGTTCAACTAAGACCTGAGTAAAGGGTCTGAATACTTATGTCAATGCAAGTTTTTAGTTTTTCCTTTTCAATAAATTAGCAAGATTTTGAACTTAATGATGGAAATATATCGAGACTGGTGCAAAGAAAAATCTGTCTTAATGTATATTGCATATAAGTTATAACCAATAACATTCCACCTTTGATTTTTTTTCAGAGCTCCTTTAAAAAAAATAAAAGGATCTATCTAATTGGTTGCTAGGGGGAATAAAGACAGTTTTGATGTTGAAAGAAGACAGTTTTGAGGTTGGACTTTTTTTTTTAATTTTAGCACGTAAAAATGAAAGGATCTGAAGACTTTCCCAATGCACTCTATGCTGGAAAAAAAAAGGATGCAAAAGTGTAATATACTATGCTTTTCCATCCTACATTAATGTGTACGTGAACCCTATGAAGACAGAAGCCACTATATGGCATCTGGGTGAGGCATCCATTTAACGTATACGTTAAACGTCTGATCATAATACATTATGATATTGTTGAGGGAAGTGCCCCCTGGAATATATGTGGGCCGCTGGCCTGGGTATACTATATTATATTATAATTGATATATATATATATATATATATATATATATCAAACAAAGAGATCCAGCAGCACTCAAGGTAACAAGCGGGTGCAATCCTTCACTGGCGACCGGCCACGTCGTCACAGTAATAGAAATCCAAAAAATTGAAGCAGCACTCCAGATATGGTGAAACAAATGGTGGACCGACTTTATTCCCCTTGCAACGTTTCAACTGCACAATGCAGTCTTTCTCAAGTATATATATATATATGCAGATGTATGCTCCCAGAAAGTTGCGTATGGCGAATATATATATATATATATACACACACACATACACACATATATACGCGTATGGATGTGCCCCAAGTATCCATAAGCGTATATACTCCCCAAATATCTATTTAATGTATACATGTATATGGATGTGCCCCAAGCATCCATATGCATGTATATTATATATATGTGCCCCCTGAGTCACCTGAAACCAGAGGTATCAGTGTGAATGTGCCCCAAGCATTTACACGGATACCATCTGGTTAATTGCATCAGGGTGACCGGACAAGAGTCCGGTCATCCTGTATGCTTCAAAGAACTCCGATTCAATAGAATCGGAGTCCTTTGTAGTAATTACCTCCAGCGCTGCTGGAGATAATTATGCATGATAGGAAGAGGGGAGAAACCTCCCCTCCTCCTATTATGCACATTCCGGCAGCGCGATTACTATCGCGCTGCCAGGAATGCAATGTGCTACAGGCGGGAGATCAAAGGCATCTCCCGCCTGTTAGCAAGTGGCGCGGCCCTGCTGTGCACGTGCAGGGACGCGCGGGCTGGCGCGGTGACGTCATATGGCCTCGCCGGCCCGCGTGTCCTTGCCGGTAGCGTGCATGCGCGCGCCACAGCACGGCCGGTCCGGGAGTGCGGGCTGCTGGATATAAATATCCAGCAGCCCGACACTTGAGGAAAAAGATCCTGCCTCCCGGACCCTGAGGACCCCCCTAGAGACGAGCAACGAGCATATTAAGTATCATATAACCCCTATACCACCAACGATTTCCCTGCCATATTAACCCCTACCTACCCTCTATTAACCCATACCTGCCTATACGCCCCTAAATACCCCACTATCCCACCAACGATTCCCCTGAAACCCATATAACCCCTACCTAGGAAAAGGACCTGTGATGTCACATGGTCACATGGACCAATCACATGCTCCATCACCATAGTGATGGAGCAGGTGATTGGGCCATGTGATGCTGTGACATCATCACAGGTCCTTTTCCTACTAGCAAGCTAACGGAGAGGATGCCGGGCTTCGCGATCAAATGGAACAGGTAAGTTATTAGTTTATTATTTTTAACCCATTCTGCACCTGTTTAAACATTAGGAAGATGGCCAAGGGTATTATTTTACATTATAACTACGTTATAATGTGAAATAATACCAGCGGGACAATTTCTGACCCAAACATGCACTTCTGTGAAGTGCAAGTTCGGGTCTGGGTACCAAAAGTGCCGATTTTTCTCCCGCGCGTGCAAAACGCATGACAGCGCTTTGCACTCGCAGGGAAAAATCGCGGCGATTCCCGCAACGCACCCGCACTGTTTGACCGAGTGCACCCGCAACGCCCGTGTGAAAGGGGCCTTTTTGTTACAGTAGTAGCCACACCAATAGCTGCAGGTAGTTCAGTATAGAGTGAGGTAATAAGCATTATATGTTTTATTGGTATAAATAGGCGGAGGCGTCACTAGACAACTCACTCTTATTTATGAATATTAGTGATTTTTACATGAACATTAATAATTAATATTCCCTTTAACATTGGCGAGCCAGGCCCACTGCTAGGAATTTGTGTCAGTGTTTAGCTTTGGTGAAGAAAGTCGCTCATTTTGTGAATTAGTGAGGCAAGAGAGACGCGGTCAGTGGTTTCTGAGCGTCCAGGGCCTGATAATTCATACAGAACGCGATTTTCCAGTCAGAGCTGGGCACGGGCCAAAATCTACAGCAGAGAATTTAAATCTTTCTGATTTCTGTATTAAGTATTTTGTGTTTCTCTTACTCGCCTACTGAACACCGGAGAGAAGTCATCATACATCACTGAAGAGAGAAACATCATCGTTGGAGCTGAACAGAAGTCGTATGGCTGGACGGGAGAAGGCGTTCCGGATATTGAAGGACCTCCTCTACGCAGCAACATAGGACAACAAAGCACGGCACCAAAGAAGATGACCTCTCCTCAAAAAGTGAGTACGGACTTCTCAACACTGCAACACCTCAGTAAACGTAGCACGTTCAATCCCATCATTCCCACCACTTACAAATCCACTAAGCTGCTATGGTCCACTTTATTGGACCAGGCATACGCTCATGATAAAATCTGCATCAATAATAGTATTTTCAAGAAAACAAAAAAACGGCTCCAAATGTTAGCCAAATTGGTTCTCACCTTTGAGGATACCATTTGGAAGCCAGAACATCTTGAAAAACTCACCAACACTACAAGGGCAGAGGAAGTTTCCAACACGGCAAACTTTCACTGCAATTGTTGTGTTGAGAACATCAAACAGTTACACACATTACAAACACAACTACAAGAAAAGGCCCAGTGTACAGTCGAGAGGGGCAGGGAGATTTGCGTGTTAGAGTCTAGACTCTCGGACAAGAAGAGTCTCTACTCTGACATGGACAGAGAGCTGCTCAGACTGTACACTGAAATAAATCAGTTCAGGAACAATGCGATATCTACGGATACCATGATGGTTCAACTTCGAGAGGACCTGGCTGCAAAAACGCAAACCATAGTGGATTTGCAGCAGGTCATTTCGAACCGGTCACGGCCTGGTGCTAACAGCATGATGCCCACGAAACAGGTTTGTGTTTCGGGAATGGCACAGGGGGAAACAGCGACGTCGGCGCCAAGGTCTCCCACGGATCAAACATCCAAGGGGGTAGACACTAGAGGTCAGAGGGAACGGACGCTACATTTCACCCAAACACCCAGGGAGAATAGATATAGCAGCCGCTTCCAGGATCAGGACAACAATTGGGGCGAGGAAAGTGGTTGGCCATTTACCACTTCCAATCCGCCAACGCGTCCGGAAAGACAGGAAGACTTCTATCCTAACCATTTAAGTATGGAAAGGATAAACTTCCTGTTATCTCTCCATACTCATGAGACTGGCAACGGGCCATTGGGACGTCACTCCAGATATCCTGTCCAAATTCAGACCCACTATACATGACGAACCTCTGTCTCTGTGTAGTCGGTTTGAAGCAATGTACAGGAGGGTTACAAAGGATAATGGTATCGGAATTCCACAGGGTATGATATGCATGTTTGTGGAAAAATTCCCATACCTGGACACTGCAATCCGGCTAAGTGCAGCTAAGGAACCATCCCTTACGGATGCAGCTATGATTGAGCAGTGTAGACAGGATACACTGCTCAGTAAGAAATCCGTCAGAGTGACAGAACGTGTACCTGTACATGTTTTATCTCAACATGAACGGGTACAGAACACAAAGGCTAATTCAGCTGTTCACCCCACAGCCCCTCCATTGGAAAAGACAGGAGACATTCGATGCTTCCTGAGTTTACAATACGGGCACATTAAGAGGAATTGTCCACAATGGCCACGTCATAAGCGGACAAATCCTGAGAGAACGGGCAATAACAATGGTTTCAAAATGAAACCTAATTATGCCAAATCAGTGGGGGAATATGTTGATAGAAGTCTGGGACATTCACAGGTCAAGACACCAAAACGTGTGGCTGTGGTGAATGTCCCATCAAGTTCAGAAAGGGGTGTGGAATCCAAGGAATCCACACCAAGTGTCCATGGCAACAACCCACAAGTGGCAGTATGTACCACACAGGTACCTACTGGGAGTCTGGTAGAAATTGATTGAAGAAGAGGGATCCCTAGAGACCTGGCGCCAGTATGTCCTATCATACTGGATTCTTCAGGGAGACCCCACATAAAAGCCAAAATAAAGGATCAGGACACTGAGATCATGCTTGACACGGGTACGGAAATCTCCATTACCAATGTCAAACATGATTTACATCCCAACAGCCCTCAGTGTGTGGAGATCGTATTTGATCACCAACAAGGGGGGGGGGGGGGTGAAGGCCCACAGAATTGAAGAGGTAATTGTCCAGATTACCAGTTGCATGACCCTTAGGATCCCAATGTGGTATTACCCCGGTTCTGATATCATTGGAACCGATGTAATGACACACAATCTTTGGATTTTAGATCTGGCAAACGATATTGTATGGAAGGGCCCCAGACAATCAAAGGTGTTTGTCATCCGACGCCAATGTCTGGGACCACCATTGCCAACAGTAGAAAATTCTACTGAAGTACTTGAACACAAATGGCCGGAGATCTCGCATAATCCAGATCTTGAGCCTATTGTGTACGAGTACCCCGATCTGTGGGCCCAGAGCAAAAATGATTGTGACAGACTGATTGGAGTTCAGGTGGACATACAAAGTCCCGACCCTCCACCTCAATGTCAATACCGCTTTCCGCCAGAAGCCACCCATTCAATTTTGGACACCGTCCAGGAATTGAAAACTAGGGGTGTGGTCATGGAGGGCAATTCTAAATGTAACAATGCCCTCTGGCCAGTAAAGAAGAATGACACCAATGCATGGAGGCTCAACATAGACTTCCGGGTCCTTAACAAATACACCCCAATGTCCGCTCCCGTGGTGGCACAGCCTCCCGACATCTTGGCCAGAATAAGCAGCAAAATTCGCTTATTCTCTACCATAGATGTTGCCAATGGGTTCTTTTCAATTGAACTCACTGAAAGCTGTAGGTAGAAATTTGCCTTTACAGTGGGGGACAAACAGTACATGTTTGGTGTACTCCCCCGGGGTTCCACAGTAGTCCCACGTATTTTCACCAGGCATTGGCGGCTGTTCTGAGTGTGTTCTCACGACCGGAATGTCTTCTGCAATATGTGGACGACTTACTCTTGCACACAGAAACCATAGAAGAACACTTGGTTCTGTTGAGAGAGCTATTGGGACTCCTGGCCAGTTCAGGACTCAAGTTGAGTCCCCTCAAGGCAAAATTGGCCAGAACGGAGGTGACTTTCCTGGGGGTCCAAATTTCTTTTGGAGCCAAAGGAATTGTGGCAGCCAGAGTGGAAGCCATGGTAAAGTTACCTAGGCCCGGCACTCTACAGGATTTGAGAAAATTCCTCTGAGTCGCCAACTTCTTGAGGGAATTCATAGAGGATTTTGCGGCCAAAGCAAGACCCCTCTATGAACTCCTCCGTGGAGAAGACCCCTCCATCAAAGGATGGTCTGATACACAGGAAGAGGCTTTTTCTACCTTGAACAGGGACCTCTCCTCTGCCCCTGTACTGGCCACTCCCCATCCTGAAGGGGAAATGGCCATACAGGCGCATGCAGGGACAGAGTCTATCTCAGCGGTCCTCCTACAGCAGATAGGGTATGACACTAGACCGCTGGGATATTTCTCCAGGTTGCTTTCGCCCGTTGAACGAGGGTTCGACGAGTGTGCCAAACAACTGGCGGCCATACACTATGCCGTCAAAACCACTGAGCATATTGTAGGTTTCAGGCCCCTCACTTTGCAGACCCCACACTCTCCATTGGCCCTCTTGCTCCGTGATACACTCCCTGGAGTCTCCCAGCAGAGATTCGGGGGGTGGATCATGGATCTCAGCGGCTGGAGTCTGCAAGTGAACCACAAAGCCAAGTATGTTCTGTCCCAGTTACTGAATCTGACGGGAACCGAACATGATTGTGGCCAACCAGCACATATTAACGCGCCACATATGTTCAGGACTGATAGACATCCAGAAGACAGTCATCTTTGTTGATGGTTCTCGATTCTACATGGATGGTACCTATGTCACAGGTTTTGCTGGGTTGGATGAGACCACAGGTACCCAGAGGCTCGTCAAGTTACCAGGTCACATGTCGGCACAGCGGGCAGAACTGGAGGCGGTCAAGGAAGCCTTGCTTCTTCAGACCCCAGGGAAACGAACTATATATAGCGACAGTTCATATGTAGTCCGTTCTCTCACCCGGCACCTGGACATATGGAAAAGACGAGGATTTGTGGACAGCCAAAACAAACCTCTGGCTCATTTATCGGTTCTAAAAGAACTATGGGAATGGGGCATGGCACACACGGCGGAAGCAGCCATCATTAAAATCCCTGCGCATCAGAAAGGGGACGAGCCTTTAACGCTAGGTAATAACAAGGCGGATGAATTGGCCAAACTAGCAGCAGTGTCTGGGTTCCTTCGGGAAACAGACACTGAACCAATACCAGTTTACCGGATTGCAGTTCGTACCAACCTGAAAAAAAAGCCCGGTGTCATTTGAAGAGGAACAAGCCAAAGATCCTCTTCTAATGACACACCTCACATCTCCACAGCATCCCTGGTCAACACAGCAAGGTATCCAGTGTTATGATACCGGTACACAGCAAGTTCCTCTTCCGGTGGTTCCGCAGCATCTGCAAGCAGAGCTAACGAGATTGAACCACCAACTGTTCGGACACCTCGGGATAAACTCGTGTCTCTCCTGAGAGACAAATTATACTGGCCGGGAATGTCCAATACAGTAGAAGAAGTTACACAGCAGTGCCTCGTATGTGCCCAGGTAAACCCAAGGGCGTCCGCCCTTCAGCCGGTGTTGCAGCGAGTCCCTCCTGCAGATGGTCCGCAATTCAAATTGATGTTATCCGACCTTTACCCACAGGAAGTCGTAACTGTCATTACGCACTGGTGGTAGTGGATGTCTTTTCTAAATGGGTAGAAGCCATCTCCACGGTCAATGATTCGGCTACAACCACTGCCCGTGTTCTTTGGGAACAGGTTCTGTCTTGATGGGGTATTCCCAGAGTGATAGAGTCAGACAGAGGAACCCATTTTACAGGTAAGGTAATGAAAGCGCTTTGTGGACTCTTAGACATAAAGCAAAGGTTTCATGTACCTTATCACCCTCAGTCTGCGGGCATTGTGGAACGGATGAACCGGACCATTAAGACACGGCTTTCCAAAGCGCTACTGGAGAAAGGTTCCTCATGGGTAATCTCTCTTCCAGCTGTGCTAATGGGAATCAGAGCTACCGAGGCTACCAGTACCGGTATCACACCATACGAACTTATGACCGGACGAAAAATGCCCCTATGCCTGCCCAATGAAACTCTAGTGTCAGAACCCGTGAAGAACGCCATCGCTAGAGACATGTTTCTCCAACAGAACCTGAAAAAGTTACTGCCTCATGCAGCGATACGGCTTCACAAACTGTATCTACAGGGGGAGACACCTGTGCCTCTGTAGGAGAACGGGTGATGGTTAAAATCTTCCGTCGGTCTGGTACTTGGGACGCAAACTGGGAAGGACCTTATCAGGTCCTTGAAGTAATGGGTGACACAATGCTGAAGGTACAAAGGCCGATGACGACCAAGAAAAAAAAGTCACGCAGGCGACAGGACATTTTGTGGATCCACATAGACCAGGCCAAGGCCGACCGGGCCTCCCCAACTCAATAATGGGTACCCGCTTAGAGTTGGGTGAGGGCGGTTCGGTGGGTCTAGGGTCGGATCCTTGTACTGACACATATACATTGAATTGACAGATCACGGGAGGGAGACCCGCCAAGGTTCCGAATAGCCAGAAAAATAGATTTAGGGACCCTCTGAACATGGCACATCTTCAGCTTGTGACACTGGTGGTAATGTCGCGGATATAAAGGGCAAAATGCTTTATATACAAAAAAAAAAAAAAAAAAAAGAAGATCAAAGGAAAAAATATCAAAGTTATTGATCCTATTGAGGAGAGGGCGACATAATAACCTTTCAGCTCGTTGACGAGAACCTTAATTATTTTGTGCAACTAGAAAGAAAACGAGGTACATCATCTATGCAAAAATATATGCGAGTTTATTATACATAAGTGCTAAATACAAAATCGATGATACAACCTGTACAATGATGGACAATGCAATGTAATACCACTATCTTCAAACAATACTGAATATCGCCAATCAATGCAATGATATGCAACAGTCCAAATTAAAGAAAAGTACCCCTTTCTATCACCTTTTAACCAATTAAGGTATATTGCGGCACTATAAATTTTACCAGCTCGGTATCAGGTTAGGGAATAACAAAGTTCCCAAGGACTAAGTACCAATGTCTGATGCTCAATTAGCAATATGCATCTTTGCTAAGGGAATGATCAGACTTGATCAGGAGCCTTATCAATTACAGATCCACAATTGGGGACCTTTGACTATATACCGGGCTGAGTAACTTATCAATACCGCAAGCAATAAGCAATATATACGTTACCAAGGGTCAAAAGGCGAGTAGGGCTCCGGAGGGACGGTCAGCTGTCCAGAGGGTTCCCCGTGATCCAGGATAAAATCCACGTGTCTGTTTAATCTTTTGTTTGTAGTTTTTTTTCTTTCTCTTCGAAGCCTTCTCTCAACCAGTCTATGATTAATATTCACAGACTTATCAAAAGCATACACCCCTTTAGATAACGGTCTTCCAACCAAACCAGAGGGTGTGCACATATGGTAATGGTACTGTGAGATTATACATTACCCAAAATATTTTGTGGTGAACGTGTTATGTTACCTGCCAATACCTAGGCGGCAATGTTGTATAACCTATAAATGTGAAACTTTTAGGAGTTAAATTTATATAATGTGACTTTATGTTAAGTGGTAGACATCCACCACCTGGGACATACATCAAAAAGGGAGGCATACAACCCGGACACTTGAAGCAATTAAAACTTAAATTCCCAGAAACTAGTAACCGTTCTCACGTCATAAAGCTAAAATGTAGACAACAAATGTGTGGGTTTAGGATTTCACAGGTGCCTTATCTTATGAAAATAACACAACTTTCCCGTCAGCAACTTCTTATTAAGAGAAATCCCATTGAGCATGCTTCCCCACATACCTCAGGAATACACGCTTCTGGTGATACATGTGATATATTGATTAACTTGTGTCAAGACTAAATACGATCCACTATATGAACAAACAGACATATGTATGTCTCATTAATACATCTCATTATAAAAAGATGACAGACGAGCGCCAGGAAGAACATCATGTCGGTTCCTAGCCTATTGATAAGTTAAAATTACTCCCTTAGATAGGCCCACATCTGCCAGGAAGAATATTTCCTTGAACCCATATTTTTCTTTTACACAATGAAGGTTCATACAGAAGGGTGAATATAAGTTCAACATGGCTTCTTATAGGCCATGAATACACGTTATAACAATTATAAATGTATAGATGTTTATATACTTATGAAAAGGCATGACAGTAAGCATGATGATGGCGGGCTCAACCTCTTCGGGGGAAGGCCTGGGAGTTGGTAATTTGGCCAACGTGTCATTTAGTAAACCCGGTCTTTTGATGGTGGAGTGTGTGAATGGCAGAATCCTGGAACCATACGAGAACTTCTCCTTTACACCGGGACAATGGTATCTGTATGGCTTCCAGAGGGAGGGTTTTGCCAAAGGTGTAATTCAACATTATACCCCTGTGGAGAATGTGTCTGCCATACAACATGACTTACATACCCTCTGCCTCAAAGAATTTAGACATTTTCAGGACTCGGACCCTACACCTATGAAATCTTTAAGATGGGTGTCTAGAGATCCTCACTTGCATCCATACAAACAAATGGAAGCCAACACTACCACGGTGGTGTGTACTAAAGAAGGGGTTCTGAGTCCCGAGGATGTCACTGAGGCAGAGTATAGCGGCTGGTATATCCTTAAAGCTACCTTCATAAGGAAAGATAGCCATGATGGGTTAAAAGGTAAGGACATACTTTGATAGACCTATTCCGGTAAAAGGCACCCTAAAAGCTTATTGCATGCTCAGGGATTCCCAGATGATTATCACTAGGGAATCCAGTTATGTTCAAGGACATGTGTCCACAGATTACATACGAACCAGTGTAATGATGTTAAAGTTAAACTGCAGTAACTCTGGTCAGGCCCTATGGAATGATCAGTGGTCCGTTGAAGCTGGAAAGCTTTTACCGAGCCAGCGTCTTAAAAGTACGGACTGATGCAAAGGATCCTAGGTATACTCAGTTAAAGGGATCCCCATTCATATGGTCTTTCATGATCACCATCATGAGGGACAATAGTGTTCAGAAGATGACTGGTTATTAATTCGTCACCTATGCCCACTGGGAACCAGACACCCAGATGGTTATGTTGGACACTAATCCCTGGAGTTGGGATTTAGTGTGCAATGGGGTGGATACCCCCACTGTGGATGTATGGATGGATGGTACCCCTATGACTGAGGAATACCGGGGTAGGTATGTGTCTTCCGACTGGAAGGACCCCAGTGGCAGGGATATTAACTTTGACATCAATATAGATGGTTTGTTTAAATGGCCTTTTTGAGAGGCAGTGGATGAAGGGTGCTGGACATTTACACAGTGGGTCTACCTGTCCAAATCCAAACCCATAGGAAAACTAGTGAAATAGGAAGATGTCCAGCTTGTAGCACCAATGTTCATCTTTATTATTCAAGCGATAAAAATACAGTGACAGTTGTGTCGCGTCTACGCGTTTCGGATCTTAGAGACAATCCTGATCCTTAATCATGACAAAGCAACATTAAAAGTGACTCCATATATATGGGAGTGCATCAGCTGAGGAGAATTTCCTCAGTGATGGGATGCCTCCCATATACACGCCCACACACCATGTGCAAGGTAATTACAAATACAGAGTGAAGTAAGACAAAAACAGTAAAAACATATCAAAAGATTAAAAGAGAAATCATTAATAGCAACAGACAATAATCAATAATATAGGATCAGATCGTGCTTCAAATTCAGGCCATTAGGCGAGCAGGAGCCCATTTTATATTTCCAATAAGACTCCCTATTGAGGAGTTTTTTACGGTGGTCCCCACCTCTAATAGGGGGGAAGACCTGTTCTACTCCCTGGACTCGCATGCTATTCACACTGTTGGCATGTACTGCAGCAAAGTGAAGGCTAGCTGCAGACACACCTCTATCCCGTGTATGTGGGATGTCAGAGATGTGTCTGCAGACTCTAGTCTTCAAACAATTTGTGGTGCAGCCAATATATTGGAGTGCACACTCAATACAAGAGATGCAATATACTACAAAAGATGTATTACAATTAATGTATTGCCGAATGGCAAATGTTTTATTTTTAGAGAAAGAGGTAATTTCACCCCCCACCATCATGTAAGTACAACACGTACAGATTTTGTGGCCACGAAGCACGATCTGATCCTACATGATTGATTATTGTCTGTTGCTATTAATGATTTCTCTTTTAATCTTTTGATATGTTTTTACTGTTTTTGTCTTCCTTCACTCTGTATTTGTAATTACCTTGCACATAGTGTGTGGGCGTGTATATGGGAGGCATCCCATCACTGAGGAAATTCTCCTCAGCTGATGCACTCCCATATATATATATATATATATATATATATATATATATATATATATAGAGTCACTTTTAATGTTGCTTTGTCATGATTAAGGATCAGGATTGTCTCCAAGATCCGAAACGCGTAGACGCGACACAACTGTCACTATATTTTTATCGCTTGAATAATAAAGATGAACATTGGTGCTACAAGCTGGACATCTTCCTATTTCAATTGTAAGTGAATCTTATACGTCTTGGATCCGGACGCAGTCCGTGCTGCACCACATTCCAGGTGAGTGCACCACTACCTTCCTGTTGCTTTTGTCTATAGGAAAACTAGTGTTACAGGCTGGAGAAAGTGACCAATGGTATCCGTTCGGAGGTAGAGGGCAAGTGTGTATTACCATGGTCAGGATCCCCTATGAAACAGGTCTTCAGCCTGTAAAACCGCATTCAGACTCTTGCAACGCCCCTATCCATCACTTGGCAGATCCTATTATTCCCCAACTGTCATCCCCTTGGAAGATCATCACTGGTACGAAATTCGTCCTATTCACATGGAGAATTTCTGTGGATGACTTCAGAGTGGATCATTGGGACCACAGATGGGTGGAGTTTGTGAGGAACCAAATTGACATGATCAGAGGTTGGATAGAGGCGGGGCAAGAGGTAAGAAAAGAGTACCCTCGGCACGGGAAAGTCAGGGGGAAGAGAGAGATCTGGTTGCACTGGGATTAGGCGGAGGTGCTTTGGGAGTAGGTGCCCTGAACAGTATGGATATGGAAGTCCTGAGAAGTAAACTTGGGGATGTTGCGCGACACGCCGGGGAAGGATTCAATATCCAGCTTGACGTAAACCACATCCTAGAGGGTTTGCGACACTCGCACATAGATGCCACTACCTCTCTATCCTCTGCTCTAAGAGAGAAGTTTAGAAGGTTAGTTGTGGGGCCCTCGGAGGAGCAGGATAGAACTCAGCTGGCTCTGGCATGTACGCAGGTCCAAAGCGAACTCTCGGGCAACCTTAAACATATTGTATCTTCCTTGTACAATGGCCATTTCCCATTCAACCTCCATCAACGGGTAAGTCCCCTGATCTCCCCTTTTGCAGCCAATCACACCAACTGGTGGATGATCCAGTGGCACGGATGTCAAAACCTCACTTGCACGGCTTTATCATTGGCACCTGTATCTGGCCATCTCAGACAGGGATACAGTATCAATCTAGGGATTGTTATAAATAACCAGACGGTACTTCATCCACAGCTCCCCTCGGGCATTCTGACATATGAGGGAGGCCATCCTTATCTGTTTGACACAGAGGGATGTTAGGAGAGGATGCTATCCTCTGTTAAGGGAGTCAGGATAGGGTGCTCAGACACCAGTGTTGGAGCACAGAGGGGTCCTGCGAGATGAAGGCCAGCCCAATACCCTCCTCCCCTAAATACTTGGGACAGGGCTATTGGTACCAAAGGCCAAATATGTCTTATGCTATCTATGGTACTAATTGCACCGAGAGAGGAGAACTCCTCCCCGAAACGTATTGCACCCTTAGTCCTGTCTTAGGTTTAGACGTTGCCGAGCAGCAAGGAGGGACACCAGTCACCCCGGAGAAAAGAGACTTGACATCCGCCCTGACATTCCTGTGAGACTCCAGAGGATTCCTCTGGGTTTTGGGATAGAACTCAAACGTCTCCTACTAGACTTCAGCCAAGAGGATGAAGTACTTCAGAAGCTCAGAGAGACAGAGAAACAGGCCACCATTCAACTGTTGCACGACAAGAATAAAATAACTGCGATCGCTACCGCCTTGGACAAGGACTCCAAGGTTTCCTGGTGGGAGAGTCTGTTTGGCTACAGTTCAAAGGCAACATCCTTCTTTAACCTATTGATACACCCGGTGATAGTTCTCCTGGTTCTGGTAATCATCATGTACCTGGGACTGTGTCTAATTTACAGGAGGGTCAAGAGACTTGCGGACCAAATAAACCAGAACCAGACAGAACTTCACAAAGTCAATCGTAGGAGGCTCAGGACGTAGTCTCAACTATGTCCTGAAGCCAGAGATCACATGGACATACTGATTCCTATGAGGATTCAGGATGAAAATCCAAAGTCATCCGGAAACCCCATAGTATGATGCATGAGTATATGGATATGATTGTATTGTGTTTTCATATGAGGGTTCGGGATATGATCCATTGCCATCCCGTCACCTCATAGTATTATATGCAAATATATTGATTATTTGTATTGGGGTTGGCTGTGTACACATGGACATTCTAGGGGCAAATGTGTTATAGCCCATACTACATTATGGCTGGACACACAGTTGCATCCTATTAGGCGTTTCCCATTGACGCAGGGGGTCTGTGATACTGGTGTCTTTGGAAGTGTAGAGAGATATGCCAGGTTGCATGAGTCTCTATGGGTACACACCAAACCTAATTTTGAAGGTGTTGGGGGGGGGGGGATGTGTTTCTGTTTGGTGTGAATGAGGAGGAATAGACCCCTCAGGGACAGGCCCCCCTCTTTTACATGTGATTTGCCACCTAAACTCAACAAACAGTGAAGTTTGTAAGGGTTGGACTGAATGACAGTTAGTGCGGTGTTATTTTCCCGCAGTTAGAATTTAGATACCCTGACATAGCCTCTTCGGGAAGTCTGACCTGCCTTGAGAAAAGAAAAACTTGCGCATCTGTCCATGGGAGAACCTCTTATTCAACGGATCCTTCAATCAAGATGGAAAGGGAAATGTCAGATGAAAGATTGACCTAAAGACTGTAAGGGCAAAGCCATTCCAGAACAATGGGGGTGGCGGACACTCAAAGACCGTTACAGAAAGAAAGATCGACCTATTCACCTTAAGGTTGTAAAGGAAGAGGCCAAGGAAGCACCTGGCCAAGCCAGAGGGAAGAAGATGGAGTATCCTGTGGATGGAAACATTTTAGTTACAGTAACCGGGCAGGTCAGAGGTGGTAGCCGCGACGGACGATGTCTAGGTACCTAAGGGCCAGATTACTTCAGTCCTTCCTGAATTGTCACCAACAGTTAAGTGGGGTTGAGGAGGCAAATATGTCCCAGCACTTCAAACTATATTGTCGTGTTCTCGACAACAGGGGATTGTTGAGGGAAGTGCCCCCTGGAATATATGTGGGCCGCTGGCCTGGGTATACTGTATATAGGAGTATTACACTCACCGGTAATCCGGTTTCCTGGAAGTCTCCATGACAGCACAACCTGAGACTGACTTCCTCTGATAGGACAGGAAAACACACAGAGAGGTTAAAAACCCCACCCCTTCGCCTCATCGCCAGTGTATTTTAACTGAAAACCAGGATAAAGGGTAGAACCTAAATAATAGAATAGGGCGGGATGTATGTGCTGTCATGGAGACTTCCAGGAAACCGGATTACCGGTGAGTGTAATACTCATTTCCCCAGTCGTCTCCATGACAGCACAACCTGAGAACTAACAAAGATAACAACTCAGGGAGGGACTACAGCACCCAGGACCTTGCGTCCAAAGGCCATATCCTCATTGGCGAATACGTCAAGCCTATAATGTTTAGTAATGGTAAGGCCCTCTTCCTAGTGGCCAACCTGCAAATCTGCTCTACGGAGGCAGAGGCCCTTTCGGCCCAGGAGTTAGACACTGCTTGTACTGAATGGGCTCTGAGCAAAAGGGGAGGCTCCTCACCAGAGGCTCTATATGCTTCTGTAATTAGCACTTCTTGTCAAATGGGATATGGAGCTTTAATCCACTTCCCTGCCTCTGTTAGGGCCAAAAACTATACAGAAATTTTGTCTATCCTCCATTCTCTGGTAACATCAATAAAACAGAGAACGGCCCCTCTCACATCCAAATTATGGAAATTCGCTTCCTGTTCATTCCTAGGATTGTCCCAGAACAAGGAAAGAATGTTTTGAGACCTGTGAAAAGGTAGATACTACCTAGAGGAGGAAATAGGGTCTACTTTGAATGGTAGTTTGACCCCAAACATACTAAGGAAGGGCTCCTGGATGGACAGGGCCAGAAGCCCACGTATTCTTTTAGCAGAAGATCTAGGTACCAATATTGCTACTCTTTAGATTCCTTGTCTATCAAGTGGCTTACTCTCGAGGCCCAAACGGGGAACTACCAAACATAACTGTATTCGGGATGCATGGAACTACCGTGTTCTTACTTCTAGGCTTCAGCCTGTCTGCCGCTTTCAAGAACCTGGAGACCCAGGGGGACCTTATAACAACTAGTGTTAAGGAGGGCACCCAGGGCAGACACCTGTACTCCTGGAGTGTTTGGAAAAAGACACCGATCTAAACTATCCTGGAGAAACTACAGAGTGAGAGGGACATTGGGACCCGTTAAAACATGTACCACTCCAGTAGTCGAACTTAAAATATGCTTTAGAGGTAACCGGCTTCCTGCTGAACATTAGGGCACTCACAACCCTCTGAGAAAGATCCAGACGTAGGAGCATGGATTGTTGAAGCTTGAGAAGTCTGAGGTTTAAATGGTTGGGACCTTGCATTAGAAGGTCCTCTGATGAGGAAAGAAGAATTTAATCTTCCCGGCCGAGGGATCTCAGGAGCCTGAACCAGCCCTTTCTGGGACCAAAAGGAACCACAAGGATCAGGGTACATTTTCTGGTCTGGAATTTGTGGGACTTTTGGAAGTTGGAACTGGCAAAAGGTCAAAAACGAGACCCGACGTACACCCTTGAGTAAAGGCGACTACCGCCACACAGGGATTCCCTGGGTTGAGGGAGAAGTAGTGAGGCACCCTGTGGTTTCCCTTTGAGGCACACTGATCCAGAGCCAGATAGCGCCAATGAATCTAGATCTTCCAAAAAGTTATCTGAGAGAGACATTCGCCTAGATCTAGCCTCTGATGACTGAGAAAGTCTGTTCTTAGATTGAGGGGCTCCTTAGTCGCTTGCAGCAGCGCAACTAAGTTTCCTCTAACCACAAGAATATCTATCTTGAGATACTTTGGAGATAACCGAGCCTCTGAGATTCGGCCAAGTTCCCTGGTAGGAACCTGTGGCTGTAAGGGCGCTTTAGCCCCAGGAACTGGCGCCCATTGACAGTGAGAAAACTACTTTCTGATCGCAGAAAACCTGTCTGCAGATTCTTGTCTTGAGCCACCACTGAGAAAAAAAAAACTCTTCCCTGTTTAGACCCTCTGGTCCAGGGTTAACTGTGACCTGTTCCAACTCCTGAGGGTAAGTCCTGCAGAGGTCTCGTGTGGTATTGTGCCCAGGCAACCGCAGGAATGCAGGACAAGAGGTGTCCCAGTATCTTCATACTTTCTCTGATCAAGCAAATGGGACTTTCCAGGAATGCTGAATTTTGAGCATCAGATCCTGGACCCTTGGAAAAGCTAGGAAAGATATCTGGAAGAGTCTAGAAGGATGCCAGAAATACCCCTTAATAGTCTGGAAGGATCTAGACTTTCCCCAATTGACTATTTAGCCCAGGTCCTGAAGATGTAACTGAAGAAAATTTGTATTTTCTGTTATGACTAATAGATCATCCACATACCGAGTTATTAGTAATTCTTTCTGCCATAAGATTGGAGAAAAGCGAGGGGCGGAAGATATTCCGAAAGGAAGGCAGCTGGATTGAAAATTATGAATCCTTCTTTTTAGCTGTACTGCAGACTATAGATACTTCCTGATTGTGGATGGATCGGGATGTGGCAGTAAGCATCCTTGCGGTCTATCGTGGCCATCATAGCCACGTACTTGATGCGTTTAACTGCAGACCTTACTGTTTCCATAAATGTGCAGTAGGTGATATACTTGCTCAGTGACTACAGATTTATTATAGTCCTATATTTGTCCTCGAGTTTCCCCAACTAAAAATAATGGGGAATAGAGACCCATTCCTCCTTCCGTGCTGGGATCGCAGTTTACTGCTTCTAGGCATAATACAAATTCCAACACTATAGCATAACCCAATTATAATAAAGGGGTCTGCGACGACTTGCTCCCAGGTGTATAAGAAGGAACTGAGTCCTCCCCTACCCGGATGGCATCATTGCCTGGAGGAGTAAGAGGAAGGATCCCCACTATTGGGATAGAAAAGAAATCCCTTTTTTTTTTTTTTGGGAAGTTGTTATTTTGCAACAGTTGTAGAGCCACATATTGGGTCGTCATCCTTGACCCCAAATACACCTTCTTGCATTTTTATACCTCTGAGGAGAGTACCCTCAGGGCTATCTATGCGTTTCCCAAGAACATTGATCTAAAATGATTTGGGATTATCTGTCGTGAATATTTCAAGAGCTTCCAGGCAACAAAAACTGGTAGCAGTGGCATACAAAACCCCCTTCAGCCAAAGGACCTACTAATTGTATTAGATTGGACGGCTGTAGTTTTGCGGACTCCGCCGAGGCATCTGCTAGGACATCTTCCGTAGGAGAAAGCTTGTCCAGGATCTGCCTCCACAGGGTCTTATTAAACAGAGGTATACAATAAGGCCTCTTTCACACGAGCGTGTCCGGATTAGGTCCGGATGCGTTGCGGATGCGTTCAGTGAAAACTGTGCGATTTCACAGACAAAGCCATTCAGTTTTGCCTGCGATTGCGTTCAGTTTTTTCCGCCCCGGTGCAATGCGTTTTGATGCGTTTTTCACGCGCGTGATAAAAAACTGAAGGTTTACAAACAACATCTCCTAGCAACCATCAGTGAAAAACGCAACACACCCGCACTTGCTTGCGGATGCAATGCAATTTTCACGCAGCCCCATTCACTTCTATGGAAGTGGAAAAAAATGCTCATGTACACAGACCCATTGAAATGAATGGGTCAGGATTCAGTGCGGGTGCAATGCGTTCACGTCACGTATTGCACCCGCGCGGAAAACTCGCTCGTGTGAAAGAGGCCTAATTGTTTCATCCAGACCCTTATGGCACAAGCCATACATGACACAGCTACTCTTGGCTTTAAAAAAGCTGCTGTGGCGTTCCATACTTTTTAGGAGGCTGTCCGCTTTCCTATTAATAGGGTCAATCAATTGCGCAGCCTCCTCAAACAGAAGAACCGTGCGTTCCGTGACCTTGGCGACCGGGGGCATAGAACCTAGGGATGGACTCCCCGTCTGTACCACCTGCTTCATTAGTAGGAACCTCCTCCTAATACCGCGGGGAATGAAAGGAACCTTTTCCAGGTTTTAGTTCCTTCGGCACTAATCAGGTTCTGTTATTATCTGACACAGAAACCACAGACCTATGCCTTATCCCCAGACTCCCAAATATCTCATCCAGACTGATCTGGGCTTCCTGGGAATCTCCAACCTGATTGTAGACCTTATAGCTTTAACTAATTCCTCGATATCTGCAGGGTTAGACTGAAATCGACTGTATTCGTATCTTTACCAGCCTCCTGGGCCATATCTAAGATCTCAGGATCTGAAACAGGATTAACGGAATCAGAATCACTTCCCCCACTAATTGGATCTCTAGAAGCTCCTGTGAAGGGGGAGGGGGCCTGGGGGAGGGAGGCCAGGCAGATTAAACCTCCTCCCTAACCATACACCTGATTACCTCCAGCAGGCTAGTGGACTCAGACTTGGTTACTAATGCAGTACAGTGGTATAGACCCAGAAGAAGGCAGACTGTCTGAACACATGCCGCACTTCCTGGACTTAACCTTAGTAGAGGAGGAGGACTCCTTTTCTCCCTGAAGTATATAAGGGAGAGAAGGGTCAACCACTACCGGTCACAAAGTACATGAAGGGTGCCTGACACAGGCTACTCACTGGACCCTGGGTAGTGGGGGGCTCTGCTCCTGAGCCCAGTGTGGTAGGGGCACTCATATTCAGCAGGTCCCATCCACCAAGATCGCCAGAGGCACAAGCAGGGGTGAAACGCTGGGCGCCATCTTCAGCCGTCCTTTGCCATCATTATTCCACTGGGCATGCACCGGCGTGACGTCAAGACGCAGAGCCATGCCCCCTCCGCGTCTGACGCCAGCACCCCATGGCTGGAGGGAATCGCGTCCTAGCGTCGCTCCAGCCGGCCATCCACTCTGCATATAGCCCTCCTGGACCGCCGCAAGAGGGAACTTCGCCGAGGCCACCAAACCAACAGGGGCCCGGGCACAGACCTTTACAGGAGGAGGGAGAGCCAAGCCTTTGAAACCGACCTCCGGTCTGTAGTGAAGATGAATGAGGTAAAATAAGGAAAAAACGCTGCCAGGAACCCATAGAGCTCCCAGCACCTCTCTGGTCCTTCCTTCCCTGGCAGGACAGGAAAACACACTGGCGATGAGGGGAAGGGGTGGGGTTTTTAACCTCTCTGTGTGTTTTCCTGTCCTATCAGAGGAAGTCAGTCTCAGGTTGTGCTGTCATGGAGACGACTGGGGAAATTATATATATATATTGTGGTAAGGTGCAGGGTGCCGTCGTGGATGGCAGGTACGTGTCACCGAGGTTCATAGCCTCGGTGAGGTAAGAGTCATTTTTGTTGATGTCAGTAGCAGGTAGTGCTATTGACATCGTTGCTAAATAGCATGGCTGCAAAGCAGATCCGGGCCGGCTCTTACCGGGAGCAGCTAAAGTGTAGGGTGGGTGGCTGCTCCCCACGATCCAGTCCTGGTTTTGAGCTGGGTTTAAAACACAGCCAGCACCAGCAGCTGAGTGAATGATTGTCCTGGAGCTGATCACAGTGCTGTGGAGCTCTCTGACCTGGAGGAAGGAGCTCAGCAAAGTGGGGTTATTCCTGGAAGCCTGATGGTGGATTATCCTGCGGCTCGGCTGACAGCCAGGTGCGAACCCGCACCTTAAACCTCACAGGTGATTGGATCCTGCTTTGGACTCTTTTTGTTTTTGCCTGATGACTTCTGATGCGTGTGTGAATTAACACCAAGAGACTGTTTACCATTTGTTTTGTGTCAGTGTGAATAAAACACTGTTTATTGCACGTTCTGGACTCCTTGTTTTGCCTCTGTACTGCACCCGCACCGCTATCTACCAGAGCGACTCCCCACAATATATATATATATATATATATATATATACTCTGATTCAATAGAATCGCTGCCGGAATGCAATGTGCTACAGGCGGGAGATCAAAGCCTTCTCCTGCCTGTAAGCAAGTGGCACGGCCCTGCTGTGCGCGTGCAGGGACGCGCGGGCTGGCGCGGTGACGTCATATCGCCGCGCCGGTTCGCGTGTCCTTGCCAGTAGTGCGCATGCGTGCGCCACAGCACGGCCGGTCCGGGAGTGTGGGCTGCTGGATATAAATATCCAGCAGCCCGACACGTGAGGAGAAAGATCCTGCCTCCCGGACCGAGAACCCCCTAGAGATGAGCACCCCCTAGAGACGAGCAACCCCTGGACAACGAGCATATTAAGTATCATATAACCCATATTAACCCCTACCTACCCTCTATTAACCCATACCTGCCTATACGCCCCTAAATACCCCACTATCCCACCAATGATTCCCCTGAAACCCATATAACCCCTACCTACCCTCTATTAACCCATACCTGCCTATACTCCCCTACCACTATCCCACCAATGCTTAACCCCTGAACCACCTACCCCTGCAGGAGCATCCCTGTTTATCCCAGTGTCTGTGGCCTGCATACACCCCTGCAGCACCACAGTTAACCCCCTTTGTCTCTCCCCCCCCCCCCCCCATAGGGAGAGTCTAGAGCCAGGTTGGGTGGGCTGCTATGTGTATGTGTGTGTATTTGTAGGTAGATTTGTGGTTGAAATTGTGTTAGCGTAGATAGGATCGTATTGCTGTGTTGTTGTAGTGCGATATTACTTTATATATTACTCTAAACTGCTATAAATATATTTGTGGTCGGGGCTACATGACACGTAACAGTCTACCTGCCTACTTAACTAGGCTAAGTGGCTTGAGTTGTGCCGTAACCGCTGCATAGGAGGAATGCCTGAAGGGGTTCATGCCCTGCATGGTGTTTATGAAAAGAAGGGTGGGTTGGGAGGGTACGCAGCAGCCGGCGACACACCCAAGGGAGGTGCCTGCCTGGTATAAATGTGCTATTTACGCCCCTCCCACAAATACAGGCCAATGAACTGGCCTTCTCACTTGTGGTCGGGGCTACATGACACATAACAGTCTACCTGCCTACCTAACTAGGCTAAGCGGCTTGAGTTGTGCCGTAACCGCTGCGTAGGAGGAATTCCTGAAGGGTGCCAAAAAAGCCAACAACTAAATGATACACAATAGTATGTAACAACAACACTAACATGACCAATCTCTGGAATGCAAGAACATCTCTCAACTAGGCTTAGGTAGGAACCTGCTGAACATGCAGAGCGCCTAATTTCCGGATAACATGAGCCAGAACTATTGTTCCCAGAGGCAGCACATGCTGCACCTGACCTGAAGGAAGGCCGGATAGCTGTTGGTTTGGACCCTAAGAACCCACACCAGGAAGATCCAGCGCCGTCCACGGAGTGATTACTGGACAACTGACTCGGATTCGAGTCCATCGGAAGGAGGATCATTTACTCCCCGCCCTGCTCAGGTCCCTTTAGAAGGAGGGTCAGGAGAGGCAGGGGAAAGAGTCGAAGATCCAGAGAGAAAAAGTTACCAGTGTACGCAGATCATCCAGGAGGAGGCGCCAAATATCCTGGAAGAAGTAGAACTTGCATCATCCTCTAATGAAACAGCCGAGGACTTGGTAGTTAATCTCAGCGGACTGGAACTGCCACCGGGCTGCACCTCAGTCCTTAATAAGGGACTGGGGTTCAGCCCTGTTTATTTTGAAATTGACCTTTATAGGAGTGTGCGCAAATTATATCTGAAAAAAAAAAAAACGTTCTCTGATATGGGCCCGAATCGATCAATACCACTGCCGGGTGAAGTCCCGGCTACAATAAGCGTAGTAGAATTTCACATGCAACAACGATATACTGCTGAAGAAAAAGAATGCGTATTATTCCTGGCAGGTCTTGAGAGACAGAATGCGGAATTGAATATACAGGAAAGTAGTTTCACTGGAGGTATCGGGTCCACGTTTGTTCCGCCAATGTCGACCGGCTCGGTTATCGACCTTTTCAACAAAAAAGTTCTGTTCGATATGCGTGCATTGGTTTTTCCAATGGCACCACAGAACATCACCAATGCAGAGAGAAAAGCACTCAAATGGTTGAAAAATTGTGTTGATTTAGTAATTAAGCCGGCCGACAAGGGCGGAAACTTGGTCCTTTTAACCAGGCAGTATTATGTAGAGGAGGCAATGCGCCAATTGAACGACACTACAGTGTATAAAAGACTGGGTAAGAACCCGATTCCCGAAGTTATGGACAGACTGCATACCCTAATGGATAAATTCATTGGGGTAGGCCTTTTGCCCAAGGGGTTAAAAGGGAAGTTGATTCCCAAGTTCCCAGTCAATCCTACTTGGTATTTCGTCCCGAAGATCCATAAGTCGCTGACCCACCCCCCCGGACACCCCATTGTGTCGGGGGTTGGGTCAGCGACTGAAGCGATCTCGCGGTACGTAGATTGGCTTCTCAGACCACTCCTTTTGGGCACTCCCACGTATCTTAAGGACACTGGCGATTTTCTCCGTGCACTCAATATCTTTGAGTGGCGGGAGGAGTATTGGTTAGTGTCCTTGGACGTGGAGAGCCTATATACCCGCATCCCACATCTACAGGGGGTTCAAGCCATTCGTTATGTGTTGCGACATGCAGGCAAGGGAGAATTGTTTCAGGCTTTTGTAGCTGAAGCCTTGGATCTCATTTTAACGAATAACGTATTTCAATTTGATGATAAATGGTACCGCCAGATACTAGGTACGGCAATGGGTACACCAGTCTCTTGTACCTTTGCCAACCTGTATCTGGCGGTATTTGAAGAACTGTATGTTTTCTCGGTGGATAACCCCTATCTGAAGTTCATCCACCTTTACCTCAGATATGTGGACGATGTGTTCCTGGTCTGGTCAGGCAATGAGTTCGAGTGTGAGCAGTATGTGAAATACCTAGATACAAAGTTCACTATGAATTTCGGGGGGTTGTCTCTTGACTTCCTTGATGTTCAAGTATCAGTTACAAATGGGGTCTTGCAGACTACTGGTTTTCGTAAGCCCACAGCTACGAACTCATTGCTCCACCAGACAAGTTACCATCCCGACACCGTAAAAAAAGCTGTCCCTTTTGGACAGTTTGTCCGTCTCCGCAGGATCAATAGCAGCGACGCGGGATACCTTAGACAGGCTCATGAATTGAGGCACCGACTAATTAAACGGGGGTATCCACCGAGAGAAGTGTTACAGGCTCTTCACCGAGCAGCTAAGTTAGACCGCACTAACTTGTTGATTGAAAAAGAGAAACAAAGATAGGCAGCAGTTCGCCCTTGCTTTTAGATATAGTCCAATGGCAGATGCCATAAAACAAGCGATTTATAGCAATTGGGACATACTCTGTGGTGATTCTGCACTGATCGTCATAGTTGGACAGCGTCCAATTGTTACATTTCGGAGATGCCACACGATTAAGGACACCTTAGTCCGCAGCACTTTCACACAACCTAGGAAACGTGATTGGTTGTCTGCAAGACCAGTGACTGGTAACCATAAATGTGGATTTTGCTCGTTCTGTTCCTACAATGCAAGGAGTAAAGTCATCCAATTAGGTGGAATAACATTGGTCGTGAGAGACCTCATAACTTGTCGCACCTCATATGTAGTATATGCAATGCTATGTGTATGCCACACATTTTATATTGGCAAAACGATCAGGCCTCTAGTTGAGAGAGTCCGTGAGCACATTGGTTCTATAAAGACAGGTAGGGGCTCACCAAGGCTGATACAACATGTTCGCGAGCAACATGGGGGTGATCCGCGTTGCTTCACATTTGCAGGGATTGAATTAGTGCGGTGCCCTCCCCGTGGTGGTGATAGACACTGCACACTTCTGCGGTGTGAGGCAAGGTGGATCATGAAAACCCAAGCTATGGGTCCCCAGGGTCTCAATGACAAAAATGATATGTCAGTTTTCTTGTGAATACTCGCAACCCATGATATGGTCTTTAGGTAATGCACTTGCACAACTAATCAAATAAGCGCATTATAACTGCATACTATACTCACTGTTCGCGATAAGCGTTGTGCGAATATTTTCGCAATCTATAAGGATTATGTTTCTATATGTCCTACTGTTGTCTTGATTCTCTCCTCCACATGAAGTAATTGGTTTTAAATGTCCTATATTTGTCTCAGGCAATTGGTGCAGCTCCTCTGCACCAATCACTGTGTAGCCGGAGGGTTAAAATCGCGGACCGACGCAATGGACGTGACATCGGCGTGATGATGCGCAAGTGTACGCGTGAAACGGCCGTCCCGCTTTACTTACCTGCATTGGCGTCCGCCCGCAAGCCTCTTCTGAGATTCCATGCTGTAATTTCAGCGAAATAAAAGCAAGTTTGAAGACTCCCATGGTGAGTGCCGCCTCCTTCCATTGTTCTCTCAACACAGTGGGTTTGGACCCCAAAATTGGACACCAGGATAGGACATGTCGCATAACTGAGAAGTGGTGAGTGGTGCCGTGAGGACCGCACCAGAGTACTCTTAGGTCTTGGTCTGTTACTGCTGCCAGTAATTGCTAAAAGACACAAAGCCGGGCACTCTGAAAGGAATGTCAGAAAGAGAAATTATATATATATATATATATATATATATATATATAATTTTTTATATTGGGGCCAAAATGGCAACGAAACCAGTGCCAGGAACAACACCAACATGACCAACCTCTGGAATGCAAGAACATCTCTCGACTAGATTGAGGTATGAACCTAATAAACATGCAGAGCGCCACTGACCTAGCTTCTGGATAAAATGGGCCGGAACTATCGTACCTAGAGGCAGCATATGCCGCACCTCACCTGAAGGAAAGGCTGATAGATGTAGGTTTCAACCCTAAGGCCTCTTTCACACGGGCGTTGCGGGTGCACTCCGTCAAACAGTGCGGGTGCGTTGTGGGAATCGCAGCGATTTTTCCCTGCGAGTGCAAAGCGCTGTCATGCGTTTTGCACGCGCGGGAGAAAAATCGGCACTTTTGGTACCCAGACCCGAACCTGCACTTCTTCACAGAAGTGCATGTTCGGGTCAGAAATTGTCCCGCTGGTATTATTTCACATTATAACATAGTTATAATGTGAAATAATACCCTTAACCATCTTCCTAATGTTGAACCCGGTGCTGAATGGGTTAAAAATAATAAACTAATATTAACATACCTTTTCCATTTGATCGCGAAGCCCGGCATCCTCTCCGTTAGCTTGCTTGTAGGAAAAGGACCTGTGATGATGTCACAGCATCACATGGCCCAATCACATGCTCCATCACCATAGTGATGGAGCATGTGATTGAGCCATGTGATGTGACATCATCACAGGTCACTTAGATCATAGATGCTGCAGGAAAGAGAGGACAGATCGCGACTACGCGATCAAGTGGCTAAGGTAAGTTAACTTTTAATATTTTTAACCCCTTCCTCATCATTTAACAATGCATTCTTTATTAAGAATGCTATTATTTCCCTTATAACCATGTTATAAGGGAAATAATAGAGATTGGGTCCCGTTGCTAAGCAACAATGCGGGAAAATCGCAACGCATCCGCGCTTGGTTGCGGATGCTTGCGATTTTCCGCAGCCCATTCACTTCTATGGGGCCTGCGTTGCGTGAAAACGCAGAATATAGAACATGCTGCGATTTTCACGCAGCGCAGAAGTGATGCATGAAAATCACCGCTCATGTGCACAGCCCCATAGAAATGAATGGGTCCGGATTCAGTGCGGGTGCAATGCGTCCTCCTCACGCATTGCACCCGCGCGGAAAACTCGCCCGTGTGAAAGGGGCCTAATTCTTACACGACAGAGGTGTAAAAAGAGATGAGCGCAAAGACCAACATTCGACCTTGCGACGTCAGACGAACAACCTGCATCACATTCGTCGCGCATTCGCGATATGGCAATATTCGTTATTTCGCATGCACTATCATAACTAGCGACTAATTCGAGTAATATTTGCGTCCGCATAAATTGTTCATTATTAATAATGTTTAAACAGCTTTACACGTATAGAAAGCTTGAAATGGCGGGAGTCATTTAAGTGAATGGAAGGGGCGAAAAGGCATGTACGGATTTCCACAATACACTCAGCGTACTGGAGTCTGACCCGACCTGTTAACGCTAGGTAGGTAAGGGAATACAAACCGCGAATAGATTAATGCCATTATTCAAGTGACGAACATTGGCAGGACAGTTTTACCTATTAAATCTCTATTGTGACAGGAATAGTGGGAACTGTGAAAGAAGCAACTAAGGTTGGGGACATTATGTCTGAATATAATTTTTTTTTTTCTTTTTTTTTTTTTTAGATACAGTTTCCCCATCACTCAATCCATCTCAAGAGCGAATATACGTAATTGCGAATATGGGGTCAAGTATTTGACATATTCGCAAACCTTAAAATCACGATATTAGAGATCAAACTCGCCCTGCGAATACTCGCGCCCAACACGAGTGGCGAGTGGGCCGTGGGAAATGCAACACAGTACTCGCAAGGCCTTGGTTTGTTACTGCTGCCAGTAATTGCTGAAAGACACGAACCGGGCACCCTGAATGGAAAGTCAGAAAGAAAATGATTATATTGGGGGGCCAAGAAATGGTAACAAAACCAGTGCCAGCGAAAGCATCAGAAAACAAAATGGTTGAAACTGCCGTGTCCTGAGTGACGTGTCCGGTTTGACGTTGTGGTACCGCAACCTGATGAAAACGTGACACCCAACACTCTGAACCTATAGCAGTCTTTGAAGAAACATCAAGTAGAGAGTTTGTAAGCTGATAAAGTTTCACATATACTTTATTTTATTATAATTTTTTTTTAAACGCCCCCCCTTTTTTTTTTGCTACCTTAGCAACAGATGTAATTGACCACACCAACTAAGAATGGTGAGCTGTTACGCGACCTGAAGAAGCAAATGACATGCCAAGATGCTCCTGGCTGTGGTAGTATGCTGACACTGACGTGATGCCTGCAGGCATCAGAACCAACAAAATGGTTGACACTGCCGAGGCCTGAGTGACGGGTCAGGCCTGATGTTGTGACACCGCAAACTGATGACAAATGACTTACCCAACATTCTGACCCTATAACAACCTAAAAATAAAATGTCAAGTAGCAAAGCCCGCAGCCTAATGGGAAATCCACCCGTGATGTGATTCTTTTTTTTTTTTTTTCCCTTCTTCTTTTTTCCGTCCTACTACCTGAGAAAAAGATGTAATTGAGCACACCAACTGAAAATGGAGAGCTGTGACGTGACCTGAAAAGCAAAATTACATGCAATGAATGATGCTGGCTGTGGTAGTATGCCGACACTGACATGAGGCATCGGAACCAACAAAATGGTTGAAACCGCCAAGGCCTGAGTGACGGGTCAGGTCTGATGTTGTGAGACTGCAAAATTATGAAATGTGACTTACCCCAACATTCAGAACCTATAACGACCTAAAATAAAACGTCAAGTAGCAAAGCCCGTAACCCAATGTGAAACCCACCCGTAATTGACTTTTTTTCTCCTCTTCTACTACCTAAGCACGAGATGTGATTGACCACATCAACTGAGAATCGCGAGCTGTGACGTGACCTGAAAAGCAACGAATGACATGTAAAAGACAAACCTGACTGTGGTAGTATGCTGATGCCGACGTGAGGCATGCAGTAATATAAACCACCTGCACCACACCACTCCGCTATAGGTGAGTACATGCAAACGTCGCCACCATCAGCACACGCGCCCAGTAGAGATGTGGGCGCATATGCCATAAAAACAAACTAAACTCAGTTCTCGGCAAAAGCCACGCTTCTATCTATTTTTAGCACAAATAAAGCAACAAAACGAGGCAAAATAACAAGTCCTCATGGGTCTCTGCAATTACCTTTGTAGCAAAAGCTCCCCCAGTGTCCAGCTAACACTCTGAACTGAAGATGGATCCCCAGCACCAAGCACAGGGGCTTATTAAGTGCACAAACTCAGGTTCACAATCTTAAAGTGATACACACACATTTTATATTTCCAAAACAAATGAAACAAGACAAATTAAATATACCTCAAAACAGAGGAGCTCACCGTCTACTCAATATACATATCGCAAAATAGCATTTATACTAAAGAAACAATAACACTCTAATCCAGGTGGAGCAGAGTTGCTGTTTACAAAGTGTTATTGTTTCTTTAGTATAAATGCTATTTTATGATGTGTGTTTAAGTAGACGGTAAGCTCCTCTGTGCTGAGGTATCTTCCCAGCAAACCTCTCTCACTATCCGCTATTATTTCTGCAGACAGACTAAGGCCTTGTTCACACTGACATCCAGCATTTTCCCCTTACTTGCATTATAGAGGGTGAGGCAGCTGATTAATCCAGGTGGAGCAGAGCTGCTGTTTTCAATCAGCTGCCTCACCCTCTATAATGCAAGTAAGGGGAAAATGCTGGATGTCAGTGTGAACAAGGCCTTAGTCTGTCTGCAGAAATAATAGCGGATAGTGAGAAAGGTTTGCTGGGAAGATACCTCAACACAGAGGAGCTTACCGTCTACTTAAACACACATCATAAAATAGCATTTATACTAAAGAAACAATAACACTTTGTAAACAGCAACTCTGCTCCACCTGGAGTAATCAGCTGCCTCCCCACTAGAATGCAAGTAAGGGGATAACGCTGGATGTCAGTGTGAACAACGTTTTAGTCTGTCTGCAGAAATAATAGTGTATGGCGAGAGAGGTTTGCTGGCAAGCAGCGAAGTGAAAAGCAGACAAGAAAGACATGCAGATATACACGGACAGACTAAGCAAGGTGACCTGTGCAAGACATGGAAGCCTGTGAGAAAACGAGACGGAGTCACGCTGACCTCTGCTGCCTAAATGTGCCGCCAAGCGTGGGCTGCCAGGCACGAGAAAACGAGATGGAGTCACGCTGACCCCTGCTACCTAACCGCACTGCCACATGGGCACCAAACGTGGGGGTACCAGGCAGGATCACTCCGATGCAGTGCTGCTCCTACTCGCCAAAGGAGCCAACACACCGCCGGCCAGACTAATCGTGCTGCCACGTGGGCACCAAACATGGGCTGCCAGGCAGAATCACTCCGGTGCAATGCTGCTCCTCCTCACCAAAGGAGCCAACACATCGCCAGCCGGACTGTAACAGGACGATGCTGCACGAGTTTGCCGCAAACCCTCACCCGACCGGAACGACCTCAACTGGGATCCTGGACGCTGACTGGGTATGGAAGCTGCAGATTCAGCCTATGTGCTGCAACAGGTGGCTCTGACTGCACACAACTACACAGCAGCCATCGACACACCCAATGTGCTACTTACGCCCCTCCCACAAATACAGGCCAATAAACAAGCCTTCTCACATATCTATATCTACCCTTTTATTTAAAGCACAGTGTGTAGTCTTTTTGTTACAGTAGTAGCCACACCAATAGCCGCAGGTAGTTCAGTATAGAGTGAGGTAATAAGCATTATATGTTTTATTGGTATAAATAGGCAGAGGCGTCACTAGACAACTCACTCCTATTTATGAATATTAATTAGTGATATTTACATGAATATTAATAATTAATATTCCCTTTAACAGATATAAACACAGCCCAAGGAGGCCTAGCAGCAGGCTCAGAGGTCATTGTCTACTAAGGTGCTGCTAAGTATTGTTGTGCCTATTAATTTCACAACTACACCAGGTTACTGCATTTGTTATAAATTATATCATGGCAACGAGGTTATAGAAGCACTCCTCAAATTTATTTTTTACTCTTTTATTATTTGGCCTGATTGCTTGGTCAAATTATATATATATATATATATATATATATATATATATATATATATAAACTACAAAAACAGTTTTCTGTAGATGTCAAGTATTCATTGATAATTGACATGCAGAGTGTTTTATAGTAGCAACGAAGTAGCCAACATAACCAGATCCTCCCAGTGGAGATAGGAAATGATGCCTCAATAAACTCACAAACGTTTTTGTGTCTTCTGCCACCTGCTGGGGATACCTGCTTGTATATCCTCTACCATCAGTGGTATTTTCTAAGGATTACAGGGCTGAAAGCTGAAAGTGAAAACAGTGTTAACAGAATAAAATAAGGCTGGGTTCACATTACATTTTTGTCTTATATTTAACGTATACAAAAGCATATAGGTTAAACGGATGCCTCTAATGGACGTCATACAGTGGCATCCATTGGAATACAGTTGCATTGTAAAAAAAAAATATATATATATACACACACACAAGTTTTTTTTTTGGACTCTGCAAGATGGCATCTCCCAATGGCACCACATCAACTCTCTTTCTGTCCACTGTTAGTCCTGCCTTCGGCTAATTTCGGACAGGCATGTGCACTGTGGGAAACACACTCCATGTGGGACAGGGTGCTGTCCTTTTATGGACACTGCTTCTTTCACAGGACCTCAAGGCGTTATTAAAGATTTATAATGTCTCACTGCCAGAACTTAGATCTATTGCACTGTACTGAAGGCATAATGTCAGTACAATTCAGTAGATCTGAAATAGGGCGGGACATGCAGCATTATAATTCACTATAATGTCGTGCAGTCCTGTGAGTCGTGCAGTCAGGAGCAGTGTCCATAACGGGAACTCACTCTCTCACGCGGAGCGTGTTTCCTGCAGTGGACAAATTTGTCAGAAATTAGCCTTATACTCCGGGTCACTTAGTATTTTCATAGCTTCCAGTGTTACCAACCCAACAACTGGTTGACTGGTGGATTCTTTTACCACAGTATAAGTTATTAGGCTAGTTTCACACTAGCATTAAAATCATCCAGCAGGCTGTTATAGCAGAGGAACAGCCTACCTGAATTAATCGTTTCTGGCATAGCTGGACACTGCCTTTTCCAGTTGATGCCCTTTCACTATAATGGCAGCTGGTGGGCTGTTTTTAGCATTAGTTCTGGGATTCTGCCGGACAAATACTGGTGCTCATTTCCAGCACTTATGCCAGAAACTGGTCAGATCTCTTCAGGGTCCCATTATAGTCAATGGGGCCCAGCGGTGCTCCAGCCCTTTCTTAAAACTAGCCTTACTCTTAGGATCCATTCACACATCTGCAAAATGGGTCCAGGTCCGTTCCGCAATGTTGTGGAACGGATCCGGACCCATTCATTTTCAATGGGGACGGAAAAGATGCGGACAGCACACAGTGCTGTCCGTATCCGCATTTCCGTTCCACAAAAAAATAGAACATGTCCTATTCTTGTCCGCCAACATGGACAAGAAAAGGCATTTCTGTTTAAAGTGATTGGTCCATGTTTGGAGGATCCGCAATTTGCGGAATGCAAAACACTTGCGGACGTGTGAATGGACCCTTAACATGGTTATCCAACTTTTGGGAAAGAAAAACTAAAAAAAGCAACTGAACAGTGATACAAGTAATACAGCATGAGACTGCTGAGGCCACTGACTGTGAGCAGAAGTTATGTGCTAACTTTGTAACAAAGACTCTGAGTCTCCCAAAGCTTTTTTTTGTTATTTTATAACATTTGCAGTTTTTTTTTTTAAACTTGGTTCCTGGGGGCACATATCTGGTATAACTACTGTGAAGGGGCACATATCTGGACATAACTACTGTGAAGTGGCACATATCTGGCATTACTACTGTGAGGGGCACATATCTGGGTATAACTACTGTGAGGGGGCAAAGATCTGGGTATAACTACTGTGAGGTGCACATATCTGGGTATAACTACTGTGAGATGGCACATATCTGGTACAACTACTGTAAGGGGCACTTATCTGGGTGTAACTACTGTGAGGGGGAACATACCTCCCAGCAGGCAGGGAGGTGGCCTAGCGGAACGAGCAGAACATTATTCTGTGCTGGACTGTGAATGAGGGTGGTTGTATGTGACGGTGTCTGCCAGGGGCGTACATAGAAATCATGGGGCCCCATAGCAAAACTCAGCACTGGGCCCCTCCCTTCCCGCACAAATATAAAGTGCAATTTAAGCAATATATATACACACCGTATTTTTAACTATATAAGACACTCCTATGTTTTTGAGGAGGAAAATAAGAAAAAAAATATTTTGAACGAACAGGTGTGCTTTTGGTGTACTTTGAACTAATGGTGGTCTGTGGATGACATTATTATGGGGGATCTGTGGATGACACTGTTATGGTGGATCTGTGGATGACACACTGTTATGGGGATCTGTGGATGATACACTATTATGGGGGATCTGTGGATGACACTATTATGGGGGATCTGTGGATGACACACTGTTATTGGGGATATGTGGATGACACTGTGATGGGGGATCTGTGGATGACACACTGTTATGGGGGGATCTGTGGATGATGCACTGCTATGGGGGATCTGTGGATGATGCACTGTTATGGGGGATCTGTGAATGACGCACTGTTATGGGGGATCTGTGAATGACGCACTGTTATGGGGGATCTGTGGATGTCACTGTTATGGGGGATCTGTGGATGACACACTGTTATGGGGGATCTGTGGATGACACTTATTATCTGTGGGAGAGCTTATTAGTCCTACTAAATGAAACTAGTTGTCAGGGGTGTTACTAAGGTCTTAAAAGAGTTGGGGCCAAAGCTCCAATGCATAGGTGTCAAAATCTTCCCAGATATGTGCCCCTCACAGTAGTAATACCAGATATGTGCCCCCTCACAGTAGTTATGTCCAGGTATGTTCCCCCTCACAGTAGTTACATCCAGATAAGTGCCCCTTACAGTAGTTGTACCAGATATGTGCCATCTCACAGTAGTTATACCCAGATATGTGCACCTCACAGTAGTTATACGCAGATCCTTGCCCCCTCACAGTAGTTATACCCAGATATGTGCCCCTCACAGTAGTAATACCAGATATGTGCCCCCTCACAGTAGTTATGTCCAGATATGTGCCCCCTCACAGTAGTTATACCCGATATGTGCCCCCTCCCACTGATATGTCCAGTGCTGTGCCCCCTCCCACTGATATCCCCAGTGCAGTGCCCCCTCCCAGTGAAATGCCCAGTGCTGTGCCCCCTCCCAGTGATATGCCCAGTGCTGTCCCCCCTCCCAGTGATATGCCCAGTGCTGTCCCCCCTCCCAGTGATAGGCCCAGTGCTGTGCCCCCTCCCAGTGAAATGCCCAGTGCTGTGCCCCCTCCCAGTGAAATGTCCAGTGCTGTTCTCCCTCCCAGTGATAAGCCCAGTGGTGTGCCCCCTCCCACTGATACCCCCAGTGCTGTGCCCCCTCCCAGTGAAATGCCCAGTGCTGCTCCCCCTTCACAAGCAGTTAAAAAAATAAAAATAAATAACTTCACATACTTACCTCATTCCCCAGCAGCAACACCAAAAGCAGTCCACACATGGAGCTCCTGACTGGCTCCGCCCCCTGTAATGCCCCCTGCCCAGATGTGCAGTGTAGAGCGCAGACAGAGGGCAGGAATGATGAAGCAAAGAGCCGATGGACGGCTCTACTTCATCATTAGGGACAGCTGCCAGAAAGTGGAACCTACTTCCCCCATACCGGGACCGCAGGACAGCCACTGCAATGTTGGACTGTCCCGCCAGATCCGGTACAGTTGGGAGGTATGCATTAGTGTTGTCTCGGCTGTCTGCAAGAGAGAAACATTATCATTTTACAGTAGGGAAGGAATGCAAATAGAATATTGCTCCTTTGACTTCTAGGTGGTAATTTGATGGCAGTGGTGTGCTAGCTACAGACCAGGCTCTCTACAGAATCATTCAGCTCTGTAACAATCCACGGCACATAGCACATATGGTATGTTTGTCCCTGTTCACTAGAATGTTTGTCCTGATTCTGTTTTTTTTTTCTCTGATTTTATCATCTGGTTGTGAGTTGTCAAATGGTTATGACTCATGGTTACATGTCCTGGTTTGGCTTTGGTCCATTCCTTTGTCCCAAGTCTATTCTGTCTTCTGTCTGTGAGTTTCGCCTTTATATTCTGACTCTGCACTCATCTGCTGATTCCTGTTTGCTGCTCTGCTTCCCAGTAACAATTCAGAAAGGATTACATACTTGTACAGTGACACACTGCTTGAGATCTATTGAAGGGAGCTTACGGGTAAGAGTACATCATTTTGGATGACTTGTCTGACCAAACGATTTTCATGTCCCCATATGATTGAGCACATAGCAAATATATCTGAATTCATCCAAAATGTTCACACAACCGCTCAGGCATACAGGTGGAAATCTAATTAGAATATCATCAAAAAGTTAATTTATTTTAGTAATTCAAAAAGTGAAATTCTTATATAGATTTATAGTGATCTATTTCAGGCATTTATTTCTCCTAATTAGCTTACAGCTAATTAAAACCCGAAAGTCAGTATCTCATAAAATTAGAAAATTGTGAAAAAGTTCAATATTTTAGACTCATGGTGTCACACTCTGATTGGATAATCAACACAAAACACCTGCAAAGTAAGGATAAGCGAACCAGTTTGGACCGAACTGAGGTCTGTCTGAACTTTTCTATTTTTCAGTTGGCAGATGGCCCCGAATCTTTACGGGTTTGTTTCGCATGAGTCCACTAAAACGGCGTGTAGCGCCATTTTAGAGCACATGTTGGGGAAAAAAAGCACTAGGGAGGAAGAAGAAGGATTTTCACATGACCCTGAGAGACATGGGGGTGAGGGATTACCCTGATTGACTCCCAGGCTGACAGACAGCTTGGATAAGACAATCAGTGCTGCAGCAGGCAGGGAGGTGGCCTAGCGGAACGAGCAGAACATTATTCTGTGCTGGGCTGTGAATGAGGGTGGTTGTATGTGACGGTGTCTGCCAGGGGCGTACATAGAAATCATGGGACCCCATAGCAAAACCCAGCACTGGGCCCCTCCCTCCCTGCACAAATATAAAGTGCAATTTAAGCAATATATATACACACCGTATTTTTAACTATATAAGACACTCCTACGTTTTTGAGGAGGAAAATAGGAAAATTCGCTTTTGGTGTACTAATGGTGGTCTGTGGATGACATTATTATGGGGGATCTGTGGATGACACACTGTTATGGGGATCTGTGGATGACACACTATTATGGGGGATCTGTGGATGACACACTATTATGGGGGATCTGTGGATGACACTATTATGGGGGATTTGTGGATGACACACTGTTATTGGGGATCAGGGGATGACACTGTGATGGGGGATCTGTGGATGATGCACTGTTATGGGGGATCTGTGAATGACGCACTGTTATGCGGGATCTGTGGATGTCACTGTTATGGGGGATCTGTGGATGACACACTATTATGGGGGATCTGTGGATGACACACTGTTATGGGGGATCTGTGGATGACACACTGTTATGGGGGATCTGTGGATGACACACTGTTATGGGGGATCTGTGGATGACACACTGTTATGGGGGATCTGTGGATGACACACTGTTATAGTGGGAACTGTGGATGACACTGTTATGGGGAACTGTGGATGACACTGTTATTAGGGATCTGTGGATGACACACTGTTATGGGGGATCTGTGGATGACAGTGTTATGGGGGGATCTATGGATGACACCATTATGGGGGATCTGTGGATGACACACTGTGATGGGGGAATCTGTGGATGACACTGTTATGGGGGATCTGTGTAGGACACACTGTTATGGGGGTTATGTGGATGACACACTGTGATGGGGGGGATCTGTGGATGACACACAATGATGGGGGGATCTGTGGATGACACACAATGATGGAGGATCTGTGGATGACACACAATGATGGGGGGATCTGTGGTGACACACTGTTATAGGGGATCTGTGGATGACACTGTTATGGGGGGATCTGTGGATAACAGTGTTATGGGGGTCTCTGGATGACGCACTGTTATGGGGGATTTGTGGATAGCACTGTTATGGGGGGATCTGTGGACGTCACTGTTATGGGGGATCTGTGGATGTCACTGTTATGGGGGATCTGTGGATGTCACTGTTATGGGGGATCTGTGGATGTCACTGTTATGGGAGATCTGTGGATGTCACTGTTATGGGGGGATCTGTGGATGTCACTGTTATGGAGGATCTGTGGATGTCACTGTTATGGGGGATCTGTGGATGGCACTCTTATAGGGGATCTGTGGATGGCACTGTTATAGGGGATCTGTGGATGACACTGTTATAGGGGATCTGTGGATGACACTGTTATAGAGGGATCTGTGGATGGCACTGTTATGGGGAGATCTGTGGATGACACTGTTATAGGGGGATCTGTGGATGACACTGTTATGGGGATCTGTGGATGGCACTGTTATGGCGGGGATCTGTGGATGTCACTGTTATAGGGGATCTGTGGATGTCACTGTTATGGGGGATCTGTGGATGTAACTGTTATGGGGATCTGTGGATGGCACTGTTATGGGGATCTGTGGATGACACTGTTATAGGAGGATCTGTGGATGGCACTGTTATGGAGGATCTGTGGATGGCACTGTTATGGGGGATCTGTGGATGGCACTGTTATGGGGGATCTGTGGATGACACTGTTATAGGGGGATCTGTGGATGGCACTGTTATGGGGGGGATCTGTGGATGACATTGTTATGGGGGGGATCTGTGGATGACATTGTTATGGGGAGGATCTGTGGATGACACTGTTACGGGGATCTGTGGATGGCACTGTTACGGGGATCTGTGGATGGCACTGTTATGGGGGGGGGGGGATCTGTGAATTACACTATTATGGGGGTTCTATGGATGACACTGTTATGGGGGACCTATGGATGACACTGATGTGATTATTACCCCCCATTATCATAAAGAATACACTGATGTACTGTACATTGGTGTATTCTCAAGGATAAGGGGGGTGATAGTCATATTTAATATAAACACTATTCAAGGACAGTTCTGTACTTGGCATGTGTTTATATTAAATATGACTATAACCCGTCTCATCCATAACAATCCACTCATATACTGCAGTACATGGGTGGATTCCTATCGATGAGGGGGGTGATAGTCATATTTAATATATACACATGCCAAATACAGAACAGTCGCTGGACAGTGTTTATATTAAATATGACTATAACCTCTCTCCATAGGAATCCACCCATGTATTGCAGTATATGAGTGGATTACTATGGATGAGAGGGGTTATAGTCATATTTAATATCTATCACCCCCCTCATCCTCAGGAATCCATAGTGATAATTTTTTACAGTGCAGTAACTAGAGTTACTAGAGTGGGAGCAGGGGGTCTAGCAGTATACAGAGCAGTGTATATGTATGACCAGGGAGCAGCAGGGCTGGCAGGCACAATGACAGAGGAGCTGGAGCACACAGTGCGACAGGCATCCAGCGCATGGACAAGTAGTGCACACAGGACCCTGGAGCTCAGGTCAGAGCCCAGATCCCCAGGCAGCAGCTGGAGAAGGGGACGGGGAGGAGAAGTTGTCACTTACTGGAGCTGCAGGCTCCGGTCCCAACTTGCAGGTGACGCTGGGGCTGGACTCAGTATGGTGGCTGACTGAGCAGGCAGTGAGAATGTCCGGCCTGCTCAGTTATTTCTCCTGCTGCTGCGATGCACTAGCCAATCAGCCGCAGGAGCCTAGCACTGCTAAAAGCTGATTGGCTAGTGCAGCGCCCAGCAGGCAGAGGAGAGCGAGTGGCATGCTCACCTGCCTGCAGACTGTCCGGTCTGTGTGCCGTTTGCTGTGCATACAAAAGGGGAGGGGGGGGGGGGGAAGAACAGAGGAGAAGCAGGGCCTGCCCAAGCCCCAGGAAGACAAGCCATAATACAGACATGGTAGGGGGTGGGGCTTTCAATCCACTCCGGGCCCCCTCCTGCCCCGGGCCCCATAGCAGTTGCGTGGTCTGCCGCTATTGGCGGTACGCCACTGGTGTCTGCCTAGAAAGTGATCTTAGGGAGTTAGGGAGAGTCAGACATCATTAAAGGTGTTGTCTCACTTCAGTAAGTGGCATTTATAATGTAGAGAAAGTTAATACAAGCCACTTACTAATGTATTGTGATTGTCCATATTGCTTCTTTTGCTGGCTGGATTCATTTTTCCATCACATTATACACTGCTCGTTTTCATGGTTACAGACCACCCTGCAATCCATCATTGGTAGTCGTGCTTGTACAATATAGGAAAAAGCACTAGTCTATGTGCTCCCCCATGGTCCCGGCCACCAGAGAGGCTGAAGCTTTTTCATATAGTGTGCAAGCACGACCACCGCTGATGGATTGCAGGGTGGTCTGTAACCATGGAAACGAGCAGTGTATAATGTGATGGAAAAATGAATCCAGTCAGCAAAGGAGTGCAGGTGATGCAGTGCAGACCTCAAAAGCAGCTCCTGCAAGCAAATGCTTTCATTTTTTTTCCACATGGCTGCAATAATTTTTTTTGGGGGGGATATAATTTAATTAAGCTGCATATATACATGATTACTGCATCAATACCACCTTCGGAAAGGCACAACATTATCGGTGAGGTAAAGAGGGTGAGATTGTGGATTGGATGACTTACTCCTCCTCTCAGTTGCAGCTGGATGACATGCAGGTGACCTCAGAGACGGCAGATAACGGTCACAGCGTACCTCCTGCTTCTCCTCCTCGCAGCCTGCTTCTCCTCCTCGCAGCCCCAAAGAAGGCTTTCAGTGGAATCTTCCCAGTCATCACTGCCCCTTCCTAGAGGGGCACCTTCCTTTTTCCTAAGAAGTGGCTAGAAAACCCCACTACGTCATATGGCATATAGTCAAGAAAGTCTCCCTGTTGATAATGTGTGAGAGCAGTCAGTGTTTGTACTGCCCTGAGGAGGAGGTGGAGGAAGAGGCTGCAGACCCCAGACATAGCCGTGTTGGTGGTGGTAGTAGTGGCTTCCGTAGCCGCACTATTGATGTTGAGGGCAGCGACAATGGCAATTGGGGAAGACCCCCCAATTGTGTGGTTTAGTGTTAGGAACCCGTCTAATCAGAGATCGCCTTGACGTGTGGCAGACGGGCTCAAATAATTTTGTACAGAATGTATTTGCCAAGCATCTCTAATTTAAGTATAGCATTAGCTATATAAATACTTTTTTGTACTTTATTTGGATTGCAGAGTGCTGTTGCATTATATATTTAGTGAGGTCTTCAATGACGATTGTGTGCTGGACAGGGCCTGGGAGCCAGATCAGGGTGCTGAGGAGGAGACAACATCAGAGGAGGAGGGTGATGGCTGCAGCAATAAAGAGCAAAAAGCAAAGTACCTCCCAAAGAACAGCTAAGGGCACGTCTGCTTCGGGATCTGGTGATGTCACTGACGATGTGGGTGGGTTAGGCCCAAAACGTGCTAGAGCTAAGCCCAGCTTGGCTGCCTCTACCCCTTCTGTGCGAGTATCTCCTGTCTGGCATTTTTTCTCCATTGACTTGTGCAAGCTCTACAAGAGATTAATAAGATGTAGGCGGGCAAACACAAACATAGGCACCACAGCTCTATTGAACCACATAAAGCAGCAACCCAGTCCCCCTTGCGCCAACCAGGCTGCATTCACGAGCAGTACAGTGTCTTTCACATTGTTATCATTCCTTTTCCGCATCGTCAGCCACCAATAACGGAATGTGTCGCCAGGAAACAACCCTACACGCCCAGCAATCGGATAGAGCACAAGCTTAATTCCTACCTGGTCAAGTTGTTGGCGGTTCATTTGCTGCTGTACAATTTAGTCAAGTCTGCTGCCTTTACAGAGCTAATGGCTTGCATTCAGGCTCGCTGGAAGATTCCTAGGCAGCATTATTTTTCACAAAAGCCATCCCTGCCTTGTACTTTCATGTGGTGGACAATGTGGACCGCTCCCTGCGATTCTCACTGTGCGGCGAAGTTCATGCCATGGTGGACACCTGGAGCAGCTGTTATAGGTAGGCACAGTACATTTCTTTCACAGCCCACTGGGTCAATGTTTTTTCTGGCAGGGGCGAGGCAGCACCCCGGCAATGAGGCCAGGTCCTTTTGACCTCCCACGATTGTGTTGGCCTGGCTCCCACACCAGACACTTATCCATCTCCTCCTCCAACATGGACACATTTCGTCCCCAACAGCAACCGGGCACAGTCTCTCGCACTACCCCTCTTTTCTATCACATGTGGGCACAACATCGTGGCTACCCTGAACCTGGAATTTGACATTGCACATGCTCAAGGATCTGTATGATGGAGGGTGACAAAGATGAGGAGCTGCCACTGCAAGAGGAGGAGTCAAAGGTGGAGGAGTAGGGAGGACGATGATGAGGATGCACCGGCCAGGACATCCAGTCATCTCAATGGGGGGCCGAGCCGGAAAAAAGTGGCTCCTGGGGCACACTGGCCAGAATGAAACAGGTCTTAATGCTAAAAATTAGGCAGCAATACATTGAAGGGCAAAAGAGGAGATAACTAAACCTCCCAGCATGTCCAAGCTGTTATTATGGAACACAAGTTGACATTACAGGGAGAGGGTATAAGAGGAGAGAACTACAACTCCCAGCCCTGATCACATGATGATGCCATCATTACAAGTCATCCAGCTGTAAAACTACTGTTAGTGTAATCGGGGGTGGGGCTTTCCTGAACGGCCAGGACCCCTTCCTACAGGGGCTCTATAGCAGTTGCGTGGTCTGACTCTATTAGAGGTATGATATCACAGGAGATGTTCACTAGTAAACAAAAAAGGCACACCATAGGGTGATAACGTACAGCTTGTGGTAAATAGATATAGGACTCCAATTGGAGGCTCACCTTGTAAGGTTGTGCTAACTTTAGATACAACACTAGTGAAGGTTTATCAAGAATAATCCGGTTTTCCAGAATGGTAGGTATGCAGCCACAAGGAGGGTGTTAACCACTGTTGTCACCAGACGAGCCTTTGGTGGTGGTGGTGTTACAGTGTGGGCAGGTTTATCTAGTCAATACAGAACAGCCCTACACTTTGTGAAAGGTACAGTGACAAACCCATACTACTTGAATAACATCATTAATCCAAACATTGTGCCTCTGCATGAACAACACAGGCCTAATTTCATCTTCATGGACGACAATGCGCCAGGCGTAGAGGCTCGTAACTCTGTACCCCAGAACCTCAATGACTTGAGGACTGCCCTTCAAGAAGAGTGGGATGCCATGGCTCAGCAGACAAGTCGACTGTCAAGCTGTAATTGATGCTTAAGGTCATATGCCAAGTTAGTCTACTTTAACACTCACGTTTTGGCTTTTCGTTTGTGAGATCCGTTCAGGGCTCTCACAAGCGGTCCAAAACGGATCATTTTGAATTCTAATGCATTCTGAATGGAAAAGGATCCGCTCAGAATGCATCAGTTTGCATCAGTTCAGTCTCCATTCCGATTTGGAGATGGACACCAAAACGCTGCTTGCAGCTGGGTTAAGATAGTGTGTTAAGATATATAGTATATACTGCAGTGTACTGATATGTGAGGTACAAGCTGTAATTTATACCTCATGCCTCACATATCAGTACACTGCTGTACTGGCAAGGAACAGGTAGTGGGAGGGGCTATAATTGGCCATGGGAGCCCAATTTAGATTCTTGTTATGGGGCCCAGTCATTTCTATATACACCCCTGGACAGAGCTAAAACTCAGCTTCGCTGATGAATTATTGACTAGACAGACGCTCCCTCAGGGAAGGTAGGGTTAGCTTTCTTCCTCTGAGTTTGAGCCTAATTATTAAACATTGCCATCTACAGACAGCTTTTGGAAATATATAGAAAGCATGAACAGTAGTGTTGATCGAGCACCAAAGTGCTCGGGTGCTCTGGTGCTCGAGTAGAACACTTTGGGATGCTCTGGTGCTCTACAGAGCACCCAAGTACAATGGAAGTCAATGGGAGAACCAGAGCATTAAACCAGGCATCCCCTGCTCTGAAGAGGGGAGGCACTCTGATACAACCTGTATATCACAAAGAGGAGGGCCTCCTTTACATTGTGGTACAATTGTTCAGGTAGTGGGACCCCTACACTCATAAAGCCTATGCAGTAAGTGAAAGGGCTGAGCTGACCCTCTAAAACATTAGGGGTGAGGGCCTGCTGCTGATCTGACCATCTAAAACATTATGGGCAAGCACCTGCTTGCGACCCTCTAAAACATTAGGGGTGAGGGTCTGCTGCTAAGCTGACCCTCTAAAACATTAGAGGTGAGGGTCTGCTGGTGACCCTCTGAAAGTTTAGGGGTGAGGGTCTTCTGCTGAGCTGACCCGCTAAAACATTATGAGCAAAGGCCTGCTGGTGACCCTCTCATACATTAGGGTGAGGGCTTGCTGCTGATCTGACCATCTAAAACATTACGGGTGAAGGTCTGCTGCTGAGCTGACCCTCGAAAACATTAGAATCGTGTGCCTGCTGCTGATCTGGCCATCTAAAACATTATAGGTTAGGGCTTTCTGGTGACCCTCTAAAACATTAGGGGTGAGGGTCTGTTGCTGAGCTGACCCTCTAAAACATTAGGGGTGAGGGTCTGCTGCTGAGCTGACCCTCTAATACATTAGGGGTGAGGGTCTGCTGCTGAGCTGACCCACTACAACATTAGGAACAAGGGCCTGCTGGTGACCCTCTAAAACATTAGGACGAGGGCCTGCTGCTCATCGTACCATCTAAAACATTAGGGGCGAAGGCCTGTTGCTGATCTCACCATCTAAAACAGGCATGCTCAACCTGCGGCCCTCTAGCTGTTGCAAAACTACAACTCCCAGCATGCCCAAACAGCCTACAGCTATCAGCCCACAGCAGGGCATTGTGGGAGTTGTAGTTTTACAACAGCTGGAGGGCCGCAGGTTGAGCATACCTGATCTAAAACATTATGGCCGAGGGCCTGCTGGTGACCCTCTAAAAGATTAGGGGTGAGGGTCTTCTGCTGAGCTGACCCGCTAAAACATTATAAACAAAGGCCTGCTGGTGACCCTCTAAAACATTAGGGCAAGGGCCTTCTGCTGATCTGACCATCTAAAACATTAGGGGTGAGGTCCTGCTGCTGATCTGACCATCTAGAACATTATTGGCGAGGGCCTGCTGCTGATCTGACAATCTAAAACATTATCGGCGAGGGCCTGCTGCTGATCTGACCATCTAAAACATTAGGGGCGAGGTCCTGCTGCTGATCTGACCATCTAGAACATTATTGGCGAGGGCCTGCTGCTGATCTGACCATCTAAAACATTATTGGCGAGAGCCTGCTGCTTATCTGACCATCTAAAACATTAGGGGTGAGGGTCTGCTGCTGAGCTGACTCTCTAAAACATTAGGAGCGAGGGCAGCATAATAAGCATGTTGATATGATGAAGGAGGAGGAGGACGAGAAAAGGAAGATTGAACCATTTACCCTTTTTGTGGTGGAAGGGGTGCATGTAAATACAGTGTATTCAATACACCATAAAAGCCACATTTAAAGTGCCTTTATGTTCAGCCCCTTCCCTTGGTGGAGTAGAGAAGTCAGGAGCAATCTAGGCCTTGTTGATTTTGATAAGAATCAACCTGTCAGCATTTTCAGTTGACAGGTGGATGCGCTTTCAGTTATTATGCCCCCAGCAGCACTAAATACTCGATCTAACAAAACGCTGGCGGCAGGGCAGGCCAGGCCAGCACCTCCAAGGCATAGAGTGCAAGTTCCTGTCACGTGTCCAGCTTGGACACCCAATAGCTGTAAGGCACAAAGGGATCACTGAGGACGCTGACATGGTCTGCTACGTACTCCTTCACCATCTTCCAAAACGTTTCCCTCCTTGGGACACTAGACCGTGCATCAGGGTGAGGGTGCTGGCGGGGTGTCATGAAACTGTCCCAGGCCTTGGAGAGCATTGCCCTGCCTCTGTTGGAACTGCTGTGTGTTCCCCTCGTCTCCCCTCCTCGGCTGCCCAAGGAACTACGTACTCTGCCAACTGCGTTGTCAGCTGGAAATTTTTGGAGCAATTTTTTCACAAGGACCTTCTGGTATTGCACCCTTTTGCTAGTCCTCTTCACCACAGGAATGAGAGATTAGAAGTTCTCTTTGTAGCGGGGTTCGAGAAGGGTGAAGAACCAGTAATCGGTGTTGGCCAAAATGCGTAAAACGTGAGGGTCACGGGAAAGGCAGCATAACATAAAGTCAGCCATGTGTGCCAGAGTCCCAACAGAGAAGACTTCACTATCCTCATCAGGAGGATGACTCTCAATCTCCTTATCCTCTTTCTCCTCTTCGGCCCATCCACTCTAAAAAGATGGAATAAACCAGCTATGGGTACTACCCTCTGTAGCGGAGGCAACCGCCTCCTGCTTCTCCTCATCATCATCATCATCCAATTCAGGCTGAGAAGACTAACTGAGGGTGGTCTAGCTATCACCCTGTGTACTGTTTTCCCCTATTTTCACCTCTTCCACATGCAAAGTGTTGTCCTTAATTGTGAGCAGCAAGCGTTTCAGTAGACACAGAAGTGGGACGGTTACGCTGATAATAACGGCATCGCCGCTCACCATCTGTGTTGATTCCTCAAAGTTGCGTAAAACCTCACAGAGGTCAAACATTCATGCCCATTCGTCACTGAAGAGCAGAAGCTGACTGGAAAGCCGATGACCATGTTGCAGCTGGTATTCCACTATTGCCCTCTGCTGCTCACAAAGCCTGGCCAACATGTGGAATGTGGAGTTCCAGCCCATGCTCATATCGCACAACAGTCAGTGAGCTGGCAATTGCAAGCATTGCTGCAGCGTTGCCAGACCGGCAGCAGCTGTAGATGACTTTTGGAAATGGGCACACATGCGGCGCACCTTCACCAGTAGTTCAGACGTATTGGGGTAGGTTTTGAGAAACCGCTGAACCACTGTTGAAAACATGGGCTAGGATGGTATGTGTATGTGTGTGAGCTTACGGCTATTATCAGACATAACCATGCCTGGTTGTAGGTTTGGTGGTGAGAGCCACACCTCAGTCTTGTCCCTTATTTCCTGTCACAGCTCTGCGGCGGTGTGCTGTTTGTCACCTAAGCAAATTAGTTTCAGCATGGCCTGCTTCCCCACTGCAGTGCTACACTGCTTCCAGCTACTGACTGATGGCTGACTGGTGCTGCAAGATGAGAATTCAGAGGTGGAAGTGGAGGTGGAGGAGGAGAAGGGGGGTTGCAGACACTAATGTAGGTGGTGGTGAAAATCCTGATCGAAGTAGGGCCCGCAATCCTTGGCATCGGTAGCACCTGTGCCATCCCTGGGTATGACTCGCTCCCGACCTATACAACGTTCACCCAGTGTGCCGTCAGGGAAATGTAGCATCCCTGGCCAAAAGCACTTGTCCATGTGTCAGTCGTTAAGTGGACCTTCCCAATAACTGCGTTGGTCAGGGCACAATGATGTTACTGGACATATGTTGGTGTAAGGCGGGGACGGCATATTGAGAAAAATAGTGGCGGCTGGGGACTAAGTAACAAGGGACGGCCACCGCCATCAGGCTGCGGAAAGCCTCTGTGTCCACAAGCCTAATTGGCAACATTTCAAGGGCCAGCAATTTGGAAAGGTGCGCATTTAGTGCTATGGCCTGTGGGTGGGTGGCTGGGTATTTACGCTTTCGTTCAAAGGCCTGGGGTATAGACTTCATTCAAATAAACAGATTTCCAGCGCGAAGGAGATAAAATCTTGCATGTTCTTTATTAAATATTCCAAACGTACACGCGGTGCAGTGAATAAAGCTCCCTCCATGTCCCTGGTTAACCCGACATGTTTCGAGCCAGCCGGCTCCTAGTCATGGGATATGGACATCTGTATGCTGTGCTGGGACACAGAAGTGGCTGTGCTAGATTATTGTGCTTTGATGCCATGTGGCGGATCATGCTGGTGGTGGGGAGGTTGCTAGTGTTCACGCCCCTGCTCATTTAGGTATGGCACAGGTTGCAAATGACAATTCTTTTATCGTCCGCACTTTCCTCAAAAAAGCGCCCGACTGCGGAACACCTACCCCTTGGCAAGGGAGATTACGGCAAGAGGGTGCTCCGGGGAACAGTTGCGGGCCTGTTTGGTGTGGCCCGCCTTCTCCCTTTTGCCACCCCACTGCCTCTTCCAGCCTATTACGGTGCTGCGGATCCCCCCCCCCCCTCTGTACTGCTGCCCTCGCTCGGCTTGCCACCTTCCGATGTTGGGTCAGTGATTTCATCGTCCGCCACCTCCTCTTCCACTTGCTCACTCTGGTCATCCTCCTGACTTGTTGACCTAAAAATAACCTCACTTATTGGCAACTGTGTCTCATCCTCATCATGAACCTCTTGAGACACTAATTGCGGTTGACTTATTGGCAACTGTGTCTCATCATCATCCACCTCGTGAAACACTAATTGCCGTTCCCCACCGTCATCTTTTTTGACTGTGGATGCTCAAGAGTTTGGGAATCGGTGCACAAGATCTCTTTAAGCCAAATCAAGGAATGGCGATGAAAAGAGCTCCTTGGAATATCCGAGTGTGGGATCACTTGTTTGCCAAGACTCCATGGCGGGATAAAGGAGGATCAGGGTGAGGATTCTGTTGACCAGACTCTTGGCTACAGAGACTGGACTTTGCGGAAGACAGGGTGGTGCTTAACCGACTGAAAGCATTATCTGCTGCAATCCAACCGACCACCTGGTTGCACTGGTCCGACTTCCAGATTGGTGTCCTGCACCATCCTGTAAACTGGGACATGAAGCTAGGTATCATGGATGTGTGTGTTTCTTGTGCTCTGGCAGCAGGCACAATTTTACGGCCTATGCGTGCACCATCAGCAACACGGCCACTTCCCCATTGCTTACTGCTCGCCTTCATCATGTTAAATGGTATATACGCTTGCAAGTATGTTACACATACAGTAGCACAGGTTTTGTTAGTGTATGCGCAAATAAATTACTGTGAATGTCACAGATATTTGGGATACGGAAACGTTATACAGGAGATGTAGCGCAGGTAATGTCGCTGCTGTCACCAGCGGCTAATAAAAAATTACAGTGAATGTCACAGATATTTGGGATGTGCAAACGTTATACAGGAGATGTAGTGCAGGTGATGTCGCTGCTGTCACCAGCGGCTAATAAAAAATTACAGTGAATGTCTCAGCTATTTGGGATGTGCAAACGTTATACAGGAGATGTAGTGCAGGTGATGTCGCTGCTGTCACCAGCGGCTAATAAAAAATTACAGGGAATTTCACAGCTATTTGGGATGCGCAAATGTTATACAGGAGATGGTAGCGCAAGTAATGTCGCTGCTGTCACCAGCGGCTAACGTTATACAGGAGATGTAGCGCAGGTAATGTTGCTGCTGTCACCAGCAGCTAAACAATTGCATGCAATTTAGTGCATGTTGCGCTAATATATTTTACAGCCAGATAAAACAATAGTCCTTAAAAGTACTGTTGGGTCTCTAACACCTTTCAACAATCAAAACTACCTAAAAAAAAATTCCTCTGCCTACACTATCTGACCCTTCTACTGCAGCTCGCCCTGACTAAGTCTGATCCGAACCACGTGTCATCGGGTGCTATCACTGTAATGCCTGTAACCAACATGGCTACGGCATTAGAGTGAGGGGCAGTACTTCCCCGCACGTTTATTAGGTGCGTGTCAGCCAACAAACGTGCGGGGAGGAGGATGACTCTCAATCTCCTTATCCTCTTTCTCCTCTTCGGCCCATCCACTCTAAAAAGATGGAATAAACCAGCTATGGGTACTACCCTCTGTAGCGGAGGCAACCGCCTCCTGCTTCTCCTCATCATCATCATCATCCAATTCAGGCTGAGAAGACTAACTGAGGGTGGTCTAGCTATCACCCTGTGTACTGTTTTCCCCCATTTTCACCTCTTCCACATGCAAAGTGTTGTCCTTAATTGTGAGCAGCAAGCGTTTCAGTAGACACAGAAGTGGGACGGTTACGCTGATAATAACGGCATCGCCGCTCACCATCTGTGTTGATTCCTCAAAGTTGCGTAAAACCTCACAGAGGTCAAACATTCATGCCCATTCGTCACTGAAGAGCAGAAGCTGACTGGAAAGCCGATGACCATGTTGCAGCTGGTATTCCACTATTGCCCTCTGCTGCTCACAAAGCCTGGCCAACATGTGGAATGTGGAGTTCCAGCCCATGCTCATATCGCACAACAGTCAGTGAGCTGACAATTGCAAGCATTGCTGCAGCGTTGCCAGACCGGCAGCAGCTGTAGATGACTTTTGGAAATGGGCACACATGCGGCGCACCTTCACCAGTAGTTCAGACGTATTGGGGTAGGTTTTGAGAAACCGCTGAACCACTGTTGAAAACATGGGCTAGGATGGTATGTGTATGTGTGTGAGATGGTAGCGCAAGTAATGTCTCTGCTGTCACCAGCGGCTAACGTTATACAGGAGATGTAGCGCAGGTAATGTTGCTGCTGTCACCAGCAGCTAAACAATTGCATGCAATTTAGTGCATGTTGCGCTAATATATTTTACAGCCAGATAAAACAATAGTCCTTAAAAGTACTGTTGGGTCTCTAACACCTTTCAACAATCAAAACTACCTAAAAAAAAATTCCTCTGCCTACACTATCTGACCCTTCTACTGCAGCTCGCCCTGACTAAGTCTGATCCGAACCACGTGTCATCGGGTGCTATCACTGTAATGCCTGTAACCAACATGGCTACGGCATTAGAGTGAGGGGCAGTACTTCCCCGCACGTTTATTAGGTGCGTGTCAGCCAACAAACGTGCGGGGAGGAGACTCGAGCATCACGCTCGAGCACACGTAGTGTTCGGCTGAACACCGCAATGCTTAAGTGAAAAAGATGTTCGGCCGAGCATGCTCGCTCAACACTAATGAACAGATTAAATAGCAAAAACAATTTGCAAGTACCGTGTTCTGTGGTACTGCATCAGGACCACCTCAATGACTTTAAAGCCCAGAATGAGCAAAACTTTAAATTAATAAAAAAACAAGTTTTGCTGAATCTTTTCCCACAAAACTATATGTCAATCTGGGGCTCCTGCCTGATGAAAACTGCAGTGCTCTTGATATTGTTTATTGAGATGGGTATAAGGCAAGGTGTGTAGAATGCAATGGCCAGAGCAATGGCCCTCATACTGCAGCCGCCCGAGCGATCTATAAAGAGCCTCAGGTGTCTGCAGCACTGCCCAAGCTGGCGCGTCCATGAGGGTGCCCCGCCCGGGCGCAGCATGAAGAGAGAGACTGACAGGAGGGAAGTGCTCAGTGCTCCCTCCTGTCATTCCCTCTGGTGTAGAGTGGCCGAGCTTTTGTTTCCTGTAACGTTACACCGGCCACACTCACAGGAAGTGCTCACTTTCTGTGCACTCTCTTTCAGTCCGGTTAGGTAAAGGAAACAAATGCTCCTGTTCCTGCTGACCGGACCAGAGCTCTGGGAATGAGAGTGACAAGGGAGGGTGGAATGAGAGTGACAAGGGAGGGAGGGGGGATGAGAATGACAAGTGAGGGAGGGGGAATGAGAGTGACAAGTGAGGGAGGGGGAATGACAGTGACAAGGGAGGGAGGGGGAATGAGAGTGACAAGGGAGGGAGGGGGAATGAGAGTGATAAGGGAGGGAGGGGGAATGAGAGTGATAAGGGAGGGAGGGGGGAATGAGAGTGATAAGGGAGGGAGGGGGAATGAGAGTGATAAGGGAGGGAGGGGGGAATGAGAGTGATAAGGGAGGGAGGGGGGAATGAGAGTAACAAGGGAGGGGGGAATGAGAGTGACAAGGGAGGGGGGGGGTGAGAGTGACAAGGGAGGGGGGGATGAGAGTGACAAGGGAGGGGGGAATGAGAGTGACAAGGGAGGGGGGGGGGAATTGGCATCTGTCTCACACACACACACACACACACACACACAATGCAACCCTTACATACAAAGACAATGCACCCCTTGCACACATACACAGAAACACACATTGCACCCCTTACAGACACACACACACACTGCATCACCTACACACACTGGTATCCCTATACACTACATCCCATAAGCACACACATTAGATTCTCTACAGCAACACATAACACATGCCCTACACACTTCACCCACTGTGAACAAACTCATGGGTGTAACATGTAGGTGGGCTTTATGGGCAAACTCACCGTCAGGCCCTGGGGCCCAGACCTTGAGCTGTGTAAAGGGCCCCAAAAAATGGAGCAGCTTCTTGTTCTCCCAGCACATTGATTTTTGTGACCACAGTTACAAACAGCCTCCAGAGAGCCCGTTCTACACCAGACCAGCGGAGCGGGACTGCAGCCAGAGCCCATCATCATCCTCATCTGGGTGTAAGGAGGCGATCTAGTATATTATTCATGGCACTAGTCTCTAATTTACCTCACATTAAAGGGATTCTATAGTCCCCAGAACCACTGCAGCTTAATGTAGTGGCTCTGGTGTCTATAGCCTTTCCCTGTAGGCTTTTTAATGTAAACACGGCGGCACTGGTGTTAGTTAATATGGCAGATCATATGGGTGGGGCATTGTGATGTCACATGGGGGGGGGGGCAAACTTTTATTTTGCCTAGGCCGGCAAAAATTCTTGCACCAGCCCTGGGCCAGAGTATGGTGTAAAAGTCAGGAAATCAGATTAGAGATAGAAGAATTAAAGTCTGTCTTTACTGTAGTGCAAAATGCATATAGGGCATTATGCATCAAGGGGTTAAAATCCCTTTTTAGGGTCCTTATATCCTGATGTTTGGGAATGAACATTAGTACTAATGTTTGTTTATCCACTCATTGCCCTGGTTAAACATGCCGCCGACCACTGCAAATGCTTGTTTGTCAGCTGATCAAATTTTTTTATGCGACATTAAAATGCTTGTTAGGCAGCACAACACCCTTTGCATTTGAGTGCAGTAAATAAGCAGTGATCGACAATATATTAAATATACTGTCATGGTTGGCATTTGACCACTGGAATCCACACAATTGTTTGATAGACACATTTTTCCCCTATAACACCTTCCCTCCCTTTCCGAGAAAATACCAAAGGGACACTTTTTTCTAGTGTTTTTTGGGGGTCCCATTCAAAGCTGGATTACCATTCATCAACAAGTGATGATACATTGCATGCTTTACTTAAAGGGCATCTGTCAGTAGATTTGTACCTATGAAACTGGCTGACCTGCTGCATGTGTGATTGGCAGCGGAAGGTATCTGTGTTGGTCTCATGATCATATGTGCCCGCATATTTTAACATATGCAAATGCATACCTCCCAACCTTGTAAACGAATAAAGAGGGACACAGGGCAACTTTTTCCGCACTAGTCCATGCCTCTAAGTCCGCCCAAAACATAACCATACATCTAATCTTTCTCCCTCTGTTTCAAGGAGGCTCCCCTCCTCCCTTTGCTTAGTCAACCCTGAGGAGAGAAAGAGGGGAAGGGGGAGGGGGGGGACACACGCAGCTGGGCTGACTTCTCCTCTGGTACAGATGTATAGACTTTGAAAGAATGTTTAAGCCAATCACTTAACTAGATAATGCACGTGTATACTTAGTGCCTATAGAAAAGCCCTCCTTGAGGTGTCACATATGACATATGCAGTATTTAGACGCCATTGGAACATGGCGTCCATACCCAGATGTTTACACTAGTCCACATTCCAAAGTTTATGAGCTAGTTCATACTGAAGCTGAGTGTTATCTTATCTCCTTTTTTACTTTTTAGCCAATGAAATCATGGCATGTGCCTCAGGAAGGACCGCCTCCTTGAGGATGTATAACTGTTTTTACACATTGTAATAAATGTAGAGATTACCTTGACCAGCTATGTGTCAGCGACTCATCGTCTAGTCTCTCAGCCACGTGTGGATATTAACCCCTTGAGGTTACCTTCACTTGGAGCACCAGAGGAGAACTTGGAGGTCTGCTTAAGACCAGCTTTAACAATACTATTGCACTCATTTCTTGCAGCAGATCTAGGATTCAATTCTAACCAAGGACAATCTTTGTGGAGTTTGTATGTCCTGTTTGCATGATACATTGTCATCTGCGCTGTACTATACTATTACTGATTCTGTTATTTAAAAATATATTGTCTTTGTAATGTACTGTAAATGCATTGCTTTACTTGTCTTGCACTGATTCTGGCATTTAGCCTGTACTATAGCTCACAGTTGCATTCACATTCCTGCTGGTTGCCTTTGGGAACAGTTTGCTTGGCAGAATGCCAATTATGCAGTTGGGCCATTGGTGACTTACTGGTTAGTGCCTTAGTTTATAAGGCTGAAAAAATGCATCTGTCCATCCAATACAGCCTGTCATCCTTCAGGTTGATCCAGAGGAAGGCAAAAAAAAAAAAAAAACTGTGAGGTAGAAGCCAATTTTCCTCACTTTAGGGGGATGTAAATTCCTTCCCAACACCAATCAGGCCTCGTTCAATAATTACATTTTTGGAATGCCAATTGCAAAGAGCAAGCTCTGTAGTGATATCAAGCCAGCAAGGAATGCTGGGTAATATCAGCTTGCAGCCTTCAGGTTTGTGAATGCAGCTCTAAAATATAACAAAATCTGCAATTCTTGATTAGTGCAAATTCTTATTAACTTAAAAAATTGTTACTGACGGTAGGTTCACACTTACATTTATCAGATTTGGCAGGCTGTTCCAGCAGAGAACAGCCTGCTCGATTTATTCGGATCTGACCTAGATGGGTACTGCTCACGGGCGGACTGGGAACTAAAAGTGGCCCTGTAAAAAAAAAAAGCTAAAAGTGGCCCAATGTTGTAGGCGGGTCCAAAGTAACAGAAGGCAGGGCAACACAAGTAGGTAAGCCCGATATAGTAGGAAGGGAAAACAGAAGTAGGCTTGACCTGCAATACTGTAGTGCAGCACAAAATACCACCCCAGCAGAACCAAATAGCACAGAGCAGCACTGCCGCCTTAAACACAGTATTGAATTGTATCACTTTCCTGAGGATGGTGATACAGTTGAGGACAGGAGGGCACCTGCAGCCATTGGCCAGGTGCATAAGTACCTGATGCTCCTAGCATTAATTAATGCTTAGAGCATCAGAACATAATTTACCCAGCTGGTGGCCATAAGGAGAGTTTGGGCAGCCCTCTTGGCATCAACCCACTAGAAATTTCCCTGTAGGGTCTATGGCCAGTCCGCCTCCGGATACTGCTGTTCACTGCATGACCAAATTATCTATTAAACTGTTGCCAACCACCAACCATATATACATGTCAGTGGTCGGGTATTTAAAGATGGTGCCTGCTCGCAAGCGCAGCTGGTGCCATAGCTGCCGAGTGCCTACTGTTTTACACAGCAGGAAGCAAGGGCTAAGGTGCGCAACAATTCTGATTACACATATTTAACCCCTCAGATGCTGTGATCAAATGTTACCACGGCATTTGTGAGATTAAAAACAAGGAGCAGACGCTCCCAGACGTGCACCAGTTCCCCCTACTGAAGAACGGGGAAGCTGGATAGTATGTGCAGCAGTCTTGGTCCTCCTGAATGATCTGAAGCTGCCACACATAACTTCCTATGGAGAGCCTGTGGCAGGATTCCATAGTAACACAGTGACATTTTCATAGATTCCAATAGTAATGGAACTATTAAAAAGTGTGAGAAAAAAAGAAAACAGTATTAAAAAATATAAAACTTAAAATTACCCCCCTTTTCCCAAAATTAAAATAAAAGTACATAAACAAAAAAAAAAACAGCATGGGCATTGCTGCACGCAAAAATGCCAACACTATTAAAAATGTATCCCATATGGCAAATTCTAAAAAGGAAAAAAGATTTTTTTATTTGTTTTTTTAGTATTAAAACACAAGAAAAACTATATATATGTGGTATCGATGTAATTGTACTGACCTGGAGAATGAAAGTAACAAGTCATTTACTGCATAGAAAACACTGTAAAAATAAAACCTATAAAACGTTGGAGGAATTGTGTTTTTTTTATATTTTTATTGATTTTACCTCATTTGGAATTTTTTCACTTCCCATTACATTGTGTGCAACCGTAAATGGTTCCATTAGAAAGTGCAACCTGTCCCGAATATGGCTATGTGAATGGAAAAATAAAAAGTTATGGCTTTGGGAAGGTTGGGATTAAAAAACAATAAAGGGAATAAAAAAATTTAAAAATGCCTAGGCATGAAGGGGTTAAAGTGGTTGCCCCAGAATGACACCTTATCAACTATCCTGTGTTTAATGCTTGAGGGTTTAACTGCTGCTGCTCCATTCAAGCTGTGTAGGACTGCCAGTGGTAGCCAAGTACTGTACTGTAGTCTTTCTTTTACTTACCTATATAGTGCTGACATATTTCACTGTGAACTACATACATTATCATCGCTCACTGTCCTAGGCAATAGTAGCCACACAGGTGAGAAGTTCCTAAAGAACATAAAGCAGCAAACATCCCACTGGCTGTCTCCCTGCCAGCTCCAACAGGGCAAGGTGGTTAGCGACAATGGCTGCAACATTGTGGCTGTGCTGAACCTGGGGGAAATAACACACGCTCCCTGCATGGCACATACGATAAACCTAGTCATAAAACGCTTTTTATAAAAGTACCGTGGCTTGACCAATGTTCTGGCAATGCCCAAGGTGACTGTCTTTGCATTTCAGCCATTCTTATGTGCAAAGAATGCCCTCCTGGACTTCCTGCAGTGACAGAATGGTCTACTGTTACACCGATTGATCTGTGACGTTCCAATTCACTGGAATTCCACCTTGCACATTCCAAAACTTCTGTATGAGCAGCGTAAAGCTCATACAGCTAGTAAAGGTCCCTAGGATGGAGCATATGTTGCTTTGAGGTCAGGCAGTGGCAGCTCATCCGAAATTCCTGTCGCATGCTGAAACCCTTCGAAGATGCCACAAAATTTGTCAGTACGGACAACAGCAGCATGAACGATGTCATCCTCCTGATATTTATCTTAAAACAGACCATCACGCTCATGTAACAGGGGACAACAGCAGGGAAGACTGCCGAGAACCTAACCACACTACCATGTCTTCCCGCATACCTAAATAAAGACAGGGCAACTTGTTTTGTTGGAGTGAGGAAGTCTTTCCCATACAGAATTCACCAAACTTTATTAAAAAACTCCAAAACCGCTTCCAGGAGGCTAACAAGCGCTATGACAACCACTGTCCCCAAAGTGAGCATGTCTGCCTTCTCCTTCACTCTTATTCAAAATCAAACTGACCTCCATAGAAACAAGGTCTGTTCCACCATGACTTAAAGGCCAGATAGGAAAATATCAAGACCCATGTTATTTAAATGTACTCCGTCAGGCCGCATAAAGCTCTAGTTGTCCCCTTCGAGTTGCCGATGGCGTACCACTACTCCCCTGCGGGAACAAACAAAGCAATAGATTCTGGTATTGACTGTGTGTCTGTCTCTCTCTACTGCTCTGGCTCCCTGCCAAGAGACCCTAGAGACCATCTCCGACCACAACACTATGACCTCTTTAAAAAATGAAGGGATACGTTCCAAGTTGGCTCTAATGAGGGTAATGAGCTCTGCCACCTCAAGCATGCCGAGGCTATTTCCCCCAGCGTGGATGACCAGAACAACAGGGGATTGGACAACCTTACTTACCCAGTGAAGGCCTCTAATGCCCCGGCAAGTACCTCCACGTGGCGGAAACCCAGGCTGCGGCCACACAGTAGAAATTTGGCTCTCTGCCTGGCCCATAAAATATAGAAATGCCCCAGAAAACAAACCGTAGGGCTAGGGAAACCTGAAAGAAAATCAGAACAACAATTTAGGGCGAACATAAGAGGCAAAGCTTGCCGACTTCCACCCGCTGATGCGCTGCATTTTCGAATCGGGTAACCCCGCCCTGGCGGCTTCCGTGACCGCCCAATGCAGAAAGAATGGGTGCCGTATTCAGATGGTGTAAGGCCCAGGCTCGGGAGGCAGCGTCAAAAGATAGAACAAAATTGAAAATGGGTGAGAGGCAAGCCGGAGGCATGGCACAAAAAGGAATAACCGGCTGGGCGTGAAGCTTGAAACTCCCCCACGGCTCAATAAAAAGGTGGCTCGGAAAAGTAAAACTTCCGCAGGTGATGCCCAAATATGGCCTGAACAAATAGGGTAAGGAGCTGATATGACGAACTATAAAAATTTTGGTGACGTCCGGCCACCCACACAATCGACAGTGAAAACTTACACCCGCTATCTGGCGCTGTGCAACAACGGCGGAAACCACCGCAGCGTGCAGACCTAGCAGGTAATTGGTGGTGACCAGAAGACGGGTGTCACTAGAGGTGTATACTGGAAGGGAGGAAGCCAACTCCAGCCATTCAGCCCAAGCCTTACCATAACTGGACCAGGTGCCAGACACCACTGAGGCTTCAACTAGGGGCATCAGATGTTCATCGGCAACTCCCACAGCTGAGGAGGGCACGGGAGCCCCTCTGGTGCAGTGTCCGTCACAAGCTCCCGGAATTCCTGCCAACGAAAACGGGAAAGAGCATTAGCAGCGATATTTAACACGCCAGGGACATCAGAGGCCTGAAACTAAATATTAAATTCCAGACATCGAAAAACAAGGTGACGTAACAAAGACAAGAGGCAGAGGTCAATTTATTAATGCAATAAACAACCGCCATGTCATCAGTCCATAAGCAGACCCCACAATTCAATGGCGACGATGATGGGGAATAATTATAACAATGTAATGTTGGTGCAAAGGCCATCCGACCACCACTGAGGTGGCTAGGAGGCGGAAAAGGGAGAGGGCTAGAGGTTTTAGGAAGCTGACAGCAGCTGTGTCCGTTGTAAGAGTGAAGAAAATCACGTAATGTAGATATCACGCTTTATATGCAGGGTTAGATGAACATGGTGCTCGGGTTTAGAGACTTCTCGTGTAGAAAGGGATAAACATCTAGAAAAAAAACCCTACCCGTGGGCATGACCCATCAAGCGAAAACCAGGAGCCGGAAACGGGACTGGAGCTGCCTCAGGGTGACGGATTTGATCAAGCAAAATTCTTCAATGAAGGCAAGGAGTTTGGACAAATCATTAAAGAGGAGTCAATTTCGATGCCTAAAAAGGTAATGGGACCAAAGGTCTTGTCTGCGGAAAGGGGTACCCAAAACGAGACATGAAAAAACAAAAGGAGTTTAAAAGAAACTGACATTGGGACGAATAGTCGGGGGAGATTAAAGAAAATGGTCGAAATAATGAATAATGAAGCGTGAATCTGTCTCATAGCGGACGAACCATTTCAGGAAGGAAATAAATAATTTAAAAAAATGGCAGGAGATGGAACAACCCATGGGAAGGCGGGTGTCGTAGTAATAACAGCCATCCACCAGGCAAACCAGAAGATAATAACTAGAGATAAGCGAATAATTGAAAAGTTTGATTCAGCTGAGTCACCAAATTTTAAAAAAAAATTTGCTTTGTGACGAATTACTTTGTCACGAAGTGCATTTTTTGTAAGTAGCGGGTGCAATGACAGGGAGCTGCAATAGCGCTGCCCCAGTCATTGTACCCCTCAAATGCTGTGTTTATACATGATTGCAGCATCTGAGTGTAAAAACAGAGTAAAATGAACAATCAATAAATAAATCAAACTTACCGCCTCCATTTGCTCGCGACGGGCTGGCAGATCTTGAAGATCTGGAGTGAAATATCTCATGCGGTGCGAGATTACGTCATCATGCTGGCAGGCATGGTGATGTCATACGTCACCACGCACAGGATTTCGGCCGAGATCTTCAATCAAGATGGAGGCTGGCAGCCCGTCGCAGACAAATGGAGCAGGTAAGTTTAAATTTTTTAGTTTTTTACACTATTTCAGGTTAAATCGATTCGCTGACTCAAAGCACGAGAAAATTCAGCTTCGAAGCAAATTTATCCTGAAATTGGTGTGGGGGGTTGAGCCCTTATATATATTGCTTCTAGGGGAGGGGCAGGAGCAAACTACACAAATGGCTGCAAGGAGGGGAAGGAGGGCCAGGCAGCCCATTTAATGCACCACAATGAACTTGGACAGGCCAATTCACAAAAACCCCTGGCTGGAGGACATTAACCTTAACTCCTGCCTAACTATGAGGTCTCTGCAGTCTAAGACACCTGTGCTAAGCGCTGTGGCATCCGCAGGAACAGCTAACGCATCTTGTTACCCGCCCTGTAGTTGTTGGGGACCCTCAAGGAGAAGGTCCATGGAGGAGGAAGAGGATGAACAGCTGCCAATGGAGGAGGTGGAGAAGCAGGAGGATTATAGTAACATAGTTTATAAGGCTAAAAAAAGACATACGTCCATCCAGTTCAGCCTATGATGATGATGACGACACTGGCCATGACACCCAATCAGAAAAAACTGGCTCCTTAGACAAGCTGGGAAGATAGGTCAGCACTATGCTTGATTGCTAATGTAGTGAGAGGCATATCATTCACATGAAAAACTCTGATTACTTCCTAGCCATGCTTTTAGACCCTCGTTATCAAAGCAAAATCAGGGAATGTTTTCCTCCTGCCGAAAGGGAGGCCAAGTTACTTTATTACCAGGAAACACTGTGTAAGCAGTGCCCTCTTCACCCCCTACATAGTTACCCACCTACCGCCATCTCCGCTGCTCAACATGATAAAACAGTTTTTCACCAGGCTGAGGCAAATTAGCAAATGGAGAGCTACCACCTCAACACCCAGGTTCAGTCCTACCTGGACTCTGGCTTTCTCCAGTGCATACCCCGAACTGCCCCAGTATACTCTCTCTGTTGTTTCTTGCCTAGCCTCCAGCGTCAATTCATACCCAAACAGACCAAGTTATCCTCCACAAGTGTCCAAAACATCGCTCTTGTCAATGAATGAGGATTTTGCTGCAAATCCTGCCTGGCAGCGCTGCTGAAGTGTGGGCGCGCAGACGTTCAAGTGGCTGTGAGGTGAGGGCTGGCTGACTCTGGGACTAGTAAAACCTACTCTGGAGTCCTGGACCATTATATCTGGTGTGGGGATGTTCAGGTGGGAGGTCCTGGAGGGTTGTTTGGGTGGGAGCTCTGTAAGGGGTGGGGGGTCCGAGAGGTATGTGGGGTGGGATATCCGAGAGGGGGGGGGGGGGGGGATAAATACATTCTGCTGTGGGGCCCAGTCCATTCTAGCTACGGCCCTGATTCTAAGCCCTTTAATGCATAATTTATTGAGGCAAGACACTTACTTCTAAGAAGTAACATCTATGCGAATCATATGGATAGGAATTCTGACCCATTATGGCATCATTTTTGGATGCTTGGTCCCCCAACAAGCCATGGTTTTTTTCCCACAACACCATGTCTATTTAAGCACCACGTGCTCCGGATGAGGGACAATTTTTGGAAGCTTTGTAATATAAAAAAGCATAACACATGCAAAAGCCTGGGGTGTTGTTAAACATGCTGATTGTTAATGAGAAAAATAAAAAATTCATAAGAAAAATAACAAAAAGTGAAAACACCTTTTCCTAATAATTCTGAGTCATACGAGACTAGAGGGTGTTATATATAAATTAGGGCAAATGGAGCAACTTTGGTTCGGGTAGAATGGATTTGGGTCTGAACTGAGCCTTTTATAAGATTTGCCAAACCTGAAACTAATCGTATCTCAAAAGCTATACTGTATAGATATATTCTATATATATATATATATGAAAATGAGTTTCTGTCTGACACCTGATGTACCTGCGTGCCAAATTTGGTGAAGATCGATCCAGTCGTTTGGTCACGTATAAAGATACGTGACCAAATGACTGGATCGATCTTCACCAAATTTGGCACGCAGGTACATCAGGTGTCCGGGAAGGTTTTAGACCAGATCTCAGCTCTCTAGGACGTACCGTTCCTGAGATATTCCCCAAAAATTATCTGCATTAGCCAATACAAGCCTGCAACTCATTCTCTTCATATCACAACTGCCATACACACAGTCACATGTCCCTTATCAGCCAATACAACCCAGCAGGCCCTTAGTCTCCACATACATACATACATACATACTCCAGGTTTCCATACCAACCCAGCCATTTTTCTTCACTGCTGTAGGTCAGCTTCAGGCTAGGGCTACACGACAACATTTGTCGCATAACAATTTTTTTAATGATAGTCTATGGTGTTTCACTGCTCATGTGACATGCTGCGACTGCTACACAGCTCAGCAGACAGTTTCACACAATAGACTTAGATACTCAGCAGACAGTGTCACACAGGGTAGAATTAGATACACAGCTCAGTAGACAGTATCACACATGACAGGATTAGATACACAGCTCAGCAGGCAGTATCACACAGGATAGGATTAGATACACAGCTCAACAGACAGTATCGCACAGGATAGTATTAGATACACAGCTGAGCAGACACTATCACACAATAGACTTAGATACACAGCAGACAGTGTCACACATGACAGGATTAGATACACAGCTCAGCAGACATTATCACACAATATAAGATTAGTTACACGGCCCCTATTAAAGAGGCAACTGCTCTGGAGGTCACTGTGTCACAGGGCGCCGGCTACGCGCCTCTTCCCTCCTGCGGCACCGGCGCCCTGCTGTGTCTCGGCAGCACAGACGCACGCCGCGTCCTGCTGTGAGCGCTGAGCAGCAAACCGCTCGGCGTTCTGGTCATCAGAGCATTGGGGGGGCGGTGCGTGCCCGGCCGCATGCTTCATATTTGTGCGGCCGGCGTTTCCCATTCCCGTGGAAACACTGTAGGGGCTGAGCGCCGAGCTGGGCACTCGGCTGCAGAGGTCTAGGCAGGTCATGTGACGCTGGCCACATCACATGACCTCTGCCCTGCAGTATTTAAACAGGCAACCTGCTGGCCACAGGTTGCCTGTGATCAATTGTCCAGGGCTCTCTGATACTGCTACTTCTGTGCTATTTGGATTGGAACTGTGCTAGTTTTTGACCCGCTACTTCTTGCTCCCTTGAACCTGAAGCAACCTCTTGGATTGACCTTCGGCTTGTTACATGACCTGACTTCGTATTTCCCCTGTGTCCTCCTGGTTTGACCCTTTGGCTTGTTTACGGACTCTTCTTGTCTCGCTTCTCTGTATTGACACAAACTTAGTGTTTACCCTGCTAGTGAGTCACCATATAGCCTTGCTCAGTCTGCTACTATCACCACTACACCACCCCCCTGTGTCTCTGTCCTCCTTACTCCGCACTTACTGAGGTTAGGGACTGCAGCCCAGTTGCGTTCCGTTATCTGGGACGGGCAAGTGCAAGTAGGTAGGGACAGAGGCTTGGGTGGCAGACAGGGGGTGCACGAACTCTCTTCCCCTTGGGCGGCGTGACACACTGTTAAGGCAGCAGGGTACTGTGGGGTCACTGTTATGGCAGCAGAGTACTATGAAGGTCCAGGAATCCGCTCGGATGCCTCCACTATTCGCCCCGGCTGCTCTGCAGGCAGAACCACATGTTAAGCTGCCAGACCGCTTTTCTGGAGACCGCAAGTGTTTTTTGGCTTTCAAGGAAAGCTGTAAGCTGTATTTTCGCTTGTGCCCTCATTCGTTTGGTCCTGACCAACTGAGGGTAGAGATAATTATTTCCCTTCTCCAGGGCGACCCTCAGGAGTGGGCATTCTCCTTGCCTCCTGATTCTCCTTGCTTCCTGACTCTCCTTGCCTTAGGTCAGTGGATGCATTTTTTCAGGCGCTGGGGGTTCTGTACGATGAACCAGACAGAGCCTCCCTAGCCCAGTCTCCCCTCCTCCTTAAGTCCATCATTCAGGGTGATAGGCCAGTTGAGGACTATTGTACCCAGTTATGTAAGTGGGGCGTACCCTCTGGCTGGAAGGAACCGGCCCTCAAAAGCCAGTTCAGGTCAGGCCTGGCAGAGAATCTGAAGGATATGCTGGTATGTTACCCCTGCCCAGAGACTTTAGAGGAGACCATGACTTTGGCCATGTGTCAGGGAGAGACAGCAGGGATCTTCCAAACCTGAATCTGCTCTCTTGGGACTCAAGTTGGAACCCCAAATGGATGAAACCAATGCAGCTCGGTATGACCCGAAGAGAACAACGTTGACGACGGGCGCCTGTTTCTACTGTGGCGACTCTGAACATTGGGTTCGTCAATGTCCAAAGATTCCTTCTTCCGGAAGGTCATCTAAGTTGGAGGGATCTAAAGACAAGGTACTCCCGCAGGTGGTAAGAAAAAAGTTGTTGCTACCAGTCTCTGTGGCCTTTGGGACCCTCAAGGGGTCAGGTAGAGCGTTTGTTGACTCTGGGTCTGCATTTAGTTTTATGGATCTTAAGTTTGCGGTACAGGTGGGAATCCCAGTGTTGAATCTGTCCGCTCATATCTATATTGTCGCCATAGACTCTACTCCCTTGCGGGGAGGAACTGTCAAGTTTTGTACTCCAGTAATAACTTTGTCGGTAGGGGTGTGTCATACTGAGAAGTGTTTGTTCTTTATTCTCGAAAATCTGCCCATGTAGATGGTCTTAGGGATGTCCTGGCTTCAGCTACACAACCCAACCATTAATTAGACCCTGGGCGAGTTAGAAAAGTGGGGTCCCAATTGTAATTCTTGTTTGACCTTCATCCAGGCAGGGATTTCCTCTAGTTCCATCTCAGTCCCCCCGTATATTGAAGAGTTCCAAGATGTTTTTTCTACATCCGAGTTAGAGACCCTTCCTCCTCATAGATCTTATGACTGCGCTATAGATTTAGATATAGATTTATATTCCACACTTGTCCTATCACTTCCCTCTACAGATTCCATCCTCAGTTGCGCTCCCCATCACACCATCCAGCAACTACATCCATTGCTGCGTTACTCCCCTCCTCCCCCCTCTCCTCTGTCAGTCCGCCTCACCAGTGATACACATCGCAAAACTAAGCAGCTCAGCCACCAATGACCGGCTCTCTTACACGCCTGGCCACGCCCCCTCCCGACCCCTTCCCTTCTGTGAGTCAGTTCTTCCAGAGCTACTCACTGCTGGTTAAGTGAAGCTGCCCAGCCTCCAGCTCCAGTAACAGGCCTCTTCACACGCCCCTGCCATGCCCCCTCAGTCCTGCTTGTAACCTCTGGGCAGAGCGCGCTTCTCCACACCGCACGCCACACGTGCAGAGAGAACAGAAGCGCTGCTGCACCAGGAATCTCCTTCGGCCATTTCTCAGGTATGCCAGCAATAATATTATTATTATTACTACTATTCTGCAAAGGGCCAACAACAATGCCCTAGATCATCTAACACTGTGTACCATTACTCTCTTTTTTAAATTAATAAATACAAAGAACAATCAATTTTAGCACTTCCTATCTTGCCAATAGCCTACAATAATGCCCAAGATCATTCCACATTGGGTACCATCACTCTTTTATTCATCAATATAATGAAAACAATAAATTAATATAATGAATACAAAAAATTACAAAAAGTAACACACAAAAAACTTAGAATATCCTAACACCGTTAATAATTTCTGATACTTATACCAGTAACAAGTACAAACATGGAAACTGATAAACACATTACCATTTGTTCTTTTGATTAGAAACCCAATATGAATCAAATGTCATTTTTTTCCCACAATTTCACCATAGCTGTGCCGACTTTAACTCCCCCCAAAAAAGGGATCATACAGGAGATCTGCCAACAAGCTGACGGTGATAAGGATACAGGTATCTTCTGTTCACCCTTCCATTACAAACCTCGTATAATTATAGGTACTGGCACTAACCACCCAGCCAATTAAGTGGAGATAATGACACCCACTTACCGTCCTGTATGAATTTTTATTTATTTATTTCTTGATTTATCCAACTCCGGTACCTCGGAAGACAGATAATAATGCATTTTAAGTCATGCATTTCTGTTTTCGGATTCACATATACAGTACGTATATGTACTTTTAATCCCAGAATATAATTACGAAACCAATATACAAAATTATACCCCTAAAAGGGGCTCTTGTATATATATTTATATTTATACTTATATTTATCCTTTTATGTCTCTATGTATGAATCCATTCATTTTATATTTTAATTGTCGATTATTTAATTCTTCCTACCACTATGAATTTGTACATAACTCATTTTATCAACCATGTTTTTTAGACTTGATAAAGGGGTCTTGAGTACCCCAAAACGCGTCGTCGATTCAATAAAAAGACTTTGTATCCTCTATAGATTTAGAAGCAGGGTCTAAATTCCCCAAGGGTCGCATTTACAACCTATCCGGTCCTGAGCGCACCGCCATGAAGGAGTATATTAGGGAGAGCTTGAAAAAGGGACATATTCGACCTTCCACCTCCCCCATGAGTGCGGGGTTCTTTTTTCCATTCCTAACTTGTTCAACCAGGTTCTGGGAGCGTCCTGGTTTTCCAAACTGGATTTGAGAGGGGCATATAACCTTATTCGTATTAAAGAGGGAGATGAATGGAAAACTGCCTTCAACACTCCAGAGGCAGACTTTGAGTACTTAGTCATGCCATTTGGGCTCAGTAATGTCCCGGCAGTTTTTCAGAATTTCATGAACGATATTTTCAGGCAGTATATCGGCAGGTTTATGATCGTGTATCTAGATGATATTCTGATTTTCTCTTCTGATTGGGATTCCCATGTCTCTCATCTCAGACTTGTGCTCGGAATTCTTAGGGAAAATCAGTTGTCCGCCAAATTAGAGAAATGGGTTTTTGGAGTACAGGAGATTTTGTATCTTGGGTATATCCTTACTCCTCACTCATTTAAGATGGATCCTAAGAAGGTTCAGGCGATTCAAGAATGGGTGAGACCCTCCTCCTTAAAAGCATTACAACGCTTTTAAGGATTCTCTAATTTGCTATCGAAAGTTTATAAAAAATTTCTCTGTTATTGCCAAACCTTTGACCGACCTAACCAAGAAAGGGGCAGATCTTGTCAACTGGCCGCCTGAGGCCCTCAAGGCTTTTGAGACCCTTAAGATGTGTTTTCAGAAAGCCCCAGTCTTGATCCAGCCAGATCCGAAGGAACCTTTATAGTGGAGGTTGACGCATCTGAGAATAGGGTGGGGGCTATTCTTTCTCAGGGATCTCCTAACCTCACTAATTTAAGACTCTGCGCGTTCTTTTCACCTAAGTTCTCTCCCACTGAGAGGAATTACGACATTGGGAACCGTGAACTACTGGCCATCAAATGAGCATTTGAGGAGTGGAGACATTTTTTAGAAAGTGACAAACACTGTGTCACAGTTCTCACGGACCATAAGAATTTAGTGTTTCTTGAAGCCGCCAAATGCCTTAATCCTAGACAAGCCAGATGGGCCCTGTTTTTCACTCGCTTTAACTTCTCTATTACTTTCAGGCCCGGAAGTAAGAATGTCCAGGCGGACGCCTTGTCTCAAAGCTTTTGCGCCTTCCAGCTTCCTGGCACCCCTCCTGAACCCATCCTGCCGGCTAACATCATTGTGGCTTCTGTATCCTCGAGCCTCTCTTCGGAGATCGCTATAGCACAACATCTTGCCCCTGCACGGACTCCATCAGATAAGTTATTTGTTCCTAGGCACCTCTGTCTCCGGCTTTTGGGTGAGTAACATGACTCTTTTTTATGTGGCCATCCCGGTATTGATGCTACTATGGAACTTGTATCTAGGTCTTTCTGGTGGTCCTCACTATCTAGAGATGTCCATTCCTATGTGACAGCTTGCGAGGTATGTGCCAGGTCTAAAACTCCGAGAACGCACCCTGCCGGTGAGTGAATTACGACCCCTACCCATTCTGTGCAGGCCATGGTCACATATTTCTATGGATTTTATTACTGACTTACCAGAGTCCGAGGGGAAGTCAGTGGTGTGGGTAGTAGTTGACCGTTTTAACAAAATGGTGCACTTTGTCCCTCTCACTAAGCTCCCTAATGCCAAGACTCTTGCATCGTTGTTTATTGAACACATCGTACGAGTTCCCGAAATATTGTTTCTGACAGGGGTGTTCAGTTGGTCTATAAATTTTGGAGGGCCTTCTGTCAAAGGTGCTAAATTTCTTTGTCCTTTTTGTCTGCCTACCATCCTGAGACCAATGGGCAGGCTGAATGGTTGAATCAGGCTGTTGAACTATTTTTGAGATGTTATGTGTCCGATAACCAGTATCTGTGGGTATACCTTCCGTTCTGGGAGTTTGCCATCAACAATCTGGTGAACTCCTCCACGGGGGTGTCTCCATTATTCTGCAACCTAGGCTTTCATCCGCGTTTTAGTTCAAGTCCTTTTGTGTCCTCACTCAACCCGGAGGCAGATAGCTTCACTTCAGAACTGTGCACAGTCTGGGCCCAGGTTCGATCGAACCTGGAAAATGCCCAGGATGATCAGAGAAAACAAGCTGATAACAGGCGTTTCAAGGGGATTAACTTTGAGATCGGGCACAAGATGTGGCTATTCACCAGGAATCTGTCCTTAAATGGGGTTTCTAGGAAGTTTGCGCCGCGTTTTGTTGGACCCTACCAGATTATTGACATAATTAATCCTGTGTCTTTTAGATTGAATTTACCTGACTCCCTCCGCATTCACAATGTATTTCACAAGTCACTGTTAAAGAGATACATTTCGCCCGTGGTTCCTTCTCAAGGACCTCCTTCTCCAATAGAGGTTGAGGGGCAAGACGAATTTGTAATTTCGAAGATTATTGATGTGAGGAAGGTTTGGGATTTATTACAGTACCTGGTCCAGTGGAAGGGTTTCGGACCTGAGGAGAGGTCCTGGGTGCCAGTGCATAAGATGCATGCTAACATACTGATTAAAAAATTCCACCATGAGCACCCGGAGAAACCACTTCCACGGCCCTTGGGTCCAGAGGCCCCTCGTGGAGGGGGGTACTGTCACAGGGCGCCGGCTACGCTCCTCTTCCCTCCTGCGCAGCCGGCACCCTGCTGTATATCGGCAGCACGGACGCACGCATGCTTCTCTCTGGGCGGCCGGCGTTCCCTGTTCCCGTGGAAACACTGTAGGTGTCTGCAGTATTTAAACAGGCAACCTTCTGGCCACAGGTTGCCTGTGATCAATTGTCTAGGGCTCTCTGATACTGCTACTTCTCTGCAATTTGGATTGGACCTGTGCTAGTTTTTGACCCGCTACTTCTTGCTCCCTTGAACCTGATGCGACCTCTTGGATTGACCTTCGGCTTGTTACCTGACATGACTTCGTATTTCCCCTGTGTACTGATGTGACCTCCTGGTTTGTCTTTGGCTTGTTTACGGACTCGTCTTGTCTCGCTTCTCTCTATTGACACGCCCTCAGTGTTTGTACCCCGCTAGTGAGTCACCATATAGCCTTACTCAGTCTGCTACTTTTGCCACTACACCGCCCGCCTATCTTTCTCTGTCCTCCTGCTCTCCTCCGCACTTACTGAGGTTAAGGACTGCCGCCCAGTTGTGCTCCATTATCTAGGACGGGCAAGTGCAAGTAGGTAGGGACAAAGGCTTGAGTGGCAGACAGGTGGTGCACAAACTCTCTTCCCCTTGGGCGGCGTGACACACTGTTAAGGCAGCAGGGTACTGTGAGGTCACTGTTAAGGCAGCAGAGTACTATGAAGGTCACTGTTAAGGGGGGCAGGCCCCTGAGGAGGTCACTGTCAAGGGAGTGGGGTGCTGTGAAACTCACTGTTAAAGGGGCGGGCTGCTGTGGAGGTCCCATTTTAAAGTTGCGGGGCACTGTGAGGGGGGCAGGGTGCTGTAGAGGTCACTGTTATGGGGGGATACTGTTGATATCTTTTAACGACACACAGAAACATTAAATGAAATAGATGAAATATGCCTGTGCGAAGCCGGTTCCTTCGTCTAGTACTGTATAAAATGTAAAGCGCAATATGCATGCTAACCCTTCTGCACTGTGCTGGTGGCTCACTGAAAAGGGTTAATGCAATGCCATCATGCACTGTGGATCTCAAGGGTTGTGTGTGGAGAGTAGGGAGTTAACTGGTCAGACAGTCCCATAGTATGAGCAAGCCTTTTGAGATACAGTTCGGTTCTGGTTCACCAAATTTTTCAAATAATTTGGTTCGGACCTGCATTGATTGTATCTGACCCAACGTGGCTCCAATTGCCCTGGAAATTGGCATATAACACCATCTAGTCTCCTAGGACTCATAATTTTTAGGAAAAGATGTTATCTCTGACATACATAGCTATGTGTAAATGCATGTGTGACAGCATTAACAAACAGTGTGTTTAAACCTTTCAGCCTCGGTTTTTATTTTTTGCGTTTTGTTTTTGCGTTTTCGTTTTTCACTCCTTGCCTTTCTGGGGTGATAAAGTTTTTATTTTTCCGTTTATCCAAACGAGGGCTTGTTTTTTGCTGGGCAAGTTGCACTTTCTAATTCCACCATTTAATATTGCATACGATGTATTAGGCAGCTGGAAAAAAATTCTGAATGGGGTGCAATTGGAAAAAAAAAAATTCCGCAACAGTTTTATGGGTTTTGTTTTTATGGCGTTCCCTAGACGGTAAAATTGACCTGTTACTTTTATTCTCCAGGTCAGTACAACTGAGGTGATACCACATATGTATAGTTTTTCTTGCATGTTAATACTGAAAAAAAAAATTTTTCTTTATATCGCCATATTCTGACCCCTATACATTTTTTTGTTGTTATGTATATGGAGTTGTGTGAGGGCTCATTTTTTGTGGGGTGATCTGTACTTTTCAATGAGGGTGAGTATAACATTTTATCAAATTTTTTGTGAGAGCTGAAGCGATGAAAATATGGCAAATCATCCATTTTGCAATTTGCTATATTGGAAAAATGTTTTTATATTTTAATAGTAAGGGGATTTTCGCACATGGTGATACCCACCCATGATGTATATTTTTTTTTTATTGTTTACATTTTTTTTATTTACATTTTGGGGAAACGGGGTGATTTAAATTTTTATATTATTTTTTTTTTTTTTTAAATTTACGCTATTTTATAGTATATAGGGAGCTATAAAAATAAATCATCAGATTGCTTCTCTCATAGACTCCAATGCATTAGCATTGGAGTGATGAGAGTTACAATGTATTCCTATGGCGCCTTGCAATGGCGGCGATTGCATGCGCGAGCAGACGCCATATTCAGTCCCGGACAGCCCCGTACATATATAGTGCTGGTCGGGAAGGGGTTAAAAACACACGTGTTGTCACGTATTATGCTTTTTCATATTCCATAGCTTTCAAAAATTGTCACTTAGGCCACATTCACATGTCCGCAATCTATGTCCGCACCTGTTCCGCAAATTTGGGGACGTGATGGATGCGGAGAGCACACACTGTGCTCTCCGCATCCGCATTTGCGAAGCACGCCGCCGATCTTCCGGGCGGCGGCTCCGCAAAAATATAGAGCATGTCCTATTCTTGCCCGCAATTGCGGACAAGTATAGGCATCTCTATAGGGCTGGTGGCAAGGTGTTTTGCGGATCCGCAAAACACTACGGACGTGTGAATAAGGCCTTATTGTGGGAAAATAGTATTTAAACCCACATGGTGTTATGGGAAATAAACAGTGGCTTATTGGGGGACCAAGTGTCCAAGACGATGCCTTGACAGGGTCAGAATGCCTGCCTATACGAAACACACAAGAGCTACTTGGAAAAAGAAAGAGTGGCTTGTTGGGACCAAGCCTCCAAAAATGATGCCTTAACGGGGGCCTAATGTACGTATAAATTATAATCGTCAGAAGAAAAAGTGTCTTGTTCTGAACGAGCCTAGAAAATTTTTCCCTTTTAGTTGAGAGCAGCAGGAGTACAGTGTGGAAAAGGTAAGGTAATAGAGGCATGTCGCCGCAACAGTAGCAGCATAGCATGGAACATACAAGTCAGTAGATGGGCTGTTCATAGGTAGCATTAACAGTAGTGGCAGTAGGGGATTAGCAGCTGCAATGTTGGCAGCAGCAGTAGAAGTAATATGGTACATGTTGACAGGCAGACCGCAACAGTGTCAATATAGGGCACCATCATTAAGGCCAGATCTATACATCTGCCTAAGCTGGAGGAGTGTGAAAATCCTTCCGAATCTAGGCTTGGTCCATGGGATGATAGGTCATACCCATTATGTCTTTGTTAACCAAATACCATAATAAAAATAAAAACACAACACAAATAATTGTTTGGAAATAGTTAACCTGTGCAATAACTTCATACCTCAAAGACCACCAATGAAAACTTGCTACTATGGTTTTTAAATCTGCCTAAACTATAAATAACTATTGGACCACACAATACCCAATCAAATACTTGTCGCCATACCTGTTCAAAACTACCCCAGGCAGTGGCAGACCAATAAGATACTTGTTGCTGACCCACTAAATCTGCCTAGAGATGACCACAGAACTTTTGGCGGGAAAATTCACGCCAAAAAACAATCAAAGATCAGAAGACAGAGAGTATACTGGGCCAGTTCAGTCCACTTTTCTAGTCTGCCTACCCAGAAGTCAGAGAAAGGCCAGATTTAGGTAGGACTGATTCTGGGTGTTGAGGCAGGAGGTGAAAAAACGGTTCCATCATATTGAGGAGACTGAACAGGCTGCTGCTACTGCACATACAATGTTTCCTGGTCATAACGTAATTTGGCCCCCCTTTTGGTTAGAGAAAAAGATTCCCCCATTTTTCTTTGATAGTGAGTGAGGATCTAAAAGCATGGCTATCTAGTAATCACCAGACTGATTCCTGTGAATGATATGCCTGTCAGTGCATAAGCAAGAAAGCATATAGCTCACTGTTCTGGTCAGCATGCCCAAGGAGCCAGTTCTTTCTGGCTCTGCCCGCACAGGGATGATTCGGTGTCGTGGCTGGTGTCCTCTTCATCATCAATATCCTCCTCCTCCTCCTCCACAGGACTTTCTCATTGTGGGTCCTCAATAGCTACAGTGGAGGCAGTAAAATACTACTTCTACTACTGCCTGGATGGCTACTGCTGCTACTACCCACATTTTGGCTCAGGGAGGACAAGGCCTGGCCCTGGGTCTTTCATTTAGAACCTTCCATATTTCAGATATTTGGCCTAATATACACAGTCACCACAGTCACACAAAGTAAAGGACAGTTTGCAAGTATGTTTTCTGGACAGAAAGGCGCAATTAAATGTCCTTCATTTCTACAAACACACTGAAGACACCGCTACTGACAATTAACTTTATTCTTTCATGAGTTATTTACACGTTTCTGACCACTTATAAAATGTGTTCAATGTGCTGCCCATTATGTTGGATTGTCAATGCAACCCTCTTCTCCCACTCTTCACACACTGATAGCAACATCGCAAGAGAAATGCTAGCTAAGGCTTCCAGTATCCGTAGTTTCAGGTGCTGCACATCTCGTATCTTCACAGCATAGACAATTGCCTTCAGATGACTCCAAAGATAAAAGTCTAAGTGGGTCAGATCGGGAGACCTTGGGGGCCATTCAACTGGCCCACGAAGACCTTTCCAGGAAACTGTTAATCTAGGAATGCTCGAACCTGACACCCATAATGTGGTGGTGCACCATCTTGCTGGAAAAACTCAGGGAATGTGCCAGCTTCAGTGCATAAAGAGGGAAACACATCATCATGTAGCAATTTCGCATATCCAGTGGCCTTGAGGTTTCCATTGATGAAGAATGGCCCCACTATCTTTGTACCCCATATACCACACCATACCATCAATTTTTTTGTTCCAACAGTCTTGGAGGGATCTATCCAATGTGGGTTAGTGTCAGACCAATAGCGGTGGTTTTGTTTGTTAACTTCACCATTCACATAAAAGTTTGCCTCATCACTGAACAAAATCTTCTGCGTAAACTGAGGGTCCTGTTCCAATTTTTGTTTTGCCCATTCTGCAAATTCAGTGCGCTGATCTGGGTCATCCTCGTTGAGATGCTGCAGTAGCTGGAGTTTGTAAGGGTGCCATTTGGGAGTAGCTAATATCCGGGATAATAAGGGATGTTCAACTAATGCCACTCTCCAGTGACATGCGGTGAGTGCTACGCTGTGGGCTCTTGCTGAATGAAGCTAGGACAGCCACTGATGTTTCTTCATTAGTGACAGATTTCATGCGTCCACATTTTGGCAAATCCAACACTGAACCAGTTTCATGAAACTTAGCAAGCAGTTTGCTAATTGTAGCATGGGAGATGGGTGGTCTCGTAGGGTGTCTTGCATTGAAATCTGCTGCAATGACACATCAACACAATTTCTATCCGCTCCTCACGTGTTAACCTCGGCGACATGTCAATGGCTGTAAACAAAGAGAAACTTGTAAATAACTCATGAAAGAAAAAAGTTACACACCATTGTTTTTCTTGTGAAATTCCCAATATGTTTGATGCGTCACATGACCCTCTTCCTATTGAAAAAACAAAAGTTGGATTCAAAATGGCCGCCATGGTCACCACCCATCTTGAAAAGTTTCCCCAATCATATATACTAATGTGCCACAAACAGGAAGTTAATATCACCAACGATTCCCATTTTATTAAGGTGTATCCATATAAATGGCCCACCCAATGTAGTATCAGTGGCAGTAGCAGATTTGGTCCCTACTATGAAATTATAACCCCTACATCAACACTTTGCCTGGAGAAACAGATTTTGGCCTACTATTTCAGGTGTTTCACTCAGAGATTTAAAGCAGTACTCTCTGGATTGTAAAACAAACATTGCACCCTTGTATTTTGGAATTTGTAATGAACCCGGTCCGTTACTAATCGATTTGCTCATTCTTACCCCTTACTAACAATTATTAGGTGGGCTGAGTCCACCCTTCCTACAAGACCCCATCTCCATCAAGCACACTCCAACCATTACAAGGCAGGATCCCCAAAGGCAGGGTGATCCTCAAAGAGAAGAAAAGGTGCGCACTTCCCATCGCCGGCAGCCCAGGGAGCACTACATTGAGAATTGCCACCGTAAATACAGCTACTATTATTATTGCTCCTCCTGGGGTTGGTGCACTTCTCTTTATAGAGAATTGACATGGTTGTTTTTTCTACCTCTATTAGTAGATAGACCTTCCACATGACTAAAGCTGTATTGCAGATTCTGAATTCCTTAAAACTATATGACTAATAATATACATCTTTTCCTGGTAATGACTGCATGCATGCATATTTTCTTCTGCAGGAATGCATTTACAATCTTATACAATGTCTGACAGTTTACAATAGAGTTTGCATTGCTTTAGGTGTTCATTTTTATTAGGTTGATATATGTGTGGTGTTTCATAATATACAGCCAAATAATACACTTTTGCATCACATTATAACCTTTATGTCCTACTTTCAATGTTGGTAGCTCGTAGCTCATGAAGGAAGTCACATGTCGTGAGCTGAGTTGTGGGTATATAAGAGGTACGATACCTGTGACAACATACCAAGACCTCATTAAATCACTCCCAGCCCATCTAGCTGCTGTCCATGCTGCACACGACAGTTAATCTGGATATTACCTGGAGGTCATAATATTGTGACTGTGTAACAAAAACATAAAGTAAAATCCAGTGCCATTCCCAAACCTCTGGTCACTGAGGTCCTCCGCTGCCTATTAATGTCATTGCCAGAGTTTCATAGCGCAGCCCTGAGTAAAATGGACACTGACTACAACAAAACAAGAAATAGCAGGGGATCCTATTGTCCAGCAGCACACTACCAAATTTTGAAGATTCTGGGGGACATTTATCAATTGAGATCATTTTCATGTCACTTTTAAAGGGTTGTCTGGGATTTGGCGGGGGTCACGTGCCGTCTCCCGTCTCTCTTCCTGTCTGCTGCTGCTGTCTATCATACAGCTAATCGTCGGTGGTTGCTTGTTGTTTGACCACTGCCGATCTGATATTGATGACTTATGCTGAGTATAGGTCATCAATAGTAAAAACCCGGACAACCCCTTTAAGTCTGGTTTTGCATTGTTTGGTTGCACAAAACGCAACTTTTCTGTGACATTTCACACTGTCGTTGTCCTGTGGCCGTATTGTGGCCCACATACGGCGGGTTGGCAATACATGGAGCACCAGCCGTGTGCATTCCGCATCACAGATGCGGACCCATTCACTTGAATGTCCTCAAATCCAGAGATGCAATGCGGAACGGAACGGAACCACGGAATGGAAGCACTACGGAGTGCTTCTGTGGGGTTCTGTTCCATGCTTCCGTTCCACAAAAGATAAAAAACTTGTTCTATCTTTTTGCAGAACAGACAGATCACGTGATTGCGGCTGGCCCACCGTCGGTGTCCGTGCATTGCGGACCGCAATTTGTGGTCAGCAGCACAGCAGGACAACGGCCGTGTGAAAGAGGCCTTTAACATAGACCACTTTAAAAAGTATCATGTCTCCTAAATGTTGTCAAAAAGTCGCAATTGGCATGTCGGCGCAACATTTTTACACCATAAACCTGACGTATCTGGTTTGATAAATGCTCCCCTCTTTCTTTCTTTTTAAAAAAAATATAGTTCACCAGATTTTTAACCTTTTCCTATTTAGTTACCAGCCCCATTTTGTTGGGCTATAATCCATCTATTATATATAGAATAATGCTTTGTGACCATATAAAAGGCGGCATGTAGGGCATGACTATCAGCCAAGTTGGCTGGACGAACTTGAGATGAGCTCTGTGGCTGGCGCTACTCTACGGTATAAATCCTGATCAACACTGGCCTTAATGCAAAATTTAATCCCCTGGATGTGCCCGAATACACTCGAAGAAGCAAGCGTAGCACCAACTCACCCTGCCGGTAGACCGGAGAGAGCCGCACTGAGTCCTGAGTCGCGAGTGCAGAGGGAGAAGGCTGGGCGGCAGATCTGCAAAGCGCTGCAGCGCATATGACACGGTGAGCAGTGTGGGGAGAAGATCGGAAGCAGGAGGATAGGAGCGGCAGCAGCAGAGGACGGGGTACAGCTGAAGCTGCGAGTCTCCATAGTTTTCCCGTCAGACGGCTATTTTGCTGGCTCCGCTGCAGCACCAGGAAGGGGGAGGGAGCCAAGATCAGCACAAGCTCCAGTCATAGCAGAGATCTCAGTACGCCCTGTACTACAAGTATGCATATAGATATAAAGCTCATTATAGGAGCACAAGATAGCTCCAGAGAAAATTCCTGCTGACTACACTGGATGCTCTAATAGATAGAAGAAGGCACACTGCGCTGACTTAGCCCTGGAATCTACTTTATCTACTGTCTATCTACCTCTATACTGATATAACAATGGGGTCACAAAAAACACAAAGTAGAGATGAAAAATTTAGAGAATTTGACAGACAACCAGATGAGAGTTCGCGGTCACCTCTACCGCAGCGTAATATGCACACCAGGGCTAGTACTGTCTTAGATGTAGTAGTCTCTGTACATGCCCCTGAGGAAACTCAAGACAAACTCACTCTTAAGCAAATATCAGCTTAAGTTCTGGAAGCCATCACTGCATGCAAGACATCTCTCACAAGGAAATTAGATGAATTGGGTCTCCTGCATCAAGACATACACAACCTGCGAGAAAGAGTTAAACATACTGAAGAGCTATATCACGCATATAAGATGCCACTGCCACTGTTCCCAGATCCATATCTGATACTTTTTGCAGAGCTTTGGAAGCAGAAAGCAGATGACCTAGAAAATAGGCTCTGCAGAAACAACATTAAGATCATCGGTTTGCCTGAAAGAGCAGAGGGCCTCACACCGGATGGGTTTATTGAAAACTGGATGAAAGAACTCTTCCAGGATTCAAACTTCTCTTCAGCTTTTGCAGTAGAAAGAGCTCACAGAGTACCAGCAAAACCTCCCCCACCTGGAGCTCCCCCTCGACCCATGCTTGCAAGATTTCTCAACTGCAAAGACAGAGACAAGATATTGGCCCTAGCCAGAAGACAGCAAGAAATCAAATATGACAACACCAGAGTCTCCATCTTTCCGAATTTTTCAATAGAGCTGCAGAAACAACACGCCACTTTCATGGATGTCAAGCGACGCCTGAGAGAGGCCAACATACCCTACTCCATGGGCTATCTTGAGAAACGAAGAGTGGTGGAGAGGTATCTGAGTGGCTGGCCCTACAGCAAAGATCCCCAAGACGCTAAGACCCCTGGTAACACCGAAGGACTGGTCACCAGATGGCATCATCGGACTGGCTATGCTAAGTTGAAATGTTTCAGATATGTCTAATTGCAGCTTTTTGTTCATACTTCTGTACACGTTAGCCAATGACTAAGGGTCACATTAACTATAATTATACACTTAAATGTATACACCATAGTAGTAGCTGCAGCCCTTATGCTTCTGTCATAACATCATCAAAGACAGAAGCATCCCGGTTTCACTGGCCTATAGTCTTGGTTAAGAGAAGGTACACCACACATAACACCAAATTCACGAGAAACACAATGTTAGTGAATATAAGTTGTTTATCTAGTTTTATGTTTGTTCGGTTGCTTACAGTTACCCAAACAGCACTGTTGCACACCACTACAACCATTGCAATATGTTGAACTCCTGATACCATATGCTTGCCAAGGATTCCATGGCTGAGTTAAAAATTCTATCATGGAACGTCAGGGGACTAGGCACTCCACAAAAGAGATCAATGGTGCTGGCCTTTATCAGAAATTCCGGCCCACAAATTCTGTGTCTCCAAGAAACACATCTCATATCCAACACCTCTCGGGTCCTAAAGAAGCTTTGGGTACAGTGGGCCGCACACCCCTATCACACCTCTTCATCAAGAGGGATATCCTTGTTAGTACATAAACAACTACGTTGGGAGGCAAAGGAACTAGTCATTGATATGGAAGGCCGATATGTCTTTTACGCTCTTATTGATAATGAACAATATACCTTATTAGGCATTTATAACCCTCCCACTGGCTCTATGTAGGTCTTACACGCAGCTGCTACTTTTGCGGCCACTTATCCACGTGTTAAAGTAATTTGCATGTAAGATTTAAACATGATCCTAGACCCCTCTCTAGACAGATTTCTTGATGCGACAGACCCATCAAATACAGGTAGCCCTTCGAAACTAAATAGGTTCCTAACTGAATTCAGATGGTTTGATCTTTGAAGGACTAAATACCCAGGGGCTACGGTGTACTCCTGCCACAGTGGCGGTCACAACTCCTTAACTCGAATAGATTATATTTTAGTCAATGGATAAGCGATGTTAAATCTCCGATCCATAGTATACTTACCTCGGGGGGTATCTGATCACTCGCCACTACTAGGCACGCTAACACGTAGCGCTTCCACAATAATGTACAGAATGAATATATACCCGTTTTGGCTGAATCTCATGGACACATTAAATGCATCTCTCCTTACATTCCAGCATACACTATATAAAAAAAAGACTCAAAGACTCTAAACGCTCTAAAATGGAGCTGGAGTCTCAGTGTGCCGAGCTGGAACAGCAATATATCCGTCACCCGACTGATGCCAACACCACTGCATGGCTGACAATATCTAGCAGTACTTAAAGATAAAGCAGATAGGAAAGAATTTTTCATCAAACAGACCGCTTTTGAGCTAGTTAACCAATTGGCCATGGTATTGGCTCAGCTGATTCAACATGACTCACCATCTTCAACGATCTTAGCGATCAGGAACCTGGCGGGAGAGGAACTTAGCACCCAGGAAACAATTATTCGCACCTTCACTCACTTCTGCCAAGACTTACATAGATCCAGCATAACAGCATCTGAAACAGAGATAGCTACGTACCTAAGAGACATCCCTCTTCCTAAACTCACTATAACACAAATTGCCCAATTAGATCAACTGATTAGCCTGGAGGAGGTACTACAAGCGATATAGGATCTTAACAAGGGGAAATCTCCAGGCCCAGATGGGCTCCCTAAAGAGGTGTACGCTAGATATGCGGAGGTGCTAGCCCCCCAATTGTTGGCTACCTTCCATTCGGCCCTGGAGACTGGATGCCTACCCGACTCATTTATGGAAGCCACTATAATACTCTTGCTCAAACCTGACAAAGATCCCCTCAACTGCAGTTCCTATGGGCCCATAGCACTGCTAATTGTAGATTACAAAATTCTGACTAGAATATTGGCAACTCGTCTTAACCAGGTAATTCTCTCACTAGTCCACCAAGACCAGACAGGTTTCATGCCAGGGAAGTCCACTACTGAGAACATCAGAGGGTTCAAGTCGTTACGCAGATGGGCTATGCCCTGTACGCGGATTGGGTCTTAACCTCATTGGATGCTGCCAAGGCATTTGACTCTATAGAGTGGACATATTTGCTAGGCTGCCTGAGGGGTTTTGGGTTTGGTCCACAGTTCCTCAGATGGATTAATATCCTGTACAGCAGCCCGGTAAGCAGGCTACTGATAAATGGAGAACTGTCTGAAAGTTTCCTCCTTCACAGAGGAACGAGACAGGGTGGTCCCCTGTCACCACTCTTGTTTGTCCTGGCAGTTGAGACCCTGGCAATTAGGGTGAGGAGTAGTAATAATATAACTGGAGTGACCATGGGTGAGAGAGAGGTGTGCATAGGACTTTATGCTGATAATATGATCCTATATGTGTCCTCACCTAACTCGTCCCTAAGCAGCGTGGTGGCGCTTATAGATGAATTTGGGGAATACATGGGCCAAAGAATAAACTGGGAGAAGTCAGTATGCATGCCTCTTGGCAGAGCAGACTGGACGGCCCTTGACATGTAGCTCGATTAAAGGTGGTAGACACATTCAAATATCTGTGGGTAAAAATCACTAAATGACACTCCCAGGCTATATCACTCAACATTTTCCCCTTAATTGATCACATTCGGAATAAATTTCAAAACTGGAAACCGTTGCCTGTCTCGGTAGCAGGGCGCATTAACTTAATCAAAATGATCATACTCCCTAAGGTGTTATATGCAGTTCAGAAACGCACATACCCAAGTCGATTTTTAAAGAACTGAACTCCATGACTATGGTCTTTATTTGGGGAGGATCTTGGGCCAAGCTTAGCTTAGATACATTAAGGCGCCCAAAAACTGAGGGAGGCATGGCATTACTGGATTATTTTATATACTATATTGGCCCGCCAACTGCAGCTCATTAACACCTGGTACACAACAGAAGACCTACCCACTTCAGAGTATTTTTTAAAACGATATCTTAATTGTAACACATTATGGTTGGTCCTGGAGGCGTCCCCCAAATTTCAGAAGCCACTGTTGCTATTGCACAAATTGGCTCAGATGACCTGGAAAGAGGCTAAAGCATTGGCCCAATTTACGGAGGTTATGTCAGACATACCCCTATGGGACAATTAATCCTTGCCGCATTTGAAGGTGGTTATGGGAGCGGACAGATGGAAACTGGCAGGGGTCAAAACTCTTGGTGATATTTCTGATCAGGGATTAATAATGACGTTCATGACACCGGCACAAAAGTATGATATCCCTCGTACCCAGTTCTTCTCATATCTACAACTTAGGGCTGCCATACAAACCAAGTTTTCAAATAATGGCACCAGGATTTCGAAGTATCCACGCATAAGAGTTGTCAAAACCCAGGGTCCCAGAGGACTAGTATCAGCGATCTACTTACACCTAGTTCACAAGAGGAGCAGCGCCAGTTCCCCCCCAGTAATAGACAAATGGAAAAGATTAATACACACACTCACAGAAGAATCCATAACGGTTTAATTGGAATCACATATACAAGTATCACCAGCAGTTAATAACAAAATAATCCAGCTTTACATCATTCATATCTCACACCAATTAGGTTGCACAAAATGGGCAGGGTGGCTTTCATGGCATGCCCGGGATGTGGGGAACTGGAAGCGGACTTCTGGCATATGATATGGCGTTGTAACCTGATTGTTGCATTCTGGATTGAGGTAACCCGTTTTCTTTCCTCTTTATTGCCAGTACAGGTGGCCTGCACCCCTGAAGTCTGCCTGCTAGGAGTGCTGAACGAAGACAATTGGGATCACTATATGACAATATTCTTGAAGGAATCACTGTTTATGGCACGTAAATTTCTCTGAGATGGTATAGCCTCAATACACCGAATTTTACCATGTTGAAATTACAGATAAATCAGATCCTTCCATATATAGAGTTAGTATTTAAATACCGCAATAAACCACAAAAATTTGACAAGGTCTGGGGCCTATGGTGTGGGTCTTCTCACACTATGTACTCGGCCTTGAGACTGCGACAAGCTTTGTCGTCAGCTTGAGGAATCAAGTATCAGTCGGTTTAGTGGGGGCCACCTGTGAGAAAATATATTTTATAATGCTATCTTAGTCAAGGCGTAAGGAAGTCACAACAATGCAATGGTTGGTTAGAGAAGTTGACAATAAGGTCTGTGTATAACTGTTTACACTTTATTCTGTAACAAGAGTGTATGATAGCGATGTTATTTCATTTTTTTTAATAAAAGAGTTTTTAAAAAAAAGGCTATGTGCAATCATACCGATTACTGATATTTGTGATAATTCATTGCAGGGAATACATTATTCACAGGATACTGCAGAACCTCTTTTTGAAGAAGGAGCTTTCTGTACACCATTGAAACGCGCTCATCATTTTTAAAATTGGGCCTAAAGCATCTATCTATCTATTATCTATCTATCTATCTATCATCTAAATATCAACTAATTTTTGTGTTGGTGACACTGATAAAAAAAAAATCTTCACATGTGAGTCCCAACAAACTCAGGTTATCCTGAAGATTCACTGCTTTTCCTTAAATAGGTGTGTCTCTTGGTGTTGCTTTCTCATAGGAGGCAAATCTGAATTGTCATTGTTATTTCCCAGCCTCTCCCAGGAAGGGTTAAACCTCTGTCTGAAGGTACTTCCCATCATCCTAGTCATATCCATCCTCCCACCCTCCCTGTATCACATCCTAGGTTACTAAGGCAACTGCAACCCTAATGAGCAACATCATCTGAGTTGATGTCACAGCATCATCCAGCAGGTCACAGTACCAGCCGCTCTCCGCCCAGAGCCTCAGACACAGGGACTGCAGTCCAGAAGGAGGTGAGTGAGCCCCAGACCATTAAGCGGCCTCTTCGAGGATGCTGCTAAGGACAGCAGTGACTCTATGTATCTGCTATGGCTCTGAGACAAGTGGTACCCACCCTTATTGCCTAGGGAGTAGAGGAAGGGAGGGATGGTGCAGATACACAAGGCCTTCACAGGCAGCCTAGAAGACAAAGGCCTCACCATGAAAACACAGACAGATATTTATCTACAAGAGAAGACACATGGCACCTGCTGCTACACATCTACATAGAAAACTGACAGTAAAAAAATGCACCGCATGTAATAAATGAGCATCCATCTATACACACACATATCGACACACGCTGGGAAATACAACTGCAAGCTGTAACACTATAACTATATCAACCATGGAAAACAAATCCTGTAAATGTTTATTCTTATTATTTTATACAATATGATACATATTTTGATGAGCTATTTGCCTACCAGATTTGTATTAAACAGTGGGAAGGATTTTATATTATTTCTGTAAATGGTTGCTATCTTATAATTGTGATGTCTTAGCGAATTATGTATGAAATGATCATTACTGTATCTAGATCTCTGCATAGGTATTAATGCTAGGAGCTCACCGCATTTACTCTATTCTGCTGCCAATAATATATATAATATATATATATATATATATATATATATATATATTCATATTCTCATGTACCTCCCTCTGGCTCTTGCAAATGAAACTTTATATTCTTGCATTGTGGTATAATTTCTGGTGTCGTCTTACTTCTTTTTAATTTTGGGTGTATCACTAGTCTCCTGCATCTGCTGATTTGTCATTTTACCATAACACCAGGCCTTGTCATAGCTGCTTTGCAGTGTATCATGGTTCTTGTAGTCCAGTTGACTTCAGGGCGTTCCCTGTTAAGCTGTTTTAAAGGGCAGGGTAATTTTGGTTTTCACAGAATATTGATTTTCCATTGCCGCCCCTCCCCTTGCTATGCCTGTGTTGTGAAATGCTTCTTTACACAGATGAATGTAAAGAATAGAATTTCTTCCATGTGGTTCTGTTCTTTTCCAGATGTGCTTAGCATCTCAACACCCAACTTGGATTAACCCTTTTGTAGCTAGGAGTGCCTCTAACTGGGGGCCCTTTTAAGCCTTGGTCTCTGGAATTGTTATTCAGAGTCCTGCCCTAATTAAAATGTTATTTTAACTCTTTCCTTTCATAAGTGTACATCTTAGAAGGTCCCTAAGAGCTCATGTTTAAAAGGTATCTTTTAAGTAAAAATGGCACAAAATGTACAGGACTTGAGCCAAATTCAGTAAATTATTGTAGGCTTATCTGTAAACTGGACAAGTACTAACACTATAAACCAAAATGTAGTTTGAAATGTTGCATTTGCAACTTTTACGTCGGTTTGCCTTGCATTGTCTTTAGCACAGTTTAGATGAATTGAATTCTACCAACAAATTAAATCCTGTTTTGAGAAAGCTTCATAAACGACATTCCAGGCACTTAATAGATGTGGTGCATGCATAATTGCAAAAGATGTCTGTGGCGATGCCTAACCTATGGAAATACTTGACAGCTTTGTAGATTTGTTTAAAAGTCACAATGAAAGAGTTAATTTGGACCCCCCACTTACACAGTTTAGGTTACCCTTTCTGAGGGGAGAGGCAGCAGGATATAGTTCAGTGACCTTGGGGACATTAATTGCTGCCAGATTCTGTGAACTGCCTGAGGCCTGAAAACTATCCACTATTTATAAGTGTGCACAGATTTCATGCTTGTGACAGGCGGAAATGAGAGGCCTCAAAAGTAAAATGGGATTGGATGTAAGGGAACAGGAGAATATTCAGATAAGAGGCTCTATGAGGGCATTAGACAGCAAATATGCTTTATACTGAGAAAACACGAGTGGCCAATGAAATATTTTATTAATATTGTATGATACTCATGTTGATGAACGCTATCACGTGTTAATTCAGTATTTTAGTGATTTATTTTCTGTTTTCAATTATGAAAAGTCTGTCACTTATTTAGTTATTACAAGCTTAAAAATATGAATCCATTCCTGGAAAAATGTACTTAAAAGGGTTTTCTGAGATTTTATACTGATGACCTATCCTCTGGATAGTAGGTAACGTAGTGGTCACAGCACTCTGTCTCTTTCTGACCAGTGTAGGTGCACGTCACAGGTAGTTCCAATCTCCACCTAGTGGAACTTGATGAATCGTCAAATGGATGAGACAGCACTCCAAGGTTTATATGCTGAGTATATTTATTAATTTAGCCGGACATGGTGGTATAAAAGTGCAACGTTTCGGGCAATCAGGATGCCCTTCATCAGGCTAAGTGAACACGCTTGTAACGGTCCTCCGCTCCTTACAAGCCTGTTCACTTAGCCTGATGAAGGGCATCCTGATTGCCCGAAACGTTGCACTTTTGTACCACCATGTCCGGCTAAATTAATAAATATACTCAGCATATAAACCTTGGAGTGCTGTCTCATCTATTTGAAGACTATCCTCTGGATAGGTCATCAGTATCTGATCAGTGGGGGTCCGACACCCGGGACCCCTTCAGATCAGCTGTTTGAGAAGACACCGTCACTTGCAGTAACGCCTCAACATTCTCGCAGCTTTGCCTTGGCCATGTGAGGTCACGTTCATCAGACATATGGCTTAGGCGAAGCTCATCCCCTTTGAAGTGAATAAGGCTGAGCTGCGATACCAAGCACAACCGCTATACAATGTACAGCGCTGTGCTTGGTGAGCTTCAGATTGTGCTTACAGCCACTGGGTAGCGTAGTCACATCATGGCCCTGATGCCTGAAGGGACCCAAAGAGCCCTGTTGCAGATTTTGTATTGACGCCACCACATTCCTAGTGATTCCTAGACATTCACCAGTGAACCTGGTAAATCAACCAGGTCCATTTTCCACATTTACTTCCTTGTTTGCTGACATTGTACTTCTTGTGGAGTACACTCACTCACAAAAATAAGGACAAGGTTAACCCAGAATTGCCCCCTTTCTAACAGACTCATAGCAACCCCATGGTCTGCCGCTATTGTATATAAAATAAAAACTATACAATAATGTTAGATAGTGTTAGAAATGTCAGGCTTAGGGTGGGTTCACATCTTGTTTTTGCCATCCGTTTAATGTATACTTTTTTTCTTTTACAATGGAACTCTATGGTGAACAGGTACCTCTGTATGGCATCAGTCTGAAGCATCCATTAATGTATACGTTTTGTGTATACGCTAAATGGATGTGTTTTAAAAAATATTAAATAGTTCAGCACCAGGAGCAGAGTAAGGGTACCATGGACCCTGTGCTGGTTCGAGAGTGGGTACCCCCATCAGCCCAAAATTTAAAATTGTTTACTACACTATGGGGGAGATTTTTCAAAACTTGTGTAAAGGCAAACTGTCTTAGTTGCCCCTAGCAACCAAAAACTTTATACCTTTCATTTTTCACAGCTCATTTGGAAAATGAAGACAGTTCTACTGAACACCAGTTTTCACAAATCTCCTCCTACGGTCTCCTTCAAACAAACGCGTGCTGGCCGTGCCAGTGCTGCGGACCGTAAATTGCAGTCCGCAATGCACGGGCACCGACCGTGGGCCAGCCGCAATTCTATCTTTTTGTGTAACGGAAGCACGGAACGGGACGCCACGGAAGCACCCCATAGGGCTTTCGTTCTGTGGTTCCGTTCCTTCCTCACCGCATCTCTGGATTTGCGGACCCGTTTAAGTGAATGGGTCTGCATCCATGATGCGGAATGCACATGGCCGGTGCCCCGTGTATTGTGGACCCACCGTATGTGGGCCGCAATACGGCCACGGGGGACACACGGCCGTGTGAAAGAGGCCTATGAGTGTAATTACTACATACCTTTGCACGTTTACTTTACTCACATATTCAAGCACAGTAGTTATATACCTATATGTGTATATTTACATTATTCACACGTTCAAGTAGCTATATACCTATATGTGTATATTTACATTATTCACACATTCAAGTAGCTATATACTTATATGTGTATATTTACATTATTCACACATTCAAGTAGCTATATACCTATATGTGTATATTTACATTATTCACACATTCAAGTAGCTATATACTTATATGTGTATATTTACTTTATTCACACATTCAAGTAGCTATATACCTATATGTGGATTTTTAGCACAATGCAATACAGCAGTGAATTTGGAAACTTGATCTGGCAGGAACCAAGAGTCAAGGTTGCCCTTCATAGAGCCCCATGGCAGTTGTAGCAACATTTTCAACTGTGCTTACATCCTCTGGGCGCAGACACAGTTGAAAGCATTAAGGAGCAGGAGGCCTGGGGAGAGATAGTTTCTAATCTTTTCAGAAAGAATGGTGAATTGCACATATTTTTCACATGGCTTAGTTTGCCCACGGCAACCAATCAGATTCCACTCGGGTTCGGTTCCAAGTGGTACCTTGGAAACGAACCCGAGTTCGATACAAAGATTTTTTACAGTAGAAATTATTTTCTGAAGTTATTACACAAAGTCTTGTGGCTTATCTGAGCCAATACATTCTAATACTGTACGGAGCGCTCGCTGCAAATCGACTTCAGATGTGTGGCCATTCCGTGCATTGGGGACCGCAATTTAAATGGGTCCATGATCCGTCCGCACCGCAAACAAATAGAACATGTCCTATTTTTTTGCGGTGCGGAGGCACGGACAGAAACACAATGGAAGCACTTCGTAGTCCTTCTGTGCCTCGGTTCCGCACTGCAGCTCTGGATTGCGGACCCATTCAAGTGAAACGGCCTTAAACAGAACTGAGCAAATAAACTTTGCTTGGCTACCTAAGAGGCTTTGGTTGGGGTACTATTTCTCCTTATGGAGGGTGCATAGTATGCAAAAGGAGTATTGCAAGCCAGTCAACGTTCCTCTGGGTTTCTGGGAAAAATACAGAAACCCAGCTGCTGGCTTCAGATAGGCTTAGGAAAGTTAATTTTTATATCTTTCTCAGAAACCCAGAAGGACATTGCCTGGCCTACAATACTCCGCACATGTACTATGCATACTAGACACTCTCTGTAATAAGAAAGAGTACACCCCAGGCGTACTAGTCTCTCACTCTCACACTCTCTCTCTAAAAAAAATTGTGTTTCTAGAAATCAGAAAGAGTTCCTGAACTGGTAGAATCAATTCGCTCATCCTTATGTATGTAGTGTGTGTTATAGAGAGATGTATACTGGCTATCTGCTGCTGTCTTGTATACATTGCCTTGCAAAAGTTTTTTTTTCTTGTTTTGTTGCATTACAACCTGGAATTAAAATTTATTTTTGGTGGGTTTATACTATTTGATTTACACAACATGCCTACCACTTTGAATCTTTGAAAGTGCAAACTATTTTTTACTGTAATGCAGACGATTTTTTTTTATTCCATATAATTTATTCATTTGCAAAATACAAACATAAAAAGTTATGCAGACAACAATTAAGACAAAAACCTGCTTTAATGTATCCACACTGTAAAGCCATGCACACTCCAAAAATTTCAATGTTGTGGAGTCTCTTTTGCTACAATTACAAATGCAAGTCTCTTGGCACATCTACAACCTGGGATTTTTGCAGGTAAGACTACCACAAATTCTTCAGGTTATATGGGTTAGTGCACATCAATCACCATGTCATGCCACAAATTCTCAATGAGGTCTGGGCTTTGACTAGGTCTGTGATAGCTAACCTCTGGCACTTCAGCTGTGGTAAAACTACAGCTCCCAAGATATACACTTGCTTGGCTGTTCTCAGAACCACTTAGAAATGAATGGAGCATACTGGGAGTCGTTGTTTCACCACAGCTGCAGTGTCGGAGGTTAGCCATCACTGGACTAGACCGTTGAAAGACATTTATAGGGGTTGTCTTATCTCATACATGGCTATGCTACCAATGTGAGGTAGGTGCACGGTCACACCTTTGGGATTAACTCCTATTTCCAGAAAGTAAATGAGAGAGCACGGCGCAAGTGTGACCACCCTCTATTCTATTCAATGGGAGTTCCAAAAGTAGACGATTGCTGGCTCAGCTTTTTCAGGTAGTCTTATAGAGGTGAATGGAGAGGTTGCCGTGCATGCGCTGTGCACTCCCTAATAATAGGTATAGGAGTTCTGAAAATAGCCAAGCACCTCACTCAGCTATTTATGAAGTTAATGGAGAGCATGTGCACATGCTCGGTGTTCTCTCATTCACTTTGGGTGGGCCTGTTCACGTAATAGAAGCGCATCCCATAGATGGGACCTGCACCTATCTAAAAAATGGTGGCATATCCTAGAGATATGCCACCATTATATGAGATTTTCCAGTTCCAGTTCCTGTCGATAAAAAGCATCCCCACCGCATAATCCTGCCACCACCATGCTTCACTGTCTGTATGGTGTTCTTTGGGTGATAGGTTTGTGCCAACAATAGTGCTTTCCATGATGGCCAATACCATACCCAGGTTTGCAGTTGTGCCATATGCTTTCCCTTTTGTTATAATTGTTTTAATATTGCTCCTGGGATCTTCAAAGTTTGATTTAATTTTTTATAACCCAGACTTGATCAATACTTTGCTTCTGACCTGTTTGGATAGATACTTCATGTTGCTTGCTGAGTAGTGTTGTAGATTCAGGGGCCTTTCAGAACAGGTGTATTTATACCCACATCATTTAAAAAGAATACCACAGCATTCTCCTATATGCAAGCAGCGTTTCTTGTCTTTATTGATAGGTGCTCCAGAATTTGCAAAAAGAATGTCCGACAACAGTGTCTCGGTCCAAATACATGGACCTTGTTTATGGCCAGAAGGAGCAGGCAGCGGCTAGCATGTGGTAAGGACAGATATACTGTGATGCACTACGGCGCTTCTCTTTCTGTCCATGAACAAGTTCTAGGTGTTGGATGGGACCAAAACACTGGTGTTGGCTATTTTTTTTGTAAATTTTGGAGTGCCGCGGTATTTAAAAAAAATTATTGATGGAGTATTCCTTCCACTGAGCACCGACCAATCTGCTTGGGTTGCTGGTCAATCTCTTCACTACGATACTCACTAGTGATGAGCAGCATAGGCAATATTCTTTTTCATGATATTTCGCAAATTTTTGGCCTAATATTCAACATAAATTCGCAAATTTCAGAATTCGTTATCTCCAGTCCTTATTTTCTTGATTGCAAAAATTGGCAATGTAATATGCACGTATTGTGCGCGCAATACAGGCGTGGGTCACTTTTGCTACATTTTTCAATCTGCTAGACACTAATCCCTATCACAGCACAGTAATTCCTATCACGCTACCTAACACCCTGCACTGGAAACTATGAGCTACACTATATCACTATCTAACCTACACTGACTATCTCCCACTAACTATCTGTATTATATATATGAGCTAACTATCTTGCTGTTTGAAGGTTTTCTAAGAGATGCTATCTTAGAGCACCTTAATGAAAATAAGCAAGTAACGCCATATCAGCATGGCTTCATGAGGGATCGGTCATGTCAAACTAATTTAATCAGTTTCTATGAGGAGGTAAGTTCTAGACTTGACAGCGGCGAATCAATGGATGTCGTATATTTGGACTTCTCTAAAGCATTTGACACTGTACCGCATAAAAGGTTAGTATATAAAATGAGAATGCTCGGACTGGGAGAAAACGTCTGCATGTGGGTAAGTAACTTGCTCAGTGATAGAAAACAGAGGGTGGTTATTTATGGTACAAGCTCAGATTGGGTCACGGTCACTAGTGGGGTACCTCAGGGATCAGTACTGGGCCCTATCCTCTGCAATATATGTATTAATGATCTTGTAGAAGGCCTGCACAGTAAAATATCATTTTTTGCAGATGACACTAAACTGTGTAAAGTAATTAACACTGAAGAGGACAGTATACTGCTACAGGTGGATCTGGATTGATTGGAGACTTGGGCAGATAAGTGGCAGATGAGGCTTAACACTGACAAATGTAAGGTTATGCACATGGGAAGGAATAATGCAAGTCACCCATACATACAAAATGGTAAAGCACTGGGTAACACTGACATGGAAAAGGACCCAGGAATTTTAATGAACAGCAAACTAAGCTGTAAAAACCAGTGTCAGGCAGCTACTGCCAAGGCCAATAAGATAATGGGTTGCATCAAAATGGGCATAGATGCCCGTGTTGAGAACATAGTCCTACCACTTTACAAATTACTGGTCAGACCACACATGGAGTACTGTGTACAGTTCTGGGCTCCTGTGAACAAGGCAGACATAGCTGAGCTGGAGAGGGTTCAGAGGAGGGCAACTACAGTAATAACTGGAAAGAGGAATCTACAATACCCTAAAAGATTATCAAAATTAGGGTTATTTACTTTAGAAAAAAGACAACTGAGGGAAGATCTAATAACGCTGTATAAATATATCAGGGGTCAGTACAGAGATCTCTCCCATCATCTATTTATCCCCAGGACTGTGACTATGACGAGGGGACATCCTCTGCGTCTGGAGGAAAGAAGGTTTGTACACAAACACAGAAGAGGATTCTTTATAGTAAGAGCAGTGAGACTATGGAACTCTCTGCCTGAGGAGGTGGTGATGGTGAGTTCACTAAAAGAGTTCAAGAGTAGAGATAAGCGAACACCTGGATGTTCGGGTTCGAGAAGTTCGGCCAAACTTCCCGAAAATGTTCGGGTTCGGGATCCGAACTCGACCCGAACTTTATCCCGAGCCCGAACCCCATTGAAGTCAATGGGGACCTGAACTTTTAGGCATTAAAAAGGCTGTAAAATAGTCCAGGAAAGGGCTAGAGGGCTGCAAAAGGCAGAAAAATGTAGGTAAATGCCCTGCAAAAAAATGTGGATAGGGAAATAAATTAAAATAAAATAAATAAAAATTAACCAATATCAATTGGAGAGAGGTCCCATAGCAGAGAATCATGCGTCATATCACTCACCACTGGAGAAGGCCACTTTCAGTTATTTCGGCCCCAGCACCCAGACAGAGGAGAGAGGTCCCACAGCAAGGAATCATGCGTCATATCACCCACCACTGGAGAAGGCCACTTTCAGTTATTTCGGCCCCAGCACCAAGACAGAGGAGAGAGGTCCCACAGCAAGGAATCATGCGTTATATCACCCACCACTGGAGAAGGCCAGTTTCAGTTATTTCGGCCCCAGCACCCAGACAGAGGAGAGAGGTCCCACAGCAAGGAATAAGGCGTCATATGACCCACCACTGGAGAAGGCCACTTTCAGTTATTTAGGCCCAGCACCCAGACAGAGAAGAGAGGTCCCACAGCAAGGAATCATGCATCATATCACCCACCACTGGAGAAGGCCACTTCCAGTTATTTCGGCCCCAGCACCCAGACAGAGGAGAGAGGTCCCACAGCAAGGAATCATGCGCCATATCACCCACTACTGGAGAAGGCCACTTTTAGTTATTTCGGCCCCAGCACCCAGACACATCCTCTGTTTGGTGGACGGCAGGTGCCAACGTTCCTCCTGAGGTGGAGGAAGAGGCCGAGGCAGCAGCAGAAGAGGGAGCAGGGTATTGCTATTTTGGCAATTGAATTTTACCCTAGAACAAAATATACCCTTTTACGGACAGATTAACACTTGGCCTGCAACAGCTGGGACACCAGATTCAGGGTATTGCTATTTTGGCAATTGAATTTCACCCCAGAACAAAATATACCCTTTTACGGACAGATTAACACTTGGCCTGCAACAGCTGGGACACCAGATTCAGGGTATTGCTATTTTGGCAATTGAATTTCACCACAGAACAAAATATACCCTTTTACGGACAGATTAACACTTGGCCTGCAACAGCTGGGACACCAGATTCAGGGTATTGCTATTTTGGCAATTGAATTTCACCCCAGAACAAAATATACCCTTTTATGGACAGATTAACACTTGGCCTGCAACAGCTGGGACACCAGATTCAGGGTATTGCTATTTTGGCAATTGAATTTCACCCCAGAACAAAATATACCCTTTACGGACAGATTAACACTTGGCCTGCAACAGCTGGGACACCAGATTCAGGGTATTGCTATTTTGGCAATTGAATTTCACCACAGAACAAAATATACCCTTTTACGGACAGATTAACACTTGGCCTGCAACAGCTGGGACACCAGATTCAGGGTATTGCTATTTTGGCAATTGAATTTCACCCCAGAACAAAATATACCCTTTTACGGACAGATTAACACTTGGCCTGAAACAGCTGGAACACCAGATTCAGGGTATTGCTATTTTGGCAATTGAATTTCACCCCAGAACTAAATATATGTTTTGGCGGACACTATTATAGTTTGCCAGCCAGTGCTGGGACACCAGATTTAGGGGATTGCTATTTTGGCAAGTGAATTTTACCCTAGAACAAAATATATTTTTGGCGGACACTATTATAGTTTGCCAGCCAGTGCTGGGACACCAGATTTATGGTATTGCTATTTTGGCAATTGAATATCACCACAGAACAAAATATATGTTTTGGCGGACACTATTATAGTTTGCCAGCCACAGCTGTGACACAGGATATAGGGGATTACTATTTTGGCAAGTGAATTTCGCTCCAGAACAAAATATATGTTTTAGCGGACACTATTATAGTTTACCAGCCACAGCTGTGACACCAGATTTATGGTATTGCTATTTTGGCAATTGAATTTCACCCCAGAACAAAATATATGTTTTGGAGGACACTATTATAGTTTGCCAGCCAGTGCTGGGACACCAGATTTAGGGGATTGCTATTTTGGCAATTGAATTTCACCACAGAAAATAATCCATCCTTTGCCAGACAGCAGACAGTATTTTACTTGGCTAGCCAAAGCTGTAACACCAGATTTAGGGGATTGGTATTTTGGCAATTGTATTTAACCCCTTAATAAAATATAGAAATTGCTATCCTGAGTTTCTAGGGGTGACAATTAGCACAGCCAAGCCCCTGATGTAGGATATAGCAAAAAAAAACTAGTATTGATGGACTTGGTGGCAGCTTGTTCTGGTGCACCACAAGTCACAAAATGGCCGCCGATCACCCCAGAAAAAATGTAACAGAAAAACGCTCGGTGCAGCCTAAAAACCAGTGAGCAAGTAACTAGCAGAAGTTGAATGATTCACAGCTGTAGATCGATCACTTCATTAGGTGCTTTTGCTGACTTTTCCCTGCCTAATCTCGCCCTCACAGCAGCTGCGTCCACTCCCTATGCTAATCAGAGCAGTGTGACGTGCGGCGCTACGTGACTCCAGCTTAAATAGCGGCTGGGTCACATGCTGCACTTGGCCAATCACAGCCATGCCATTAGTAGGCATGGCTGTTATGGGCTCTTAGGGCAAGAAGTAAAACACTAGCTGAGAGCCCTTCAGAAAGCGGGAAGAAATCGCTGAACAATGAACCCGAGCTTTTTTGAAAATGTTCGGGTTCGGGTCCGTGTCCCGAACACCCCAAAATTCGGTACGAACCCGAACTATTCTCAAAATGTTCGCTCAACACTATTCAAGAGGGGCCTGGATGTATTTCTGGAGGGTATTAATATTACAGGCTATAGCTACTAGATATAGGTAATTAATCCAGGGAGTTATTCTGATTGCCTGATTAGAGTAGGGAAGGAATTTTTTTCCTCTTAAAGGGAGTTTTTCACCCCCATATGGCCATATAGAGGGTTTACGCCGCCCAATAGCACAGATATAGAAGAATGTAAGGGTACCTTTATCTTTTTCTTCATACTTTAAGAGGGTGTAAAAACGAAGTTCAATCCTTATGCAAATGAGCTCTTGAAGGTGCCCAGGGGCGGCGCTTACTGTATGGGAGCCCAGGCTGCGCTGCCTTTTTTGAACCTTCCCAGCCTGCGCACTGTCTCGCCGGGCGCACTGTCTCGCCGGCCCTCTTGCGGCTGGTTTCGCTCCGTTCGGCGGTGCATAAATTAAAGCGATGCCATGCCCACAATAGGCATCGCAATGCGCATGCCTGGCCCGGCGAGACAGTGTGCAGGAGCGGGATCTCGGCCGAACTGTAGGTTGAAACAAGGGAATAGGAGGGCGGGTATAAGCATAGGCTAGGCGGGGAAACGTTTAAAAAAGGCAGCGCAGCCTGGGCTCCCATACAGTAAGCGCCGCCCCTGGGCACCTTCAAGAGCTCATTTGCATAAGGATTTAACTTCGTTTTTACACCTTCTTCAAGTATGAAGAAAAAGATAAAGGTACCCGTACATTTTTCTATATCTGTGCTATTGGGCGGTGGAAACACTCTATATGGCCATATGGGGGTGAAAGACTCCCTTTAAGTGGAAAAAATTGGCTTCTACCTCACAGGTTCTTTTTTTTTACCTTCCTCTCGATCAACTTGCAGGATAACAGGCCGAACTGGAAAGACAAATGTCTTTTTTCTGCCTTGTGTACTATGTTACTATCTAATGTAATTGAATAAGGATACAAAGCACAGAGCACAGTAATGACACTGCTCTCTCTCTCTCTCAGAACTGCAAAAAAATGCATAAAATGTCTGCTGGGGAGTTTCCTATGTAGTAAGGGGTAGGTAACTTTCCTGTTGCTTGCTAGGTATGTTGCTAAGCTCAGACAAAGATATTGTAGCCTTCTCGATGGCCCACAAGTAAGAAGCAGTAAGGGGAATGATGAAAAAAATCTAGAATATTCACGATTACGAAGATATAGCAATATATTCTAGATCTTTGTGAATTCTCGAAGTGATCAACACTAACACTCACATCATGTGATAGATCATGTGACACTTTGATTGCACAAAGGGGACCTTATTAAACTAATTATATGACGTTAGAAGGTAATTGGGTGGACCATACCTAAAGGCTCGCTCAGATTACTGTAGTGTTTTGCGGATCCGGATGCTGGCCCATGTGCGTTCCGCAATTTGTGGACCGCACATGACCGGCACTATCATAGAAAATGCCAATTCTTGTCCAGGAATAGGACATGTTCTATTTGTTTTTATTTTTGCGGTGCCGTGGAACGGAACTACGAATGCGGACAGCACACGGTGTGCTTTGCGCATCTTTTGTGGCCCTATTGAAATGAATGGGTCGTATATATGGGCCCTTATTTTGGGGTTTCATAGCAAAGAGAATTAATACATAAACACTCACAACGTTTTGATTTTTATATTTTTAACATGGTATTTTTTTATTCTATTGATCTATTTTGTCAGGTCACTTAAAACATAAAAAATAAATTAAAATGAATTTTAAGTTTAGAGTGTAATGCAGCAAAACAGAAAAATATCAAGGAATGAATACATTTGCCGGGTAGTGCATCTAGCAGTGGATAAATTCATAACCTATAAACAGCATAGATTCATTCAAAACGGGATGTGCCTTAACAATATGCTTGGTGTCTATGAGGAAGTTTGAGAAAATCTGGATGTTGGTCTTGCGGCAGATGTGATGTATCTGTATTTTGTAAAGATACTGTATTACACAAGAGCCTTGTACTGAAGCTACAAATGTAAGAACTAGAGAACAATATCTGCACATAGCAGTGGCGCAACTAGAAATGACTGGGTTTTACAGCAAATTTTTTAACGGGGCATCCCAGGCAACTTTACAACCCCCTCCTCCCATGAAACCCCCACTCCTCTGGCTAGTCAAGATCACTCTCTCAATCCAGGCCTAGCAGCAGTCCATTTCCTACAGGGTCTCTGTATATAATTTCATTTTAAAATATTGTTGAGAGGGCCTTGACAATAAAGTATTTTAGTCCTCCTCCTGGGTGGGCCCCTTCTGAGTTCAGACCCCAAAGCACCCAGTTCCCCTGCTTCCACTATAGCTACGCCCCTGGCACGTGGGTAAAGAACTGGTTATGGCACATTATACATAGTACATACTCCAAATGGGCTAAAGTCGGCAGCGGAGTAATCAATGTTAAGCCTAATACTGTTTAATATCAGTTATCTTGCATTATCGTATATGTCTTTGAAGGCCCACTGAGTCAATGTTTTGTGTGGCAGCGGCGATACAGCACCACATCAACAAGGCCAGGTCCTATTGACATCTCCACATTTGTGTCGGTGTGGTTCCCATACCCAGTGCTTATCTGTCTCCTCCACGTCTTCCTTAATGGACATCTTCCTGGCCCCAACAGAAAGAGGGCAGAGCATTGCTTCTACTCCCTCTCCCTCCTATCATATCTGTAAATTGAAGCATTGCCATGTGGTGTTAGAGCTAATCAGCAATCGTGACTGAGGCTAGCTACACAACAGATTATTTACTTAAGAGCATCAAGAAACAAATATCTCACCACCTATCTCCCAGCAAACGCCAAAAGATGGTCAGCAACAATGGCAGGAACTTTGTGGCTGAGCTTTATTTGGGGAAGATAACAAGTTTTCTGGATGGCTTAGTGATAAATTTAGTGGTGCAACGCTTTTTGAAAAAGTAATGCGGCTTGTAGAAGATGCTGGCCATGTCCAAGAGACTTCGCATTTTGTCCATTCTTATGTGGCAAGGAACGACCTCCTGGACTTGCAGCAACAGAACAGTCTGCCATTATACTGACTGATCTGCAATGTTCCAATTCACTGGAATTCCACCTTGCATATGCTGGTGTGTCTGCACGATCAGCAAAAAGTGGTAAATGAATTCATCATGCACCAGACCACCTCAGCAGGGAGCATGTGTTGTTTTAAGGTGAGGCAGTGGCGGCTCACTAGAGACATACAGTATGTTGTGTACTCAGGCCTTTCGAATAGGCCACCAGATTTGTTAATCGGGACAACTACAGCATCAACAATGCCATTCCCTTGATATTTATATTAGAGCAAACGCTCATGTTGATGGAACAAGGGATGGTGAAAGAAGAACAGCTTCCACATCTTGCTGGCCGCCCTGTAACTGTTGGGGACCCATATGTACAAACTCTGATGGATGAGAAAGTGGAAGAAGAGATGCTAGCACTGGATGAGGAGTCACTTTTGCTGGAGGACGAGGCTAATGATAATGATGACGACACTGACCATGATGGCCAATCATCACATTGGGGGGTGAAACCAGAAAGAACTAGGTCCTCAGACATGCTAGAGAGAATGGGAAGCTATATTATTGCTTGCCTATGGCATGGACAGGCATATTGCTAGCATCAAGCAATCTGACGATTACTGAATAGCCTTGCTTTTAGACCATTGCTATTGGAGAATGGGGAAAGTTTTCCTGTTGTTGAAAAGGAGGCAAAATTGCTGAATTACAAGGATACACTGTGTATACAGCTTGCCACAGCTTTTGGTAAGCGGATGCTTACCGCCTGCATGTATGACCACTAGGCCTCTCTGTGCCCCCCACTGAGTCAGCAACCTCCCTCCATCTCTTCTATCACAAGTAGCAAAAGAAGCTGCAGCAGCACCAGCCAGTTCAGTCTCATGAACACGATAGAGTACTTTTTTTAGGCGCTAAGTCAGGCTGACGCAAATGAGAAAATGGAGACATACTGCCTGAACAACCAGGTTCATGCCACTTCCGTTGTCTACCTACCTACAGTTGTGTTCCAGACTGTATGGCTGCTGCCACTTCCTTAGCTGCACTCTCTCTACTTCCACTACCCCTACCCAGCCACCACTACTACACCTACACAGCTGCACACACAATTCTATGCCTTGTCTGTGCTGCTTTTGCTGCTATAGCTGCCATATGCCACTATCATGCCTTCACACCTTACTGTTTCCACATCCACACTGTACTGCTTCTGCTCCCAAATAAAATGGACAATTTGTTTCAGGTTTGTTCAGAACAAGCCACTGTTTCTTCTGAGATTAACACTTGTTTGTGTATAAATGTGACAAGCATCTGCCTCCGCTAAGGCATAATTTTTGGATACTTGTTCAGAACAAGTAACTTCTTCTTCTGACATTATTGTGCATGTATAAACATAGACAAGCATCTACTCTGATTAGGGCATAATTTTTGGAATGCTTGTGGAAAACAAGACAGTTTTTTCCAATAACACAATGCATGTATAACCCCTTCAAGACCCTGCTATTTTTCATCTTCCTGACCTTTGCTATTTTTGCAAATCTGACGTGTCACGTTGTGTGGCAATAACTTTGCCAAGCGATTCTGAGAATGTTTTTCTGGACATATTGTACTGTACTTTATGTTAGTGGCAAATTTAAGTTGATATAATGTATCAAAATTTACTGACAATTTTGAAAAGTTTTCTAAATTTGAATTTCTCTGCTTTTAAGATGGATGGTGATACCTTATAAATAGTTACCGTATTTTTCGCCCTATAAGGCGCACCAGCCCATAAAACGCACCTAGGTTTTTGAGGAGGAAAATAAGAAAACAAATTTTAACCAAAAGGTGTGCTTTTGGTGGGTTTTGAACTAATGGTGGTCTGTGGATGACACTGTGATGGGGGGGATCTATGGAGGACACTGTTATAGGGGATCTGTGGATGACACTTATGGGGGGATCTGTGGATGGCACTGTTATGGGGGATCTGTGGATGACACATACTCACTCTCTGACGTCACGTGCCTGCTCCTCCCACATTATAAATGAAATGAATGAGTGAAGTTAAACTGCTGCCTGCACTGCCTGATACCGGAGCTTGATTGTAAGGTAGTAAAGAGGATAGCGCTGCTTTAAAGTTAAGGTTGCTGGAGGTTAAGGATTACTGTTTAGAAATGTGTACTGCTGTGAGCGGCAGGGCTGGTGTAAGAGTACAGTGACTGCACTGGCCCTGCCGCGAGTTGCCTCCAGCCCCTCCTCCCTCCCCGCTGATACATCCCCACTCTGTGCAGCATCGCAGCCAGCGATGTATTAGCGTTATCAATGCAAAAATGGCAGTATTCGTCCCATAAGACACACTGCCATTTACCCCCACTTTTGGGGGGGGGAAAGTGCGTCTTATGGGGTGAAAAATACGGTATTACTTAAAATTCACAATCTGTCTACTTTATGTTGGCATTATTTTGAAAATGTAATTTTATTTTTTTTAGGACGTTATAAGGCTTCAAGACAGTTTCCAAAACTGACTTTTTAAACGATCAATGCAGTTATGAAGTAATTTTATGGGGCTTACATAATAGAAAACACCCATTTTAGTAACTGCACCCCTCACATTATTCAAAACTGATTTTACAAACTTTGTTAATCTTTTAGGTGTTTCACAGAAATTAAAAGAAAATGGAAGTGAAATTTCAAAATATCACTTTTTTGCAGATTTTTCCATTTTAATCCATTTTCCAGTAACACTTCGAAGGGTTAACAGTCAAATACACCTCAATATTTAATACCCTGTTTCAGCAGTTTACAGAAACACCCGATATGTGGTCGAAAAGTGCTGTATGGGCACATGCCAAGGCTCAGAATGGAAGGAGCGTCATTATATATATTATTCAGGTACTTTGTCAGTTATGAATAAACCCTGAGCTATCTCTACAGAGGAAACCCCAAAAGGTGCTCCATTTTGGAAACTACACCACTTATATTATTCAAAACCGATCTTACAAACTTTGTTAACCCCTTTGTTGTTCCACAAGAATTAAATGAAAATTTTAAAAATGTGTAGATTTTTAATCTATTTTTTGTACAATTTTAATTTATTTTTGCCAAGAAGTGATCCCATTTTATAAACGAGGCCTCTCACATAATTTACTAAGCGATACAGTAAGCATTTTGACTCCACAGGTGTTTTGCAAAAATCAATTCACTGTAGATGGTGCAAAGTAAAAATTGAAATTTTTACACAGATATGCCACTTCAGTGCCCAATATGTTGTGCCCAGAGTACGCAAGAGTGACCTCTTATCATTATACAGTGCTTCCTGGTTTAATAAATACCATACATGTGGACCTAACCTTTTATCTGTATATACCATGGACATACCTCAGGGCTCAGGAGTAAAAAACCATCATGTGCATTTGAGGCTTAGTGTGGTGATTTACACATTTTGTACTGACAACTGTAAAAGCTCAGGGGTTAAGTATTAATTCAAACCCATGTCACCTCATTTTGGAAACTACACCCCTCAAGGTATTTATTGAGGAATGGAGAGAGCATTGACTCTACAGACTGTGCAAAATTAAAATTGCAAGTTTTCCACAGATATGGCATTTCACTGCCCAATATGTTGTACCCAGCTCGTGTCACGTGAGACACACCACACCCTTAAATTATTAGGCAGATTCTACTAGGTACTGAAATTCCATAAATGTGGATATAAACTGCTGCAGTGCAGTGCAGTGCATTTGTGTTTAGGCCCCTCTACTCTGATACCCCTAAATAATATCCAGTGTGACCAATTGCCTTCAGAAGTCACCTAATTAGCAAATAGAGTCCACCTGTGTGTAATTTATTCTCAGTATAACTACAGCTGTTCTGTGAAGGCCTCAGAGGTTTGTTAGAGAACATTAGCGATAAAACAGCATCATGAAAACCAAGGAACACACCAGATAGGTCAAGGATAAAGTTGTGGAGAATTGTAAAGCAGGGTTAGGTCATAAAAAATATCTGAAGGTCTGGACATCTCGCAGAGCACTGTTCAATCCATCATCCAAAAAATGAAGGCATATGGCACAACTGCAAACCTGCCTAAGACATGGCAATCCACCTAAACTGACAGCCCAGGCAAGGAGAGCACTAACTAGAGAATCAGCCAAGAGACCCACGGTCACTCTGGAGGAGCTGCAGAGATCCACAGCTCAGGTGGGAGAATCTGTCCACAGGACAACTATTAGGCAAGTGCTCAACAAATCTGGGCTTTATGGAAGAGTGGCAAAAAGAAAGCCATTTTTGAAAGCAAGCCATAAGAAGTCCCATTTGCAGTTTGTCACAAGCCATGTAAGGGACAGCAAACATGTGGAAACAAGTGCTCTGGTCAGATGAGACCAACAATTACATTTTTTTAGCCTAAATACAAAACACTATGGGGCACAATTATTAACAGCGGCATTTTAGACACTAGTCTTAACCCCTTCAGTTACCGAGCCACTTTTCACCTTAAATCCCAGGCCGATTTTTGCACATCTGACATGTGTCAATATATGTGGTAATAACTTTGGAACGCTTTTACTTATTCAAGCCATTCTGAGATTGTTTTCTCGTGACACATTGTACTTCATAAAACACATCAATCGAGAGTAGCACTCGCCAGATCTTACGGTCTTCCGGAATGCAGCAGCCCACCTGGAGCCCTAGATCCACAGAGGCTCCTGAGTACACAGTCCAATAAACAATGACGGAGGCAGCATGTCTGGTGAATGTCACTTTATTGGGAACTGCTTACATGAAATACGTGGTTACAAAAGTTGCTACGTTTCGGCTATAACATAGCCTTTATCAAGCATGATAAAGGCTATGTTATAGCCGAAACGTAGCAACTTTTGTAACCACATATTTCATGTAAGCAGTTCCCAATAAAGGGACATTCACCGGACATGCTGCCTCCGTCATCGTTTATTGGACATTGTACTTCATGACAGTCATAAATTTGAGTCAATATATTTCACCTTTATTTATGAAAAAATCCCAAATTTACAAAAAATTCGCCATTTCTATTTCTCTGTTTTTAAAACAGAAAGTGATACCTCAAAATATTTATTACTTAACATTCCCCATATGTCTAGTATATGTTCCCATCCTTTTGTATATGTCATTTTATTTTTTTAGGACATTAGAAGGCTTAGAAGTTTAGAAGCAGTTTTTCAAATTTTCAACAAAATTTCCAAAACCATTTTTTGAGCACCAAATCAGGTAAGTGATTTTGGGGGCTTAGGTAATGGAAACTACCCATAAATGACCCCATTTTAGAAACTACACCCCTCGAATTATTTAAAACTGATGTTACAAACTTTGTTAACCCTTGAGTTGTTCCACAAGAATTAAAAGGAAAATGAAGTTGAAATTTCAAAATTTAACTTTTTGGTAGTTTTTTTATGTTAATCAATTTTTTCTTGCAACACAGCAAGGGTTAACAGCAAAATAAACCTCAATATATATTACTCTGATTCTGCAGTTTACAGAAATACCCCATATGTGGCGGTAAACTGCTCTAGGTGACAGTTAGATTGGTACTATTTTGGGGGGCATACACCTTTTTTATCGCTTGGTGTTGCACTTTTAGTGATGTAAGGTGACAAAGAAAAATGTTTTTTTTTAGCACAGTCGGGTGACATTTTTATAGAGCTGGTCGATATGGACGTGGTGATACCTAATATGTCTACTTTTCTTTTTTTCCTATTTTTAAGAATTTTCTTTTACTTTTTTCTTGGAAAAGGATGCTTTTTTTTTACTTGTAACTTTTACATTTTTGGGGGGAAAACTTTTTTTTTTTTACTTTTTTTACTTTATTTTTGTCCCACTCTGGGACTTTAACTTTTGGGGGTCTGATCCCCTTTACAATGCATCACAATACTTCTGTATTGTGATGCATTGGCTGTAAGTGTATTACACAGAGTAATACACTAAGGCCCCTTTCACACGGGCGTTGCGGGTGAGGGACGGATGCGTTCAGGGTGCATTGCGGGAAACCTGCACGAGTAGGGACACAATTTCAGTCAGTTTTATCTGCGATTGAGTTCCGTTGTTCGGTTTTTTCCGCAAGAGTGCAATGCGTTTTGCACGTGCGTGATAGAAAACTGAATGTGGTACCTAGACCAGAACCCGGACTTCTTCACTGAAGTTTGGGTTTGGGTTTTGTGTTGTGCATATTTTATTATTTCCCTTATAACATGGTGAGTTAGATTACGTCATCAAAGGTCCTTTGGCAGGTCCTCAAAGAAGAAGAAGAAAGAAGACGATGCCGGCTACGCGACCAAGTAGATGAGGTGAATTATTTTATTTTTTTTAACCCTTCAATCCACATTTTAGTAAGCATTCTGCATTAAGAATGCTATTATTTTCCCTATATAACCATGTTATAAGGGAAAATAATACAGTAAATTGACTTTAATCAATTTACTAACATCATCTCCTTAGCAGCCATGCGTGAAAATCACATTGCATCCGCACTTACTTGCGGATGCTATGCGATTTACATGCAGCCCTATTCATTTCTATGGGGCCTGAGTTGCGTGAAAAAAAATATAGAACATGCTGTGATTTTCATGGAACGCACAAGTGAGGCGTGAAAATCATCGCTCATCTCCACAGCCCTATTGAAGTAATTGGGTCCGGATACAGTGCAGGTGCAATGCGTTCAGCTCACGTATTGTACCCACGCGGAATTCTCGCCCGTGTGAAAGGGGCCTTACAGCTTCCTGCCTGTGAGATCTAGAGAGCTGGATTTCAAAGGCTGTCACGGAAGGCAGCCACGATGCCTAAGGAAGGCATCAGGTTGCCTTCGCTGCCATAGGGTCCCCCTCACAGCAGCGCAGGGACCCGATGGCCACCCGCACCCGTCATGATCCCACATGTGCCATGGTCAGTGCTGACTGTGGCCGTGGAAGGATTAATGCGCCGGCATCGGTGACTGCCGAACCACTGCCACTGATCGGGCGGGCGCAGCTCCTGCACCTGCCCGATCAGCGCGCTGTACATGTATGTCACTGGTATTTGTGTCCCCCATTTCTGCGGCGTACATGTACGGCGCTGGTATCCTACGGGTTAAGGACCCCCGCCGTACATGTACGGTGCTGGTGGACGTCACTTAAGGACCAGTGCTTCTGCACACGCCCGAACAGCGACACGGACTCGGTAGTCACTGACAGCAGGGCCCCTGCTGCATACGCCAGCATTGGTGAAGACACTGATGCCGGCATATTAACTCCTTGTATGCCGTGGTCAAAGCTGACCGCGGCATGCAGAGGGTTTGCGGAGGGTACGGGTGGGGGCTGCAGTGGTGGGGAGCCAATGGCAAAGAAGGCAAGCCCAATGCCTTCCATAAGCATCGGAGCTTGCCTCCTACGGAAGCCTGTGAGATCCAGCCTGCCCATTGCCATATTACGAACCGCATTTGCATCACAAAAAGTGCAACACCAAGCAATCAAAAAGGCATATGCCCCCCAAAATAGTATCAATAAAATCGTCACCTCATCCTGCAAAAAAAGAGCCCCTACATAAAACAATCGGCAAAAAAAAAAAAAAAAACTATGGCTCTCAGAATATGGAGATACTAAACATTATTTTTTTGTTCCAAAAATGCTTTTATTGTTTAAAAAGTAAAAAAAAAAAAAAAAAGTAGACATATTATGTATCGCCGTGTCCATAACAACCAGGTTTATTAAAATATCACAGGATCTAACCCCTCAGATGAACACCGGAAAAAAAAACGATATATATATAAAAACGATGTCAAAAAGGCCATTTTTTGTCACCTTACATCACAAAAAGTGTAATACTAAGCGATCAAAAAGTCATACACACCCCAAAATAGTACCCATTAAACCGTCATCTCATCCCGCAAAAATTGAGACCCTACCTAAGACATTTGCCCAAAAAATAAAAAAACTATGGCTTTCAGACACTAAAACATCTTTTTTTTTTGCTTCAAAAATGCTGTTATTGTGTAAAACTTAAATAAATAAAAATATATACTTCTTTGGTATTGCCACGTCCGTAACAACCTGCTCTATAAAAATATTACATTACCTAACCCCTCAGATGAACACTGTAAAAAATAATAAAACATTTTTTTTCCTCACCTTACATTACAAAAAGTGTAATACCAAGCGATCAAAAATTTATATGCACCCTAAAAGAGTACCAATCAAACTGTCATCTCATGCCGAAAAAAATGAGCCCCTACATAAGACAGGCGCCCAAAGAATAAAAAATAATCTGACTTTCAGAATGTGGAGACACTAAAAAATAATTTTTTTCAAAAATGCTTTATTATGTAAAACTGAAACAAACAACTCAAAAAAGTTGTCATATTTGGTATTGCCGCATCTGTAACTTCCTACTCTATAAAAAAAGCACATGTTCTAACATTGTAAAAATCTAAAACTGTGTCAAAACTGCTATTTATTGTTACCTTACCTCACAAAAAGTGTAATATAGAGCAACCAAAAATCATATGTACTCTAAAATAGTACCAACAAAACTGCCACTTTATCCCGTAGTTTCCAAAATGAGGTAATTTTTGGGGAGTTTCTACTCTAGGGGTGCATCAGGGGGTCTTCAAATGTGACATGGCAACTTAAAATTATCCCGGTGAAATCTACAAAGTGCACTGACTTTTCTTTTTTAAGCACCTATAAAGCAATGAAGCTTGCATAACTTCATAGAAACAATTAAAGGGGTTATCCCTTGACTAATGTAAAAAATGAAAATCAGACATTATATAGTACAAGACAATCTCTAAAAACGAGCCCTGTACCTCACATGGATCCAGAGATCTCCACATCCAGATTTATATCAAGCTGAAAGCTCAAGGGGAGTGACTTTTCTGCTGCAGCAAAGGGGCGTGTCTCAGCTCTCCCTATCACAGTTTAGGAGGCACGTGGGGGATGAAACTGAGCATGTGCATCCTTCTCAGTGAGCAGGTCAAAGAAATAAGAAAAAAACAAACAGCAGATGGCTCTATACAGATACATTTTATTGTAATTTTAAGTACATGCAATTACAAAAGTATTTAGACCCAGGCGCTGGTTTGAAACTAGAGATGAGCGAATCAAAGCTGACAAAGTGAAATTAGATTTAAATTCCTGGAAGACTTCGATTTGCAATGAATGTAAATTTTCTTGCGCTTCATGGTAACCAACTGCATTTTTTCTAAAATGGCTGCTGCAAGTGTGAGGACATGGAGAAAGGAAGTATGGGAAGGCGGGATCAACCAGACTGACGAGAAATGATGCAGCCAATCAGCAGCCAGCCAGCCTTGTGATGTCACAGCCCTATAAATACGGCGGCCATCTTAGATTCAGACATTTTCCATCGTTTTGAGTAGGGACAAATGCGAGTAGGCGCAAGGGACAGCAATTGGAAAAACCTCATTGTGAAAAAAAGAACTGAAAAAACTATTTATAAGTGCAGGGAAAGGATAGGGAGGAATCATTTCACAGCATCTTATTGCAGGGAGAGAGGTCAGAACAGGCGTTAGGGACAGTGATAGGAAAAAACCTCATTGTGAAAACAAAAAGTTATTTACAAGAGGGGAAAGATAATTTGGGGATCCAAATAGCTATTATACAGCTCTGTCATTCCGGTAATTTGTTCTTGGGGTGCAAGTGCTATGTTGAAAAGCCTTTAGTGGCTTATATTTGTGGAAAAAGAAAAATATATACACAGTTCCCTTCTGCAGCTATATGTGGTGAAAGAGTTTAGTGGCGTATTTCCGTACAAAAAGAGAAATATATACGCAGTTGACTTTTGCAGTTATTTGCGCTAAAACAGTTTACTGGCCTATTTCAGTACAAAAAGAGAAATATATACGCAGTTCACTTTTGCAGTTATTTGCGCTAAAAGCATTTAGTGTCGTATTTCAGTACTACAAGAGAAATATATACACAGTTCACTTTTGCAGTTATTTGCACTAAAAGCGTTACAAAAAGAGAAATATATATACGCAATTCACTTTTACAGTTATTTGCGCTAATAGCGTTTACTGGCCTATTTTAGTACAGAAAGAGAAATATATACGCAGCTCACTTTTGCAGTTATTTGTGCTAAAAGCGTTTAGTGTCCTATTTCAGTAGTACAAGAGAAATATATACACAGTTCACTTTTGCAGTTATATGTGGTGAAAGCGTTTAGTGGCGTCTTTCAGTACAAAATGAAAAATATATACGCATTTGACTGTTGCATTTATTTTTGGTGAAAGCGTTTAGTGGCCTATTTCAGTACAAAAAGAAAAAATATATACGTATTTCACTGTTGCAGTTATTTGTGGGGAAAGCGTTTAGTGGCCTATTTCAGTACAGAAAGAAAATATATACGCACTTCATTGTTGCAGTTATTTGTGGTAAAAGCGTTTAGTGGCCTATTTCAGGGGTGTTTTAATTTGCTTTTAATTTATTTAGTTCAGCTAAAAGTATGTCAGACAGAGAAGTGCCAGGCCATGCACAGAGGAGTGGTCTAAATGTTTCTGGTGCAGGCAGAGGTCGCAGCAGAGTAAGGGGGAGTGGCAGCAGGAGTCGCAGTGAGAGGCCTGAGCTCCCGGTGTTATCTAGCGGTCATGTCTTGACCAGCAACCCAGCGGTTCTTGATTGGTTAACTCGGTCATCCACTTCGTCCCAAGTGACATCAGACACTCCCAGCCAACAGTCGGTAGGTTGGTCAGACACAACCCTTAGTTGGCATGGCCCGAGAGCAGGCCCTGTGCCCTCACCTGTCTCAACCTATCTCTGTCCTTTGCTGTACCCTCAGCCGCAGAATTATTGTATGCTGTGGGCTCAGCTCCACTATACAGCGAGGACGAGCTAATGGCCTCTATAGTTTTCCCAGTAGTTAGTACAGAGCAAGTGGCAGTGAGGAGGGCTTGTGTGGCTCTGTGGGAATCGGCCCATCGGGAAAATTCCCTGTAGGGTCTACCGTATTTTTCGCCGTATAAGACACACTTTTCCCCCCCCAAAATTGGGGGGGGGAAAGGCAGTGCGTCTTATGTGGCGAATACTTCAGTTAGTATACCGCCGACCGCATGCTGCACAGTGCGGTGGCGGGTGTATTAGTAGGCATGGATGAGGGAGGAGGGGCCGGCATCAAGCTCTGTAACTACAGCAGGCCGGGTGCAGTCACTGTATTCTGCTACACCGGGCCCGCTCACTGTAGGAATCCTAACTGCAGGCAATGCTAACAGTAGCCTTTTATGCAGCCTGTACTTACGATACTAACTTTCCGGCAGCCAGCAGGCAGGAGGCTGAGCTGGCAGACGGGCGCTGACAATGTAAATCACTATGTCACGCGCCGGCTCCGCCCACTTTATGAATGAAGAAGGGAGAGTTACGTTTTCAGCGCCCGCCCGCCCGCCAGCTCAACCTCCTGCCTGCCGGAAAGTTAGTATCGTAAGTACAGGCTGCATAAAAGACTACTGTTACGGTACCTTAATCACCATACAGCATTGCCTGCAGTTAGGATTCCTACAGTGAGCGGGCCCGGTGTAGCAGAATACAGTGACTGCACCGGGCCCGCTGTAATTACAGAGCTAGATGCCGGCCCCTCCTCCCTATTAGGGGTCATTCTATGGATAGCACTGTTATGGGGATTTGTGGATGGCACTGTTATGGGGGTCTGTGGATGACACATAGCGTAAAATGCTATTTATGTGTCATCAACAGATCCCCCATAACAGTGCCATCCACAGACCCCCATAACAATGCCATCCACAGACCCCCATAACAATGCCATCCACGGACCCCCATAACAATGCCATCCACGGACCCCCCATAACAGTGCCATCCCCAGATCCCACATAACACCATTAGGCATACCTTTTGGTTAACATTTTTTTATTTTTTTTTCCTCCTTAAAAACCTAGGTGCGTCTTATAGGGCGAAAAATACGGTATGTCCAGTCAACCTCTATCCATTCCTTCATTTTAAAGATAAATAAAAGAGTGTACTGTATAGTTTTGTTGTCTTATCTAATCCAGATTCAATTATTAATAAATCTTAATGATCGCACCCAAGATCATTTCTAATCACAATACACATTTTTTCCTTATTATCATTTTATTACAGGAATTGGCAATCCAGCACAATATAAAATCACATTTTTTAACACCTCCCTGTCCCACTCTTACTCCAATATCTGCATATAGTGACCCCCTATTTGCAGAATTATGAAAAAAAACGAATCTTCCATCATTCTCCCCACATTCTCAGCTATTCAACTGATAATGAATCCATATTCCCTATAATTAATAACTCTTTTGTCAATGAATTGGTTCGTTCATGACTTGAGGTCTGTTTCAGAGCCAGGAAACAACATTTATTTATTTTTTGCTAACAATAGAATTAAGTGTTTATCCTTTTTAGAGTTATGACATATATGTCACCAAGGATCAAGTTTGCTATTATAGCCTTAGGTTAGTTTTACACTAGCAGATCTACATCTAAAGAGATCCACATCTAGAAGGACACAGATAAAAAAAAAAACTGTGTCCTAAATGCGACAGCTCTGACCCACATCTGTACAACCCAAGCTAGTTTCACACCACCATTAAAGTGATCTGACAGGGAACATCCTGCCAGAGCTATCTGGGTCCAGCATTACCTGCCAGACCCATTAACCGTCATGAGTAGTGTTGATCGAGCACTACAGTGCTTGGGTGCTCTGGCAGAGCACATGGGGATGCTAGGGTGCTCTACCTCACCTCACTTGTAGGTGAGGGTCTGCTGGTGAGCTGACCCTGTAAAATATTGTAGGTGAGCGCCTGCTGGTGAGCTGACCCCCTAAAACATTAGGGGTGAGGGTCTGCAGCTGAGCTGACCATTTAAAAAATTATGGTTGAGGGCCTGCTGCTGAGCTGACCTTCTAAAACATTATGGTTGAGGGCCTGCTGCTGAGCTGACCATCGAAAAAATTATGTTGGAAGGCTTGCTGCTGAGCTGACCATTGAAAATATTTTGGGCGAGGGCCTGCTGCCGCTTTGTTGACTCCAGATAACTTCTGGGTGATCGCACGTCCCCGTGACGTCGACGATCCATTTGGATGTCTGCCCTATCAACTTTCAATGTTATTTTATGCCCCTACCATGGTGACCCAGGGAAACAGGGAATCAGGGTTCAATTCTGTAGAGGGAGAATGATAAATGGCTACGGCTACCACTTCCAAGCTAGGCCCTGTCATTGGAATGAGTAATAACAAATTACAGGGAATGTCACAGGTATTTAGGATGAGGAAACGTTATACAGGAGAGGTACCACAGGCAATGTCACTGTTCGCAGCGTCTACGGAAAAAGTACACTGTATCTCACAGATGTACGAGGGCCTGCAGGTGAGCTGACCATCGAAAACATTATGGACGAGGGCCTGCTGCCGCTTTGTTGACTCTAGATAACTTGTGACATCGACGATCCATTTGGATGTCTGCCCTATCAACTTTGGAGCAATTTTTCAACAAGGACCTTCTGGTATAGCACCGTTTTGATTGTCCTCTCCATCAGAGGAATTTGAGATGAGAAGTTCTCTTTGTAGCGGGGGTCGAGAAGGGTGAACAACCAGTAATCCGTGCCATCTAAAATGCGTATAACAAGCGGGTCGCGGGAAAGGCAGTCTAACATGAAGGCAGCCATGTGTGCCAAAGTACCAACAGGCAAGATTTCGCTGTCGTCATCAGGAGGTGAGCTGACCCTGTAAAAGTTTGTAGATGAGGGCCTGCCGGTGAGTTGACCCTGTAAAAGATTGTAGGTGAGGGCCTTCAGGTGAGCTGACCCTATAAAAGATTGTAGGTGAGGGCCTGCAGGTGAGCTGACCTTGTAAAAGATTGTAGGTGAGGGCCTTCAGGTGAGCTGACCCTATAAAAGATTGTAGGTGAGGGCCTTCAGGTGAGCTGACCCTGTAAAAGTTTGTAGGTGAGGGCCTGCAGGTGATCTGAGCCTGTAAAACATTATATTCGAGGCCCTGCCGGTGAGCTGAGCCTGTAAAAGATTGTATGTGAGGGCCTGCAGGTAAGCTGACCCTGTAAAAGATTGTAGGTGAGGGCCATCAGGTGAGCTGACCCTCTAAAACATTATATTTGAGGGCCTGCAGGTGAGCTGACCCTGTAAAAGATTGAAGGTGAGGGCCTCCAGCTGTGCTGACCCTGTAAAACATTATATTCGAGGGCCTGAAGGTGAGCTGACCCTCTAAAACATTGTAGGTGAGGGCCTGCAGGTGAGCTGACCCTGTGAAAAATTATAGTCGAGGACCTGCAGGTGAGCTGACACTGTAAAACAATTAGGCGAGGACCTGCAGGTGAGCTGACACTGTAAAACAATTTAGGTGAGGGCCTGCAGGTGAGCTGACCCTGTAAAATATTACATTTGAGGGCCTTCAGGTGAGCTGACCCTGTAAAAGATTGTAGGTGAGGGCCTGCAAGTGAGCTCACCCTGTAAAAAATTGTAGGTGAGGGCCTGCTGGTGAGCTGACCCTGTAATATTTTGTAGGAGAGGGCCTGCAGGTGAGCTAAGCCTGTAAAACATTATATTTGAGGCCCTGCAGGTGAGCTGACCCTGTAAAAGATTGTGGGTGAGGGCCTGCTGGAGAGCTGACCCTGTAAAACATAATAGTCGAGGGCCTGCAGGTGAGCTGACCCTGTAAAACATTACATTCAAAAGCCTTCAGGTGAGCTAACCCTATAAAATATTGTAGGTGAGGGCCTGCAGGTGAGCTGACCCTGTAAAAGTTTGTAGGTGAGGGCCTGCAGGTGAGCTGAGCCTGTAAAACATTATATTCGAGGGCCTGAAGGTGAGCTGACCCTGTAAAACATTGTAGGTGAGGGCCTGTAGGTGAGCTGACCCTGTAAAACATAATAGTCGAGGGCCTGCAGGTGAGCTGACCCTGTAAAACATTTTAGGTGAGGGCCTGCAGGAGAGCTGACCCTGTAAAACATTATATTCAAAAGCCTGCAGGTGAGCTGACCCTGTAAAAGATTGTAGGTGAGGGCCTGCAGGTGAGCTGACCCTGTAAAACATTACATTCGAAAGCCTTCAGGTGAGATGACCCTATAAAATATTGTAGGTGAGGGCCTGCAGGTGAGCTGACCCTGTAAAAGTTTGTAGGTGAGGGCCAGCAGGTGAGCTGAGCCTGTAAAACATTATATTCGAGGCCCTGCCGGTGAGCTGAGCCTGTAAAAGATTGTATGTGAGGGCCTGCAGGTAAGCTGACCCTGTAAAAGATTGTGGGTGAGGGCCTTCAGGTGAGCTGATCCGGTAAAACATTAATTTTGAGGCCCTGCAGGTGAGTTGACCCTGTAAAAGATTGTAGGTAAGGGCCTGCTGGTGAGCTGACCCTCTAAAACATTATATTTGAGGGCCTGCAGGTGAGCTGACCCTATAAAAGATTGTAGGTGAGGGCCTGCAGGTGAGCTGACCCTGTAAAACATTATATTCGAGGCCCTGCCGGTGAGCTGAGCCTGTAAAAGATTGTATGTGAGGGCCTGCAGGTAAGCTGATCCTGTAAAAAATTGTAGGTGAGGGTCTTCAGGTGAGCTGATCCGGTAAAACAATAATTTTGAGGCCCTGCAGGTGAGCTGACCCTGTAAAAGATTGAAGGTGAGGGCCTCCAGCTGTGCTGACCCTGTAAAACATTATATTCGAGGGCCTGAAGGTGAGCTGACCCTGTAAAACATTGTAGGTGAGGGCCTGCAGGTGAGCTGACCCTGTAAAAAATTATAGTCGAGGACCTGCAGGTGAGCTGACCCTGTAAAATATTACATTTGAGGGCCTTCAGGTGAGCTGACCGTGTAAAAGATTGTAGGTGAGGGCCTGCAAGTAAGCTGACCCTGTAAACAATTGTAGGTGAGGGCCTGCTGGTGAGCTGACCCTGTAAAATTTTGTAGGTGAGGGCCTGCAGGGCAGCTAAGCCTGTAAAACATTATATTTGAGGCCCTGCCGGTGAGCTGACCCTGTAAAAGATTGTAGGTGAGGGCCTGCTGGTGAGCTGACCCTCTAAAACATTATATTCCAGGGCTTGCAGGTGAGCTGACCCTGTAAAAGATTGTAGCTGAGGGCCTGCAGGTGAGCTGACCCTGTAAAACATTTGAGGGCCTTCAGGTGAGCTAACCCTGTAGAAGATTGTAGGTGAGGGCTGGCTGGTGAGCTGACCCTCTAAAAAATTATATGCGAGGGCCTGCAGGTGAGCTGACCCTCTAAAAAATTATATTCAAGGGCATATGTGCGAGGGCATTATATTTGATGAATAAGCATGTTAATATGATGGAAGAGGAGGAGGAGGATGAGAAAAGGAAGCTTCAACCATATACCCATTTTTGTGGTGGAAGGGGTGCATAGGAATACAGTGTATTGAGTACATTATAAACAACACATTTAAAGGGAATCTGTCACCTGGCTATCCACAATTTTTTTTTTTTCCTTTAGCCTAGGGCAATAAAGTACCTTATATCCGGATCTGTAGTTCTTTTTTCCGTGTGTCTTGTATTTTCTCTTAAAAACCGCTTTATCCATTATGTAAATTAGTCTGTAAGGAGCCCAGAGGGACGTTTTTTCTCTTCCAAGGAGCCCAGGAACGCCCCCCTGATGTGCCCAGACCGCCTAAATTTGAATCTAAAGAACGCCGCCAGCAGCTGAAATCTCGTCCCAGAGGCAAGGCTACGGCTCCGCCCCCCGGCTACATTCGCTCTCTGCCCGGAATACATCTCGTGCAGGCGCAGTGCTGGCGGTTACCTGCGCCTGCGCGATCCAATTGCAATTGAGGGCAACAGCGCTCCGAAAACGTCACTGGGCTCGGCGCATGCCCAGTGACTCTATTGAGGCTGTTGCCCTCAGTTGCCGTCAGATTGCGCATTCGCAGGCAATCGCCGGCACTGCGCCTGCGCGAGATGTTTTCCGGGCAGAGAGCGAATGTAGCCGGGGGGCGGAGCCATAGCCTTGCCTCTGGGACGAGATTTCAGCTGCTGGAGGCGTTCTTTAGATTCAAATTTAGGCGGTCTGGGCACATCAGGGGGGCGTTCCTGGGCTCCTTGGAAGAGAAAAAACTAAACTACTTTACACCAGTTTGATAAATGACCCCATGAGTGTTTGGGCATCCACTTGGCAAATGAGTGTCAATGTGGATAAATGTAAAGTTATTCATCTGGGTACTAATAATTTACATGCATCATACAGATGTAGCATGGTTAGCACTCCTTTTTCTGAGTTTGGTTATCTAATCTAAGCAAACACCTTCAATTGCTTTTCAATGGCTTTTTTCTCAAGATAATGAAATGAGTTAAGAAATTTGCGTTAACAGTGGGAGTGCTAACCCTGCTACATCTGTATGTCCTAGGGGAAGGGGGTAACACTGGGAGAGTCACTTGTAAAGAAGGATTTGGCTGTACTTGTAGAAATAATGACATACAATGTCAATCAGCTTCTTCTAAGGCCAGCAAGATATTGTCGTGTATTAAAAGGGGCATGGAATCACGGGACAGGGATGTAATATTACCACTTTACAAAGCGATGCGGCATCATCTGGAATATGCAATTATGGGCACCACTCCGTAGAAAGGATGCTCTGGACCTGGAAAAAGTACAGAGAAAAGTGACTAAACTGATAAGGGGCATGGAGGGTCATAGAAGTTATGAGGAAAGAAATTCTTAGAACTAAATAAGAATAATGCTTATGTAAATGTGTAGAAGTCTGGTTCTCACTTTCATAATAATATTATCTTGTTTTATTAAAAATAGTTATAGTATTGTTAGAAATGAGCAAATAGATTGTAAACTAATTGAATTTGTTTATAATTTCCCCCAAACTTTGGTTTTTGGATCAAAATACTATATGCCATTTGGCATCTGCTATTTTAAAGCCAGGATCTACCACATTTAGAGAGGTTATATCACAGAGAAGAGAAGACAATAACTAGTTAGATTTTATAATTAATTGACAGATTTTAAAAGATACAGGATGTCAGTGTGACATTATGTAACTTGGGCTACTTTCACACTAGCGTTAATATTTTCCGGTATTGAGATCCGTCATAGGGTCTCAGTACTGGAAAAAAATGCTTCCGTTTTTTCCCCATTCATTATCAATGGGGATAAAACATAACTGAAAAGAATGGAGTCCACCAGAATACATTCCGTTCAGTTCTTATACCAGAGAGCAAACCGCAGCATGGTGCGGTTTGCTTTCTGTCCTGAGATGCGTAGCAAAATGGATCCATCATGACCCACAATGCAAGTCAATGGGGACGGATCCGTTTTCTCTGACACAATCTGACACAATAGAAAAGGGATCCGTCCCTCATTGACTTTTAATGGAGTTCATGACGGATCCGTCTTGGGTATGTTAAAGATAATACAACCGGGTCCGTTCATACCGGATGCAGATGGTTGTATTATCAGTAACGGAAGTGTTTTTGCTGAACTCTGTTAAAGTAGCCTTAGTCTAATACCCCTAATAACCCTAATACCCGAACCCTTATCAAATAATTTAGAATTACAGACAGTAATGCTACCTTAGGGAGGCTGTCAACCATTTTACTACATCATTGTTATACGTATGACAATTACAGTGGACTCCACCTAGCTGCCCTTTATAAAAGTGTTTCAAAGTTTATAAAAAAAATTAGCGAAAGTAGCGAAATATGTTCCTGAAACTGTTCCCAAAGAAAGGGATGTTTTTTTTTTACAGCTTTTGAAAAAAAAAAAAAAAAAAAACAATGCTTCTTTAATTTCTTCATCTTTCTTTGACCCCTTGACTACAAACATCGATCGCAGACATTTAGCCCCTCATATGCCATAGTTAATTGTGACCACAGCACCTGAGTAGTGAAAATGCGAGAGCTCTGTGCTCTTTTGTCCCAGTAACAGCTTCCCCTTACTGAGATCAGGGAAGCTGTTACCTTGTAGGCCGGACCCTGCTGGAAGCTTCAATGCCTATCACAAGAATATACCAATACAGGCCTACAGGTGGCAGCACTGCAATGGAATATATTGCATTGGCTTTTCTCTAGTAGATCAAAATCCATTAGTGGATAGAACTGGCAGGCAATCTATTGATTGCTTGTTTAGTCACTAGCCAAAAGTTTAAAAAAAAAACTATAAAAATATATAATATATAAAATCACCTCCAGTTCCCAAAATTTAATATAAAAATAATCAGTAAAATAAACATCATAGGCATAGCCACATCCAAAACTGCCCTTACTATTCAAATATAAAAATATTTATTCCATACGGTGAATAGCATAACTTAAAAAAACCCCATCAAAATGGCTAATTCATCATTTTTTCATTGCTACACCTCGCCTCAAAATTTGAATAAAAAGTGTTTAAAAAGTCATACACGGGGCGTGGCCGCGCAGCCGAGGAGTATGGCCGCTTGATCTCTGAGCTCCAGCAACGCATCCCAGTCCAGCAGAACCCCTTATCTCGCTGTTAAACCCCAACCCTCGGTACCTGCCGGTAACGGAATCCTCCCTGATGATGACCAGGGGCAAAAGGAGCATCAAGAAACAGGGCAAGCTCGAGTTTTTCTTTGGCCAAGATCGGGACAAAGACGGCGCCGGCACAAGCGTTCTGCCTGCAAGGCCTGCCTCCAGCCTGACATCCTCAGCTAGCGCCGGCTCTCCCCGTGACTCAGAAGGTGGCAGCTCGCAACGACTGAGCAAAAGCCATGGTTTGGTGGATACAGACGGTGGTGCTTTGTCAATTTCCCACGGATGACAAGCCTGCGTCCAGCACCAGCATCTTATTGAAGGACATGCTTTTGGCCTTTAACCATTCGGTCACCACCCACATGTTGCACTTAATATTGCCTATCCAAGCTTCCGTCACTGAAATAGATAACAGAGTTCAGCATGTTGAGCAAAAGATGGGCGTATTTGCAGACTCGCACAATAGCCTGATTGATTCACATGACTCCCTATCGGAAGAAATCGCTTACCTCCGTGCGAACGTGCTGACCTAGATGACCGATCCCCCGGAACAACCTAAAGTTACGCGGGGTGCCGGAGACGGTTCTGGCTGCGGACCTACAAATCTACATCCAGGGGCTGATTAAACTGCTTCTGCCTGCCTGTATCGAACAAGACCTCATCATTGATCGGGCTCACAGGATCGCCAAGCCAAAGCACCTACCTGATGACACACCGCAGGATGTGTTGGCCCGCCTGAACTTTTACCAAGCCAAGGAGGGTGTCCTGACGGCGGTGAGAAAGATGGTCACCTTGCCGGATCCGTACCAGCAAGTCAAGCTGTTTGCGGACTTAACGGTGGCAACCCCGCAACTGCATCGTACCCTAGCACCCATCACCCTAGCGTTGAGAGAACATTCTATTTCTTACCACTGGGGTTACCCGGTGAAATTGCTAATTGAGAGGGATGGTGCCTGGGTGGTCATACGATCGGTGGAGGAGGGGAAAGCGGTATTAGCTACCTGGAATATTGTGGCGGCTAAAGTCCCTCCTATGAAACCACACCAGCATTTGTCAGTGGAAGGAGAGTGGCACCGAGTGGAAGGGCCCCGTAAGAATAAACACCGTTGACGGGTTTGTTTCTGTACTATGTATTCAGCAGGAGCGGGGATATGTTCTGTCCTTTATGACGCTCCTTATGGGAGGCATGACTGTTTCCCCCTCACAAAGTTCACATGGGGTTATGCGTTCGAACCCTTGTGCTATTTCATTACTGCCTCACTACCTGGGCAGTCAGTTTTGGTTCTCATTACTTATGTTCATAGTTCACTATCTATGTTTCTTTTCTAAGCCGTGTCCTGTTTTCCCCATGTATATGAATGTATTTCTATGTGCTGGTGCGGTCCTACCTCTGCATCATCTGGACAGCCCCCCTGGTAAAGCTAATTATCTATCAAGATGGTATTGGTAATAGGGTTTTTGAATGTCAGGGGCCTGAATAGTCCATTTAAGAGACGGATGATGTGGAGGGAAGCCCTCTCACTTAAATGTGATGTCTTTTGTGCCCAGGAGACGCATATAGTAGAGGCAGACTTTGGGGGGCTGAAGCATCCGTATTTTCCAACCCTGATCCACTCTCCTGGTGTACGCAAAAAGAGGGGAGTTCTTTTAGCTATTCGAAACTCGGTGGCACACACTGCGGGGGCCACGGTAGTGGATCCGGGTGGACATTACGTTATACATGTGTGTTGTATCAATAATGTCATGTACACATTAGTGGAGATATATGCGCCTAATGTACGGCCTATGCTTTTCTTAAACAAGCTCTTCAAGAAAGTACAGTCCTTAAAAGAGGGAAAAGTTGTCATCTGTGGAGATTTTAATCTGGCCCCAGATCCGTCCCAAGACTCTTCCTCTCGCACGAGGCATTGCCATGTCTCCCTTGCACCATCCCTACTAGCCAACTCCCTGTATGATATATGGCGTATTCATCATGCCTCTGAAAAGGATTTATCCTATTACTCACCTGCGCATCAAACTTACTCCCGTATTGACTTGTTTTTAGTGAATAGGCCTTTCCTGGCAGCTACAGCACGGTCCACCATTGGGACGATTTCCTGGTCTGACCATGCTCCAGTGACCCTGGAATTAACTGAGGAGTTTACCACTCCACCTAACCCAATATGGAGGGCTAACGAGTTCATTCTGGCTAACACTAAATACCAATCTGAGGTTTCTGCTGCTTTAGCGGAATACTTTAAGTTCAATGTTGCCTCTGTGTCGGCCCCTACTGTTGTATGGACGGCCCACAAGGCATTCATCAGAGGTATTTCACTGAAATTGGGGCACAAACACAAAAAATCATGGGAGACACACCAGAATAACCTTTTAAAGCAAATTCAGATTGTTGAAGCACAGAATAAGATATCCCCTTCACTGGAGCGCTCTGACAAGCTCAGAACCCTTAGATCCCAGCTTAGGGAAAGTTTCCTGCATACATATGAGCTCTCTCTTAAATGGACCAAAGCAATGTATTATTCCCAAACCAATAAGGCGGGGAGGCTTCTAGCCAGAAGGGTGAAGGCAAGAGCTTTGAAGTCGAGAATAGCGTATCTCTGGGACCCCTCAAAATCCTATAAATTGTATGACCCAAAGGATATAGCCATAGCAAAGGCAGGTGCACTCTGCGGCAATACTAAACCCTCACACTGATAAAATTGAGGGGTTAGTTCGACATATTCTACTAGGAGGACATGTCTTAAGCTCGGACACCACGGCAAGGTCCCTCAAGTAGCCCGAGGCCCTACCACTCAACCTACCTGTGCCGTATGGGCGATACCAGGAGCCGTTGGGAATTACGGGAGAGTAAGGCCTGACTCACAGACAGCTCACCAGTGACCTCCAGCATGTAACCATGCTTGCAATGGGAGGTGGGAGGATATAGCCATAAGATTTATGTCTTATTATTCCCAATTGTACAACTTAGCTGGAGAACCAGGTTTTAATCCGGCCTCCCCAAGCGACATAGAAAATTTTCTGCAGTCACTAACGTTACCTTCTATGGCCACATGCCATAGGGAATCCCTCTGGCTCCCATCTCACAGACTGAAATGTCTAGGGTAATAGCTGGACTACCACACCATAAGAGCCCTGACCTAGATGGCCTTCCGAACTCCTATTACAAGATCTTCTCTGACTGTCTGCTCCCGCATCTTGTGCCAAGACAACTGGGAAAATGCCCAAGGAAATGCTAGAGGCCGTTATTGTGACCCTGCCCAAACCTGGGAAAGAGCCCTCAGTCCCACAAAATTTCCACCCTATCTCCCTACTTAACACGGATCTAAAAATATATGTGAAGATCCTAGTTACCCGTCTAGCAGATATTATTCCCACCCTAGTGGCCCCTGTAACGGAGCTCCGTGTACTCCGACCGAGTACCCTCCGTTGATGGACGCTTCCTAGCTTGCGCCGAGGACCACAAGCACCGCACTGGACACCACAGCCACCGCAGACTCCACAACCGCCGTAGCTTAGCTGGAGCCTCGCCGTCTTCCGTCCACCCTAGATTGGCTTCTGTCCTTCAGTAGAGCGTATCCGGAACAAGCTCTTAAAAGGGCTAAGTGATTAAAGCTCAAGGGAGTATGTAGAACATAGCAATCCCCAGTGTGATATAGCAGTTCCCTCCAATAACGAGTCAAGGCTGCGATTTGAAGGTCAAGCTAGGACTCCTGTCCTGGGGCATACAGCCTCTTTTATTTACAATCCACAAACATAGTACTGACCCACAGGGGTTTGAAATACAACCAATCAATCCGTACAATAAACACAGACACTCCCACACAAAATACAGCAACCAATCAACATACAGCCAGATATATCACAACCCCACATGCATGGTCTATTGTGCTGGCTGATTAGGTCACAGGCAATGTCCATTGTGAATGTTGATTAGGTCACATGTCCATTGTGAATGCCAACTGTCACTGGGGCCATAGTCGCAGGGTAAGAGGCTAGCAAGCATGCCTCTCCAATGACCAGGGATAAATGGCAGTTTGTCACAGCCCCGGACCAAGTGGAGTTTGTACAAGGGCGTCAGATCACGGATAATTCCAAGAGATTGTTGAACCTGGTTGACTATGTTAATCGTGCCCGTCTACCGGCAGTGTTAGTTACCCTGGATGCTGAGAAGGCATTCGACCGGGTCAATTGGTCGTTTGTCTTCTCGGTACTCCATAGGATGGGGTTTCCGGAGTTTATGATCCAAGCCATAGGGGTTCTTTACTCCGACCCCTCGGCCCGAGTATTAGCAAATAGAGTGTTATCGGACCCATTTACTTTATCCAATGGCACGAGACAGGGCTGCCCCCTGTTGCCTTTAATATTTATTCTGTCCCTAGAACCACTGTCTCAAGCCATAAGACAGGCGACTGATGTGTCAGGCATACAAATTGGAGACAGACAACATTGCTTGTCAATGTATGCAGATGATATTATTTTTTCCTTAACTCCTTAACAGCCTCTTTTATTTACAATCCACAAACATAGTACGGCCCACAGGGGTTTGAAATACAACCAATCAATCCGTACAATAAACACAGACACTCCCACACAAAATACAGCAACCAATCAACATACAGCCAGATATATCACAACCCCACATGCATGGTCTATTGTGCTGGCTGATTAGGTCACAGGCAATGTCCATTGTGAATGTTGATTAGGTCACATGTCCATTGTGAATGCCAACTGTCACTGGGGCCATAGTCGCAGGGTAAGAGGCTAGCAAGCATGCCTCTCCAATGACCAGGGATAAATGGCAGTTTGTCACATATCTCCCCTTTGGGGGGAAGACTAACCAGGCACCTGACCTCCTGTCGGTCAGTGCCTACGTTAGTCGATCCACCAACCCACAATAGACAAATGCCAGAGTAGCCCACCCACAACAAACAGGTACAAGAGTGACCCACCCACAAGAAGCAGTTACTGCACCCGGATATTCCTCTGGGGTGCTGGGGCAACATGCTGTGGGGACTTGAGGGAGGGCAGAGGCCGACTGCACTCTGCCCAGCTGCCAGCTCTCCTACTGGTATAACCTGCAGGACCTCAGGCTCTGGACAGGGGACAAAGGGAGGGCAGAGGCCGACTGCACTCTGCCCAGCTGCCAGCTCTTCTGCTGGGGGGCTGGGAACATAGTCCGGCTTAGTAGCCAGGGGAACATGGGCGCCAGTGGGGGTTAACATCGCCTCTGTTAACCCTGGGGCCAAGTTAGGTGTTAGCTGGGGAGGAGAGTTTGTACTTACCCCCTCCTCCTGTTGTCCCGGTGCGGGTAGTTGGGGATCTGGACAGGCTGTCCAGCATCCCTGTAGGTCAGGCACAGAGACCACGGTCCCATCTGCGCCGGCTGGGAGATTGGTGTCTCCCCTTGTTAGGATAAGCTGCCGCTGGGGAGAGGGGGTGCTGAGTTCCACTCCCTGAAACTCAGGCTGCCACTGGAGTGGGAGACCGCCTGTCTCCACTCCCGTAACATTGTCCTGCTGCTGGAGAGAGAGACCAACTGTCTCTGCTCCCTGTAGGACACACTGCTGCTGGGGGGAAAGGATGACACCTTCGGCCCCCTGGACTTCACGCTGCCGCTGGGGGGGAAGGACGCCACCTTCGGCCCCCTGGACTTCACACTGCCGCTGGGGGGGAAGGACGACACCTTCGGCCCTCTGTAACTCACACTGCCGCTGGGGGGGAAGGACGACACCTTCGGCCCTCTGGACCTCACACTGCCGCTGGGGGGGAAGGTCGACACCTTCGGCCCTCTGGACTTCACACTGCCGCTGGGGGGGAAGGACGACACCTTCGGCCCTCTGGACTTCACACTGCCGCTGGGGGGGAAGGACGACACCTTCGGCCCTCTGTAAATCACCCTGCCGCTGGGGAGGAAGGTCGCAACCTTCGGCCCTCTGGACTTCACACTGCCGCTGGGGGGGAAGGACGACACCTTCGGCCCTCTGGACTTCACACTGCCGCTGGGGGGGAAGGACGACACCTTCGGCCCTCTGTAACTCACCCTGCCGCTGGGGTACAAGGACAGAATACTTTGCCATCTTTGCCCGATGTTCTGCTTCCTCCTGCAGATCCCTTGCCAGTTCTCTCCTTATTTTCTGTACAAGTTCCTCTGTTAGGTAGGGCCTGTAGAGATCCAACCGCCCCTTCAGCATAGCGTCAAACCGTACGTGACTATACCAATACTCAAGGTTTGCTTGGTGTTCCCAGGATGCTGCTCCTCGCACTAGGGAAGCCATCCCACCGCTGGCCACCAATGTAACGGAGCTCCGTGTACTCCGACCGAGTACCCTCCGTTGATGGACGCTTCCTAGCTTGCGCCGAGGACCACAAGCACCGCACTGGACACCACAGCCACCGCAGACTCCACAACCGCCGTAGCTTAGCTGGAGCCTCGCCGTCTTCCGTCCACCCTAGATTGGCTTCTGTCCTTCAGTAGAGCGTATCCGGAACAAGCTCTTAAAAGGGCTAAGTGATTAAAGCTCAAGGGAGTATGTAGAACATAGCAATCCCCAGTGTGATATAGCAGTTCCCTCCAATAACGAGTCAAGGCTGCGATTTGAAGGTCAAGCTAGGACTCCTGTCCTGGGGCATACAGCCTCTTTTATTTACAATCCACAAACATAGTACGGCCCACAGGGGTTTGAAATACAACCAATCAATCCGTACAATAAACACAGACACTCCCACACAAAATACAGCAACCAATCAACATACAGCCAGATATATCACAACCCCACATGCATGGTCTATTGTGCTGGCTGATTAGGTCACAGGCAATGTCCATTGTGAATGTTGATTAGGTCACATGTCCATTGTGAATGCCAACTGTCACTGGGGCCATAGTCGCAGGGTAAGAGGCTAGCAAGCATGCCTCTCCAATGACCAGGGATAAATGGCAGTTTGTCACAGCCCGGACCAAGTGGAGTTTGTACAAGGGCGTCAGATCACGGATAATTCCAAGAGATTGTTGAACCTGGTTGACTATGTTAATCGTGCCCGTCTACCGGCAGTGTTAGTTACCCTGGATGCTGAGAAGGCATTCGACCGGGTCAATTGGTCGTTTGTCTTCTCGGTACTCCATAGGATGGGGTTTCCGGAGTTTATGATCCAAGCCATAGGGGTTCTTTACTCCGACCCCTCGGCCCGAGTATTAGCAAATAGAGTGTTATCGGACCCATTTACTTTATCCAATGGCACGAGACAGGGCTGCCCCCTGTTGCCTTTAATATTTATTCTGTCCCTAGAACCACTGTCTCAAGCCATAAGACAGGCGACTGATGTGTCAGGCATACAAATTGGAGACAGACAACATTGCTTGTCAATGTATGCAGATGATATTATTTTTTCCTTAACTCAGCCTCTGGTGTCCTTGAAAGCGGTGATGGCTACGCTCTTATGGGGCCTTCATCATATTACAAAGTCAATGAGAGTAAATCTCAGGCCCTCCCTTTGGGTGTACTAGAGGCGAGCCTGTCCAGGATGAAAAGGGAGTTTCCTTTAGATTGGCAAGACTCTATGGTACAATACCTGGGATTTAAGGTGACGGCTACTCCTCAGGAATTATACAAGGTCAGTTTCCTTCCCCTCTTGCAATCACTTCAGCCAGAGCTAGTTAGTATGGCCAAAACAGAACTATCTTGGTTAGGACTAGTGTTGAGCGCGAATATTCAAATAGCGAATTTCTTTAGCGAATATCGGCACTTCGCTAATTCACGAATATTCTGAATATAGCGCTATAAATTCGCTATTTCGAATATTCATTTTTTTATTTTTTAGTTATTTTTTTTTCTTTCCCACTTCCCAAAAGTAGTTCTTATCTGTCCTGAGGATTCCTGGCTTCCTGGCTGCTCCAGTCAGTGCCCGTTGCCGCTTCTGCCGACTTCCGTACTCATGGAGCGTCCCCATCACCATGGGAATGTCTCCATACTAACATGTACTGTCGGATTTGAGAATTACGTTGAAATCGCAATGCGATTAATATAACTTGAATTAATCGCATTGCGATTTCAACTTAGACCTGGTTTACTATGGTTGGCTTGGTAGAATTAGCGAATATGACAAATGTATTCGTTATATTCCTCAAAACGAAGATAACGAAGTATTCTCCATCTTCGTTTTAGCAACCATAGTAAACCATGTCTGTTGAAATCGCAATGCGATTAATTCAAGTTATATTAATCGCATTGCGATTACAACTTAGCACTGCTATATTACATATTAGGCTAGAATTAACGAATATGGAATATAGCAGCAGTGCTAAGTAGAAATCACAATGCGATTACTTCAAGTTATATTAATCGCATTGCGATTTAAACTTAGAGCTGGGTTTATAATGGGTCAGCTTGCTACAATTAACGAAGTTAACGAATATGGAATATAGCAGTGCTAAGTTGAAATCGCAATGCGATTAATATAACTTGAAGTAATCGCATTGCGATTTCAACAGACATGGTTTACTATGGTTGCTAAAACGAAGATGGAGAATACTTAGTTATCTTCGTTTTATGGAATATGACAAATACATTCGTCATATTCGCTAATTCTACCAAGCCAACCATAGTAAACCAGGTCTAAGTAGAAATCGCAATGCGATTAATTCAAGTTATATTAATTGCATTGCGATTTCAATGTAATTCTCAAATCCGACAGTACATTTTAGTATGGAGACATTCCAATGGTGATGGGGACGCTCCATGAGTATGGTTGGCTTGGTAGAATTAGCGAATATGACGAATGTATTCGTCATATTCCTCAAAATGAAGATAACAAAGTATTCTCCATCTTTGTTTTAGCTACCTATTCATCAACTTCGCTAATTCTAGCAATCAAATAGGAAGGTTGACTATAGAGACAGCTGTGTTTAATTCGCTATGTGATTATATCATTATTTTTTTTTTAAATAAATAGAATAATTATAATAATTATCAAGTATTATAATTATTCTATTTATTTAAAAAAAAAAGCAAAGTAATATAATCGCATAGCGAATTAAACACCGCTGTCTCTATAGTCAACCTTTCTATTTGATTGCTAGAATTAGCGAAGTTGACGAATAGGTTGCTAAAACGAAGATGGAGAATACTTTGTTATCTTCGTTTTGAGGAATATGACGAATACATTTGTCATATTCGTCATTTTCGCTATAATTCTAGATATCAAACCAATAGGAAAGTAGCCTTAAGTTAAAATCACAATACGCGATTATTTAAATCGCATATTAATCGCAATAACTAGAATAATGACGAATATTCGATTTCGACGAATATGAAACGAATATTCTATCGAATATTCGCGAATTTAGTCAAAATCGAATATAGCACCTGCTACTCATCACTAGTTAGGAAGCATAGCCGCTTTTCAACAGCACATACTTCCAAAGTTGTTATACTTATTCCGGACTATTCCCGGTCCCGGTGTCCTTTTTTAATCGACATAACTAGAAAAAGGTATGGGGGTCAAAATATGCCGATAAAAAGAAAAAAAAAATCCACTTTTTTTTTTTACAGTATTAAAATACAAGAAAAAATATATAAATGTGGTATTGTTGTAATTGTACTGATCCTAAGAATGAAGGTAAGAGGTCAGTTCTACCAAATAGAGAACCCCCTAAAAACAAAACCCATAAACCTGTAGCGGAATTGTTTTTTTTTACAATTGCACCCCATTTGGAATTTTTTTACAACTTCCCACTACATTGTATGCAATATTAAATATTATAAAGTACAACGTGTCCTGCAAAAAACAAGGCCTCATATGGCTATGTAAATGGTAAAATAGAAAAGTCATGTCTCTGGAAAGGCAGGGAACAAAAATGCAAAAATGCAAAAATGCAAAAATGAAAAATCCTCCAGGATTCAAACCTTTCTACTTCCTAAAAAGGGATAATTTTAACTGCATTAAAAATCTGACAGCGCAGTGTGTTATCAATCAGGCTGTTTGTTACCACCGGCAACTATGTATTTAGCCATATATGTTGCTGTCATTTCTAATGCTGTCTTGGTGTTAAAGAGTTTGAAAGGGGTTTGTTACAGTCCAAGAATATCCCAGAGTGTTATACACGACTTTTCAGGGCAATTGGGGCAATTTCAGTCGTACCCAAAATTAATTTCAGGAGAATCTCTATTGTTTGTAATCATATTTTGTCAAATTATAAATAAAATGACCACAAACTACACTTGATGCAGTAGTTCTGTCTTCCCATTGCCTTTAGCCATTCAGACTGTTTTTATGCAAAATCAATTGTAAATAATACAGTATATATAGTTGCCCCCTTCACAGCACTTATGCCCAGATATGCACCCCTTCACAGCAGTTATTACCAGATCTGTGTCCATTTCACAGTAGTTATGCCCAGATCTGTGTCTATTTCACAGTAGGTATGCCCAGAGATGCCGCCTTCAGAGCAGTTATGCCAAGATATCTGCCCCCTTCACAGTAGCTATGCTCAGATATGTGCCCCTTCACAGTAGCTATGCCCAGATATGTGCCTCCTTCACAGTAGCCATGGCCAGATATGTGCCCCTCACAATAATGTCCAGATATTGTCCCCCCTTCACAGTAGCAGTGTGATGTCTGACACTACACTGTGCTTTTGCTGTGGAGCAAGGGCCATATTTAGATTTTATGCTGCCCTAGCTGACGGTAAAATGGTAAAATGCTCCCTAGGCCTTCAGCTACCCCTCAGGACGCTTGCACAATTAAAGGGCTGACTAGTCCTCTCCCACGAGTCTTCTATATGATACAATCCCATGTAAATAACCTGTCTTCCTTACAGTCTTCTATAACATACAGTCCCATGTTAATAACTTAAATCCCCTCCTTTAGCCCCTCCAACACATAGATCCATGAAAATAACATCACTTCTTACTCTCCAGTCCTCTATAATATCCAGTCCCATGTAAATAACACCAGTCATCTCCCCCCAATCTTCTGTAACATACAGTCCTATGTTACTAACACCCCTCCCTTCAGTCCCTCTAACATACAGTCCCAGTTAAATAACATATTTCCCTCCCACTAAGCAGGGAGGAGGTTTAATAGGGGAAAACCACATCTTCCAGCATTTTTCTTGCACGCACATTCATTTCATGGCATCACAGGTCTCCACTGCTGAGCGCTGCCTCTTTCTGCACTGGTCACATCATGGTCCCTCACCACAGGTCCTACCACCACTTGCAGTGTTGAAAAGATCACATGACTATGATGTCATCGCAGATCCTTAAGCTATTGAGTATAGTTAGAATGGGCATCAGATTCCCAGTAAGTTCTAATCAGACCCCCCCCCCCCCAAACTTTTATTATGAAAACAATTTTTAAAACATTTTTTTTGTCCCAATGTGAGACTTCAACTGTTGGGGGTCTGATCCCTTCTACATGTGTATTGTAATACATTGACTGTCAGTGTATTACCTGTGTAATACATTGACAGCCTGCCTGCGAGACCCAGGGGGCTGGGTCTCACAGGCTTCCATCGAAGTCAAGCCCCAAACATGTGTAAGGCATCGGGCTGCCTTCACGGCCATCGGGTCCCCGTCACCATAGCGGGGGGGGGGACCTGATGGGAATAGGGAGGGAAGCCGTACCCTCCCCAAGCCCTGTGCATGCCATGGTCAGCTGCGGTATACAAGAGGTTAATACGTCGGCATCAGTTTATTCACCAATGCGGTCATACACAGCAGGGGCTCAGCTCAGGGGCTCAGTGACAGTCAGGCCCATGCTACTGATCGGGCAGATGCAGCTCCTGCAGCAGCTCGATCAGACAGCCGTATCTGTACGGTGCTGGTCCTTAAGTCATGGCTTCCAGTGCAGTACATGTACGGCACAGGCTGCCTACAGGTTAAAGTGGCTGAAGCCGGACATAAGCTGCCCTTTACTCCTTTAGCATCCACAAGTGGAGCATCAGAGCATATCCTTGCTCCAATGCTTCCCTTGCCTCGCTCTGCATTGCGTAGGGCAATTTCTGTTTGTTGTGAGCAGATGACGTACCAGGCCTCACAACACTATGCTAGACGGAGACTTCGGCCTAGCAGGGAGCCCGGTGACGTCATTGGCACAAATGGGTTGTTGTATAGAGCTGTTCTGAGCAGTTTTAGAGGCGCCACTAAAACCACCCAAAACAGTGCTATACATAGCTCATTTGTGCTGGAGATGTCATCGGGCTCCCTGATAGGTCATAGTCTCTGCCTAGCACACTGATGTGAAGCCTGATGTCATGGAAATTTCCGCGACAGGTGGTAGGAGATGGGTGAGACTGGCAACACATGGTTTGATCTGACATGTTTTCTGTTTGGATCAAATGACATCTGTGTTGTTTCTGATGCTTGCCACACCTTCTTTTCCCAGTAGGGGCTATTAGGGTCATTTAACCTTCTTTTTATAGTTGCTTCTCCCACTATGCTGTGCGGTTTATAGCTTCTGTTTGAACCTTTGGATAGATTGTGATTGGATCTCGGCTGAGTTCCTGGTGCTTCCATTGCTCCTTTGAAGTTAAGTCTTTCCTTTCCCTTTTGCATTTTGTTTGGGTTCTGTGTGTTACATTTTCCTATTGTTTGTATTAGGCCTGAAGGAGACTCCTGTTCATCCTTCCTTTTGAAGGAACAGGTAGTCTCATCCCTGACATTAGTACCAGGGTCCTATAGGGCTTGATAGGACTCTAGGTATTCCTGTGCATGAATTCACCTACCTTTGGGGTCTGTTCATACTGGTAGTCAGTCAGGATTTTGGTTAGTGTTTTCACTAGGAGGTGTCCATTTTTCTTCGCTAGTTCTCAGGCCTGATTCCCTGTTCCCCCCTTCCCTCCTATGCTCGGTGTGGTGTTCCCTCCCACACTGAAGCGTGACACCCGATACATCATCGGCTCACAACAAACAGACTTTGCCCTGTGCAATGCAGTGCAAGGTAAGGGGAGCATCGGAGCAAGGAAATGATCCAATGCTCCACTCGTAGATGCTAAAGGAGTGAAGGGGAGCTTATGTAATACACAGGATAACATAGTAAGATAGAAACATAGTACATAAGTCCAAAAAAAAGACATTTGTCCATCCAATTCAGCCTGTTAGGGTCCTTTCACACTTGCGTTCTGAGGATCCGGCAGGCACTTCCGTCCTGCCGGATCCGTCAGAACGCAAGTCACCTGAAGCATTAGAAGACTGATCAGGATCCTGATCAGTCTTCGAAATGCTTTCAGGTTACTATGGCAGCCAGGACGCTATTAAAGTCCTGGTTGCCATAGTAGTAGTGGGGAGCGGTATACTTACAGTCCGTGCGGCTCCCGGGGCGCTCCAGAATGACGTCAGAGCGCCCCATGCGCATAGATCACATGATCCATGCGATCACGTGATCCATGCGTGTAGGGCGCCCTGTCGTCACTCTAGAGCGCCCCGTGAGCCGCACGGATGGTAAGTATACTGCTCCCCCGCTCCCCACTACATTTTACCATGGCAACCAGGACTTTAGCATCCTGGCTGCCATGGTAACCATTGAGAAAAAGCTAAACGTCGGATCCGGCGATGCGCCGAAACGACGTTTAGCTTAAGCCGGATCCGGATTAATGCCTTTCAATGGGCATTAATTCCGGATCCGGCCTTGCGGCAAGTGTTTCGGATTTTTGGACGGAAGAAAAAGCGCAGCATGTTGCGGTATTTGCTGCGTCCAAAAAACGTTCCGGTCCTGAACTGAAGACATCCTGATGCATCCTGAACGGATTTCTCTCCATTCAGAATGCATGGGGATGATCCTGATCAGGATTTTTCCGGCATAGAGCGCCAAGGACAGAACTCTATGCCGGAAAACAAAAACGCCAGTGTGAAAGGACCCTTATCCTGCAAGTTGATCCAGAGGAAGGCAAAAAAAACAACAACTGTGAGATAGAAGGCAATTTTCCCCACTTAAGGGGAAAAAAATTCCTTCCCGACTCCAATCAGGCAATCAGAAGTACTCCCTGGATCAACGACCCATCTCTAGTAGCTATATCTTGTAATATTATTACACTCCATAAATACATCCAGGCCCCTCTTGAACTCTGTTAGTGAACTCACCATCACTACCTCCTCAGGCAGAGAGTTCCATAGTATCACTGCTCCTACCATAAAGAATCCTCTTCTATGTTTGTGTACAAACCTTCTTTCCTCCAGATGCAGAGGATGTCTCCCTGTCACAGTCACAGTCCTGGGGATAAATAGATAATGGGAGAGATCTCTGTACTGACCCCTGATATATTTATACATAGTTATTAGATCTCCCCTCAATCGTTTTTTTTTTTTAAAGTGAATAACCCTAATTTTGATAATCTTTCAGGGTATTGTAGATCCCTCATTCCAGTCATTACTTTAGTTGCCCTCCTCTGAATCCTCTCCAGCTGTGTACACAGTAATCCATGTGTGGTCTGACTAGCGATTTGTAGGTAGGACTATGTTTGCATCACGGGCATCTATGCCCCTTTTGATGCAACCCATTATCTTATTGGCCTTGGCAGCAGCTGCCTGACACTGTTTTTTACAGCTTAGTTTGCTGTTCACTAAAATTCCTAGGTCCTTTTCCATGTCAGTGTTACCCAGTGTTTTACTATTTAGTATGTACGTGTGGCTTGCATTATTCCTTCCCATGTGCATAACCTTACATTTTTCAGTGTTAAACGTCATCTGCCACTTCTCTGCCCAAGCCTCCAATCTATCCAAATCCATCTGTAGCAGTATACTGTCCTCTTCCGTGTCAATTACTTTAAACAGTTTAATGTCATCTGCAAATCTGCAAAAAAAATGATATTTTACTGTGCAAGCCTTCTACAAGATCATTAATAAATATATTGAAGAGGATAGGGCCTAATACTGACCATGAGGTACTCTACTAATGACAGTGACCCAATCTGAGTGTGTACCATTAATAACCACCCTCTGTTTTCTATAACTGAGCCAGTTACTTACCCACATACAGACATTTTCTCCCAGTACGAGCATGCTCATTTTATATTCGTTTGAATGGACCGTGCAGACGTTTGTTCTCTCCCCTGCTGGAAATAACTCTGGAGAACAGAATCTGGATCCCGTTTAACCAAGCATACACAGACTCTCCTTTGTACTCGATGTTCTGTGTAAATCACAAAGGCACATACATAGTGAAGTACCATTGAGTTATCTACTAAAGTATACTTGTAGTTCACTCACGGGATTCACTGGTTCTCAGGCACATCAAACAATCATTATTACACCACCAACATCAAGTTGTCTCCTCTTCCTATATATGGATTAAATTCCTTTTATAGTGAGTACTGCAACACACCATTAAAATTTCTTCGTATTTATTATACTCACAAACGTTCCCATAAAATGCGCAAATTTTATAAAACTCAATTGGTCTGCCCGGCCCGGGTTTCGCTCTACATCAGTTTCGTCAGGGGCGTCATTTCCTTCTAATTTACATTCTTTAAATACCCACCCATCCACTTCCTGTCCAATCAAATCCATTAACCCTCACCTGGACCTTCTGGATCAACCTCACCGTCCTTGGATCAAGTTACCAACCAAAAACTTTTTTCTTATCCTTCACATCCTTACTACCCATTTAAAATCCTCAATGCCATACACATATGCAAAAAAAGAAAGCTTTTTGTTGCAGTTCCCCTTCTCTTTGCATTCCACCACGTAGTGCTAGATCCCATTCACATGTTGCGTTACTTGTCTCTCATAAACAGAACAGCAGTTCCACTACTGTATATCCTAAAATTGTCACATTCTTTATACCTCTTTTGTAACCGAGATTGATTAACACTTCTCAGATGTCTCTATTTAGTATACATCAGGGCAAGTTTCTATTTCTCACGCTCGCTTTCCTTTTACTCATCCACTAGACATGATTTTAAATCTAGCTCCACATTTAATCCTTTAGGTTGTAGGCTCCCTATATTGTAGATCCATTCTACTTCCACCCGATCAATTTTTTTCTCCAAACTACCCCCCCGCCAGTTCTGTTTCACATGTGCAACGCCTGTGAACTTTAGTCCCTTTGGGTCCTTATTACGCACTTTTTTGAAGTGTAATGGAACACCATGATTTTCCATACCTCTTTTTATGTTATTAACGTGTTCCTATACACATATTTTAAGTTTCCTCATGGTGCGGCCCACGTATTGGAGGCCGCAAGGACACTCCAGCACGTAGACCACTCCAGAGGTTTTACATGTCAGGTCTCCATTGATCCTCAGATCTTTATCCTTACTTCTCGAATGAACTACACCAGTGTTCTTCTCTTTTTTCATTTCCTTGGAGCGGTTTCTGCAAGGTAAGCAGAAACCGCACCATGTGAATTGGTTTTGCTTTACTTTTTTCATGCAGGGTAGTATCGCACTGTGCACTAGCAGGGTTCGTAAATTAGTTGCCTTCCTATAGATAATATTCGGATTCTTTGGTATTTCTTTCCCTATAATCGGGTCATTTTTTAAGATGTTCCAATTTTTCCTTATTGCATTTTTAATCAATGAAAAAGAATTAAGTTGATGCACAGGGCTGTTTAAACCCCCTCAGGGTGCTCTCAGTATGGTAGTTCCACTCAACTACCTAGCGAGAAAAAGAAAATGTGTATAAATTTACTGGGCACACCTGTGGATACTTGTTCCCAATTTTATTAAAACAATACAAATAAAATAAACCACCAAGTTGTTAATTCATATATGCACAGAGATGGCTAATTGTGAGTGGGGTAAGCTTCCCAAAATTGCCCTCTCTGTGTAATAAATTACAAATAACCATCCATAAAATTCATATGAGTTCAAATACACAATCAATGATGCGAAGGAAATGTGCAAAAAGAAAAAGTAGATCCTCAATGTTCCAATAGATATAATCGACCTCAATATTCACAAAATTGCCAGTATAAAGTGCTCCTTTCGGGTAACTTGTGAAAGTTTCATGCGAAGAACAGAACAGAACTAACCGTCTCTGAGCAGCGTCCCGCTCTCACGGAGATCGCAGCGGCGTCCCGCTGTAACGAGTCCCTGCAGGGAAATAGGTATCTTACCCGGATAGCTGCATATTACGTTTGCGATTGTGTGATGATCTGCCTTGTGCTTCAATCCCTGTTTGTCCGACCTCTGCCACGTGTAGTAGTTCCAGCTACGATGTAGATTAGGCTGTAGATAGAAAAGTTCCTATACGTGGGAACGGTTAGTTCTGTTCTGTTCTTCGCATGAAACTTTCACAAGTTACCCGAAAGGAGCACTTTATACTGGCAATTTTGTGAATATTGAGGTCGATTATATCTATTGGAACATTGAGGATCTACCTTTTTGCACATTTCCTTCGCATCATTGATTGTGTATTTGAACTCATATGAATTTTATGGATGGTTATTTGTAATTTATTACACAGAGAGGGCAATTTTGGGAAGCTTACCCCACTCACAATTAGCCATCTCTGTGCATATATGAATTAACAATTTGGTGGTTTATTTTATTTGTATTGTTTTAATAAAATTGGGAACAAGTATCCACAGGTGTGCCCAGTAAATTTATACACATTTTTAATCAATGAACCTTGAGTATTGTATTGCGTCATAAATGCAAATTTATAATCCTTCTTTGTGTTTGCACTTTCTACTCCCCTTTTTCCCTCATTTTTATTTTTATCTTCCACAATTTTTTCCATCTCTTTGCTTTGTTTCTGTAACACTTCTATCTTATAGCCGTTTTCCTCAAATCGGCTCTGAATTATCCTACTCTGTTCCCTATATACTTCAATATTGGTACAGTTTCAGTGTATTCTTTTAAGCTGGCCTTTGGGTATATTATTCAACCACGGTTTGTGGTGGCAGATGTCTATATTAACCACTTCAGCCCCACTAGCTTAAACACCCTTAATGACCAGGCCACTTTTTACAATTCCGCACTACACTACTTTCACCGTTTATTGCTCCGTCATGCAACTTACCACCCAAATGAATTTTACCTCCTTTTCTTCTCACTAATAGAGCTTTCATTTGGTGGTATTTCATTGCTGCTGACATTTTTACTTTTTTTGCTATTAATCAAAAATTACCGAAATTTTTGCAAAAAAATGACATTTTTCACTTTCTGTTGTAAAATTTTTCAAAAAAACTACATTTCTATATAAATTTTTCTCTAAATTTATTGTTCTACATGTCTTTGATAAAAAAATCCAATAAGTGTATATTTATTGGTTTGGGTAAAAGTTATAGCGTTTACAAACTATGGTGCAAAAAGTGAATTTCGGCATTTTGAAGCAGCTCTGACTTTCTGAGCGCCTGTCATGTTTCTTCAGGTGCTAGAATGTCAGGAAAGTATAAATACCCCCAAATTACACCATTTTAGAAAGAAGACACCCCAAAGTATTCACGGAGGGGCTTGGTGAGTTCATGTATCATTTCATTTTTTTCACAAGTTAGCGGAAAATGACACTTTCTGAGAAAAAAAAAAAAAGTTTCAATTTCTGATAACTTCTGGCAAAAAAAAAAAATCTCAGACGGACTCACTATGCCCCTCAGTGAATACCTTGGGGTGTCTACTTTCCGAAATGGGGTCATTTGTGGGGTGTGTTTACTGTTCTGGCATTTTGGGCGGGGCTAAATTGTGAGCCGCCATGTAAAACCTAAAGGTACTCGTTGAATTTGGGCCCTTTGCGACCCAGGCTGCAAAAAGTGTCACTCATGTGGTATCGCCGTACTCAGGAGAAGTAGGGCAATGTGTTTTGGGGTGTATTTTTACATACACCCATGTTGGGTGAGAGAAATATCTCTGTAAATTGTCAACTTTGTATAAAAAAATTTAAAAGTTGTCGTTTACAGAGATATTTTTCACACAAAGTATGGGTATATATAAAAATACACCCCAAAACACATTGCCCTACTTCTCCTGAGTACGGCGATACCACATGTGTGCCACTTTTTGCAGCCTGGGTGCGCAAAGGGCCCTAAAACCAATGAGTACCTTTAGGATTTCACAGGGCATTTTTACGCATTTGGATTCCAGACTTCTTCTCACGCTTTAGGGGCCCCTAAAATGCCAGGGCAGTATAAATACCCCACATGTGACCCCATTTTGGAAAGAAGACACCCCAAGGTATTCTGTGAGGGGTATGGTGAGTTCATGTAAAATTTTATTTTTGTCACAAGTTAGTGGAATATGAGACTTTGTAAAAACAAAATTAAAAAAACAAAAAACAATTTCCGCTGACTTATGCCAAAAATAAAAATTCTGTGGACTCACCATGCCCTCACAGAATACCTACGGGTGTCTTCTTTCCAAAATGGGGTCACATGTGGGGTATTTATACTCACCTGGCATTTTAGGGGCCCCTAAAGTGTGAGAATCCAAATGCATAAAAATGGCCTGTGAAATCCTAAAGGTACTCATTGGTTTAGGGCCCCTTTGCGCATCCAGGCTGCAAAAGTGTCACACATGGGTATCGCCGTACTCAGGAGAAGTAGGGCAATGTGTTTTGGGTGTATTTTTACATATACCCATGCTGCGTGTGAGAAATATCGCTGTAAACGACAACTTTTTAAATTTTTTTATTCAAAGTTGTCAATTTACAGAGATATTTCTCTCACCCAGTATGGGTATATGTAAAAATACACCCCAAAACACATTGCCCTACTTCTCCTGAGTACGGCGATACCACATGAGTGACACTTTTTGCAGCCAAGATGAGCAAAGGGCCCTAATTCCAATGAGTACCTTTAGGAGGGCATTTTTACGCATTTTTCTTCTCACGCTTTAGGGCCCCTAAATGCCAGGGCAGTATAAATACCCCACATGTGACCCCATTTTGGAAAGAAGACACCCCAAGGTAATCCGTGAGGGGCATGGCGAGTTCATAGAAGATTTTTTTGGCACAAGTTAGTGGAAATTGATTTTTTATTGTTTTTTCTCACAAAGTCTCCTTTCCGCTAACTTTTGACAAAAAGTTTAATTTTTCATGGACTCATTATGCCCCTCAGCGAATACCTTGAGGTGTCTTCTTTCCAAAATGGGGTCACATGTGGGTATTTATACTGCCCTGGCATTTTAGGGGCCCTAAAGCGTGAGAAGGAAAATGCGTAAAATGCTCTTCTAAAGGTACTCATTGGTTTAGGGTCCTTTGCGCATTTGGCTGCAAAAGTGTCACACATGTGATCGCCGTACTCAGGAGAGTAGGGCAATGTGTTTGGGGTGTATTTTATATATACCCATGCTGGGTGAGAGAAATATCTCTGTAAATTGACAACTTTGAATAAAAAATTTAAAAAGTTGTCGTTTACAGAGATATTTCTCACACACAGCATGGGTATATATAAAAATACACCCCAAAACACATTGCCCTACTTCTCCTGAGTACGGCGATACCACATGAGTGACACTTTTTGCAGCCAAGATGCGCAAAGGGCCCTAAAACCAATGAGTACCTTTAGGATTTCACAGGACATTTTTACGCATTTGGATTCTCACGCTTAGGACCCCTAAAATGCCAGGGCAGTATAAATACCCCACATGTGACCCCATTGTGGAAAGAAGACACCCCAAGGTATTCCGTGAGGGGCATGGCGAGTTCACAGAAAAAAAAATTTGGCACAAGTTAGCGGAAATGGTATTTTTTTTTTTTTTTTTTTTACAGTCTCACATTCCACTAACTTGTGACAAAAAATAAAATTTTACATGAACTCGCCATACCCCTCACAGAATACCTTGGGGTGTCTTCTTTCTAAAATGGGGTCACTTGTGAGGTTTTTGTACTGCCCTGGCATTTTAGGGGTCTCCGCAATCATTACACGTATGGCCAGAATTAGGAGTTTTTGCTATTCTCCTTATATTGACCATACGGGTAATGAGAATTTTTTTTCCGCTCAGCCTCTGCGCTGAAAGAAAAAATGAACGTCACATATTTTTCCATTCACATTGATCAATGTGGATGAAAAAATCTCTAAAAATGTGCAAAAAAAAGAGGGAAAAGCTATAAAGCTGCGATCGCTAAGGGACCCTAAGGCCTCATTCAAGCTGCCTCGCAATTCTGTTCCGCAAAATTTTGCGGAACAGAAATGTGGATACATTCAATTCTATGGGGACAGACTTTGTCCCGCTCGATCCGTAATTGCGGATCCGTAATTGGAGATCCGCAAAGTATAGAACATGTCTCTATTCTTGTCCGCAACTGCGGACAAGAAAAGGCATTTTCTATATAGTTCTGGCAATGTGCGGATCCGCAAAATGCGGAAAGCACATTGCTGGTGTCCGTAGCTTATGGATCCGCGGATTTGCGGATCCGTGATCCGCAAAACACATGCGGACATCTGAATGAGCCTTACAGGGGTGATCAGTGACAGGGGGTGACAGGGGTGATCAGGGGGTGACATGGGAGATCAGGGGTTAATCAGTGACAGGGGGTGGTGGGTGGGTGGGGGCGGTGGGGGGTTGTGTGGTGATTGGTGCACTTTGATATTTTTCTCTGGTGGTCCCAAGCAAAGGGACCACCAGAGAAGCGGTAGCAGCAGATCAGACGCTGTTCACAGAACAACGTCTGATCTGCGATTTTTTCTGCCATATACAGCCTGCCAGCGCACGATCGGCGCTGGCAGGCTGTAGTATAACTACATGCGAGCGCGCCGATGGCGCGCATTGCGCATGTGCGGGCGCGTCCTCGCGTCATCTCGCGTCTCGCGAGATGACGCGCCGATGCGTCCGATCAGAGCTACAGGGCCGCCGCCAGGACGCAATCCTGCGTGCGGCGGTCCTGTAGCGGTTAATGTATCCATTTGCATCCTTTTTTTGAAAAATGTCTTTGTTTTCAGTGTATCGTCTTCTACATAGATAGTTAGATCTAAAAAATTGATTGAGGTATTGCTTATCTAACTAGTTAGTCGTATGTTCCAGTCATTTACATTCAGATCTGATATTAGTTGTTCTAGCCCTCTTTTCTTACCCTCCCATATTACAAGGCAATCATCGATGTATCTATGCCATCTAATCAATTTTCTAAATTCCATATCTTTTCCCAATACCGGATTTATTCGTTCCTCCTCCCAGGCAGCCATAAAAATATTTGCGAAACTGGGGGCGAATTTCGCCCCCATCGCAGTTCCGGGTTGCTGCAGGAAGAATTCATCCCGAAACCAGAAGTAATTGTGTGTTAGACAAAACTCCGTGCATCTACGTGCATCTCCGTGCAACTTTTACATTCTGCATTTCATCTGTCAGTTTATTTTCCTCAGTGAATACAGTGGAGAAAAAAATATTTAATAGCTTTGCTTTCTCCTCATCGCTCTCTGCAATTCCCCCCTCATCACTCTGTAAAGGGCCGACACCTTCAGATTTATCCTTTTTACCATTTATATAATTGAAGAACATTTTAGGTTAGTATTGCTCTCTTTGGCAATTAATCTCTCAGTCTCTAGTTTGGCTGCTTTTATTTGTTTTTTACATATTCTATTTTTTTCCTTATAGTTTTTCAGTGCTTCCTCGCTACCCTCCTGTTTTAGTGATTTAAATGCTTTCTTTTTGTAATTTATTGCTTTCTTTACAGTTTTATTTATCCACATTGGTTTCTTATTGTTCCTTAACCTTTTATTCCCATAAGGTATGTACCTCTCACAATTAGATTTTAGGATGCTTTTAAAAATGTCCCATTTTGTGGCTGTATTTCTATTTTCGAGGACTTTGTCCCACTTAGTTAGGCCTATGGCCTCTCTTAGTTGGCTAAATTTAGCTTTTTTGAGTTTGGTATTTTTGTTCCTCCCTGAAGAAACACTCTTTTGAATGATAATTGGAAGGTTATTACTTTATGGGCACTATTTCCCAAGTGTCCCGCAACCTGCACATCTGTTGTTCTGTCAGGTGTATTGGTTAATACTAAGTCCATTATGGCTGTCCCTCTAGTCGGGTCCTGAACCAGTTGTCTTTGGTTATTGCCAAGAACCTGTATCCTTTATGAGATGTACAGGTTTCAGGTACAGGGTAGCGCACAAAATTATATGTGAGTGATAACGAGGAGGCAACAACAGAAGAGGAAAGTGATGGTGGCAGCAATAAGGAGCGGAGGCCATGTACATCCCAAATAACAGCCAGGGTGACGTCTGCTTTGGGATCTGGTGATCAACTGCCTGTATTTCTGTGCGAGGTGTGCAAGATCTGCAGGAATAAAATAAGCCATGGCTATTCAACCAAAATTATAGTTACCAGAGCTCTATAGCAGCACATGAGGTGGCATCACTAGATCATTTTGGAAAATACAACTGGCCAGCATTTGCTTAGCTTCCCATAGCAACTAATCATGTTCCACCTTATATTTTTCCAAAGGAGCTTTTCAAAAATGAATGGTGGAATCTGATTGGTCGTATATGGGCAACTAAGCCAGTTCTACTTTACACCAGCTTGATAAATTACCCCATTTGTGTGTGTTGTAGAAGTTCCTTTTGTAGCCATGCTGCGCTAAAGTGTGCCAAACACAAGGAATTTCCCCGTGCTTAAAAGCACGTGTAATACGCTCTTTTGTGTAAGGACCGGATGTACCTCTTCAGAGTCATGTAGAGTGAAGACAAGTTGATCCTTTCATCGTGCTGATTCCGTTCCAAAAGGGGGCCCAGCACAGTATCTGTTTATTTCTTATAGCTCACCAAACAGGAAGTGACAAAACAGGAAGTGATGTCTACAACCAACATCACTTCCTCAATACCGAAAAAAAAAAAAAGAAGTGACAACAGAAAAAAGACCGGAAAGGAATTGACATCAACATGTACATATGACAAAGAAAGGGGGCCACACCAAGATAGCTGAACAGGGAAATGCACACACCTCATTTCTGTAAGGATGAGTCATGTCCATTGTCCTAAACAGCCATGTGGTTGACCATCCCCCATCATCAGCATGGACCCCACTCAATACTGCTCAGAGTGACCAGTACCTAAGTAAGATCATTCTACTTGTTCTTACAGGTCTTAGACTATCTGCGGAGACATTACTAACGGTACCAGTATATGGACAAGGCAGATTATCAATGTTTTCTTATAAAATCAGATATGTATCCAAAAGAGAACATGTCTCCAAGCCAATGAGAAGGTTTTCACACTGACGGTTTTACCGCTGGTCCCGATCCAACCCAAGTACCCTCTGCTAGAGCACTCCTCGGTTACATCTGACACAGGGAGACAGATGACAATACCTAAAACACACACATCCTAGAATAAAATGTCCACATATAATAAAATTTCCACAACATGTGCATGTATACATCTATTTTCTATTCGTTTGTCGAGAGATAAACGAACCACTTGAGATTCATTTCAGGATCAGTTCGCCGAATTTTTTTAAAAGTTCAGTTGAGACCCGAATCAATTTAAGCCATATCAAAGTTTTCCCAGTTGCCCTGAAAACTGGTATATAGCCCCCTCTAGTTCACGAGCCACTTGTGTATGTTGTAAAAAAATAAATGAAAAGAGATTTTTCCTAAAAAATCTGAGGCTAGAGGGGGCTATATACCAGTTTTCAGGGCAACTGGAGAAACTTTAATATGGCTCAAATTCATTCGGGTCACAACTGAACTTTTTCAAAAAACCTGAAACGAATCTCAAGTGGTTCGCTTATTTCTCGACAAACGAACAGTAAATAGATGTATACATGCACACAAATGGGGTCATTTATCAAACTGGTGTAATGTAGAACTGGCTTAGTTGCCCATATCGACCAATTCAGATTCCACCTTTCATTTTTGACAGCTCCTTTGGAAAATGAAAGGTGGAATCTGATTGGTTGCTATGGGCAACTAAGCGAGTTCTACTTTAAACCAGTTTGATAAATGACCCCTAAAATGTTCATGACAAACGGACAGTGTATGCTTTTTTAATGGCCGTTTTGTTTCACTGTCATGTGTAGCCTTATACTGTGCTTTTAAATATGCAGTATGTTAGGAGTTGTGTTGACAGGCCAGTGCTGCTCCTGCTTCACTCTGCTTACTCACTCTGCTCTGCAAATAAAAATAGCAGTAATGTGTAACCCACTGAAACCTCCTCCTTAGGTACGTGACAGACTGGGTAACTTTGATTTTCCTTCTCAATCCAGCTAAGTGACCCCTTAGTCCAGAATTGAGGCAAGAATTCCATTTCACCCATATTGCTCTGGATTAACTACTTGTCTGTAAACTGCTATTGATAGGGAGGCTGGTGTGGGGGAGGGTATGTGCGTGGCAAGAAAATAATGTTTCAACTATGTACTGAGCAGTTGTGAATTTTATAGATAGTCTTATCATAATACTTTACATACTAGTCATATAATCCTGACACTTAAAATGCGTATGACAGGAAAGTACAGGTCACCTTTATAAAACCTACATGTATATCTGAAGGAATCACATAGCAGGGTTCTTCTCTTTGAGCCAAGGAGACCGTGAATTTATTCACACGTTACGCCCCTTTAGTGTTTCCTTTCAATAAAATGCACCTTAGGGCCTTTACACATTAGAATGTCCTGTTATTGCCCCCATACAGTACTTATGCTTCCTTAATGCCCCCATCACATTAGTATTTGTCCCTAATTGTCCCCCTCACATTAGGGCCGTTTTTATCGGATCAGTTTTTCCGTTTTTGGGCTGGGCTTAAAATTTTCAATAGATGGTTCCGCAAAAAACGGAATGGATACGGAAGACATACGGATGCGTTCCATTTTTTTTTGCGGACCCATTGACTTGAATAGAGCCACGGATCGTGATTTGCTGGCAATAATAGGACATGTTCTATGTTTGCACAGTATGGAAAAACGGAAATACGGAAACGGAATGCACACAGAAACACTTCCTTTTTTGCGGAAACTTTGAAATGAATGGTTCCGTATACGGACCGTATACGGAACGCAAAAAAACGGTCCGTACACTAGCAAAAGAAACGTTCGTGTGTAAGAGGCCTAAGAATGATCCCTTAGTAACCCCCGTACAATAGTGCTGACCATGTGGTTACATAAAGATCCTAAATATATGTTTTTGAGGCTGTGGCAACACTGGTCTACATGTTCCTGCTGCTGCTTCTGGTTGTCGCCTACTGAAGACTTTTGCTAATCTGTGGTTAAACGCTTCCATGCCGAGTAGGATCTCTACTTTATGCTATTTCTGAACAGTTCTTTGAAATGTTATTTGCTGTCTAGAAGTGTTATGTGGCCTGAGTGGTCTCTAGAAACTTACATGAAAAAAAGATCAATGCATCATATTTGCATAGTTTGTTAGTATTATCGAGGTACTCTACAGTGGCATTGTAGGGCTCTATTATTATTTGATATAGATAATACATAATTCTGTGGGCATTTTATGGTACTTATATTTATGTACCCATGGCAACCAATCAAATTGTGAAATTTGTTTCTTGACATTAATTGGTTGCTACTGGCACAATACATTTCTATAAATACGTTGCAAAAACTTTACTATTATTTTGCTCCCCTAGGTATGAACAGGTGTACGTCATGAGTTTGACAACTACTAGATCCCAAGAAGCAGATATCATGGACCCTAATGATGGTGACGCATATGAAATAGCGCCTTCTTTTGGGCAGGATTGTGTCCAGCGCTCCGAAAAGCCTCCTCCTGTCCAGACTGGGGCAGACTGGAAAATTATCTTGCACCTGCCTGAAATTGATACCTGGATAAGGAGCACAGCTGAAAGAGTAAGAGGACTTACACAATCTGTGCAAGAAGACCCTCAAAGCAAGCATGTTGATGTGCATCTAATGCAACTTAAGGTGAGGACTAGTGTTCAGCGCGAATATTCGAATAGCGAATTTTTTTTGCGAATATCGGCACTTCGCAAATTCGCGAATATTGTGAATATAGCGCTATATATTCGCTATTTCGAATATTCTTTTTTTTTTTAAGTTGTTAATCCTTGTTGCTCTCTGGTTGTCTAACTTGTCTTCCCACTTCCCAAAAGCTGATCTTACCTGTCCGGAGGATTCCTGGCTCCCTGCCCGCTTCAGTCAATGCCCGTTGCCGCTTCTGCCGACTTCCCGTGTGCATGGGAACGCCTCCATGCTAAAATGTACTGTCGAATGTGAGAATCACGATCTCACAAATTTGACTAAGTTGTAGTCGCAATGCGATTAATATAACCTGAATTACTCACATTGCGAATTCAACTTAGAGTTGGGTTCCTAATAGTTGTATTGCTAGAATATAACGAATATCACGAATTCAAGAATATAGCACTATATTCTCAATCTTCGTTATATTCTAGCAAGCCAACCATTAGGAACCCAGCTCTAAGCTTAATTCGCAATGCGATTATATGTTCGCTTCGCGAATAAAACTTCCAGCTGAGTTCCTAATTAGAGTTGAGCGAACTTGTATTTTAAGTTCGGCGTCCAAAGTTCCGGTTGGGGTTATCGAAGCATCCTGTTATGGATTCCGCTACCACGAACCATAACGGCATTTAGAATCCATAAGGGGCTACCACCTCTTATCCAATCCAGTACTGAGCCACGCCCCCTGCACTGATCACATGACGGTGACGTCACCCGAGGTCCTTAGTGTTTTCCAAGGTTCGGGTTCAATGAGGAATCCCCTTATGGATTCCAAATGCCGTTATTGTCCGTGGTAGGGGAATCCATAACGGGATGCTTCGATAACCCCAACCCGAACTTTGGACGCCGAACTTAAAATACAAGTTCGCTCAACACTATTCATAATGGTTGTTGTTAGAATATAACGAAGATTGAGAATATAGTGCTATATTCGTGAATTCGTGATATTCGTCATCTTAGTTATATTCTAGCAACACAACCATTAGGAACTTAGCTCTAAGATCAATTCGCAATGCGATTATATGTTTGCTTCGCGAATTAAACTTAGAGCTGAGTTCCTAATAGTTGTTGCTAGAATATAACGAAGATTGAGAATAAAGTGCTATATTCGTGATATTTGTTATCTTCGTCAATTCTAGTAATACAAGTTACAACCATTAGGAACTCAACTCTAAGTTTAATTCGCAATGCGAATACAAATTCGCGTAACATTCGCAATATATAGAATAATGACGAATATTCGATTTCGACGAATATATGATGAATATTCAATCGAATATTCACGAAATATCGCGAAATCGAATATGGCACCTCCCGCTCATCACTAATGAGGACAGTAGAGAAAAATAGTTTTTTTTCCACTTTATTTTCATGCTGTGCCTACATTATGCTAATTGAACAGTAAATATATTACTATTTACCGTGATACTAAGTGTGGACTTACTTCTGTGTGTCAATGATAGGCTATTAAATGCATCCTTTATATTGATACAGACAGGAGCAAAGCAAACCCTGGGGAAAAATGTATCTTCCCCCTTACGCCAGTTGGAAAAAAGCAGGAAAAAAATAGCAAATCCTGTGATTGCGACTTTTTAAACATCACTGCAAATAAATATCTACGCCGCCTTTGCCACTGTCAGAGAAGGGCCTGGAACATTCATTTTCTTTTATGCCAGTTTTTTGGCGTCAATGGAAACTTAAATCTACAGCAACCATCAGCTACTGTACATTTTAGTTTAGGTGCATGGACTGCCGGAGGATCTGCCTAAGTTATGACATGAAAATTAAGCACATCCTCTGATAGCATCAAGACCAGTGTACTACATGCCAGTCCTGATAAATTTACCCCTAGATGTTTAAAGGGGATGTTCCACTGCATTGGCGCTTATGTCAAATTTCCTTTGCTTCCATCTTCACAAATTTGTTATGGTAGTCGGTGGGGAACTACTGTGTCAACCAACAGATTTGACTTTTGGCTTCTTCTCAGGGAGTTTTCCTGGCATTCCCCTTGTTTTTTACCCATTAACCCCTGTACAGAGATTTGAACTTTAGCTGCAGGGGAACCACCAGGCCACTATCTCCTGAAGTAGTCTCCGTATGATTAACAACTCCCTTTTGGAGATCAGTGATTTCTTAGGGTGCGCCCACGAGCCAGGAAGAGCGCATGCGTGCCCTATGGGAACAGGTAGAGAAACTTAGCCAGCAAGTAGGCTGCAGCCTGCATGGCAGGACAGTGCAACCCTGGTGGCCGGACCTGCTGGAGAGGGGTGAGAAGGAGGTGGGTCCGTGCTGCCAGGATATAGAAACCCGGGAGTGGTGAGTGAAGCAGTGGCGCCACTGGCACAATTATTTGAACTTTTCACATGTAATACATCATACAGGTCAATAATTATTATATGATTTTCGATGGTGAAGAGGTTATTGGTTGTGATCTAGGTCAATCAATTTAAAAGATAAGTCCTAAGACATGCGCGGTAAGATCACATACGGAATTGCAAAGCGCTTAGGATTTGAAGTCCCAAGACATGCGCGGTAAGATCGTACAGGGATGCGCAAAAGTTAAGTATCAAGACATGCGCAATGGATTCCGAGGGGTTCTCAGAAGGCAAAGTATTATGACATGCGCAGTCATTCTGAGACGTTGTGGGAAAAAGTCTAAGTGTTATGACATGCGCTGAAGGATATCTCAGTGCACACACACCCCCCAGATCCCCATATCCAATGAGCTTTAGTGTAACAAAAATCTCTATCTATGAACAGCTCCTATAGGTTAATTTAACTATGATGTAAAAGGAGGTGGGGAACAAAGGCTTTAAATAACTCTGCCGCCCAGCAGCACACAGACGCTACCCGATACCCCTGAGGACGCCTTCACGGGCGAAACATGTCGGGGGGTAGTGTGCAGTGATTTTAACATAGTGACCGCTACACCTGTCTTCACTAAATCAGTGTAGGGGAGATAGTACGCGCGACTCTCCACCTCAATTGTAGCGGAGTACAAATCCGCAATACTTAGCGATAGAGCAAACTAGTCAGGTGAGCGGCCAGTAATTTTAATAGAGTTAGTGCAAATAGTTAGTAGAGTGAATAAAAGTTAAAGGGTTTCTGTCATCAGGTTTACACATTATAATCTGTCTGACATTAGCTATGTGCTAATGTCAGAGCAGCTTGATAATGTGTTTTTTATGTAAATCCGAGTTATATTTATGCTAAAAAACGTTTTTTTATAATATGTAAATTAGCCTCTAGGAGCAGGAGGGGCGTTGCCCTGCTCCTAGAGGCTCCGTGCGCCAACCTGCTGCCACGCCCCTTCTTTCCTTGATTGACAGTGCCGGGCAGTGATCCTCTGCTGCCTCCGGCACTGTCTCCTGCAATCACGCCTGCGCCGCCGCTCTGTATTCGGCGCAGGCGCTGTGAGCAGAGGACACAGAGCGAATACAGAGCAGCGGCGCAGGCGTGGGATTTCGCAAGGAGAGAGTGCCGGAGGCAGCAGAGGATCGCTGCCCGGCACTGTCAATCAAGGAAAGAAGGGGCGTGGCAGCAGGTTGGCGCACGGAGCCTCTAGGAGCAGGGCAACGCCCCTCCTGCTCCTATAGGCTAATTTACATATTATAAAAATACGTTTTTTTAGCATAAATATAACTCGGATTTACATAAAAAACACATTATCAAGCTGCTCTGACATTAGCACATAGCTAATGTCAGACAACTTATAATGTGCAAACCTGATGACAGAAACCCTAGCGATCTAGTCCAGGAGCCAAGAGTAGGCATAAATTAACAATGTATGGCAATACAAGAGCCAGGAAGAGCACATGCGTGCCCTATGGGAACAGGTAGAGAAACTTAGCCAGCAAGTAGGCTGCAGCCTGCATGGCAGGACAGTGCAACCCTGGTGGCCGGACCTGCTGGAGAGGGGTGAGAAGGAGGTGGGTCTGTGCTGCCAGGATATAGAAACCCGGGAGTGGTGAGTGAAGCAGTGGCTCCACTGGCACAATTATTTGAACTTTTCACATGTAATACATCATACAGGTCAATAATTATTATATGATTTTCGATGGTGAAGAGGTTATTGGTTGTGATCTAGGTCAAGAAAGTGTACTTATGATTTATTTTTATTAGCCTGGAATTCTTAAAGGAGTTGGAGTTAAATTTTTCTGGTACAGGACTCTGAAAGGCCTGCGTCTCTTTGCTCAAGTTTCCACACTACACGCCTTTTCACTGTGGTCACTAAGGGGCCTTAGGCTGGGCACCGCCTTTTCATGGCGGCCCAGAATAAGTGCTGCACAGGTCCTTCATGCAGCAGAGAGCAGAGTCTTGGTTCTCACATGAAAGCCGCGCCCCTGCTTTAACAGCCAGGATCGTCAGGAGGATCCAGGCTGTTTAACCCCTTACGCGCCACAGGGCAATGGACGTATGTAAGCTGTCTCCCATCAGCACCCTGCAAGTGCGATCGCAGGGTTCCTATGTGTATATAAGCAGGCTGGGACCTGGTGTCTGACATTAAAATGCAATGTACTATAGGGGATAGTGCTTTTTTTTTTAGAAGCAATCAAAAGATTGCCTGTTATAGTCTCTTTGTGGGACTATTAAGTGGTTAAAAAATTTTATTGAATAAAAAAGTTTTTTCTATAGAAAATACGCTTTTCAATGAAAAAAATTTCAAAAATAAACTCTCCTCCACATGTTTGGTATCGCTACGCCTGTAACGACCCACACTACACAATTATCACATAAATTATCCCCTATGGTGAATGCCATAAAAAGAAAAAAAATTCCAGAATTGCTAATTCATTCTTAGTCGCCACTGAAAAAACTTAATAGCAAGCGATCAAAAAGTGTTATTTACCTCTAAATAATACCAATGAAAACTACAAGTCCCCCCTACACAACTCCATAAAAAAAAAACGAAAAAAGTTATGGGTCTTGGGATACAGCGATACCACATTTAAAAAAAAAAAAAAGGGTTTTTATTGTACAAAAGTAGTAAAAGTTAAAAAAACTATATGTTTTTGGTATCACTGTAACCGTACTAACCCAGAGAATAAAGATATTATGTTATTTATGCCGAAAATGATCTCCCTCCCAGAAAGAGTTAATAAAATTTAATCATAAAGTCATGTGTACCCCAAAATTGCAACATTAAAAACTACAACTTGTCCTGCAAAAAACAAGCCCTCATCCAGCTATATAGATGTAAAAATAAAAAGTTAAAGCTCTTGGAAGGCGACAATGAAGAAAAATGCTTGGTCAGTAGGGTCCTAAACAGGCTGATCACTAAGGGGCAAGGGTGTAGCTATAGGGTAGGCAGCTTCTTTGGGGCCCGAACTCAGAAGGGGCCCACCCAGGAGAAGGACGACTAAAAGATTTCATTGTCAGAGCCCCCACAACAGTATTATACAATGGCAGTATATACAGTTACACTATATACAGTGACATGACTGTATGTGTAGGAAACAGACTGAGAGGCTGCTGGGCCTCTCATGAGAGAGCAATCTTGCCTAGCTATAGGAGTGGGGTTGCACAGGAGGAGAGGGTTTCAAAGACGTTGGCGGGGAGACCATTCAAAATTTTGCTGTCGTGCCCAGTTATTTCTAGTTACATTAGTGCTAAGGTAAAATATAATAAAAAGAGCTCCCAAAATTAAAGGGAATCTGTCACTAGCTTTTACCCTTGTTAGCTAAACATATGCTGACATTAAGGGTCTCCATAGCAGTCCTAATGTGTTTTTATTTTAGATATCCAAGGCTTTATTTTCTCAAAAAACAGGTTTTACCCACCTGTCAATCATCAGAATAAGGAGCCCAGGGGGAGGTCTGGCCATGCAGGGTGTTCGTCCGCACCCTCCCCCGTCAGTGCCGCACGCCGCCTCTCCAAAGCGCAGTGCCGCCTCTCCCTCTCCCTCCCCCTCCTTCCCCGTCAAGATCCCGCGCGTGCGCACAGGGCACTGCGCGATGCGCCCGTGCGGACTCCGGCAACCGGCTTCAGGGAGCGAAGCGCGCATGCGCCGGCACTTCGCTCCCTCCCTGGTATGACCGCACCCTGGCGCCAGCCTCTCAGAGCCCGCGAAGAGCTGTGCCCTGTGCGCACGCGCGGGATCTTGACAGGGAGGGAGAGGGAGGGAGGGAGGGAGAGGGGGGAGGGAGAAGCGGCAGTGCGCTTTAGGAGGCGGCGCAGAGGTTTGGAGAGGCGGCGTGCGGCACTGACGGGGGAGGGTGCAGACGAACACCCTGCATGGCCAGACCTCCCCCTGGGCTCCTTATTCTGATGATTGACAGGTGGGTAAAACCTGTTTTTTGAGAAAATAAAGCCTTGGATATCTAAAATAAAAACACATTAGGACTGCTATGGAGACCCTTAATGTCAGCATATGTTTAGCTGACAAGTGTAAAAGCTAGTGACAGATTCCCTTTAAGAACTTTTGGCCTACGTTGCAGTGAGCTTCCTCCAGTGTTGTCAGCAATATACCGTATTTTTCGTTTTATAAGACGCACTGGCCCATAAGACGTAGCTAGATTTTAGAGGAGGACAATAAGAAAAAAATATTTTTCATTAGACCTCTGGTCAGACCACCAATCAGACCCCCCAATGTTAATCGGACCTCAGATCAGACCCCAATGTGAATGACCCCCAATCAGGCCTCAGATAATAGCTCCATGCATCTCAGCAGCCCTCAGCAGCCTCTCTTCAACCCCCATTACCTCTCATTAGCCCCCAGCAGCCTCATATCAGCCCTCATTGCCTGTCACCAGCCTCCAGCAGCCTTATATCAGGCCCCATTTCCTCTCACCAGCCCCCAGCAGCCTCTCTTCAGCCCCCATTGCCCCTTACCAGCCCCCAGCAGCCTCTCTTCAGCCCCCATTGCCCCTCACCAGCCCCCAGCAGCCTGTCTTCAGCCCCTATTACCTCTCATTAACCCCCAGCAGCCTCATATCAGCTTCCATTGCCTGTCACCAGCCTTATATCAGCCTCCACTGCCTCTCACCAGCCCCCAGCAGCCTCTCTTCAGCCCCTATTACCTCTCATTAGCCTCCATCAGCCCCCATTGCCTCTCACCAGCCCCCAGCAGCCTCTCTTCAGCCCCTATTACCTCTCATTAGCACCCTGCAGCCTCATATTAGCCTTCATTGCCTTACACCAGCCACCAGCAGCCTCATATCAGCCACCAGAAGCCTTATATTAGCCCCCATCAACCTCATATGAAATAAAATAAAAAAAGTACTTACCTTTCCCGCTCTGGATGCCGCCGCTTGTCTCCTCCGGCGCCATCCTCTTCATCCTGCCACCGGCTGTGTTGTGAACCGGCGCGCACAGCGTGAGGTCATAGAGCGCCCTCACGCTGTGAGAAGCCACTGCACAGCCGACATCCGAGGACCAGGAAGGGGTGAGTAGAGAGCCTTCACCGTTTCCTGGTCCTCCGGTACTAATGAGCAATCCCATAATGGAAGCGCTCATTAGTATTCGCCCCCATAAGATGCAGGCGCAGTCAGCATACCACTTTTTTTGGGGGGGGGGGTGCGTCTTATAGAGCAAAAAACGCGGTATATATATATATATATATATATATATATATATATACACATACATACACAGTACCTTGAACAAGTAAATAGTATTCCTACCCCTTGAACATTTCCACATTTTTTCACGTTACAACCACAAACTTAAATTTATTGTATTGGGATTTTATGTGATAGACCAACACAAAGTTGCAAGTATGTGTAAAGTGAAAAGGAAACGATACATGCCTTTCCAAATTTTTAATAAATAAAAATCTGCAAAGTGTGCAGTGCATTAGTGTTCAGGCCCCTCTACTCTGATACCCCTAAATAATATCCAGTGTGACCAATTGCCTTTAGAAGTCACGTAATTAGTAAGTAGAGTTCACCTGTCTGTAATTTATTCCCAGTATAACTACAGCTGTTCTGTGAAGGCCTCAGTGGTTTGTTAGTAAACATTACTAATCAAACAGCATCATGAAAACCATACAACACACCAGATCAGTCAGGGATAAAGTTGTGGAGTGTAAAGCAGGCTTGGGTTATAAAACAAAAACATCTCAAGCTCTGAACATCTCATGAAGCGCTGTTCAATCCATCGTCTGAAAAGGAAGGGGTATGGGGCACAACTGCAAACCTACCAAGACATGGCCGTCCACCTAAACTGACAGCCAAGGCAAGGAGAGCCCTAATTAGAGAAGCAGCCAAGAGGCCCATGGTCACTTTGAAGGAGTTGCAGAGCTCTACAGCTCAGGTGGGAGAATCTGTCCACAGGACAATTATAGTTGTGTACTCCACAAATCTGGCCTTTACGGAAGAGTGGCAAGAAGAAAGCCATTTTTAAAAGCGAGCCATAAAAAGTCTCATTTTCAGTTTGCCACAAGCCATGTGGAGGACACAGCAAACATGTGGAAGAAGGTGCTCTGGTCAGAAGAGACCAAAGTTGAACTTCTTGGCCTAAATGCAAAACCTAGAGCAGGGTACTTTGTATGTTACAGGTCTTGTGCTGTTCACATGCACACAGACTGAATGCAATGCACATCAGTATTTAAAGCTACAGTAGTACCCATTTTTTATGTGCAGGAGTCAGCTAGAATCCCAATTAAAATCGAAGTTGCAGTGATGTCATGCACGTTAGCGCTCCTCATAGGCCTCAGGCCTAGTGGCCTTCAGCATATGAGGCTAAATGGCGGGGTGTGTCTAAGTAGTGTGTCTAAGTTATGAGAAAAAATTATAAAAAAATAATAAATAAACTTCAATCCCCTCCAAAAAATACTCTCAAGAGACAAGGGGGCACTGCCCCCATCTAGAGAATTTTTTATTCAGGCGACAAGACTTTTTCCCCATGAGAGATGTGAATCTGTGGAATAGTTAACCTCAGGATGTGGTCACACAAAAAAAGATTAAATACTTAGAACTAAATTACCTTAATGCATATGAAATTGTGTAGAAGTCTCCACCCATCCCTTGGTTGAACTTAAAGAGGATCTTTCACTGGTCCACAGTTTATTAGGCAAAGGTATGTACATGGAGAGCGGCACCCAGGGATGACCCTGCACTTACTTGTATCCCTGGGTGCCACTCCGTTCGTCCTCTGTAGCCCCCGGTATCAGCTCTCGTGCTTCTCCAATTTTGCCTGGGGCGGAGACATCTTCTTTTGTCCTGGGCGTCTCCTTCTCCCAGGGCTGGAGCACTGGCCAATCGTAGCGCTCAGCTCATATCCAGGATATGAGCTGAATAGCATCTAAACAAGTGGGATCACTTGTTTGCCAAGACTCTCCATGGTGGGAGGAAGGAGGATCAGGGTGAGAATTCTGTTGACCAGACTCTGGGCTACAGAGACTGGACTTTGTGGAAGACAGGGTGGTGCTTAACTGACTGGAAGAATTATCTGCTACAATCCATCTGACCACCTGGTCGCACTGGTGTGACTTCGAGAATGGTGTTCTGCGCCGCCCTGCAAACTGGGACATGAAGCTAGGTATCGTGGATGAGTGTGTTTCTTGTGCTCTGGCAGCAGGCACAGTTTCACCGCACCCAGGGCCACGGCCACTTCCCAGTCCCTTACTGCTCGCCTTGAGCATATTAAATGGTATATATGCTTACAAGTATGTCATATGTACAGTAGCGCAGGTTTTGTAAGTGTATGTGCAAATAAAATACACTGAATGTAATCGATATTTAGGATGTGCAAACGTTATACAGTAATATGCAAAATAAATGTGGAGCCCCAGTTATGGGTCTACAACACAATGAAAGCCAGATATCCCTCAAAGGAAGGAAAACCGAGCAAAGCAGTGTCTCCATTACAGAGATCACCAAATCCACCATATTAAGTGGCCCCATGTGAAGATCCGCTTTTTTACAAGCTTTAAGGATGTGACGGGGAAAACCTAAGCCAGTTATCCATCCACAGACAGCTGTTTCGGGGTGTTGCCCCTCATCAGTGCGGAGTAGGATTCTGGCTAACCGGGAGCAATGCCTCGGAGACTACTCAAACACACCAATAGCTGATCTCAGGGAGACCAGCTACAAAAAACACAGCGGAGCCTCATTTAAGAGTCTCAACACAGCAATCAAAAGTGAAAAGCTCCCTGGGAAACAGTAATATGCAAAATAAATGTGGAGCCTCAGTTATGGGTCTACAACACAATGAAAGCCAGATATCCTTTAAAGGAAGGAAAACCGAGCAAAGCGGTGTCTTCAAACGTTATACAGGAGATGTTGTGCAGGTAATGTCACTGTCACCAGCAGCAAAAAAATTAAACTGAATGTCACTGATATTTATTATGTGCAAACGTTATACAGGAGATATAGTGCAGGTAATGTCGCTGTCACCAGCGGTGAAAAAATTAAACTGAATGTCACTGATAATTATGATGAGCATACGTTATACAGGAGAAGTAGAGAAGGTAATGTCACTGTCACCAGCGGCGAAAAAATGTAACTTAATGTCACTGATATTTATGATGTGCAAACGTTATACAGGAGATGTAGCGCAGGTAATGTCGGTGTCACCAGCGGCAAAAAAATGTAACTGAATGTCACTGATATTTATGATGCACAAACGTTATACAGGAGATCATGTAGCGCAGGTAATGTCGCTGTCACCAGCGGCGAAAATATTAAACTGAATATCACTGATATTTATGATGCGCAAACGTTATACAGGAGATGTAGCAAAGGTAATGTCGCTGTCACCAGCGGAGAAAAAATTTGACAGAATGTCAATGATATTTATGATGAGCATACGTTATACAGGAGAAGGAGAGCAGGTAATGTCGCTGTCACCAGCGGCAAAAAAATGAAACTGAATGTCACTGATATTTATGATGTGCACACGTTATACAGGAGATGTAGCGCACGTAATGTTGCTGTCAACAGCATAAATTTTTTTTTTACTGAATGTCACTAATATTTATGATGTGCAAACGTTATACAGGAGATGTAGCGCACATAATGTCGCTGTCACTAGCGGCGAAAATATTTAACTGAATGTCACTGATATTTATTATGCGCAAATGTTATAAGGGAGATGCAGAGCAGGTAATGTCGCTGTCACAAACGGCAATTTATTTTACTGAATGTTGATAATATTTATGATGTGCAAACATTATACAGGAGACGTAGCGCAGGTAATGTCGCTGTCACCAGCGGCGAAAAAATTTAATAGAATGTCACTGATATTTGTGATGCGTAGGGAATGTCACAGTTATTTGGGATGCTCAAACATTATACAGGAGATGTAGAACATGTAATATTGCTGCTGTCACCAGCGCTAATAAAAACTTACGGGGAATGTCACAGCTATTTGGGATGCGTAAACGTTATACAGGAGAGGAAGCGCAGGTAATGTCACGGCTTTCACCAGCGGCTAACATTATACAGGAGATGTAGCGCAGGTAATGTTGCTGCTGTCACCAGTGGCTAATGTTATACAGGAGATGTGAACAGGTAATGTCGCTGCTCTCACCAGCAGCCAAACAATTGCACGCAATTTAGCGCATGTTGCGCTAATGTTTTGCAGCCAGATCAAACATAAGTCCTTAAAAAGACTGTTGGGTCTCTAACAAAGTTTCAACACTCAAAACTCCCTAAAAAAACACAAGTCCTCTACCTACACTATCTGTCCCTGCTGCTGCAGCTCACCCTAACTCTGAGCCGAACCACATGTCATCCGGTGCTATATAGCACCCGAAGACGAGTTCCGGCCAGCCAATCACTGCAATGGCAACATGGCTACGGCATTACAGTGAGTGGCAGTACTTAGCTGCACATTTATTGGCTGTGTAGCAGCCAACAAACATGTGGGGAGGAGAGCACACGTGGTATTCGGCCAAACGCCGCTGCAATGTGCCTAGCATCGCAATGATTCAGTCAAACACCAGTTCGGCCGAGCATGCTCGCTCAACACTAATGGCTTCCTTTGCAGGAAGAATTAGCTGCAGATTCCATGCTAGAAAACTGTTGCGTGTCTGCATGGAATCCACGTTTTCAATGGCAGGCCACGGTTTATGGCTAAGACCACGCTAAAAAATGACATGACCTTTGATAGCCTGGTCACCACTATGAACTATGGCAGCATGAACAATGGGAAGCGGATCCTGCATGCCTACCAGGCGTTTTCTTTTGGTGAGGACTTTGCAACTAGTTCCAACTGCATCATAATGGCCCCTATATTATATAATGCCTGTCTGTGTTGATGTTGAAACTTTCTCTCCTCTAGTTGTAGAGGATGCTCTCTTGTAATGGTTAAAGGCCTATCTCTAAAAAGATCATTAGGAAGACTTCTGTACTATCTATTCAAATATTTGTACCAGCCAAATACATTCTCTTTCAAGAGATGCTTTTGCAGTGTCCCACTACCCATGTGGGTACTGCAAAGTTGTCGTATTATGCTTTGTATGCTTTATATAACCTGTTTTATGCTGCAGTGTATCTTTATGCATAATCCCTGCCTACAGGTGTGTTAGATTACATTACACTGAGACTACCACTAGGAGGGGATGACACATCCTATATATAGCCCAGTTTAGGCCTAGTCAGTGAGTCAGTCTTCAGCCCTGAGCTGAAGTGTCCACATCCTGTTCAAGAGTTAGTGGACATCAGCTAGAAGTCTAGCTTCAAAAAGAATATTAATCCACAAAAAACTAAAAGGAACATAGACCCAAAGGGTTATGGCCATCTCTACAAGCGCCTTAGGACCTTTGGAGTTAACTAGTGAAGGAGTTACCAGCCTCCGACAGCCTCACTAACCTGCACTGGGATAACAGGGACCAGCGTGGTAGTCACCTACCAGTAAGCATAAAACCTACATCATTAATATCCTGAGAGACAGACATCACACCTGTGAGCAGTAGACACCTTGCAGCTTTACCTCTGTCTATCTTAAAGAGACTGTATTTCATATCTGGATGTACTAGAGACTGTTTTATACTTGGATATAACCGTTATCAGGAGCAACGTTCAGTAAAAGTCATAAGTTGGATTCTACTGCTGTCTCAGTTTCCAATTCCTAATTATTATTACTGTAAATGGTTGTAACACCACAAAAGGTACTGTCGTCCCGACAATAAGGGACCTTGCTATAGGCACATTAATACAGACCACCAAGGGCACCTCAAACCACCATCTGGCCTTTGTCCCTTTATCAGAGCGTGCCCCAGAGAATCGTTGTGCCGTGCTCCTCATCACTTATGCAAGCCTGCCCAGGGACGACGTAACCATAAGTAACTCAGGACTGTGTTTTCCCTCGGACTACCTAATTGCTCACACCGTGACCTCACATATAATTCCCCTGTCGGCATGGCATACTGCACTTTACATTCCAGAAGTAGCACAACCACTACATGTGAATACACCCTAATAAATAAATATCTAAGCCCACTTGGTACATTATCATAGGGGACACACTGGAATCCTACCAAGTTAGCTCCAGAAGCCTCCAGGGAAGGACATGTGCCGACTCTGGAGGCAACAACAAACTCTGACTTGGAATTGGCAATGACAAGAGAATAAGCTGCTTCTGCTTGTAGTCAAATGCCAGTTATGAAGCAGAGGACCATGACAGCCGTAGGCAGAAAGGAAGTGAGACAAGACAAGAGGCAGGGGTTAGTACTGTCTATTGATTGCTAGAGCCATGACTGGTTGTCTGTGTGCCAGAAACTCAAATCTTCGCCAGCTAGGGGATGGGGTAGACTTGAGCTATAACTTACACCAGTTTCTACCATTAGTTATAGTAAATTCAGCAGGCCTCAGCAGGCCCTCTCTCCTCCCAATAGGCCTTTACTTCCCACTTTAGAATAGTGGCAACAAGCTCAAAAAATCTCAAATTATGGCGTATATATAGCGTGCACTATAATTAGCGACTGTTTAACGTCACTAGTTGTTATGTTACAGCAGCTTAAAGGGGTTGTTCCACGAAAAGTATTCTACAGTTTTCAAACCAGCACCTGGATCTGAATACTTTTTTAATTGCATATAATTAAAAATTTTGCATAGCCACTAAGTTATTCAATAAAATGTATCTGCATAGCATCGCCTGTTTTTTTTTTCTTATTTCTTTGACCTGCTCACTGAGATTGCCACACATGCTCAGTTTCATACTTTAACTGCCTCCTGAGCTGTGATAGGCAGAGCATGGACACGCCTCCCGAGCTGTGATAGGCAGAGCATGGTCACGCCCCCTTAGCTGCAGCAGAAAAGACACTCCCCTTGAGCTTTCAGCTTGATATAAATCTAGCAGAGCAATGAATGGGGAGATCTCTGGATCCATGTGAGGTACAGGGCTGGTTCTAGCTTTGTTAGAAAAAGATTGTCATGTATTATATGATGTCTTATTTTCATTTTCTAAATTAGTCATGGGATCACTCCTTTAAGTGAGTGAGGAAGTTTGTGATGTCAAAGCAGTTTCATGATGGTAACACAGTTGTGATGTCCCAGCTTCTAACGTGATGACAGTGGCATGGGTATAATGGCATAGGAAATGGAATATGCCACCTTGCCTACCTGGTGTAGAGAATATGTATTTCTTTCAATATGATATGCAAATCATCAGATACCCCAGGGGTAGAAGAGGCAATGTACATATTTTCATTTACAATGCAGAGTATAGAAAAAAGACAGCACATTTCTAATCATTGTTCAATATAGCAAAATATCAGCTAATTACTATCCTGGAACATCGAACTGGTCAAAATAACCAGGAATGCTTGTTATGTAGATTATCAGTAGCTTTAGCTGAAACAGGCTAAACAGTGACATTAAAGTACAAAAGAATAGACAGGCAGTAGATAATCCCGGAACTATGCAGGAATGTAAAGTGGCAAGTCTTAGACCTGGAAATAATCTCCAATAGCACACTTAGGGCGGTTTGGTATTTATGTATTAATCTCATTGTCATCAAAATACAATTTTGTGTGGGAGTGCAAATGTTTCATCCTAAGCAATGAAGAATTCTGTAGAGATTTCTTGAATTAGACTTCCATCTAGTGGCTTTTTTCAGTACTGCATGTGGAATCAATATATTGCGATGTGAAAAGAAAAAAAAAACATGTAAATTCATGCTCATGTAAAGCATCATCTTGATTTATACCATCCTATCCTGTAGAGGGTTAGGCTAGTGCTCAAATGGTCCAGCAGGCCATTCCAGCAGTGGAACAGCTTGCCAGAGATCATTGTATCTGGTATAGCCGGATACTGCCTTTCACCACCTGAGCCCATTGACTTTAATGGGACTCTGTGGGGATCCGGTATTAGTGCTGGGATTCAGCTGGACAAAAACTGCTGCTTCCAGTGGTATTTGTTCAGCCAAATCCCAGCACTAATGCTGAAAACTGGCCAGATCCCCGACGGGTCCCATTATAGTAAATGGGGCCTGCCTGTGCTCCGGGAGTTTCTGGCTATGCCAAACGCGATGAACTCCAGCAGGCTATTTTTCTGCTGGAATAGCCTGCTGGACCATTTTAGCGCTAGTGAAACTAGCCATAGCATGCAGTCAGGCAGTGGCTCCAGGGTAATACAATGCTGTTGATCAAGGTCACTCTGTACGCCCCTTTATGTAAAACTCTTATGATATGTCCCCTTCAACCCCTTCAAGATGAAGCCCGTGTCCTTTTTTACATTATCGTTTTTTCCTCCCCGCATTCCAACAGCTAGAACGTTTTAAATTTTCCGTTCAATTCTCCCTATTTTTTTGCGAGACAAGTTGGATTTTTTAATTGCACTTGTAATTTAAATTAGCATGTCTTGTATTGAAAAGTTGGGAAAAAATTATTTGTGGTTTAAAATTGAAAAAAATTCACAATTCCGCATAGGTTTTTCGGTTTTAATATTACAGCGTTCACTGTGCGCTTATTCTGCGGGTCAATATTAACACAGCAATATCACAATTGTATAGTTTTTAATTTGTTTTACTATTTAAAAAAAAAAACTTGGAAAAAGAAACACAAAATTTTCTTAGCATTGCAACAAAAATTCAACACTTTAAATTGCTGTATAAATATCCCAGTTAAATTTAACAGAATATACTGTAGTTAATATACCAGTTATTTGCATTATACTGCTGCGTTAATGTAGCAGTTAAATTCAATGCATTACGCCTCATGAACACGGCCGTTGCCCGGCCGTGGCCGTATTGCGGCCCGCAAACAGCGGGTCCGCAATATGCGGGCACCAGCCGTGTGCTCCCCGCATCACGGATGCAGACCCATTTACTTGAATGAGTCTGCAATCCGGAGCTGCGGTGCGGAACGGAGGCACGGAAGCCAACGGAAGCACTATGGAGTCCGCACCACAAATAAATAGAAAATGTTCTATTTTTTTTACAGTGCGGACGGATCAAGGACCTATTCAAGTTGTACTGTACCAGTTAGTTGCATTATACCACTTGTTTGTTTGCCAGGACCTGTAAGTCAGATTGAGGTGCTGAGGAGGTGACATCTGAGGAGGAGGGCGGTGACCGTGGTAGCAATAGAAGAGGCAACGTATAGCCAAAACCTAAAAAAAACTGCCAGGGCCAGATATGCTTCTGTCGCAGTTAGACCGGGAACAACATATGCTAAACATATGCCAGACACATAAGCCAAGCTTGGCTGCTGATAGCTCTGTTTAAGTAGCTTGGTTTGGCTACTGATAGCATTGTGGGAGTATGTCCCGTATGGTAGTTTTTCTCTACAGAGCCACCACAAAAAACACTGCCATGTGCAAGATCTGCAAGATAAAATTAGCGTTCAAACACAAACGTAGCCTCCATGTTTCTGCTTAGTACGCCACCCCCTGTACCCCTAGGGCACACGCACATTCATATCCAGCCTCTTATAGGACCAGTGTGCACAATTTTAAATGCTTCTCGAGCCAACGGCTAAGGGTCCCTGGGTGTTTAAGGCCTTATTCACACATCTGTTGTGTTTTGCGGATCCACGGAGCCGCGGATCCGCAAAACACGGACACACCGGCAATGTGCATTCCGCATTTTTGCGGACCGCACATTGCCCGAACTCCATAGAAAATGCCTCTTCTTGTCCGCAATTGCGGACAAGAATAGGACATGCTCTATTTTTTTGCGGAGCCGCGGACCGGAAGATCGGCGGCGCGCTCCGCAAAATCGGATGCGGAGAGCACAGTGTGTGCTCTCCGCATCGTTCCCGGCCCCATTCACAGTCAATGGGTCCGCATGTATTCCGCAAAATTGCGGAATACATGTGGACTACATTGCGGATGTGTCAATAGGGCCTAAAGCTTCCTTTTCAAGCAGGGGGTGCCTGTGCTTTTAGGTTCCTAGCGACCAGCAAAGGTGTTGAAGTTAAGTGCTTCTCAGATTCTCCTGCGTTTTGCCTGCTTTTATACTACCAGGAATAATGCCCTTAGGGTTAGCTCAAAGCCAAACTGGTTAGCTTGCACAGTGGGTCCACACTCAGTGATCTGTAGCAACTAACCAGCATTCGGATCAAATAGCCCTTCTCACAACATTCTTTGCGACAGCCAGGCTGCATCCACAAACAGTACAGTGTCCTTGTCATCCTTGCCTCCTACTGTTCTGCTCTGTCTTACACCTAGGAAAGAGTCCAATAGATTGACAGAAGAATTAAATTTAGGTGAAGGTGCAAACCTATGTCACTTTTAACCCCTTAGTGACCACCCATATGTGATTTTACAGCGGTCACTAAGGAGCCTTAGGCTGGGCAGCCGCTTTTTTTCTGGTGGCCCAGTCTAAGAGCTGCATGGGCCCCCTGTGCAGCGGGGAGCAGGGACCCGGCTCTCACATGAGAGCCGCAGCCCTGCTCTAGCAGCCCAGGCTGGCAGGAGTGCCGATCCGGTTGTTTAACACTTTACATGCCGCGGGCAATGGTGCCTGCTGCATGTAAAGTGCTGACAGAGGGAGTAGACTGCAAATGCAATCGCGGGGTGCCGATGTGTGTGAAGGCTACCTGGCATTCTGTCCGGGCTGTAGTAATTTCCAGCAGTCTGGCGCAGCCTGCTGGTCAATGTCAGAATAGCATTGCTATTAAAATGAAATGCACTATAGGGACAATGCATTGCATTTTAAAAGCAATCAAAATACTGCGTGCTATAGTCCCCTTGTGGGACTATTAAGTAGTAAACAAAAAATACTATTAAGTAGTAAACAAAAAACACATTTATTTTTAAAAAAATCCCATTAAAAAATTACGCTTTTTTTCCCATTGAAAATACACTTTTCAATGAAAACAAATTGCAAAAAAAAAACCCTCCCCCATATATTTTGTATTGCCGCGTCCGTAACCATCCTGACTCGTTGGAACGCATCAATGAAAAAAAGGAAGAAAAAATGCTTGGTCAATAAGGCCCAAAACAGGCTGGTCACTAAGGGGTTAAAGGATGATGAGATTTTTCTTACACCTAGCAAAGAGTCCAGTGGATGACATAGAAGAATTTAATTTGTGGGAAGGTGTGGAACTCTGCCACATTTAAGCAATGCCTGCTTAATTCTATTTTGCGGAAGGCGCAGAACTGCACCATAATTGCCACAACTAAGTGATGCATCAGCAATTTCACTACAAGCTACTTGGCCAGGTGTACAGAAGTACAAGCTAAATGCTAGTTTTCAATAGTTTTTTCATGGCCACACATTCTGTTATGTATGTCTCACACTGGAGTGGAAGACAAGGAGGAGGAGGAGGAGGAGGAGGCTGGGCAAGAGAAAAAGCACCTGATGATGACAAGGACACGGTACTGCTTGGGGGTGCTGACTGCCTGTAGCATGCAGTGCGAAGTACCCTATCCTCGAACAGACTCCAAATAATGCAAAGGCCACACTTAGGCCTCTTTCAGAGGCGGGTGCATTGCGGGAAAATGCGCGATTTTTCTGCGCGAGTGCAAAGTGTTTTAATGCGTTTTGCATGTGCGTGTGAAAAATACGAATGTTTGGTACCCAGACCCGAAGCCAGACTTAAACACTGAAGTCCGGTTTCGGGTTGAGTATTCTGTATATTTTATTATTTTCCCTTATAACATGGTTATATGGTAAATTAATAACATTCTAAATACAGAATGCTATGTTAGCAGGGCAATAGAGGGTTAAAAATAAAAAAAAATATTGAACTCACCTCCTGCCATTGATCTTCATATCTGTTGGTTGAAGGACCTTCGATGACGTCTAGCAACCATGCGGGAAAATCGCACCGCATCCGCACTTGCTTGTGATTTTCCTGCAGCCCCATTCACTTCTATGGGGCCTGCATTGTGTGAAAAACGCAGAATATAGAACATGCTGCGATTTTCACGCAACACAAAAGTGATGCGGGAAAATCACCGCTCATATACACAGCCCCATAGAAATGAATGGTTCCGGATTCAGTGCGGGTGCAATGCGTTCACATCACGCATTGCACCTGCGCGGAAATCACGCCCGTGTGAAAGGGGCCTTAAAGGGGTTGTCTCACTTCAGCAAATAGCATTTATTATGTAGAGAAAGTTAATACAAGACACTTGCTAATGTATTGTGATTGTCCATGTTGACTCCTTTGCTGGCTTGATTCATTTTTCCATCACTTATCATTTCCATGGTTACAACCACCCTATAATCCAACAGCAGTGGCTGTGCTTGCACACTATAGAAAGAAAGCACTAGCCTATGTGTGGGACCACGTTCCCGGCCACCAGAAAGGTGGAGAGGTGCAAGCATCGCTGATGGCCTGCAGGATGGTAGTAACCATGAAAACAGGCAGTGCATAATGCGATGGAAAAATAAATCAAGCCAGCAAAGGAGGCAATATGGACAATCACAGTACATCAGTAAGTGGCTTGTATTAACTTTCTCTACATGATAAATGCTATTTGCTGAAGTGAGACAACTCCTGTAAAAGAAAAGGGCTTGTTTAATTAAAATAATAAAATAAAAGTTAAAAAAGTAATCAAGTAAAACAGATGGCAAATATTCCCTCAATGTCCTATACTTGAGAAAAACACAAAGCAAAACTACAGTATACACAGTTTATACAGTACAGTATAAACAAATAACAAAATGCAGTATAATCATATCTAACCTATATAATATATCCTACCTATATACATACATACTCTAGTAGAATTTGGCCCTGTATATATATATATCAAAATGAACTCACAATCGCACCCACAACTCCACCTGTTACTCCGTTATCTTCTGGCCTTCGTGATGACTCAGGCCCCTTTCACATCTGCGTTTTTGCTTTCCGTCCTAGAGTTCCGTCCTCGGGGCTCTAGGACGGAAAGATACTGATCAGGATTATCCCAATGCATTCTGAATGGAAAGAAATCCGTTCAGGATGCATCAGGATGTCTTCCGTTCAGTATGTGAACGTTTTTCGGACGTTGACAAAACCGCAGCATGCTGCAGATTTGTCTCCGTCAAAAAATCCAGAAGACATGCCGTAACGCCGGATGCGGAATTAGTGCCGATTGAAGTGCATTAATCCGGATCCGGAACTGAGTTAAACGTTGTTTCGGCGCATAGCTGGGGCTCCGATCGTTTACCATGGCAGCCAGGACGCTACTGAAGTCCTGGCTGCCATGGTAAGTACTCCGCACATGGGCGTAGCTATAGGGGGTGCAGAGGTAGCAGTCGCTACCGGGCCCAGGAGCCTGAGGGGGCCCAAAGACCCTTGTGCCTCATAAGAAGACACACAAAGCACTGAGGGAAGGGGGCCCAAGCTGAACTCTTGCACCAGGGCCCATGAGCCGTTAGCTACGCCCCTGACTCCGCAGCAGTGTACTTACCTGCACTGCAGCCTACAGGCGCTCCTTCATGACGTCACAGGTCCGGGCGGCGCATTGATCTATGCGCTGCAGGGACCTGTGACGTCATGAAGGAGCGCCCAGCGGCCGCAGCGCAGGTAAGTACACTGCTGCGGAGTACCATGGCAGCCAGGACTTCAGTAGCGTCCTGGCTGCCATGGTAACCTGAAAGCATTTCAAAGACTGATCAGGATCCTGATCAGTCTTCTAATGCTTTCAGGCGACTTGCGTTCTGACGGATCCGGCGGGCTTGAAGTGCCTGCTGGATCCTCAGAACGCAAGTGTGAAAGAGGCCTCATTTCCAATCAGCTTCCAATAACACAATGAGGACGTCTTGGTTATGATTATTTTCATCATCCTATGGCCACCGTTCTTGCACTTAAAAATAAGTTCTTCATGTAGTCTTCGCTACCCCAGGACCATTTTACAACATTCCCCAAATGTTTGCTAATATCGCAGTTTTCATGACTCTTCAACACAATAGCTGTCGATTCCACTCACAGATGTGCTGTCCACTGGTATCACTAATAGCTTGTTGACTACACAAGGATAGTTTCTATGGGTTTCACAGGGTGTACATCAAAGACAAACAAAACCAACTTGTTGCTAACCAAATACCACTTGGAATAGGCTGCTGTTCATAGTCCAGTAACTTGGTTGTACATGTCTAGATTGCATTTCTGATATTACCATGAATGTCGGCTATGTTGACTTCCAACACTGCAGAGGGCAGACTTTTTGCACTTCAGAATGCTGGCCAGTTTTGTTTACCCACAGAATCCAGTGATGCTCTTTCTTGTGCTGCAACACAGCCCTGGTACCTATGTTTGTGTTTGAATGCCCACAACTTATTTTAATCCTACATATCTTGACACAGCAGTGGTTTTGTGTGCCAGCCTTGTAAAAAAAAACACAGTATGGGAGATACAGTTTCAGAGCTAGCGGCAGCCAAGCTTGCCCTACGTATACCACATTTTAAGCCTGCGCCCACAGTATCAGTGGCATCACCAGTTCCCCAGGGGATCACAATAAAAGCAGATCTGGCAGATGACTTTTATTGGAAGTGTTAGCCGTATGTTGCCTCTGCTCCTTATTGCCGGTGTGGCCATCACCCTCCTCCACAGATGTCCCAACCTCCTCAGCACTTCTATCCAGCAATCAAGTCCTATCCAACACACAATCATCATAATAGTTCTCACACTTACCACCACTTATCAGACTCCTCAGGCCCCCTCCTATTCCCGCTTCTGTATTTGTCACTAATACTCCTGTCAAAACCACTGCTGCTACCTCCACCACCATGGGCACAAGTTGCATTATTGCTACTACTACCACCAACACAGCTATTCATGTGGTCCCCCGCCTCTGCCTGAATCTGCTCCTCATGACTAAATGCTGACACTTGTCATGCACGTCTTCAACAGGTAGACTATCTTGAGTTTCTTCCATAGCGTGTGGATTTTTTTGCCTCTTCCTAGGGAAAAAGGAGGCACCCCCCAGGAGATGGCAGTGAAGGCAGACCTGATTCAAGTGAAGGGTTTATCTGGGGTCACAAGGAGGAGGAGCAGGAGGAATGCCGAGACCCCTGGCTTCAAGGCATGGTGTCAGACTCAAAGGTGACCTCAACATCATCCTGCTTTGACTGAGAGGAGGAGTGAGCCATTCAGTCCACGATCTCATCCTCTTTGTCCTCAATAATAACGTGGCGTCAATTGGAAGCAAGGAAGAACTGTGGCCTACTACTACTACTGGCCAGATGGCTGATGCTGCTACTGCTATTTGCACTACTTCCCACATCCTGACTCTCAAATGATGAGGCATGGGTCTTTTGTTTTGCAGTCTTCCATTTAAAAGCCATTTTATTATGATGCCTATGAAAGGTCACAAGTTTGGTACACAGATTATTAAACGGGACTAGCAAAATAGCTAGTGTTTTTTCTGTAATTTAAAGCTGTTCTGTCACAAAGTGTTAACTGTTTTTCTAGCTGTGTGAATCCTAGTTTCACTTTTTGCCAGTCATCTAATAACCCTTATCTCTAAATTACTAAGAGATCATAAACACTTATTTAAGCCTCATTCTTATCAGTAAGATAAGGGTTGAGCTTTAATGAGTATTTATAATGTCAGAGATCAGAGATAAGAAGCCCGTCAGCTCCCTGTCTGATGAAAGAAAGAGAAAATTCAGATCCTGCTAAAAGAGTATCTCAGCTCTGTACAGAGAAAATTACTCCATATTTTTAATAAAGGCCAATTGAAAAAATTTTTTTTACCTCATATTGAGTACAATGCAATCATTAAAAAAATTGCCCCCAAAAGGTTTATATAGCCTTTAAAGAGTCATGCTTAAAATATACACTTCCTATACATTTGTTGTTTGCACAATTTTCTGAAGAAAATTAGGACATTAGTTTGGGATTGATGCTTAGCTTGTGGTGTCTTTTCTAGGTTTTAGTTTAGACTGATTTCAGCATACCGCCCAACCTTCTCGGATCTAGTGGGACAGGGCCTGATTTCAGTGGCTGTCCCACGATCCAGGGATGGCTGTGGCATGTCCCAATCTCAATTGTTAGTTGAATGCAGTGGTGACACAGGGAACCGTCCACGCCCTGCTTCTTTATTAATTTCCAGTACTCTCGCTCACTCCTTCAGGCTGGGGAATGATGATTATTTACTTGCACTCTTGTGCTCCCCTCAGCAGGTGCTGTATGATAACATAACTTCATCATGTCTGCTGTTGGGGAGAGCAGGATAAGTACCATTTACCCGAGGAACAGAGCTAGGTGAGTGTTATTTTTTATTTTATTAACAATATACGGGCTGGCACTAAAGGAGGCATTCTACTGTGTAGGGGCACTAAAAGGGGCAATATACTGTGCAGTGGCACTAAAGGAGGAATTCTACTGTGCAGGGGCACTAAAGGGGACATTCCACAGGGCACTAAAGTGGGCACAACTACACTGTGGACACACTAATGGGTCATCACACTGTGTGAGCGCACTAAGCTGGCATCTCAGGCTCGCTGGATCTTTTGAGATGGGGTGAGTGAGATGTAGAAGGAACTCTAGGGACAGCTGGACTGGGCCAAGAATCCAGAACAGCCTTGCTGAATCTGGAAAACTTGGGGGTTATAACTCTGCACAGGGGATCTGTCATGCTTGACACAGGACCTTCCTAAAACTGTTGTTTATCAGGAGAAAAAACACATCTAAACTGCTTCAGTCTAGTTGTGGTGCTTTATATCACATCAGCCTATACTAGGTATTATGCATGAAGATCTCAGTCTTGCTGGCATACAATGGAAACCCAATCCATGGTCTTCCTAAGCATTACAGATATTTCTGTGTTTGCACTCTAGCTGTCATTATCACATTTTGTGATCTGGTTGGGCCCACTGATTAATAGTTGAGCTGTTCTATAATGGATGGCGGCCATAGTATAACAATGTATTTGCAACAATGCAATTATTCTGTTACTACATTACAGTTTCTGTAAGTTATACCACATCTAAACAGGCCAGGGAAGATGAGCAGTTAGTTAATCACTTGAAAAATGTAGTTTTTTTCTTGCTTATGATACATTAGAGAGAAGCACTGGCAACTCCATCTTCACATTGATGTATGAAGAGTTTATTGTTACATATTAGTCTGACACTATCCACTATCCAGTAAATACTATCAAAATATACTGAAATGTATGACACCTTAGGATGAGACTAATTACTGTAAAACTTGACTGAGTATTTATATCATAATAATTAATGTTTTGTAATGGACTGTCAAGGGCACTCTAGATAAACCCATAAATGTCACCCGCTGAGCCAACCCAAGTACTAATATAGCTATTTTAATTTAATTTATTTTATTTATATATATGCCAACACATTTACCAAAGTACAAGCTAACACAGACGAGTGTGTAAGTATCAAATAGTATTAAATAGTTATTCCCATTTTGTAAAGTGATGGCATATATGACTTCACTATTTGATCATGGATACACTTTTCTATCATAGAAATCAGCACCAAAGGGGAGTTAAAAGACAATCTTCTTAATTGCAAATGTTAACTGAACAGATTTGACTTGGGGCTACTCCTAAGGGTGTTATTCTGGCAGTCCCCTGAGTTTCACCCTTTAACCCATGTACAGGGATTTGGACTTCTCTGCAGGGGAACCACCAGCCCTTACCCCCTGGAGTAGTCTCTATTTGGTTGACTGCTGATCCATGGGGATGAGGAGATGCCAGTGAAGGACACCAAGGCATCAGGCAAAACCATAGTCAGGGACAGGCCAAGGTCAAAGCAGGCAGAGTGCATGCCAACCGATAAACAATCCAAGGTCAGGGAGAGCAGCTCAGAGTCAATACGGAGATCAGGCCGGGATTAGGTCAGGCAGCTAAGGGTCAAATCCGGAAAAACAGGCAGAAGTGAGTACACAGGGAGACAAACCTAAAACAGCATGCCTAGCAGGACACTAGAGAACTAGAACCTGTTACATAGACACCCTCCCATAGAGGAAGATACCTGAAGTACCCCAAGCTGGCCAGTGATTAGTGTGAATTAGGGTGTGCGCATGCTGGCCCTTTAAAAACCTGAGGGAGTGCCGTGCTCTACATTCAAACGAAGGGGAGTTTGCTGGCAAGCAAGCCACAACCTGCATGGAAGAACAGAGCAATCCTGGTTGCCCGGCCTGCCAGAAAGAAGAGGAGGTCAATATAGGTTGCCAGGGTAATCAGGTCATTCAGGGTAGATGGTTAATCTCAACCTGCCAACTCATTCTTTATGTGCCCTTACAGCCCTGACCAGAAAGCAGCCACCAGGGCCTCATTGTTCTTCGACAACTAGGAGGCAAGGGTTCAGAACTGTATAGAATACTTGCCCTGGTAAAGGCGCAGAAGAGATTAGGGAGTAGAAGTGGTATGGCCAGGCTTTTCAAGGATCTTGCAAAAGGTGACTAAAAACTCCTGAAGATTTTTGGTCAGTAGGTTGCTGCATTCCCAGAAGAAATTGGCCCGAATAATTGCTTCTCCCAAGAGGAGAGAAAATAGGAATGCTACCTTGGACGGTCTGTAGGAAACTGATGGGCCTGTAGCTCAAAGTGAACAGTGCACTGGTTTAAGAATCCATGGCATGACTTGTAGTCCCTTTGATAGCTTGGGAGAAGCAGAAGGTGTAGACTGGAAGCACCGGAGACTGTGACTAACATGGTGGTGGTATCAGAGTGGCAGTGGTCATAGTAGACCAGGTGGAGATGGTCTTCAGGTACTACAGAAATTGCTTTTAGTTACCATGCTGACTAGTCAGTTCCTTATATACTTCAGGCAAACCTATCTTGGGTGGGCCAGGGGGATCGAAGGCCTGAGTAAAATGTTACAGTTATTGGGGGACCACTGTGTCAACCAGATTTGACTTGGAGCTATTCCAAAGGGAATTATCATGGCAGTTACCTGGTTTTCACCCTTAAACCTCAGTTCATGGATTTGAACCACTGCAGGGGAGCCACCAGCCCGCTACCTCCTGAGGAGTGTCTGTTTTGTTGACAGCTGACCCTTGGGTCAGGCTGAGGTCAGTGACAGGCTGAGGTCAAAGCAGACAGAGTACGTGCAAAACAATAAAAAGTCCAAGGTCAGGGTCGGTAGCTTAAGGTCAGTATGGAGATCAGGCTGGGGTCAGGTCAGGCAGAGAAGGGTCAAATCTGGAAAACAAATAACGATATGTCATCACTTTATAAGATCGGGATGCCACTTTAGGGTTGGATGGGAACATTGAGATGTGTTATATGCAGTGCATACAGTCATGATCATTACAAGACAATGGTCAACACTTTGATGTAGGCTCTCTGTCTGCTGCTTTATGGTTCTACATACAGCCGTGTATTGTATTATGCAATTATTCTCTGTTAGAATTAATGCCTTGAATGAAAAATAGCTCTGTAATATGGTGTATGATGAAGCCTGCCACCATCGTCTTTCTATGGTTCCAAATAAAATCAGAGCAATGGAGAGAAGCAGAGCCATGGAGAGATGCTGTTATGTCTTTGTATGAATTATCAGTGTGTAGAGCTATAATATGTGTTTGTATACCAGACCTTACAATGTAAAGATGTAGGAATGATAAAAACATATAAGGCCTTTAGACATGGCTGATTTAATATGCTGTAGCTGAAATGATCTCTACATTAATAACATAGCTTGTTCTTCAACTACATACATTACTCTAGTGTGACTCAGTATTTATGTTACATATTTCACAGTAATCTGTATTATCGGGCAGTAAAGCACGGACTAGTGTTTCTTTCCACTAACATGACCAGTGAAATGTACCAGCCTCCCAGGCTGCATCTGGGTTAAGGGTCTCTCCCATCTTCTATCACATTCCCCAGGGTGAGAAATCAGCTCCTAAAAATAGTCCCTGGGAGGGGCATTGAGGGACTAGCCTCACACATGACATGGTTCAGTCAGGGCCCTTCCGACTCTGGGAAAGGCCGTAAATCCCAGGCTTGATTGGCAGACCAGGTGTGGAGTCATAAATGGTGGCCAGGTAAGATACATGTGGATTATTTTCAGTTCCTGTGTCAGTTATTGTTCTAACAGTCACTGATGGAAACATGTAACTCGTTGTAGTTGAGACTTCATGACTGTATTTCTTTGCATTACACTTTACCATGTTGCCAGAATGAAACTCTTTTGTAGGAAATGATAATTCGCTTATACAATGTTTTTTTTTTTTTCTGTAATCCTGCAGCTTGCATATACAGAATCTTGTACTTGTAAAAGATCAATTGAAGCTGTCTTACAGGTTGTGGGTATTTTAAAGGGAAATGTAAAGCTTTGTTTGTAAAGCCTTAGACAGTACAAGCAATTGAAACAGCTTAGTGTGTTTGTGTCTTTTAGAATCAAAATGTCCCGACAGCTGAAAGTGTAATGGCAGCTGTCTTCTTATGTCATGAATCCCAGGACACGCACAGACACAACCAGGGGCTGCCCAACGCCATGCTTACTTTACAAAGGCAACAGCTTATTTCATCAGAAGGAATAGCGTATTTTAGGACTAAGTTGCAAATAATTTTAGTTCTGAAACATAATTCACAATCGTGGCATTCTTTTTAGTAATTTTATTGCTGAGGTTTATTCAAGGGCAGCTTGTTATGGTAATCTGTAGGTTGTGCTGAAGTTCCTTTGTCCATATTAACATAGGAAATAATTTAGTAAAATATGTTTTTCTAGTTAGAACATTTCAGTTACATTGCCAATATTCTATTTACTCCTGTGTTCTCATATTTCATACTCATTACCATTTTATAAATGTAATTATTGCACCTAAATGCCCTTTATCTGTTTGTGTCTGCTTCTTCTGCAGATTTTTTTTCACCTCTAATATTGATTTTCTCTCTATATGACAGGACATTTGTGAGGATATCTCGGATCATGTGGAACAGATCCATGCTCTGCTGGACACCGAGTTTTCCCTGAAGCTCCTGTCATACTCTGTAAATGTGATTGTTGATATACATACAGTGCAGCTCTTGTGGCATCAGCTGCGGGTGTCTGTGCTGGTCCTGAGAGAGAGGATCCTACAAGGGCTGCAGGACAGCAACGGCAACTATACACGGCAGACGGACATCCTGCAGGCGTTTACAAAGGAGGAACAAGAGGCAAGGAGTAGCATACAAAACTAACCCACCCCATTCTTCAAACCCACAGAATCTACAAAGACATACCTGTCCTGTCCCTGCATGCAAAATAATGGATTTTGTTCTATATTTACATCTCTTATTAATCTTCTTTGACACAAACTAACCAATTGTTTACTCACTTCTTTAAATTTAGAAGATATCTTAATAAATAAAATAGTTTGTACAATCAAGTACTGAGCACTGGGAAGCTGCTAGTTTATTTTGGGACCCCCATGGCCACTTTATGCCCATGGACCAGTGCCCAAAATAATGTCTTGTCATTACAGCATCTGTTTCCTAATGTAAATCATATTGCTATGATCACAGATGCCACCCTCTGACTAATGTAATATCCTTCATCCTTTATAAAATACACTTCTCAATGTAGCTTTTAGCAACAAATCAAAATATTCTTTCTGACCAGTTTTTTCACTTTTATGACCAGTACAAAAAGTACAGCGATCTTTGAGGCAGGGTAATGTTCTCCTAAGCTGGACTTTAAAAGTACTCGAGTGTAAATCCTGATGAAGTACTTATATGAATGAAATGCATTTGTTTGTACCTGTATACAATACCCATACATTATCAAGATCCAAGATTTCTGTATTAAGAACTGTTCAATCTGCAAGTGATGTTAGAATCTGGCACAGGGAGCACATATTTTTTCAAGTTGATCATGACACACGTCTACAATTGCAAATGTATGTATATTTTAAATAAAGGAAGATCAACACTTTCAACAACTTGTTTTAAAGTTCTGCAAACGTGAAAGTCAACCTACTGTAATTCAACTTAAAGAGGTTGTCTTACTTTGGAAAATGGCATTTATTATGTAGAGGAAGTTAATACCAGGCACTTACTAATGTATTGTTATCCATATTGCTTCCTTTGCTGGCTCTTTTACATTATACACTGCTTGTTTACATGGTTATGACCACCCTGCAATCCAGTAGTGGTGGTCGTTCTTGCACTATAGGAAAAAGCGCCAGCCTCTCTGGTGGCCAGTACCATGGCACTGCACATACAGTAGGCTAGTGCTTTTTCCTATATTGTGCAAGCACAACCACCACTGATGGACTGCAGGCTGGTTGTAACCATGGAAATGAGCAGCGTAAAATGTGATAGAAAAATGAATCCAGCCAACAAAGGAGGCAATATGGATAATAACAATACATTAGTAAGTGGCTCGTATTAACTTCCTCTACATAATAAATGCCATTTGCCAAAGTAAGACAGCCCCTTTAAATGGATTTTGCTTAGGTTTATTGAAAGATAGAAAGTCTAATTGCATGAGTTTCCGGTTTATACAAACACTCTTTTAACATGAGAACAGGTACATAGTGGATGAATATAGTGAAAACATTTGGAATCAGTACACTAAATATGTTAAGGTGATATCTTAGGGACTGATATGTATATGACTATCCACATTTAACTCTTTTCTTTTCTTCAGGATAGACTGGATGCTCTCACTGAAGTTGATGGCTCTGGTCAATTGACTATTAGATGCCCACCAGATTATCTCTCTCTTGATTGTGGGATTACTGCCTTTGAGTTATCAGACTACAGTCCTAGGGAGGAGGATACGCCACCTCTTCCTGCGAAACCCTTGGAAGATTGGACATTCAACGCTATGCAACAGGAGTTTCCAGATCTGGTTAAGGCGCCAGGCTTGCTGACGGTGATTCCTGACAAAGAGATCATCCTCAATGCTGAGGTGGAACAAGATTCAGCACCTAAACTGATTGAAGAACCAGGGCAGCAATCTCTTAAAATGTTCACTCCCAGTGAAAGCACCACACCAAAAAGACCTCTTCAGGAGAGTAGTGACCATGGAGGAGACTCCCCCACTCGTCCCTCCTTGCCAAAGAAGGGACTGTTTCTGAATGATGTGACTAACTGGGCACCAGCAGACAACCATTCATTCAATGAACCTAACTCTCCTTTACCAGAATGTCCCACCTCCCCCAAAATACACTTTGGTCTTAGCTTGACTCCCACATACTCCACAGTTCCATCATCTCTTCAAAGCCAAGTACCCGAAGATGATGTCACAAAACAAAATATAATGGGAAAAAAGAACTGCAGTGAGGGGCACCAGTGTCTAGATGGGAGAGCATCATCCAACAATGCTGATCATTCTAACTGCAGCACACCAAATGAAAATCAGAAAGATCAACAGGATATCAGACTGCTTGATTCACCACCGCAGAATTTAGGGACAGACAGTTGGTATGGGTCAGATGAGTTCCTAGCTTTACCGTCACACTTACACCAAGCAGACCTCCTTACCTTGCGCCTAGGTAGCCTTTCACAGCTGGTATCTCCAACTCCTGGAGATCCTCAACCACCACTGAGGGATGTAGAGGATTGGGAGATCAGTTCAGGCTCAGAGCTTGGGCCGAGCTCTCCCCGTTGTATGTCTCCAAGTACTCCCAGTGAGATGGCATTGTATTTAAATGGCAGTGGGCGATCAACTCCACAGCCTGGTGCTCCAGCAAACAATGTACGAGAGAACAGAGCAGCACTTATACAGAGGCTAATGTGGGATATACAGAGACAGGACAATGATCGGCACGTGTGGGAAAAAATTCAGGTAAGTCACTGATCAATTCGCATAGTGAGATTTCCCATGTTGTGATTTTGTACTGTAAGTGGAACATTTTAGCAGGTAAACACTAATTGCATAATTACAAGCTCATACAATAATAAAGCACGAATCCTAAGTCTTTTTAACAGAAGTAGTAGGCATTTTTGGAGGGGACATTAACTCTTTCCTGATAAGGTGATTTTCTGTTTTCGCATTTTTATTTTTTGCTCCCTGTCTTCCCAGAGCCATAAGCTTTTTTATTTTTCCATTCACATAGCTGTGTGAGGGATTATTTTTTTGTGGGTCAAGTGGGAAAAAAGTTCCAAATGGGGTGGAATTGGAAAAAAATGCAATTCTGCCACAGTTTTACTTTTTTTTTTTTTACGGTGTTCATTATGTGGTAAAACTGCTCTTCATTCTACAGGTCAGTCCAAATCTGGTGAAACCACATATGTATAGTTTTTCTTATGTTTTGATATTGAAAAAAAATTTTTCTGACCCCTATAACCTTTTTTGTAGTTATGTGTGCAGAGCTGTGTGAGGGCTCATTTTTTGTGGGGTGATCTGTACATTGATATCATTCTGGAGTGTGTATGACTTTTTGATAAAAAAAACTGTGAATCAGCCATTTTGGCGCCATAGAAACTACTATGCAGCAGCCTCCTGTCATTCTGAAGGACAGGGCCTGCCGCATACATGCTGCGGCACCTCCGATCACCACATGGGGGAGGCGGAGCATACCCGGAAGCGCGCTCTTCTGGTATTTCACGCGCTCAGATACCGTGGTCAGGTTTGACCACATCATCTGATAGGTTAAAGTCTGTGATCAGCATTAATATTGGCTTTAAGTATATAGTACAATACATTTTATTTGTTGCTTGTTTATTAGTACATTGATTTTTTTATTTTTTTGTATTAGTTTTTTGATGGTTTTAGGTTCAACCTAACTAAGATATGGTAAACCTACTCCATTATTTTGGTGGTGGGCGCACAAATTTAGTAGTTAGTTTAATTAAAATAGTTGTGTCATCTTACTGTTACTAAGGTGGGGAGAAACAAAGTCTTGACCACCTCCCAGTCGGCCGTGCATAGGTGCTACGGAAACAGCGTAGCACAACAAGATATGTTGCTTCTGAGTTAAAGGGGTTGTCCAAGTAATTTTTTTGTTATTTTTTGTAACTAGCCAAATGTAAGGGGTTTTCAATTCACTTACCTAAAGGGGTTGTCTGGGTTCAGAGATTACCCCGGACATATCCCCATCTTCACCCCTCCAGCCCCTCTGATGAGCATCAGAGAATTTCATGCTCCGATGCTCTCCCTTGCCCTGTGTTGGATAGTGCAGGACAAGTGCTTTTTTGTTTATAATATTATACTGCTAGGCGGAGGCTTCCGCCTAGCAGTGTTCCCGGTGATATTACCGTCTCTGATTGGTGGGGTTTAGTGCTACCCTAGCCATTTTACAGGCTAGGGCAGCGCTAAAGCACGCCCATTAGTGCAGGTGACGTCACTGGGCACACTGCTAGGTGGAATCTTACGCCATGGAAAGCCTGGTATGTCAACGGACCTCCTCCAAAAAATTTTAGGGCAAAGGAAAGCCCTGCTTATATCAGCGGGGCTGGATGGGTGAAGATAGATACATGTCGGGGTTCACCTCTGAACCCGGACAACACCTTTAATCTCCAGTGGCCCCATTGTCCTAGTTAGCTGTTATGTCAGCTTTCCTTGCTCTGATGACGTTCCATTCACAAGCCTTATGGGAGCAGGTCTGCTTTGTGAACCAAACCTCAATGTGAAGGCTGTGCTGGTTAGAGTGACCCCTGCACTGCTGATCTGCTGGCTGAGCCGTCTGCACTGTGTATCCCCTCCCACTGGATTCTTCAGCAAAGTTTTACACATAAAACATGCTGCTGAGTATCCCAACAGTCATACTGCAGGCAGGGCAGCACTTTTATTTACTCCCTTTGCAGATCAGGGGAGGGGAATAGCAGTCTTTGTTGACACCATCAGAGTTTGTTGTTACAGGATCCCACAGCTCTGAAACTGCATGTAAACTAAGGGGCCATAACAGAACTTGGTAAATGTAATTGTTTTTGCCTGAAAGTTGCTTAGCTTATTGTTGACCATCAGATTTACTTATTATTTTTTTATGTAACTCGAACCAACAGAGTGCTGGAGTGCTCTGCTGCTTCCCGGCCTGGAGGATGTCGGAATTTTTGTCTCATCTCACCTTAGTAACAGCGAGATGAGACAGCCCCTTTAACACCTAACTTCGTCATAGAGCCAAATATCATATGTAGTCAGGGCACAGACAGGGATAAACTTACAAGGTATGTTTACATAGCCATGCTTGCAGTTTGTGTTTCTTCGTTTGTGAATGTTCCCAGGCCTTTGTGGCGCCTGCACAGAATAAGCTACAGTACTTTATAAAGGTGCCAAACACCAGTGTCTGTCTCACAGAAGCTTTCCATGCTTCTGCTCTATTTTAGAAGTAAGTTAATTTCCGTGGGTAAGCAGTTGCTGCTCTCAGCGACTCTCTCATCAGCCATCTTCTAACACATCCAAGATATCAAACATTTTTTACACTGGTAATACATGGATTCAAACTTTCAGACTGCTGGGAGAATGGATCTCTAATAAATTCAATTGTACTTATCGTATGATACAAAATATAAATATTATCAAAAACTCCAGACAAATGACATTTCCTGCTTAGCTTGACAAAATGATTATGAGGATTGATTGCATTCATGGGCATACAAATTCTGTGATTGAAGACATGATTGAGGACGTGCTGTACTGTTTTATATCACCTTGCCATGGAGGATGACGGTACCATAATTATAATCACACTAATAATAGTCTTTAACAGTACTTGAGTTTTCAAAAAAAGTTTGCATACTGGTTGTACATCTTTGTACAATCATAACTGTGAAGGCACAAGTGTTTTTGGGCTTCCCTAATGTCTTTCTAAGCCTAATTATTCCCCTCTTCAGCATCACAGCTAGATGCATTTCTCTCACAAGCAGGGTGTGTGTCCCTTCTGTGGAATCTGCCAGCACAGTATTGCTGTGACATCCTTTCCCTTACTTCCTACTATGATTGTTTTCAGCTCCGGAGCTTACAGAACAGATAAGGAGGGGGAGATCACACTTACAGAAAGGAAGGACACTTTTGTGATGTTCAGAAGCATGGTAAAAGCAGTTCTTTTATCAGGTTCAGGATCTCAGCTGGCTCTGACACGTCCCCACTTCCTCTTTGTCATCTGCTGTGTCTCTGTTACTAGAGATGGATCTTGCAGGACAACAGGCAGTGGACTGCAAATTAGGCGGAAGTGAGATCCCTAGTGGACATGACTTTACAGCTTTTTTCAGGTGGATGCAGGCATTTTTTTTAAGTCAAGTGATTTAGAAATTTGCTAGTTACACCATTCTCTATTAAATGAAATGAAATTTTGTGAAAGTACAGTGACTCTTTCAGATATGATTCCACTGCAGTCAACGCTTCTATATTGTACTGCCACCATAAGGTAGGCCATGCATGTATGTACAAATCATTGAAGTATATGGGCAACTTACAGCATTACTTCCTGGTTTTAAAATCGATAAAAGCTTTATAATCTGTAAATGAACTTTAGAGTTTTGGTGGAGAATGGGTGTCGAGCTCAGAGACTTCTTTCTAGAAAGGATTTATACTTCAATAAGAAACATTTCCAACAAACACATATTGAAAGGAAGATAACTAAATGTTCCAATCTGTGACTGCAATTACCACTGGCCTACTGTACATGTGGATGTTTTTATTTTAATCATTACAAAAAAAAACACATTATTTATATACATGGGCAGACTGACGTTGGTCATTTAGAGCACTCCAAGTTTAGTCACAGGGCCTGCCAATAAAACATAATGGGAAACACTCCTTAAGGCTACATTCACACGACCGTATTTTTAATTCCGCATCCGATCCGCATCCATTTCCGTTTTTTGCGGAATAGATACGGTCCCATTCATCCGTGTGTCCGCATATTTCGTCCGCAAAAATATGAAGCATGTCCTATAATTGTCCGCAAAAATCGGTCCGCAGCCCCATAGAAGTCAATGGGTCCGCAAAAAAACGGATAACATACGGAAAGGTTTCCGTATGTTATCCGTATTTTGCGGATCCGTTTCCATATTTTTATTATAATATTTTATTCTCTCTCCCTTTTTTTTTCCTCATCCGTTTTTTGCGGACCGTTTTTTGCGGATGACATATGGAAGACACTCTTCAGTATTTTGCGGACATGCGGATCCGTTTTTTGCGGATCCGCAAATACATACGATCGTGTGAATGCAGCCTAAAGGGGTTTTCTGGGCTAAGGATAGGTCATTAATGTTCGATTGGTGAGGGTCCTGCACAGCCACTACACTTTAAACAGAGCTGTTGGCTCCAAGCAGTGTGCTACTTCTGACAGCAGAGGCTGGAGGGAACAGCTTAATGGTGGGGGTGCTGGGAGTCAGACCCCCATCAATCAGGCTCTCAGGATAGGTCATCAATATCAGGAGTCTGGAAAACCCTGTAGTGTAACCTAATCTTAATCCATAATACTGCTATCCCATCATTTCACAAATCCCGCACCATTCTTATTCCGAAACCAGGTAAAGACTTCACCTTAGTACAGTCCTACAGACTCATATCTCTGCTCAATCAGGATTATAAAATCCTCACAAAGATTTTTGCTAATCAGCTACAAACCCTCCTTCCTTTTATCCTCACCCCCTTATAACTGTCATTCCTTTAAAGGTATCAGACAAGCAATTGCCGCAACTGTATTACCTCAAATGTGATCGAACCCTCCCCCAGTGCTTCTCAGCCTTGCTGCTGAAAAAGCTTTTGACATGGTCTCATGGACATTTTTAAATTCCTCTCTTCACTAACTTCTTACACCATACGCATCATTTACCATTAATGGTCTGAACTATTATTTTAATTTATCTCTTGCCAATTAACGCAGGGCCGGCTCCAGGTTCATGTGGGCCCTTGGGCGATAAAGCCTCAGTGGGCCCCCTTGTGGCATTTTGCAAAACACACGCGGCAATGAAGCTGCATGTATTATAGATGTTGCCAATTACAATAGACAGAAAACCTTACAGAGCGGATATATGTGAATCAATCTTTATACCCTTACTTTTTTTAGGATCACAGAAATAAACGTGGCCAAAATGGGTGGGACTGCTCCAAACCCCAAACACTGTGGCGTGTTTCTAACTGGGGGGGCAGTTCCTCCGCATGTGGTTCGCAGCGAACGGCTATCCCCAGCAAAAATTGCATACAATGGAGGATACCGTCGCGAACCACAAGCACCACACAAACATCCTACACAAAATAAAACATGTGCGGATGAAAATATATAAACACATAACTCACAGAAAAAAGATGCACTACATGGATAAGCAACTGACAACACTGGCTAATCCCTCACTCTGGTGTTAAAAGCTGAGAGATTCGCCAATATTTCCAATCAGGAACATTTCGGAGCCCCTTTAAGCACCACTTCACGGTATCTCAGCATGACATGGGGTCCTACCACTAGACTACCTATGGTGTGTGAACAAGGTCTGAACAGGTATTGAGCAGCCTACAGCCCCCTCCCACTCACCTGCACTGCAGGACCAACAATGCAATGGGGAACACATGAGGCCGCAAGCTACATCCACAACAGACCATGTGACACCGGCCTCCAGGTGCAACAGAATGTTTACCAGCCATATGCAGTGGCACATTCAATACATATAAAACAAGAATCACATTACTTTTTTTAATCTACCCAGTGTTTTAATCCCTCAGGTCTACTCAGTATTCTGTTTTTACTGTACACCCTCTAAAGAGAAACAGACATTGAATATGAAAATAAATTTTAATATGAATGCTGATAGCACTATGCTGCTGCCTGCCCCTGTGCCTCAATGCCCAATAAATATCAATATGATGATATTCTAATTTGGAGCACAGCAGGGCAGGCTGCAGCAGACTAGGGTTGTCTCGATACCAAAATTTTGATTCGATATCGATACTATAAAAAAGTATTGCGATACTCGATACCATTCGATACCACTCAAAAAAAATAAAACACCAAAAAAGCTGCATGCATTCCACATTTTATGTAATGTCCGGCCCATAATCGAACAGTCCTATCCTGTTTTTTGGGGGGACAAAGTGACAAAAAAATGGCAAATCGAGCGGTTTTTATTTTTGTTTTTATTTTTTTTCTGTTACAGCACTCACCGCATAGGAATTTTTTTTGATATTTTAATAGTTAGGACTTTTCAGACGTGGCGATATGTAATATGTTTATTTATTGTTAATATATTTTATACGTAAAATTGGGAAAGTGGGGGATTTATACTTAATATTTTGGTGGGGTTCTTTTAACTTTTTTTTTTTTTTTACTTTTTATTTAATAACTATTTCCACCCTTAAGGGGCTAGATCTTTTAATCCCTTGTCTTATTCACCCTAATAGAGCTCTATTAGGGTGAATAGGACTTCACACTCTCCCTGCTGCCCTGTGCATAGTACACACAGCAGCAGGGAGCTGACCATGGCAGCCAGGGCTTCAGTAGCGTCCTGGCTGCCACAGGATTACACAGCTGGGGCTCCGATCAGAAGCTGCCACTGCCACCAATGAAGAGGAGGGGAGGGGACCCTGTCGCCATTGCCACCAAAGATTTTAATACTGGGGGGCGGGGTTGGGGAGGTTTGGAGTGGGGTGCACTGCGCCACCAATTACTTTAATACTGGGGTGGTGCATTGCACCATAAATGATAATTAACCTTTAATACAGATACAGGAGGTGGGTGCCCGTGGCAGAATCACATAGCCGACACCCGACCTCTGACAGGTAGCTGTGATCAGCGGCAGTTAACCCCTACAGGTGCGGCACCTAAGGGGTTAACTGCCACTTATCGCAGCTCCCTGTCAGAGGTCGGGTGCCGGCTATGTGATTCTGCCATCAGCACCCGCCTCCTGTATCTGTATTAAAGGTTAATTATCATTGGTGGCACAGTGGCCACAGTCCCATCCCTCCTCTGCCCACTCTCCCCTCATTGGCGGCAGCAGCAGCACAGGGGGGAGGGAGGGACTACTTCCTTCTCCCCTGTGCTGCTGAGGGAACATGGAGTGCGCTCCGTGTTCTGTGATACTAGGCAGAGTGATGTTTAAAGGAACCGCAACTGCCGCTATTTTGAAGTGAGGAAATGTGTGGGCCCCCTAAGGAACAGTGGGCCCCGACACTTGCCAGGGTATGCCGGGTGCTGACCCCAGCCCTGAATTAAACTATATCGTAGAGCTAGGCAGGGATGTCCTTTGTCCCCCTATTATTTAACTTATCTCTTGACTCCCTCCCACATCTCATTAAATCAGATCCCAGAATTCAGGGACTTGGAGTAGGGGCTCAGGAGATACAGGTTTCAGCCTTTGCCAATGATCTCTTACCATTCCTCTCTAATCCACGCCAAACACAGCGCCCAACCTTAGAGCTGATAACTACATATGGCCCTACTTCTGAATTTATGATTAACCTAGCTAAATCTGAGGCTTTACTGTTGCAAGGCCCTACACCCTTATCCTGGGGTCATGACATTCCTATTAAATGGTCTCATACTTCCATTAAGTACCTGGGTATTAATCTACCCAAAAAATCTGAATAAACTGTACTCCATGAACATTAACTGCAAAGAAAAAAGGGGTCAGTCAGCACATCCCATGAACATTAACTCTTAGGCCTCTTGCAGACGAGCGTGAGCGGATTTGGTCCGGATGCGTTCAGTGAAAACTGCGCAATTTAACAAGCAAGTACATTTAGTTTTTTTTGCGATCGTGTTCAGTTGTTCAGTTTTTATCACGATTTTCACGCAGCCGCATTCACCTCTATGGGGCCAGAGTTGCATGAAAATCGCACAATATAGAACGTGCTGTGATTGTCACGCAACACAAATGGAAAAACCACTGCTCCTGTACACAGACCCTTTTAAATAAATGGGCCCAGTGTTTGTGCGGGTGCAATGCGTTCGCATCACGCATTGTGCCCGCCCTGAGTTCTCTCTCGTGTGAAAGGGGTCTTACATCTCTCATTTGGAGGAATTACTTCACTCTTGGCAAGCCTTTACTTTATCCTTTTCAGGGGCCAACTTAATAAAATGTGTTGCTTTTCCCAAACTACTGTACCTCTTCCAATCTCTTTCCATCTATCTCAAGCCAAGAGATGAAAAATGAATCTTGACTATATTTAGGACTTTTATATGGAAGTGTTCCCACCCACGAATCGCCCAAAAGGTAACAAAGTAACATAGTTTATAAGGCCGAAAAAAGACATCTGTCCATCTAGTTCAGCCTTTCATCCTGCAAGTTGATCGAGAGGAAGTCAAAAAAAAAAAAAAAACCCTGTGAGGTAGAAGCCAATATTCCCCACTTAGGGGGAAAAAAATTCCTTCCCGACTCCAATCAGGCAATCAGAAGAACTCCCCCATCAACGCCCCCTCTCTAGTAGCTGTAGCCTGTAATATTATTACACTCCAGAAATACATCCAGGCCCCTCTTGAATTCATTTATTGTACTCACCATCACCACCTCCTCAGGCAGAGAGTTCCATAGTCTCACTGCTCTTACTGTGAAGAATCCTTGTCTATGTTTGGGTAGAAACCTTCTTTCCTCCAGACGCAGAGGATGTCCCCTTGTCACAGTCACAGTCCTGGGGATAAATAGATGATGGGACAGATCTCTGTACTGACCCCTGATATATTTATAAACAGTTATTAGATCTCCCCTCAGTAGTCTTTTTTTCTAAAGTGAATAAACCTAATTTTGATAACCTTTCAGTGTATTGTAGTTGCCCCATTCCAGGTATTACTTTAGTTGCCCTCCTCTGAACCCTCTCCAGCTCTGCTATGTCTGCCTTGTTCACAGGAGCCCAGAACTGTACACAGTACTCCATGTGTAGCCTGACTAGCGATTTGTAAAGTGGTAGGACTATGTTCTCATCACGGGCGTCTATGCCCCTTTTGATGCACCCCATAATCTTGTTGGCCTTGGCAGTAGCTGCCTGACACTGGTTTTTACAGCTTAGTTTGCTGTTTATTAAAATTCCTAGATCCTTTTCCATGTCAGTGTTACCGAGTGTTTTACCATTTAGTATGCAAGGGTCAGTGTGGAACCTCATCTGCCACTTATCTGCCCAAGCCTCCAATCTATCCAGATCCCTCTGTAGCCGTATACTGTCCTCTTCTGTGTTAATTACTTTACACAGTTTAGTGCCATCTGCAAAAAATTATATTTTACTATGCAAGCCTTCTACAAGATCATTAATAAATATATTGAAGAGAATAGGGCCCAGTACTGACCCCTGAGGTACCCCACTAGTGACAGTGACCCAATCTGAGTGTGTACCGTTAATAACCACCCTCTGTTTTCTGTCACTAAGCCAGTTACTTACCCACTTACAGACATTTGCTCCCAGTCCGAGCATTCTCATTTTATATACTAACCTTTTATGAGGTACGGTGTCAAATGCTTTGAAGTCCAGATATATGACATCCATTGATTCACCGCTGTCAAGTCTAGAACTTACCTCCTCATAGAAACTGATTAAATTAGTTTGACATGACCGATCCCTCATGAAGCCATGCTGATATGGCGTTATTTGTTTACTTTCATTGAGGTACTCCAAGGTAGCATCTCTTAGAAAACCTTCAAACAGTTTACCCACAACAGATGTTAAATTTACCGGCCTATAGTTTCCAGGCAGGTTTTTGGACCATGGTCACACAACAAACCAGGTTTAACGGGGGACTTTCGCTTCCCGGACATTCGCCTTTACAACCTAGTGGCTCACATCAGAATACTTACTGATCGTGTACACAATATCTCTATTTTAACCACCTCTTTGGCCCCCAATTCCATAAACCCTATTCCCTCCTGTATCTCCTACATGCCCCCAGGAGGGACTACCAGAGGAGATCTGTCTCAACCTCCTCTTGCCCAGCGCAATCAGAACTTGACACTTAATCAGATGCCAAGCTAGTCTGCCATCTCATGTATCCACATTGTTGCCATTCCTAGGTAACCCTCAATTCCAGAATGGGACAGTGGCAGGTGCTGCTGCGCTCGGGGGACAGTGAGACGAGTTCATGACTTACTGAAGGCCAATGCTCACACTCAGGTTCAAAGAATTCTGGGATAATTTTCCCCCCACAAACTACATTCCCTTCCCAACAAGCCTCTAGTTATGGACAAAAATCATCACTCAAGCGCATAAGAATTAAGATCTAATTGCCAACCTTTTAATATCCACAAGGTAAACACCTGGTAAAATATCCAGATACTATACTTTTCTCCGACCCATCATGCATTATTTTAAATCCCACATGGGAATATCCTGCTGGGCCCAGCACTTCCTGGATCTCCCATGCAAAGACATCATAAACACATTATATAAAGCATCTCTATACTTACCTTCAGCATCATACTGGGATAAAATCACCCATAGAGCATACAGCTCACTATTAAGGAACTTCCTTATGGGAAAAATACCTGATTCCTCATGCCCTAGGTGCACACAACCTTAAGGAGATTTGTACCGTTGCTTCTGGGGTTACCTTATAATTCAACAGTTTTGGAAGAGGATCGAATCAACCTAGTCAATTTCATACCTTTTTTTCCTTTGTGGGCAATCTTTGGTCATCTAGACCCCCTGATTTACTACTGCTCTCCTGAGGCAAAAAAATAGTTTTTATTCTGTCTAGTGTAGCCCGAAACACTATATTGCAGGAATGGCTTTCCTTGCAGGCACCGCCCTTAAGACGGTTTTAGAAAAAACCATCCCATCTATTCTGAATGCAATGGGTAGAAGTGTGACATCCGACCGGTGGAATGGTGCCAGTTGCAGCGCCCATCCTGCGTCTGAAGTTGCCCTCTAAGAGGTATTTACGATTATATGTCCCTTTGTTATATAGTTTAACGTGATGCCAGCAACGAGGACGTGGTGTCCCCTTTAAGTAGTGTGATAGTCATATCCAGGGGTGGGAATGCAGAGCGGTGTAGTGCGGCCTACAATGTTCCTGCAGATGTTAGATGCACGTGTCACGATGCTCCTCCCTGGTATATCCTTTGAGATCCCAGACATGGCCGTCCAAAGCAGAGCAAAGGGTAGTTGAACTTAGATGGTGATGGAATGAATTGAGTCCAGACTCTGTTAGAAGATGCAAACGCAACTTTACTTGAATAAACTTCTCTTTAAAACAGTTTACCGAGTCTTGTTGTCTTGGTATCCAGCAGGCTTTAGTTTAGTGTATATATGGCAGGCAAACACTTTCTCTCCAACAAACTCCTCTCTGCTGTATCTTCCTTGAATTAGCTTTCTCAAATCTGCCAAGTCAGTTGCAGTCTTTCTCTTATGTCTCAGTTATATGAAATACCCCCCACCATCTCACATAAATTTGTAAAGTTGATGAATACATCTGCACCCCCCTACTCTTTCATTGATCTGTGCTTACAAATATACAGTCAATATTCTGCCTATCACAGTACATGCAGGTCCCACGTTATGGTAACAGCAGTAACATGCAGAACCGGTAACTGGTGAATCTGTAGGTAATAGCCTCTAATAAAAATTATATTATTATTATCATCGTTATGACAGCACAGTGAGAAAACTATAATAGTTGTAAGGATAACAATCACAAATGAACCACAACCTCTGTGGCTCATAATCTACCTAGAAACATAGCAAAGAACAATCAAAAGGAGTTGTGGTATGATAAATGCAGAAAGATAAATCATACTAGATGGAGCTGAGTCAATGTAGGCATCAAAGGCGTAACTTGAAGTGCTGCAAGCTTGCAGGGGAAGGACTGTGAGTAGGATGGGAGTGGTGGTAATATTTACAGCTCAGTGACAGTCTCCCCTCTGGTTCTCCTGGGGGTTGTGCAGTGACTGGAGGACGCCCCCTTTTTTCCTTCAGGGCACACCCTGGACCTTTAGGGTCTCCTGCCTGGTGTTAGGTGTGGTACCCTTGATGTTAGATGTTTGGCAGGGTTCAAGGTAGGAGTGCAGAGGCAGCAGCCGGCAGATGATGGAGTCAATAACCAGGCCCATTGGTTAAAATAGATAAAGTCTTTCTTTTTTAAATCGACGATGAGAGTAGTAGAACATATAGCAGCAATGCCCTGTTCCAAAGTATATTACAGATCTTACTTTAAAAATAGCGATGAACGGGCAACAAAAATGATAATAGTTGTAGTATTCCTTGATTTTTCTTCTAAGAACATTCAGTCCCTCCAAAATAACCAAAGGCATATGATTAGATTCTTATTAACATCTCTACAATTACCATGCTGAGGGGTGCAGAATTCAGACAAAGATGTACAATCCCTCTCAAAATGTGGTGGGTTCTGGAGGCAATATTCCCTTTCCGCAGCAACAAGGATATACCTTACTGTCTGAAGCTTGCACAGTCTGGTTGGTTCTCTGGACCTTCTATCAAGTATGGCCTCTTTCTTTTGATAGTAGAGTGGCTCCTAGTCTCAGAGACAAGAGGTTCTGTGGACTTGGGCTTGGTCTGCAGGAATTCTCACATACACCTCCTCCCCCTAGCACTGTTCAGGCTAGACTCCTCTCTACTAACTAAGTCCATCACCCTCACAACCTAAAAAGTTTGCCAATGTTAACCCTATATTGCCCATACATTGCTGTTAAGATCTCACAATGATTAAAGGAATTTAACAACAAATCATAACATTTAACTTGTTAACATTACATTAACTCTTTTGGTAATAGTTAACCCTTTTGCAGTACTCTTCTGTGGTACTGCAGAAGCTCCTGGACCCCAATGCAAAATCTACAACAGTCTCCCCCCACTTATCATACACCATTTATGATGCTACAAGTGGATGCATGGGTGTGACTGTTCTATGGTTCTATGGTGCATGAAATTCTATGGCCTTTGCCGTTGTGATACCTACTATAGGGCCTATGTGATTACTTCACTAATGGACATCAATGCAGTGACCCCTGTGCACAAACAGTATATTGGATCTTCAATTTCCAATTACTAACTTTATGGTACATAAGATATATCTTGTTGGTTTGAATACGGGCCATTGTGCTTTGTTTCTTGTCTCAGTTCAGTACTGCCAGGGTTGACCCTCCATGGCTCTGTGTGTGTGCGCGCACCTGTTTGTCTAATGAGTTATCTTCCCTGCTATATATTTTCTGAGCTGTGTGTCCTGTCCCTGGTTGTGCATCAAGTGCTCTCCGCTTTTTTTCTCCAAGTTCTGTTTTGATCTGTTCAGTTCCTCTCTGCTTGTTCTTTGATGGAGCTTATATCTGTCAGCCTGGTCTCCCCAGATTGTGTTTGGATCTGTTCTGGTTCTGTGACTTCTGACCTAGTTCCATCTGTAATTTCCCTATGTTTGTTCCATGGAATAGTATGTACGATTGACTGACCTTGTCGGATTCAGTCTGTGTTTGCCTTGGATAAGGATTTGCATGTACCCCGTCAGCCTGTTCTCTGCCTGGTTGTGTCTTTGTGTTTTGCCTGTGCCTCTGGTGCTTTGTGCTGGAGTCCTGGCAACTACACCAGGACTATACCAAGAGGAAGCGGCCTGGTGGATCCCCTGCAGCAATGCCCAGATCCCTGTATAGGGGTTCAGGAGTGAAAACCAGGAGACTTTCAGGATAACACCACCAGGACTAGCCCAATGTCAAACCAGATAGATGACACAGTGGTTCCACAACCATTGTCCGTACCAATGTCACAGCAGTGCCCTCTCAGAAACACACGCGTGATGTCACAGCTGTTCACATAGTTGACAGATTCTGAGGCCCACTTGTAATGTCACAGCTGCTGACTTGACAGAAATACATTTTTTGGAATACTTTACCTGATTAAAAACACACTTGTACTGCAACAATACCCTATCAGACAACGCTCTTGTGATATCACAGTAGCTTAGCCGGGACAGACACTAACAATAAAGGACAATTGTACATTTTTGAAAGGTAGCAATTCGCTTGGATGCAGGGAACCTTTCAGCTGTACATGTTGCATATATGATAGATCTTCCCTTGGATTAATTTATGCCTACTGGCTGCAGTAATGGTGTGAACAATTTTGTGTGGCTGTTATTACTGCCCTGGCACTATTAAGTGTTATGTCTATGGGCACAACAGTGTAAATTATCTAGTGTGATGCCACTAGCTTTTGATACTCACAATCAAAACCAGGATTGACTTTAGTGTTAAAGCCAGGATAGTAATAAGAGTCTTGGGCCAACAAAGCGCAAGACGCGCCGTCGCCCTTTTCATGTGATTGCACTGCTTGTACAGTCCCCACCTGCACCAATAAAGGAGTATTTTCAACTGATGGTGAGTGCCACTGATTTATCTCTACTACTACAAGGTAGTAATAACAGTGTTTTGTGGTGAGGCCTATACCTGACAATTCGAAGTGGCATTTGGATTGTATTTATTCATATCATTGAGGCTCCTGGAAGGTAGGTAACCATTACTGTTGATTTCAAAAGATTGGAACTGGAGCACTCTCCGCTATAGTACTCTATGATATACCTACAGTGTTGGACTGGTCCTCCAGAGCAGCAGAGGATCCCTTAGTGGGCCCAGTTTATGAACCCATAATGGGCCTGAAAAGGTTCAAGAGAAAAATTGCGTTTTGAGCTAATCACTTTCCAATAGGGTCTATGTCTTTGAATAAATTAGATGTTATCTATGATATAAGAGTTAGGTCCCGGGAGTAATTTCTTCTGGCGGGCCTGGTGTACCAATTCGATAGTGTACACCTATTATTAGTAGGTAGATGTATCATCAGGCATAGCTTTTACATTGTGACTCAGTATAGACAGTGGTGCTTGAAAGTTTGTGAACCCTTCAGAATTTTCTTTATTTCTGCATAAATTTGACATAAAACTACATCTGATTTTCAAACAAGACCTAAAAGTAAATACAAATAATTAAACAAATGAGTCAACATATTAGACTTGGTCATTCATTTATTAAGGAAAATGATCCAATTCCATGTCTATGAGTGGCAAAAGTATGATGTAGTTTTAGGTCAAATTTATGCAGAAATACAAGAAATTCTGCACTGCTTTCAAGCAACTCTGTAATTAATATAATTAATAATAATTAGGGATGTCCCGATACCGATACTAGTATCGGTATCGGGACCGATACCGGCATTTTCACTAGTACTTGTACTCGTAAAAATGCCGCCGATACCACTGCCGATACCGGAAGTTCCGGTTCGGCAGCGGCTATATTCTGTTTCATTACCCCTAACTTACTGTGCCCGTGATTACTAACTATTAATGCGCAGTCCCTCCATGCTCCTGCCCCGCGCGCCTTCTGTAATCATAAAGTGGGCGGAGCGGGCAGGCGGGACATGAGGCGCATGGAGGAACTGAGAGCTCAAGCTGCCCGATTCCTCCATGCGCCTCATGTCCCGCCTGCCCGCTCCGCCCACTTTATGATTACAGAAGGCGCGAGGGCAGGAGCATGGAGGGACTGCGCATACTAGTTAGTAATCACGGGCACAGTAAGTTAGTGGTAATGAAACACAATATAGCAGCTGCGGGGCCGGTGTATGAGTCAAGCTGCACCGGCCCCGCAAGTCTAATCTGGATGACACTAATGGGGGATCTGTGGATGACATGTATATAGCATAAGATGCTATATATGTGTCATCCACATAACCCTAACAGTGTCATCCACAGATCCCCATTACAGCCTCATCCACAGATCCCCCCATAACAGTGATGTCCACAGGTGTCCCCCATAACAGTGATGTCCACAGGTCCCCCCATAACAGTGATGTCCACAGGTCCCCCCATAACAGTGATGTCCACAGGTCCCCCCATAACAGTGATGTCCACAGGTCCCCCCATAACAGTGATGTCCACAGGTCCCCCCATAACGGTGACGTCCACAGGTCCCCCCCATAACAGTGCGTCATCCACAGATCCCCCATAACAGTGTCATCCACAGATCCTCCATAACAGTGTGTCCTCCACAGATCCCCCAAAAACAGATCCCCCTGGAGGCACATTGGTTTGAAAACGCTATTATATTCCCATTTATTAATTTATTAACACTTGTACAAAGGAAAAGAAAAGCCGTTGTCCATAGCAACCAAATTCCAGCTTTAATTGTTTTCATTGCTATCAGCAACTGCGGCGCTGTTTATACGAGGTATCGGTAATTGGTATCGGCGAGTACTTAAATAAAAGTATCGGTACTCGTACTCGGTCTTAAAAAAATGGTATCGGGACATCCCTAATAATAATGTTAATAATAATGTTTGTGCTGCAGTAAAATATGTTTATGCTGTCCAATAATTTCATTTTGTGGATTCCACTGCCATCTTGTGGTCACTAGTAGTATTGCACAGGTTCGAATTTTCAAGTAATCATACACCAACTGTACATTAATTGAAGGGGTTATCCAACCCCTGTAATGCCCCCCAAAATGTCCAGGCATCTCATACAGGAGATTTAAAGGCCATCTGTCAGCAGATTTGTACCTATGTCACTGGCCCTGCAATTTTTTTTCCAATTTCATTACATTTGGATTTTTTCCAGCTTTCCAATATATAGTATGGAATGTTAATTGGTGACATTAGAAAGTAAAACTTGTCCAGCAAAAATCAAGCCCTCATATGGCTGTGACCGAAAAAATAAAACAATGTATGGTTCCAGGAAGACAGGGAGTAAATAATTAAGTAAAGTAAAATGCAAAAACGGAAAATTGTCCCCCTGTCCTTAAGGGCGGTTGTGGAAAATCTTTTAATATGCCCTATTAGGATATATAGAAGTACACTGGTTTGGACAACTCCCTTTATTAGCCAGTGATGAACATTTTTGCAAAGACGTCTTGCAATCTTGAGATCTCAGCATGACCATGTATTACATGGTAAGCCATTCATGTGTATAGGCACCATTCATACATTTCCCCTGCAATGACTGATGCAAAGGACAAAAGTGGCTGTCTGCACCTTCCACTGCTGATTGTCAGGAGCTTCAACTGCTGAACCTTTAGCAGGTCTGCATTTGTCAAATGGATTTTACATATAAGACAGCCTATTTCAATTAATTAGTGCGTATAGCTTTTGGGTTAAGCTAAGGGCTACACAGCGACACTGGTCGTGGCCAGGATCACAGGGGCATCAGAGTGTAGCACTGATCCCATAGAAATGAATGGGGTTGCAGTACGAGTTTCACATGTGCAGTGTTGGCGATCCCTGAATCGTAAAAAAATCCAGAAGAGAAAAAAATAAATAAATAATAACTCCAATTCCGATTGTTAAACTCCTACATGCATCAGTCAATGATGATTGTTTTTTTTAAGTGTCTCCTTTAACTGCAGGGTTAACAAAGCATGTCACTTTTCAAGTCCAGGACCACCACAAAATTAAATAAGGAGGGGGCAGGTATGACTTTAACTCTTATTAATTGCCCTAAAACTTTATCCTAGCCACTTCAAAAAATGTGAAGCAAGGTGGCTCATAATTAAAAAAAGTGCAATCTAAACATGTCTGCATTAGAACAGTCAGCCTCCTGTAGGGAAATCTGAAAATAGAAGTAGAGACTTCTATGTATTATGGGAAACTTTATCATGGCTTGTAAGCCAGTTTTCTCGCAAATTATGGCAAGCACAATCTTTCTGCTAAAATGTGTGACTTTATGAAATTTTCCACTGTTCAGGCCACTTAAACAGTAGGCAAGGCTTAGTGGAAGGGGTAGGGCCTTCTTAGCTTGACAGATTGAAATCTGTACCAGTGTTGAGTTGGTGTACATTACAGATATCATATCAGTTTGTGCTGCACAGACAGACAAAAAATTTCCCCAACTTTATTAAGAGGCTTACCGCTGTGAACGAATGTTTAGTTCATATGACATAGTCTAGGTACCCTCAACTGATTAACAAAGGGTCCCAGCTACAGATGTAACCTGCTCTAACATGACAACCAGCACGTCAGGATGGCCACATTTTTACCATATTACATCGCAGTACGCTTGGCTGTAGTACACTTTGTGACCAATAGATGGCAGTGCAAAAGAAATAAATTGAAGAGAGGTTGTTTTGCTTTCTTTAAATTATACACCAAAAGTGAAATTTAATTTACTTTTGTAGAGTTTAAAAGGAATTCCGAAGTTGTTCAAGGTTAAAGGTGCCATTAAAACCATCAAAGTTTGCCTAATTAACATTCACTTCACCACATTCATTCTATTGGTTAACAGCAAAAAACTGATCTACTAACTACTTGCATGACCTGTTTTAAATAACGGCCCGAAACTGGACGGCAACCCCTACTTAACTAAGTGCGGCGGTCTAAGCAGGAACAAAGCAAGGATAAGATAACAAAGTGACGGATAGGCATTAGAGAAAATTCACAGCTACGTCGGAGTAAACAGGCGGACTGAGTCAAAGCAGGAGAGACAATGACAGACAAAATCAGAAACCAAGAGCAATATGGTACCAATGCCGGGTCAATACCAAGAAGTCACATCAGGGTCCACATCCCCCCATCAGTGTCAGGGTCAGAATACCAGTCAAGAATTCCACAGCAATACACAGCAATTCAGAATGCCATAAGACCTCATTCACAGGTAACCGTGGAACCAGTTTGCCTGTTTAAATAGGGCCACCCAGTGGTCATGTGAGGCCCCCAGGATCACGTGACCCCTGTGATGCCATTAAGCAGGAAGTGCTGGTGTTTGCAGAGATTGGCCGGAGCTCCTGTACTAAGAGTCCCGGCCTGGTAACCATGGAAACAGGACGCTGGCGGCACTGCTTGCTAGCGATCGTGTCTGCTGGCCTTACGGGCATTACACTGACCGTTGGAGTGAATGACCTGCAGTGCATATTAATTAAGCAAACTTTGATGTCTGTAATGACAGCCTTAATTTTGAGCAATGTATATATAATTTTGGAATTCCTATTAAGTCAACAAATGAAAACAAAATGTCACTTCAGAAACCAGCTATTTTTATAATGAAAGTGTAACGTCCTTTCACTGTATATTTTAATACTATGTAGGGACAGGGATGTAAAGCATTTTTGTTATATACTTTATTTGGGAAATATGTTTTATTTCACTAACAACTAACAACTGAGTAACTGAGCATTACTACAGTTTTCTACTGAACCCTGAAGACCCCTGTCGAGCATATACAGTATAGCCAGGCTAAAACTCTTAGCACTGGTAGTAGGTGTACTACAGTACCTCCTTGTACTTACCATCAGCACTGACCGCTCCTCTCCCTATCTTCCCAACAGTAAACACCCTGGGAAGACAGAGAGAGGATTGGGACTCTGTCCCTGATACTAAGTACAGGGAGAGCACACTTAGTATCAGCGACAAGTGCTTCAGACCCAATCCTCTCCTTTCCATTTTAGTGTTGGGAAGATATGGAGAGGATCGGGACTGTAGCGCTTAGTGCTGGTAGTAAGTACAGGGGGATAGTACACTTACAGCATACCTCCCAACCGAGGGGAGCACATATCAGGGCAAAACTACTGTGAGGGGAACATATCTGGGCATAATACTGTGAAAAGGGCACATATCTGGGCATAACTACAGCGAGGGGCACATATCTGGGCATAATCTGTGAAGCGGGCCTAATGTGGGCATAACTACACTGTAGTGGCATAAATAGGAAATAATTACTATGTGGGGGCATTTTGGGGAATGGGTGGGATTAGGTGTATAGTTATGTTTTAAGCGGAGTTAGAGACGTGGGAGGTATGTTATAATAAGTGATGCAGTTCCGATCCTCTCCCTATCTTCCCAGCATTGGAAACACTGCGAAGACAGGGAGAGGATTGGGATTGAAGCTCTTAGTGCTGAAGTATACTACAGTATGACGCAATAGTCAGGAGCAACAACGGCAACACTCACCAACGCCGGCAGTCAAACAACCATGCGGGGCCTCAGCTTGATCCTCCACGTACCACCGCTCCAGTGGTGCTCAATCCGAAAAGTAGTAAAAATCTACGTGTACACTGAAGTAGAATGAAACGGAGGCACTCACCCACGGTGGATAATGTTCAAGCTTTTATTCGGCACACACCGGTGCACTACGAAGGTAGGGGCAGACACGAGAAATCATGCATGAGCAGACAAAACAGCAGCAATAGCTATTTCGCGCGGTACGCGCTTCTTCAGACTGCACACCGCGTCATCCAGTGATGACGTCAATTTAAAGCGCTAACGTCCCGGGTTACTAGGATACCATGGACGCCACTCGCTAATAAACACTTGCGGGACATCCCGCTTACAGAAAATGCGCTCCAACACAACAAGACAAATACATACAACATTCGAGCGTTATAAGAAAACTGATAAATCAGCGCGTTCATTGAGTCCCAAAAGTCCAGTGGCCTGAGTGCGGAGGATCCACCTACTTTCCCGTTGTAGGAGTAGGCGGTGTCTATCCCCTCCACTTACCGGAGGCCGGACTACCTCCAAACCAACAAAGTGCAGCGGTCTCAAATCACCGGAGTGTACTGTCCGGATATGCTCTATCACCCGTGGGCAACCTTTCCCAGAGGAGATAGAGGACACATGTTCTCTAATGCGCTCATTCAGACACCGTTTCGTCTTTCCTATGTAGAAGCAGCCACAATCGCATATCAAAGCGTACACGACGTGGGTGCTTCTACAATTAATGAAATCTTTTAATCTGTGATACTGACCAGCAATTAACACAACCTTCTTCTGCAGGCTATATTGGCACATGTTGCAATTACCACATTTAAAATGGCCTACCGGCCTACAGTATGACCCTGCATTTACTGTTAGTGCAAAGCACTGCAGTCTTGATCCTCTCCCTATTTTCCCTGTGTTTTTAGTGCTGTGAAGATAGGGTGAAGATTTGGCTGGAGATAATTTAGCAGAAATAACTGATTTCCCTAATAAGGTATATTCCAAACATGCTTAACATTCATGATTCACTTTCATTGTAAGAAAAGCTGCTTCTAAATTAGGATTTTAAATCTACAGAAGGAAATAAAATTTCACTTTTGGTGCAGATTATTACATCAACTTACTGTGTGCCAGGATCAATGAGTGCATATACAGTATGTTGAAAAGGAATTGATTAATATGCCATCTGGTGGGGAAGTTGTGTTACTGCATTCAGAATGATAAGATGTGCTTCTTTAATCTGACATAAGACATTGCTGTGTTGGGTTAATGTGTCAAGATTGTCAACGCTGGTTACATCTGTACATTATTCAAAAGTTACTGTTTTGCTGTTACTTCAACTACTAAGATCATAAGGAGAAAGTCCCTAAAGATTAGAGTCAGAAAGAAATTTGGTCATTGTTACATGTATGTCTTATGATAGTACATATTGTTTGAGGATCGCCTTCTGTATAGCTGTTGATTGACTGACCTCATAGAGGTTTATGGTAAGAATACAGTTTTGCTTGTACACTAGTCAGAACAAACATGATGTATTGTGTAAAATTTTGGCAACTGTCTTAAAGAAGTAAATAGCTGAACTAGAGAAGGTGCAGAGGAGGGCAACCAAGGTAGTTAGGTATAGGTTGAATGCAGTACCAGGTTAACATACTTGTTTTTTTTTAGTCTGTGTAGGGGAGAACAAATTGCAATGTAAAAATGCATAAATGGACAGTACAGAGATCTTTCTGTTACGCTCCACTTATTTTGCATCTCTCGGCCCTGTGTGAATAAGGCCTCGTTCACATTTCCGTGTCAGTGTCATGTCGGTGAGAAAAAGCGTAAGTGTTTCATCCGGGAAGATGTCTGTGAAGGATCCGTGATTGGTCCGTGTGTCCGTTTTTACCATCTGTCTGTCATCTGTAATTCACTGATGTTGCTCAGCTGAAAATTAATTTCCAAGTTCAGTCTTTAGTAAAAAACGGACACAACACGGATGTGTGTCAGTGAGTTTCACAGACCCATTGACTTCAATGGTCCGCATCACGGATTAAACTCGTGCATGTTCCCGTGATTTTTTTACTGACCCACGGTCAGTAATAAAATACTGAAATGTGAACAGACACATTTAAATTAATGGGTATGTGTGCTGTCCGCAAAAAATGCAGACAGCACACATCAGTGAAAAACGGAAATGTGAATAAGGCTTAAGAGCTACGTTCATTATATGTCACCTCTGTTTCCGCACCATGGGTGTTAATTAGAGATGAGCGAATCGAAGTTGACGAAGTGGAATTCGTTCCGAATTTTAGGAAAAATTCGATTTGCGTCGAATCCGAATTTCCTCACGCTTTTTTCCTAAAATGGCTACTGCACATGTTAGGACATGGAGCAAAGAACTCTGGAAACGAGGGATCACCCACAATGCCATGCATGCAGCCAATCAGCAGCCAGCCAGCCTTGTGATGTCACAGCCCTATAAATAGCCTCAGCCATTTTGGATTCTGACATTTTCTAGTGTCCTTAGTGCAGGGAGAGACGTCAGCAGGTGCTAGGGACAGTGCTAGGAAAGACTTCCTTGTGCTGAAAAATAGATTTAGAAGTTCAGGGAAAGATTATTCAAGGTGAAGGGAAAGGATAGGAAGGCATCAGGGGCGTAACTACCGGGGAAGCAGGGGAAGCGGCTGCTTCGGGCCCCGGGCTGACAAGGGGCCCGGCGCCAGGCAGCACGTGTCCTCTCTCCTCTGCTTCCCCGCCCCAGTAATCAGCTGACGCCAGGGCCGGGCCGACACAGAGGCTGGGGAGGCTCCAGCCTCAGGGCGCTCCAACCTCAGGGCGCAGGCAGGGGCCGGCCAGAGAGAGAGGGACTGACAGGGGGGGAACCGCTCAGCGCTCCCTCCTGTCATTCCCTGAGCCGGGCCCCGTCAGAGCGCTCCTTTCACCTCCATTATGTTCACTGCTTCAGGCCTCCAGCATCAGGCCCCGCTGCCTCTAACTAGAAACACAGTAAGCAGGTGGGCGGAGCCTAACGGACCTCCATTAGGCTCCGCCCACCTGCTTAATGTGTGGCAGCGCTGGGGCCTGATCCCGGAAGCCTGGAGCAGTGAACATAATGGAGGTGAGAGGAGCGCTCTGACGGGCCCGGCATTAAGTACAGTGAAAATGCCGGGCCCCCTTACATGAAGTCTGTGACAACATGGGGGCAGAAAGAGCATGACAACATGGGGGGTATAAAGAGCATGAAAAGATGGGGGAGAATGACAGGGGGCAGAAAAAGCATGACAAGAAGAGGGGATTATGACAAGAGGGGGGGAGAATGACAAATTACTATGTGGGGGCACTGCTGTGTGGTTGAGGGGGGTGTGGCGGACATTACTGTGTGGGGGGCAGTGTGGCGGACATTACTGTGTGGGGGGCAGTGTGGCAGACATTACTGTGTGGGGGGCAGTTTGGCGGACATTACTGTGTGGGGGACACTACAGTGTGGGGTGGCATTATACAAAAGCTCTGCAGATGCAACTCCCATGTATTGGGTCACCACAATTTGGGTGGTCATTCACTAAATGAACCCTATTATGGGGAGAATCTGTGGATGACACATATCTGTCATCCACAGACACCCCCCCCCCCCCCAAAACAGGGTTAATTTACCGAATGACCACCAATAAAAGAGGTGGGGTCACATATGCTATTTCATAATGACAGCAGGGCCCGTGCAGTGACTGTATTCTACTACACCCCCATTCCCCACCCCCCCCCCCTCACTGGATATAATCTTATTAACTATATAACTGTAGTAAATCACTACAGTTATATAGTTAAGATTATATACAGTGTGAGGGTGTAGTAGAATACAGTCACTGCACGGGCCCCGCTGGCGCTGTCATCAAAAAAGCAGATACAACCCCACAGCCTCACCCCTTGTATTGGGGGTCATTCCTACACGGACCCTGTTATAGGGAGGGGGGATCTGTGGATGACACAAATGTGTCATCCACAGATTCCCCAATAACAGTGTCATCCATCACAGATCCCCCATAGCAGTGTCATCCACAAGTTGGAGGGGCGCACTTGGGCAGCTCAGCCTCTGTTGGTGGTGGACCTTGTCCCAGCCCTGGCTGACGCTGCGCAGGCTAATTGCCGAGTTGCCAACAGTGCGGGACTGTCCACTGTCCACTGTGCCGGTGGGCCCCCCCCCCCCTTTCACAGTTTGGCCCAGGCCCCCTCCCCTTTAGTTACGACTCACGTCAGTCTCAGACTCTCATGTGTCTGTCCTGCAGTGCGGGCCGCGATGCGATCCTAGTTACAGGGCAGGGAGGGAGGCGGGACTGGAGACGGGGAGGTGGTGCTGGCCTATCAGACAGGCTGGCGGCGCCTGGCGGAACTGCGCAGGCGGCGCGATGAAGTAATTGCGCTGCTGCGCTGCAGAGGGCATCAGAGCATCGCTGTTGCCGGACATGTGACTGTGTAAGTACAGTCTGACTGTGACTGTGTCTAGAGTTTTTTTTTGTTTCGGCTAGGTGGACAAAAATCAATAACTCTAAATGATGGACTACATGGGGGGTGGGGAGGAGGAATTAATTATCATTCATCTGCATTGGCTACTGGCCCATTATATGGGGGTGTTATGGGCCAGGCACATTATAGGGAGGGGGTGTATATGGCTGGGTGGCTACTGGCACATTATAGGCCGTATAATGTGCCAGTAGTCACCCAGCCATATAACACCCCCGATAATGTGCCAGTAGCCACCCAGCCATATAACACCCCCTATAATGCGCCAGTAGCCACCCAACCATATAACACCCCCTATAATGTGCCAGTAGTAGCCACCCAGCCATATAACACCCCCCCTCCTATAATGTGCCAGTAGCCACCCAGCCATATAACACCCCCCCTATAATGCGCCAGTAGTAGCCACCCAGCCATATAACACCCCCCCTATAATATATGCGTGGGGGGGGGGCCCCATACAAAAATTTGCTGTGGGGCCCAGTCATTTCTAGCTACGCCCCTGGAAGGCATCATGTACACTATAAAAGGAGAACCGGGTACAATAGAAGAGTATACATCTTTGGTAATAGGAGCGATTCTATTACACCTTGCTGCACTAATTGGGGATCCAAATTGCAGTTATGCTGCTGCTTTTAGGTTGTTTGCACTATATGATACATCACTAATTCCAGCAAACCTTGCTTGTGATTGGCGTGCGAGTTCTATGTGATACAGCCATTTACGCGGGTGTATTAATAGGAAAGATACAATTTTACATTGTTTTACTTTTTTTTGGGGGGGGGGTTAAAAAAAAGAAAAAGATATAGGTGATAAGTGCCGTTCAGCGGTAAAGTTACATTGTACTACAGCCATTTACGGGGTGTATTGATAGGAAAGATACTTACGTCCCATTAGCTGTTCTGCATTGATTTTACTTTTTTTTTTTTTGGGGGGGGGGGGTGTATTAACCTCTTCAGGCATTTAGACTTAACTGTACGCCTAAATTGCAAGTGATTTACACATCCAATCTGCTTACTGGGGCTGTGACACTATAAAGTGTCACAGCCCCGGAGTTTTCACTCTCCCCGAGAGCAGAGACGCCGGGGAAGCCAGCAAGGGACCAATCAGAGTGGTCCCTTGCCGGCAAGTCCTCCGATTGGTTAGTCTCTGCAGACTAACCAATTGGAGCACTTAAGTGACAAAATGCCGGTTTCAGGCTGTGATCTCCACGCTGGAGATGACAGCCTGAAATCAGGCAAGACCCCCTGTGTGCCGCCAGTGCCCCAGATAATCTAATGACCCCCTCTGTGGCCCTGATCATGCCCCCATATTGTGCCATTGCCCCCCAATTGTGCCATTGCCCCCATGATGCCCCCTGCAGCGAGTCTCAGTGTGATGGTAGCGGCTCCCTTCCTGAGCCGCTGCCATCAGCAGAGTGTCAGCTGTAACTTACAGCTAACACTCTGCTGCAATGGCTGAAATCGGTGCAGACACCGATCTTGGCCGTTTAACCCCATAGATGCCGTGGTCAGCAGCCGCCCGCAGCATCCATTGGGTTGGGGGAAAGAAAGCTCCCTCTCTCTTCCATCGGGCCGCCGCTGCTGTGATGTCAGCAGCCCGATGCTTGCCATGGTAACCAGACGCCTTAAAAAGAAGTCTGGGCTGCCATGTACCTAAGGCTGATAAGACCCTGAAGGTAACAGGAGAAAATGCACTCCACAATTTGTCATGCATTTTTTCCTGAATATGAAAACACCATATATGTGGTCATAAACCGCTGTTTGGGGACATGGCAGCATTCAGAAGGGACTTAGTATTAACCAATAGACCTGACAGAAAAACAGACGTGCAGGTTGGGAGACACCTGGGAAATAGTGACCAAAAAGTAATAACCTTCCAATTATCATTCAAAACAGTGTTTCTACAGGGAGGAACAAAAATACCAAACTTCAAAAAAGCTAAATTTTGCCAACTAAGAGAGGCCATAGGCCTGACTAACTGGGACAAAGTCCTCAAAAATAAAAATACAGCCACAAAATGGGATAGCTTTAAAAGCATCCTAAAATCTCATTGTGAGAGGTACATACTGTATGGGAATAAAAGACAAAAAGAAAGCATATAAATCACTAAAACAGGAGGGTAGTGAGGAAGCACTGAAGAACTATAAGGAAAAAAATAGAACATGTAAAAAACAAATAAAAGCGGCCAAACTAGAGACCGAGAGATTAATTGCCAAAGAGAGTAAAACTAATCCTAAAATGTTCTTCAATTATATAAATGTTAAAAAGTATAAATCTGAAGGAGTCGGCCCTTTAAAGAGTAATAAAGTGGGGAGTTGCAGAGAGCGACGAGGAGAAAGCAAAGCTGTTAAATATTTTTTTCTCCAATGTTTTCACTGAGGAAAATAAACTGTCAGATAAAATGCTGAATGTAAAAATAAATTCCCTATTAAAAGTGTCCTGTCTGACCCAAGAAGAAGTACAACAGCGACTTAAAGAGATTAAAATAGACAAATTGCCAGGACCGGATGGCATACACCCCCGTATCCTAAGGGAATTAAGTAATGTCATAGCCAGACCCTTATTTCTGATATTTGCGGACTCTATACTGACAGGGAATGTTTCACTGGATTGGCCCATAGTAAATGTGGTGCCAATATTCAAAAGGGGTCTAAAAACAGAGCCTGGAAACTATAGGCCGGTAAGTTTAACATCTGTCGTGGATAAACTGTTTGAAGGTTTTCTGAGAGATGCTATCTTAGAGGATCTCAACGGAAATAAGCAAATAACGCCATATCAGCATGGCTTCATGAGGGATCAGTCATGCCAAACTAATTTAATCAGTTTCTATGAGGAGGTAAGTTCTAGACTTGACAGCGGCGAATCAATGGATGTCGTATATCTGGACTTCTCCAAAGCATTTGACACTGTACCGCATAAAAGGTTAGTATATAAAATGAGAATGCTCGGACTGGGAGAAAATGTCTGTATGTGGGTAAGTAACTTGCTCAGTGATAGAAAACAGAGGGTGGTTATTAACGGTATACACTCAGATTGGGTCAATGTCACTAGTGGAGTACCTCAGAGGTCAGTATTGGGCCCTATTCTTTTCAATATATTTATTAATGATCTTGTAGAAGGCTTGCACAGTAAAATATCATTTTTTTCAGATGACACTAAACTGTGTAAAGTAATTAACACTGAAGAGGACAATATACTGCTACAGAGGGATCTGGATAGATTGGAGGCTTGGGCAGATAAGTGGCAGATGAGGTTTAACACTGACAAATTTAAAGTTATCCACATGTGAAGGAATAATGCAAGTCTCCCGTACATAATAAATGGTAAAACACTCAGTAACACTGACATGGAAAAGGATCTAGGAATTTTAGTAAACAGCAAACTAAGCTGCAAAAACCAGTGTCAGGCAGCTTCTGCCAAGGCCAATAAGATAATGGGTTGCATCAAAAGGGGCATAAACACCCGTGATGAGAACATAGTCCTACCACTTTACAAATCGCTAGTAAGACCACACATGGAGTACTGTGTACAGTTCTGGGCTCCTGTGAACAAGGCAGACATAGCAGAGCTGGAGAGGGTTCAGAGGAGGGCAACTAAAGTAATAACTGGAATGGGGCAACTACAGTACCCTGAAAGATTATCAAAATTAGGGTTATTCACTTTAGAAAAAAAGATGACTGAGGGGAGATCTAATTACTATGTTTAAATATATCAGGGGACAGTACAGAGATCTCTCCCATCATCTATTTATCCCCAGGACTGTGACTGTGACGAGGGGACATCCTCTGCGTCTGGAGAAAAGAAGGTTTGTACACAAACATACAAGAGGATTCTTTACAGTAAGAGCAGTGAGACTATGGAACTCTCTGCCTGAGGAGGTGGTGATAGTGAGTACAATAAAGGAATTCAAGAGGGGCCTGGATGTATTTCTGGAGTGTAATATTACAGGCTATAGCTACTAGAGATGGGTCGTTGATCCAGGGAGTTATTCTGATTGCCTGATTGGAGTCGGGAACAACTTTTTTATTCCCCTTAAGTGGGGAAAATTGGCTTCTACCTCACAGTTTTTTTTTTTTTTTGCTAGGTAACAGGCAAATTGGATTTAAATGGAAAATCTGAACAAAAAAAAATAATTTTAAACTTCCCCTCTAATTTGCTTTAATTCTTGTGGAACACGTAAAGGGTAAATAAAGTTTGTAAAATCAGTTTTGAATAACTTGTGGGGTGTAGTTTCTAAAATGGGGTAAGTTATGGGTGGTTTCTACTATGTAAGTCGCACAAAGTGACTCCATAACTGAACTGGTCCTTAAAATAGTGGATTTTGAATTTTTTTTTAAAAACCTTAAAATTTGCTTCAAAATTTCTAAGGCCCCTTGTACACGAGCGAGTTTTTTTTTCATGCATCAGTTCTGCGTTTTGTGAAAAACACAGCATGTTCTATATTCAGCGTTTTTCACGCAGCTCTGGCCTCATAGAAGTGAATGGGGCTTCAGTGAAAAATGCATTGCATCCGCAAGCAAGTGCGGATGCAGTGCGTTTTCACTGATGGTTGCTCAGAGATGTTGTTTGTAAACCTTCAGTTTTTTATCATGCGCATGGAAAACACATCAAAACACATTGCACCCGCGTGGAAAAAACTGAACAACTGAACGCAATCGCAGACAAAACTGACTGAACTTGCTTGCACAATGGTGCGAGTTTTACTGAACGCACCCTAAACGCATCTGGAGCCAATCCGCTACACTTGTGTGAAAGAGACAGGCCAGAATGTAGGTAGAATTGAACCTGCCAATAACAAATGACGAGACAGGTGCACACTGCGGTCTTACTAAGCCCTCAAAAAGATGTTAAAATTGAGAGATTAGTCAACATGTCCTGCAATGGTTTCTCAAGTAGCTCGGGACCTAACACTCACCTACCTGTGCCGTTTGGGCAATACCAGGGGCCAGTGGGAAAAATTACAGGAAAGTATAGGCCGACTCACCACAGACTCCGCAGTTACCTCCAGCATGTAACCATGCCTGCAATGGGAGGAGGGGGAAGGCTGTGAGCCCCACCCAAGACTGGCTGATATGGCCCAGGCCTCACAGGTGCACCTAAATGTAGCCTGTGGATGGAAAACAGACTACATCGACATAGGAGTTTATACACCTCCAAACAATTATATATACAAAACAACTGAATGGTGGCATGAAGCAGGATGTGCTCAACCCAATAATGCAGTTGTGCATATATATACAGGGGAGCAGACCCTGCACTTGTGGCCAATTGCTAATGGCGATCCGCAGCAAAAATGCATACGGTGGAGGATGCCCGCAGCCAGGGGCGTAGCTAACTGCTCATGGGCCCCGGTGCAAGAGTTCAGCTTGGGCCCCCCTTCCCTCAGTGCTTTGTGTGTCTTCCTATGCAGCACAAGGGTCTTTGGACCCCCTTAGGCTCCTGGGCCCGGTAGCGACTGCTACCTCTGCACCCCCTATAGCTACGCCCATGCCCGCAGCGGACCACAAGTACCACAATAGACATCCTACACAAGATGGCAATTGTGTGGATGTGATAAATAATATAATAATATAGCAATAACAAATGACAAGACAGGTGCACACTTCGGTCTTACTAAGCCCTCAAACTGATGTTAAAATTAAGAGATTAGTCAACATGTCCTGCAATGGAGGACATGTCTAAGCCCGAGCACCACGCCAAGGACCTAACACTCACCTACCTGTGCCGTATGGGCAATACCAGGGGCCAGTGGGCGAAATTACAGTAAAGTATAGGCCGACTCACAGCAGACTCCTCAGGAACTCACCATCACCACCTCCTCAGGCAGAGAGTTCCATAGTCTCACTGCTCTTACAGTGAAGAATCCTCTTCTATGTTTGTGTACAAACCTTTTTTCCTCCAGATGCAAACAGTCACAGTCCTGGGGATAAATAGATGATGGGAGAGATCTCTGTACTGACCCCTGATATATTTATACATAGTTATTAGATCTCCCCTCAGTCGTCTTTTTTCTAAAGTAAATAACCCTAATTTTGATAATATTTCAGGGTACTGTAGTTGCCCCATTCCAGTTATCACTTTGTTCTACTAATTTATTATATTTTTTTTATATATTTCTTCATTGAAATTTTAAAAAGTTACATAATATTTCCAACAACAGCACTTTGCATATTCTTGACTTATACATTATGTCTTAATCACGACATTTTTAAATCGTATAACATTCACCCCCACCCCATTCCCCTTGCTTGCTGCTTACGAGAGTCCCCCCCCCCCAAAAAAAAAAAAGAAACCCTCTCCCCTCTTCCTCCTCTCCCGCCCCCCGGCAGGGCAGCTATCCCAACCATTTCTGCCATAATCGGGCAAATCGGGTTAGATGAAATTTTTCTAAGGCTAGTGGCAGTCGAGTAGGTCTCACCCACCTATCGACCGTAGGTACAGCACCGTCTCCCCAAAGTCGGATAATATTTTTTCTAGCCTGGAATAGTAGTTTAGCTGCTATTTCTCGCTGTCTAAAATTGTCTATTTTTCCCACAACTCCAAGAATACATGTTTCAAAATCCCTGGGTACCTTAAAAAAGTGGTACTCCTCTATTTGTGTAATCACCTTCTCCCAACAAACCTGAATATCGCCATATATCCAAAGAATATGGATGTCATCCACTCCCTTCTCTCCACACTTTAGACATCCAAATTCCTTAAGTCTGTAGCATCTCATCAGGAGCTTGGGGGAGTAATATAGTCAATATAATATGTTAAATTGTATAATCCTATGGGAAAAACTATTTGATACCTTATTTTTAGCCCGAATAGCCATTTCCCATACTTCCTGAGTTTGTGATGGTAGAACCATGTTCCATTTATTCATCAAGCATTTAACAGCTTTTTTATTTGTTTTCTGGTTTGACAAACTCTCATAAATTTTAGATATCAGTTTTTTTCCTACTGTTAATCTGGAGATACTTACTAATTGGGGGGTGGGGGGGGGGCGGTAATCTGTGTCCCCTTTCCTATCCTTGCTCGCAAAGCGTGTTTCAGTTGTGAATAATAGAACCCCAGGCTTTTGTTTCCCAGTCCATATTGTTTTTTTAACTCTTGATATGGGATTATATCCCCACTTTTCCATACCTGGCCCAGTTTAAAGATCCCGTACTTGCCCCAGATTTCCTGTTCAATGTCTTTTAATTCTGTCAGATAACAGTTATCCTATAATAAAGTATCCGAATGGAATTCATTTTGAGTCCATAGCGCTCTAGCTTCCTGCTATACTTTAAACAGCAATTCTATAATCGGTATCTTGTTGGATCTCTGATGCATTAAGGTTTTAGCCTCAACTATCTGAAACACGCTGCAGCGGTCCAGCTTTTTGTCAATTGCTGCAATTGGGGACTTATATCTTTGTGAATTACTCCATACTATCATATTTTTAATATGGCCAGAAATTAAATAGAGTTCCAAATCCTGGACTGATAATCCTCCATTCTTCTCATGTATATTCAATATTTCTGCTCTAATTCTGGGGTTTTTTCCTCGCCAAATCAAATCTGCCAATATGCTGGATATTAATTTGAAAGGTTTTTTTGGGAATTGTTATCGCTGCATTCCATAGAATATAGTTGAGGGGGGTATTAGACACATTTTCACTAATGAGATACGGGCTGCCATTGAAATATGGAGTTTTTTCCAGAGATCTACTTTTTTTTCAGATTTTTTTAAACAATGGTACAATATTTAATTGGGCATAATCTTTAGGATTTTAAGTTATCTGTATACCCAAATACTTAACAGGTTCTTGCTGACTTTTAATTTCCAAGGGGCCTGGTACATAATCATTCAGAGGATCAATCAGGATACAAGCCGATTTAGACCAATTTATATTGATATATTTACTGTACTGATCAAAGGTCTGGAGTATTCTGGTTACTGATGCATGTGTAGCATCCCCAAGTCAGGGCAATGTGTGGGACTAACCTGGGGAATGCCAGTGATGGAGAGGCCGGCACGCTGTTCCTCTGGGGCACTCTCTGGGTTCTTGAGGGACACAGCCAGGTGGAATGTGAGGTGCCCTTGGTGTTGTAGTTTAACGTGCCTATGGCTAAGTCCCTGATATGTCGTGACGCCAGTGCCAGTAAACGGTGGTACACCGTATTTATAGTAGGAATAACAGAGGTGCAGACTTGTAACTTGAAAACAGAATTCCAACTTTACTGAAAACCGTAGAAAATACAGCAGGCAACCTCTTAACACAGTTCTTGTTGCAGAGAATAGACGTTTGTACAGTCGCAGTTACAGCAGGCTTACATCCAGCAAGGTATAACAGAGGGAAAGACAACAGGACTTAGAATTGCAGGTGAACCTTACTTTCTTCCTGACTTGTCCTGACTGGAATTGATGCTTCAAGGCCCCAATGCCCTACTTCTGGCTTATATCCTTGAATCTCCAGTAGACAGTGTACCTCCTCTTGGCATTTAGTACCTCTTGCTCTAGGGATTGCCTCTGCTTGACTTCTGCTGACTCGCTTAGGCCTGAGACATGTGGCCTTCACAGACTCCAGGGTCTGCACTCACACTAGCCTGCCTTGGCCTAGCTATATATATATCCTGCTCACCAGTTCCCCCAGTGGTCTAACACCTACATGACGACCTTACATTGCTGCAGGCAATTACATGAAACACTTAAAGAACATAACAGATTGGTGGTAAACGGGTATTAAAGTGCCCGTATACTGCATACCCCACGACTTTAAACTGAGTACGACCTCGTACTCCCACAGGGGCCCACCCAGCTGGATTCTTCTCCTGAAAGACAAAAGGAAAACATGCAGGCATACATAGACACAAATGAATGACATCTGCATAAATAATCATATCAGGTCCAGCTGGAAAAGGTGGAGCGCGGTGACAAGGGCGACGTCCTCTGCTTGCAGGCTATTAATGCAGAGCTGTGATGCTGACCTGGTACAGCAAATCAATGGTTAACACCAGGATAGTCCATAAGAGGATGTCAGAGTCCATAATAAGAACATATCACAGAGGCTCGCACACAGGGAGTCCATCTCTGGGCACAAACTTAAAAAGGATGATGCTCACACAGAGGTTTCCTGGGGGTGTATAACAGGCAAGGGCTCACGTGGAGGAGTCCATTCTTGTGCACAAACGTCAAGCAAACTATTTCCAGTAGTAACTGCCCGGGAGGAGACACCACCAGCATAATCAAAGTCCCCTAAACGGACTGGCGGACGTCCCCTGTTCATCCGGGTGGACCTTCTCAACACAGGAGTGTCCTCCTCCCTTAGAATCGAGGTAGAAGGGAGAGGAGCAACAGGAGGGTCTCCACCAGTGAGACCCTGGTCAGGAACAACAGGAGCCGGAGGATCCTCTACAAGGGGGACTGGATCCGGGACATTTTGGACCGGCTCTTCCGGAGGTGAAGGCACAGTAGGTGCCGGAGCGGGCACCAACAAATTTAACTAGGGTGTGAGGAACCAATGGAGTGGTTCAGCATCATTAAATAGATCTGCCACAGCCTGCATAGGCTCCACAGGCTGAGCAGCAAGTCCTGGCACAGGAGACTGGGGTCCGGAGTCTCCAGCAATGGGCCCCTTTGTCATGCAGAGTTTTAGGCGGTTTCTGTGAACAATTTGGGGACCCTTACCCTCTCTGGTGACCTCATAGGTATGAGTTTCAGCATTAGGGATGGCAGACACAAGATAGGGAGTTCTCTCCCATTTACTGTCCAGCTTACTGGTACGGTGATTGTTCTTTAACCACACGGTGTCCCCACAGCCAAGGGCTCTGCATGGGCCGCCAAATCATAGTCTTTTTGTTGTCGCTCCCGGGCACCTTCCATGCGCTCCTGGACAATTTCTTTGGCATTAAGCAAGCGCCTTTGATGTTCCATTACCCAGTCAGTTTTAGGCAGGGGATTAATGTCGCCCAGCACTTGTACGTCCAGGGAATGTTCTGCAGGCAATTTACCCTGACGCCCAAACAACAGGTAGAAAGGAGTGTATCCAGTGGAACAATGGATAGTATTATTGTACGTATACATGAGCTGTGGTAACAGGTTAGGCCAATCTCCTCTGGTCTCAGGAGGCACGGCTCTCAACATTTCAATCAGGGTCTGATTCATCTTTTCACAGAGTCCATTACCTTGTGGATGATAGGCCGTGGTCCGGACCTTTTGGCAATTGTGTAGTCGGCACAGCTCCTGGAACAGATGAGACTCAAACGCAGACCCCTGGTCGGTGAGGATCTTTTCTGGGCAGCCGTAAGGCAGGAGGAAGTGTTTCCAGAACAATTCAGCGGTCGTCTTGGCTGTTAGGTCCTTCACAGGCACTGCTACGGCAAACTTAGTGAAATGGTCAATAATAGTCATGGCATAGGCATACCCTGAGTGACTGGGCTCTAACTTCACGTGGTCAATCGCAACCAGTTCAAGAGGGGCGGTACTTATAATAGGGTGCAGCGGTGCTCTCTGATCATGATATTCACCTCTCTTTAGGGCACAGGCTGTACATTCCCGACACCACTTCTCAATGTCCTCTCTGATTCCAACCCAGTAGAACCGCCTACGGATAGTGGCCTCAGTCTTTTGAACCCCAAAATGTCCAGACCTATCATGATACATTTCTAGAACCATACCTGCATCACGACGTGGGATGAGGATCTGGTGCACTCTGTCATTTGACACTGGATCCAGGCTTCGTCGCAGCAACAGGCCTTTTGAAGGAACAGTTGTTGACGTTGCTTCCACAATTTGATGAGTTCTGGGTCTGCGGTCTTTCGCCGAATTCTTTCAGGGGTTCTGCCACTGATGAAGAAGTCCAGCAGTTCACCGAGAACTCTACTCTCTGATTGCAACTTAATCCACTTTTCTTCTCTGGATGCAGGCTTATCAAAGGATGGAGGGTCAGAGGTTCCACTGTTGGCAGCTTGAGCTTGGTCCTGTTGAGCAAACCTGTTGTAAAATGCTGGCATCTCTACATCTTCCCAGGCATCCCGTTTGTCATCTGGTGCTATCTCAGTGGGGAGCCTTGACAGGGCATCAGCATTATCGCTTGAACGGCCAGCCCGGTATTTTACTGTGAAGTCGTAATTAGCAAGGCGGGAGGCCCATCTCTGTTCTAAGGCCCCCAGTTTGGCGGTGTTCAGGTGGGCCAGAGGATTATTATCAGTGAAGGCAATAAATGGAGTGGCAGCCAAATAGTCTTTGAATTTTTCTGTTACCGCCCACACTAAGGCCAGAAACTCTAATTTGAAAGAGCTATAATTCTGATCATTCTTTTCAGCTCCCTTTAAGGACCGACTGGCATAAGCTATCACCCTCTCTTTCCCTTCTTGCACTTGAGCCAGCACTGCTCCCAGGCCTTTCTTACTGGCATCTGTGTAAAGGTGAAATGGCTTACTGTAATCTGGGTACCCCAGCACAGGAGGTTCAGTCAACTTTTTCTTTAACAACTGAAATGCAACCTCCCTCTCGTCATTCCATTCAATGGGGACAGGAGTCTTTGGGCTCTTTTTTGGTTGCCCCCTCAGGAGTTCCTGGATTGGATCCGCTATTTGAGCGAAGTGGGGGATAAAGCGCCGGTAGTAGCCAGCGAAGCTAAGGAAACTCCTCACTTCCTTCACTGTAGTGGGAACCGGCCAATTTCGGACAGCAGCCAACTTATCAGGATCAGGCTGGACCGCCTCTGCGCTTACATGTCTCAAGTATTTTACAGCAGGTTTCAGCAAGTGACATTTGGACGGTTTAATCTTGAGGCCGTATTTAATAAGGATTTCAAACACCTCAGCTAAATGTTTTAAATGGTCCTCATACGTTTTAGAATAGATGATAACGTCATCCAGGTACAACAGCACCGTCTCAAAGTTCTTATGGCCTAAGCACCGCTCCATTAATCTTTGAAAGGTCCCGGGGGCATTACACAATCCAAATGGCATGCAATTAAATTCAAACAGGCCCATAGGGGTGGTGAAAGCAGTCTTTTCCCTATCTTCAGGGGCCATGGGCACTTGCCAATATCCGCTGGTTAAATCTAAGGTGGAGAAATAGGCGGAGGAGCCTAGAGCAGTTAGAGACTCCTCAATACGTGGCAATGGGTAAGCATCTTTGTGAGTGATCTGATTTATCTTTCTATAGTCTACACAAAACCGGATGCCACCATCTTTCTTTTTACTAAAACCAGGGGGCAGCCCAGGGACTACGACTGTCCCGGATTACGCTTTGAGTCTTTCATTTCTTGGATCATCTCTTTAACAGTTTGGTAGGAAGTTGGTGGTATGGGTCTATACCTCTCTTTAATGGGGGATGAGAGCCAGTGGGTATGGTGTGTTGGATAACACTGACCTCTCCATAGTCCGTTGCATGCTTACTGAAGGCTTGATGGTGTTGCTTTACTAGGTTCAGGAGTCCCTCTAGTTGATGTTGCGGGGTAGCTTCGTCCCCGACATGGAGTTCCTTCCACCAGGGCACTGGAGAGTCGTCCGCAGGAAGAGGTCCTCGAGTGGCAGCTGATGGCTTCTCGGTGACAGGCAGGCGGATGACATCCTGGAAGGATACCTGGGAAAGCTGGGCAACAGGACAGTGCTTAGTAAGCACAGCAGGATGATCGCTGAGGTTAATCAGACGGACAGGTACTTTACCTTGGGAGACGGTCGCCAGGCACTTGGCAGCTCGCACATATGGGTAGTTCTCCATCGGGACAGGTTCCACCAGGGCCGGATAGTCTTGGCCCTGGACTCCCAGGACAGCACGGCACCACAGGAGGGTTTGGGAGTTTGGAGGTAGAGTCACTGGTCTATTATCACGGATCCTGGCGGTGCAGATCTCTCCTTTTTCATTTGCAAACCTCTGCTGAGCACACAGTACGCTGATGGTCTTTTGGAGGACCTTCTTGGAGGCAGAGGAAGCTGCAGGCAGGGACTGATGGAGAGCTTCAAGTACCTCAGGGTAGCAATTTTTGAAAACATTAGTCCCAACAATCACAGGGTGGCCCCCTTTATCCCCGGTTTGTACCACGATCACTCCTTGCTGTGGTAAAGTGGCGTCACCCACCTGGAGCGTAGGTTCCCAGTATCCATGGACTTTTATGGGCTTACCATTGCTTGCAATTATCTCCAACCAGGACTCAGGTGGCTGGGTAAGCAGGCTGGAACTCCAGAACTGATTAAAGGTGGACTGCTGAATAGTGGTGACTTGAGATCCAGTGTCCAGCAACGCTTCAAAAGGCACTCCATTGATCCGGACGTTTATTTTGGGACGGGACCCCACATAACGGGGCATCCAGTTTGGATCCCTTGGACCTGTTGTTCTACCTCCCGAGGGGCGGTCCTCAGCCTCGAGGGTGACCCGTTTAACTGCCAGCAAGTAGATTCAGTATGACCCAACTTCTTGCAGTAATTACAGGAAGGTCGCTTGCGGTTCCTAAACCGGTCACTTGAACGTCTTCCAGGATCTCTGGGATAAACTTCTTGATACGCAGGGGGGCCAGGCTTTTGAGGCAAAAGGAGTTCATCTTCCAGCATTAAGGGTTTCTCCCACTCTTCCAGTTTCCTGCAGACTTTTTCCAGGCTCTTAGTGAGGTAATTGACCTGTTCCATCAGAGCAGCTACTGTATCAGGAACTGGAGTCTGGGCGGCTTGGCTGGCCCCTGGCAGGCTGGTATCCGTCAGCTTAGGATTACGGACAGGAGGCTCGGGATGGGCCACTGGTTCCGTTGGCAGATGTTGTCCCAGAATATTGATGGCCAGTTCTTTAAAGTCCAGGAAAATACTGTTAGGGTGCTGAGCCGACAACATTTTCAATTGTGTTTTTAAAGATTCGCTATTCACACCCGCAATAAATTGCTCTCTCAGAGTTTGATCCTGGGTGTCAATCTCTCTAGGGTCTATATGAATGACGGCCCTCCAGGCCTCTTGGAGGGATAAAGCAAAATCACGGAGTGACTCACCAGGCTTTTGTTTCTTACTGAAGAAGCGCATCTTTATTTCAGACACCGTCCTGACTTCAAAGGTAGTGCTGAGGCGGCCAAAGATCTGCTCTATGGTACTCCTCTCAGAACTGGGCCAGGACATGACTTCTCGACGGGCCGCTCCTTCCAACTGGGCTAACAGAATCTCCATTTGCTGCTCCGGGTTAATAGGATAGAGCCGGAACAGAGCCAGGATTTTGTCTTGGAAGTCTTTTAAATTATGAGCCTCCCGGCATAACGGGAAACCATGGAGCCCCAAAGTAGTACGGCATCGTCAGCGGCATCATGTTGGCAGGCGCAATACCGTTGGTGGCCACTGGCTCCCTGGGGGCAGGCTGCTCGGCTACTTCTGAGTCCGACATGATGCAGATTATTTGGTTGAGCGGTCCCTTTAAGAGGTAGCGATAGGTCCGATGTCGCTGGCGGGGTTACTGGCCGGTGAGCGCGATCGATGGACAGAGTCTGGTATCCCCTTTTTGGGCCTTACTAACCAGGCGACCCCTCTCCGGTGTAGGATTATTTCTCCCAGGAGTTTGTACTTACTCCGGTGCAGGCGGTCCAAATCTCGCGAGATCCGGAAGGACGTCTTCGGGAATCCCTTGCGCAGCGTCCCTTCCCGCGAGGACGTCGGGCTGGAGGGGCGGAGCTCGGACTTGCTCCGACGGGGAACAGCGTCTGCGTTCTTCCAAGTCCAAGGTAGGTGGAGTCCAGCTTGGGAAATTTGAATAAAGTGGTGACGCTGCAGAGTTTGGCGCTAAGTTTTCCCGCCAGCAATGAGTAGTGATGGCGCAGTAGATAAGTCCACAGTTCAGGCGGCCATCTTGGGCGCCATGATGCATCAATTCAATGACAGCAAGCAGCGGTAGTAAAACAGCATAAAAGTCCACAAAAATGCACTTTGAAGTGGCGATTTTCTTCCTCTTGATAGCGCAACACTGCCCAGCGCTTTCTGGAGGATTTTGGGACACTTTTCTGTACGTTTTAGGTCCGCAAAGTTTACTTCAAATAAACAGGCGTTTTGTCACTTGGCAAACTGGTTAAGGCACAAAGTTCACGTTTTTGCTCACAGTCCGTAAAACGTGCGAATCCTGTTCGTGACGCCAAAATGTAGCATCCCCAAGTCAGGGCAATGTGTGGGACTAACCTGGGGAATGCCAGTGATGGAGAGGCCGGCACGCTGTTCCTCTGGGGCACTCTCTGGGTTCTTGAGGGACACAGCCAGGTGGAATGTGAGGTGCCCTTGGTGTTGTAGTTTAACGTGCCTATGGCTAAGTCCCTGATATGTCGTGACGCTAGTGCCAGTAAACGGTGGCACACCGTATTTATAGTAGGAATAACAGAGGTGCAGACTTGTAACTTGAAAACAGAATTCCAACTTTACTGAAAACCGTAGAAAATACAGCAGGCAACCTCTTAACACAGTTCTTGTTGCAGAGAATAGACGTTTGTACAGTCGCAGTTACAGCAGGCTTACATCCAGCAAGGTATAACAGAGGGAAAGACAACAGGACTTAGAATTGCAGGTGAACCTTACTTTCTTCCTGACTTGTCCTGACTGGAATTGATGCTTCAAGGCCCCAATGCCCTACTTCTGGCTTATATCCTTGAATCTCCAGTAGACAGTGTACCTCCTCTTGGCATTTAGTACCTCTTGCTCTAGGGATTGCCTCTGCTTGACTTCTGCTGACTCGCTTAGGACTGAGACATGTGGCCTTCACAGACTCCATGGTCTGCACTCACACTAGCCTGCCTTGGCCTAGCTATATATATATCCTGCTCACCAGTTCCCCCAGTGGTCTAACACCTACATGACGACCTTACATTGCTGCAGGCAATTACATGAAACACTTAAAGAACATAACAGATTGGTGGTAAACGGGTATTAAAGTGCCCGTATACTGCACATGCTTTCCTACAAACAGCAGGATAGCATCTGCATATAATGCAATTTTTTTCTTCATGAACACCGAACCTGAACCCCTCTATTCCTTTATTTTGCCTGATCATATTGGCTAAGGGTTCCAAAGCAAGGGCAAAAAGCATAGGGGATAGAGCGTAACCCTGCCTGACTCCCCTATTAATCTGTATATTATCTGAGTATTCCCCAGTATTGCGCTACTAATTGTTTCCAGACAGGTAGGCTCCTGAGTAGCAGACGGTCTACCCCGGGCACGTTTGGCACCAGCTTTCACACTGCTGCCACCCTGCTGACTCATGGCCACGCTTGCACCCTGCTGGCTCAGCCGCTGTCTCTTGTGCAAGCTGCCACCCCACCCCCTGATGATGATGAAGCCCCCTCTTTACCAGGATCCCATGCGCAGTCGGCTACATCATCATCCACTACTGTCTGCATGTCACTGATGTCACCCTTACCAGTCTCATTTCCGTGTCCCTGACTGCTCGCAACACCTGCTCCCATGCAACTCTCAACGTCGCTACTTGCCCGCCTACAGGAGGAAAACAAAATAAATGTAAAAATAGAGCGCTTTTTTGCCCCAATTACAGAATCAAGGCCAAATGGAATTAGGGTTATAGATAAGTAACACAAAGTGTAAAACCAAAGAACTGAAACAATTGAGTGCTATTTCACCGCAATTACAGAATCAATGCGCTATAGAATTACTTATGTATAAAACAATACAGACACCATAAAAACAGTAGTATTAGACTGCTTTTTAACCCAAATTACAGAATGAAGGCCTAATGGAATTATTGACCTATGGAATGGAGGAGATGGAGCAGGAGTCTGAGCGGGAGAAGCAGAAAGTGATGATGACGATGTAAAGGATACTGCTTGTGGATGCGGCCTAGTTGCCACAAGGGAGACTAAGAGAAGGAGGAATTCTTGTTGCGGTAGTTAGTGGCCACCTCTTTTTGCCCATGGGATGAGGTGATGATATGTGGTTCAGTAGAGCTGTGGTGCCTAAGTTTGTGTTTAACTGCCCATGGCTTATTTTACTCTTGCAGAGCTTGCACAAGATGCTGTTATCTTCTGGCAGAGTGGAAAAAAACTGCCAGACGGCATATGTGCTGCAGCGTCAAAAGAAACTGCCAGACGACATATATTTCTGCACAGAGCAAGCTGCCACTGAGCTTGCCTTTGCCCTGGCACGTTTCTGGTCTGCTGCCCCCACATTATCTGCTGCATCCCCAGTTCCCAAAGCAGGGGGGTGGGAGGGGGTCCAGAGAAAGGACCCGCCCTGCGTGCCAAACACCCTAGACACGCCACTGCCGCCTACACCTGCGCGCCGGCCAATCACCGCCACCGCTCGCAGGTTATGGTGTGCTCTCCACGTCGGAGCACCACCGTTACTGTCTGTGCATCACAGAGCTGCACAGTCCCAGCACTCTCAGCCACAGAGAGAAGCTCCTGTGAGCAGTCTCACCTACCAGTCGCTGCAAGCAGTCACAGCACCAGCAGTCAGTGCCAGCCGTCTCAGCCATCAGTTAGTGCCATCAGTCAGTGCCACCAGACACAGTGCCAGCAGTCTCAGCCAGCAGTGTAGTGCCAGCAGTCTCAGCCACCAGTCGCTACCAGCAGTCTCAGCACCACCAGTCAGTGCCACCAGTTAGTGCCAGCTGTCTCAGCCATCAGTCAGTGCCACCAGCCACAGCCACCAGTCAGTGCCACCAGCCACAACCACCAGTCACAGTGCCAGAAGTCTCAGCACCATTCGCTGCCAACAGTCTCAGCACCACCAGTCAGTGCCAGCCATCTCAGCCACCAGTCACAGTGCCAGCAGTCTCAGCCACAGCCAACAGTCTTGGCCACCAGTCACAGTGCCAGAAGTCTCAGCCACTAGTCAGTGCCAGCAGTCTCAGCACCATTCGCTGCCAACAGTCTCAGCACCACCAGTCAGTGCCAGCCATCTCAGCCACCAGTCACAGTGCCAGCAGTCTCTGCCACAGCCAACAGTCTTGGCCACCAGCCACAACCACCAGTCACAGTGCCAGAAGTCTCAGCCACTAGTCAGTGCCAGCAGTCTCAGCACCATCAGTCAGTGCCAGCCATCTCAGCCACCAGTCACAGTGCCAGCAGTCTCAGCCACAGCCAACAGTCTTGGCCACCAGTCACAGTGCCAGAAGTCTCAGCCACTAGTCAGTGCCAGCAGTCTCAGCCACAGCCACCAGTCAGTGCCAGCAGTCTCAGCCACAGCCAGCACTCAGTGCCAGCCATCTCAGCCATAAGTCAGTGCCACCAGCCACAGCCACTAGTCAGTGTCAGCAGTCTCAGCCACCAGTCAGTGCCAACCGTCTCAGCCATCAGTCAGTGCCACAGCCACCAGTCACAGTGCCAGCATGCCCAGCTACAGCCAGCACTCAGTGCCAGCAATCTCAGCCACCAGTCTCAGCCACATGCACCAGTCAGAGCCACAGCCATCAGTTAGTGCAAGCAGTCTCTGCTACAGCCACCAGCTGCAGCCAGCAGTCTCTGCTACAGCCACCAGTCAGTGCCAGCAGTCTCAGCCATAGCCAACAGTCTAGGCCACCAGTCTCAGCCACCAGTCAGTGCCAGCAGTCTCAGCCACAGCCACCAGTCAGTGCCAGCAGTCTCAGCCGCAGCAATCAGTCTCAGCCACAGCCAGCACTCAGTGCCTGCAGTCTCAGCCAGAAGACGCATTCTTAGCCACTGCCAGCACTTAGTGCCAGCAGTCTCAGCCAGCAGCCGCAGTCTTAGCCACAGCCAGCACTCAGTGCCAGCAGTCCCAGCCACAGCCAGCAGTCTCAGCCAAAGCCAGCACTCAGTGCCAGCAGTCGCAGCCAGCAGCCTTAGCCACAGCCAGCAGTCAGTGCCAGCGGTCTCAGCCACTAGTCTCACCACCAGTCAGTGCCAGTGTCATTTAATATAGACTGTGGTCTACTAATGTTTATGCACTAACGTTCTAGTGTGCGTTATTGTAACAAGCTTAATGTCTAGTTTGAGAATAATGCTGTATCGGTGCCAGTAACAGATTTGGGCCTAATGTCTTATGTGTGTTCAAATATGCAGATTTTAGAAAAAACCTCTCTCTAGTGTGTAAAACACTACTATGAGATTATTACCCCCACACCAACACTTGAAATGTCTGGAGATGCTTTGTCAAAGATTTCAGACTAATATGTCATGTGTTTTAACTTAGAGGTTTAAAATGTTACCTTTGGGATTGTAGAACACATGTTGCACATTTGTATTGCAGTTAATTACCCCCCCCCCCCCCCAACACACATACACACACACACTAACACTTGAACTGTAGAGGAAAGGTGGTTTGATTTCTGTGTACAGTGTAATTTAAATTCAGTTTCCCTGGTAGCAAAATTGCATTATACACAGACAGTGAGCCCTAACTGGAACCCCGTCCACTTTCCCTGTCTAGTTGCACTACAAACCCTAGGCAGCAAGTCCGCAAGTCCAGTCATTGTTCTCTACTCTGCTAAAGTGCAAGACATACACACACAGAGACAGAACAACACAGAGAAGGAGTCCTATGTAAATGGGAAGGGGCCGAGCAGACAATACAGTACCAAATTGGAAGATGGGGAGTAGTCAAATAGTCAACCCAAAGTCAGAACCAGATGAGAAACACAGTACCAAAACACGAGACGAGAGAGTGGTCAAAGGCAAGCCGAGGTCAATAATGGAATCCAAATACACACAGAACTGGAACCAGGTGCACAGCTAGGGAATCAATGACTATCACTGGTACTGGTATAAGGACTGGAAGCGGTTTAAATAGAACACCAATTCCCAGGGTCAGCACCTGATAGATCATGACTTGGCGCTCCATTAGTTAGAACACTAGCACACAGGAATTGATCAGCTGAGTAATCGTCCCACTGCTAGTCTCCTCCACCACACGCTCGTTGTGGGCAGAAAGAGCACTGCATTCTGTTCCTAATGACTCTATTGCGTCACCAGGGGGCGTGGCTTAGCAATTTGTCACTCCCGACAAAGTTCATTCAGATTATTCAAGGTGTAGGGAAAGGATTAGGGAGGAATCATTCCACAACATTCATGTTGAACAGGGTTGAGTAGAAAAGGTTACAGTTTGGGTAATAGGAACAATCCTATTATACCTTGCTGCACTGACTGGGGATCCAAATTGCCATTATACAGCTCTGTAATTCCAGCAAATCATTCTTATTAGGGTGCAAGTGCTGTTTGAAACAGGCATTAACAGGGTTTATTACAAGAAAATATTTCTATGTCTTATTTGCCCTTGTGCGGTGAAGTGCTAAAATTACAACCCTTTTTGTCGTGTATTAGTGTAACATAGTAACATAGTACATGAGGCCGAAAAAAGACATCTGTCCATCCAGTTCGGCCTATCATCCTGCTAGCTGATCCAGAGGAAGGCAAAAAAAAAGAAAACTGTAAGGTAGAAGCCAATTTTCCCTACTTAAGGGGAGTAAAAAATTCCTTCCCGACTCCATTCAGACAATCAGAATAACTCCCTGGATCAACGACCCATCTCTAGTAGCTATAGCCTGTAATATTATTATACTCCAAAAATACATCCAGGCCCCTCTTGAATTCCTTTATTGTACTCACTATCACCACCTCCTCAGGCAGAGAGTTCCATAGTCTCACTGCTCTTACCGTAAAGAATCCTCTTCTATGTTTGTGTACAAACCTTCTTTCCTCCAGACGCAGCGGATGTCCCCTCGTCACAGTGACAGTCCTGGGGATAAATAGATGATGGGAGAGATCTCTGTACTGACCCCTGATATATTTATACATACTTATTAGATCTCCCCTCAGTAGTCTTTTTTCTAAAGTAAATAACCCTAATTTTGATAATCTTTCAGGGTACTGTAGTTGACCCATTCCAGTTATTAGGACCCAAAAGAAGCAAGTCAACAGTTTTAACCACTGGTATCAATGGAGGGGCATTAGACCGCTAACCACTGAGCCGCTGATATCAATGGAGGGGCATCAGACCGCTAACCACTGAGCCGCTGATATCAATGGAGGGGCATCAGACTGCTTACCACTGAGCCGCCGATATCAATGGAGGGGCATCAGAACGCTAACCACTGAGCCGCCAGTATCAATGGAGGAGCATCAGACAGCTAACCACTGAGCAGCCGATATCAATACTAGGGCATCAGACCGCTTACCACTAAGCAGCCGATATCAATGGAGGAGCATCAGACAGCTAACCACTGAGCAGCCGATATCAATACTAGGGCATCAGACCGCTTACCACTGAGCCGCCGATATCAATACTAGGGCATTAGACCGCTTACCACTGAGCCGCCCATATTAATGGAGGGGCATCAGACAGCTAACCACTGATCCTTTGGTGGCATGTATTAATGGAAAAAATAAAAATATGTTTGCCGATCAGCAGTGCAGTTATATGTTCTAAAGTCTTTTTGTGGTGTGTATTAGTGGAAAAAGAAAATATTATTTGCCGATCAGCGGTGCAGTTATATGTTCTAAAGCCGTTTGTGGCGTGTATTAGAGGAAAAAGAAAAAATATATTTGCCGATCAGCGGTGCAGTTATGTGTTCTAAAGCATTTTGTGGCGTGTATTAGTGGAAAAAGAAAAAATGATTTGCCAATCAGAGGTGCAGTTATATGTTCTAAAGCCTTTTGTAGCGTGTATTAGTGGCAAAAGAAAAATATATTTGCCGTTCAGCAGTGCAGTTATATGTTCTAAAGCCTTTTTGTGGTGTGTATTAGTGGAAAAAGAAAATATTATTTGCCGATCAGCGGTGCAGTTATATGTTCTAAAGCCATTTGTGGCGTGTATTAGAGGAAAAAGAAAAAATATATTTGCCGATCAGTGGTGCAGTTATGTGTTCTAAAGCATTTTGTGGCGTGTATTAGTGGAAAAAGAAAAAATTATTTGCCAATCAGCGGTGCAGTCATATGTTCTAAAGCCGTTTGTGGCGTGTATTAGAGGAAAAAGAAAAAATATATTTGCCAATCAGAGGTGCAGTTATATGTTCTAAATCCTTTGGTGGCGTGTATTAATGGAAAAAATAAAAATATGTTTGCCGATCAGCAGTGCAGTTATATGTTCTAAAGCCTTTTGTGGTGTGTATTAGTGGAAAAAGAAAAAATTATTTGTCGATCAGCGGTACAGTTATATGTTCTAAAGCCGTTTGTGGCGTGTATTAGAGGAAAAAGAAAAAATATATTTGCCAATCAGAGGTGCAGTTATATGTTCTAAATCCTTTGGTGGCATGTATTAATGGAAAAAATAAAAATATGTTTGCCGATCAGCAGTGCAGTTATATGTTCTAAAACCTTTTGTGGTGTGTATTAGTGGAAAAAGAAAAAAATATTTGCCGATCAGCGATGCAGTTATATGTTCTAATGCCATTTGTGGCGTGTATTAGAGGAAAAAGAAAAAATATATTTGCCGATCAGCGGTGCAGTTATGTGTTCTAAAGCATTTTGTGGCGTGTATTAGTGGAAAAAGAAAAAATGATTTGCCAATCAGAGGTGCAGTTATATGTTCTGAAGCCTTTTGTAGCGTGTATTAGTGGCAAAAGAAAAATATATTTGCCGTTCAGCAGTGCAGTTATATGTTCTAAGGCCCTTTTTGTGTATATTAGTGGGGGGGGGGGAGGGCTTATTAGCCGTTGTGTGATGAAGTGAGAAAATTACAGACTCTTTTGGGGTGTTTTAATTTCCTTTTTATTTATTTGATCTAACAGTATGTCAGACAGAGAAGTGCCAGGCCCTGCACAGGGGAGTGGCAGAGGCCTACATTGTTATTAACTTAAGGGTATTCCTAACCATCTGAACATACCTTTCTCAATCCTCGACACTACATATTTCACTCCACAAGACACGTAGGTTTTAGAGGACAATATGAAAAAAAATATTTTTCATTACACCTTAGGTCAAACCACTAATCAGACCCCCAATGATAATAAGACCTCCCTCAGATCAGATGTCAGCTCAGACCCCAAAGTAAATGACCCCCAATCAGACCTCAGATAAAAGCCCCATACCTCTCATCATCCCCATTATCATCAATGATGCCTCTCATCATCCATGATGCCTCTCATATCCCCCATTATGATTATCATCATCCCCTTTATTATCCATGATGCCTCCCATCATCCATGATACCTCTCATATCCCCCATTATGATTCTCATCACCCCATTGCCTTAGATCAGCCTCAAGTTTCATAAAATAAAAAAGCACTTACCTCTCCTGCTCCTGGATGCCGCTGCGCCTCACCACCCTCGCTCTGTGTTCCCCCTGCTGTCGGCACCCTGCCATCCCACATTGAAGATCCGCTGGACTACTGGGCAGCCAAACTGGATTTGAGGCCGTAACTGACAGAGTGTGCCCTGGAAAAGCTATCCTGCCCATGAAGTAGTATGGCATCAGAGCGGGTGTTTAGTGTGGCGGGGGGGGGGGGAGCATAGTTACCCCAAGAAGAACTCGCCTGTCCACCCAAAATGTGGAGAGACTGACCTTTTTCAAGATGAATCAGGCGTGGATCAGCCAGGATTCACCCACCAATGCCTGATGCATCAGATTGGATCATCCATGCTGCCTTACCCAAACCTTGACAAAAGAGACCGGTTTCTTCTGGCTACCTGCCTCAGCTACTATTCTGATGCTGACACCAGCCTAATGCCACACATCTGATGCCAAGTGCTCCTTCTTACACCCACCATTGTCAGCGGGTACTGTTATTGCCACCCACCTCACCAGTCTGTCACTGGGTCACTCTGTGGTCTCCTGATGCTGCTGCCACATGACCACTATGTTTCTTTGCCACTCTGTGGCCTCCTGATGTTTCTGCCACCTCCACACTATGTCACCTTGCCACTCTGTGGTCTCCTGATGCTGCTGCCACCTCCACACTATGTCACCCTGCCACTCTGTGGTCTCCTGATTCTGCTGTAACCTCCACACTATGTCACCTTGCCACTCTGTGGTCTCCTGATGCTGCTGCCACCTCCACACTGTCACCTTGCCACTCTGTGGTCTCCCGATGCTACTGCCACCTCCCCACTCTGTCACCGGGTCACTCAGTGGTATCCTAATGCTGCTGCCACCTCCACACTATGTCACCTTGCCACTCTGGTCTCCTCATACTGTTGCCACCTCCACAGTATGTCAACTTGCCACTCTGTGGTCTCCTCATGCTGCTGCCACCTCCACACTATGTCACGTTGCCAATCTGTGGCCTCCTGATGCCACTGCCAACTCCACGCTATGTCACCTTACCACTCTGTGGTCTCCTGATGCTGCCACCACCCACACACTGTCATTGTGCCACTCTGTGGCCTCCTACGGATGCTGCTGCCACCTCCACACTCTGTCATTGTGCCACTCTGTGGCCTCCTGATGCTGCTGCCACCTCCACACTGTCATTGTGCCACTCTGTGGCCTTCTCCTGATGCTGCTGCTGCCACCATCTCCACACTATCATTGTGCTACTCTGTGACCTCCCGATGCTGCTGCTACTACCTCCACACTGTCATTGTGCCACTCTGTGGCCTCCTCATGCTGCTTCCATGGTGCCTCACCACTATGTCATAGGGCTAATCTGTGGACTTCCCACCCTCCCTACTTCATGACTGGGCCACTATTTTGCCTTTCGGCCTGGCTGACATCATCATTTATTTGACCCTTCTTCTGATCTGTCAGAAGCAAGGAAAAATTAGATGCTCAATAGATCCTGTCTGTGTAGCAGCTGTGAAGCCTGTATAGTCCCATCAGAATTAACTTGTGATTTGGTAGCCAAAACCAGGAGTGGGTACAAAACACAGAACACATGCAGCAGCTGTGAGCCTGTATAGTCCATCAGAATTAACTTGTGATTTGGTAGTTAAACCATGGTGAGTAAGCACAGAAGTGGTGGTACAAACACAGAACACATGCAAATATTCTGTTCACGTGTCATCTCTGTTTTGGACCCACTCCTGTTTTTTTGGCATTAGCAATACCGATGGATTTTTGACCAAATGCTGACCAAGTGAAGGCGGATGCTCAACAGACAGGATCTGTTTTTTGGGGGTTATTGTTTTGCCAGATCAGAGGAAGGGCAAAATAATTAGTGATGCCAACACAAACTTACTGCTGATGCCCTCTCCACTCGGTCTGGGGGCTCTACTTGCATAAGCGTTTAATAGAACAGGTTCTGTAGACATCTATGTGGAATCAGCTGATGACAGTATAAAAGAAGTGTGCTTCTTCTTGACGCTAACATCGACCTGTAAGGCCATAAGAGTACATACTTGAGTTATTTGGTCAGTTTTGTCCCTGTGAATGCCCAAATAAGTGAAGTGTGCAGTGATTCTAAGAGCGATGCCTGTCATCTCCATGTCATACGGACTCACATATCATTTCACTACCAAAGCAGACTCCCTATGCGTGTTACTGCAAGGCACAGTGTTCTACACCACTATAAAGGCTCTCTGCAGCCAGGAAATAGCTGTTTTTTACGAAATTTGCCGCAAATAAATTATGATCGAACTAAATTTTTTCCCAAAAATTTAGCGAACCAGCGAATTGAATTTTTGAAAAATTCTCTCATCTCTAACTACCACTTTACAAAGCATTTTTGCAGCCTCATCTGAAATATGCAGTTCAGTTCTGGGCACCAGTCCATAGAAAGGATGCTCTGCAGCTTGAAAAAGCACAGAGCAGAGCGACTAAACTGATAAGGGGCATGGAGGGTCTTACTTATAAAACAATTACATTTATTTAGTCTTGTGATGAGGTGTCTAAGGGGGGGGGACATGATTTACCTATACAAATATATACACAAAAACATGTTTGCCTTTTTAGAGTAGTGTGTATTGTCCTTTCACATCTTTAAAAAATGCTCCCCTCAAAGAAAAAAAATAAATAAAAAAAATACCACATAATATATGCAAACCTAGAATATCAGACACTCGTATAGATAATAACAATTACTCATGTGTCCTGCTTAAAAATCGTGGTAAAACATGTCAGATTTTTTACCCTCCGCAAACTATTTTATATGGCTTCATTTTTGGTAGAATGCATCAGAAATTGATTTATTTTGACTACAGACACATTCGGAAGAGAAATTTGTTGAGCTTTTAGTAATTTCTCAGGGACTATTACAGACGACTTTTGGAATCAATCAAGTGCATGAGGGAGCATATTAGCAGTGTTTCTTAACGCTTGGGTAATTAGCTTTGTACTGCCCACAACCACAGTTATATTTATTCCATGATTCTCAGAGAAGCAGAGCTGTTTAAAAACAACAAGAACATACTCAGAAAGTTCACTGTATGAGAAAAATCTCATAAATTACTAATGTGCTTGGTTTTTTCAACCTAGGCCCTGATTATGCATGTTAAACAATGCCAGTTGTATGCATACAGCGAGTGTAGGTACCTATGATATGATTAATATTTATCAGAATACAGGCCATTATTTTTGTACTGGCCATCAAGGACTTTCTCTGTGAAGGCCACAGCATCTGTTGATGATGTAGGATTGGTGGCAGTATCTAGCTTTGAAATGGCCTGTATAAGAATCACATGAAAAGAGCTGTTCCATATAATTTACCACTGTAAATTGCTTTTATGACCTACTTTTATCAGCGCTATTGTATGTCCCTTCCAAAATGCTACCTGATAGCACCGAAAAAAGGACACACACATATGCTATTGCTCCTCACATCAATGGCCCTCTAAGCCAGTCATCACCTCATTATGAGCAGACATTTTCTATTTAAACGAGTTGTCTCACGGTTAAAGGCCATCTGTCAGCAGAGTTGTACCTATGACACTGGCTGACCTGTTACTTGTGCACTTGGCAGCTGAAGGAATCTGTGTTGGTACCATGTTCATATGTGCCCACACTGCTGAGACACTGACAGTACCAGACAGTACCAGACAGTGAAAACATCATAACGCCTGACCCTGTCAATCAAATTGCAGATGGCGTGGCAGTTGCAGAGAGATCAGATCCTCATGGTATAACAGCTTCTAGAGGCTCATTTACATACATTAAAATATAATTGACAGGGTCAGACATTATGATGTTTTCACTATCTAGTACTGTCAGTGTCTCAGCAATGTGGACACATATGAACATGGAAACCATTAAAAAACATGGTGTTAAACAGGCAGGATATGCTCAAACCCATATGTAGTTGTGCATGTATATAGGGGTGCATATCCTGCACTTGTAGTCCGTTGCTGATGGCAATCAACAGCAAAAAAATGCATACAATGGAAGATGCCAACGGACTACAAGTACCACAATAACCATCCTACACGAGGTACCAATTATATGGATGTGGAGAACAATCAAAAAATTTAACAATAGCAAAGACAGGTGCACTCTGCGGTAATACTAAACCCTCACACTGATGTTAAAATTGAGAGGTTAGTTCGACATATCCTACTAGGAGGACATGTCTTAAGCTCGGGCACCGCGCCAAGGTCTCTCAAGTAGCCCGAGGCCCTACCACTCACCTACCTGTGCCGTATGGGCGATACCAGGGGCCAGTGGGCAAATTATGGGAACATAAGGCCTGACTCACAAACAGCTTACCTGTAACCATGCTTGCAATGGGAGGTGGAGGTGCCTGTGAGCCCCACCCGAGACTGGCTGATATGGCCCAGGGCCTAAACAGGTGCACCTGAATGTAGCCTGTAGATGAAAAACAGGCACATTTAAATTGGTGTTAAACAGGCAGGATATGCTCAATCCCAGCTGTTTGTGAGTCAGGCCTTATGCTCCCATATTTTGCCCACTGGCCCCTGGTATCGCCCATATGGCGCAGACCGCAAAATACTGAAAAAGCCATGCAGTCGTGTGCAAGAGGCCTTAAGGCGAATGTAAGGGCTCCGTGCAATATATGGACGTGTGCACTCTGTGCTTGGATGCAGACTCATCTGGCTTAAATGGGTCTGCGATTCGCAAGATACGGCGGAAGATGGGACATGGATGGGAAGCCGATGGAAACACTACGAAGCACTTCCGTTAGCTTTCAGGTCCGTGCCTCCGTACCGGAAAAGACAAGACATGGCCTATCTTTTGCTGTATCTTGCGGATCGCTGACCCATTCAAATCAATGGAGTGCACACGGATTATGCCCGTGCATTGTGGACTGCTATTTGCTGTCCGCAGCACAGAGCCCGAAGAAATGTGGCCATGAGCTCTTAGGTCTATGCATTGTAATCCACGATTTACAGCAGAGAGGAAGGAAGGAGGGAGGAAAGGAAGGTAGGAAGGAAGAAAAACTCTGCTCAGAGCTGAGCAAAGATTAGCAGCACCAATGAGGACGCATGAAAGAAAAAATGATGAGAACTGTATTTCAATATGATAGAAATAAAGGAAATTACTTTAAAACAGCTATTAACAGCTTTTCTGGACTTGTGAAATTCGTCCTTGGTTTAACCCCTTTAAGCTTGTGAGAATAAAGTAAAATGAACCAAAGTGTAAAGGACAAAGGATCTCCTCTGTGTTAGCTGAAGGATAATATTTATATGCGCAGACTGTTTTTGGTGCATGACTGCCTCCAACATATTTTTATTGCCGCTCAATATGAAAGTTCAGACCAAAAAGATCTTGTACTGCGTTCATAAAGCATAATGCGAAGGCCTCAGATTTATTGCTGCTAATTTTACAGCCAAATAGCCCTGTGTTTCCTGCTGACATTTTTAAAGGTAGGAAGTGGCAGAATTGCAATGTCCTGCCATAGAATAATTTGACTTGTCTTTTGTAAGTGAGCCAACTTAAAAATTTTCTACATAACGTATTGTAAACGTCAGCAATTCAGCTTAAACTAGTTTTCCTAATTCATAGTAAAATAAGTGCAAATATTGTGACAAGAAGCTGAAGATCTTTGTATAATTTTTTTTTTTTTTTTTTTTTTTTTTTTAGCAAAAATCAGCATGTAATTGCATGTTATTTTTTTTTCAGTGAAAAAAGGTGCATTTTTCATACGTTTTTTTGACATGTCTTTTTTTTCAACCAATGAGTGTTCAATATAAACCTGCATTTTCAGCTTGAGGTTTTTGAAAAAAGCTCAGAAAACGCACAAAAAACACATGGACTTACATGGAGCTTTTTTTTAAAGGGGTATTCCCATCACATACAATGGGGGCATATCGCTAGGATATGCCCCCGTTGTCTAAAAGGAGCGGGTCCTGAGAAAGGAGCGGGGAGAGCTGTGGCTGGAGGACCCCGGATTTCCAGGTGTCCGTCCACCCCCAAGCGCTGCTCCCTGCTGCTCCCATAGAAGTGAATGGGAGCGCACCGCGCACGTTTAGCCCCTGCTCCAATTCATTTCTATGGGGCAGATGGAAATTGCTGAGCCAGCACTCGGCTATTTTCGGCAGCCCCATAGAAATGAATGGAGGGCGGCTGCGCATGCGCAGTGCGCCCTCTGTTTATTTCTCCATTCCGTTCTCATTGTAGGTGCGGGTCCCACCTCCTAGCGATATGCCCCCATTGTCTGAGATTACAAAACCCCTTTAATGCTTCCCATTCATTTCAATGGGAGATTCAGCACTGATTCTGCAAGTGCTGCTTCCCCTTGAAATGAATGAAAGGCTGTTTTGAGGCATTTTTTGGAGCTGATTTTGAGGGAGAAACACTCCAAAATCACTCCCAAAAAACTCTGTGTGAACTGGCCCTTAGGCTACATGCACAAGACCGTATGTGTTTTGCGTTCCGCAAATTGCGGATCCGCAATAAAAAAACGGATGACATCCGTATGCCATTTTTTGCGGATCCATTGTAACAATGCCTAAAATGGACATGAATAAGAATGATATTTTTTTTTGGGGTGCTACGGAATGCACTTACGGATGCGGATAGCACACGGTGTGCTGTCCGCATTTTTTGCGAACCCATTGAAATGAATGGGTCTGCATCCTATCCGCAAAAAAAAAAACGGAATGGACACGGAAACAAAATATGTTTGTGTGCGTGAGGCCTTAGGGTGTCTTTATACACTTAGGCCCAGATTTACTAATGTTCGTGTAAATCCAGTCTGAGCCACTGTGATAAATCTAGTGCAGGTTTAGACAGCCTACGTAAGTTTACACCATCTATAGATTTAGTAAATCTGCCCCAGCATTCTTTGGAGAAACCTGCACTATGTTTTTTTCAACCAAAGCCAGAAGTGTACCCAGCAGCAAGGAGAAGTATAAATCCTTCCTTAATATTTTCACATACTTTTGAAAGTACAGGTATTTCTGGGTTTTGCTTTGAAACAAATAAAAAACGACATGAAAAACAGCCACAAAAAACTACAGTGTTTTTCCAAAAAACACTATGTGGGACCACCCTTAGGGCTCATGCACACGACCATATGTATTTTGCGGTCTGCAAAAACAGATCTGCAAAAAATACTGATGACATCAGTGTGCATTCTGTATTTTGCGGAACAGAACAGCTGGCCCCTAATAGAACAGTATTATCCTAGTCCGTAATGCGGACAATAATAGGACATGTTCTATTTTTTTGCGGAACTGACATACGGACATATAGAAACGGAATGCACACGGATTATTTTTTTTTTTGCGGACCCATTGAAATGAATGGTTCCGCATATGGTCTGCAAAAAAAACTGAGCAGATATGGAAAGAAAATACGTTCGTGTGCAGAAGCCCTTTAAGAGGACTTGTCAGCAGTCCTGACATGTCTGTTTTACTAAACACATATTTCCCATAAAATAATTCTAGAGCATCTTTTTTCATTTATAATTCTGCATTGTACAATTCCCCCTGGAAATGATGGAATAGATTGACAACAAAGGGCATATCTAATCTGTGCTGACATGACAAACATAGATTGACAATGCCCCTTTGTCAATTTATTCCCATATTTCCAGTAGGAATAACTGAGAGATGGCACAATGCAGATTTCTAAAACAAGATGCTCCATAATTACATTTGCATAATCTTTGCACCAATGTTACACATATATACAGTTGAAACCAGAAGTTTACATACACTATTTAAAAAGACTAGAGATGAGCGAATCAAAGCTGAAAAATTAGATTTGCACCGAATGCGAATTTCCTTGTGCTTTGTGGTAACGAATCGCATTTTTCCTAAAATGGCTGCTGCACGTATGAGGACATGGAGAAAGGAAGTATGGGAAGGCATGATCACCCAGACTGACATGCATGATGCAGCCAATCAGCAGCCAGCCAGCCCTGTGATGTCAGAGCCCTATAAATACGGCAGCCATCTTAGAATAAGAACTTTTCCAGCGCTCTGAGTGCAGGGACAGACGTGAGAAGGGGCTAGGGACAGCAATTAGAAAAACCTAATTGTAAAAAAAACCTGAAAAAACTATTTATAAGTGCAGGGAACAGATAGGGAGGAATCATTTCACAGCATCTTAGTGCAGGGGGAGACATCAGAAGGCACCAGGGACAGTGCTAGAAAAGCGATTTACAATTGTAGGGAAAGATAATTTGGGGAACCAAATAGCCATTAGACAGCTCTCTGTCATTCCAGCAATTTGTTCTTTGGGTGCAAGTGCTATGTTGAAACGTCTTTAGTGGCTCATATCTGGGGAAAAATAAAAATATATACGCTGTTCACTTCTGCAGTTATATGTGGTGAAAACGTTTAGTGGCGTATTTCAGTACAAAAATAAAAATATATACGCAGTTCACTTCTGCAGCTATATATGTTGAAAGCATTTAGTGGTGTATTTCATTACAAAAAAAATATATTCTCAGTTCACTTCTGCAGCTATATGGGATGACGGCGTTTAGTGGCGTATTTCAGTAGAAAAAGAAAAATATATACTCAGTTCACTTCTGTAGCTATCTGTGGTGAAAGAATTTAAGTGGCCTATTTCAAAACAAAATGAAAAATATACGCATTTCACTTCTGCAGTTATATGTGGTGAAAGAGTTCCGTGTCCTATTTCACTACAAAAAGGAAAAATATATACGCACTTCCCTGTTGCATTTATTTGTGGCGAAAGAGTTTAGTGGCCTAATTCAGTACAAAACAAAAAATATATACGCATTTCACTTCCACAGTTATTATTATTTCAGTACAAAAACAAAATATATTCAGCGTTTACTTTTGCAGTTATATATGGTAAAACCTTTTGTGACGTATTTCGGTAGAAAATCAAAATATATTCAGCATTCACTGTTGCAGGTATATGTGGCAAGACTTTTAGTGATGTATTTCGGTCGAAAAACTAATTTTATTCAGCATTCAACGCTGCAATTATATGTGGTAAAATCTCCAGGATATCCCCATGATTAATTTGCAGCGTGGGGGCCCTGTGTGGCTTCTACACACTTTCAAAATAATCCTTCAGTGGGGCGAATAGATGCAGGATGACCGGGACGCTCCATGACCTTCACAGGAGCTGCTGTCGGGAGCAGCAGTTCATTTCTGAGAAGTCCGTATAGTGCGGCGTGAATCCGAAGACCCTCTCCACCTCCGTGCTCCGCTATATGTGGTAAAATCTTTTGTGACGCATTTCGGTGAAAAAACAAATTATATTCAGGGTTCAGCGCTGCAGTTATATGTGGTAAAATCTTTTGTGACGTATTTAAGTGGAAAAACAAATTGTATTCAGCATTCGGCGCTGCAGTTATATGTGGTAACATTTTTATTGATGTGTTTCGGTGGAAAAACTAATTTTGTTCAGCGTTCAGCACTGCAGTAATCTGTGGTAAAATCTTTTGTGACATATTTTGGTGGAAAAGCAAATTGTATTCAGTGTTCAGCGCTGCAGTTATATGTCATAAAATCTTTTGTGACGTATTTTGGTGGAAAAACAAATTGTATTCAGCGATCAGCGCTGCAGTTATATGTGGTAAAATCTTTATTGATGTATTTTGGTAGAAAAACAAATTTTATTCAGCGTTCAGCGCTGTAGTAATATGTGGTAAAATCTTTTGTGACGTAATTCGGTGGAAAAACTAATTTTATTCAGCGTTCAGCGCTGTAGTAATATGTGGTAAAATCTTTTGGACTTATTAAGGTGGAAAAAAAAATTGTATTCAGCTTTCACCGCTGCAGGTATATGCGGTAAAATCTTTAGTGACGTATCTTGATGAACTTCGCGACTCTTCCAGGCTCAAAGCTATCTTGACGCTTTGTCTTCTTATTGTCTGTAGCTACTAGAGGCCTGTTCATGCCAGGCAGGTTCCCCCATAAGTATCTTGGTCGATCGTCACTCTGTCATTGTGCCATTCTGTGGCCTCCTTATGCTGCTGCCACCTCCACACTCTGTGATTGTGCCATTCTGTGGCTTCCTGATGCTGCTGCCACATCCAGACTCTGTCATTGTGCCACTCTGTGGCCTCATCCTGATGCTGCTGCTGTTGACACCTCCAGCCTCTGTCATTGTGCCATTCTGTGGCCAACTCATGCTGCGGCCACCTACACACTCTGTCATTGTGCCATTCTGTGGCTTCCACATGCTGCTGCCACCTCCAGACTCTGTTATTGTGCCACTCTGTGGCCTATTTATGCTGCTGCCACCTCCACACTCTGTCATTGTGCCACTCTGTGGCCTACTCATGCTGCTGCCACCTCCACACTCTGTCATTGTGCCACTCTGTGGTCTCCTCCTGATGCTGCTACTGCTGACACCTCAAAACTCTGTCATTGTGCCACTCTGTGGCCTACTCATGCTGCTGCTACCTCTAGATTCTGTCATTGTGCCACTCTGTGGCCTCCTCCTGATACTGCTGCCACCTCCAGACTCTGTCGTTGTGCCACTCTGTGGCCTACTCATGCTGCTGCCACCTCCAGACTCTGTCATTGTGCCTCTCTGTGGCCTCTTCCTGATGCTGCTGCTACTGCCATCTCCAGACTCTGTCATTGTACCATTCTGTGGCCTCCTTATGCTGCTGCCACCTCCACACTCTGTGATTGTGCCATTCTGTGGCTTCCTGATGCTGCTGCCTCATCCAGACTCTGTCATTGTGCCACTCTGTGGCCTCATCCTGATGCTGCTGCTGCTGACACCTCCAGCCTCTGTCATCGTGCCATTCTGTGGCCAACTCATGCTGCAGCCACCTACACACTCTGTCATTGTGCCATTCTGTGGCTTCCTCATGCTGCTGCCAACTCCATAGTAACATAGTAACATAGTATATAAGGCCGAAAAAAGACATTTGTCCATCCAGTTCAACCTGTTTCCTGCAAGTTGATCCAGAGGAAGGCAAAAAACCCCTGTGAGGTAGAGCCAATTTTCCCCACTTAAGGGGAAAAAATTCCTTCCCGACTCCAATCAGGCAGTCAGAATAACTCCCTGGATCAACGACCCCTCTCTAGTAGCTATAGCCTGAAATATTATTACGCTCCAGAAACACATCCAGGCCCCTCTTGAATTCCTTTATTGTACTCACCATCACCACCTCCTCAGGCAGAGAGTTCCATAGTCTCACTGCTCTTACCGTGAAGAACCCTTTTCTATGTTTGTGTACAAACCTTCTTTCCTCAGACGCAGAGGATGTCCCCTCGTCACAGTCACAGTCCTGGGGATAAATAGATGATGGGAGAGATCTTTGTACTGACCCCTGATATATTTATACATAGTTATTAGATCTCCCCTCAGTCGTCTTTTTTCTAGAGTGAATAACCCTAATTTTGATACCCTTTCGGGGTACTGTAGTTGCCCCATTCCAGTTATTACTTTAGTTGCCCTCCTCTGAACCCTCTCTAGCTCTGCTATGTCTGCCTTGTTCACGGGAGCCCAGAACTGTACACAGAACTCCATGTGTGGTCTGACTAGTGATTTATAAAGTGGTAAGACTATATTTTCATCACGGGCATCTATGCCCCTTTTGATGCAACTCCATACTCTGTGATTGTGCCATTCTGTGGCTTCCTGATGCTGCTGCCACATCCAGACTCTGTCATTGTGCCACTCTGTGGCCTCCTCCTGATGCTGCTACTGCCGACACCTCCAGACTCTGTCATTGTGCCACTCTGTGACCTACTCATGCTGCTGCCACCTCCAGACTCTGTCATTGTGCCACCTCTTCACTCTGTCATTGTGCCATTCTGTGGTTTCCACATGCTGCTGCCACCTCCAGACTCTGTCATTGTGCCACTCTGTGGCCTCCTCCTGATGCTGCTACTGCTGACACCTCAAAACTCTGTCATTGTGCCACTCTGTGGCCTACTCATGCTGCTGCTACCTCCAGACTCTGTCATTGTGCCACTCTGTGGCCTCCTCCTGATGCTGTTGCCACCTCCAGACTCTATTGTTGTGCCACTCTGTGGCCTACTCATGCTGCTGCCACCTCCAGACTCTGTCATTGTGCCACTCTGTGGTCTACTCAAGCTGCTGCCACCTGCAGAATCTGTCATTGTGCCACTCTGTGGCCTACTCATGCTGCTGCCACCTCCACACTATGTCACCTTGCCACTTGGTGCTCTCCTGATGCTGCAGCCACCTCCGCATTCTGTAATTGTACCATTCTGTGGCTTTCTCATGCTGCTGCCAACTCCAGACTCTGTCATTGTGCCACTCGGTGGCCTTTTCCTAATGCTGCTGCTGCCACCACCTACATACTCATCCCAATATGCAGGTGCACATTGCTATGGCTTAAAACAAAACAAAACTAAATATACAGTATAATGCAACAGCACTCTGCGATCCAAATAAAGTACAAAAATGTATTTATATTGCTAATGCTATGCTTAAATTAGAGATGCTTGGCAAATACATTTTGTACAAAATTATTTGAGCCCGTCTGCCACATGTCTAGTGTTGAGCGCGAATATTCGAATAGCGAATATTAATCGCGAATATCGCAACTTCGATAATTCGCGAATATTGCGAATATACTGCTATATATTCGTTATATCGAATATTCGTCATTTTTTCCATCTGAACAAATGATTCCTCCCTGCTTAAAATGCTTGTGGGTCAATGAGTCATCGGCCCACAAGCAAGAAGCAGGGAGGAATCATGACTTTAGATGTTGAAAAAGACGATATTCTAAAAACGAATATATAGCACTATAGCGAATATATTCGTTTGACATTTTTAGAATATTCGTCTTTTTCCCCCTCAAACAGTACAGTTAAGCCCCTTTGGCATACTCCTCCCCACAAGCGTCCCGTCACCATGGGAGCATCCTGGTAGTTAGAATATACCATCGGATCTGAGTTAGATCGTGGAAACTCAAATCCGATGGTATATTCCTAACACAGGCGTTCCCATGGTGATGGAGCGCTAAGTCAGAATATGCCAACACGCGCATACATACCGGCTCCCTGCTGCCTGGAGGCACCTGTCCTCTGACAGGGCACTGTGATCTGCACTATTAACCCCTCAGATGCCGCACCTGAGGGGTTGATAGTGCGGATCCAGCACCTGATCAGAGGTCGGATGCCGCCCGAGGCAACTGTCACTCTCCCACTATTAAAATCATTAATGGGCAGTGCGCCCTAATTCCCCCTCACCAGTATTACAAACAATAATTGGTGGCCAGTGCCAGATCCCCCTATTAAACATCATTGGTGGCCAGTGTTCGTCGACAATCCCTCCCCGTATTAATTATCGCTGGTCAGTGCGCATCAATCCCCCTCCCTCCCCAGTAAAAAATCATTGCTGGCAGTGCGCCTCCTCTCCCCCTCCCATCATTGGTGGCAGCGGCAGCTCGATCAGAGTCCCAGCAGTGTAATGCTGGGGCTCCGATCGAGTGCCATGGCAGCCAGGGCGCTGCTGCGGTCCTGGCTGCCATGGTGAGCTAGTCAGCATTGTGCACCTGGCTGGGCCGCCGGCGCTCCATCTTCTCAAGCTCACGGTTTGAGGGAGGAGCGCCGCGGCGTGCAGCAAGTAGCATGTGCTGGCTACTGCCATGGCAGCCAGGACTGCAGTAGCGTCCTGGTTGCCACGCTGCTGTCGGGCCCCAGCATTACACTGCTGAGACTCTGATCGAGCTGCCGTGCCACTGTGGGAGGAAGGAAGGCGCACTGCCAGCAATGTTTTACTGGAAGAGAAGGGATCGAGTGCCTTGACTCAGCGATAGTGATACGGGGAAAGATGTCGGCGCACACTGGCCACTAATGATGTTTAGTAGAGAAGATCGGCACTGGCCACCAATGTATTGTGTAATACTGGTGAGAAGGACTGGCGCACTGTAGTGTTTTAATAGTGAGAGAGAAGCCTTACTGCTAGCGGCACCGGGCCTCTGACGAGGTGCTGTGATCCACTATTAACCCCTCAGGTGCGGCATCTGAGAGGTTAATAGTGCAGATCATGACCTGTCAGAGGACAGGTGCTCAGGCACCAGGGAGCCATGTATGCGCGTGTTACTCTAACCTCAGCGTCCCCATCACCATGGGAACGCCTCTGTGTTAGAATATACCATCGGTTTGAGTTTTTCACGATCTAACTCAGATCCGATGGTATATTCTAACCAGCAGCGTTCCCATGGTGGCGGGAACTGTGGAAGGAGTATGCCAAAGGTTAACGAATATGGAATATAGCTATGCACTAGCAGTGCTAAGTTGAAATCATAATCGCGAATACTTTAAGTTAAATTAATCGCATTGTGATTTCAACTTAGCACTGCTGCTATATTCCATATTCGTTAACTTCGTTTCATTCTAGCAAGCTGACCCATTATAAACCCAGCTCTAAGTTGAAATCGCAATGCGATTAATATAACTTGAATTAATCGCATTGCGATTTCAACGTAATTCCTCAAATCCGACAGTACATTTTAGTATATGGAGACGTTCCCATGGTGATGGGGACGCTCCATGAGCACAGAAGTTATGGTTGGCTTGGTAGAATTAGCGAATAGCGAATATGGCGAATGTATTCGTCATATTCCTCAAGCGAAGATAGCAGTATTCTACATCTTCGTTTTAGCAACCTATTACGTCAACTTCGCTATTCGCTAATTCTAGCAATCAAATAGGAAGGTTGACTTACCAGACAACTGTGTTAAATTCGCTATGCGATTTTTTTTTAATACAATAATTATATTACTTAATAAAATTATTATATTATATTATATTATTATTATTCTATTTATTAAAAAAAAAAATCGCATAGCGAATTTAACACAGCTGTCTCTATAGTCAACCTTCCTATTTGCTAGAATTAGCGAAGTTGACGAATAGGTTGCTAAAACGAAGATGTAGAATACTTTGTTATCTTCGTCATCCTCGCTAATTCTAGATATGAAACCAATAGGAAAGTAGCCTTAAGTTAAAATCGCAATATGCGATTATTTAAATTGCATGTTAATCGCGATAACTAGAAAAATGACGAATATTCGATTTCGACGAATATGAAACGAATATTCATACGAATATTCGCGAATTTCGTCGAAATCGAATATGGCACCTGCCGCTCATCACTACACATGTCAAGGCGATCTCTGATTAGACGGGTTCCTAACACTAATCCACACATGTTTATCTGCCATAAACAGCTATCATAACATTGAGGGAGCGTAGGTCCCACGTGCATGCTGGGCCCCTTTTAATTTTTGTGATTTTGGTGCCAAAATGGCCTCCATTGAATCTAAAGAATACAGGTACCAACATGCATGCCGAACCTACTCCACACATCCCCTGGTGCCAAATGGCTACCAGTGGATGCAGTAAAAATACACCCCATAGCTCTCCTGATGCAACAAGGCTTTCAGTGAGTGGGGGAGGGCGGGCTAAGCTTTATACTCATGCTAATTAAAATCAACCTATGAGTACAACTCCAGTACAAACTGCAATGAATAACAAAAGGGGGTTAGTCAGCACATCACATTATGCAGGTGCACGTTGCTATGGCTGATCACCTTGACGTGTGGCAGACGGGCTCAAATATTTTTGTACAAAATTTATTTGTCAAGTATCTCTAATTTAAGCGTAGCATTAGCAATATAAATACTTTTTGTACTTCAATATATTCATTAATGATCTTGTAGAAGGCTTGCACAGTAAAATATCTATTTTTGCAGATGACACTAAACTGTGTAAAGTAATTAACACTGAAGAGGACAGTTTTCTGCTACAGGGGGATCTGGATAGATTGGAGGCTTGGGCAGAGAAATGGCAGATGAGGTTTAACACTGACAAATGTAAAGTTATACACATGGGAAAGAATAATGCAAGTCACCCGTACATATTAAATGGTAAAACACTCGGTAACACTGACATGGAAAAGGATCTAGGAATTTTAATAAACAGCAAATTAACCTGCAAAAAACAGTGTCAGGCAGCTACTGCCAAGGCCTATAAGATAATGGGTTGCATCAAAAGGGCATAGATGTCCGTGATGAGAACATAGTCCTACCACTTTACAAATCACTAGTCAGACCACACATGGAGTACTGTGTACAGTTCTGGGCTCCTGTGAACAAGGCAGACATAGCAGAGCTGGAGAGGGTTCAGAGGAGGGCAACTACAGTACCCTGAAAGATTATCAAAATTAGGGTTATTCACTTTAGAAAAAAAACGACTGAGGGGAGATCTAATAACTATGTATAAATATATCAGGGGTCAGTACAGAGATCTCTCCCATCATCTATTTATCCCCAGGACTGTGACTGTGACGAGGAGACATCCTCTGTGTCTGGAGGAAAGAAGGTTTGTACACAAACATAGAAAAGGATTCTTCACTGTAAGAGCAGTGAGACTATGGAACTCTCTGCCTGAGGAGGTGGTGATCGTGAGTACAATAAAGGAATTCAAGAGGGGACTGGATGTATTTCTGGAGTGTAATTATATTACAGGCTATAGCTACTAGAGAGGGGTCGTTGATCCAGGGAGTTATTCTGATTGCCTGATTGGAGTCGAGAAGGAATTTTTTTCCTCTTAAGTGGGGAAAATTGGCTTCAGCCTCACAGGTTTTTTTTGCCTTCCTCTGGATCAACTTGTAGGAAACAGGCCGAACTGGATGGACAAATGTCTTTTTTCGGTCTTATATACTATGTTACTATGTTACTATGTTCCTTTATTTGGATCACAGAGTGCTGTTGCATTATATATTTAGTTTAGTTTTGTTTTCAGCCATAACAACGTGCACCTGCATATTGGGATGTGTGACTAACCCCCTTTTGTTATTCTTTGCAGTTTGTACTGGAGTTGTGGCTGACTCTAGTCGGTCGTGCACTCCTGAACAGTGACATCATCTCTGTTTTAGATCCACTCCTGTTTTTTTGGGCATTAGAAATACTGATACATTATTGAGCAAATGCTGACCGAGTGAAGGCGTATGCTCCACAGACAGAATCCGTTTTTTGTGTGTTATTGTTCTGACGAATCAGAGGAAGGGCAAATTAATCAGTGACGTCAACACAAACCTACTGCTGACACCCTCTCCACTCTGTCAGGGGGACTCTACTTGTATAAGCGTTTAATAGAACAGGTTCTGTAGACATCTATGTGGAATCAGCTGACGAGGGTGTAAAAAGAGTGCGCTTCTCCTTGACGCTAACATCTACCTGTAAGGCTGAGTTGGTACTTCAGTTATTTGGTCAGTTTTGGCCCCTTGACTGCCCAAATAAGTGACGTGCAGAAATTCTTAAGAGCGACCCCTGTTATCTGCGTGTCCTACTGACTCACAGTATTATTTCACTACCACAGCAGACTCCCTATGCGTGTTACTGAAAGGCACAGTGTTCTACACCACTATAAAGGCTCTCTGCAGCCCAGAAATAGGCGTTTTTTAACACGATTTGCCACAAATAAATTCGTATTTTCTGAAAAATTCGGCGAACCGGTCGAATCGAATTTTTGATAAATTCGCTCATCTCTAAAAATACACATATGCGTTCTTAATTTTGGACGGGCCCACTACAAATTGAATATGGTGACATTGAAAAGGTGGCTAGGCGAGAAACACACTTCTTTTTTTTATGGACTCCTTGTGTCCTCCAGGCCCTCGTCTATGGTCAAGGCGCTTGGCAAATGGAGACTGGACATTCCGACACTAGAGGCTCAACATGAAAGGGAATTGGTGGCCTCTTGGAGGAAAACGGTGATTTGTGTACGGGACCAGCTGATTCAGGCCAAGTGGCTACATAGGGTATATTTTACTTCAGTCAGATTAGTGCACATGAAGAAATTAACTTCTGATGTCTGTACCCGCTGCAATGCAGATAGGGGCACTCTGATCCATATGATTTGGGAGTGTCCTGTGATAGCGAACTTCTGGACAGAGGTGCACAACTATCTTGATTTGCAGCTGGATCTACCGGCAATTATGACCCCGGAGATTAGTTTGTTAGGTCTTGTTAATGATATTGTTCATACTAAATATGCCAGGATCCTTTACAGGTTGCTAATGTTTTATGCTAGGAAATCTATATTGCTCAAAAGAAACCAACCCTTTCTCACTGGATTCAGCTTATTAATGCCGCGCTTCCCTTGTACAAGTTAACATATGAAGCCAAGGGTAAGCCTGAGAGATTTGAGAAAGTGTGGGGTGCTTGGATATGTGTTAACTCGGTTGCGAGTTGAGTGACTTTGGGTATGCATGGACAGATCCACGTCGTCGTATGTATGAATAGGGCGAGGCATTGTAGGGATACTTGCTTGCCAATCATGGCTGGTAAACATTTGAATGGGACATTTCGCTGATTGCCATATTGTCCAGTGTGTTTTATACAGCTCTGCCTGCTAATTGTATCTGATAGTTGCAAGCTATTTAGACAGCAGCCGGGAGTCGGTACTCCCAGTTTACTTGCTGCTGGATTTCCTTCCCTTTCGTTGTACATTGATTTACTGTCTCTGAAAATGTATAAATAAAGCCTATTAAAAATAAAAATACACATATGCATGTTTTTCTCAATATCTGACATGAAATCAGAATCAACCTTTCCTGTTTTTGGTCAATTAGGATTACCATAATTATTTGCATTTGCCAAATGCCAGAATAATAAGAGAGAGAGAGAGAGAATGTTTTAAGGCATTTTAATTACTTTCTGCAAAGTCAAAAGTTTACATACATTTCATTAATATTTGGTACCATTGTCCTTAAACTGCATGACTTGGGTCAAACGTTTTGGATATCCCTCCACAAGCTTGGCCCGGAACGCCGCTTGCTAGGAACACTGCTGCCCCATGTCTCCCGGCAATAGTGGTATGGGTGAGGGTTTTTTGACTCTCCCTCTAATAAGTACCAACTGAAGAAATCACAGACTTGATAAAGGGGCATGACCCCGAAACGCGTCGTCTATCCCTAATAAAGTTCTTCTATGCACCTATTGGGTTGTCTTTGCGCCCATTGTCCTTCTCGTCGCAAGACCTTCCAGTCCAGACGAGTATTGCTTTTCACAAATCAGAATTATTTAAAGGCATAGTAATCTTAGTGTATGTAAATGTTTGACATTGCATAAAGTAATAAAAATGCCTTAAAACATTCTCTCTCTCTCTCTCTCTCTCATTATTTTGGCATTTGGCAAATAATAAGAATCATGGTAATCCTAATTGACCAAAAACAGAAAAGGTTTATCTTGATTTCATGTCAGATATTGAGAAAAACATGCATATGTGTCTTTTTATATAGTCTATGAAAACTTCAGGTTTCAAGTGTGTGTGTGTATATATATATATATATATATATATATACTACACATATATATAATGTGGGAATCTGATCTTTAGGGCAGGCATTAAAATTTCAATAGTGGTGAAAATAATATAACACTAAATATATCTAAAGACATTTAGGATAGCTTGAATGTGCTAGGCCTAAGGCAATATTTTTGGTTTTAGTCTCTGAAATATGTTCACTTTTCTATGCAGGTATTTTGGTTTAACTAAAGCAAGTAGAGCTGTATTTCTATTATAAAAAGAGCTTACATTGAATTGCAGCTTTTCTATACTTGTTGCCAAAACAGAACACCAGAGGGCACTATTGTTGTGTGTGATTTATCTTTATTTTATTTTAAAACTTAGGGCTTTGTATCCAAGCTTGATAAATTTATCCACTGGTTGCAAGATGCTATGGAAGCCACTGAGAACTGGACCCCTCCTCAGCCTGAAACAGAGGCCCTACAACTCTATCTTCATACACACCTGGTGAGGGGATGAACAAAAGGAATGCAAGTTATCAGAACCATATTGTCTGTGTTGTACAATTTTCACAAAATCTTGTTCTGTGTTTTTTATGTCTAATTAAAGAGGTTGGCCGGTTTCCTATATTGATGATGACCTATCATGAGGATAGGTCATCAATATCAGATCAGCGGGGGTCCTATTATCGACAACCCCACCGTTCAGCTGTTACATGAGAATGCAGCGCTCGAGCAAGCACTGTGTTTTCTTTACTGTTTACCTGCTCGCCATCCTTATTGCAGCGACAAGCAGGTGTAATTGCAGCTTCTCCGTCCCATTTACTTCAATGGGAAAGAGCAGATTATAACTGCTCCTTCCCATTACAGTGAATGGGATGGAGAAGCTGCAGTTACACCTGCTTACTGCTGCGATGTCGGTGGTGAGCAGGTAAACAGTCTATTTATTTATTATTGATGATACTCACTTATATAGCGCTACTATATTCCGCAGTGCTATATTAGCACCAAGCTGTCCCCAATGGGGCTCACAATCTAAGTTCTCTATGAGTATGTCTTTGGAGTATGGGAGGAAACCGAGCGAGAACATACAAACTCCATGCAGATGTTGTACTTGGTCAGGTATAAACCTAGAACCCCAGCGCTGCAAGGCAACATTGCTAACCACTGAGACACCATGCTGCCCATTTACCGTGTTAAGAGAAAGCAGAGCTCTCATAACTGTGTTATGCATGTCTCGAATAGGACCAATCAGGATACATTTTATGCAATGCTGGGCATTGCAGCTGCCCTCACAATGTGATTCTATAATTATTCAGCTTGTGGCTTTCCATATATCTCTGCATAATGTTTATGTTCCTGTTTTGTTGTAAAAAAATGAAATAGTCAATCTTATTAAATAAAAAAAAAAAAGCTGAGATTAACTAAATTAATTAAATTAAACTAAATTGACCATCAGAATAAATGTGTTTAGTCAATGTTTTGCAATCAACATGATTTCAGAATGATATGAAAAGTCTTACTTGATCTCTTGTAGAACTTTAAGCAGAGTGTGGACGGTCACTGTTCACTAAAGGATGCAGTCCTAGAAGAAGGTCATCGACTAATGGAAGTGCTGGTTTCTCACAGACCAGGTAACCGAACCCATATAAAAGAGGATTCTAATAATTTTGTGCTTGGTTTATATAAGATTACACAAGAAAGTCTTGAAGAACATTATATAAACTATTAAGCTAACCATTATAAGGAGACATACAAGGAAACTGACACAAGTAGAGTTGAGTGAACCTAAACTGTATAGTTCGGGTTTGTACCAAACTTTAGGGTTTTCCGCACCCGGACCCGAACCTGAACATTTCTGTAAAAGTTTGGGTTCATTGTTCGACGATTTCTTCCCGCTTTTTGAAAGGCTGCAGGGCAGCCAATCAACAGTTTCACTACTTTGCCCTAAGAAGCCATCACAGCCATTCCTACTAATGGCATGGCTGTGATTGGCTAAGTGCAGCATGTCACCCAGCCTCTATATAAGCTGGAGTCATGTAGCGCCGCACGTCACTCTGCTGCTCTTAGTGTAGGGACAGGTTGCTGTGAGGAAGAGATTAGGGAAGAAATCTGTTGAACTTGGTGGTGTTAAATCTTCAAACTTATTTGTACCCAGCCCTGAGCCCAGTGCAAAATAATTTTTAATCCCTCTGTTACTGAAGTGGGGGTCGGCGGCCATTTTAGCAACTGCAGTGTCCTTGGAACTGTATGTGACCTGCATGTGTGCCAGCCTGCCAGGGACATCAGTCTAATTATTTTTTGGTAGCTCAGTGAAGAAAAAATTAGTTTTTTCTACATTATCTATTTTATAATTTTGGGGTGACATAGTGCATTTCTGTAGTTGGGGGAATAAACCCGTACTGTGGTACCACAGACTACGTTTGCATACACCGCTGAAAAACCTATTTTCAAATTTTGCGGTGACATAGTGCATTTCGGTAGTTGGGGGAATTAACCCGTACTGTTGTGCCACAGAGCACTTTTGCATACAACACAAAAAAAAACTGTTTTTTGCCATATACAAACCCCTGCTCTGCATAGGTGACAGGGCGGTAAATTTCAAAAAATCATCTGTTACATTGATGGGTGACATTTTGCCAGTTTTGCTGTATACAAAACCCTGCTCTGCATAGGTGACAGGGAGGTAAATTTCTAAAAATCGTATGTTACATTCTTGGGCCATAAAGTACCCCTGCACTGCATACCTGACTTGGAAATATATTCAGTAAATTAGGTGGCCTTCAGATTGTTAGGTGATCTGTACCACTTCTTTCTTTTAAAGTACCCCTGCACTGCATACCTGACTGTGAATTATATTCTGTAAATTTGGCAGCGTTTACATTGTTGGGTGCTGTAGTTATATGCTGTAAAATCTCCATTATGTCTCCATGATAAATCTGCAGCGTGGGGGCCCCTTGTGGCTTCTATACACTTTTAAAATAATCCTTTAGCGGGGCAAATGGATGCCTGATGACGGGGACTCTCCATGACCCCTTTTTTCTTTCAAACTAGCCCTGCCCTGCATACCTGACTGGGAAATATATGTTGTAAATTAGGTGGCGTTCAGATTGTTGGCTGATCTGTACCCCTTCTTTCTTTCAAAGTACCCCTGCACTGCATAACAGACAGGGAACTTAGTTCATTACAATTGGCAGTTACATTGTCGCCTGACATAAAGCCTTTTTTGGCTGTGAAGCCAAAGGTAGTCGCCAACAACAATGTGTTTTGTTTTCTTTTTAAATTTTTTTTTATTGGGGTAGACCCCAAAATGTTGGGAAATATAAAAAAGAAAACAAAGAGTAAGTTTGCTGTAGTATAACAATGGTTGGGTGAGGTTGGTATCCATGTCCCCAATTTGGAGACCCAGAAGTTGAATGCGGCAGACCCAGTGGCGTAGCTAGAAATGACTGGGCCCAACAGCACATTTTTTAATGGGGCCCCCATCCCCCAGTAATTTTTTCGCAACCCCTTCCTGCTGCCCCCATTCCTGTGGCTACTAAAGATCGCTCTCTCAGACCAGGCAGCCGTTCCATTCTTTTTCAACACTGTCTATACTGCCACTGTAAATAATTTAATTGTATAATACTGTTGAGGGGTCCCTGACAAAGTCTTTTAGTCCTCCTCCTCCTGAATGGGCCCCTTCTTGGTCAGGGCCCCAAAGCAGCCGCTTTCCCTGCTTCCCCTGTGGTTATGACCCTGGGCAAACCCATCAGTCAGTACGTGCAGGCGTGTGCACAGATACTATTCCACCATTTTGCGGAAATGCTGCCTCTTGCTAAGACGTTCCATATCTGCTGGTGGTGCTGGTTGTTGTAGCGTGGTGACAAAGCTTTTCCACATTTCGGCCATGCTAACCCTACCTTCTGAGGTGCGGGCGGTGACCCAGCTGCATTGGCGACTTCTTCCTCCTCCTCCTCTGCTTTAGCCTTGTGCTTCCACTGAGCTCCAGGTGTCAGGTGTGAATGCCATCAGCAGCACGTCTACCGGCGTTCGCTTCTTCCGATCGTGCTTCAGCGACGGAATTAAGGATGGCACATTTTCCTTGTAACGGGGATCCAGAAGGGTGGCCACCCAGTAATCTGCACAAGTTAGAATGTGGGCAACTCGGCAGTCGTTGCGCAGGCACTGCAGCATGTAGTCACTCATGTTTGCCAGGCTGCCCAGAGGCAATGACAAGCTGTCCTCTGTGGGAGGTGTATTGTCTGTGTCCTCCGTATCCCCCCAGCCACACTCAAGTGATGGCCGTGAGCTGCTTTGGGTGCCACCCTGCTGTGAACACGGTTTCTTCTCCTCCTCCAGAACTGTGCCCTGGCTGGACAATTGTGTACCTGACCTAAGTTGGTGCAGCAACCCATCTTCCGAGCCACTTGTATATGACTGGCCTTATAAATTAAGGGTAAGGCATGTATATATTTTTTTTTTAGTTTATCTGACTTATAGTTATTTAAATATGTTTATAAGTAAATTTGTAAATAGTTTGTGAATGGGCATTAATGAGTGGTTTGTGGTTAAAAGGAGGGGTGGGAGGCTGGTCAGGTTAATTTTCTCTTTTTGAAATGTTCCTTGTATCGTTTTTGTTACAATTTATTATAAAAAGTCCTGATAACCGTGGAAATGTTACCCAACAATCTAACCGAAAAATTTAATAAAATTATTTGCCTGTCACATCTGTGGCTCAGACCACAAGGGTCCTTGAGCACCAAAAAAATTGAATTTGTCCCACTAGAATCTAAGAGCTGGATTAACTGAATTGATTTTCACTGTCAGGTGTTCAGGAATTTCTGCACCACCAAATTCAGCACATGTGCCAGGCAAGGGATGTGTGTCAAACCGGCTAGGCCCAGAGCTGCTACAAGATTTTGCCCATTATCGCACACCACCAGGCCGGGCTTGAGGCTCAGTGACACCAACCACTCATCGGTCTGTTGTTCCATGCCCGTCCACAGCTCCCGCGCCGTGTGGGGTTTGTCCCCCAAACAGATGAGTTTCAGAACAGCCTGCTGTCGTTTCCCCCCTGCTTTGCTGATGTTGGTCGTAAAGGTGTTACACTGAAAGGATGAGGAGGTGGTAGAGGAGGAGGAAGCGGAGTAGGAGGAGGAGGCAACAAGAGGCAAAGAGAAATGCCCTGCAATCCTCGGGGGCGGAAGGACCAAACTGGTATCCTCCTCTGGCCCAGCCGCCACTACATTTACCAAGTGTGCAGTTAGGGAGATATAACTTCCCTGCCCGTGCTTACCGGTCCACGTATTGGTGGTTATGTGGACCTTGCCACAGATGGCGTTGTACAGTGCACACCTGATTTTGTCTGCCACTTGGCTGTGCAGGAAAGGGATGGCTCGCCTGGAAAAGTAGTGGCAGCTGGGAACCATGAACTGTGGGACAGCCACCGCCATAAGTTTTTTAAAAGTCTCCATCCATCTCCACCAGACAGAATGACAGCATTTCAAAGGACCAGGAATTTTGAAATCCTGGCATTCAAGGCCAGGGAATGCGGGAGGGTAGGGGGGTACTTCTTCTTTCTATTTCTTTTTCCAACTGGAAGATGAACAGCTGAACGCTTGCATGGGATAGTGTGGAGATGCTTAATGACGGTGCAAGAAGTGGTGGCGTTGCTGCCACATCCTCTGTTTGTGGGGTGGCAGGTGCCACTGTCACTCACTTGTACTCAGGTTTAGCTTTTATTTTACATTTTTATGTATTTTATGTTATTTTTAGTTTTTTCCCTATCCAAATTTGTTTGCAGGGCACTTGTCCTACTCTTACCCCCATTTTGCTTCAATTTCCAGCCCTCTAGCCCTTTTAGACTTTTTTAGAGCCATTTTAGTGCCTCAAAGTCCGGGTCCCCATTGACTTCAATGGGGTTTGGGGTCAAGTTCGGGTCCCGAACTCTAACTTTGCAGTGAAGTTCGGCTGAACCCGGCGAACCCGAACTTCCAGGTGTTCGCTCAACTCTAGACACAAGGTCTGCCTGGATAGGGAATCCTTCGTATTGCCATGGATGAAGGTCAGCACCTCATGGGCAATGGCTGATGTTAGTAGAAGAAGTTTGTAGTAGCAAAATCAGGAGAGGGAATTTGTAGTTGATCATAATAAAATATAACAATACAGTCTTAACTCTTTTAGAAACACACTTATCTGCCACAAATGTCAAGGGAGCTTACAGTAACTGAACAGAGATAAGCTCACGTTTCTACTCAGAATGCTAAAATGCGTGCGCAGAACAAAACAATGTTGAAAGACCTCTATGCCTGTGAAATTGGCATTTGGGACAATGATCTGGAACTGCAGGAGAGACTTATTGAAGCCACACAGAGAGTATAAAGTCCTTTGTATATGCTACAGTTAGATCATTTCATAATGTGTGTAACATCTCCTGTGCTCGATTCTAGCTAAACCAGAAAAAGACATTTAATGAGCCAAAGAAACTCTAAAGAGGGCTGGTTAGCAAATGGGGAAAACGTAATATAATAACAATTAGCAAAAAATAACCTCAACAGAAAACTACCTTTACCGATATCCAAATTAATCTTAATCTTGGTCTAAAATAAGAAAACACATAATATAAATGACTTATTTACACACCGGAAATTTAACACTTTAGATCCCCAAATTTTCTTAGATCGATTCAGAAAAGCAGTGACTGCAATTACTGCTTCCCAGAAATGTGAAAAATCATTTGGCTTTATCAACGAAATGTCAGCAGAAATGGTTCAGCACTGGACCATTACAGACATGGGATCCCACTAGAGATGAGTGAATTTCTTTAAATTTGTTTTGGATCTTATTCTAAGGAGTCAGTCAAAAAAATTTGGGAATGTGGGGAGTCGCTCTGGTAGATAGCAGTGCGGGTGCAGTATAGAGGCAAAACGGAGTCCAGAAAGTGTAGCAAACAGTGTTTAATTCACACTTGTAGCAAATACACAGCAAACAGTCACTTGGTGTTAATTCACACCCAACAGAAAACGTGCAGCAAAACAAAATAGTCCAAAACAGGTTCCAGTCACCTGGGAGGCTTTAGGTGCAGGTTCGCACCTGGCTGTCAGTCCAGCCGCAAGGCGATCGACCTCCGGCTTCCAGGCCGTCTGCACTTCTCCTTGCTTGGGGTCTTGCTTCCAGCCCAGAGAACTCCACACAGCACAGCATGGATCAGCACTCCCAAACTCAAGTGATTCCACAGCCTAACAGCAGCTCCAGGACAATCACACTCAGCTGCTGAGGAGGCTGCCTTTAAAGGCCCGGATAAAGTCCGGCCTGGACCGTGGGGAATAGGCACCCACCCAACTCTTTGCCTACTCCCAGTAAGAGCCGGCCCGGATTGGCTTTGCAGCCAAACTAAAAACAAGGTGTCAAACAGCACTAGCTGCTGCTGACACACGAAAACCTGGCTCTTACCTCACCGAGGCCAGGAACCTCGGTGACACGTACCTGCCATCGACCACGGTACCTTGCACCCTCTTACACACCCCCCCCCTTTGTTCAACCCTGAGGGGTGAACACATGTGAGGCAGTGGACGCGGGACAGGGCATCTGCATTACCCTGCAAGCGGCCTGCCCTGTGTTCTACAGAGAACTAAAAGTTCTGCAGGGATAGGAACCACCTGGTGACCCGAGCATTCCTCTCCTTTGCCTGGCTCATCCACTTGAGAGGGGAATGGTCGGTCACCAGACGGAACCTCCTCCCTAACAGGTAGTAGCGGAGAGATTCGAGTGCCCACTTGATAGCCAGGCACTCCCTCTCCACTATACTATACCTGGACTCGGCGGGACTGAGCTTACGGCTCAGGAAGACAACGGGATGTTCTTCCCCGTTGACCTCCTGAGACAGTACCGCACCGAGGCCTACCTCCGAGGCGCCGGTCTGTACGACGAACTCCCTGTTGAAGTCGGGTGTCACCAAAACCGGGACCCACACAGGGCCGACTTCAACGCGGAGAAAGCCTCCTCCGCCTTCTCACTCCAGCTAACCTTCCCAGACTTTCGCCCCTTCAACAGGTCTGTCAATGGCGCTGCTATTGTGGCAAAGTGGGGCACAAACCGCATGTAGTACCCTACCATTCCCAGGAAGGACTTTACCTGCCTGGTGGTGACCGGTCGGGGCCAGTTTCGTATGGCTTCTACCTTAGTTACCTGTGGCTTGATGACTCCCGCCCAATAACATATCCCAGATATTTAGTCTCTTCCAACCCAATCGCACACTTCTTTGGATTGGCGGTTAGACCAGCTTTCCTCAGGGCATCCACTACCGCCTGCACTTTGGGCAAATGGCTTTCCCAGTCGGTGCTGTGGATGATTACATCATCTAAGTAGGCCGAGGCGCACCGACGATGAGGTCGCAGCACTATGTCCATTAATCTTTGGAAGGTGGCGGGGCGCCATGCAGGCCAAAGGGTAACACCTTGTAGTGATACAGGCCCTGCGGGGTAACAAAGCGTTTTTTCCTTGGCCGACTCCGTTAAGGGTACCTGCCAGTACCCTTTAGTGAGGTCTAGCACAGAAAAATACCGGGCTTGTCCTAAATTCTCAACAAGCTCGTCTACCCGGGGCATGGGATACGCATCAAACTTGGACACTTCATTTAACTTGCGAAAATCGTTGCAGAACCGCAACGTCCCATCCGGCTTGGGTATTAGAACTATGGGACTGGCCCACTCACTTTTCGACTCCTCAATGACATCAAGCCTCAACATTAATTGCACTTCCTCCGCGATGGCCCGTCGCCGAGCCTCGGGTACCCGGTATGGTTTTAACCGGATCTTGGCCTGAGGCTCAGTGACGATGTCATGTTGGATGAGAGACGTGCGGCCAGGGAGGTCCGAGAACACATCCGTGTTCCGACTGATGAACTCCCTGACTTCCTGAACTTGTTTGGAAGACAGGCTGTCTGCAATTTTACCGTGGCTACCGCTCCGCAGGCCTCGAACTGTGGGGCTGGACCCTTCTCACCCAGAAGCCCTGGCCGGGGGCTGTTGTCGTCGGTCGCGTTCCTATCCTTCCACGGCTTTAGTAAATTCACGTGGTACACCTGCTCCGGCTTGCGCCGCCCTGGCTGGTGTACCTTGTAATTTACTTCCCTACCTTCTCAATCACCTCATAGGGGCCCTGCCACCTAGCTAGGAACTTGCTGTCAAGGGTGGGTACCAGAACCAAAACCCGATCTCCCGGATTGAAGCCCCGCACCTGAGCCTGACGATTATACACCCTACTCTGGGCTTGTTGCGCTGCCTCCATATGCTCCCGGACCAGCGGCAACACCCTTTCCATCCGGTCTTGCATCTGGGTGACATACTCAATGACACTTTTGTGGGGGACAGGCTGCTGTTCCCACGCTTCCTTGGCGATATCCAACAGGCCCCGAGGGTGTCTGCCATAAAGCAGTTCGAAGGGCGAGAACCCAGTAGAGGACTGGGGCACCTCTCGCACTGCGAACATGAGATAGGGCAGAAGCAGGTCCCAGTCCTTCCCATCTCTAGACACCACCCTTTTAACATATTTTTTAGAGTTTGGTTAAACTCTTTCGACAAGACCGTCCGTTTATGGATGGTAAACGGACGTCCGCAATTGCTTTATACGCAATAATTTACACAGTTCCCTCATAACTTTAGACATAAAAGGGGTCCCTTGGTCTGTCAGAATCTCTTTTGGCAGGCCCACACGGGAAAACATTTCCATTAACTCTTTGGCAATGAGCTTAGCCGAGGTATGTCGCAGAGGCACCGCCTCCGGATACCGAGTGGCGTAGTCGAGAACTACCAGAATGTGTTGGTGGCCCCTGGCAGACTTCGGTACAGGCCCGACTAGATCCATAGCGATACGCTCAAACGGGACCTCAATGATTGGAAGAGGCACAAGGGGACTACGGAAATGTGGCTGGGGGCTATTTACCTGACAGGTTGGACAAGATTTACAATATTCTTCTACCTCCTTAAACACACCAGGCCAATAAAACCGCTGCAGTATGCGGTCCTGCGCTTTCTGCCACCCCAGGTGTCCCCAAGAACATGTTGGTGGGCAAGCTCCATGACCAGCTTGCGATACGCTGTGGGCACCACCAACTGTTCAACAGATTCACCCCGGATTTGGTTCACCCGATATAACATTTCTTGGTGAACGACAAAGCGGGAAATATTAACTCAGCCCCTGGCTTCTGGGGTTTACCATCAATTTCCAGCACATTCTCCCAGGCCCTAGTTAGGGTTTGGTCCCGGTGTTGGGCGGTCCCAAAATTGTCTCCGGAGACGTGGAGGTCTGCCAACTCAGGTCCTGGTGGCAAGTCCTCCATGTCTCCCACCATTACACTCAGTGGGGGTGTCTCCCCTCTATCACAGCAGTGGTGGTCACCCCTACCGCAGGCCCTTCGGACTCGGGCTCCCAGGGCTCTGGCCCCCACTGGAACCAGGCCACTCTGCTAGGGTTGCCCCTGTCTCAGGGCTATTAGTCACTTTCATCTCAGGCCATAGTGACGGAAAACCAGGGAAGTCTCTCCCAATTATTAGTTCATACGGTAGCTTTGTGGAGATCGCCACTTCACAAGTCCATGTGCCGGCCGCCGTGGATAGAGACATTACAGCAGTGGGATAGTCCTTTAAGTCTCCATGTATGCACACCACACCAACTTTCCGGCCCGTATACTGGGTGGGCTGTACCAGGGCAGCACTTACCAGGGTTACTAGGCTCCCTGAGTCCAACAGCGCCACTGCCAGGTTATCACCCACTCGCACCTGGCACAGGTGACGATTGTCTACTGTCTCAGGGTGCCGGTTGCACACAGTCTCCGGGCATACATGGAAGCCCGGTACCCATAATTAATCTCCATGGGTTCTCCCCACTGTGGACAGTCGGCCCTTACGTGGCCAGGCTCGTGACACCGCCAGCAGACTATCGGGGCCGGGTCTACAGGGGTACACCCCGAGCAGGTTTTTCGGGTACCAGTCGTCGGGACTGGATGGGAGTCCTCCGGGTTTGACCGGCCCCTCCCAACAACACCCCCTTTCAAGTTTTGGGTGGCCTCATAGCGCTCCACCAGGTCGACCATTTCTAGGGCATTGGTGGGTGATACCTGGCCGATCCAGTGCTGAAGGGGGTAAGGCAAGGCCCTCCAGAACATGTCAGCCAGCAGTCGGTCCAGCATAGCAGTCGGACTTAGAATATCAGGCTGCAGCCATTTTTGCAACCTGTGCAGCAACTCATAGTACTGCGGCCGGGCGGGTTCAGCCGCTTTAAAGTCCCACTGGTGGACCCGTTGAGCCCGGACTAACACGCTTACCCCCAGCCTGGCCAGGATCTCCCCTTCACCGTGGGGTAATCAGCAGCCTGGTCATCTGCTAAGTCAAAAACTTGTTGGGATCCGGATGCCAGGAACGGAGCGACCACCTCAGCCCACTGGTCACGGGTAACTTCTCCCTCACGGCCACCTTTCAAAGACCGCCAGATACGTCTCCACGTCGTCCGAGGGGGTCATCTTTGGGATCGCCGCACGGACCGCTTTCCGGGCATCATGGTCGTGGTGGGACGCTCCTGCAGCTTGTAACGCCATCACGTGCTGTAAAAGTAGTTGGTTGGTCTCCCGCTGCTGCACGTTAGCCTCCATGAGGGCTTTCACAGCCGCCTCCATGTTGCCAGAAATTCCTGTTTGCAACTTTGCCGGTTTTATATATGCCATGCACTTGTGCTCAGCAAAACACAAACAATTCGGCGTTCACGCCAGCCTCACTGCGCATGCCCGCATCCGACACCAAATGTGGGGAGTCGCTCTGGTAGATAGCAGTGCGGGTGCAGTATAGAGGCAAAACGGAGTCCAGAAAGTGTAGCAAACAGTGTTTAATTCACACTTGTAGCAAATACACAGCAAACAGTCACTTGGTGTTAATTCACACCCAACAGAAAACGTGCAGCAAAACAAAATAGTCCAAAACAGGTTCCAGTCACCTGGGAGGCTTTAGGTGCAGGTTCGCACCTGGCTGTCAGTCCAGCCGCAAGGCGATCGACCTCCGGCTTCCAGGCTGTCTGCACTCCTCCTTGCTTGGGGTCTTGCTTCCAGCCCAGAGAACTCCACACAGCACAGCATGGATCAGCACTCCCAAACTCAAGTGATTCCACAGCCTAACAGCAGTTCCAGGACAATCACACTCAGCTGCTGAGGAGGCTGCCTTTTAAAGGCCCGGATAAAGTCCGGCCTGGACCGTGGGGAATAGGCACCCACCCAACTCTTTGCCTACTCCCAGTAAGAGCTGGCCCGGATTGGCTTTGCAGCCAAACTAAAAACAAGGTGTCAAACAGCACTAGCTGCTGCTGACACACGAAAACCCGGCTCTTACCTCACCGAGGCCAGGAACCTCGGTGACACGTACCTGCCATCGACCACGGTACCTTGCACCCTCTTACAGTACTAAAAAAGCAGTGGCTTATTCTGTACAAACAGTCCAAAAAGATGCCTTAAGAGGGACAGATGCCTGCCCATATTTATACACACACGGTAGTGGCGGCTAACATGATGACAGACACACAGTGGCAGTGGCATAATTGGGCAGTCAATAAATAGCCACCATCAGCAATGGCAGATCTATTCATTGGCCTGAGCCAGAGGTGTGTGAAAAACCTCATAGATCGATGGTGCATTCATTTTGACACTTGCGGAGGACAAGTTTGTCCTTTGGGTGTGCCAAAGCCACTTGCCACAGAGAATACCCTGTGTGAAATGACATTGGAGGCTGGACAAGACAATACAATGACAGCAAACTGAGAAAGTTGTGGCCACTGTTCCAATCTACCATGGGGTATGTGCTGAAGAAAAGAAACAGTCCAGGTGGCACTGAACCTGGTTGTTCAGGTGGTACATATCTGTTTCCTGATGTACATCAGTCTGGCGCAACAGCTGAAAAAAACTGCTCCATCATGTTCATGAAACTGAATTGGCTGATGCTGGTGCTGCTGCGGCTTCTGCTACTTCTCATAGCAGAGAAAGTGGGAGGTCAGACGTGTGGGAGTCAGGCATCTGCTAGTGAAAGCTGTTGCAAACTGTGTACACAGGTAATACTACAATGTTGCCTCCCTTTTGTCATCACAAAAACATCCCCCCATTTTACTTTGATAGAGAGGGTCACAAAACCATGGCTATCCAGGAGTCATCGGTTTGATTGATGCTAATGTTATGACTGTCAGCACTTAAGCAAGTTGGCATTCAGCTTGCCATGCTCACCAGCATGCTGAGGACCCAGATCTTTCAGGGTCCCTCCCCGACTGTGATGATTAGTCATGACCAGTGTTGTTCTCAGCATCATCATCATTAGCCTCATCCTCCTGCTCCTCCTCCTCCAGTGGTACAGTTGTAGCCAAGCTAAAATTGGCTCTGATAACACATGTCACAGTGTTATCTCGCGACAAAAGCCATTGAAATCCATTGAAAGAGTCAATCAACATTTTCTTGCCAGTGTTTACTTAAAGTGTTAACCACACCATTGTTTACTTAAAGTGTTAACCATCAATTTTAGCTCAGCTACATCTGTAGCAAGATGTGGAAACTGATCTTCAACCATCCCGTGTTGCATCAGCGTGAGTGTTTGTTCTAAATTCAAACCTTAGTATACAACACATGTCCCTGATGAGCTGTGGTGTGGTTGTACATGATGTAATCATTGACCACGTTATGCTGGTCTTACTGACACTCCAGCATATGCAAGGTGGAATTCCAGTGACTTGTTAACGTCACATATCGAGCAGTGTAATGACAGAACGATCTGTTGCTGCATGTTTATGAGAGAGTTCTTAGCTATATAAGAACAGCTTAAATGCGTGGACACTCTCCTGGACATGGCCAGCACCTTTTATAAGCCACAAAATTTCAGCACTAAATTTATTGCGTGCGCCATGTAGGCAGCATGTGTTATTTCCCCCAAATGCAGCACAGCCACGATGTTCCTGCCATTATCGCCGACCAAATTTCACAGTTGTAGTTAGTGGGGAGACATCCAGTGGGACATTTGCTGCTGGATGCACTTTAACCACTGATCCTTTCTGTTGCTTCGCACTCCCAGGATCATCAGACAGCATGGCAAAGCTTCAGTTTACACCTATGAAAGGAGAGAGGGAGAGTATAAGCAATGCTCTACCCTGTTCCTGTTGGGGATGGAGGGATGTCCATTGAGGAAGATAATGCATAAACACCTGCCCAACACAAATGTGGAGGTGCCAATAGGACTTGGCCTAGTTGCTGTGGTGCTGTGTCACTGCTGCCATTGAACCAATCCCTGCCTATAACAGCTATTCCAGGCCCACGTTCTCTGCTATATGAAAGTACAGGTCTGGGATGGCCTTTTGGAGAAATAATGACTGAGAACTGAGCAAAGATGAGGAGCATGATGAGATGTGCTTTATGGCCAGCTGGCCATGAGCAAACCAGTTCGGGCCTAACCGAGTTCAGTCCTAACTTTTCTATTTTTTGGACGGCATATTAACCTGAATCTTTTCAGGTTCGTTTTGTACGAATCCACTAAAATGGCATGTAGCATAATTTTAGTGCACATGTTGGCCGTAAAAAATCACTAGGTAGGAAGAAGAAGGGTTCTCACATGACCCTGAGAAGAAGTGGGTGGAGGACTTCCCCCTCGTTCTGCAAGGGCACCTACCTGCCTGCTACAGCACTGATTTGCTCATCCAGGCTGTCTGTTGGTCTGAGAGCCAATTAGTGCTGTAGCAGGCAGGTAGGTGCCCTTGCAGAACGATTAGAACATTATTCTGTGCTGGCCTGTAAATCAGGGTGGATGGGACAATGGACAGTGAAGTGAGAGGGTAGAATCACAAAGAAGAAAAATAATTGTGTGCATATAATAGGGACAAACAGGAAAGCTGTCAGCCAGGGAATAAGAAGAGAGGAGCTGAGGCTGGCTGTGCCTCCTAGCAGAACTGCAACTACTGCAAAGCTCAAAAGCAGCTACCTGCAAGGAAATCCTTTACATTTTTTCCCAATTTTACAGAAATACTTTTTTGGGGGGATGGGTAGAATAAGTGAAAACTGTATAACACATGTTCTACCAACAATTTAGCATAGCATATAAAATACTTGTGAGAACTCTGTGTCAGGTTATCTCACATATTTAGTTTCTTTTTTTTGTTTTGGTTTGAAAAATCCTATACCTCAGTGATTGAGAACGACATAATTAGGGCTCAATCCATTTCAAATCTCCACAAACACACAGTTCCAATCTTACATTTTGTGTGTGTGTGTGTGTGGGGGGGGGGGGGGGGTTATTAAATTTTATGAAACCAGCATATAGGTGATCAGTAGAAAACCAATACACTTGTTTGGGCAACAATTTAACTGTAAGTGATGACATGAAATTGAGCATCAGGCCTGGCCCTTTAATCATCAATTTTCATTTATTTATTATCCATACAGTTGGAATTTTTTTTGGGACTGTTCAATTTAATTAAACTAGCGTATAGGTGATCAGTACACCAATGAACAGGGTAGAGCAACAATTTAGCTGTGAGCGTTAACGTGAAATTGAGCGTCATGTCTCAATTGTCTTTTTTTTTTTTATATCCCCAAGGTTGGAATTTAATTTCTTTTAGGACTGTGATATTGAGCATCAAGCCTGGCCCATAATCATCAGTTTTTGTTTCTTAAATATTCAAACATTTGTAATTAGACTTTCAGGCTCCATATCTCATTCTCCACTACAGTTTTGAACATGAGACTGCCATCATTTTATAGACATCTTGGCTATCTCATACATAAATTAGACTTTCAACTATATAGCATATGATTAGTTATGCAGATTCTTGTCATGTAATTGCATTGTTACTTTTTTGCTCCCAAAATTCTAAATTTTAATCCCTTGAATAGTGGAGGTTTTTTTTGTTTTAATTTTTGCTTCCCTATCTTTCTTGAGCCATAACTTTTTTTTTTTTTTCAGTTTACATAGCCGTATGAGTTTATTTTTTTTCTAGTTGTACTTTCTAATGCCACCATTTAATATGGCATACAATATATTAGGAAGCGGGAAGAAAATTCCACATATGGTAGAATTGGAAAAATAAATGCAATTCCTTGACCATGTTACAGGTTTTGTCCCTACGGCGTTCCCTTTGCAGTAAAACTGTGTAAAAATAAATTAAAACTTTTTTTTTTTTACATCACCATATTCTGACCCCCATAACTTTTTTATAATTATATCTACTGAGCTGTGTGGGGGTTCATTTTTTGAGGGACAATCTGTAGTTTGTATTTATTGGAGAGTCACTTTGGAGAGTGTGTGCTTTTTGATCACATTTTATTACGTTTTGTTGGGTAAGAGACGCAATGAAAAAATGTCAAATTGGCTATTTTGACCCATTTTTCCTTTACGACGAATAAAAAACCCTCTGTGCTCACACTTCACTCCACTGACTCGTGAGGGGGGAGGGGCAAGAGCAGTACCAGTTCCATAAACAGCAACTTAAGTCTGGAGTCTCTGATGATAAGTTTTCTTCAGCTGCCTTCTGAAGAAACCACCCAGCAGCAGAAGTGGGACATCCAGCAGAACCTTAACCAGCAGGTGGTGGCAAACTTGGACTGCACCCTGTAATCCATGATCCAAGATCCCCTGGACTACTTGGCATGAAAACTTGAAGTGTGGCCGCAACTGGGCGAGTTTGCCATGGGCATGCTTTGCTGCCTGGCCAGTAGTGTGGCATCAGAGTGGGTGTTTAGTGCAGCCGGGGGCATAGTTAACTGTCAGAGAACTCGCCTTTCCTCCTAAAATGTTGAGAGACTAACCATCATAAACATGAATCAGGCGTGGATCAACTAGGATTTCCAGACACTGGTGCCTGATGCAACAAATTATTTTGCCACTAATGATCATACTGTAGTGTGCTGCCACACTGGAATATTGTGTAAAATGGGGTGTTACTTATGGCCACGTGCTGCTGCCACTATTCGAATGCTGCCATCCACCTGATACCTCTACAGTAATTTCTACAAATTGGGGCTTCTTGGCCTACTGATATGTATATGTTAAATTTTTACAAGGATATGCATACCACTGGCCTTGCTATCACGCTGCTGTTTTTCGGTTCTGCTACTACTGTGATCTGCCACCATCTTGTGCTGTATGCCACTGCTGCTGCTTCCCCTCCCTACTGTGTCATGGGGCCACTATTGTCACTGTTACTGCCACCCTCCCCACTCTGTAATGGGGCCACTACTGTCACTGCTACTGCAACTGCTGCCACCCTGCCGACTCTGTCATGGGGCCACTGTTGTCACTGTTAGTGCCACTCTTCCCACTCTTTCATGGGGCCACTAGTAGAATATTGGTGCTCTGGAAAGTTATGCACACGGCTATAAATTGTAGCAGAGTCTGTAGTTCAGCAGTCTCCAACATTCTCCCTGCACTTTCCCTACAGTTTAAGTTCCAAACATTCACACTGAGATTGGGCCATCAAGTGGGAATTATATGATTAGGCAGGGTATAACTGATTTATTGCGATTTGTGACAAATTAATTCAGAACAAGTTGAATTTCTTGTTGAACTTCGGCGAAGATTCAGAATCAGTTTTTTTACTGCTGCGGCCTGCCAACCATCATGTTCTGTACGGCTGCTGACTCCATCATGCGTCCGCCGCCATCATGCCACTGCTGCGACCTTTCAACCATAATGTTCTGTACAGCTGCTGCTGCTGTCTCCATCATGCCACCGCCACCATCATGCAACTGCTGTGACCACTGATCGTTTCCATGGTTACAGACCACCCTGCGATACATCAGTGGAGGTCGTGCTTGCACACTATAGGAAAAAGCATCAGCCTCTGTGGTAGCCGGGACCATGGGAGCAAACATAGACTTTTTCCTATACTGTGTAAGCATGACCACGAATGATGGATTGCAGGGTGGTCTGTAACCATGGAAACGAGTAGTGTATAATGTGATGGAAAAATGAATCCAGCCAGCAAAAGAAGCAATATGGATGATAACAATATATTAGTAAGTGGCTTGTATTAGTATTTATCATGTAGAGAAAGTTATTTTCTGAAGTGAGACAACCCCTTTAACCTCTTAAGGACATAGGGCGTATGGGTACGCCCTAATGTCCGAGTCCTTAAGGACACAAATTTTTTTTTATCGCGATAGAAACATGATTCCTGCTGCGATCGTGCAGCAGAAACCATGTTTATATGCCGAGGGGGGTCCTGTGACCCCCCTGTATCGGCAATCGCTGCAAACTGCAGGTCAATTCAGACCTGCGGTTTGCAGCGCTTTGCGATGTATCTGATCCCCGCGGTCCTCTGCCTGCCCCCCCCCCCCGCTCATTTTCAGGATGGCCGAGCATGGCAAGCAGAGTGTCAGCAATGTGCTGACACTCTGCTTGTAACGTATAAGAAAATGGCCAGCACTCGCTAGTAGCGTTGCACGGGACAGGACCAATTCCACTCGTGATAAGATAGAAAGTCCCAGCAACTGATCTTGAATGTTCACGAAAGGTTTATTTAGAATAATATAGTCCATAGCACAGATGCTGGCACACAGGCCTTTCTCAACAGCTGCTGAGAAAGGCCTGTGTGCCGAAACGCGTCCTGTGCTTATGGACTATATTATTTTCTAAATAAACCTTTCGTGAACATTCAAGATCAGTTGCTGGGACTTTCTATCTTAACTCTGCTTGTAACGGCTGACATCCATGCAGGCACGGATGTCAGCCTATTAACCCTTTCCATGCCACGGTCCGTAGGGACCGTTGTATGGAAGTGGTTAAGAGGGAGGAAGCTGCTGTGGGGGGCTGCTGTGCCTAGTGCAGCCACCCTAGCTCCAGTCCCCAGCTTCCCTTCCTCCCCATCCTCCACTGCTCTGTTATAGCAGCGGAGAAGGGTAACCATGGCAACAGGACGCCTTCAAAGGCGTCCTGCTTGCCATGGTAACAGAAGTCTGATCAGACTAAGTGTCAAGTAAAAAATACAGTACAGTACATTATATAAAGTACTGTACTGTATTATACAGATACCAGATTCACTGGATCTTCAAGAACCAAGTGGGTCTAAGGTCCCAAAAAAATGTAAAAAAAGTGAAAAAAGGTAAAAACAAAAAAACACATTTATCACTAATAAAAAAAAAAATACACTACACATGTCATATCTAACCGCGTCCGTAACGACCTGATCTATAAAATGGGGCTGTTACTTTCCCCGTACGGTGAACGTCATAAAAAAAAAATTGAAATTGAGCCCACCTCGCTTCCCAAAAAAGTTAAGAAAAGTGATCAAAAAAGTTGTATCTACACCCAAATGGTACTAATCAAACCATCACCTCGTCCCGCAAAAAATGATACCTTACCTAAGAAAATCGCCCAAAAAATAAAAAAATTATGGCTCTCAGGCTACGCAGACGCTAAAACATGATATTTTTTGTTTCAAAAATTAGATGATTGTGTAAAACCTAAATAAATAAATAGTAGACATATTAGGTATCGCCACGTCCATAAGAACCTGAACTATAAAAATAACACATGAACTAACCCCTCAGGAGGACACCGCAAAAAAAAAGCAGTTTTTTGTCACCTAACATCACAAAAAGTGTGACAGCAAGCAATCAAAAAGTCATATGCACCCCAAAATAGTGCCATTAAAACCGTCATCTCATCCCGCAAAAAATGAGCCCATACCTAAGACAATTGGACAAAAACTAAAAAAAACTGACTCTCAGACTATGGAGATACTAAAATCGTCAAAAACATACCAAAACATCTATTTTTTCCAAATTTTCCATTTAACCCTGGGTTCAGACCTGAGCGTTCTAAAAACGCGTGTTTTACGCGCGTTTTTGTTGCGCGTATTTCAGCGCATTTTTGCAAATAGGAAACGCGCGATCGTACGTGCGTTCTTGTAATTGACTACTGTGGTGTCAATCACAAAACGCGCGACAAGCGCCCCAAAAAAAGCTCAAGTACTTGTTTATGCGTCGGGCGTTTTACAGCGCGTTCAAACGCGCTGTAAAACGCTCAAGTGAGAACCAGGGCCATAGGAAAGCATTGGTTTTCATGTGTTGAGTGTTTTACAGCGCGTTTGAACACGCTGTAAAACGCTCAGGTGTGAACTTAGGGTAAATCATTTTTTTTCCAGTAACAAAGCAAGGGTTAACAGTCAAACAAAACTCTATATTTCTTGCCCTGATTCTGTAGTTTACAGAAACACCCCATATGTGGTTGTAAACTGCTTTATGGACAAACGGCAGGGCGCAGAAGGAAAGAAACGCCATATGGTTTTTGGAAGGCAGATTTTGACGGACCGGTTTTTTGACACTATGTTCCATTTGAAGCTCCTTTGATGCACCCCTAGAGTAGAAACTCCATAAAAGTGACCCCATATAAGAAACTACACCCCTCAAGGTATTTAAAACTGATTTTACAAACTTTATTAACCCTTTAGGTGTTCCTCAAGAGTTTATGGCAAATGGAGATTAAATTTCAGAATTTCTATTTTTTATTACCTTGTCTCACAAAAATGTATTATAGAGCAACCAAAAATAATATGTACCCTAAAAATAATACCACCAAAACTGCCACCTTATCCAGTAGTTTCCAAAATGGGGTCACTTTTTTGGAGTTTCTACTCTAGGGGTGCATCAGGGGGGATTGAAATGGGCCATGGTGTAAATAAACCAGTCCATCAAAATTTGCCTTCCAAAAACCATATGGCATTCCCTTCCTTCTGTGTCCTGCCGTTTGGCTATACAGCAGTTTACAACCACATATGGGGTGTTTCTGCAAACTATAGAATCAGGGTAATAAATATTGGGTTATGTTTGGCTGTTAACCCTTGCTTTGTTCCTGGAAAAAATAGATTCAAATGGAAAACTTTTATGGAAAACTATTTTTGGAAGTATTACTATGTATTTTAGAAGTGGAGAAATTGAAACTTGAAAATTTGCAAATTTTTCAAAATTTTTGGTAAATTTAGTATTTTTTTATACAAAAAAATGAACTTTTTTGACAAAATGTTACCAGTGTCATGAAGTACGATATGTGATGAAAAAACAATCTCAGAATGGCCTGGATGAGTAAAAGCGTTTTAAAGTTATCACCACATAAAGTGACACTGGTCAGATTTGCAAAAAATGGCCTGGTCCTTAAGGTGAAATAGGGCCGTGTCCTTAAGGGGTTAACAGTGTCATTCTTTTTGGCATCAATCATAATCTGTCACCTACTGGAAGAGCAGGAGAACTGTGGCCTGCTGCTACTACTGCTACTACTGCTACTCACCAGACTGCTGCAGGCAAATGTGCGGCTACTGCTACCTCCACCCACATTCTCACTCGTGGATGACGAGGCACAGGCCTTTTGTTTCAACTATTTTGTTTACCAGACACTTTATTATGAAACCTAAATAGGCTTAATTGTGCACTTATATATGGTAAAAAAATTGCAACAGGTTTTTTAGAGGAAAAAAAAAAAAACAGGTCCAATTAAATAGCTCCTGGCTCAGATCACACTATACACTGGTGGTGATAATTTGTGTTGTTCACTTATAAACATTAGAAAAATTGCAACAGGTTTTTTAGTAACAGAGGCCCAATTAAACATCCCCTGCTGTGACCATACTATACACTGGTATTGACACAGTAAAATAAGATTATTTGCACACTTTTAGATGGTATGGTTATCAACAGAGACTATCTAGACTAGAGTATCCTCAATAGCACATGGGGAATTCTTGCCTCTTATTAGGGAAAAAGAAGGCTTCCAGTAGGAGGGGGCAGTGAAGGCAAAGATGATGCAACTGAAAGGCTTTTATGGGGTTGCAAGTAGGAGGAACAGGATGAATGTTATGATCCTTGGCTCAAAGGCAGACTCATAGGTGACCTCAACATCTTCCTACTGTGACTGAGAGCAGTGAATGTGGAGCTGATTGGAAGCCAGGAAGAACTGTGGCCTACTACTACTACTGTACTGCTTGACGGACGGCTGGTGCTGCTACTGCTGTTTACACTACTACGCACATTCTGAATCTCAGATGTGAAGGCATGGCTCTTTGGTTTACCACTCTTCCGTTTAACAGACATTTTATTATGAGGCCTATAAATGACAAATCATGGGTTTGGTACACAGATTATTAAACATTACTAGCAAAATTGCAAGTGTGTTTTCTGTATTTTAAAGACAGAAGTGCAATTAAATGTCAATTTCCTTACACAAACACAATGCACACTGGTAGTAAGTAGTGACAATTTACAATAGTAATAATGCAGTTTTTGCAGTAAAATGCTTTTGCTATAACACTGAATAGTATATTGCAATAATATACAACATGTTCAAAAATAGCAAATTAGAAGAAAAAGGGAAGGGAAGGGAAGGGGCAATTCCTCAATGTTTGCAGGTGAATCTATGTTATTGGGGTGTTGGAAATAAGCCTAAGAACTATATTTTTATTTATTTACAAAAAAAAAAAAAGAAAGTTGGCTGGTTGTTCATACAGAAAAGTTTTTTTGCTGGATTCTGTTATGTGGAACTTGCTAGCAGGCTGTATGATATTATTGGGGCAGTGACCAGTTTCTCACTCTCTATGCTTAGCTTTCCCTGATAAAACTCAACAATCTACCCAAAAACTCACAAGCTACCTCGATTGCGCGTATATTACTCACAATACCGGAAGGGTTGACGCATACTGGCCTAAAAGCCGCGCGACGCATGCTCTCGAAGATCATACTGGGCCTGTGTCCCTGCTGTTTGCTATTGCATTGTTCAATGCTACTCATTGTTACTGTTGTAATCACCGGCATCTATGGCTTTTTGTAACTGTGCATTTTGTCTGGGGATAATGTTGATAAAACAATAAAAAGAAATTTCAAACAAAAACTCACAAGCTACCCAAATATATCTATATATCTATCGACTGTATATATTCTCTCCCTGTAGTGTCTCTATAGTGTCCCTAGTAACCAGCTTGTTTATGCAATTGTTTTTTTGGTAAACACAGTGACATAACATCCTTTCACAAGCCTAACTAGGAACAGAATTATGTTTCTTCCCTTCTGAGCAGAATATCCTGCCTGCATGCTGCATGCATGTCTGTCGGTCTTTGAGCCAATCAAGACAAGCCCCCCCAGTGTCATGTGATTACATAATTATATAGTTACATAGTTAATACAGTTGAAAAAAGACATAAGTCCATCAAGTTAAGTCCATCATGGTATAGGTGGGAGACTATGTCTACACATTTTCATAAGCATTAATGTCATTTGCTTTTAAGAATTCATCTAAACCCTTTTTAAAACTGCCCACTGTTCCTGCTGTGACCACGTCTGGAGGTAGTCTATTCCACAGATTCACAATTCTTACAGTAAAGAAGCTATGATACTTCTAGAGAATGAACTTTTTCTTCTCCAGTCGGAGGCAGTGCCCCCTTGTGTTTTGAGGGCATTTTACATGGAACAGTTTTTCACCTTATTTTTTGTGTGGCCCGTTTATATATTTGTATAGGTTAATCATGTCTACACTTAGGGTACTTTCACACTAGAGTTTTTCTTTTCCGGCATTGAGTTCCGCCCTAGGGCCTTAATACCGGAAAAGAACTGATCATTTTTTTCCCAATGCATTCTGAATGGAGAGAAATCCGTTCAGGATGCATCAGGATGTCTTCAGTTCAGTCACTGTCAGGCTTTTTGGACAGAGGAAATGCCGCAGCATGCTGCGGTATTATCTCCGTCCAAAATGCCTGATCAGTTGCCGGAATGCCGGATCCGGCATTCGTTTACATTGACATGTATTAGTGCCGGATCCGGCATTAAAAATACCGCAATGACAGATCCGGCATTCTGGTCTGCGCATGTGCAGACCTTTAAAAATGTGAAAAAAAATAAATACCGGATCCGTTTTGCCTGATGACACTGGAAAACGGATCCGGTATTGCACTGTATTTTTCTGACTGATCAGGCATTTTTTCTGACTGATTAGGCATTTTTCTGACCTGATCAGTTTGAGTCAGAAAAAAATGACATGCGTTTGCATACAGTTTGCCTGATTAAGCAGGCAGTTCAGGCAACGAAACTGCTTGCCGGATCACACTGCCGCAAGTGTGAAAGTACCCTTAGATGTCTCTTCTCAAGACTAAATACATTTTATTATTTTAATCTTTCTTCATAATTAAGACCCTCCATGCTCCTTATCAGTTTAGCAGGTCTCCTTTGTATTTTTTCCTGTTCCGAAGCATCCTCTCTATGGACTGGTGCCCAGAACTGAACTCCATATTCCAGATGAGGCCACACCAAAGCTTTGTAAAGTGGTAATATCACATCCCTACCCCACGAGTCCATGCCTCGTTTAATGCATGACAATATCCTGGTAGCCTTAGAAGCAGCTGATTGACATTGTATGCTGTTATTTAATCTACCATCTACAAGGACACCCAAATCCTTCTCTACAACTGACTCCCCCAGTGTTACCTCCTCTAGGACATATGATGCACAGAGATTTTTACTACTAAGATGCATAACTTTACATTTATCCACATTGAACCTCATTTGCCAAATTGATGCCTAATCGCTCAGAGTGTCCAAGTCAGTTTGTATTTTATGGACATCTTTCTTAGACTGCACAGTACTACATAGCTTGGTGTCATCGGCAAAAATAGAAATGGTGCTATTAATCCCATCCTCAAAATCATTAATAAATAAATAATAGAGGACCCAGCACTGAACCTTGGGATACACCATTTATGACACAGGACCATTCTGAATAGGAATCATTGACCATAACTCTCTGGACATGGTCCTTCAGCCAGTTTTCAATCCAATTACAAACTATACTTTCCAAGCCTATAGACCTTATTTTACCTATTAAACATCTATGAGGGACAGTATCAAAAGCCTTTGCAAAATCCAGAAACACTACATCCACAGCCACTCTTCTGTCTAGGCTTCTGCTCACCTCCTCATAAAAACAAATCAGGTTAGTCTGATAACTTCTGTCCTTGGTAAACCCATGCTGGTTATCACTTATGATCAGGGGCGTAATGATCGCGGTCGCAGAGTGTGCGACCGCGACCGGGCCCGGCGGGGGAGGGGGCCCGCTGCGGCAGGCGGGCCCTGCGGCAGAGCGGAGTTAACTTAATCCAGGTGCAGGCCATGCTGTAAGCATTCATTTTCCATAGAGTCTATAAGCGGGTCGGGCGGGCGAGAGAGGGAGGCGATTCAGAGCTTTGCAACATGTACGCTGGCCAGCTCCTCCCCTACACTACTACAAACTATGCTCCCGGCCCGAGTCCCCTCCCCTCCCCTGTCCCCTTGTCACTCACTTCAGTGGAGTCACTCCCAGTCCCCACCCCTTCTTCAGCGGCACTGCGGCAGCACAGACAAATGTGCAGCTGGACTGGACTGGTCTGGAGTCTATGCTGTCTGCGGCACGACACTAGTCAGCACAGCAGCTGCAGCCTGCTTGATTCACCTGCTGTGAGTGCTGCAGTGCTGATCTGTGTGTCGCGGACCACGGTTCAGCCAGCTGCCGGCGAAGCTGTTTCTCCACTCCCCTCCCTCCAAGCTACAGTGGCATGACGGGCCCTCCCTCGTCTACAAAGACACACACACCCCTAGAAGCCCACATGACCAGGACAGCTAAGGATGCAGGGCCCGGCCCTCTCATACACTGACTGCCTGGTCTCTCCCGACGCAGGCGCAGCAAGAGCCCGCCACCAGCCAATTTAAAAGAGGCCCTGGGGTCACGTCAGATTCAGTCAGGCTGAGGATTAGGGCGCACGTGGTCACCGTCACCGGACCGAATCCATACTACTGCTCCATCTGCCTGGCCAGGACTACTAGTAGGTAGCATTAGTAATGTCATTTTTTATATTATGAATTTTGGGACACGCACAATCCACATACTTGTGGAATAGGGTAGATTCTTGTGGAATAATGGATCTGATTCTGTGCCAAATGGATGGATGGATGATCACTTAGTAGGCGGTAATAATGTCTGAAATCAGGGTACGGGTGGGGTGGATAGATCATCAGTGTGGACGGTAATAAATTATTGCTGTCCACTGATGCCCCACCCACACCCTGATTTCAGACATTGTTATTGTCCAGTCCACTGATGATCCATCCATCCGCCCCACCCCGGCCCTGATTTCAGACATTATTACAGTCCACTGATGATCCATCAATCCATCCATCCATCCGCCCCACCCGCACCCTGAATTCAGACATTATTATTGCCATTGTCTGCAATCAGGGCAGGGGTGGGGCGGATGGATGGATGGATCATCAGTGGACGGTAATAAAGTATTGCTGTCCACTGATGATCCATCCGCCCCACCCGGACCCTGATTTCAGACATTACCGTCCACTGATGATCCATCCATCCGCCCACTCCCTGACATTATTATTGCCAATGCTATTGTCTGAAATCAGGGTGGGGCGGATGGATGGATGATCAGTGGGCGGTAATAAATTATTGCTGCCCACTGATGATCCATACGACCCTAATTTCAGACAATATTACCTCCTTCTATTCAATAATCGACTACAACACTTTCACAACGTGGGTGGGCGGCTGCTTGGGGTGGGTGGGCGTCTGTTTGGGGTGGGGGGGCCCCAATTCAAAGTTTGCCCTGGGGCCCATAGAACTCTTGTTACGCCACTGCTTATGATATTATTTACAGTCAATCATGTATATAGTCTCTTAAGAGTCCTTCAAACATTTTTCCCACCACAACAGAAGTTAAACTAACTGGTCTATAATTATCTGTGGAGGATATAGTTGAGCGAACTCCTGGAAGTTCGGGTTCACCGGTTTCGGCAGAACTTCATAAAAAAGTTTGGGTTTGGTATCCGAACTTGACCCGAACCCGAACCCCATTGAAGTCAATAGGGACCCGAACTTTGGGGCACTAAAATGGCTCTAAAAAAGTCCAGGACAGGGCTAGAGGGCTGCAAATGTGGGTAAGTGCCCTGCAAACAAATGTGGATAGGGAAATGACGTAAAATAAAATATGTAAATATTACAAATTTTAATCCTGAACTAAGAGCAGGAGGTTGAGGAGGCGAACGTGGCGTTGTAGGTAGACGTGGTGGTGTAGGTGGATTTGGCGGTGTAGATGGAATCGGCGGTGGAGGAGGTGGAGGCAGCCAACCCGTATTTTTTTTATTTATTTTTTTATTTAATTTGGGTACACCACAAAACATTGTGGAATATATAAAATAATACAAAGAGAAAGTGCGCTGGAGTATAGCAATGGCTGTGTGAAGTCGGTATACTTGTCTATTCTGCACAAGGTACAGACAATTCTTGTGGGATCCATGCCTGGTTCATTTTAATAAACGTGAGCTTGTCGACATTGGCTGTGGACAGGCGGCTGCGCTTGTCTGTGATAACACCCCCTGCCGTGCTAAACACAGGTTCAGATAATACACTGTCTGCAGGGCACGCTCAGGCCATGTGCCAAATTTGGAGACCCAGAAGTTGAATAGGGCAAACCCATCAGTCAGTACGTGTAGGCGTGTGCACACATACTGCTCCACCATGTTGCTGAAATGCTGCCTCCTGCTAAGACATTGCGTATCAGCTGGTGGTGCTGGTTGTTGTGGCGTGGAGACAAAGCTTTTCCACATTTCGGCCATGCTAACCCTGCCTTCTGAGGTGCTGGCGGTGCTCTGGCTGCATTGGCGGCCTCTTCCTCCTCCTCTGCCTTCGCCTCGTGCTTCCACTGAACCCCCAATGTCAGTTGGGAATGCCATCAGCAGCGCGTCTACCAGCGTGTGCTTATACTCACGCATCTTCCAATCATGCTCCAGTGAGGGAATTAAGGATGGCACGTTGTCCTTGTAACGGGGATCCAGCAGGGTGGCCACCAAGTAATCAGCACAAGTTAGAATGTGGGCAACTCGGCTGTCATTGTGCAGGCACTGCAGCATGTAGTCGCTCATGTGTGCAGGCTGCCCAGAGGCAAGGACAAGCTGTCCTCTGTGGGAGGTGTATTGTCTGTGTCCTCTGTATCCCCCCAGCCACGCACAAGTGATGCCCATGAGCTGCTTTGGGTACCACCCTGCTGTGAACACGGTTCCTCCTCCTCATCCTCCAGAACTGTGCCCTGGCTGGACAATTGTGTACCTGGCCTATGTTGGTGCCGGAAACCACCCTCCGAGCCACCTGTGAATGACTGGCCTGATAACCGTTGAAATGATCCCTCTTCCGCCTCCTCTTCCTGCTGTGACACATCTTCCTCCATCATCGCCCAAAGCAATTTTTCAAGGAGACATAGAAGTGGGATAGTAACGCCGAGAACGGCGTCATCCACACTGGCCATGTTGGTGGAGTATTCGAAACAACGCAACAAGGCACACAGATCTCGCATGGAGTCCCACTCAGTTGCAGAGCGACTGACCTGTGTGTGCTGCAGCTGAAACTCCACTATCGCCCGCTCCTGCTCGCACAGTCTCTCCAGCATGTGCAAGGTGGAGTTCCACCTTGTGGGCACGTCGCATATGAGGCGGTGAGTGGGAAGGCCAAAGTTACGCTGCAGTGCAGACAGGCGAGCAGCAGCAAGATGAGAACACCGAAAGCGCGCACAGACGGCCCGCACTTTCTGCAGCAGCTCTGACATATTGGGGTAGGAATCTCTGCACCACCAAATTCAGCACAGGTGCCAGGCAAGGGATGTGCGTCAAATCTGCTAGGCCCAGGGCTGCTACGAGATTTCACCCATTATCGCACACCACCAGGCCGGGATTGAGGCTCAGTGGCACCAACCACTCATCCGTCTGTTGTTCCAGGCCCGTCCACAGCTCCTGAGCGGTGTGGGTTTTGTCCCCCAAACAGATGAGTTTAAAAACTGTCTGCTGTCGTTTCCCCCTGGTTGTGCTAAAGTTGGTGGTGAAGGTGTTATGCTGAGAGGACGAGGAGGTGGTAGAGGAGGAAGAGGAGTAGGAGGAGGAGGCAATAGGAGGCAAAGAGAAATGCCCTGCAATCCTCAGGGGCGGAAGGACGTGCGCCAAACAGCTATCCGCCTCAGGCCCAGCCGCCACTGCATTTACCCAGTGTGCTGTTAGGGAAATATAACGGCCCTGGCCATGCTTACTGGTCCACGTATGGGTAGTTATGTGGACCTTGCCACAGATGAAGTTGCGCAGTGCACTCCTTTTATCTATTACTTGCTTGTGTAGGTAAGGGATGGCTCGCCTGGAAAAGTAGTGGCGGCTGGAAACGACGTACTGTGGGACAGCCACCGCTATAAAGTTTTTAAAACTGTCCATCTCCACCAGACAGAATGACTGCATTTCAAAGGCCAGCAATTTTGAAATGCTGCCATTCAGGGCCAGGGATCGCGGGTGGGTAGGGGCTTCCTCTTTCGATCCAGTGTTTGGGAGATGGACAGCTGAACGCTTCCATGGGACACTGTAGTGGTGCTTGTTAAAGGTGACGGAAGTGGTGGCGTTGGTGTCACATCCTCCGTTTGCGGGGTGGCCGTTGCCACTCTCACTCCAGAGGTGGAGGACGAGGCTGAGATTGCAGCAGAAGTGCTCGGTGTGCTCGGTCCTTAGGTGCCGTGGGCAGTAGCAGACATAGTGTCTAGGGGATGGGCGCTCTGATTCTGCACCCTGCTCTCTCTTTTGCTGTGCTGGTGTCTCTGTGCGACCACTGCCTCATCCTCCAAACTGCACAGGTCACTAGCATGACCTTCATCCCATGTAGGATCTAGGACCTCATTGTCCTCCACATCATCTTCCACCAAGTCTTCTGCACCCCTGCCCTACTTGTCGGTTTGCACACTGCAGAAAGCCGCAGCAGTTGGCACCTGTGTTTCGTCAACATCAGAGACGTGCTGCGGTGGTCTTCCCATGTCCTCATCCTCAAACATAAGTGGTTGGGCATCGTGCGCTCCATCTCTTCCACTTCTGGAGCAGGGCTAGGTGGATAGGCCAGGAAAACCCTGCCAGGAGAGTCATCAAAAAGCATGAGAGTCTGCTGCATGACTTGGGGCTCAGACTGCTTGGCTGATTTGCAAGGGGGTAAGATGCTAGATAGCTGCCCATGGCCTACAGGTGCCAACTCTGAGCTTTCAGCAGTGGACTGGGTGGGAGACAATGTGAAGGTACTGGAGGCACTATTAGCCACCCAATCTACTAGCGCCTGTACGTGCTCTGGCCTCACCATTTATAGAGCAGCATTTGGGCCTACTAAATAACAGGGAAGGCCCTGTTGTCTACGCGAACCTGAGGAAGGTGTTTCATTCGGGCGTGTAGCTGGCACAGATCCACCACCTCCTCTCCCTGCAACAGGAGCCCCACCATCGGCAGCACCACGACCATGGCCACGTCCCTTATTTGACGCTCTCCTCATTCTTTTCGGTAACGCAACAAAGTAACAGACAGATTTAATAAAACTTGTTCCCTGTCAGGTATGCTGTGCCCATGTCATAAACAGAAAAGATTGGTTTTGGTCACACCTCTATGTGACAGATGAATTTATTACACTTTGTGCCCTGCCTAATATGCCCTGGCAGTGTGATAAAGATAAAATATATTTCTAGGTCACACCACAATATGAGAAACAAATTTATTACACTATGTGGCCTGCCCAATAGGCCCTGTCAGCGTGTTAAAGATAAAAGATCAGTTAAGGTCACAAGTTACTTGGAAAGATATGAGGGGCACAGATCCCCCAACAATCGGTAGTACGCCACCTCATTTACTGAATACATTTTGGCAAGTTAGGTATGCAGTGCAGCAGGAACACCAACGCAGGCCGCAGGGGTACTTTATGGGCCAAAACTATGTTTTTTCTTGCAACCACAATGTCCTAGTGGAATTTACTGATTTTATTTGATTTGCAGTACAAGGCAAAAGGGTACTTTATAGGAAAAAAAGAGGATATTTTCAACCCCAGTGAAACAGATTGATTTACTGATTATTTTTCAGTATCAAAGCATTAGTACAAAGCAGGCCAAAAATTACGTGTTTTTTCCACCCACAATGTCCTAGTGGAATTTACTGTTTTTATTTGATTTGCAGTACAAGGCAAAAAGGTACTTTATAGGGAAAAAAGAGGATTTTTTCAACCCCAGTGAAACAGATGAATTAACAGATTGTTTTTCAGTATTAGACTGCATGTGCAGGCAGAGGATGGAATTTATTTCAACCAAATATATAATTTCTTCAGCCCCAGTAAAACAGACGGATGCAAATGAAATTCTTTCACTAGCAGTAGTACACAGCAGGCCACAAATTTACTTTGTGCCAGCAATTACGCGTTTTTTCCACCAATAATGTCTCAATGGAATTTACTGATTTTATTTTATTTGCAGTACAAGCCAATAAGGTACTTTATAGGGGGGAAAAAAGAGGATTTTTTCTACCCCAGTGAAACAGATGGATTTACAGATTATTTTTCACTATCAGATTTGCTGAGCAGGCAGAAAACGCACTTAATGGGAAAAAAAAAAATTTTCTTTTTTCACCCACAGTGAAACAGATGGATTTACTGATTATATCACAAATGTAGTGCACAGAGCAAATGTACTTTTTAGCACAAAAAAAAGAAGCCCAGAATCTGATGTATTTAGAGAATTAATGACAAGGATATATGCAGCACAGGGGTACTTTACAGAACAAAATGTGAAAATATCACCCCCTAGGTCCTTAAAAACACAAACGGAGTAACAGTATTATTTTTCCCTTCCCCTGGCAGATATGCAGTGCAGGTGCACTTAAAGAATTTTGCCAAATGAAGTAAAAAGACTGGATTCTATTACTGTCCCTGGCACATATGCAGTTGTAAGTGGACATCACTTGAACAAAATGGCTGCCGACATCATCCACTCACAGAAATATAAAAGTCTTTAACAAAAACTGCCATTGCACCCACAAGAACAAAAAGGTTGTAGGTCGCTGAGTGAACACAATTCCGATATCAGATATCATTCAGCAAAGCTTGTTTTCTATTCTCTCCGTGAGAACACCAGTAGCAACCTGTCCCTACACTAACAACAGCAAAGTGACGTGCTGCTCTATGTGACTCCAGCTTATATAGAGGCTGGGTCACATGCTCCACTTAGCCAATCACAGCCATACCATTAGTAGGCTTCTAAGGGCAAAGTAGTTAGACGCTTGTTCATTGGCTGCCCAGCAGCTTTTCAACAAGCGCCATAAAATCTGCCGAACACCGAACCCGAACCCGAACTATCACTAAAATGTTCGGTTTGGGTCCGGATGCCTAAAAATCCTAAAATTCGGTACGAACTGAGGACCTAGATCCTTTTTTTGAATATGGGCACCATGTTTGCCCTGTGCCAGTCACTTGGCACTGTACCAGTACCTATAAAATCTTTAAAAATTTTAAACAAGGGCACAGCAATGACTGAACTGAACTCTTTAAAAACTCTTGGGTGTAATCCATCTGGACCCGAAGCCTTCCTCACATTTACCTTATTTAATTTAGCTTGGACCATATCTACAATTAGCCATTAGACAGTATATTACTGAATGTACTAACAGCTCTGGCACCACTGATATCAGCTCCTTTCTCTTCTTTTTTATGTACAGAGCTAAAAAAGCCATGGGGATTTGTTTTGCTCTCTTTTGCCACCTGCTGTTCGTTTTGTATTTTTGCCGATTTTATCTCTTTTTTACAGATTTTATTCAGTGATCCTTCATCTTCTTCCTCCCTTCTTTTCTCCCCTCCAATTTTCTAAGTAATATGGTGCTGGCTGCCATTTTTATGCAATTCATCCAAGACAAATTAAAAAACTTTAGACTTGATTTGATGAATTTAGAATTTAGTTTAGAATTGTTTAGTTGCAGTTATTGCAGCATAACAGGGTCACACCAGATACTAAAAGCAACGGTTCACATACTTTTGTCACTCACAGACATATCATATTTGATCATTTTCCACATTGAATAAATGACCAGGTGTAATTTGTTTTACTTCATCTACTTTTTATGAATTAGGTGAAAATCTTATATACTGGTTTTAGGTCAAAATTATGCAGAAATATAGAAAATTCTGAAGGGTTCACCAACTTTTAAGCACCACTACATATATATCATGCTGTTCGCACATGAGACCAAGATGACACCTAACAATTGATCAACAGTACCTCTCCATTGCGAGGCTTCAAGCAGGATGTTCTCAGACAGAAGTGGCCACTAAGCTTAGAGTATCGTAGAGTGTCATCAGCAGGTAGCAACAGAGATACAGAGGTACTGGAAGAGTCACAGAAAGGCTACATCTCACACTTTTGACTGCTTCATTGTGAGCAATGCCCTGGGGAACTGGATAATGAATGCCACATAACTCCAGGCACATTTAAGAGAGATTAGAGGCACCGAAGTGTCATGTCAGACCATTCAAAACCGTTTACATCAGCGAATGGTCTGCGTGCTAGATGACCTGCAAGGGTACCTGACCACAGGCGTCATCGTCTTACATGGGCCAGGGAGCATCTACTCTGGACAAAGGACCAGTGGGCCTCAGTGCTGTTCACTGATGAAAGTCGATTCAAGCTAAACAAAAGTTATGGCCGCCAACAATGTTGGAGATGTCAAGGAGAGCGCTATGCATCAGCCAATGTTGTCATTAGATGAGCGTTGGCGGTGGTGGTGTTACAGTGTTGGCAGGTGTGTCTAGTCAATAAAGAACTGCCCTACACTTTGTGAATGGTAAAGTGACAAGCCCATACTACTTAAATAACAACATTAATCCAGTCATTGTGACTCTGCATGAATAACACAGGCCTAATTTCATCTTCATGGACGACAATGCGCCAGCTCATCGAGGTCACATGAGACATCATTGTCAAGGCCACATGACAAGCTATTTAGATATTAACGTTTTTTTTTTTTGGGGGGGGGGGGGGGTATACCCACCACTGTTGTTGGCTTTTGTTTTATCAAATTGTTTGAGACGAGGAAATCATCATTGCTGCTTCTACTTAAATGCCCGACTTTCATGAAATAATATCACTGTAGCGTAATCTTTTTACGTTTTACATACATTTTACCCGAAAGCCAAATATCCCTTTTTGTGATATATATATATATGTAGGGATCTTCTCTTATTCGGGGGTCATTCTCGCAGAGTTTGCCACAGACACCAGATTGAAGTCCAAACGATGCTTTATTTTCCAGCACAAAACAGCAATCAAAACATAAATCCTTGGCCGTCTGGCCACTTCCTAAACAGTATTTCCCTCTCTATCAGGATCTGGGTCTACCACCCAGCTCCCCAAAACACATCACCAGTGCTTACCCTACACACAGGGTTAGAGGGTCCCGGCTCCCACAGGTCTTGCCACAACCTGCTCCTTTCACAGAATGAGAGCCCCACCCAAGTCCAGCAACAGGATTAAATAGCATCCCTGGACATGAGCATTGTCCAAAATCCCGGACTGGAGCATGGGGAACAGGCACCCACCCAGCACATTGCCTGCTCCCGGTAAAAGCCCGCCCTGGACTAGCTGGAGCCAGCTAAGCTGATTATCTTGGTGTCCACCAACTAACTTAGTGGCCACCTATATCTAGGGCCTTTACTTCACCAAGGCTTGGCCCCTTGGTGACACGCTCCTGGTGCAAACCCCTTTTTTATGCTTCCCCGGGACTTTACTACACCCCTCCTATTCACATTGCCACAATATATATATATATAAAGGAAAATAAGAAGCAGCACACTATACTGGGGTGCAAAGTCCCGCAAGAGCCAGCAACACGGTTCTTTGTAATATAGATAGTCCAGAAAAGCAGGCAGCACTCCAAGAGATAAAATTCATATGCGTTTATTGACCCAGTGCTCCAGTAACGTTTCAATTGCTCATGCAATCTTTATCAAGCCATGTCTCACAAGTGTTCAGTGTTACAAATATATAGGGTACATGATTACAATCCAATTCATTCCAATCAATCACAAAATATAAAAAAATATACATTAAAATATACTCCAGCAATTGAAACGTTGCTGGAGCACTGGGTCAATAAACGCACATGAATTTTATCTCTTGGAGTGCTGCCTGATTTTCTGGACTATATACAGTTGTGTTCAAAATTATTCAACCCCCACTGAAATTGAGTGTTTTGGCCAGTTTGACATTGATTTTGATCATTTCAGTCATCTTGTTTACAATTAAATCAAAGAGGCACTTGTAAGTCAGACAAATATAACATAACATTTATAATGAAATAACCACAAATGTCTTTTCTGTGCTCACATCATTATCAGTTTTATTCAACCCCCAAGTGACATTCAATCTTAGTACTTAGTACAACATCCTTTTCCAGTTATAACAGCTTTTAAACGTGAAGCATAGCTTGATACAAGTGTTTTGCAGCAATCTACGGGTATCTTCGCCCATTCTTCATGGGCAAAAGCCTCCAGTTCAGTCACATTCTTAGGCTTGCGCGCTGCAACTGCTTTCTTTAAGTCCCACCAGAGGTTCTCAATCGGATTTAAGTCTGGTGACTGCGATGGCCACTTCAAAATGTTCCAGCCTTTAATCTGCAACCATGCTCTAGTGGACTTGGAGGTATGCTTGGGATCATTGTCCTGTTGAAAGGTCCAACGTCTCCCAAGCCTCAGGTTTGTGACGGACTGCATCACATTTTCATCCAATATCTCCTGGTACTGAAGAGAATTCATGGTACCTTGCACACGCTGAAGCTTCCCTGTACCTGTAGAAGCAAAACAGCCCCAAAGCATGATTGACCCCCGCCATGCTTCACAGTAGGCAAGGTGTTCTTTTCTTCATAGGCCTTGTTCTTCCTCCTCCAAACATAGCGTTGATCCATGGGCCCAAACAGTTCTAATTTTGTTTCATCAGTCCACAGAACACCATCCCAAAACTTTTGTGGTTTGTCCACATGACTTTTGGCATACTGCAGTCGACTCTTCTTATTCTTTGGAGACAGCAAGGGGGTGCACCTGGGAGTTCTGGCATGGAGGCCTTCATTACGCAGTGTGCGCCTTATTTTCTGAGCTGAAACTTCAGTACCCGCATCTGACAAATCTTTTTTCAGTTCCTGAGCAGTCACACGGGCACTTTTCTCCACTTTGCGCTTCAGGTAGCGCACAGTAGTCGAAGTCAGCATCTTCTTTCTGCCACGACCAGGTAGCGTTTCAACAGTGCCCTTTGCCTTGAATTTGCGAATGATGCTTCCTATGGTGTCTCTTGGTATGTTTAGCATCTTTGCAATCTTCTTATAGCCATTGCCCTTCCTGTGAAGAGAAATCACCTCTTCTCTTGTCTTCCTGGACCATTCTCTTGACTTCACCATGTTTGTAAACACACCAGTAAATGTCTTGAAGGAGCTGAGTATCACAGTCATTTTAAATTTGCCTAATTGGTGCTTATTATGCTTGATTGCTGCTCCTTGACATCCACAGGTGTTTTCAATACCTGATCAAAAACACTTGAATGAACCTCTGCTCTTAAGAGTGGTCGTCTTTAAGGGGTTGAATAATTGTGTCAATGAAGAAATCACAAAAAAAACTGTAATTTCAGTTGCATTTGGTTCTCTAAGATTTCATTCTGAACACAATTACAAATGTACACTAAATTCCCTAAAACCCTTTACAGCATTGGGGGTTGAATAATTTTGAACACAACTGTATATATATATATATATATATTTATATATAATTTTTTTTTTTTATTACTGATCTATACCTGGTGGCACAGACACCTGAAAATGGCAACTGTTATCCCATATTTGGTGGCTTAACCTATGAAAATGCAGTTTCACAAGATGTGGCTATATTTCCTAGGTTTCTGACCCCACAGTGTTATTTAAGTGCCTTATGGCAACGTTATTTGGATATTGTATGATTGCATTGGCACTATATGGCACATCATAGATGGGGGGCCATCAATATAAAGTACTGCACAGGGCAATACTGAACCTAAGGCCCTGGATGTACGTGTATTTACATTATAGCATTTTTTTTTCTGTTAACCCTTGCTTCCTGTGACCAGATCATTGTAACAAGTATGGATCAAGTATGGATCTGTTAGATTCAGCAAATGCAAAACTTTTTAAGAAATCCCTTTCACTTGAATAAACTAAAAAATTTTTTCTACAAGAAACGTGATCACCCTTATTTCTAGTTACAAGTTTATTCCTATAGAGGGCAGCATCTGTCAGTGGCTATCTGAGGGTAAAGATGGCACAGCCTGCCCTTTGTATGCAGTGAGACTCCCAGCTGTGACTTGTTATTGAAGCATGAAATTCTGCATGAAATAGTAATGAGTTACAGGGAAAGCACACAGTGACGCTCAATATCATACTGTGTGTCTGTAAATAACAAGCTTACTTCTGATGTATTATTAAAATTTACATTAACACAAAGACCTCCACCTAGTATGACAAAGATTGTTATATACACAATGTGCCCCTGAGTCATACGTATAATATAGCCCTTACAAAAGCATCTACTAAAGACAGGATTGATCAATGCAGTTTAAGATTGAGATTAAAAATTCAGTTTAGGTGCCATTTAATTCACTGAGCAGTAAACTGACAATTCCATACCTGTGTTTTACAGAGAAAATCTAAAACTTTTCACTAATATAAATGTTTGCATATTATGAACCCACCTATGATATGTTTGCTATACTGCAGATTTCTAATTGACACTTTTACATTTACTTTGACTTATAGACCCGCACAATTCACCAACATACATACAAATAACATGCTTATTGACTTTTTGCCCAAAAAGTGTCTTTTTGGCATATAATTGTCCCATAAAAATGCCTTTGCCTCAGCTTTATTGAAAATCAGAGTCAATTTTACTTTTCTCTACAACTGTATATTAAAAAAAAGTAGTGTATACCAAGTGATATGGGTTTTTTGAATCAGTGGCAATCTCATGCAACTGTATAGACTTACAGTTGAATACATCCGGGCATATGATCAGCAGATCATGGAAAATGATTCCATCAGTCATAATCCCCAAACATGGGGTCAATCATGATCAGCTAAGGCATTTTTTTTCATGTCTGGAATATGCTATCAGACTGGTCTCCAATTGCCCTGTTTTGCATAGCTAAGTGATATGGGGGGCATATCATTTATGCCCAGTCCATCTCTACATTGACATTAGAATGGAGCAAATCGATTCTAAACTAATTGGATTTGTTACTAATTTCACAAAAAGTCTGAGGACAAGCGACGCCAACGTTTTGGTGATATGTTTTGGTAAATCACACAAAACGGTGCCAATTTTACTGTGAAAATTAGTAGAAAACTGGGCAGGGAAGATGAAAATTGAGAATAATAGGACCCTGGGAGGGAGGGGGCTTGCCCAGATTGGCTCAAAGGCTGCTAGACAGTCTGTGAGCCAATCAGGGAGCAGGATTTTGGCACGACCCTGAGTCTCTGGGCTTACACAGAGGCCATAGATGCCATTCTGAGCTTAGCTTGCAATGTGAGACAAGTGTGTTGGATGTGTCTGGCAGAAAGCAAGACATGTACAAGCCAGCAATCTAAGGGTGTTGTTGGGGCAGTCAAGGGACATATTTAGTTAGGTGGATTGAATGAATAGGTAGAAAAGACAGGGTTAGATCAGGGAAACATTGGGTCTCAGAGTTTCTTGGTGTGTGTGCGTTATACGGAAGGCAGCTGCTGGCAAGTGGAAAGCTACTGCATTAACCAAAATCCTGCAGTTCCTACAGAAAACTTTCTTTTCTGTGGCGAGCCTTTTTTTAAAACAAAAACCTGACATTTCTGCAGTTGCTACATGTTTTATATGCATATTCTAATGCAATCCCAGCACCGTAGCATACATTTCTCTGGCGATTTGTGCAATTGAGCACGTTTTTTTTTCTCAAAACCAGCTGCAATTTGACTACTGTTTAAAATTGTGCAGTTCAAAGCACTGTACTACTTAACTAATATACGAGTTAATATAGTAGTTAAATTTATTGCATTATATTGTTGCATTAATATCCTAGTTAAATTTAACATATTATTATGCTGTGTTAATAAACATAAAATTTTCAGTTCGCGAACAGCGAACGCGAACTTCCGCAAATGTTCGCGAACAGGCGAACCGGGCGAACCGCCATAGACTTTAATAGACAGGCGAATTTTAAAAACCAAAGGGACTCTTTCTGGCCACAATAGTGATGGAAAAGTTGTTTCAAGGAGACTAACACCTGGACTGTGGCATGCCGGAGGGGGATCCATGGCAAAACTCCCATGGAAAATTACTTAGTGGACGCAGAGTCGGGTTTTAATCCATAAAGGGCATAAATCACGTAACATTCCTAAATTGTTTGGAATAACATGCTTTAAAACATCCAGTGTGTGTATACGATCAGGTATGATGTTGTATCGATCAGGTAGTGTAAGGGTTACGCCCGCTTCACAGACATTGACATACCAAACTCCTCTTTTAATGCACCGCAAACAGTCCATTTGCACAACCGCAAACTCCCCATTTGCACAAGGTTGGATACCAAGCTAGCCACGTCCCGCTGATGTCATTGAAGGTTTCTTCCTCCACCCAGCCACGTACAACACCAAGGGTCCCCGAAAGGTGAATTGAATAAATTTTTCGAACGGGGAGATGGTTAAAAAAACGCTGGCTCCCTCCACTCTGTTTTAATCCACGGTCACTGCGTCTGCGCCGTGCAATTTACTGTCACACCCGATATGAGTGGTATTTTCTGTAGTACTATTCTCATCAGTTTAATCCCTGTTACATCCCATATCAGGGATTGCCTTTTGTGAAAAAAAAATTTAGGCCTGGTACCTTCGACTGCCTTCACAATGACAGACCAAACTCTCATACACCAAACTGAATTGATTTCAGGAACCGGGAGATGGAAAAAGCAGCTTGGTCGGTCCTCATACTCCCAAATTGGGGCACTGCGCGTGCACAGAGCAATGTGCTGTGACACCCTATATGAGTGGTGTCTTAACTAGTACTATTCCTATCAGCGGCGGGCGGGTGCGTGGTAACTTGAGAGCAGGTGACCAAAGCTGAGCTGGAGGAAGATGGTGCGTCAAGGTTCTTAGCGGAAGCTGTTGAAGATTGGGTGTGCTGTCTAAGCCAGTCAACTACGTCCTCAGAATTTTTCGGGTTCAGGGTACATGGCCTCTGAACACTAGGCATTATTCCAGGGACAGTGGAAATCACAGCACCACGACCACGACGGCCCCTGCGGGTGGCCTGCCTCTGCCTGTCATTTTTTTCGATATGTGGTACTGTGCCACCCGGTATCAGTGGTTGGCACTGGCAGTGGGCACACTACAGTCAGTGGAAGTGGGCCTGACACACACTGGCAGCAGGCAAGCAACTGAATTTAGACTAATGTGTAAAAATTAAATGCCTTATTTATCGGCAAGCTACTGTGCCACACGGTATCAGTGGTTGGCACTGGCAGTGGGCACACTACAGTCAGTGGAAGTGGGCCTGACACACACTGGCAGCAGGCAAGCAACTGAATTTAGACTAATGTGTAAAAATTAAATGCCTTATTTATCGGCAAGCTACTGTGCCACCCGGTATCAGTGGTTGGCACTGGCAGTGGGCACACTACAGTCTGTGGAAGTGGGCCTGACACAAACTGGCAGCAGGCAAGCAACTGAAATTAGACTAATGTGTAAAAATGAAATGCTTTATTTATCGGCAAGCTACTGTGCCACCCGGTATCAGTGGTTGGCACTGGCAGTGGGCACACTACAGTCAGTGGAAGTGGGCCTGACACACACTGGCAGCAGGCAAGCAACTGAAATTAGACTAATGTGTAAAAATTAAATGCCTTTTTTTATGCAAAGTCCTGTGCCAGCCGGTATGAGTGGTAGGCACTGGCAGTGGGCACACTACAGTCACTGGAAGTCAGCGTGACACACACTGGCAGGCAACTAACCTTAGATTAAAGTGTAAAAATGAAATGCCTTTTTTTGATGCAAAGTCCTGTGCTACACGGGATGACAGGGGTGGGCACTGGCAGTGGTCACACTACAGTCAGTTGAAGTCGGCCTGACACACACTAGCAGCAGGCAAGCAGCTGAAATTACACTAAAGTGTAAAAATTAAATGCCTTTTTTATGCAAAGTCCTGTGCCAGCCGGTATGAGTGGTGGGCACTGGCAGTGGGCACACTACAGTCAGTGGAAGTCAGCCTGACACACACTGGCAGGCAACTAACCTTAGATTAAAGTGTAAAAATTAAGTGCCTTTTTTTAAGCAAAGTCCTGTGCCACACGGGATGACAGGGGTGGGCACTGGCAGTGGGCACACTACAGTCAGTTGAAGTCGGCCTGACACACACTAGCAGCAGGCAAGCAGCTGAAATTACACTAAAGTGTAAAAATTAAATGCCTTTTTATGCAAAGTCCTGTGCCAGCCGGTATGAGTGGTGGACACTGGCAGTGGGCACACTACAGTCAGTGGAAGTCGGCCTGACACACACTGGCAGGCAACTAACCTTAGATTAAAGTGTAAAAATTAAGTGCCTTTTTTTAAGCAAAGTCCTGTGGCACACGGAATGACAGGGGTGAGCAGTGGCAGTGGGCACACTACAGTCTGTGGGCCTGCAGCTCCTCACACACAGGCAGGCCAGGCAACTGCAATATGTATATAAAGGAAAAAAAAAAGCAGACTAATGTTGCAGCCCTAAAAAGGGCTTTTTGGGGTGCTGTCAGGACGCTGTCCTTACAGCAGAGATCAGATGAGTCTTTCAGGACTGGAGTGGACACTGAATACACTAGCCTAGCTATTGATTTCCCTATTAAATCAGCAGCAACTACACTCTCCCTCCTCTCACTAAGACTGCAGCTTCAGAATGAATCTAAAATGGATGCTGTGCAGGAGGTGGGAGGGTCTGGGAGGGAGGGTATGCTGCTGATTGGCTGGAATGTGTCTGCTGACTGTGAGGTACAGGGTCAAAGTTTGCTCAATGATGATGTATAGGGGGCGGACCGAACATCGCATATGTTCGCCCGGCAGAGGCGAACGCGAACAAGCTATGTTCGCCGGGAACTGTTCGCCGGCGGATAGTTCGGGCCATCTCTAGTCATCAATATCTGATCTGCAGGTGTCTGACACCCAGCACCCCTGCCAATGAGCTGTTTAAAGAGGAGGCAGCGCTCCATGCAAGCACTGCTTCTTCTTCATTACACTGCACTTGGAAGTGCAACATAATTACAAGTACTCACTTAATTCACTTGAATGGAACGAGTACTTGTAATTACATTATGCCCCCTATACAGGGGAAACATCGTGTACTGTAATCAAGAGGTAGCAGTGCTCGCATGGAGGACCTTCTCCTCTTCAAACAGCTAACCAGTAGAGGTGCTGGGTGTTGGCCCCCTTATAATCAGATAGCCTGCCCCACCCCTTTAAACTTTTTTTTAAAATTTAAAGCATTATACTATTGTGTTAAATTCAAAACACTTTTCTGTACTGTTAATATACCAGTTAAATACAATGCATTATAGTGTTGTATTAATAAAGCAGTTAAATTCAACACTTTTACTTAATAAAGCCTCATTCACATGTCAGTCTTTTGGTCAGTGATTTACATCAGTGATTGTGAGCCAAAACCAGGATTAAAGCCTCCACAGACATTAGGTATAAAGGACCTGTTCTGTGTTTTGAGCCGTACCTGGTTTTAGCTCACAATCACTGATGGAAATATCTGACCAAAACACTGATGTGTGAATGAGGCATAAGACATTATACTGTTGCGTTAATTAAGCAGTTCAAAATGTTATGCTGTTGCATTAGTATAATCATTAAATTTAACACATTATACTGTTGCATTAATAGAATAGTTCAAAGGATTATACTATTGTATTAAGGCAATTTAATACATTATGGTGTTGAGTTAATATACCAGTTTAATTAAACACAATCAATATATTAAACGCATTAATATACCACTATAAATTGCAAATACTAGTGTGCAGTGTGTTCCTAAAAGAGGAGAGACATTTAAGTGCGCCTCTGTCTGTTAAGAATAGTGACAGATTATTATTAGGGCCAAAGAGAATTACACTGTTAACTTGATGGCTCACTTATTCTCCTAATGAAAGCAGGACTTAGAACCGAATCCGAGTTCGCTAAATGTTTTTTTACAGTACAAATTAATTTATGAAGTTATTACCCGAAGTCTCACAAGACTTCGCGAAGCAATAACTGCGGCTCATCGGAGCCAATACATTCTAATACTGTACGGAGCTCCTGCTCCGTACAGTATTGGAACGAAGTTTTATGCGGATCGACTTTAGATGTTTCATCCAAAGTCGATTCGCTCATCCCTAGTTGGTATCTTCACACCCAAGTGGGAAAATTGTCCTGTTCAAGTGTTCGAAACACTACCTTTGTCAAAATGAATTGGACACATGGATACATGAGGATTTCCACACATCTTCGACTGTAGACAATAAATAGATCAGCCATTGCTGACCGAGGTTATTTATCGCTGGCCCAAAGATGCAACTGCCACTGTCTGCCTGTTCATTGTGTCCCACACTGTACTGTAGCTTCTGCTGCCTCAGCCACTGTTCCCCCTGTTGCCACTTCTACTACCCCTAAACGGCTGCACACCTGCTTTGTCCATGAGGTTCCGTACTGCACTGCTGCTGCTCCCCAAAAAAGGGGAAACATTTTTGTGTTTGTTTAGAACAAACCACTGATTTTTCCGATACTACAGTGTGGGTATATAAACACTGGCAGGCATCTGACCCCAATAAGGGACAATTTTTGGAACAATTTTAAATTTAAGCAATATAGCACATCCAATGGTACAGTACATTTTTAAACATGCTGTTTGTTAACACCATAAACCATGTGTTTACCTATAGCTATTTTAGTCAGTGTCACTCTGACATTATTTACTATTCCTATCATTGCATTAAAGAGCTTGAAAGAGAAAGTGAGAGAGAAAAAAACTCCAAAAATAAAAAATATTACAATTCAATTACAAAAGAGAGAGTGTAATTTACTAATTTTCAGGCTAATTGATTCATTAGAATCGGACTTGAAACTAATTTCAAGGACTTTGTTCATCTCTAACTGGCATCTATGCTAGTGTTAGAAAGAAAAAAAAAAAAACTTGCTGACAGATGTTGTAAAGTTTCCCCATTTATTTCTCCCCTAGAACAAGGTAGAGCATGAAAGTCTGGCCAAAAACACATATTTTCTTTCATAGTCAGTTATTTTATTTTTAGAAAGCAGGTACATACACCAGTGGAGTGGTAACCACAAAACACAGGTGTAAACCGGGGCTTAAATTTTTTCATTTGTATCACCTACTTTACATATAGTATACTCCACTTTTCTTTGGAGAACGCAGAATGCTCTTTTCTTCATTAGGCTAGAGGGCACCCTTATTTGTGGGAAATGCTGGCAGGAAACAAAGCAGTCCTGGCTTCTTACATATGCCAACACATTTTGTCACTGATAGTTATTTACAACTGATTTACAATGTTGCTAATGGACTATGTCAGGCGCAGCTCACCAGCTGTAAGAGTCTGTAGAGGTTAAAGTGTCCTCCACCTTTGTGCTGGTGCTAACAATTCTGGCATTGCTGCAGATGTTTACTAAGTGGTCACAGCTGTTTGGAGTAAATAGTCATTCAAGGTAAACACAATTTTTAATTGCATTTACCTTACTAAATATCCCCCATATGATCAAAATATTTATGACCCATGAGCACCACAGGCTGTGTTGAAGACCGAGCACCTGTGTTGTGAGATGTCACCTGCTGCACCTTGCACAATGCAGGTGATATATGAATTTTGTCATGCACATGATCAGTTTCTCATACAGAGCATTTGTCTCAGAATCATCATGTTTGTCCTTTTTATACAGGATTTCAAGAGATGCTGCAGATGATTACTACACAGTGGAAGGAGCTGCAGAAACAGATACGAAGGCAGCATGGCTGGATTATGGGTGCTCTTGATACACTCAAGGCAGAAATTCTTCTGAAAGATGAGTTTCCAGAAGATGTAAGTGAATCCCAGGTGAGACAGAAAGGCCCCACAAAGGGCACCCGTTGTTATACACGGACTGGTAAAAGGTGTTCATGCTAAGTGAGACCCAGTCCATATTAATTCTGTCTCTGCCACATGCAATCAGTTTATACTCATTTGGTAATTCTATTTCTGCCCCAAGCATGGGCGTAGCTATAGGGGGTGCAGAGGTAGCATCTGCTACCGGGCCCAGGACCTTGAGGGGCCCCAAAGACCCTTGTGCCACATAAGAAGACACCGGTATTGTAGAAAGTGCATGCTGGGAGGACTCTGTCATAGATTTTGCATTGGGGCCTAGAATCTTCAAGTTACACCTCTGGCTCCAGGGAAGGGCCTAGATTAAGAATTTGGATGGAAGCTGCAGTTTTAGTTTTTGCCTCAGACAGCATGAAGGTTATGTGGTCCTCTACCCCTGACAACAAAGCACTAAGGAAAGAGGTGGCCCAAGCTGCACTCTTGCACCAGTGCCCATGAGCCTTTAGCTATGCCCCTGGCCCCAATCAAGCAGTTCATACTCATTTGGTAATTCTATTTCTGCAAAAAAGACGTAACAAAACTATGTCATATGATAATTAATGCTACACACATAGGTAATTAAACATCTAGGTTAAACGTGCTGTATTAAAAATATCTTTAATTTTTACATGGGTAATAGGCCAAGAAAAGCCCTAACGTGAATCATATACACAGACGAATACCGTGTCAGATACTCTCACAGACAAACAAAAAATAGAATTTTTTCCACCAGGGATCCAGAAGGGGAGGATAAATGAAAAATAATGGTAGGGGTACATGGGTTACTTGATATAGAAGGGATTAAGAATCTGTCCCTAATTCTAACCCTATGGCTTACTCAGCTCAGGGACACCTCCTAAAGGTGGGCGTGCCCTGTCCCGTACCTAGATCTGTTGTTCCCCTAAGTTGCCCTATATCCAATATCATAGGCAGAACCAGTAAAGATAGTCACTAGGGATGCTCATGGAAGGATACTAAAGATATAGTAATGATGTATGCAAACACATAACTCTGACGCGTTTCTACCGCACCAGCGGCTCATCAGGGGGTAATAGTAAGATCGTGCAACATATATAGTAATAAAGGAAGAAAAGGATACTCCCATATACTAAGATCGTGCAACATATATAAGATTGTGCAACATATATAGTAATAAAGGAAGAAAAGGATACTCCCATATACTGATTAGGTCCAGATAGTAGTTTCCACACCAGAAGGAGATGTACTGATGGGAACTTGGACAGAGCGTACGCCAAACTGATGAGAGAGCTAACAAGGTGTGGAAACTACTATCGGGACCTAATCAATATATGGGAGCTAATAATCTTTTTCTTCCTTTATTACTATATATGTTGCACAGTCTTACTATTACGCCCTGATGAGCCGCTGGTGCGGTAGAAAAGTTATGTGTTTGCATACATCATTATGTGTTTGCATACATCATTACTATACATCATTACTATATCTTTAGTATCCTTCCATGAGCATCGCTAGTGACTATCTTTACTGGTTCTGCCTATGGTATTTGATATAGGGCAACTTAGGGATACAACTGATCTAGGTACGGGGACAGGGCACGCCCACCTTTAGGAGGTGTCCCTGGGCTGAGTAAGCCATAGGGTTAGAATTAGGGTCAGATTTTTAATCCCGTCTATATCAACTAACCCATGTACCCCTACCATTATTTTTCATTTATCCTCCCCTTCTGGATCCCTGGTGGAAAAAATTCTATTTTTTGTTTGTCTGTGAGAGTATCTGACACGGTATTCGTCTGTGTATATGATTCATGTTAGGGCTTTTCTTGGCCTATTACCCATGTAAAAATTAAAGGCATTTTTAATACAGCACGTTTAACCTAGAAATTCTACTTCTGCCCCAAGCAAACAGTTCATACTCAGTTGTTAACTCCTTTTCTGCCCTTGCAAGCAGTTCATACTTAGTTGGCAATACTGTCTCTGACCCATGCAAACAGTTCATACATGGTTGGTAATCTTGTTGCAGCCCCAAGTAAGCAGATCATACTTAATTTTTCATTCCTTCTCTGCCCCATGCAAGCAGTTCATATTCAGTTGGTCATTCCTTCTCTGCCTCTTGCCAGAAGTGTATTCTTGGCTCATATTACTGTCTCTACTGCCTCTACACATAAAAAAGTTAAATAATAATGGGCTTAATGTAGCTTGTCCTGCAGATGATCTTTGTATATCTTTAATAGTGTGTATTCCTTTAAAGAGGAGGACTCGAAGTGCTGTGTCCCATAGGTGTACCACACCAGGGCCATAAAATATGTTACATTAATAAATCATAATAACGATTTCAATCACTGACACATTTTGGTCACATGACTCCATCTAATGAGCAGTTTGACTAATTAAGAAAAAGTGGGTGGAAGTAATAGCAGTTTTTATTTGAGCTCTGTCAGTGGAAAATAGTATTTGCAGACTAGGGCAGCTTTTTATGCAAATGGTGCAATGCAGGCCTTTCTCCCAGCATAAGGGTTAACATTTTTACTATTTGCCTACAGGAACCCTTAGAGGACACCATTTTTCCTCCTTAGACATATAATATATTTCAAAGATACGCTCAATGAACAATACCGTGTCATTAAAGTTGTACAAACATACTCTGTTCTCCTCTCTCCTGGCACCGATAAAACCTTGTTTCTTATTACCTTCAACATATGTTCTTGTTGTTGTTGACTGTGTGTGGTGTTTTCCCCTCAACCCTCCTCCTTTTCGTCCCCTCCTAAATGATCCCCCTCAGAGCTGTAAAATATTTTGAATGCTGATTATTTTGTCCTCAGAATCATAATGCAGTAGACCGATTGCCTTTCAAGAATTCCCAGACCGATCTACAGATTTGTAAGGTTTAAAATTAAGAGTACAGGAGGATACAGGCATGTGTGCATATGCTTGTACAGTTTATATGCCTCAATGCAGTCTTTAGGGTTTGACCTTGGATACTAATCTTAAAAAAGTGATACCTATACTGAATTTCATAAGGAACTGGGAGTTATTATATTTATTTTCATAACCGTTGTTATCATCATATTTTATACGATTAAGTCCTCATTCAGACGACTGTATGTGTTTTGCAGTCTGCAAACTGCACTTCCGCAAAACACGGATACTGGCCGCATGCGTTCCGCAAAATGCGGCCAGCCCTATGATAGAAATGCCACATTCTTGTCCGCAATTCTGGATAAGAATAGGATATGCTTATTGTTTTTTGTGGGACCGCGGAACGGAGGAACAGATGCGGACCCATATATACTGATAGTTTTATCAGTCTATTTTTAAAGGGGAACTAAACCAGAATACAAACAGAAAAAACAACCAACAAAACGTAAAATAATCTCCTTATGTGTCTTTGTTATTTGCTTTTGTTTTGTTAGTAATCACAATTACAGACCATGAAAAACATAACAGAAAAGAAGTATATTGTTGTCTCAGGCTGCAGCCATGTCTACTACTTCTCCTTCTCGCCCCTCTTATGCAAGTTTAGGAGGGAGCTGGGTGTAGTCTGGATAATTTTTGTAACACACTGCGAGAGTGGTCATATTGTTGGAAGGAATCTCCTAGTTAGTAATGGTACAAAATAGATTTGGTTATATCATGTGGAACTATAATAGACTGCAGAATACTGAAACTACCAAGATAAATCCCCCTCCCCACTCAAATATATACAAATATAACCCAGACAAGGGTTTTTAGCGACCATCAGTAAGATAAAATGCCTGTTCTGCTGGAAACCTTTCCCATCTGTCAAAATTCTATTAGTTATTCCTCTGTAGTGATAGTCATTATTACTGAAGCGTATAAGGCTTTTAATATGGGGCAACAGTGGACATTATAGGGATAGGGATTTAAGAGGAGAGAAGCAGGATCAACAGGAGAGGAGGAAGATGAACAGGAGAGGAGGAGGCTTTGGTGGTGCAGGGGGATGAGGCTAATGATGCTGATGATGAGGAAACTGGCCATGACCAATCTCTGCAGTGGGAGGCGGAGCCTGAAATAACTGGGTCCTCGGGTGCGCTAGTCAGCATGGCAAGCTAAATGCCCTCTTTAAGTGCTGACAGTCATATCATTAGCATTAAGAAAACTGATAGTTATATTTTTAGACCATCGCTATCAAAGCAAAATGTGAGAATGTTTTACTGATGCCAGAAGGGAGGCAAAATTGTTGTATAACCATATGCTCTGTACACAGCTTTCACTGAGTAGATGCCTGCAGTCCATGTGTCTGACCAGGAGGCCCCTCTCCGTCATCACCCTCCTGCCATCTTTGCTTGGACAAGTAGCGGAAGCGTCACCAGCAGCAGTCAATCCTGTTAGATGAACATGATGGAACAGTTTTTTCAGTTGCTATTTCAAACTGGTGCACATCAGCATATGGATATATGCCTCCTGAAAAACCAGGAACAGTCCTACCTGCAATGTGTCCTTTTTCTAGCACATACCCTGTTCCTTGATCCCATGAACGTCTGGGCAGCCAGACTGGAACAGTGGCCAGAACCAGCCCAGTTTGCTTTTGGTATACTGTCTTGTCCAGATTTAATTAATCCAGACAGTATTCAGTGTGGCTGGTGTTGTTATCACACAAGTTCTCCACAAGTGTAGAAAGCATTTGTGAAAATAAATGGAGCCTGTATCTGTAAGGATTTTCACACACCTCCAACTGAGGCCAATGAATAGATCTGCTATTGTGCCACTGTCTGCATGTCCATTTTCCATACAGTATTGCTGCTGCACCAGCTGCTGCTTCCACTAAGGTCACTACTACTACCTCTAAGCAGCCACACAGCTTCTGCCTTGTCTGTCAGGTTCCATAATGTGCTGATACTGCTGCCACTACTATTACCCCTACATGGCCACACATTTCCTGCCTTGTCCGTGAGGTTCCACATCCATGCTGTACTGCTGCTTCCAAAAAAAAAAGGGAAACGTTTTGGACACTTGATTAGAAAAAGCCACTGCCTTTTCTGATACAATGATGTGGGTGTGTATGTGTAAACACAAGATGGCATCTGCCCCAGTTACATCATTTTTGGACCTCTTGTTCAGAACAAGCCACTGCTTCTTCCAATACGATTGTGTGTGTGTATATAAACACAGGCAGGCATCTTCCCCTATTAAGGCATAATTTTTGGACTGCCTGCTTGTTGAGAACAAACCACTGCTTCTTCCAATACTACTATGTGTATAAACACTTGCAGGCATTTTCCCTCCAATAAGACATGTTTTGAAACTTTTTAACTAAAAAAATAAAATAAATCGATGGTACTGTGTGTTTTTAAACAGCCTGTTTGTTAACACAAGCTACCATGCATTTACCTACAGCTATCTATGTCACTGTCACTCTGACATTATTTTTAATACTGTCTTTGTGTTCAAGTGCTTAAAAGGAAGGGAGAGGGAGAATAATTAAAAATATAAAAAAGACGAGAGAAAGTCTTACATCAGTGCCATACATCAGTTTTCAGGCCAATTGAAGCACTTTCAAATTTATTTCTACCAAAACCGAATTTTTGACCAATTCTGAAAGACTAAGAATACATGAAAGGCTATGAAAGACTATGAAAGAAATACTGAAATAGGCCTATATTAGGAGTATTTCAGACGCACATGCCTGTGCAACAGTTAGTTGCGCTGCAATCTGCGACCTCTCCCCATTCATGCCAGGTCTAAAAAAGTTGGGGAGGGGTGTGGGTCGGCAGGCCTTTCTCATTCATTATTTTCTATGCCTGGTTTAGGCGTAGAAAATTGTCTAAATGTAAGCCAGCTAGTTTATATTTAGAAGCGGCGCTGGATGCACCGAAGTTATGGAGAGGCCTGTTTTATCAAGTAATTAAATTGGGGATCAAACTAGCCTGCAGTAGGCAGAGGGACTCTCAGTTCCATTTGACCCAGTTGACTTTAGCCTCATCTGATATACATTTTTTTAACTTGACAGGTCAAGGAATGAGCAACATGTTGGTGCCAAATCAATCTTTATCATAGAGCTTGGAAACATGGTCACTTAACTGATGTATATGGTACTTCATAGCCTTTCTTGAATACCAGAATAGAGTATTACCCGCACGTCTCTGAAATTCAACAATAATCAGCAGCCGTGATGCAAACCAACTAAAATATTGTCTTATTTTCCTAAAGCAAGCAGTGAATTTCTCTTCCAGAAATAGTCAGTTTAATTACACTTAAAAATAACATTTTTTAATTAAACACTCAGGTAAGCAGAAATTGATTTGAATTAAAAAAAATAAAACAATTAGACATCAAAAACCTTAACAAACTGATTTGCAGTGAGAAATGTTGAGAGTGTAGGGATGGGATATAAATTGTTAGATGGTATCATACTCTTAACACCCCCCACCTACTCTAGTCTGAAAGTCTCCCACATTCAGCACTCTATTTTCCCTTTTTTTTATTATTCATCTTGGGGAATCAGGATGAGAAGACAGAGTCAATACTTCCAGCATTTTAATTAAAACCGTTAGCGGAATAAATCCATTTCATTATCAGTTAATGAAATACAAGGTCATTTTACCACGTGTGATGACTGGTGAGGGTGGAAGGGGAAATATAACTCTTTGGCTGCCAGAGGAGGTTTGTATCCAAGGTGGAAAATACTTTACTGACCACTCTGTAAAATGTGGAAAACCTAACTAATCTAGGGGGTCATATTCTAATGTTGCATCTTTTTAACAAATCCTAGCTGTCTGCTTAATTCAAAGTTTATAACATTTCATACACCTGCCATGGTGATTCAGGTCACAACCTTTCTTTAAAAATGAAGAAGCTATAGCAAACAATGTGTAGTACAGTAGTGCATATGTCTGTAGATTAGAGATTTTTTTGAAATTCGATTCAGGTCTGATTCACTGAATTTGTGTAAAAATTTTATCCAAATATGAACTGATCCTATTTGAATCTAATATGCTCCAATTGTCATGAAAGTTAGTATATAACACGCTCTGCGTTCCCACATAATGTCTCATAATGAGACATACAAGCTAGTCTCTTTTCCAAAAAGAAAAGAAAACTGACTGTGTGATAACAGAGCTGAGCAAAGGAAATTTGCTTGGCTGCCTGTCAGGCCTTGGTTGGGGTACTATTTCTCCTTAAGAAGGGTGCCAAATATGCATGAGGACTATCGTAAGCCGGTCAACCCTCTTCTTTGTTTCTGGGAAAAAATATATGAAAATTAGCTCATCATACATCTGCTGGCACCATATAGGCTTAGAAAATCTAATTTGAATATCTTTCCCAGAAACCCAGAGGCGTGTTGCCTGGACTACAATACCCTGCTCATGTACTACGTATATAGAGTACCCCCCAGAAAAAGATTTACTGTATATTGCCCAGAAACCCAGAGTAGCATACTAGTCTCTCTATGTCTTTTATCACAAAAATTTGGGTTAGTTAGAGTCCAAACTTTTGGGGAATTTCGAGATGAATTCTGAACCAGGAAAATTGATTTGTGTCTTTACTGTATGAGCAGATGTGTAACTTGAAGCTCCTGAGCCTCAAAGCAAAACATACAGATGTAGCCAAGAAAAACTTGATGGTTAAAACGTTAAGTAAACAATGCAAGAAAATGTTAATTAACTTTCTCAAGAGATTTCAATGGCTTTTGTCACAAGCTAACACTGTGACATGTGTTATCAGAGTCAAGTTTAGCTTGGTTACATCTGTATACATTTGTGCATCTGTGCCTCCTTAGGATTTAGTGCTCAGGTGTGACAACTATCTTCTGTGCCCCTTATAGCTTCACTTTCGTTGTGTATAAGTATGTACATGTACTATTAAATATATCAGCAAGTAACTAAAAATTATACAAATTTTATATTACTAGCTCCTAACAGAGTTAATATTTTATGGTCATGCTTCTTTCTAATTGTAATGTATTTATGTGCAATTTATATGGCCCAAATAGACAATGTTCTGATTTTCCCAATGATCTTTGGCAGTGTGGAAATCCATTTTTTTTCTAATGCTGCCTAATGCTTTGCTAATTAAAGTGTGCATGTTAATTAAAGCAGAGGCTAATGTTAATTAACTATATTAATGGGATCCTGCATTGCACCTGCCTAAAACGCTGCCTTCATTTTTCAAAATATCTCAATTAAAACATAATTTCTTTTCTTTGCTTATCATTTTTCTTTTCATTTAAATAGCAAATAAAAAAATGTTAACTTCTAAAAACAATTGTCATGACAGAATCGTTTAAGTCAGTAGCCGCCAATTTAATGTAAGGCTAAGTTAATAGTTCCGTTCGGCATTCCGATAGTTTATTCCTGCAAAGGAGCAGACTACCGAAATAACTGTATGATTTTTGCCCACCAGATCCTATTTTAGTGAATGAAGATCTGGTGGTGCCTGGCAGTGTCCCACTATGCTGTAGTGGTAATTCCGGTTGTCTGCTCCTCTGCCAGAACAGACTACTGGGATGCTGAATGGAGATGTTATCCTAACCTAAAACAGAAAGATTTAAGCATTCAGTCATTTTAGGACATACTAGAACATTTTTAGAAAAGGTGATATGCTTGTAGTAACATATATAGTCAGCAGTCATTTTTGTAAAAAGAGAAAGATATTTAGTCTTACAACCAAGTTTCTTGACGTTATGCTCAGTAATGTACATTTTGTATCCGTTTTAGCCATTTCCATTATTTTAGATAGGAAAAAAATACTTTGTGTAGGATTTTTTCCCACCATGCCCTGCTGTAGGCTGATAGCTGTAGGTAGTCTGGGCATGCTGGGAGTTGTAGTTTTGAAACAGCTGAAGAGCCTCAGGTTGGCTATCCCTGGTCTAGAAAATAATGAATCTCAGGCGGAAATGGCTAAATTGGATGCAAAATGTGCATAACTGAGCATGACCAATGCTCAAAATACCGGATCTGTTTTTTTTTTGTCTATTTTTCTGTTCCTCTGATGGATCAGAAGAATGGAAAACTAAACAGTGTTGTGAACCTGGCCATAGACAATCTGTTCACCAAATTGGGCTGACCAGTTATCTCAAGCCATTCCCAGCAGCAAGGAATAAGTATTTGGAAACGTTTTTAATTGTACTTAATAAAAAAATACTACATTTTTCACAAGTAGCAGAGAGAGACTGATTATGTATCATATATAGTTTTAATGTTAATTGTAATTACAAAAAGACAACATTTTTCACATGTTGCAGAGAGAGTTTACCTATTATTAATGATCAGCACCCCTATCTCCATGTTCACAGTTTCAATAATCCATTTACCTTCAGAAGCAGAAGAAATCCAGTGGCCATTCAGTCGTATTTATTGCCTCAGTCAGACTGCTTATCTCTGCTTTACTTGGGGAAGCAAAGGATGAGGTATGTTGAAATACAACATGCCTGATCCTTGTTTTCCACAAAACAAGTTATTTGGGGGCATTTAGGTTGCCCTATACATATTAAGTTGTCAAATAATCCTGCCATCATCTGAAAGATCTATCTAATATACATAACTGGCTTAGATTAAACATTTGATGCACAGAGGCCATTATCCAACCATGGCATGAAGGGAAACTTCACACTTTTTTTTTTTATAAACCTAGTCCTGGTTAAAGAAAGCTACAATTGAATCCAGATACTGACACATAATGTTTTACTTATCTGTTTTTATTTTTGTAAGGTACATTTTCTGTACATGGTTATGAGGCATCTTGTTTGAGCTGTTGATTACCGCATTTAGAGATACGGTGTGTGGTGAGATATGCTATAAAGTGTTTTTGCCATGTTCTGTGACCTGTGGAGATATCATCATGCAGGCAGGGGGAGTAGTTAAAGGGGTTGTCCGGACATACCTCCATTTTCACCCAGGCAGCTCCCCTGACTTGAGCATCGGAGCAGTTCATGCAAGGGCAAGTGAGCACATCGGAGCATGAGATGCTCCGATGCTAACATCAGGGGGGCTGCCTGAACCAGGACAACCCCTTTAAGCTGTGACCATCACCTATTGTCAGTGGTGGATCCTATGTCATTTCAGGATTTTTGAATCCCTTCTCTCCCTGCCTTGCTTTACATTTGTAGCAGTCATTTTTTCCAGGAGGCGAGTCCAATTTATTTATCTTTTTGGACACATAGGGCCAGATTTATCATTAGCCTAAGTCACTTTTCTGGAGTTGAAAAGTCGCAAAAAATTGCGCAAAAAGCCAAATTGCGCAATTTTTTGCGACTTTTTGGAGACTTACGCCACTCACTCCAAAACCAAGTTTATGGGCGTTTTGTCGTATGTAAATCACTTGCAAGACAGATTTATTATTGCGACTTTTTAAATAGTCGCAAAAAAGTCGCAAAAAATTGCGCAAACTCACTCCACTCATGACCATGCTTATGTTTGACAAAATCACTTTTTTAAAATGGCGACTTTTCCAAAGACAAAGCCAAAATACAACTAGGAACCAGAAATACACCAGATTTATCAACCTCTGAAAGAGCCCATGATAAATTTGACTTGACTCAAATACACATACGCCTTTTTTGAAAGTGGAGTGAACTGCAAGAGTAATGATAAATCTGGCCCATAATGTTTACTCACCAGCAATATTCTAGCAGTTTAATTTCTTTCATCCCTGCTCAGTTGAATTCATTATAGGCAGCTGTGTCATGTGATCTCCAGCGTGACCAGAGCTTGCACTCCTATGCAGACAGAAGATTAGTCACTCCTGTGTGGCTGACATTATGTGCACTACATGCTTGGATCATCATCTATCAAATCCCTCCTTGCAGCTCTCCGATCTCTCCCCTCCCCAACCTGCCCCACCTTGAAACCAATCACAAGCAGGAGGCAGGGAAGACAGGATAAAAAGGCTTCACATGGGATGCACTGGCATTCTGCAGTATGCATTAGGGAACAGCAGTTACGTGTCACTGATCTATTACCTGCTGCCTCTGTGTACATCTGTGCTAATATTTTTATTGCTCTGCTCCTTTATAGGAGCAGATCAACAAACATAAGGAAAGTGCTAAATTAGCTGCATGCTGGACACAAATGACACTTAATAGATCCCATTATAAAGGGTCCATCAAGTTTCTAGCATTTTACTGGACAAAAAAAAGTACAGCTTGCTGCACTATTTTGTCAAGGATTTTGATGGATTTTTTGAAGAAGACCCCTAACAGAGTCGCCAACACAGAAGTGAACAAAGCTTAAAGGGGTTCTCTGGGAATTAAGAAAATGAAAATACATAACTATTACTTTATTATAAATATATTCCCAAATACTTTTCATTAGTTATAATGGCGCGTTTGTCTAGGGAGCAATGATTAGGAGAAACAAAATGGCCACTGTCCTATTAGGACAGGTTTTGTGTGTACTAATAGGACAGCAGCCATTTTGTTTCTCTTAAGGATTGCTCCCCAGAAAAAAAAACGAGCCTTTAAGATCTCCTGTACATGGCCATATTCGTTTTTCCGGTCCGCAAAACATGAATACTGGCCGTGTCCATTGCGCATTTTGCAGATTTGTACGTTCTGCCCTCTTTTAGAAATGCCTATTCTTGTCCGTAACGTGAACAGGAAAAGGACATATTCTTTCACAACTTTTGTGACCCCAAAATGAAATGAATTTGGATCGGATGCAGACCAAAACTACGGACATGTGCATGAGGCCTAAGTGTGATGAAGCACCATACCCTCTGCCTCTACAAGGCTAGAGACATGATGTGAATTGTAGGTTACTTTAGGGGAACCGTATCTGAGGAGAGGGAGGTGTTGCGATAGCAGACAATCCATAAATGGCACATAAACTAAAACAGGTATACACAAGCCCTAAATAAGAGCCTGAGCATTATTCTTTAATAATAGCCTATGATGTGCTATTCAGGCAAAAGTCCTTTTAAGTACAACTATGGCTAACTTGAATTTTATTTCAGAACTGTATAATGGTATAGTTACACAGGTAGAAAAAGGACACAGGTCCACCAAGTTCACTCGTTTTCAGAGAAATAATTGTTAGCCTTATTATAACCCTCAATGCCAGTTACTATTAGATAAGCATCTAACCCTTTTTTTAAATGATGACATAGTATTTGCCAATACTACGTCTTGAGGTATGGCATTCCATAGTTTGGCTACTCTAACTGTAAATAATTATTTCCGGTATTGATGTCTGAATCGTCTTTTATCCACACACAAAGAATGTCCCTTGGTCCTTTGTAAAGTCCTTAGAATAAATAAATCATGTGACAGATCTTTGTATTGACAATACCTGTATTTATATATCTAAATGAGATTGTTACAGATCAGTAAGTGTGGGCCAACTATGCCAACTAACTGGTTTGGCTTTGGGCTAAACCCTAAGGGCGTTATTCCACAGCTCACCTTTTAATCCCCTGAACAGGGATCTGGACTTCACTGCAGGGAATCAACCAGACAGCTACATCTTTGCATAGTCTCAGTATAGTTGGCAGCTGGCCCACTGGGATAAGTGACTGTGGTTCAAGTACCAGGAACTCAGAATAGCAAAAATGAACCAAAACCACAGGTACAGACTGAACAGTAGCATACTGATTATGTGTTTTTTGGTAGAACTTGATTATAGGAAAGTAGGCTGAGAGGCAGGAAAACCGGACCACAATTGTACAAACAGTCATAACAGGCTCTAATACTAAAATTGTAAATATTTGCCAACTGGAGAAACTAGGAGAACTTGCGGGTAGATTAGTGGTGGATGCAGGAAGAAGGCATGCTGGAACCAAGACTGTACCACAGACAGGGCAGACATACTAAGAGAACTTAGCATGGACTTGAACTGAAAGCTGAACTGTGAGGTCAGGAGTACATAGACAGGATTTGTACACAGCACGAACACAGATGGGAACACAGACTGGATAATGCAAGATAATCACTGTCTTCCAAACACCTTTGTTGGTCACAGGGAACCTTAAAGCTCAGCCACCGTCTGCCTGAAGAGATTGCCTTAAATACCCAGGGACCTTCAGTCATTGGCTTGGGAAGATTTAGTAAGCATGTGTCCTGGACAGCAGCATGCATGCTCTAAGGGCACACTTAAGAAGATAATGGAGGCAGACCACACAACTGCTATGGGGCACAGGGAAAACCCAGTGCTGAACTCCTTTCTATTCTCGATGTAAAAACACACCATTTTCACATAGCCGTCGCTAGGGGGAGCTCAATGCAAAGAGAATGTTTTCAACTTCCAGTAAATTGCAATTGCATTAAATTCCTATGCACTGAGCTCCTCCTAGTGGTGACTGCAGACAGCCACCTTTAAAATAAAAAGGAAGCAAGAGATTTGTGAATGTATATTTGCCAATTAAAAATATGGTGGCCAGAATGAGCGCCATATTTATTAAGCACTTGTTCCACTTTTTCCGATACAGAAGTTGGAAAAAGTAGGTGAGGTGGCAGGAAACCTTTTTTATTATTATTTTTTTTTTTAAATGTCTTCCACTTAATAAAAAATAAAAATAAAAACATTTGCATTGAATTAGAGTGATTGTTGCATGCATATTGGGAAACTGGGCAGGGCAGGGGGGGCCATACTAAGTTTGACTATAGGGGCATACGAGATCTGTGTATCTGCCTCCAACACATCACAGAGGGACATGATGACCAGGCAGGAGAAGTTCTATGCCAATTGTGATGTCGTAGAGAAGGGGCGGATTGGATGGTGCAAGGGGAGGTACCCAATTGAAGAGGTGGGCTTGGGCTCATGCTAGAGGCAGTCTTGGACTCCTGGAACTCTTAGTCACACCCCGCTGGGCGCTTTGAGGCCTCATTAGCATACCAATAAAAATGAGTTTTCTGCCGTTAACTAACAAAGGTATGTTTTTCATTATGTTAAGCAGCACAACATAGCATTGCCAAGGGTTGGAGTCAAATTAGGTGAGAGATTTCCTTTAAAAAAATCCTCATTTAGCTTCAGTGTCCCTATTAACCAGCACCTGATCCCAGTTTATAAGACTGAGCCCTAATCGACTAAATCTAGCTTTTCTAAAGTTCCAGGTTTTTTTAGCTCCCTTTTTTTAGGACCTTATTGAATATTATATTGAAACTCATCATATTATGATGTTATCCTAGTGCTCCCAGACTTGCACATTCTATATTTACTGTTAAAAATGACCAGATCCAGCAAATTATCTCTCCTGGTTAGCTGCAAGCTGCAAGAAGTAATTTTCTTGAATTGTGGATAAACACGTACAGTTTCTAGCACAACCAACAAGCGCGGTCTAATCGCAGTGGAGAGCTTCACAGCAAGGGAGAAAAAAAACTCGCCTTCTACCTGGCTGTGACTCTCTCTGCTGTGACTGGATCGTGCTACAGCCAAGGAGAAGGAGACGCCCATTCAGAAACAGGGCAATCTCCTCCTCCCTGTACTGATGCAATTCATTAGCATACCAGGCGGGAAAAATAAAAGGGGGGGTCACAGTGGGTGAACGGAGCGGCGCCCAGACAAACTAGTAAGCGATATTACATCCCTGCACGATATTGCCATTCAGTTGGACAACTGAGAATATATTTTTTAAAAGATGACTGCTGTCTTAAAATAGAACTGTTCCAACAACTAGGGCACAAGAAGCTTAGCATAAACACATTTTGGAAATAAATCCCATTAACCTTCATACTTTGCCTTTCACATCTCTCAATAATATACTTTTTACTGTAATGCAATGAAGTACAATAGCTAAAGAGCGACATAGACCAAACTCTTTTGCTTCAAACAGTATTGCCTAGAGACATATGGGGACATTTATTAAAACTGACATTTTATACGTTGGTCTTAACCTCTGCCCCACTGGCTTCAGATCCTCCAGAGTTATTAAGAGGCTTGCACCCCTTAATAAATATGCTGCATCTTGGCAGGTCTGTGCACCAGAACTGAAATCTATGCCAGCTGAATTTAAATAAAAATTTAAAAAAAAGTTTCCTCTCATAAATTATAGTAAATGTGCCAAGCCTCCTAGACCTGGCCCTGAACCAATTACTCCCTACATGCATCGCTGACTTTTTTGAAAAATGGTGTGTGGCACAAGCCCCCAAAAAGTTGCAAATTTATGCACAAGTGGAGGCTTGGCCAAAAATGTGCACTTTTTTATGCTGAAAAACTGGTGTAGGGGATTGATAAATGGGCACCAAAAAATACAATAGTTTATCAAGTTCAACATGTCTCACATCTAGTTAATTGATCTAGAGACAAGTAAAACAAGGAAATTATAACCAATTTCTCAATTTTGGGTGGATTGGCCAACTATATAATGTGTATTAGAAGTTTGGCCAATGTTTGTTTGGTACATGTTGGGGAAAACAAGGACCGCATATGTTGAATTATAATGAGCATTGGGCAGAAATCTTTTTAAGTTGTATGACCACCTTAAAGTGTCAAGTGTGGCATAAAGCCAGAGGTGTAACTTCTAATCAAACAGACATTGCGACTGTTTTGGGGCCCAATGGAAGGGATGGGGCCGTGGTGCTGAACTTCTTCTTCTGTTCCCGACATGAAAATACTGCATTTTCATGCTCCACCACTAGGATGAGCTCAATGCAAAAAGACTTTTGCAGTCTCCATTACAGTCAACACTTACTATATAACTTCCTGTGCACTGAGCTCCCCCTAATGGTAGTTTCAGGCAGACAGTTTTATAATGCACTCACAGACATTATAGAGACTCTGTATGGGGGAGATGTATCAGTGTATTTATGTCACTTGTGATGTAAATGCATTCAGAAGTAAAGAGCAACATTTAGGAAACTGTCTAAAAGAAAATCTGTCTTTGCTGCTCACAACTAGAGATGAGCAAAATCCTCAATAATTCAATTTGGCCGTTTCGGCGAATTTTCCGAAAAAATTTGGTTGGATCCAAATTTATTCGTAGCAAATCGCATTAAAAAACTGCTATTTACTAGTTGCAGAGAGCCTTTATAGTGGTGTAGAACACTGTGCCTTGCAGTATCATGCACAGGGAGTCTGCTGTGGAAGTTAAACAATACTGTGAGTCAGTATGACATGTAGATGACAGGCGTCGCTCTTAGAATCACTGCACACTTAGCCTTACAGGTGAATGTTAAAGCCAGGTATAAAGAACAGTATAGCGTGAAAGAGCATTCCTTTTACACCAATTCACTGATTCCACATACATTTCTACAGAACCTGTTCTATTAAACGCTTACACAAGTGAGAGTGCAACAGAGTGGAGTGGTTTTCAGCAGTAAGTTTGTGTTGATGTCACTGATTATTTTGCCCTTCCTCTGTTCTGTCAGAACAATAACCACCCAAAAATGGATCCTGTCTGTGGAGCATACGCCTTCACTCGGTCAGAATTTGGTCAGTAATTCATCAGTATTGCTAAAACAAAAAAAAAACAGGAGTGGATACAAAACAGATGACATGTTAATGGAATATTTGCATGTGTTCTGTGTTTTGTACGAGGAAGCCACAGAGTGGCACAACAACAGTGTAGAGGTGGCAGCATCAGGAGGAGGCCACAGAGTGGCATAATGACAGTGTGGAGGTGGCGGCAGCATCAGGAGACCACAGAGTGGCAAGGTGACATAGTGTGGAGGTGGCAGCAGCATGAGGAGACCACAAAGTGGCAAGGTGACAGTGTGGAGGTGGCAGCAGCATCAGGAGACCACAGAGTGGCAAGGTGACATAGTGTGGAGGTGGCAGCAGCATGAGGAGACCACAGAGTGGCAAGGTGACATACTGTGGAGGTGGCAGCAGAAAGTGTTTTGTACCAACTCCTGCTTTTGACTACCGAATTATAAACCAATTCTGATGCAAAATAGGGACCATGTCATGCAGGCCTTACAGTTGTTACATAGACAGGATCCGTTGTGCATCTAATTTTTCCTTCCTTCTGACAGATCAGAAGAAGGGTCAAAAGAAAGATGATGTCAGCCAGGCTGATAGGCAAAATAGTGGCCCAGTCATGAAGTGGGGAGGGTGGGAAGAGCATGAGAAGTCCACAGAGTGGCCCTATGACATAGTGGTGAGGTAAAGGCAGCATGAGGAGACCACAGAGTGGCACAATGGCAGTGTGGAGGTGGCAGCAGCATCATCAGGAGGCCACAGGGTGGCACAATGACAGTGTGGAGGTGGCAGCAGCAGCATCAAGAGGCCACAGAGTGGCACAATAACAGAGTGTGGGGGTAGCAGCAGCATCAGGAGGATTCCACACGGTGGCACAATGTCAGTGTGGAGGTGTCAGCAGCATCAGGAGGCCACAGAGTGGCACAATGACTGAGTGTGAAGGTGGTGGCAGTAGCATCAGGAGGAGGCCACAGGGTGGCACAATGCCAGAGTGGAGGTGGCAGCAACAGCATCAGGAGGCCACAGAGTGGCACAATGACAGAGTGTAGAGGTGGCAGCAGCAGCACATCAGGAGGAGTCCACAGGGTGGCACAATGTCAGTGGGGAGGTGGCAGCAGCATCAGAAGGCCACAGAGTGGCACAATGACAGAGTGTGGAGGTGGCAACAGCAGCATCAGGAGACCACAGAGTGACCCGTTGAGAGAGTGGGGACGTGGGTAGAGATACCAGTACCAGCTGAAGATGGTGGATAAAAGCAGAAGCACTTGGCATCAGATGTGTGACATCAGGCAGGTACCAGCATCAGAATAGTAGCTGAGGCAGGTAGCCAGAAGAAACCGGTCTCTTTTGTCAAAGTGTTCGTGTGGCACCATGGATGATCTAGTCTGATGCATCAGGCATTGGTAATGGTGGTAATCCTGGCTGATACATGCCTGATTCATCTTGACAAAGGTCAGTCTCTCCACATTTTGGGTGGACAGGCGAGTTCTTCTTGGGGCCTCCGCCGCACTAAACACCCGCTCTGATGCCACACTACTGGTCGGGAAGGATAGCTTTTCCAGGGCAAACGCTGCCAGTTGCGGCCACAAATCCAATTTGGCTGCCCAGTAGTCTAGCAGATCTTTAATGTGGGATGGCAGGGTGCTGTAAAGTATGCCACCACCTGCTGGTTCAGTTCCTGCTCCAGGTCTAGCTGCTGCTGTTGCTGGTGAGTAGTTTCTTCACTAGGCGGGTGAAGAATGCTGCTCATCAGCGACTCTAGACTCAAGTTACTGCTAATGGAGCTGGAACCGCTGGAACGTTGTTCATCCTGTAATCCTGGCGACTGACAAATAACGTGTCTTCCTCGAAGGGCCTGAGCAAATGGCAGGTGTCACGCATGAGCTGCCACCGGCTGACATCGAAGTTACACAGGGGAGTACTCCTGTCCGCTTGCATCATCAAGAAATCGTTTATGGCCTTTCTCTGTTCGTATAGTCGGTCCAACATACGGAGGGTGGAATTCCAACGGGTGGAAACGTTGCATATCAGCCTATGTTGGGGGATGCCGTTCTGCCGCTGCAGCCGAAGGAGTGTGTGCTTTGCGGTGTTTGAGTGGCTGAAGTGCATGCAAAGTTTCCTGGCCATTTTTAGGATGTCTTGCAGATGGGTGGAAGACTTCAGGAACCGCTTCACAACCAGATTGAACACATGCCACGCAGGTCCTTGACGCAGCGCCGACACCATGTTCTTCCCATTGTCGGTCACCATGGTTCTGATTTTGAGTTGTCGCGGAGAAAGACAGGATTCAATTTCTTGATAAAGGACACAGAGCAGTTCCTCCCGTTTGACTCCTTTCTCCCAGGCAAACGAGGTGCAGAACAGCGTGACACCGTCGTGCCCTGCACATGTGGTATGCTGGAGGGGCACTGTGAATTGTCCCTGCAGTGGAGGTTGAGGACACGGTGGAGGATGAGGAGGCAGAGGCGGACATTGTCTCAGGACCAACGGCGTGAGAGAGTGGAGGCAGGAGCGGCGTCACCTTGTCAAGTTGCTGGTGTGGCTGTGCAGGATCCACATTCACCCAGTGGGCCGTAAAGAATATGTATTTTCCCTGAACGTAGTTATAGCTCCACACGTCGGCGCTGCCGTGCACTTTGGCAGACACCAACAGCCTCAAGGACTTGGACCACCTTCTGTTCTACATACGTGTACAGGGCTGGTACTGCTTTTTTGGCAAAGAAATGACGGCTTAGGACTTTCCACTTCGGCTTGGCACAAGCCACAAGTTCTCTGAAAGGTGCAGAGTCCACCTCTTGGAAAGGGAGGGACTGCAGCACCATTAACTTGGACAGGAGCACATTCAGCTTCTGCGCCGTTGGATGAGTGCACGCATAATGTTGTCTCTTGGCAATCGCTTAGGTGATGCAGCGGTTGCTGCGGTAGGCTTGGCCACCACATCGGAGCCACGGTTCTCCCAGGCCACTTTATGGTGATGCTGCATATATTGAAGCAGGGCCGTGGTGCCAACATTTGCACCCTGGCCATGCTTCACCTTCTGCCCACAGATTCTACAAATGGCCATGTTCACCTCCTCCACTGGCTTAACAAAAAAATTGCCACACCGCCCGTTAGGTGATTTTACCCCAAACACTCTGCACTGACTGACTGCTACCGCAGCTGTTTCCGTAAACCCCTGTACCACTACTTTCCGGGCAGGTAGGCTCCTGTGAAGTGGATGGTCTACCCGGGGCACTTTTGGCTCCCGACCTCCCAATGCTGACTCCCGGCCACGCTAGCGACTTGCTGCCCCCACCGCTGCCTCACAAGCAAGCTGCCAGCCTTTTCTCCCAATGATGATGAAGTACCTAATTTACCCGGCTCCCAAGTGCGATCAGCTACATTATCATCATCGAGTACTGTCTGCACATCTCTGATGTCCTCCTCAATGGTCTCTGGGTCAGGAGCCTGACCTCTCGCAACACAAGCTCCCATGCCACTCTCCTCATCACTACGTGACCGCCTACTGGAGGAAGCGGCGGATGTCTCCTCTACATCTTGGCTGGCTAGTAGCTGCTGACTGTCCTCTAATAACTCGTCCTCGTTGTATCATGGAGCTGAGCCCACAGCATATAATACTTGTCTGGCTAAGGGAACAGAAAAGGACAGAGGCAGTTTGAGGACAGGTGAGGGCACAGGGCCTGCTCCTGGGCCATGCCAACTAAGGCTTGTGTCTGACGAACCCACCGACTCTTGGCTGGGGGTGTCTGATGTCACTTGGAAAGAAGTGGATGACCGAGTCAACCATTCAAGAACCGCTGGGTTGCTGGTCAAGACACGACTGCTAGCTGACACAGGAAGCTCAGGCCTCTCGCTGTGACTCCTGCTGCCACTCCCCCTTACTCTGCTGCAAATTGTGCCTGCGCCAGAAACATTTGGGCCTCTGCCATTCTCCTGTGTAGGGCCTGGCACTTCTGTGCCTGACCTACTGTTATATTAAATAAATAAATAAAAAAGAAAGAAATTAAAACACCCCAAAAAAGTCTGTAATTTTCTCACTTCACAACACAACGGCTAATAAACCTTTTTTTCCACTAATACATGCCAAAGAAGGCTCTAGAACATATATCTAGACCGCTGAACGGCAACTGACAGCATTTGTAGACGGATCCGGGTGCGGATTCGTCTACAAATGCATTGCAAGAACGGATCCGTCTCTCCGCTTGTCATGTGGATGGATGGATCCGTCTTGCAGTCTTTTTCACAGTTTTCCCGGTCTGCGCACGCGCAGACCGGAAGGACAGGTCCGTACTTCAGTTGTTTTGCAATGCCGGATCCGGCACTAATGCAAGTCAATGGGAATTAATGTCGGATTCGGCATTCCGGCGACTGATCAGGCATTTTAGACGGACATAATACCGCAGCATGCTGCGGTATTATGTCCGGCCAAAACACCTGACAGTGACTGAACGTAAGGCATACTGATGCAAACTGAACGTATAATCCTACAAAATCCCCGACTTTGTGCAAGTGTACCTAGAGGAACTGATGCTATTCTGAAGGCAAAGAGTGATCATACCACATATTGATTTAATTTAGATTTGTCTTTTGTTTATTCACTTTGCATTTTGTTAATTGAGAAAAGTAAACTATTAACACCCCTATTTTTTAAAGCTAAAAACTTTTGCACAGCACTGTATATTTGAAGAAATCTTTCCTATTCGAAAAATATACAAAATTCATTTTAAGACAATGGGCCAGATTTATCATTAGCTGATAAAAAGTCACAAAAAATAACGCAATTTCACTCCAGTGAGGACCATGCTTATCTTATGCGACTTTTTATTACAACATGCAACTTTTTTGTAAAGACGAGCAACTTTTGTAAAGCCGTTTACTGAAGGATAAACTGCTACCGTCAAACCACATTTATCACAGTATTAAAGGACCATTAATAAATCTGACTTAGCCAAAAGGGACTTTGGGCATATGTAAAAGTGGAGTAAGATGTAAGTATAATGATAAATCTGGCCCAATGTGTTTCAGCACTATATAGGAAGACAATCCATGCAGTGTTCCTGAAAACATAAATTCATAAATACATGATTATAGACTCTCAGCTGGACAGATAAAAGAGATATTATAGATTGTGGGAATATGCAAGGTTCAGCATCCACAAGGTGTATAACGTGAGAAATTTCTCTGCCAGCTAGGTGCCAAAATGTTTGAATGTGGATCAGAATCACCCTTATGTTGGACCTTACATGCAATATACACTTTAGATTAAACATAACAGGTTTGTTGACTTGATGATGAATAAAAAAAAAAAAGCAGATCAGATGTGAACTGAAACTACGGAGGTGTCCTTATTGAGTCCTTAACAGTACTTAACCTGAGGATAGGTCATGAATATTAAAAGCCCAGAGAACTCCTTTAACTATAGAACAGCTTGAGTTGCAATTTAATAGATTTAAAAAAGGTTTCAAGTCTATTGAAGTGATCATATATACAGATATTTTTAAATTCAGGGGTCCTGACTCTTTATGATCTTGTGTTATGTGAATATGAAAACTATTCTGCATTTGTGTATTAATTATAACAAAATTGATAAATAATTAGAAATACTGCACTCTTCTTTATTAACCCCTATAATTAAATCTCTTCTGTCTTGCCCCAGCTGTTCAATGTGCAGAAATAAGAAATATTTCTTCTCTTGATCTACCACAAATCTTATACTTCCCTTCTCCAGGAGGATGAGAAATTTAATATAACAAAAGGCATGTTCCAAGCCGGTTGTATTATGCACTGGGTCTCAGTATCTGAGCAAATGTAAATAGCATTTTATTTGAAACATCTGTCCGCAGTGGGATAGATGAAGGTACGTGTCTGCCATCCAGCTGTTGACTTTTAATGCTGCGAATAATAATAAAATAAAAAGCCCACTGAAATCCTCAAATCCCGAGGACAAGAATGCAGTATTCAGGATCTGACCAGCGGGTGTCTAAGACAAAACCGCCTAGGATTTTATCTTTTCCAGTACTGCCACTCTACTTTTCTTAGTCAGAATCAGCAATACTCTCTATGAAGGTTCAGATAAGGCAGATAGACAGATGTAAGATCATATTCCAGGTAGAGATGAGTAATCAAAGCTGTTCAGACTATGGTAATGCCAGACGGTAAGCTATCAGCAGCATGTTTATTCAAAGGGGATGTCACTGAGTTACACATAATACATATACACATCACACATCCAAATTCTTCTTATAATCCATCCTGACTACTTGGTATAGAAATGCAGACACCAATAAAACTATTATAAGGTGTGTAAATGTAAGGGTGTAAGCATGATTCACCAATGCTATTGAATATAAAGTGTATTATGCCTGCAATGTCTCACTTCTGCCAGTAGATGGTGACAAAGTACATATAAAGTTACAATGGAGTTGTTCAGTATAGAAAAATGTATATTTGTTTTACCTTTCAAAGTTCAACTAATGTCAATTTTGAGACTTAGTAGGATCCTCAGGAGGGTGATAGCGAACTGTAATTGCAGATTTGAGGCTGCACTTAGAATATGACTTGCTGCATCACAGTATCCCTGGGAAGGGGAGGAGTTTCTTGGCAGAGCAGGAAGTGACCAGACGGAGGCTGCCTGGTGAATGCTGAGGACATGAGGAGGGAACTTCTGTAGAGCCCGAAAGAGGATTTACGGCTCACAATGGAGTCTGGCAACAGCACCAAGGGAATATTCGCAGCGACTACTCTGGGAATCACGTGACTGTGCAGTCCAATTCGGGAGTGGACCAGTGGATCAGGGAGAGAACACTAAGAGTCCGCCATAGTATACAAGGAACTGTAATTGCGGCCTTGCCGCGTCACATCACTTTGTACTGTTCCAGTGACACTTTGAGACATATATGAAAGCTGTAGAATACAGACTTCACCTTCTTTGGATTACAAGTAGTATTGCGCAATACAGGATGCACCCCAATGTTAAAGCTTGCTCAGGAACATTCAGGCACAACCAGGCTGCTTTATGGATATTGGGGAAAATTACACAAGTACTAAGTTAGTGTTAGGCAGTATTATCCTGTGTGTTTATGCTCTGTTACCATTCTGTTTATGCATGCTCAGCTACTTGTTCACTATAACTGTTCAGTAAACGCAAGTGTTGTAAAAGAACCGCTGTCTGGGTGGCATCGTGTACCCTCTGAATCTGTGGGCCCAGCCCTTGGTTCTCTTTCATTTGACGCTGCAAGCAGGGTACATTGATCGCCATGCAAAACGCAACTGGTTCCAAGGCGGCTCCGACCGTGGCCCCCATCACCCCTTCTGCCGTGGGAGTAGCTCTGACCATGTCTTTGCCCGCAGGAGCAATATTGAACCAGCTAGTGAGGTTTGACGGCCAAAATATGCTGTTAGAAGACTGGGCCGCACATCTTAAAAGCACCCTTAGGTTGTACAATTTGACTCTGGATCTACAATTGGAAGTGGCACTGAACGCCCTGGAAGGGGATGCAAGACGTACTGTAATACTGCGTCTGGAGGAGGAAAGGAAGACACTGGATGCTATATTCTTGATACTCAAGTCTATTCACATAAAAACGCCTGCTACTGGCTCCCTTAGGTCCCGCTTTTTAACTCGCTTCGAGCGTGAAGATGAGACTATTCCCCAGTTTGCTAACATCTTCCAAGAGACCTGGGCCCATATACAGAAGAGAAAGACCAGTGGTGTTAACGTGCTTGGAAATTGAGATCAAATCCTCCTGGATCAGGTCGTCCTTGGCTTGCGCCCTCCTCTTCGCCAAGCTCTCAGGGAACGTATCCCGAGGCTCAAGACAAAGAAGAGGCATATGGAGCTTGCACCGTGAGGATGCAGACTGCAGAAAGTCAAAGTACTCCCTCTGATGGGGGGGATCTGCGAGAGACAGTGAAGGCATCCCTGGGAGAAATTCAGAGACAGTTGGCACAGTTACGGGCTCCATCAATGGCCACAGTTTAGCCTGATTACTGACAAAGGAGCGCTGCCCCCATGGGTCCCCTTCTATATCAATCAACTCAAGGGGCTGGAGTGAGAGACTCTACCATGCACTGGGCTGGCTTGGCACTACCCACAGAGGCACAGTTGTGTGGTCCTCCAAGGGACCGGAAAACGAGGGGGCCGCAGTGTTTGATCTGCAGAGAAAGAGAACATATCTCCCATCAATGCCCACAAAGGGTCCTGCATCCAGAACAGCTGCCGTTAAATGGGAACCCCTCGCGGTAGTGGGGCACACTGCAGGGGAGGCCCCTGGGACCTGGTGACCGAAAGCCCTTACCTAAAAGTGCATATTCAAGAACAGATGGCGGGATGTCTTATAGATATAGGGTCAGAAGTAACCACGATGCCAGGAGAGTTCTTTGAGAGACACTTCGGCCACCTGATGAGGCCTCATAAGGGCACTGTGATCAAGCTGACAGTGGTAAATCAAACCACTATACCTGTGTTTGGAGTGGCATGGATGAGAATGAAGCTATGCGGACAAGATGTCGGCAAGAAGGGGGTGGTGCTTTTTGAGAAAACGGCTCAGTGTGGAGCTTCCGTTGTATTGGGGATGAACGTCTTGCGGGAACTGGACCAGCTCATGTTTACAAAGGAGGGCCCAAGTTATTGGAAGAAAAAGACTGCCCACAATCCTACCCAGAGGGCCTTCCAGAGGTTGATCCGGATGTGCAGTATCTGTATAAGCACCCCTGAAGATAAGCCGGTGGGAGCAGTGTATGCCCCATATGGAGGAGCCTGTACTGTACCTCCCCGACAGGAGAAGATGATACGAATGTCTGTCGGAAGCCGGCGGTAACTGAATGGGATAGGGGTTATGATAGAGCCTGATGGAACCCATTGGTCGCCAGGACCATTGCAACAGTAATGGATGGCCATGTGTTAGTCCGGTGTGTCAACATACCCGACCATTTACCTTCCATGCTGGGGAAAAAGTGGCTGAGTTGTATGTGCTTCAAGGAGAACCACTCGCCAGTAGCCATGAAAATGACGCTTGTACCTTGGCAGTGGACCAGAACTCGTGAAGGAACCCACGCCTAAATGGAATGGCCAGCGGATCCTGGAGCAAATGGATATTGATGCAAACCAAATCACCGCTGATCAAATGGAGAAGATTGAAGCAGTACTATGGGAGTTTCAATCTACCTTTTCCCGGTGTGAAGAGGACTTCGGGTGCACAACGGCTATAGAACATTAAATACCGACTGGGGATACTCCCTCAATTCCCAATTTGAGAAAGGTATCGGCAGATCCCGCCTACTCTCTACTAAGAAATGAAAATGATGCTGTCACAGATGTTAGACAGACCCATGGGGCTGTACGAGTTCAACAGAATGCCCTTTGGCTGACGAATGCTCCGAGTACATTCCAACACCTAATGGAACACTGCCTGGGTGAACTGAAGTTTGAGTTGTTTCTGATGTACCTGGATGACGTAGTTGTCCATGCCCCTACATTTGAAAAACATTTGAGAAGATTATGGCAAGTGTTAAGTAGGCTCCGTGCTCATGGTCTTATGATCAAACCAAGGAAGTGTCATCTCTTTCAAACAAGCTTAAAGTACCTGGGACACATCATATCAGCTGAGGGAGTTCATCCTGTGGAGAGTAAGATGGAGGCAGTGAGTAAGTGGCCGCAACCTAAGACGCTTCAAGAAGTGAAAGCATTTCTAGGATTGGCTGGGTATTATCGAACTGTTGAAGGAGACCGCCCAGGGTCCAAAGACACGACCCATATCACGGGGACTTCCTCAGCAGCAAGCTTTTGACGAGTTGAAGAAAGCCCTTATTAGTTCCCCCATCCTGGCATATGCTCAGTATAACAGACCATTCACACTCTACACGGATAGAAGTCTGCATGGATTGGGAGCAGTACTAGCCCAAGAACAAGAAGGGCAGGAACAAGTCATTGCGTATGCTAGTCGACCCTTACGGGACTCTGAGTGCATTCCAGAAAATTATAGCTCCTTCAAACTCGAGTTGTTGGCGTTGGTCTGGTCAATGACTGAAAAGTTCTCAGGGTATCTCACCGGAGCATAGGTCCTAGTAAGGACAGACAATAACCCATTGGCTCACCTGCAGAATGCGAAGCTGGGCGCTTGGATGGATGGAAAGGCTGGAGAAGTTTGATTATACCATCAAATACCAGGCCAGTAAGGAAACCACAAATGCGGATGCACTGTCCAGCGTCACCTGGGAAGTCCCAGCAGGTGAGGTGGACGAAGAGAATGAAGGGACTAAAATACCCGATCTTGGCAGAGTGCCTCAGCAGTCACCTGTGGCCTGCTCAAGTGGGGTGCCCACCGTTAACACAGTGTTGCTGGGAAAGACTGAGGAAGAATGGGCTCAAGTGCAAGATGATGATCCTGAGTTAAAGAAGATCAAACATTGGATGAAGACTGGGCTATGGCCCAAGATTGAAGAGAGAAGTCGCTTGTCCTCAGATGGATGGAAGCTGCTGCAGCAGTGGGATTGGCTACTAATCCAAAATGGAATCATGCACCGGAGGGTGTTTCTATCTACTGATCTTAAAAAAAGGTGGCAAATAGAGTGGCCCTCGAGGGACATGAATAGGGTGCCCACTTTGGAACGGAGAAGACATACAAGTGGATACAGAGATTCGTATACTGTCCGCAGTTGGAGCAGATTGTCTGTGATGTGTGCCAGAAGTGTTGAGCATGTGAGCTGGCGAAGCCTCCGGAACAGAGAGCCCCAATTCAAGTGATTAAAACATCTGTGCCTCTAGAGATCCTAATGATCGATTACATCTTGATCAGCCAGTCGGTGAGTGGCCACCAATATTGAATTGTGATGACTGATTGCTTTACAAAGTTCTCTGTGGCAGTTCCTACCCATGACCAGACGGCAGAGTCAGTGTGCCAACACTTCATCCAGGTGTACAGATGCTCAAAGTGGATTAATTCCGATCAAGGAGCTTGCTTCCAAGGAATGCTGATGGGAGAGCTGTGTCGGTTGTATAGGATTGAGAAGTCAAGGCTGACGCCTTACCAGCCATAGGTCAATGGGGCATGTGAAAGATTCAACAGGACACGTTAACAGATGCTCCGTACTCTGGAGAAAGAACATAAGCTGCGCTGGCCCATGTGTTTGCCTGAACTACTCTGGGCGTATAATAATCATTTTCAAAACACTATCAGCTATACTCCACACATGCTGCTGTTCGGTCGTCAAGGGCAAGAAGTTAAAGCTTGCTCAGGAACATTCAGATGCAGCCAGGCTGCTTTATGGACATTGCACAAGTACTAGGTTAGTGTCAGGCAGTATTATCCTTACTGTGTGTTTATGCTCGGTTACCATTCTGTTTATGCATGCTTAGCTACTTGTTTACTATAACTGTTCAGTAAATGCGAGTGTTGTAAAAGAACCGCTGTCTGTTCTGGTAGATGCTACATTACACTTTCAGAAGATACAAGCTGAGGCTGTGGCTCAAGACAAAGAAGAGGCATATGGAGCTTACACCGTGAGGCTGCAGGCTGCAGGAAGTCAAAGTACTCCCTCTGATAGCGGGGATCTGCGAGAGACAGTGAAGTGCATCCCTGGGAGAAATTCAGAAACAGTTGGCACAGTTACGGGCTCCATCACTGGCCACAGTTCAGCCTAATTACTGACAAAGGAATGCAGCCCCCATGGGTCCTCCTCTATGTCGATTAACTCAAGGGGCTGGTGTGACTCTACCATGCACTGGGCTGGCCCGGCACTACCCACAGAGGCACAGTTGTGTGGTACTCCAAGGAACCGGAAAACGAGGGGGCCGCAGTGTTGGATTTGCCAAGAAAGAGAACATATCTCCCGTCAATGCCAACAAAGGGTCCTGCATCCAGAACAGCCACCGTTAAACTGGAACCTCTCACGGTAATGGGGCACACTGCAGGGGAGGCCCCTGGGACCTGGTGACCGAAAGCCCTTACCTAAAAGTGCATATTCAAGAACAGATGGCGGGATGTCTTATAGATATAGGGTCAGAAGTAACCACGATGCCAGGAGAGTTCTTTGAGAGACACTTCGGCCACCTGATGAGGCCTCATAAGGGCACTGTGATCAAGCTGACAGTGGTAAATCAAACCACTATACCTGTGTTTGGAGTGGCATGGATGAGAATGAAGCTATGTGGACAAGATGTCGGCAAGAAGGGGGTGGTGCTTTTTGAGAAAACGGCTCAGTGTGGAGCTTCCGTTGTATTGGGGATGAACGTCTTGCGGGAACTGGACCAGCTCATGTTTACAAAGGAGGGCCCAAGTTATTGGAAGAAAAAGACTGCCCACAATCCTACCCAGAGGGCCTTCCAGAGGTTGATCCGGATGTGCAGTATCTGTATAAGCACCCCTGAAGATAAGCCGGTGGGAGCAGTGTATGCCCCATATGGAGGAGCCTGTACTGTACCTCCCCGACAGGAGAAGATGATACGAATGTCTGTCGGAAGCCGGCGGTAACTGAATGGGATAGGGGTTATGATAGAGCCTGATGGAACCCATTGGTCGCCAGGACCATTGCAACAGTAATGGATGGCCATGTGTTAGTCCGGTGTGTCAACATACCCGACCATTTACCTTCCATGCTGGGGAAAAAGTGGCTGAGTTGTATGTGCTTCAAGGAGAACCACTCGCCAGTAGCCATGAAAATGACGCTTGTACCTTGGCAGTGGACCAGAACTCGTGAAGGAACCCACGCCTAAATGGAATGCCCAGCGGATCCTGGAGCAAATGGATATTGATGCAAACAAATCACCGCTGATCAAATGGAGAAGATTGAAGCAGTACTATGGGAGTTTCAATCTACCTTTTCCCGGTGTGAAGAGGACTTCGGGTGCACAACGGCTATAGAACATTAAATACCGACTGGGGATACTCCCTCAATTCCCAATTTGAGAAAGGTATCGGCAGATCCCGCCTACTCTCTACTAAGAAATGAAAATGATGCTGTCACAGATGTTAGACAGACCCATGGGGCTGTACGAGTTCAACAGAATGCCCTTTGGCTGACGAATGCTCCGAGTACATTCCAACACCTAATGGAACACTGCCTGGGTGAACTGAAGTTTGAGTTGTTTCTGATGTACCTGGATGACGTAGTTGTCCATGCCCCTACATTTGAAAAACATTTGAGAAGATTATGGCAAGTGTTAAGTAGGCTCCGTGCTCATGGTCTTATGATCAAACCAAGGAAGTGTCATCTCTTTCAAACAAGCTTAAAGTACCTGGGACACATCATATCAGCTGAGGGAGTTCATCCTGTGGAGAGTAAGATGGAGGCAGTGAGTAAGTGGCCGCAACCTAAGACGCTTCAGAAGTGAAAGCATTTCTAGGATTGGCTGGGTATTATCGAACTGTTGAAGGAGACCGCCCAGGGTCCAAAGACACGACCCATATCACGGGGACTTCCTCAGCAGCAAGCTTTTGACGAGTTGAAGAAAGCCCTTATTAGTTCCCCCATCCTGGCATATGCTCAGTATAACAGACCATTCACACTCTACACGGATAGAAGTCTGCATGGATTGGGAGCAGTACTAGCCCAAGAACAAGAAGGGCAGGAACAAGTCATTGCGTATGCTAGTCGACCCTTACGGGACTCTGAGTGCATTCCAGAAAATTATAGCTCCTTCAAACTCGAGTTGTTGGCGTTGGTCTGGTCAATGACTGAAAAGTTCTCAGGGTATCTCACCGGAGCATAGGTCCTAGTAAGGACAGACAATAACCCATTGGCTCACCTGCAGAATGCGAAGCTGGGCGCTTGGATGGATGGAAAGGCTGGAGAAGTTTGATTATACCATCAAATACCAGGCCAGTAAGGAAACCACAAATGCGGATGCACTGTCCAGCGTCACCTGGGAAGTCCCAGCAGGTGAGGTGGACGAAGAGAATGAAGGGACTAAAATACCCGATCTTGGCAGAGTGCCTCAGCAGTCACCTGTGGCCAGCTCAAGTGGGGTGCCCACCGTTAACACAGTGTTGCTGGGAAAGACTGAGGAAGAATGGGCTCAAGTGCAAGATGATGATCCTGAGTTAAAGAAGATCAAACATTGGATGAAGACTGGGCTATGGCCCAAGATTGAAGAGAGAAGTCGCTTGTCCTCAGATGGATGGAAGCTGCTGCAGCAGTGGGATTGGCTACTAATCCAAAATGGAATCATGCACCGGAGGGTGTTTCTATCTACTGATCTTAAAAAAAGGTGGCAAATAGAGTGGCCCTCGAGGGACATGAATAGGGTGCCCACTTTGGAACGGAGAAGACATACAAGTGGATACAGAGATTCGTATACTGTCCGCAGTTGGAGCAGATTGTCTGTGATGTGTGCCAGAAGTGTTGAGCATGTGAGCTGGCGAAGCCTCCCGGAACAGAGAGCCCCAATTCAAGTGATTAAAACATCTGTGCCTCTAGAGATCCTAATGATCGATTACATCTTGATCAGCCAGTCGGTGAGTGGCCACCAATATTGAATTGTGATGACTGATTGCTTTACAAAGTTCTCTGTGGCAGTTCCTACCCATGACCAGACGGCAGAGTCAGTGTGCCAACACTTCATCCAGGTGTACAGATGCTCAAAGCGGATTAATTCCGATCAAGGAGCTTGCTTCCAAGGAATGCTGATGGGAGAGCTGTGTCGGTTGTATAGGATTGAGAAGTCAAGGCTGACACCTTACCAGCCATAGGTCAATGGGGCATGTGAAAGATTCAACAGGACACGTTAACAGATGCTCCGTACTCTGGAGAAAGAACATAAGCTGCGCTGGCCCATGTGTTTGCCTGAACTACTCTGGGCGTATAATAATCATTTTCAAAACACTATCAGCTATACTCCACACATGCTGCTGTTCGGTCGTCCAGGGCAAGAAATTAAAGCTTGTTCAGGAACATTCAGATGCAGCCAGGCTGCTTTATGGACATTGCACAAGTACTAGGTTAGTGTCAGGCAGTATTATCCTTACTGTGTGTTTATGCTCGGTTACCATTCTGTTTATGCATGCTTAGCTACTTGTTTACTATAACTGTTCAGTAAATGCGAGTGTTGTAAAAGAACCGCTGTCTGTGTGGCATCGTGTACCCTCTGAATCTGTGGGTCCAGCCCTCGGTTCTCTTTCACAAATATTAGCTTTTTATTGAAAACCACCTCATCCCCCCACACTTGAAATATTGGTGAAATAAGTGACATAAATCCTTTTCCTAAAACTTTACACCAGTTTTGATAAATCTCCACCATTGGATCACTTACATTTAAAACTCTAAATGATGTCCATACACAAACTTATCACTCAGTTTTTCTTATAAAGGTTTGCTCACCAGACCAACAATATCCACCAAGTTAATGTCCTCTATGCCCATAGTCCTCTCCACTTCCGCATCCTCTACTTGCATGTTCGCTGCCTCCAAACTCCACTGTAATGGATCCTCATTGCCTACAGGTCCACACTGCATAGTATGGGAAATGATGGACAACCAAAAAAGGGGGTTGGGGGGAGACTGTGTGGAATCTGGTTAAAAACGGTATCCCAGCTATTTTATTTAAACTTACAGGCCGAGCATCTTGTACTGTATATAGGCAAGTAGAATTAAAGTAGAATAAAAGTGGAATAAAAGCTCTTAGTACCACTCTGGCCTCATCAGAGGTATACTAACCAAAACATCCAAATTCCAAAACCTTAAAAACGCTAAACTACAGAAAAAAAACAAAAAAACATTTTTGTTTGATCCTGCTCGGTGTTTGTTTTTTGTATGTGTTTTTATTCTTTTGGTACTGTTTAGATGGTTGAATTTTTTTCACTTTTTATTTGGCCCTGTTCAGATGGTTGCATTTTTGATGTGCTTTTGCTGTCTTTTTCCTTCTTTTGGGGGGCTTTTTTTTGCCTCAAATTAGTAAGGTGGACCATCAGTTGGGAAGTTAGTAGGTTAAAAAGATAGGAAAGGTCCTGTTCACATTGGTGTCTTAATTTGCTTCTATAATGCTCTGTTACAGTTGCTGACAAGTAAAGTGCAAAGTGAATATGAGAAGACCCAGGCTATAAATCAGATGCAGAAGCACCAATAAAATAGCAAAGTACACACCAGGGTTTCTCATGCAGACTTACATCTTCTTATTTACTTCTTGGCAGGGGCGTAGCTAACGGCTCATGGGCCCTGTTGCAAGAGTTCAGCTTGGGCCCCCCTTCCCTCAGTGCTTTGTGTGTCTTCTTATGTGACACAAAGTTCTTTGGGCCCCCTCAGGCACCTGGGCCCGGTAGCGACTGCTACCTCTGCACCCCCTATAGCTACGCCCATGCTTCTTGGAACAACGTTTTTTTTTTCAGCTGGGTTGCCTATTTACCCTAATTTAACCAGTGTATTTATAGTGTCCTTACCTGTATACTGTGCCTGCTTAATGCAATATTATCCCCATCCCCAACTCTGTATGTCCCTCACATGAATTTTGTTCTTCTATTGTATGTGGATTCCTCTAATTTTTTTTTTATCAATGTATACTTTTTAATATTATTCAGTAAAAGTTATACTTTTAAGTCCTCCTTGCGCTTTTTTTGTTATGGGGTATAACACTGTTTTGTCTTCTGATTCATCTATAGCCAGGTCCATAAATATTGGGACAATTCTGACATTTTTGGCTCTATACACCACCACAATGGATTTGAAATGAAACGAATAAGATGTGCTTTAACTGCAGACTGTCAGGTGATACTTTAACTGCATCCAAATCAGGTGAACGGTGTTGGAATTACAACAGTTTGCATATGTGCTTCCCACTTGTTAAGGGACCAAAAGTAACTGGACAGAATAATAATCATAAATCAAACTTTCACTTTTTAATACTTGGTTGAAAAATCCTTTGCAGTGAATTACAGCCTGAAGTCTGGAACGCATAGACATCACCAGACGCTGGGTTTCATCCCTGGTGATGCTCTGCTAGGCCTCTACTGCAACTGTCTTCAGTTCCTGCTTGTTCTTGGGGCATTTTCCCTTAAGTTTTGTCGTCAGCAAGTGAATTGCATGCTCAATCGGATTCAGGTCAGGTGATTGACTTGGCCATTGCATAACATTCCACGTCTTTCTCTTTAAAAAACTCTTTGGTTGCTTTTGCAGTATGCTTTGGGTCATTGTCCATCTGCACTGTGAAGGGCCGTCCAATAAGTTCTGAAGCATTTGTCTGAATATGAGCAGATAATATTGCCCGAAACACTTCAGAATTCATCCTGCTGCTTTTCTCAGCAGTCACATCATCAAAAAATACAAGAGAACCAGTTCCATTGGCAGCCATAGATGCCCACACCATGACACCACCACCACCATGCTTCACTGATGGGGTGGTATGCTTAGGATCATGAGCAGTTCCTTTCCTTCTCCATACTCTTCTCGTCCCATCACTCTGGTACAAGTTGATCTTGGTTGTTACCTGTCCATAGGATGTTCTTCCAGAACTGTGAAGGCTTTTTTAGATGTCGTTTGGCAAGCTCTAATCTGGCTTTCCTGTTTGTGAGGCTCACCAATGGTTTACATCTTGTGGTGAACCCTCTGTATTTACTCTGGTGAAGTGTTCTCTTGATTGTTGACTTTGACACACATACACCCACCTCCTGGAGAGTGTTCTTGATCTGGCCAACCGTTGTCAAGGGTGTTTTCTTCACCAGGGAAACAATTATTCGCTCATTCACCACAGTTGTTTTCCGTGGTCTTCTGGGTCTTTTGGTGTTACTGAGCTCACCGGTGCGTTCCTTCACTTTAAGAATGTTCCAAACAGTTGTTTTGGCCACGCCCAATGTTTTTGCTATCTCTCTGATGAGTTTGTTTTGTTTTTTTCAGCCTAATGATGGCTTGCTTCACTGATAGTGACAGCTCTTTGGATCTCATCTTGAGAGTTGGCAATAACAGATTCAAAATGCAAATAGCACACTTGAAATGAACTCTGGACCTTTTATCTGCTCATTGTAATTGGGATAATGAGGTAATAACACACACCTGGCCATGGAACAGCTGAGAAGCCAATTGTCCCAATACTTTTGGTCCCTTAACAAGTGGGAGGCACATATGCAAACTGTTGTAATTCCTACACCGTTCACCTGATGTGGATGTAAATGCCCTCAAATTAAAGCTGACAGTCTGCAGTTAAAGCACATATTGTTTGTTTCATTTCAAATCCATTGTGGTGTTGTATAGAGCCAAAAATGTTAGAATTGTGTAGATGTCCCAATGTTTATGGACCTGACTGTATATCTTAGAGTGTGCCCCACTATTATGTCTGTTGTTTGATAGGTTCATAGATTTTAGGATCTGCACAACAGGTCAATTTCCACAACTAAGAACAAAAAGCAGAGCATATGAAATTTGTTCCATCTCATTTACTTTGCTGGTACAAAATCTGTGCAGAAAAAAATGCATGTAATCTGCATTGTGTGCAGCCACCCTTAGGCTCCCTGCACCTTTCTATGAGTTTCTGCGCTATATCCTTACCAAAATCCACAATTTTTAACTGTGGATTTTGGTGCAGATTTGGTGCATTGAAAAGGGTGATCCATTGAAAAAGGTGAAATCTGCAGCTAAAACCGCAAACATAAAGCCACCTGCATATGTTGCAGAATATGTGTGATTTTTTTGTGTGGAATCCCGTTGAAAAAACTGCAGAATAGTAAAGTACCAGCAAAGTATATGAGATTACACAAATCTCATGTACGCTTTGCAGTTTTTTTTTTCTAAACCCGCAGCATGTCAATTATGTTTGCAGTTTTCGCTCCAGATTTCACCCTTTTCAATAGTAGCGGGAGATCTGCAGCAAAACTGCATCTAATCTGCACCAAAATCGACAATTAGAAATTGTGGGATTAGGCGAAGATATAGTGCAGAAACACACAGAAATCCACACAGAAATTTGTGTGGATAAACCCCTTGCTGACTGCCCATTGACTATATACGCCCTATCTGCACATGCCCCGTGCAGATAGCACGTATATAAACGGTCAGGCAGCTCTTTAAAGCTCCTGCAATCTTGCAAGATACAGCAGGGGCCTTGAGGAGAAGACAGGAGCAGTTTATTACTGCTTTTGCCTTCTCCAGTGCAGGCAGCAGATCGCTGCACAAGAGTAAGGGGGGAGAGCTGTCCAATCGCAGCGGAGAGCATCACAGCCAGGGAGAAGGTGAGATTTTTTTTCCTCCCTGGATGTGACACGGTCCAGTGTGATTGGCCAGCTCACAGCCAGGGCGAAGGAAACGTCCCTTGAGAAACACCGCCATCTCATCCTCCCTGTACTGATGGTATGGATTTACATACAGGGCTGGAAACCAGAACGGGGACACAATGGGGGAATGGAGCAGTGCATAGAAAACAAAATCAATATCACATGTCAACATAATGCCCTACACTGACAAGTATTTATATGGTAATGTCAGGACCGGTAAAAGGTCCTCTATAAAAATATCAGAAATAAAAAAAGTTTGGAAAATTGTTTTTATTTTCTTTGCATCACCATATTCTGACCCATAACTTTTTTATATCTAAATTTATGGAGCTGTGTGGGGGCTTATTTTTTTCAAGGGCGATATGTAGGTTTTAATGATACTATTTTGGGGTGTGTATGACTTTTTCATCTCTTTTTATTCAATTTGATTTGAGAGGTGAAATGGCAAAACAAAGCTGAATCAGTCATTTAGATTTTTTTTCTATTATGCCATTCACCATACAAGATAACTATTTTAATATTTCAATAGTATGAGCATTTTGGGATGTGGCAATGCTAATGATGATCTTTTTTTTTTGTTTATTTACTTTTATTTTTTATGGGGAAAGGGGGGTAATTTGAATATTTATATATATATATATATATATATATATATATATATATTTTTTTTTTTTTCCCCTTTTCTCCATTTATTTTAATCTCCCCTAGGGGACTTTAAAATGTGATCATCGAATCGATTCTTAGTAAACACTAATTAGGCACAATCCCTAATCACGATCAAGGAAAAAGGTATCCAACCTCAAGGAGAAAAATTACAAAAAAAGATACCCTTTAAAAATTAACTTTTATTAGGATACGTATAAAATGCAAGGTCCCAAATATAAGTGTATAGTGCACGGGGGGACAAAAGCCCCCACTAGTGATGACAGGAAAAGACAAACAGGATAGATGGGAAAAGTGTCAGGACTATGTCCCTATCCACTCCTGCTGTTAGACGACCTAGCTAAACCCTGAGTTTCCCTACCAACAGGACAGCGACTGCCCAACTTCGTCGAGTAAAAGGAGGGAAACAAAGATAAGCAGGGAAAGCAATTATAAGTCGTATAGGTCATAAGGTTATAAGTCAACACGCGCACGCCACCTCTACTGGTCTGTGGAGCACTGCCCGGACCGGATGGAACGAGCTGGGGCTATTGGTGGCCCGTAGCCGTATAGCTGAACATTGCTTCATTAACACCAACACTTGGGTACCGCATACCTGGTTACTTGATTGGAAGGCTGGACAACATCAGTTCCTCCCTTCATGACGTACATCTGAAGGATAAGTATCACTCTCCATTTTTTTGGGAGTTTTTACATTATGAGTATGAACATTTATGATTACATCCTAAAATATGATGTATCCCCTGATGAATTAGTGACACGCTAAGGAAACGCGTTGGGCTCATAACAGTTTGTGCGGGATGTAATCTCTTTTATGCTACTATTGTTCTATACGACTTATAATTGCTTTCCCTGCTTATCTTTGTTTCCCTCCTTTTACTCGACGAAGTTGGGCAGTCGCTGTCCTGTTGGTAGGGAAACTCAGGGTTTAGCTAGGTCGTCTAACAGCAGGAGTGGATAGGGACATAGTCCTGACACTTTTCCCATCTATCCTGTTTGTCTTTTCCTGTCATCACTAGTGGGGGCTTTTGTCCCCCTGTGCACTATACACTTATATTTGGGACCTTGCATTTTATACGTATCCTAATAAAAGTTAATTTTTAAAGGGTATCTTTTTTGTAATTTTTCATCCAATCGATTCTGCCATAAACTGCAATGATTTTACACTGCAGCCTATGAGAGATTCAATATGTTTCTATGGAGTCCTGCCACTTCAAAAGGCCCAAAGCTGCTATATCACCAATCAGCACCCTTGACCTTGGCTTGGAGGAGCTGTCCTGTCCCCGAGAGAGCAGCACTTCTGGGAAAAGACCACTCAGATGCTGTGATTGCAATTGACCAAAGTATCTGAGAAGGTAAAAGTCCATGATCGGCATTATCACTGATCACGAACAATACCTCTGGGTGTCTGCTATATAAAACAGCAGGCAGCCAGGGGCTATGGTGCCCGTTCAGCTCCTGAGTGGGCGCTATCTTTAAATATGATACATCCACCATATACCGTGGATGTCAAGAAAATGTTAATTTGATGGACATTATAGGTCTGGTGAGCAAACATTCATAAGAAAAACTGAGCAATAAGTCTATGTATGGACATTGCTTAGAGCTCTAAATGTAACTGACACAATGTTTTCCTATTTGAGCTCTGAGGCAAATAGTATTTTATATAGCTGTGTGGCTGACTAGACTAACTACAGCAGACATCATTGCAGCTCTGTTACGTGTGTGCGCCCTAATTCATTTTTTTTTTATGTGCATCACAACTACTGGCCACCAAGTGGCACTGTTGGGACCATTGTGTTTGACAGTTACTTGCAGCGTCTATGTGATTTATTTTTAATTGTTATTTTTGCAAGGGCAGGTTGCATACTGTTTGTTAGCAACCTATGACCTATCTGTTCACTCCACAGGTAAATGAACCTCTCAGTCTCTTACAAGCTCAGAGAGATGCCGTAACCAAGATGTCACTACAGCTAAACAACACAGAGTATACTGAGACCAGCCATCATTCTGATCCACCTCCACCGAAAAGTAGCATGAGATGTGACAGGTGAGGACATCTCTTTCGCTGCAGAATCATCAAATAACCACTTAACTTATGAAACATTTTATATTTTATGAATTAAAGGGGTTCTCTTGGATTTTTATATTGATCACCTATCAGCAGGGGCCCAACTTCTAGCATCCCGGCAATCAGCTGCTCTGCAATAGCTGGTGCTGGTATTACATAGCTCCCATTCCCAGTGTTGCAGAACTTTATCCCTTTGCCATACAGAGCCAAATATGGTAGCAGTCTGACATCCTACATTTCTATACTGGTTATTAAACCAACCTTCCAGTCAGAAGCTCAAAAATGATATGTACAGTAACAATCAAAAGTTTTGGGACACACCCTTTCATTCTATTTTTTTTTTTTTACTTTGTATTTTCTAGATAGTAGATTCATATTGAAGACAAGAAAACGATGAAGGAACACATATGGAATTGAGTAGTAAACAAAACAAACTGTTGAACAAACCAGAATGTTTTATATTTCAGATTCTTTAAAGAAGCCCCCTTTTGTTTTGATGTGATATTCACTTGAAATGTTTTTCAATTATCATATATACCTTAGCAAGAGTTAATTTGTGGAATTTCCTGCCTTCATAATGTGTTTGGGACCATCAATTGTGGTTTGGAGAGGTAGGATTGCTACATAATTCCATACAGTGTTTAGCCCTATTCTGCAGCTGTTATAATCTATACTATGGTAAGAACCATTACTTTAAGACATTATGGTCAATTAATAAGGAATTTTTTAAGAACTTTGAATGCAGTAAGGAAAACCATCAAACATTATTATAAAATTGGCTCTTATGAGGTCCTCCCCCTAGGAAAGGAAGACAAAGAGTTACTTACATAAAAGCTTTACAGAGATCAAGTAGCAGATACATCTCACCATCCACTGTCCAGAGCGACCGCAAGAATCAGGTCTCTGTAGTCAACTTGCTCCTAAGCTCCAAATGAGAAACAAGAAGAAGAATAAAATTATTTGGGCCAAAACCACCATGTTTGTTTCCAACCACCAAGTCTTTGAGAGATGCAGAAAAGATGAGAAGATGGTTTCTTCATGTGTGGTTCCCACTGAGAATGTGAAGGTGTGGGGATGCTTTGCAGGTGACACTGTTGGTGATTTATTAAAAATTCTAGGCACACTTAACCAGCATGGCTAACCACATCATTCTGCAGCAACATGCCATCCCATCTGGATTGCAATTAGTAGGACCATCCTTTGTTTTTCTACAGGACAATGACCCGAAAAACACCTCCAGGCTATGTAAGTGCCATTTGACCAATAAGGAGAGTGATGGAGTGCTACGCCAGATAACATTGTCTCTACAGTCACCAGACCTTAACCCAATTGAGATGGTTTGGGATGAGTTGGACTGCAGATTGAAGGAAAAGCAACCAAAAAATGCTCAACACCTCTGAGAACTCCTTCAAGACTGTTGGAAAACCATTCCAGTTGACTACCTAATAAAGCTAATTGAGAGAATACCAAGAGCGTGCAAAGCTATAATCAAAGTAAAAGGGGGCTACTATGTGGAATATAAAATATAAAATATATTCTTGTTTTGATTACCACTTTTATATCTACTACTTAATTCCATATGTGTTTCCTCATCGTTTTCAAGTCTTCAAAATGAATCTACAATGTAGGAAAAAAGATGGAGTTTAAAGGTATGGTGTGTCCATCATTTGACTGGTACTGTATGTCAATACCTTCAGGGAATGATTATTTGCTATTTCTTTTCTCAGATCCTGCTCCTTGATTATTTATTTAGCTGAGCTATGTTAGGGCAGAGCTAAGATCTATGACTACAGTTCATGCCCTGTCTCATCACTGGTTCAAACTGTAGCAGCCATAAGATCTGAAACCTAATTGACTGCTAGGGGCATCTGTCAAGAAGTCATTACAATAAGTAGGACATAGAGTGTGCATCTAGTGGGCATTCCATACATGGGGTACAGGAAAACAAAACACCATTGTCTGGGATTTCATTTTTTTTTTTAAAGGTTTTTTTTTTTTTACAGCAACTCATATACACTACAATCTAAAAACATAAATTAATCTAAGTAAAATTATATTTTATAAAGATAGCAGTAAATTTATTGGAAAACTATGTAGGTGGTTGCCCCTTCAAGAGAGTCTTTTTCACCATGAAAGCTTGGGCATATGCCATGGCCCACTTGGTTTGAGGGGCCTATGATGTCAAGCCTAGTGGTGGTCAGGAGCCCACTGTGACTCTCTAGTTCAAGCATCTACAATCCAGTATATATGTTTTCACTGTAACATTAACAGTAATTCCTAATTAAATTGGTTACTCACAGAAGTTTGTTATGTTTTTTCTCTGCAGTGTCCATGACTTGGAGGGAGACTGTCAGGAATTTTGGGACTGGTTGCTTGACATGGAGGCTACTGTACAGAACAGTCTTGGATTATTGGTGTCTGAAGAGCAACATCTACAGATGTGCAAGGTTGTTAATTAATATTCTAGCAATGTAGAAAGCATACCTCCCAACTTTTGAAAATCCCAAAAAGGGACAATACTAGCAGCGCGCAGAGCGCTGGCAGTTGAGTCAGGACTCTTTCACATGGTCAGCATTTGTTCAGTATTTTTGCATCAGTATTTGTGAGCCAAAACCAGGAGTGGGTCCAAAACACAGAAGAGGCACAAATATTTTTATTATACCTTTTCTCTGTAGGTTCCACTCCTGGTTTTGGCTTACAAATACTGACCAAATACTGATGTAAAATACTGATCACATGCTGACTGTGTGAAAGAGGCTTTAAATGGTAAAGTAGGGAGCAGACAGCTTCCTGCTTCACCATTGCAATCAACTGTCTCTGCATCCTAAGACTGCTGACAGATAACCCAAGACAGCTGCGTTGCCCTGCTTGACATTATTCAGTTGCATTACTAACATTTCATTTATACTGTATATTGTCACAATTGTACGGTATACTGCTTTTGGGCCAAGTGCCTAATTAAGGGCTCACTAGTCCCAGTGCAAAAGCTTAGCTTGCCCCCCAGCACAACTTCTCTGCATAGTTACCAGCTGCAGCACATCTGTATACTTTTAGCAGTGTTTCTGGGTGTTTTAAGTGACCCATCATTGCAGCACTAGCAGCCAGCTTCTCTGGTCGGAGTCGTCCACATCACATTAATGAGCATCTAAGGTGTTTGTTGGAAGAAAAGGGCTTTCACATCACATTGTGTTTTTTTGTGCAATTCTATCCATACACTTGCTCTCTGGTGTCAACTTGTGCATGAACATCCAACTTTAATCTACTTAGGTTGTAGGTCCTGATATGGGCCTTATATTAGTGACTGACTATCCCTCCATCACCACCTCTACTCTAAGTATTGGTAGTGGTGGAGTATAGTGATGAGTGGCAAGGGCAATATTCGAATGCACGATATTTTGTGAATATTTGGGCGAATATTCATCATAAATTTGCAAATTCGAGAATTAGCGATTATTTTCTTGATTGCGAAAATTGGCAATGTAATATGCTCGTATTGCGTGCGCAATACATGCGTGGGTCACTATTGCTACATGTTTCAAGCTGCTAGAAGTTTCCTGAGACTGGAGAAAATGGTTGGCACGGCAGAACATTACAATAGCTTTATATGCAGAGTGCTCCAATATATTAATAAATGCCCAAATCGGCAATTAATGATGCGCATATTTTTGCGCAATACGTGCAACTTCACATTTTAACAGGTCTGACTACATATTAGTGATTGGGGCACTAAGTATGGTTGTGAACTTGTCTGTAGTATGATGTACAGTATGTATGGACAGCAGAACCCATCACACTACCTAACACCCTGCACTGGAACCTATCAGCTACAGTATATCACTATCTAACCTACACTGACTATCTCCCACTAACTATCTGTATTATATATATAAGCTAACTAACTATCTAATGTAATGTGACACAGTAAAGCACAGAGCACAGCAATGACACTGCTCTCTCTCTCTCTCTCTATCAGAATTAAAAAAAAACTGCAGAAAATGCCTGCTGGGGAGGTTCTTATATAGTAAGGGGTAGGCAACTTTCCTATTAGTTGCTAGAGATTTTTCTAAGCTCAGACAAAGACATTGCAGCCTTCTCATTGGCCCACAAGCAAGAAGCAGGGAGGGATCATGGGTTCAGAGAAAAAAAAATCTAGAATATTTGCAAATACGAATATACCGCACTATATTCTAAATCTTTGCGAATTCTCGAAGTGCACCGAGCAGCTATGGTGCCAGCTGCATGTGTGAGTGGGGGCTATGTTTAAAGAAGGGGTTAACTGGCATAGAAAATTGCAAATTTCAGCTCAAGTCTAGATTTCCTCAAATATTTTGCCCTATTCTGACACCACTCACTCACCTTTTTTAAAAATTGGGTGTGGAATGAGTGACAGGCTACAGGCAGGACCTCCGCAACCCAACACATTTAACAACACGGGCACTGGAAAACTGGCGCACATTACATTGCAATCTACGCCAGCTCCTTGCTGAAGTAGATTTTAGTTCTGGTGGATGGGTGGCCCGAGATGCGCCAGAATTTTTTAGAGGGGTGTGTCTAATTGTGGTGCATCACACACACCAGCGTGCATGAGCCCTAACATTGATCTCAGTCTGGCCTTGGGAGGCAATTCATGACTATGCCGACTCCTGTTTACATGCAGCAATTATCAAAACGAGACCTGGTTTAGGACACATTTTTTATCACACCAGATCCATTTCAATAATGATAGCTATAATTAGCGATGTGCGAAGTTTTAAAGAATTCGATTCAGCTGCCTCGCCGAAATTTGACAAGAAATTCGACTAGTTACAAATTACTTTGTAACCAATTTCATTCCATTGTATGAAGGGGCCCAATGATGGAGAAAGGCGATCACGCCCCACATTATTTAACCCCTCAGATGACGCGTTTAACGCTGATTGCGGCATATGAGAGTCACATTCAGTCTAAAACGGGGGGTTAATCAGGGGTTAAAACAAAAAAATGTATGCACTTACCTCATCCATTTGATCGTGGAGAGACCGTCGCGTGCCAATTCTCACCCGCGCTGATGTGTGAGATCACCATGTCATCACGATGGGCAGGAGTGGTGACGTCACTAATGACATCATTGCGACCGCCCAGCATGATGATGTGGTGACGTTACATGTGAGAGCGTGCAAGAATTGGTGTGCTTTCTTCAAGATGGCTGTGAATGTCTCTCTGCAATCATAGATGAGGTATGTTTTATTTTTTTTTATTTTTATTTTTTATTGCCATTTCAGGAAAAATTGATTTGTTACCACGGGAAATTAGGATTTGTGGCGAATTGAATTTTTCTGAAATTCTGATCGAATTCCACTTCATTACCTTAACACTAGCTACAATTGTTGTCAATTGAAAGCAATTACTATGGATCAGTTACCCATATTAAGCATCACTAAATGTGATCAGAATTAATTAAATCCACCCTTGCGGTCCCCAATGCACGGGCACAGTCCGTGTGGCCAGTGCTGACGCATGCAGTCCCATTTAACTTGGTTTGTGGGCCACAATACGGGCACAGCCGGCATGCGTAAATGTGGATGAGGCCCTATTGTGACTTTTTCATATGCAAACCAAAGTACAGGGTATCTAAAGTATCAGATATCCTTTATATAGTAACATCAAACTATAGGGTCTCTCAGCAGTAAATATGATTGCTTTAGGGTACTTTTACACTTGCGGCAGGACGGATCCGTGCTGCCGCTCCGTCCCAATTGACTATAATGGGGCAGGGGGCGGAGCTACGGCGCAGCATGACACTGCACGGCCGGAGATCGCCGGACTAAAAGTCGAACATACAGGACTTTTAGTCCGGCGATCTCCGGTCGTGCAGTGCCGTGCTGCGCCGTAGCTCCGCCCCCCACCCCATTACAGTCAATGGGGATGGAGCCGCAGCGCTGCAGTGCACGGCCACTTGCAGTAGGACAAATGCGGCAGGCTGAATAGCCTGCCGGATCCGTCCTGCCGCAAGTGTAAAAGTACCCTTAGTCATTGACTCCCTGCTCAATCCCACCTCACTATCTATGGCATTTGACATATCTTAAAGAGGTTGTCTGGTCCCAAAATAAAAAAAAAATGTATGTACTCCTAACACCCCTCCCTATATATATATATATGCAGATCTGTTTATATTCCTAGCTTCCTGGTTTGTTGAATAGATAACTTTATTGACAAAGCCTGGCTGCACTGCAGAGTGATGAGTCACCGGCTGGCCCTGCATCCCACTGTTCTGCAGGAGCTCTGCCCAATACACATGGCCATGTTACTACAGCCATACATGAATCCTGCTAGTTTATTTCTCACTCAGCGTCTACTTTCACACTAGCGTTTTGGATTCCGTTTGAGAGATCCGTTTCAGGGCTCTCACAAACAGTCCAAAACGGATCAGTTAAGCCCCAATGCATTCTGAATGGATAAGGATCAGTTCAGAATGCATCAGTTAGGCTCCGTTCCGCTTCTATTCCGTTTTGGAGGCGGACACCAAAACGCAGCATGCAGCATTTTGGTGTACGTCTGAAGATGCGGAGCCTAACGGATCCGTTTTGAATCACAATGTAAGTCAAAGGGGACAGATCCGTTTTCATTGACACAATATGATGCATTTGAAAACGGATCCGTTCCCCATTGACTTTCAATGTAATTCAAAACGGATCCGTTTTGGACTTTGTCATTTTTCTTTAAAACTAATGCAAACGGATCCGTTCTGAACGGATACAAACGTTTGCATTATAGGTGCGGATCCGTCTGTGCAAATAAACAGACGGATCCGCACCAATGCAAGTGTGAAAGTACCCTAAGCTTGAAAAGGAAGCACATCCAATCACATTTGTATCTAATCCTATCATGTATGATACAGTCTGCTGAGCTATGTACCTAATCCTATCCTGTGCGATACAGCCTCCTGAGCTGGGTATCTAATCCTACCTTGTATCATACTGCCTGCTGAGTTGTCTATCTAAACCTTTATGTACACGACAATATCCGTTTTGCGGGCTGCAAGTTGCACATTTTGCTTTTTTTTTACAGAGCCATTCACTTCTATGGGTTCTATGTCAGTTCGACAAAACATATAACATGTCCTATTCTGAAAATACAGTCCTCGAACCTATAGAAGTCAATGGCTCTGCAGAAAAATGCAGGTCACGCATGGACAGTATTCTTATTTAGCAAATGCACAATTTGCAGACCGCAAAACAGATATGGTCATGTGCATGACGCCTAATCCAATCTTTTTCGGTTCAAATCCAGTGCTGAGCCACGCCCCCTGCACTGATCACATGACAGTGACGTCACCCCAGGTCCTTCGGCTGTTCAACAGTTCGGGTTGGTGGCAGCCGCCCCTTATGGATTCCATATGCCGCTATAGTGGAATCCATAACGGGATGCGCGACTTACCACAACCCGAATGCCGAACACCGGACTTTTTTTTAAAGTTCGCTCATCTCTACATGTAAACATTCACAGTGCAGGTGGAAAAAGTATGTGAAGCCTTGGATTTAATAACCGGTTGAACCTCCTTTGGCAGCAATAACTTCAACCAAAGGTTTCCGGTCAGGAGTAATTCTTGACCATTCCTCTTTACAGAACTGTTTCAGTTCAGCAATATTCTTGGGATGTCTGGTGTGAATCGCTTTCTCGAGGTCATGCACAGCATCTCAATCGGGTTGAGGTCAGGACTCTGATTGGGCCACTCCAGAAGGCGTATTTTCTTCTATTTAAGTCATTCTGTTGTTGATTTACTTCTATGCTTTGGGTCGTTGTTCTGTTGCAACACCAATCTTCTGTTGAGCTTTAGCTGGTGGACAGATGGCCTTAAGTTCTCCTGCAAAATGTCTTGATAAACTTGGAAATTCATTTTTTCCTTTGATGATAGCAATCTGTCCAGGCCCTGACACAGCAAAGCAGCCCTAAACCATAAAGCTCTGACCACCATACCTTACAGTTGGGATGAGGTTTTGATGTTGGTGTGCTGTGTCTCTTTTTCTCCACACATGGTGTTGTGTGTTTGTTCCAAACAATTCAACTTTGGTTTCATCTGTCCACAGAATATTTTGCCAGTACTGCTGTGGAACATCCAGGTTCTCTTGTGCAAACTGCAAATGTGCTGCAATGTTTTTTTTTTTTTTTTTGGACAGCAGTTGCTTCCTCTGTGGTATCCTCTCATGAAATACATTCTTCTTTAGTGTTTTACGTATCATAGATTCGCTAACAGGGATGTTAGCATATGCCAGAGAATTTTGTAAGTCTTTAGCTGACACTAGTATTTTTTCACCTCATTGAGCAGTCTGCACTGTGCTCTTGCAGTCATCTTTACAGGACGGCCACTCCTAGGTAGAGTAGCAGCAGTGCTGAACTTTCTCCATTTATAGACAATTTGTCTTACCATGGACTGATGAACAGCAAGGCTTTTGGAGATACTTTTATAACCCTGTCAAGCTTTATGCAAGTCAACAATTCTTAATCGTAGGTCTCCTGAGAGCTGTTTTGTGCAATGCATCATTCACATCAGGCAATGCTTCTTGGGAAAAGCAAACTCAGAACTGGTGTGTGTTTTTTATAGGGCAGGGCAGCTGTAACCAACACCTCCAATCTCATCTCATTGATTGGACTCCAGTTGGCTGACACCTCACTCCAATTAGCTCTTGGAGATGTCATTAGTCTAGGGATTCACATACTTTTTCCACCTGCACTGTGAATGTTTACATGGTGTGTTCAATAAAAACATGGTAACATTTAATTATTTGTGTGTTATTAGTTTAAGCAGACTGTGATTGTCTATTGTTGTGACTTAGATGAAGATCAGATCACATTTTATGACCAATTTGTGCAGAAATCCATATAATTTGAAAGGGTTCACATACTTTTTCTTGCGACTGTACATGGACGCACTTATATATGCACTCACTATATATATATATATATATATATATATATACACACACACATATTCCACACACATGACCATACACATATACACCTAAAATACACCTATTTATACACATAGACACTTAACTTTCCTGTAGACAACTGATGTTTGGTCCTCACAGGCAGCCTGGAGAAGTAGGTGCCATCACCCCCCTGTGCCATCCAGGGACAGTAGTGGAGGGGTTAATCAGTAACCTACTATGGTGGTGGGGGTGGGGGGTCAGCTAATAGAAAACAAAAAACAGTACTGGCAAGTCGTGTGCCAGTACTGCAGATCCCAGCGTGAGAGCAGCCATAGGAGGAGGAGAAGACAGCAATTGTACTGTATCTGCTCCTCACTGAGAGCGGACTGTCGGTGGGAGGAGCTCCAGCGCTGCTGCTGTAAGTGGCACCCTCTTCTATAAAGTGCAGCAGCTGTGAGTACGGGTCAGTACTGCTCCGTGGTCCCCTTCTGAGCTCGGCCCGAAGCAGTCCTTCCCTGATAGCTACCTGAATGAATTAGCATCAGTCACAGGCTGCGCCGATGCCGGATGTCGCCCCTTCAAAGACAGCATAAGAAGCCGCCTGAGGCTAGATGAGAATGGCAGAATCGGGCCTGCATTAACCCGCTTGTTCTCTGCAGGATTCCTATAAACATTTTATGTGCAAGGATCATGCAAAAAGTGCTGGAGACTAACAAACGGTGATGACAACTATATTTCTTGTGTACTTTTAGCATTAATTTCTAGATTTAATGCTCCTTTAAAGGGCATCTGTCAGCAAATTTCTACCTATGAAACTGGATGACCTGTTACATGTGCGCTTGGCAGCTGAAGACATCTGTGTTGGTCTCATGTTCATATGTGCCCACATTGCTGAAAAATTATGTTTTAATATATGAGAATGAGCCTCTAGGAGCAACGGGGGCATTGTCAGTACACCTAGAGGCTAAGCTCTCTCTGCAACTGCCACCCCCTCTCCACTTACATTGACAGGGCCAGGCACTGAAAAGATTATCACCTGTATAGGTGTAATGTCAACGCTCCTGTTGCTCCTAGAGGCTCATTTGCATGTATTAAAACTTTTTTTTTCTCAGCAATGCAGGTACCTATGAACATGGAACCAACACAGGTGCCTTTAGCTGCCAAGTGTACATGTAGCAGGTCAGGTACTTTCATAGATACACACTTGCTGATGTTTTAAATATACACTAATGAGCCACTAGGAGGTGTTGCTGTTACTCCTATAGGCCCTTCTCTCTCATGCACCAATGTTCCTTTAACTGATTGGTAGGTGGACCAATCTGATATTGACCTATTCTAAGGATAGGTCATCAACATTTAAAGGCTATGTACACCTTTGGGGAGAATTTTTTTATTATGGCATTGTACTGATTTTCAGCTAAAATAATTTTTTAAATTGGTCTTTATTACAAATATAGAACCCTTTTTTCTGTACAGAGCTGAGATACTCTAATAGAAGGATCTGAATTTTCTCTCTGTCTCATCAGCCAGCTCACCTGACGGGCTTCTGCTATAATAATACAACTTGCTGCATCCGTTCAGGACGGATCTGGTCGTATTATATTGAAAACGAAGAAATAGGATCCAGCACTAAAACCATTGTAAGGTGATGGGCGCCATTTCTGAAAAAACTGGATCTGGAACCATAGACTTACATGGTTTTTGGTGCTGGATCTGGCTTCTTCAGTTTCCCAGGCCACATACAAAAACGCTCCTTGCAGTGATTTTCTGTCCAGCATGGGAATGCAACAAACCGGAATGGAATGCATTCTGCTGCACTCCATTCCAGTTTGTTCAGTTTTGTTCCTATTGACTATGAATGGGGACAAAACTGAATCTTTGTGCTGCGGTTTTGAGACCCTGTGTCGGGTCTCAAAAACTGCACAACACAAAGCAGATGTGAAAGTAGCCTTAAATAAGTGTTTATGACCTCTTAGTAAATTAGAGATACGAGTTATTAGATGACCAGCACAAAGTGAAAGTAAAAAGTACTATTCACACAGCTAGACAGTTAACCCTTTGTGACAGAACAGCTCAATATTTTTAATAAAGACCAATTTAAAAAAAATGTTTTAGTCCAAAATGAGTAAAATACAATCAGAAAAAAACTTACCTCTGAAAATGTATGATTTACATAGGAATACAGATAACACAGTGTATTCATGTTAATGTACCCTTTATCAGATGTCCTTTCCCAAAAGCTGGCTTTGGGGTAACTCTGACCCTGCCTACTCAATGGAAATGCTATGTTAGTTTATAAAACTCATCCCCTTTATTATTCCTACAAGCAATATGATTCAATTTTTGTGGTTTACAAGGTTTCTTACTCATTTTTAAAAAAAAGGAGAGTCAAGCGTGAGCTGAGAAGCTAGTGTTTCAATCAATTAGTTATGCCTTAAGCAAGGTGTACCTCATTTGGTAAATAGATTTCTGGTGGCATAACTAAATGTGCTCCAAGCATATTGTACATGGAAACCTATTTTTAATTAAATACTAAAAGCTATAACCCAAACCTTTCTGGTGCTGAAAGGGTTTGAAAAGATTTTTGACCAAAGCAAGCAAGCAAGAAGAAAAAAAAATAATCCGCAATGACAGAGAATAAGGTGGAAACATAAGGAAGAGAGAGAGAGTGGGGGTGCATCTTCCATCCGAAATACCAACCTTCCATAAATCAAGCTCATTTAGGCAATTTTATGGATGTAAATCTATAAACTGTCATGTCAGAATCACTGAGAACATATGGTGTATTTCACCGACCAGATTGCTACTCATAAAACCTAAAATTGATAACCAGCAACAAAAATACAAGAAAAAAGCCTACCTTTAATTTCATCAAATCCCCAGGTTACTTTCTGATCCTTTGCTACTTATCTATTCTCTTGTTTATACTGATATTTAATATGATTATGTTTTGAATTCTTCACACCCAAGCACAGTTTTAAGCATATAATGTGATATTTTCGAATTTTAAATGCTGTAAATCATCTATGAACCGTGGCTTATCTATCATTATTAGTACAAGATTGTTCAAATTACACAATCAAGTTTCAGACACAGAAATTATTCTGTTCATCCTGATCCATAATCTTCACATGTTTAAAATAGGAATAAAGGCAATACCAAATTGTAATCCCAGAAGCTTGTAGGCACAGAACATCTTCTCCCTTAGTCTCCGCTGTGGGGAGTCGCTCTGGTAGATAGCAGTGCGGGTGCAGTATAGAGGCAAAACAGGGAGTCCAGATAGTGCAATAAACAGTGTTTTATTCACACTTGCACAAAATAAAACAGTCTCTTGGTGTTAATTCACACACATAAGAAATCAAGCGGAAAAACAAGACAGTCCAAAACAGGCTCCAGTCACCTGGGAGGTTTTTAGATGCAGGTTCACACCTGGCTGTCAGTCCAGCCGTAAGACAGTCGCCGTCAGGCTTCCAGGTCGTCTGCACTCCTCCTTGCTGGGCTCTTGCTTCCAGCCCAGAGAACTTCCAAACACAAGTAATACAGTCTAACAGCAGCTCCAGGACAATCACACCCTCCACACCCAGCTGCTGGCTGTGTTATAAAGGCCCTGGAAAACCCGGCCTGGACCGTGGGGAGTAGGCACCCACCCAACTCTTTGCCTACTCCCAGTAAGAGCCGGCCCGGATTGGCTTTGCAGCCAAACTAAATAGCAAGGTGTCAAGCAGCACTAGCTGCTGCTGACACACCAAAAATCCGGCTCTTACCTCACCGAGGCCAGGAACCTCGGTGACACGTACCTCCCGTCGACCACAGTACCTTGCACCTTACCACATACCCCCCCCCCTTTGTTCAACCCTGAGGGGATGAACACATGTGAGGCAGTGGACGCGGGACAGGGCATCTGCGTTACCCTGCAAGCGGCCTGCCCTGTGTTCCACGGAGAACTTGAAGTTCTGCAGGGATAGGAACCACCTGGTGACCCGAGCATTCCTCTCCTTTGCCTGGCTCATCCACTTGAGAGGGGAATGGTCGGTCACCAGACGGAACCTCCTCCCTAACAGGTAGTAGCGGAGAGATTCGAGTGCCCACTTGATAGCCAGGCACTCCCTCTCCACTATGCTATACCTGGTCTCGGCGGGACTGAGCTTACGGCTCAGGAAGACAACGGGATGTTCTTCCCCGTTGACCTCCTGAGACAGTACAGCACCGAGGCCTACCTCTGAGGCATCCGTCTGTACTATGAATTCCCTGTTGAAGTCGGGTGTCACCAAAACCGGGAGCCACACAGGGCCGACTTCAATGCAGAGAAAGCCTCTTCTGCCTTCTCACTCCAGTGAACCTTTCCGGACTTTCGTCCCTTCAATAGGTCTGTCAATGGTGCTGCTATCGTGGCAAAGTGGGGCACAAACCTCATGTAGTACCCTACAATCCCCAAGAACGATTTTACCTGCCTGGTAGTGACCGGTCGGGGCCAGTTACGTATGGCTTCTACTTTAGTTACCTGCGGCTTGATGACTCCCGCCCAATAACATATCCCAGGTATTTGGTCTCTTCCAACCCAATCGCACACTTCTTTGGATTGGCGGTTAGTCCAGCTTTCCTCAGGGCATCCACTACCGCCTGCACTTTGGGCAAATGGCTTTCCCAGTCGGTGCTGTGGATGATTACATCATCTAAGTAGGCCGAAGCGCACCGACGATGAGGTCGCAGTACAATATCCATTAACCTTTGGAAGGTGGCGGGGCGCCATGCAGGCCAAAGGGTAACACCTTGTAATGATACAGGCCCTGCGGGGTAACAAAGCGTTTTTTCCTTGGCCGCCTCCGTTAAGGGTACCTGCCAGTATCCTTTAGTGAGGTCTAGCACAGAAAAATAACGGGCTTGCCCTAAATTCTCAACAAGCTCGTCTACCCGGGGCATGGGATACGCATCGAACTTGGACACTTCATTTAATTTGCGAAAATCGTTGCAGAACCGCAACGTCCCATCCGGCTTGGGTATTAGAACTATGGGACTGGCCCACTCACTTTTCGACTCCTCAATGACATCAAGCTTCAACATTAACTGCACTTCCTCCGCGATGGCCCGTCGCCGAGCCTCGGGTACCCGGTAGGGTTTTAACCGGATCTTGGCCTGAGGCTCAGTGACGATGTCATGTTGGATGAGAGACGTGCGGCCAGGGAGGTCCGAGAACACATCCGTGTTCCGACTGACGAACTCCCTGACATCCTGAACTTGTTTGGAAGACAGGCTGTCTGCGATTTTTACCGTGGTTACCGCCGCAGGCCTCGAACTGTGGGGCTGGACCCTTGTCACCTAGAAGCCCTGGCCGGGGGCTGTTGTCGTCGGCCATGTCCCTGTCTTTCCACGGCTTCAGTAAATTCACGTGGTACACCTGCTCCGGCTTGCGCCGCCCGGCTGGTGTACTTTGTAATTTACTTCCCTACCTTCTCAATAACCTCATAGGGGCCCTGCCACCTGGCTAGGAACTTGCTGTCAAGGGTGGGCACCAGAACCAAAACCCGATCTCCCGGGTTGAAGCTCCGTACCCGAGCCTGACGATTGTACACCCTACTCTGGGCTTGTTGCGCTGCCTCCATATGCTCCCGGACCAGCGGCAACACCCTTTCCATCCGTTCCTGCATCTGGGTGACATACTCAATGACACTTTTGTGGGGGACAGGCTGTTGTTCCCACGCTTCCTTGGCGATATCCAACAGGCCCCGAGGGTGTCTGCCATAAAGCAGTTCGAAGGGCGAGAACCCAGTAGAGGCCTGGGGCACCTCTCGCACTGCGAACATGAGATAGGGCAGAAGCAGATCCCAGTCCTTCCCATCTCTAGACACCACCCTTTTTAACATGTTTTTTAAAGTTTGATTAAACCTCTCGACAAGACCGTCTGTTTGTGGATGGTAAACGGACGTCCGTAACTGCTTTATACGCAACAATTTACACAGTTCCCTCATAACTTTGGACATAAAAGGGGTCCCTTGGTCTGTCAGAACCTCTTTTGGCAGGCCCACACGGGAAAACATTTCCATTAACTCTTTGGCAATGAGCTTAGCTGAGGTATGTCGCAGAGGCACCGCCTCCGGATATCGAGTGGCATAGTCGAGAACTACCAGAATGTGTTGGTGGCCCCTGGCAGACTTTGGTACAGGCCCAATTAGATCCATAGCGATTCGCTCAAACGGGACCTCAATAATTGGAAGAGGTACCAGAGGACTACGGAAATGTGGCTGGGGGCTATTTATCTGACAGGTGGGACAGGACTTACAATACTCCTCTACTTCCTTAAACAAACCGGGCCAGTAAAATCGCTGTAGTATGCGGTCCTGCGTTTTCTGCCACCCCAGGTGTCCCCAAGAACATGTTGGTGGGCAAGCTCCATGACCAGCTTGCGATACGCTGTGGGCACCACCAACTGTTCAACAGGCTCACCTCGGATTTGGTTCACTCGATACAACATATCCTGAAGAACACTGAATCGCGGAAACATTAATTCAGCCCCAGGTTTCTGGGGTTTACCATCAATTATTATGACACTTTCCCAGGCCCTGGTTAGGGTTTGGTCCCGGTGTTGTGCGGTCCCAAAATTTTCCCCGGAGACATTGAGGTCTGCCAACTCAGGTCCCGGTGGCAAGTCCTCCGTGTCTCCCACCATTACACTCAGTGGGGTTGTCTCCCCTCTACCGCTGGAGCAGTGGTCACCCCTACCGCTGGCCCTTCAGACTCGGGCTCCCAGGGTTCTGGCCTTCCAGTGGTATCAGGCCACTCTCCTAGGGTTACCCCTGTCTCGGGTCCATCAGACAGTTTTATCGCCGGCCACAGCGCCGGGAAACCTGGGAAGTCCCTCCCAAGTATCAATTCATGCGGGAGTTTGGTAGCAACAGCCACCTCGTGGGTCCACTTATCAGCCGCTGTGGACAAAGTCACTAGTGCAGTGGGGTAGTCTTTTAGGTCTCCGTGGATGCACAGGACCCCGATTTTACGGCCGGTATACTCCACAGGCCGTACCAGGGCAGCCCTTACCAGGGAGACTAGACTCCCGGAGTCCAGCAGGGCCACCGCCAGAGAATCTCCCACCTCTACCTGACACAGGTGGTTATTGTCCTGCCCCTCACGGGTGCCAGTTGCACACAGCTTCCGTGCATACAGGGAGTGGCGATAGCCATAGTTCACATCCATCGGCTCATCCAGATGCGGACAGTCAGCCCTGATGTGGCCTGGCTCCTGACACCTCCAGCATACCACAGGAGGCGGATCCGCAGGGGGTATATTCCGTGCAGACCTCTCTGTCGCCGGACGTCGGAACTGGGGCGGAGGCCTCCGGGGTTTGACTGACCCCTTCCCAGCAAGATTCCCCTGCAGGTTTCTGGTGGCCTCGTAACGCTCCACCAGGTCGACCATCTCCAGGGCACTTACCGGAGACGCCTGGCCGACCCAGTGTTGGAGGGGATAAGGCAGGGCCCTCCAGAACATGTCGGCCAGTAGACGGTCCAGCATAGCAGTCGGACTTAGAACATCAGGCTGCAGCCACTTTTGCAACCGATGCAGCAACTCATAGTACTGCGGCCTGGCGGGTTCAGCCGTTTTAAAGTCCCACTGGTGGACCCGCTGAGCCCGGACCAACACGTTTACCCCCAATCTGGCCAGGATCTCCCCCTTCACCGTGGGGTAATCAGCAGCCTGGGCATCTGCCAAGTCAAAAAAAACTTGCTGGGGCCCGGATGCCAGGAACGGAGCGACCACCTCGGCCCACTGGTCACGGGGTAACTTTTCCCTCACGGCTACCTTCTCAAAGACCGCCAGATATGTCTCAACGTCTTCCGAAGGGGTCATCTTTGGGACCGCCTCACGGACCGCTTTCCGGGCATCATGGTCGTGGTGGGACGCTCCTGCAGCTTGTAACGCCATCACGTGCTGTAACAGTAGCTGGTTGGTCTCCCGCTGCTGCACGTTAGCCTCTATGAGAGCTTTCACAGCCGCCTCCATGTTGCCAGCAACTCCTACTTGTAGCTTTGCTGGCTTAATATATGCCATGCACTTGTGCCCAGCAAAACAAAACAAACTTCGGCGGTCACGCTAGCCTCACTGCGCATGACCGCATCCGACACCAAATGTGGGGAGTCGCTCTGGTAGATAGCAGTGCGGGTGCAGTATAGAGGCAAAACAGGGAGTCCAGATAGTGCAATAAACAGTGTTTTATTCACACTTGCACAAAATAAAACAGTCTCTTGGTGTTAATTCACACACATAAGAAATCAAGCGGAAAAACAAGACAGTCCAAAACAGGCTCCAGTCACCTGGGAGGTTTTTAGATGCAGGTTCACACCTGGCTGTCAGTCCAGCCGTAAGACAGTCGCCGTCAGGCTTCCAGGTCGTCTGCACTCCTCCTTGCTGGGCTCTTGCTTCCAGCCCAGAGAACTTCCAAACACAAGTAATACAGTCTAACAGCAGCTCCAGGACAATCACACCCTCCACACCCAGCTGCTGGCTGTGTTATAAAGGCCCTGGAAAACCCAGCCTGGACCGTGGGGAGTAGGCACCCACCCAACTCTTTGCCTACTCCCAGTAAGAGCCGGCCCGGATTGGCTTTGCAGCCAAACTAAATAGCAAGGTGTCAAGCAGCACTAGCTGCTGCTGACACACCAAAAATCCGGCTCTTACCTCACCGAGGCCAGGAACCTCGGTGACACGTACCTCCCGTCGACCACAGTACCTTGCACCTTACCACACCGCATATAAAGACAATTATAATAATATGTGATCAATGGTTTGTGTGCTAGCAATACGGTGTGGGTACCTCTTTGGCGCACAAAGACAACCTCAATTCAGAGACTTTTGTTAAAGATGCTATTTATTATGTTCAGTTGATAACGCGTTTCAGAGTTTATAACTCCTTTTTCAAGTCTAAAAAGATACAACAAAAGTTGGAGGGAATTATATATCCACACACAGAAATAGAATATGATAAAAATAAACATATAAATAAAGGTAAAATGACTAAATCAATCAATTAGAATAAAAATAAAGTCAGTAATTGTTACATATTTCACGTCAAATATTACACGTCAAGTGCAGTTAGTAGGCCTAGTGATAGAATAAGAATCCATTCTTTAGGCTAATTGATTGATTTAGTCATTTAGTTATTTAGTGTGGGGATCCATTTTGGCTTCAGCCTTTTTGTTCTATCTTTTATTGAGGCTATTCCTAGGGTATTATCCTGGTAGTCCCCTGGTCTTCAGCTTTTAACCCCTATTCAGGAATTGGGACTTTACTGCAGGGGAACAACCAGGCGCTACTTCTTGGAGTAGAAACCTTTTGGATGACAATTGACACACTGGGGTCAAGAGACACCGATGCAGAGCACCAAAGGATAATGCAAAAACCGTAGTCATGGACAGGGCAGGCAGAGTACATGCCATCCGATAAACAGATCACAGTGGGCAGCTCAGGGTCAGTATAGAGATGAAACAGAGATCAGGTCAGGCAGCAAAGGGTCGAAAAATGAAAACAGGCAGAAGTCGGTACACGGGCAGATTAATGTATAACAGCAGAATTTATTGCTCATGCACCTTCCACAGGAGAAGTTGCCTAAAGTACCCCAATGTTCCTATAGTCTCTCTCCCAAAACCTTTCATATTCACCAGGATGAAGGATTTACCTCTGACTTCATATCTAGAATATTATTTCATACTCATTTTCTGTACCAACAGAAGTAGGATCAGGAACCAAACACCTAGAGTGGTTGAACACAACAGGTTTGAGAAGGGAAACATGAAAAGAATTAGGGATGTGTAGAAATGAAGGAAGACATAACTTGTAACGCACTGGGTTCAACTGACTCAAAACCACAAAAGGACCAATTATACCATAAGGTGCCAACTTATACAGGGGTACCTTGAGTCTAATGTTTTTGGAGGAAAGCCAGATCTTGTCCCCTAAGAAAATTGTGATGGAGTCCTGCAACTATGATCAGTGGATATCTGCATGTGAGCAGAATCCTGTAAAAGAAAAGCCTTAGTCTTTTGCCATAGCTGGCTGTAATTATTGACAGTGGATTTGGCTGCTGGAACTCCAGAAGAGATGGGTATAGAAAGAGGAACCCACATACGTCAACACAACTAAGAAAGGAGATTTTCCAGTCAACTTACTAGGGTGGTTATTATAAGAGAACTCCACCCAAGGAAGCAACGAAACCCAGTCATCATGATGTGCATAAAAGAGGTGTCACAAATAGTTAACTAAAATCTGATTGATGCATTCCACTTGCCCATTGGATTGTGGCTGGTATGGTGAGAAAAATTTGATATCCAGCTGTTCACAGTTGGCTGTCAGAATTTAAAAATAAATTGCACATCTAGCTCAGATACAATATGTAAGGACACACCATGTAGCCAGAAAATTTATTTCAGAATCAGGAACAATTAGCCAGTTGACTAGCAGAAGGAAGACCGGACATGGGCACAAAGTCATCCATTTTAGAAAACCAGTCAGCCACCACTCAGATTATAGTGCATTCCAAAGAAGGAGGAAGATCTGATATAAAATCCATGACTATGTGCTGCCATGGCTCTTCAGGTAGAAGGATATGAGGCAGGATTCCTGAAGGTTATTGTTTAGGAGTCTTATTTTGGGCACAGGTGTTACAGGAAGCTACATAATCTTTGATGGCCCAGAGATTGAAGACCAGCAATAATGTTGGGAGATCAACATAGCAGTTTTGTAGAGACCTGGGTGGCTAACAAATTTGGAGTGATGCCTCCAGGCCAGGACTAGCTGGACTGCAGCAATGGAAATGATGCGAGCAGGATTAATGATGTGCTAGGGTTCCTTTACCCAATCAGCAGGGTCAAACGAGTAAGGGAATTTGCAAAGAACAAGGACTACCAGGTATCCAGTCCTTCGCATTTACCCCTGCTAGGCATTCTGTGTATAACTCTGTACTGTAAAAAACACGTTGCAAACTTGTAATTCAATAATGTGCCCTCCTACTATCAATATAACAATGCAGCAACGGTGGTTTTGTCTACTGTGTAATATGCGTTTTACAACACTAGTTCAAAAAGATTTCTGTGCTATAAAACACACGTTGAACCTTGTAATGCGATAATGCGCCCTTCTATCACCAATATAACGATGCAAGAAATGAGATAATATTTCTGTATATGGTGTAATTTACATTGAATTTCACTGGTATAAAAATGGGGTTATTGCTGTAAAATGCTTCTGCTTTAGGCTACATGCACACAACCATATGTATTTTGCGGTCCGCAAATTGCGGATCTGCAAAAAAAAAAAAAACAGATGACGTTCCATATGGCATCGTTTTTTTTGAGGATCCATTGTAATAATGCCTATCCTTGTCCGCAACCTAGAAAAAAATAGCACATGCTCTATTTTTTTGTGGAAGGGAAAACCGGACATACGGAAACGGAATGCACACGGATTACCTTCCGTTTTTTTTGCGGACCCATTGAAATGAATGGTTCTGCATATGGTCCGCAAAAAAAACCAAAACGGAACAGACACGGAAAGAAAATACGTTCGTGTGCATGAGCCCTAAATGCAACAAGTTTAATAACACTAACATTATGCACTGAAAAATGTGCCTATGCTGTGCTGGCAATAAGCCTATGTAGAAACTTGAGGTTTTGAAAAAAAAACAGCTCTGTTCAAATGAAAATTTTTTTTGTTGCAAGTGGCTGGTTTTGTACTGTGAATGAGGCTCTGCAGCAGCTGTATTCTTAAGCACTGTACCCCAGCCCTTACTTCCTCAAAGCTTTCCCTGATCAAAGTCCCTATTATTCTTCACAATGATTTCTTACTATTCCTTCCCTCATATATTCTGTTACACTAGAATAGATGCTTGCTATTGCCTCTATATACTGTCTAAAATCGTTTTCTGACACGCTGCAAAGACCCATTCATCCTCATTAACAGCTCCACACAGAATGATGTTCTGCACAGGCATCTTCCTGCCTGCTGCCACCTCTGATTGTTTTTTCAGCTTCGGAGCCAATCATGGCCTTCCCCTTCAAGTCTTCCCAGGGTCATGTGACCACTCTTCTTCCTCCTCCCTGTGCAGTAATATGTCGCTTTACACTATTTTCCTTAATTCATCCAAAGAAGCAAACCTGTAATGTTTCAGGTTAGTGTGACGGAATAATTTTTGTGAAAATCGTAACAAACCAGTCAATTCAATCATCTCTAATTTTTTTATATATATATATATATATATATATATATATCCATTCCATCATCTGCTAAGAATGCTCAAGATTCAGAACTTCAAAATAACAGTCAACATTCTCCATAATGTATGTTCCCCTTTATTTGTTTAGTTGATAAAAAAGTAACACATTTTTTTTTCACGTCTAGTTTAAAACTGGCGCAAGAAAAAGACTTTAGCATATATTCGTAAAAATTGCTGCTTTAATTAAAATGCATTGATTCGAGTTTGAGGTGCATTTAGATGGAGAATGCCAGCTGTTTACTATGTCATATTAAGCATGAGAATTATTGCCATCACTATGACGTAAATTATTATAGAAATGCATCTGTTCTCATTGAACTGTAAATTATATCAAGTAATTTGTGTGATGACATTGGTATTGTCTAATCTGTTAGACAATATGCAATATTTTAGAGCTGTCAATTGTATCTGTAATCTGTTATTCTTCTTTGTTTTACTAAGGTATATTTTTACAGGCAGTTTATACATTGCGGAGGATTTTATTTGTTTTTTATGCAACAATATAAGTTAATGAACATCTACATAAAAATGTATTAAAGCATTGCACATGTTTAACAAAAAAGGGCCTATTTTTGTGGCTGAAACAGCTGCCATTCTACACATAGCCAATGGACTGGAGTGTTGCTCAGTCCTTGAATGGTGTAGAATTGCGATACTACTGTAAATGCAGAATACTAACACGAGTGGAGCTGTTTCTGTGAAAAAGCAGAGCTTTGATTAACCAAAAAATACCTTGCTCCTTATATCTGTACATACCTAAATAACTTTCTTCCTGAGAAGCTAATCTATAAAAAAAAAAATACATTCACAAGCCACAAACAAACAGTCAGGTCATAAGGACAGAAAGTGCAGTATTTATCCTAGAATGTCCTGGTGCTGGAATGTGCACTTTTGGCAGAGCAGCTATCCCTCAGGATGAGCTATGTATGGGTGAGAGTATCCGCACGCTGTGCTGATTAGCATGGCTCTCAGACAGGCTGCACTGGCCTTCTGCCCGCAGGAAGTCTCTCCCCACTGTCACCTCTTTATGTTTGGCACAGAAAAACCTTATCTGTATAGAGGGTCAGATGGCCACAACCCCATATCCCTTGTGAGGTTAACACCTGTACATAGTTTTTTTTTTAGCTTTTTAGCTTGTAGTACATTATCCTCTTTTACTATCACACTAACTATATATTTTTGGTTCATGTACTAGGATTTAGTATTTGTTATATTATAGCAAGTTACATTATAACTAGTGTTGAGCGAACTTTGTGTTTCATGTTCGGTGTACAAGGTTCGGGTTATCTAAGAATTCCATCATGGATACCGCTACCACGGACCATAACTTATTTGATCCGTGATAGCGGAATCCATAATAGAATTCTTAGATAACCCGAACCTTGTACGCCAAACTTGAAACACAAAGTTTCACTCATCCCTAATTATAACATTATTTTTCATGCCTAGTGACATTATACAGTACCCTGTAAATTGGAAATATACTGATATAGTATACAATATGTCACATGGGTCAGAATTCAGATTTTCACAGTCCAGTTTTGAATAATTGTTCACTGAGGAGGAAGCTGTGTCAATGTAAAGCAGATCATGCTTGCCTGGATGCTGAGGATCTAGCACAGGCTCATAATGCCATCTTAGAAAGTTAATTATTCATAAATCTATTCTCCTGAATAGGAGCGTTTTATATAAAGCAATATATATTCAATGCCAGACAGCCATCAATGAATGTTCACATTACTGGGTGGGAATGTAATTTTGACTAATATCATTATTTTTGTATTGCAGTATTTATTTATTTCCAATCTACCTTTGCATTAATAATGATAAAACTGTGGAGATATAATTGTTTCATGCAACAAAACAGTGATAGGCCAGTAAATATTGACATTGTAAGCAAAAGATGATGTAATCAGTGCAGGGCAATGCCAATTACTGATGACACAGTGACTGAAGTGGCCCCCTATCTGCTATGTGAACGAGAGGTTTAGAGGCAGTCTAAGCATTTCCCAGTGTGGCTGCTGTGAATGGGATACAAGTGCACAAAGGGGACTCTGTGCGCAGCAAAAAAAGACCCTCCCCAGCATCACCACGACAACCAGAATACACACAGAACTTCCTTCAAATACTGGTTCCATCCATCACGGGCTCCGGAAGGAGCAGAGACAATCCCAGGGCAGCAAGCCTAAGTCTAGAGAACTATAGCCTCTACTACTCAACACTAAGCAATGAATTATGTGAGCTATATTCCATGCAGTGTACAGTAATACTGTGGCATTTCCTCATAAAATATTCCATACTAATTGTAGAGAATAACCAACGTAGGTACTGCATGTACGATATACCACACTAGCTAAATTATATATAACTATTATATGTTTGCACACAAATAAATGTATACACTTATTGAAACTATTCAATTTAACTAAACTAAGATTTTCTTTAAATCTGTTTCCCTGTATTGTTTAGTAGTTATAATAATTTTAAAAGAAGTTTTATCAGTGAGGATCTGACTGATGGAGCTTCACTAATCCCAACAATGGGGTATGCCAGCAGGGAGAGGACAAGCTCTCTTGGTAGCGGTTTCAGTATACTTTCCATCACCCTGAAGTGAAGCATAAAAGCTATGGGATAGACAACCACACATGCCCCTGTTGCTCTCTCTCTTCTCCATTAGTCTATAGTATATATTTTATTTATAATATACTAGCAGAAGGACCCGGCTTTGCACGGGTATATTTCATCTATTTCATTTAATGTTTTTGTATGTCGTTAAAACATATCGACAGTATCCCCCATAACAGTGACCTCCACAGTGCCCGCCCCTTTAACAGTGACCTCCATAGTTCCCGCCCCCTTAACAGTGACCTTCACAGTGCCCGTCCCTTTAACAGTCACTTCCACAGTGCCCACCCTTTTAACACTGACCTCCACAGCGGCCTGCCCCCTTAACAGTGATCCCCACAGTGAGGGCCCCTTTAACAGTGACCTCCACAGTGCTCGCCACTTTAACAATGATCTCCATAGTGCCCGCCCCTTTAGCAGTGACCTCCACAGCAGTTGCCCCTTCAATAGTGGCCCCTTCCCCCTTAACAGTGAACTCCACAGTGCCAACCCCTTTAACTTTGACCTCCACAGCGGCTTATCACTTTAATAGTGACCCCTGCCCAATTAACAGTGACCACCACAGCAGCTGCCCCTTTAATTGTGGCCACTGCCAATTTAACAGTGTCCTCCACAGCACCCTGTCCCTTTAATAGTGGCCCCCCCCCAATAACAGTGACCTCCACAGCGCCCTGCCCCTTTAAGGCTAGGGCTACATGATGACATGTGTCGCGCGACATTTTGTCCTCCCAATGTCGCGCAACAATTTTTATAATGATAGGTTATGGTGTCGCACTGCGACACGACAGTTGCAAAAAATCCATCCAAGTTGGATGCATGTAGCAGTGTAGTTGTGCCCTATGTGTCGTGCAGCCCTAGCCTAAAGACCTACAGCAGTGAAGAAAATTTGCTGGGTTGTTATGGAAATCTGGAGTAAAGATGTGTGTATGTGGAGACTAAGGGCCTGCAAGCTTCTATTGGCTGATAAGGGACATGTGACCATGTGTATGGCACTTGAGATATGAAGAGAAAGAGTTGCAGGCTTGTATTGGCTAATGCAGGTCATTTTCTTGGGAATATCTCAGGAATGGTATCTCCTAGAGAGCTGAGACCCCCACAAGATTTCTTTCTGGGTAGCAAGGGATGTGTATACCAAGTTTCGTTGAAATCGATGGTTGCGTTTTTGAGTGATAGCGGAACATACACATACGTATATACGTCCTTCATATATATATATATATATATATATATATATATATATATATATATATATATATATATAATAATCCTTATTTCCCTCCCTCTTAGCTTCAGTTGGTTTTACAGAGATTTAAAAGACGGACATTGTTTTTGATTTTTCAGGAGATCAGAGATAAAGGCTACAGGCTGAGCCATTTGAGCGCTCATCAAATAGATTTTACATTGAATGTGGCTGAGTAGGATGCAATGTATGAGAACACATGCAGGCAGCAGAAGCCTTTCATAAATGTATAAAAATGTAGATATTACACCTCCAAATATGCCCCTACTGTAAATAACCTCAAAAACCACAACATAGCTATTACCTGTCCAGAATTCATACGCCACCAAGTAGTATATCTATTGGACTATTCTACAGATGTAGAGTTACGGTAACAGTCACTACTAGTGTTGAACAAATCAAAGTTTACAAAGTGTACTTCAATACGAATTTCAGGAAAAATTTGATTCACCGTGAAGCTGAATTTCCTTGTGCTTCGGGTTAACAAATAGATTTTCCTCATCCATTTGAGTGTGAAGAGGCTGCCGTGGCCATCTTGCTTGAAGACTCAGCACGCAGTGACATATGACATCACCACATCGGCTAACGTGATAACTTCATTATGTGTTGCACAAGATTTTGAGTAGGATCTTCAAACAAAATGGCCGCATATTTAACTTTATTTTCAATTAGCAACCCCTAAGAACTTCACTCAATTCTAGTCACAACACATTAAGTAGATGTGATAACTCTGCTATATCTGTATCCCCAGAGTCTGCTAAGTTGGTAAAACAAGACTTGTGCTTTTTCTGGCCTTTTTTTATTGCTTATCCAGTATATAGGACTTGCAAGATGCCAGGACACAAAGATGTACAAAATGTGATAAAAATTAGAAATAACATTAAAAACATTATAAAAAAACATGCTACTGTAAAAAAGTGAAAATGTGTTTTAAAATGCATTTTTTCATGCATTTGATCAGGGATACATTCAGTTCCTATTTCTAATGGTTAGCAGTGCTTTATGTCTTGACCACTAGTAGGTGAGTGGTCAGATACGTGGTTGTAAAAGGTTTGATTCCTGGTATTTATTTGGCTTATCGTGTACAAAGCGGTCAATCTGGGGCTCAAAATCGCTTGCAGTGTAGTACAAAGTAATTTAACTCTAGTCTATTCCATCTGCTGCATATGAATTGAAAAAGTTGTACAGTATTTAAAAAACATGGCATATTTTATTTTAAAACTACTACTACTGCCTTTGTGTTGTATTGTGTTCTATTGCAGCTCAGCAATTTTAGCCTACTTTCACACAGTCAGTGTTTGGTGATTTCCATCAGTGATTCTGAGACAAAATAAGGAACTGGTCAAGAACACAGGTGCAAAATTTTCTATTACACTACTCACAAAAAGTTTGGGATATTTGGCTTGTTGCTGAAATAAACTTTTGAATGCCATGTCCAACTGTTCAGTGTTTCAGTACTTTTTGCACAACTTGCTGTTCTCTAACAAGGAGCTTAATGGCAAAATTCACAACAGGTGTTTAATCCATGAATCGCCCAATAAATTCCCTGGTTCAATTAGAATTTAAACAGTCCTCCTCATCATGCTGTTCACATTTTGACATCATGAGACCAAGAAGACACCTAACAATTGATCAACAGTACCTTGCCATTGCGAGGCTTCAAGCAGGATGTTCTCAGACAGAAGTGGCCACTGAGCTTAGAGTGTCACAGAGTGTCATCAGCGGGTAGCAACAGAGATACAGATAGACTGGAAGAGTCACAGAAAGGCATAGAAGTGGACATCCTTTGGTCACATCCCACACTAATGTGCACAATGCCCTGTGGAATCAGATGATTAATGCAACACAACTCCAGGCACATCTAAGGGAGGTAAGAGGCACCCAAGTGTCACATCAGAACATTCAAAACTATTTACATCAGCGTGGTCTTTGTGCCATATGACCTGCAAGGGTACCTGATAACACCACCGGGCACAGGCGCCATCGTCTTGCATGGGCCAGAGAGCATCTACGCTGTATGAGGGACTATCGGGCCTCAGTGCTGTTCACTAATGAACGTTGATTCACGTTGAGAATGCTATGCATCAGCCACTGTTGTCCTCAAACGAGCCTTTGGTGGTGGTGGTGTTACAGTGTGGGCAGGTGTGTCTAGTCCAGGGATGGCCAACCTGTGGCTCTCCAGCTGTTGCAAAACTACAACTCCCAGCATGCCCAGACTGCCTACAGCTATCAGCCTACAGCAGGGCATGGTGGGAATTGTGGTTTTACAACATCTTGAGAGCCACAGGTTGCCCACCCCTGGTCTAGTCAATACAGAACTGCCCTACACTTTATGAATAGTACAGTGACAAGCCCATTCTACTTGAATAACATCATTAATCCAATCATTGTGCCTCTGCGTGAACAGCACAGGCCTAATTTTATCTTCATGGATGTCAATGCACCAGCTCATCAAGGTCGCATCATTAGGCCCCTTTCACACGGGCGAGTTTTCCGCGCGGGTGCAATGCGTGAGGAGGACGCATTGCACCCGCACTGAATCCGGACCCATTCATTTCTATGGGGCTGTGCACATGAGCGGTGATTTTCACGCATCACTTCTGCGCTGCGTGAAAATCGCAGCATGTTCTATATTCTGCGTTTTTCACGCAACGCAGGCCCCATAGAAGTGAATGGGGATGCGGGAAAATCGCAAGCATCCGCAACCAAGTGCGGATGCGTTGCGATGTTCCCGCATTGTTGCTTAGCAACGGGACCCAATCTCTATTATTTCCCCTTATAACATGGTTATAAGGGGAAATAATAGCATTCTTAATAAAGAATGCATTGTTAAATGATGAGGAAGGGGTTAAAAATAATAAAAGTTAACTTACCTTAGCCACATGATCGCGTAGTCGCGATCTGTCCTCTCTTTCCCTGCTGCATCTATGATCTAAAGGACCTGTGATGACGTCACATCACATGGCCCAATCACATGCTCAATCACTATGGTGATGGAGCATGTGATTGGTCCATGTGACCATGTGACATCATCCAAGGTCCTTAACCACTATCCTCAGGCTGTGGATAGTGCTTAAGGACCTTGGATGATGTCACGTGGTCACATGGACCAATCACATGCTCCATCACCATAGTGATGGAGCAGGTGATTGGGCCATGTGATGCTGTGACATCATCACAGGTCCTTTACATCTTTCAAGCTAACGGAGAGGAGGCCGGGCTTCGCGATCAAATGGAACAGGTAAGTAATTATTAGTTTATTATTTTAACTCATTCTGCACCAGTTTAAACATTAGGGAGATGGCCAAGGGTATTATTTTACATTATAACTATGTTATAATGTGAAATAATACCAGCGGGACAATTTCTGACCCAAACATGCACTTCTGTGAAGAAGTGCAGGTTCGGGTCTGGGTACCAAAAGTGCCGATTTTTCTCCCGCGCGTGCAAAACGCATGACAGCACTTTGCACTCGCAGGGAAAAATCGCGGCGATTCCCGCAACGCACCCGCACTGTTTGATGGAGTGCACCCGCAACGACCGTCTGAAAGAGGCCTTAGGGAGTGACTGCTGGAGACTGGGCTACCTCAATGGAGTGGCCTGCACTGAATCCCCCTGAAAACCTATGGGATCAGCTGAGTCATCGTGTAGAAGCTCGTAAATCTATATCCCAGAACCTCAATGACCTGAGGGCCGTCCTTCAAGAAGAGTGGGATGCCATGTCTCAGCAGACAAAAGGTTGACTTGTGAACAGCATGAGACGTTGTTGTCAAGCTGTAATTGATACTCAAGGCCACATGACAAGTTATTGAAACATTGACATTTTTTGTGGGGGGTATACCCACCACTGTTGTTGGCTTTTGTTTCCGTAAATTGTTTGAGGTGAGGAAATCACCATTGCATGCTCCTATTTAAATGCCCTATTTTTTATGATATAATATCCCTGTAGCATGAACTTTTTAAATTTTCCATAAATTACACCCAAAATCCAAATATCCCTAATTTTTTGAGAGTAGTGTATACCCTATTTTTGTGTAGGCTGCACTCCTGGCTTTGGCTTACAATCACCTATGGAAATCATTGATCAAACAGTAAGGGCTCATGCACGCGACCGTTGCCGTGCGCATGTTGTGGACCGTAAATAGTGGTCCGCAATATACACCGGCTGTGTAAATCTCATATTGCAGTGCAGACCCACTGCCTTGAATAGGTCCATGATCCGCAAAATACAGCAAAAGATAGGACATGTCCTATCTTTTGTGGTGTGGAAGCACAGACCCAAAAGCCCCCGGAAGTGCATCTAAGTGTTTCCATGGGCTTCTAATCCATGCCTCCGCTCTGCAAAAGATAGGACTCCTGTTTTGCTGTATTTTGCCAGATCACGGAACTGATTCAAGTCAATGGATTCACACACGGAATTCACACGGCCAGTGCCATGTGAAGCAAGGAAGCTGGCTTACATATAGACTGGCGCTGGATATGGCGAAGTTATGTAGAGGCCGTCTTCTCTACATAACTTCGATGGATTCATGGCCAGCTAACCGGACTATTAAGAGCGGCCCCCAAAGGTGTACATTGCCTTTATGTTCTGCAAACTATGATATTAATAACCGAAACTATTATGTAAGCAGAAATTGCACCAAAACTGAATCCATGCGAAGATATGGTTTGCATTTATGTAGGAACATTATAAATACACCAAGCTTGTATTAATACAAACAGGCATTAACTGGTTTAATGATCATGATGCTTGCCTTGTTACCGGTGTCTGTAGTCCTATAGAGTCTATGTTCTGTCACAGTGTAATTTATATGTAACTAGAGGAAAATGTACAGTGTATTTAAACTACCATAAAAAGTACTGTGAAGAAAAGAAACCACAAGATTCCAAAGGATTAATAACACATTTCTTTAGTTCCTGTGTGACACTGTATAAATGGTGATTTACAATTAGGGATACAACTAAAGAAAATTAGCTTCAGATAATTACAGAATTGTAAGTACAGAAGGCCTCTTTCACACAGCTATGCATGGGGTCTTCCACCTCTGCCGGAACCTCCTTCTTATTGCAGACCAAATGCTGACTGTTTTCACACAAGTCATCAACAAGGAGACTATCTTGAGTATCTAAAACATGGGGTTTTGTTGCCTCTTCTTAGGCCCCTTTCACATTTGCGCTGTGAGGATCCGGCGTGCACTTCCGTCGCCGCAAATGCCCACCGGATCCGTAACAACGCAAGTGAACTGAAAGCATTTGAAGACTGATCAGTCTTCAAAATGCTTTCAGTGTTACTATGGCAGCCAGGACGCTATTAAAGTCCTGGTTGCCATAGTAGTAGTGGGGAGCGAGGGAGCAGTATACTTACCGCCCGTGTGGCTCCCGGGGTGCTCCAGAATGACGTCAGAGCGCCCCATGTGCATGGATCACGTGATCCATGCGCGTGGGGCACCCTGACGTCACTCTGGAGCGCCCCGGGAGCCGCACAGGCGGTAAGTATACTGCTCCCCTGCTCCCCACTACACTTTACCATGGCAACCAGGACTTTAGTAGCGTCCTGGCTGCCATGGTTACCATTCTTAAAAGCTAAACGTCGGATACGGCGATGTGCCGAAATGACGTTTAGCTTAAAGTCGGATCTGGATTAATGCTTTTCAATGGGCATTAATTCCGGATCCGTCCTTGCGTCATGTCTTCAGGATTTTTGGCCAGAGGAAAATCCGCAGCATGCTGCAGATTTTGCTACAGCCAAAAAACGTGTCAGTACTGAACTGAAGACATCCTGATGCATCCTGAACGTATTTCTCTCCATTCAGAATGCATTGGGATAATCCTGATCAGTATCTTTCCCTCCTAGAGCCCTGAGGATGGAACTCTAGGACGGAAAGGAAAAACGCAAATGTGAAAGGGGCCTAAGGAAAAAAAAGAAAGTGACCGACTAGGAAGGGACAGTGAAGACAGAGAGGATGCAACTGAAAGGCCTCTCTGGGGTTGCAAGAAGGAGGAGCAGGAGGAATGCTGTGACCCCTGGCTCCAAAGGACAGTATAAGACTCAGATGTTACCCACATCATCCTGCGTGACTGAGAGGAGGAGTGAGCTATCCATTCCGCCATCTCATCCTCTTTGTCCTCAATAATAATGTGATGCATATCGGAAGCCAGGGAGAACTGTGACCTAGTACAACTACTACTAGCAGGATGTCTGGTGCTGCTATTGCTGTTATACTCAAATTCTGACTCTCAGGTGACAAGGCCTGGGCCATTTTATTTTAAGGACTATAAATGAAAAGTCACAGGTTTCATGTAAATAAAAAGTCATGAGTTTGGTAAATAAATTATTAAACGTTACTAGCAAAATTGCAAGTGTAATTTACAGACAGAGGTAAATTGGAATTTTAAGACAGAGGTGCAATGAAATGTCCCTTCCCTTCTACAATTACACTGCAAACTTGTGTTGACATTTTAATGCAGTAAAATGTGTATGAACTACATGGTCTAAAACAGTAAGGGTACTTTCACACTTGCGTTTCTGGATTCCGGCAGGCAGTTCCGTCGCCGAAACTGCCAATCTGAATGCAAATAGACAGCATTTGTAGACGGATCCAGATGCGGATCCGTCTCACAAATGCATTACAATACCGGATCTGTCTCTCCAGTTGTCATCTGGAAAAACGGATCCGGTGTTTATTTTTTCCCATTTTTAAAGGAAGACCGGATCCGTCAATGCGGTAATTTTAATGCCGGATCCGGCACTAATACATTTCAATGGAAATTAATGCCGGCAAGTCTTCCGGAATTTTGGATGGAGACAAAACTGCAGCATGCTGCGGTATTTTCTCAGTGCAAAAAACGTACAGTGAGTGAACTGAAGACATCCTGATGCATACTGAATGGATTTCTCTCCATTCAGAATGCATTAGGATAAAACTGATCAGTTTTTTCCGGTATTGAGCTCCTAGGACGGAACTCAATACCGGAAAAGTTTAACGCAAGTGTGAAAGTACCCTAAAGCATCCACTCAGGTATAAAAATGCAATTTTTTAACTATAATGTCCTGGAACTACACAGTCTAATGTAATAATGTGTTCATTAACACATGTATAACAATGCAATATTTGCTGTAAAATGTCTTTGAACTACGTTTTCAATAACACGGGTATAAAAATAGTGTTATTGCAGTATTGCTTTTGCTGTAACTACAGATTATTTTGCAGTAATATGCAACGTGTAATATGAAAGCTTTTGCTATAACTGAATGTTATCCTGCAATAATATACAATGGGTATAATAATGGCGTTACTGTCCTAAAATGCTTTTTCTATAACTAATGATTATCTTGAAGTAATATGCAAAGTACTTAACCCCTTAGTGACCACCCATACGCCTTTTTACAGCGGTCACCAAGGGGCCTTAGGCTGGACCTCTACTTTTTTTATGGAGGCCCAGCTCTCACATGAGAGCTGCAGCCCTGCTCTAACAGCTCGGACCGGCAGGAGTGCTGATCCGGGCTGCTTAATATTTTACATGGCGCAGGCAATGGCGCCTGCAGCATGGGTGCGATCGCGGGGTGCCGATGTGTGCGAAGTCTGGCTGTGGTCTATGAAATATACACCTACAAAAAAGGCCCCAAAATAACTCATAAACGGCTGCGGCCGAAGACCAAAGCACAACATCCAATAATTGTTTGGCAAGAGCAAGAGAAGACACAGCCCAAGTATACAAAAGTATAAAGATTTATTAACAAATAAATAAATAGACAATTGATGACAAATACATACACATAAATTGTGCAGTGGAGGAGCACAGAATGAATGCCCAAGAACCACCACTGACACTGAGTATCCCCCACACCACAAAAATGGTTAAGCACTCAATAGTAAAGCAACGGTAAGGTTAGAGGTCATGGTAAACCCCAGAAAATTAAACAACTTAGCCAAAATGTGCATAACATAATCAAAACAGTCTAGGGCACAGATAACATACCGTTAGCCATGGTGTACGGGGGGTAGTCAGTACCAGTGGAACAGAACACCCTCGACGCGCGTTTCGCACTTCGCTTCGTCAGGAGGTACCTTGTGGGACTATTAAGTGGTAAAAAAAGTAAAAAAAGACAAACACATTTATTCAATTTAAAAAATTAAGCTTTTTTTCCACTGAAAATACGCTTTTCAATTAAAAAAATGCAAAACAAAAATATCTCCCCTATATGTTTGGTATTGCCGCGTCCTTAACGACCCGGACTACATAAATATCACAGAAATTATCTCCTACGGTGAATGCAGTAAAAAACAAAACAAAAAACAAAACAAAACTGAATTGCAGAAAGAGAGAGATACCATAAAGTAAAGAACCAAAGAGTTCTAAAATCTGCATGGTCGAGCATTGGAGTCAGTAAGCTATTTACTAATCAAAGCTAATAGACATTACTGATGTGAGAGGAACATACTTGGACACGAGCAGGCCAGTGGTATCCAAAAGCCTGCATCCCTCAGCTATAAATTATAGCTAGAATTGCAAAAATAGTATTGCCTGCCATAGATTCTGCAGAGAGACATTAGTAAGATAGAGAGGAAAGACTACTATATTCCCCATCCTTGCTCAAATCCATATATTGCTATCTGGGGTGATTTTGCATTGTGAATTGTAGGAATTGTGTTTTGATACCATGGGATGGCTTGATTACTGACTCCTCCACCATACTTCCGAGCATTGCACCTTACCTTTTCTACCCGCACCAAACCTGTGACATCAAGGGCACCCCAACTACCATCAGACAGGAGCGCAAACATCAGGGTGTGCCCTCCTTTCACTGTCCTGGCCCTAGGAAGCATGGGTGTGTGAACTGACACTGTGATTGATTCAGCCACCACCACTCCCATACTCTGCTCTTCTTCTCCTGTGCTTTTTGGCACATTAATAGCAGCAGACCATCTGAATGTGACAACTGCTACTGCGACTGCCACATCTAGTACTCCCCCTTACTACCTCTACCATTACCCCTACACAGCCACATATCTACTGCCTTGTTGCTACTAATACAAATACACAGCCGTAAATTTACTGCCTTGTCTGTTCCATGTTGTGCTGCTACTATTGCTGCCACTATTACTCCTATGCAACATACTCTTTCCACATGCATAATGTGTCATGGCAGCATTCTGTGCTCACCACCATCCCGCTATCTGGGGTGGGCATGGAAGCCGCATCAATCAGCTTCTGCCTGGCAGCCAGATTTCTGTGTCCCACATGGAAGGCTACAACCAGGCTGAAAGGTCTCTTCCTGTGTGTGTATGAGAGAGATTTTTGCCCTGCAGCACTGCAAGGGTTAATTCTCCTTTCTAAGCCATTGCTCAACTGTTTGAATAATTAACTCTCCTATATATGCTGGGCTGTTTGCTCCATCCCTTGCCTGAACAATACGCCTTTCTAGTTTGTAAGATCCTGTGAAAGAGCTTCTACCTGATTTCTGGACTCTCTGTTGCCTGACCTGTGCAGTGCTTGTTCATCATACGGTCAGTATCTGAGCCGCCAGAATTGCACGAACTCTGTCTACCCTAACCTCTGTCTTTTTCCTGACTACGAGTGTTGCCTGATTCCTTTTGTGCTGGGGTGGGCTGTCTCTCAGGGGTCCCAGTGTTTAGGAATGCCGAGTGGTATATTGTGGCGTGACAAAAAACTGTCCACTTTGGGGTACTACAGTGCTTTGTTCTGGTGTCTCTGATTCCCATAGGTCAGCAGCCAACCACTCCAGTTGGTTGGCACAGTGGGTACACATACAATATCCGTAACACACTGAGGGGTCATTTCTTTAGGCTCATTCAGAACAAGCCACTGTTTCTTCTAACATTTGTCTGTGTATAAATAGAGGCAGGCGTCAGCCCCTATTAGGCATACATTTTGGATTCTTGTTCAGAACAAGCCACTGTTTCATGTGACACTGACAATGTGTGTGTATAAAACAGTGGCAAGCATCTGATCCACCTAGCAGTGTTGCAGGTGATGTTACCGGCACTCATGGGCGGTTTTTAGTGCTGCCCTACCCACTTTACAGGCTAGGGCAGCGCTAAAGTCTGCCCATTAGTGCTGTGAAATCACCAGCTCACTACTAGGCGGAAGCCTCTGCCTAGCAGAGACCCTGTATGTCACAGAATCTAGTGAAAAAACCCTTGCCCTGTTTGATTTAGTACAGGGCAAGGGAGAGCATCGAATCATGGGGTTTGTTTGGATGAAGAAGGGGGTATGTCTGGGTTCAGCTCTCAACCTGAACAGCCCCTTAACATGCTATCATTAGATCGCTTCTCCCATAGGCTGTATTTATTTAAGATGGCATAGGAGCCATAGATATAGCAATTGGAATTGCTTGTACTTACGGGATGGAGGTTGCCTAACTCCAACTGCATACAAATTTAATGACTATGGGTACGGCCACACGTTCAGGTTTCTGCATGTAGTTTTAGAAGCTAAAATTAGGAGTGGATCATAAAAGGAGAGAAAGTATAAAAGACAAACTTTTTTAGTTTGGCTTCCAAAACTGCATACAGAAACCTGAATGTGTGGCTATACCCTGATGACGTGGCTGTCATTTTGGGATTGGCATAGTTAGTATAATATAGATCATAAAAAAAAATTGCCTTCAACATAGAGATATTTGATGTGTTCACAGTGAATTTTGCTAATAATATTCATGTGGTGATTGGTGAAATATGAATATATCTAAGTGCATAGCATCTGCAGAAACTGTTCTGCTTGATCCTCGTCTTTCATGTTTTGCATCATTTGATCATCTGATCATTTTGCATTTTATTTTAGCTCCCTATAGGCCCTGTTCATATGATGTATTTATTTGCAGTTTTTGTTAAGGACTACATACAAAAAAGCAAAATATGAGTATTTCCTTCCAAATTTTCCACTGATTTGAATCCACATTCCACACCTGACAATGTTATAAAAAAAATATGCACCAAATGGTGCACCAAATGACACTGTGTGAACCTGGGTTTGTGGGCACTTTCACATGAAGTCCTATTTATCTACCAATAAAAGCTTCATATCTCTATTTCATTTTCTGCCACACTCCCTCCTGTCTCTCTTACTCACTCTCCCTCCTTTCATTCTGTCCCACTGCAGGGGGCTTTAGAGCCAGCACAATTCTACTGTTTTGGCCGTGAGTTCCCCAGAAATGTAATTATGCTCTAAAATGTGGTTAGCATTGCAGTAAATATCGCACAGAGCTTCCAAATTACATTTGGGGTGTAAAGGGGATTGAATTTCATTGCAAGTTGACACTCAATTACAATTTCCATATATCTTGCATGTGAGGGGGTTGGCGATTTTAACCATTGACTGCTCAAATGTATTGAAATGTTCTGTCTGGGGAATATATCAAGCCTAGAGAGAAGCATACGCTATTACATGAACTCTGCCAAAAAATAAAAATGGTGAGTTCGATGTTTTTTTAATTACCGGTAATACACATTCTCTTGTATAAAGATCAGTAAGGATATATTTAAAGCTTGTACATGGACATAGACAATTGAAAACTCATCAGCAATACTCAGTTCAATTAAAGTTGTAGATGATAGATCTGCAAAGTGTCCCACTTCAGGATGTGATTAGTAATAATTAGTGATGAGCGGCAGGGGCAATATTCGAATTCGCCATATTTCACTAATATTTGGGTAAATATTCATCATATATTCGCGCATTTGAGAATTTGCAATTATTTTCTTGATTCCAAAAATCGGCAGTGTAATATTCGCGTATTGCGCACACAATACAGGCGTGGGTTACTTTTGCTACATTTTTCAAGCTGCTAGAAGTTTCCTGAGACTGGAGAAAATGGTTGGCACAGCAGAACATTACAATAGCTTTATATGCAGAGTGCTCCAATATATTAACGATTGCACAAATCAGCAGTTGATGCGCATATTTTTGCGCAATACGGGCAACTTCGCATTTTAGTAGGTCTGACTACATATTAGTGATTGGTGCACTAAGTATTGTTGTGAACTTGTGACATCACAGCACAATGTCTGTATCATGTATGTATGGACAGCAGAACCTATCACACTACCTAACACCCTGCACTGGAACCTATCAGCTACACTATATCACTATCTAACCTACACTGACTATCTCCCACTAACTATCTGTACTATATATATATATATATAAGCTAACTAAGGCCTCTTTCACACTTGCTTTGTTCCTTTCCATCCTAGAGTTCCGTCTTCGGGGCTCTAAGACGGAAAGATACTGATCAGGATTATCCCAATGCATTCTGAATAGAAAGAAATCCGTTCAGGATGCATCAGGATGTCTTCAGTTCAGTATTTAAACATTTTTTTGCCGTTGAAAAATCCGCAGCATGCTGCAGATTTTTCTCCGGCCAAAAAAACTGAAAGCATGCCGCAAGGACGGATCCGGAATTAATTCACATTGAAAAGCATTAATCTGGATGCGATTTTAAGCTAAACGTCGTTTCGGCGCATCGCCGGATCCAACGTTTAGCTTTCTGAATGGTAACTATGGCAGCCAGGACGCTACTAAAGTCCCAGCTAAATATATGTATGTGTATGTATGTATAATTATATATATATATATATTTCAACAAATTGCACTCCGCAAATGTGTTTCAATGGTGCACGCGTCCACCCCTGGTCATGGGGTCTCTCTATAAGCTCTATAAGTTCAACAAATTCAACAAATTTGTTGAACTTATAGAGAGACCCCATGACCAGGGGTGGACGCGTGCACCATTGAAACACATTTAAGGAGTGCTGCCGGACTTTTGCTTTTATCTATATATAAATTAAATTTAAATACACTGGGTGTCCCCAAGCACTGACTCCATATATGGACATAGCTATATATGGAGTCAGAGCAGGGACTCCTAAGCCCGAACTAGAGTCACGACACACTCCTCTCTTCAGATCAGGGGGTGCCTGGTTTAATGCTCGGGTTCTCCCATTGACTTCCATTGTGCTCGGGTGCTCTGTAGAGCACCCGAGCATCGGGAAGTGTTCTACTCGAGCACCCGGGCACTTTGGTGCTCGATCAACACTAAAAAGACAACTACAACTCTCAGCAATCTCCCTAGCAACCATTATCTGCATTTTTTTCAGTTCTGAGAGACAACAGTGTTATTGCTGTGCTCTGTGCATTACTGTGTCACATTACATTAGATAGTTAGTTAGCTTATATATATATATATATAATACAGATAGTTAGTGGGAGATAGTCAGTGTAGGTTAGATCGTGATATAGTGTAGCTGATGGGTCCCAGTTCAGGGTTTTAGGTAGTGTGATAGGTTCTGCTGTCCATACATACATGATACAGACATAGTGCTGTGATGTCACAAGTTCACAACAATACTTAGTGAACCAAAAATATGCGCATTAACTGCTGATTTGCGCAATCGTGAATATATTGGATCACTCTGCATATAAAGCTATTGTAATGTTCTGCTGTGCCAACCATTTTCTCCAGTCTCAGGAAACTTCTAGCAGCTTGAAAAATGTATCAAAAGTGACCCACGCCTGTATTGTGTGCGCAATACGTGAATATTACACTGACGATTTTCGCAATCAAGAAAATAATCACGAATTCTCAAATGGGCGAATATATGATGAATATTCACCTAAATATTAGTGAAATATGGCGAATTTGAATATATTGAGCAAAAATATACGCATCATTAATTGCGCAATCGCGAATATATCGAAGCACTCTATCTGCATATAAAACTTTTGTAATGTTCTGCCATGCCAACCATTTTCTCCAGTCTCAGGAAACTTCTAGCAGCTTGAAAAATGTAGCAATAGTGACCCACACCTGTATTGTGTGAGCAATACGCGCATATTACATTGCCGATTTTCACAATCAAGAAAATAATCGTAAATTCGCGAATTTGCTAATTTATGACGAATATTCGCCCTAATATTCGCAAAATATCGTGAATTCGAATATTGCCCCTGCTGCTCATTACTAAAAGTGGGACATGCAAGCAACCGCCCTGGACAGTGAGACAGTGGTGAAAAACCGGGATTGTCCTAAGATGGTTGGGATCTGTGGGAGTCCTACCACTGGGACCCCTTAAAGAGGACCTTTCACTGGTCCACAGTTTATCAGTTAAAGATATCTACATTGAGAGCGGCACCCAGGGATGTCCCTGCACTTACTTGTATCCCTGGGTGCCGCTCCGTTCGTCCCCTGTAGCCCCCGGTACCGGCGCTCCTGCTGCTGTAATTTTGCCTGGGGCGGAGACTTCTTCTTCTGCCCTGGGCGTCTCCTTCTCCCAGGGTTGGAGCGCTGGCCAATCGCAGCGCTCAGCTCATATTCAGGATAATGCTCGGGTTCTCCCGAGTCTTATCTTTAAACCTAAAACTTTTGTCTAGAAAAGCCACTCCAGTTTTCCTACTACACCTTCCTACTGGAGTGAAATTGTGACTTTTTAAAAAAGTATCAATGATAAATCTGGAGTGAAACTCATTATCAAAGCTAACCACACCCATTTTCCACCCACATTTGAAAACTTGAGTGTAAAATTGCAAAAAGTTGCAAAAGCCATATTTAGTGACTTTTTGAAGACAGAATTTCAAGTGAAGGCATAATAATTCAGGGCCTTGGTGTTTGATAATATGGAATAACTGTCTTGGTCATTAGAGGCATCGCATACAGAATATCTCACCTGCAATATGGACAATGATTTATATTGTTTATTAACTTTTTGGAGTGTGTGAGGGCTGATGTATGGGGATAAAGAAGTACGGTATATATTTGTAGGTTCGCTCTCCTCTTCCAAAGTGCAGTTTAAAAGGATTTTTATTCATACCCTTGGAGGGAACAGAAAGAGCATTTCATCTGTTTATAGTCCCAAAGAAATTAGAACAATCCTGTTCCTTTTCCCCAGCCGCCCCTCCCTCAGTCCGGGCTACTAGAGGGATTCTGGGGTTAAGTTCGCTGCCCACTGCGGTGATGTAACTCCGGCTTTGTGTCATTTATATTCAGCCCAAAGAAAACAATTTTCCTGAATAGACAGGCGGACAATAATATTGTTCAGGGCTGATTTTACTTTGGATGTAATCCAAACTGCTCCCAGGCAGCTCAGACTTTGCTCCCGTTCTCTCACCACATCTCCTGCCTCTCTCTCAGTTCATCTGTGAACTGTCACTTTTCCTACTCATGCTATTTCTATGCACTCATCTATCCTCTCTCCAGCCATTTCCTTTATCATCTTCCTATATTAATTGCATTTTCTCTGTATTAACCTGCTTTTTTATCTTGTTTTTTATTTTGTGTTTATCCACTTTTTCACTAACTCTCCATGTTTCACACCTTTTCAGTTATTATCTTGATTTGTTCTTTTCATCCCATTCTGTTCGGTCCCTTTTCAATGAATCTGAATTCCTGAATTCTTTGACGTTTATCGTTAGGCAAACCATAGTGTAAAATGTGTTCCTGCACTTATCCTTTTTTTTTGCATAAAAAAAAAAAATGTGAACGTGAGTTTGTATTCCCAGTGGCTCTGGCAGAGCTACTGGGTTTTAGCAGATCCAGATCAGCTCTGTTAGTGGGGCCCTTTTACATGCCACAGTTACAGTGGAAAAATGTAAATTGTAAATATCCCCCATGGGTCTCTTGTGACCTACTGGGGGACATATTATGTATCAAAAACATAAACACACAAATAAAATACAAATAAAGGGAAAAAATAGATAATGGGGGACAATTGCAGTAGCAATCATTTATCTCCCATATTACTTTACATTAGCCTGTGTAATAGGCCAATGAAAACGAGCACTGCATTTGTTGTTGTAATGGTCAGAGGGTGTGAAACCAGTGTGCCAAGCCGCCAATTAACGGATTTCACTTAGAGCTAAACCTAAAGTAATTATCCTGTTGGCTCCCGTGGTCAGAGCAGGCATAGTATGTGCAAATCTGTGAAACAGGTCTGGTGTCAGGGCAGGCAATTAAGAGTCAATATGGTGATCAGGCACAGGTTAGCACAGGCGGCAGAGGTCACAGTTAGGAATTGGGCAGAGGTTGGTCCAAATGCAGACAAATGGAACACAACACCTTAGCAGAGACTGGTGCACTAGAACACCCACAGCTTTCTTCTGTGTTGGGACTTTTTAAATGTAGGAGGTGATGCTTCATCCAGGGTGCTTCTGAGGGTTTTTCAGCAAGATCAGGACAAGTGAAAGAAAAGATTGGGGAGAATGATGACTGTAGAGTCTGTAAGTTTCTTAGGATCAATGGACTATAGATTTCTGAATGTGCGATCAGTAGAAGTGTGCTGGCATGGATGAGGATGTCCGACAGTGAAAGAGAGAAGGTTGTGGTCAGAGAGCGGGAAAGTTAGGGAAGTCAGAAACAGAACAGAGATGAACGAAGACGTAAAACATAATATAAACTATACAAACTTGGTAACACTGTAATCGTAGTGACCTGGAGAATAAGGCTGTCATGTCATTTTAGCGCACAGTGAACAGTATAATATAAAACCCCAAAATCTAGGTGGACTTTTTTCTTTTCTTTTTTTCATACAAAAAAAATATTTTTTTTCCCCCATTTTCCAATATTAGCTAAGGTAAATTAAGAGGTGCCATTAAAAACATACAACATGTGGCCATGTGAACAGAAAATTTAAAAAGTTATGGCTCTTGGAAGGTGTGTGTGGGGAATAAAAATACAAAAATGAAAATAGACAATGTCCTTAAAGGGTTAAATACCCTGGGGCAGCCATAGGCTGGGGAAGAATTAGGATGGGGAGGGCAGGCTGGGCAGAGAAGTGCAGATTGCTTGCAGCAGAAGAACAGGACTCCGCTGTGGGGGCAGAGGAGGGTCAGGGGTCTGGGCCACCGGACAAGACCAGAATGGTGAATGGAGAGGTGCAGCAGGCCTGGGTTGCCATTTTGGCACTCTTCCTACTCCCAAGCATCAAGCATTGTAACAGGGCTCTTTGAAAAAAAGCTAAATCGGGTGTGAAACTTGGATGGCCTAATAAAGGAAGATTCTGAGTAAGCAATAACCCCTTCTAAATAAAAATGCTGTCCTTTGAGGGTAGCATTGCATTTACTTTCTTCCAGGCATCTTAGGCCTCTTTCACACTTGCATTCTCAGGATCCCGCAGGCACTTCCGTCCCGCCGGATCCGTCAGAACGCAAGTCGCCTGAAAGCATTAGAAGACTGATCAGGATCCTGATCAGTCTTCGAAATGCTTTGAGGTTACTATGGCAGCCAGGATGCTATTAAAGTCCTGGTTGCCATAGTAGTAGTGGAGAGCGGAGGAGCGGTATACTTACAGTCCGTGCGGCTCCCAGGGTGCTCCAGAATGACGTCAGAGCGCCCCATGGGCATGGATCACCCCCTGACGTCACTCTGGAGCGCTCCGGGAGCCGCACGGGCGGTAAGTATACTGCTCCCCCGCTCCCCACTACACTTTACCATGGCAGCCGGGACTTTAGCGTCCTGCCATGGTAACCATTGAGAAAAAGCTAAACGTCGGATCCGGCGATGCGCTGAAACGACGTTTAGCTTAAGACCGGATCCGGATTAATGCCTTTCAATGGGCATTAATTCCGGATCCGGCCTTGCGGCAAGTGTTCAGGATTTTTGGTCGGAGCATAAAGTGCAGCATGCTGCGGTATTTTCTCCGCCCAAAAAACATTCCGGTCCTGAACTGAAGACATCCTGATGCATCCTGAACGGATTTCTCTCCATTCAGAATGCATTGGGATAATCCTGATCAGGATTTTTCCGGCATAGAGACCCGAAGACGGAACTCTAGGACTGAAAGGAAAAACGCAAGTGTGAAAGAGCCATTAATTTCAAGTTTTCCCTTTGCCAATCAGCCAACACATAAGAAAACAAATAGCACATAAGCATGATTCAGAAGTAGCAATCTACATTTTATAATCCCAAATCTAAGACACCATCATGATGTAATTATTGATTTGTTTTCATTAAAGGGTTTTTCTGAGACTTTAATGCTAATGACCTACTGTATCCTGTGGGCCCACACCCGGGACCCCTGCCGATCAGCTATTAGAGAAGGCAGGGACGCTCACAATAGCGCCTTAGCCTTCTCGCATCTTTCCATAGGCAAGTGACGACATGTTCATCAATCACGTGGGTTAGACGAAACTCAGACCTATTCAAGTGAATGTAACTAAGCCCCTTACTAAGCACAACTGCTGTACAATGTACGGTGCTGTACTTGGTAGGCTACAAGAAGGCCACAGCAATCACAGGAGAGCCGGTGCCTTCTTAAACAGCTGATCGGTGGGGGTCCCGGATGTTGGACTACTGATGACCTATCCAGTATTAAAATCTCAGAAAACCATTATAATAATAATTCTGCTTCTTCATGTAATATGTATTATTACTCCCAGACTACATGCACACGACAGTGAAAAACGGACATGTGATGTACATTTTTTTAACGGCCATCACAAGTCTGTTTTAAGACTAATGGCAGTCTATGGGGTTATTCACACTGCAGTTTTTTTGACTGTCAGTGAAAAACGGATGTAAAAAATTAGAACATGTTCTATCTTGTCCGTTTATCACTGACAAACTGCCCCCATACTATTGAATGGGTCCATTTTTAACATTCGTTTCTCAGAAAGGCATCAGTGAAATAAAAGTCCGTACAAAATGTCAGTTTGTGCATGTAGCCTTACACTATACATAGTTTTACTGTCTATTAAATTTCGTTACCATTCCTTGACCCTTGTATTCCATATTTAATCATGTTGAATATACTACTACTTAAGTTACTACTTTTTATTTATCAGTTCTTGTTCATAATCATAACAGTGATTAACCTTGTATTCAACAGAATTATTCCAGTTTGCTCTAAACTTCACTTTCTGCATTAAGTCTTTTTACATATTCAATAAAGTTCTCTTCAGTTTCAGTTTATGAGCATTTTTCACACATCTCTAAAAAACCCTTCACTTTCCATTTATAAGCCTTCATTATTACTCCTAGTAATCTTCTTTTCACTTTCTTACTTCAGCATACTTTAAAGATCACTCAAGGCATTCCCTCACTCTCCATTAATCTTCATTCATTTAACAGATTCTCTGTAAACTTTTCAAGGAGCTCCCTGACAGTTCCACTTATTTGCAAGTCAAGCTGTCAGATTAGTGTACTCCATCTTACATTGTATGTGGAAAGCCCATTTGGGCCACCCAACACCTTTAATAGCCATTTAGCATATACGCAAGAAACTTTAACAGGTTTGTCTGCTTTAGAAAATTAATTTTGAAATACCCAACTAGGGAATTGTGAGTTAGTTGAATGGGCAACCCTGTTCAGCATCCCCTTCTGTTAGCCAGAACGTAGAATGGCTCAAGAAGTAGCTCTGGATGTCCCAGTATGTCCATGCATTGTGATTTCAATCCATTGTGTAATGCTTAATTTTCCCTAGTGTGGTGCTGCAGGGTAATTGAACATTTACTGCCATGTTCCTGTGCAGATTACAGCTGATCACTGAGCATCCCAAGAGCAAAATACACTGTGATCTGTGTAACCTTAGGGGACCATTCAAATAGATTGTCAAAATAGACACCCGTCTCTAAAATGTATTACAATTGGCTTTAAATTCTAACTCAAAATCTCAAAAAATAGGTGGTTCCCAAATATTCAATTTCACACTCAAAGGTCCTATAAACTGATGTCCCAGGTCAATAATTTTTCATTCAAGGCAGAAGGACAGCTCTCCAATGTAACTACAACATCAAACAATTCCCCAAATCTGAGCTTCCGTTTGACAGTGACTTTGGAATAGTGTGTATTTTTTATGTTCTGAATAAATTTAGAATTTGAATGCTTACTGAAAAAGAAGTTAGTTATTTTTTTGGCTACAATAGGTAGTCTCAGATGAACATATTTGTCTCTTACATTATACATTTTATGGCGGGGGTCTGCGCCCACCATAGCCTTGCTTTACTCTGCGGGCAAGAACACTGCACTACTCACTCTGCCACGTTCCTGCCTAGCTCACCTGCCAGTGGCACTCTCAGCCTTTAGCATCCATGAATCTTCGGCAAGTCCTCCCCGCCTGTTCTTTAGGTCACGCGCATGCTATTGTCCTTTTAAATGACCATGTCCAAATGCTTTCCCAGTTGGCTGTTCATGGGTATTGTAGATAACCTTTCCAGTAGGATGGTGCCTGAGCTTTAGGTTCCTAGTGTGCTAGTGTTCCAGTGAAGGTGTGCTTTCTTTACCTCTGCCTGCTCATTGACTGTGATAATCTGCTGCCTACCTCGGCCATAGCCTGTTTACCATATTGAACCTTTGCTGCCAGACTATTCCAGGACTATTTGCACCAGGACTATTCCAGGAAGTACCTGGTTGGTAATTAGAAATTGAACTCTCTCTCTTACAATCTATTAAACATTCTCTCATGATATTGTAACATATGTACTTTTTTGTCATGTTAAATCTTAGGACACTCATATTTTCTGAGGTCACACTAAGGTCATAAGAAATTTTCATTCCCATTTTTATACTGAAGCCTCCAACTCTCCTAAATCTAAATATTCTATTATACTGAAATTTGTAAATTTTACATAAAAAAAAAAGAAACTAAATAAATAAAAACAAGATGCAATGATCTGTAAATCTCATGGACCCATATCCTATGTCTCTGTGTTTAGAGAAAAAAAGGTTTCATTCTACTGTAGACAGGGATTCTTTACTGTAAGAGCAGTGAGACTATGGAACTGCCTGCAAGGGGAGGCAACGGCAGGATACAAATTAAACATGGATCTCCAGTGTTGAAAAAAAATAAAGGAAAATAAACCATGAGTTATCTAATATACTTACTTTAAGAGTATAAAAAATATGTATACAAACACAAGCAGTGAGATCAGGGGTGTACACAGAGCTCCTACAGCACCATAGCAAAACTAAATATGGGCACTCTGCTCCACCTAGCTTTCTAGTACACGTGTCAATTATGCAGAATACAAAGCACAATGCCCCATATTTCTGATTAATTAATATTTTTTTCTTTTTATTAAAGGAATATTCTGGTTAGAGAAAGTTATCCCCTATCCTGTGGATAACTATTACATCAGTTGGGGTCCTACCGTTCTACCGCTGGTATCCCCACCGATCATGAGAAATAGGGCCCCATATCCTGTGGAGCCCCCTGAAATGGAGTGGCTGGTTGAAAATGCGCACCACTGATCTATTCATTTCTATCAGCACCAAGTGGTACCTTGGAACCGGTCCCGAGTTCGGGAAATGTTTTTTTACAGTAGAAATCAATTCATGAAATTATTTTGCAAAGTAATAACTTCAGCTCATCGGAGCCAATACATTCTAATACTGTATTGAACGCTCGCTCTGTACAGTATTGAAACAAAGTTTTATGCAAATCGACTTCGGATGTTTCATCCGAAGTCGATTTGCTCATCGCTAATGACGTCATCACTTTGGCCGGAACGGTGACGTCATACGTTACAGTGCGCAGGATTTCGTGTGATATCTTCAATCAAGATGGCGGTGCCCATGTCTTTGCACCATGTCTTTGGAAAAATTTACAAAACATGTGGAAATTTTGCTTTGTGGCGAATCGAATTTTCCCTTAAATACAGATTGAATTCCATTTTGTGGAGTTCAATTCGCTCAACCCTAGTGCGTGCATTAGCCCATTAAGAGAAAGGGAGTGCGCGTGCCTTAAAGACAGACCTGGAGGCCTTCACAAAGCAGAACGACCTTCAGGAATCACAGTAGATGTCAGTGGCCAGACTGCCACTGTTAAGTAGAAGGGCATGGGTGGATACTGACCATTGGCTGCTGAGAAGAGAGTTGATAACATGGCACAGGGAGAGCGGGACAGTGGTGGGCAGGGGCCACCATTGTAATAAAATATTTGCAATTCCAAGCATGAAAATACATTATTGATTAATTGTACTTCAATAGCATATATTCAATATTCTGTATTAGGAATAATATGGGGGGATGGGGTTAATCTTTTGAAGATTTAGCTGCTTCTGTGTTAGGAGCAGCAGAGTGAATCTTTCCATAGCTATGATAGAATAGAGCACCCAGCTTCATTGTCTTGCCTAATTAATGAGGATAATATGCTCGGCTGCTAATGAGTTTATTAGCAAACAATATGCCCGGAACCGACTTAAGCAGCTCAGAGTTTTAAAGGATGGCTTAGCACCTCTTCCCTTCTTGATGAGTTATACCATAAACAGGGAGACATAAGGAACAAGAAGGAAAGATAGGTTTGGAAGAAAGAAATGCAGATGGGGAATTGTGCTAAAATAATGAATAAAAAAGCAATAAGGTAAAAGGAACTATGAGACACTTGAAGAAACGTGAGTCTACTGACACTTAAATCAGCATAAGCTGTGTGAATAGCTATACCTAGTAAAACAGCATAAATACTACCATTTTGCCATATAATTTACGTTTGGTAAGATACTATACATACATACTGTAGGTCAGTATGATGGCAATGGTTTGGAAATCTGTGGACTTTTATGTTTTTCAGTCGCATCTTAGACCTTGATGTGCAAGTTAGGGATCCCTTTAGGATGCAACATGGGAAATTTAAGGACATCTCCACATTCAACCCAACCTTTAACTTGATTGATTCATTAGCACTTTTGAATGTCTGGGAATATTTTTTTTAATAATACAACACAGTTTTTTTTTTAATTCAGAGCTTTGTTAGACTGTATGATAGGGGAGAGACATTATTAACAACTTTCTTGTATGACGCTGACCAATGAAATCATTAGTTACTCTCTAGTTTCCATTCTCATTCCTGACAAATACCTTTACCCTGGGTTCAGACCTGAGCGTTCTAGAAACGCGCACTTTACGCGCGTTTTTGTCGCGCGTATTTCAGCGCGTTTTTGCAAATAGGAAACGCGCGTTCGTACGTGCGTTCTTGTGATTGACTACTGTGGTGTCAATCACAAAACGCGCGACAAACGCCCCAAAAAAAGCTCAAGTACTTGTTTATGCGTCGGGCATTTTACAGCGTGTGCTATCACTATAATGGGGGTGGGGGCAGAGTTCCAGTCAATGGGGACGGAGTGGCAGTCCGGGGGCACACGTGAACCCGTGAACCAGCGGCAGGATGGATCCGACCGGCTGTTCACCCGCCGGAACAGCCTGACGGACTACCCTGCCGCTAATGTAAAAATAGCCAGGATCTTGTAGTCTTTTTTAAACTGGTCCTTGAATGTGATTTCAAGCTTTCACCTGTGATCCATGTTCTGTAGTTACATTCCATGGTGTTTCTTTAGTAATAATTCTTTGTAAATGTACTTGAAATTATTGATATATAATTGCTATTGTTATCTAGACCATATTCTTACAATTTAGATAAAGGGGTTGTCGTTTACTCTATGATATCTATTTTTATTTTTTACCTTATTTACTGTAAGCATGACAATAGCAAATGCCATTGTTCTAAAGATTAATTGCATGATATATTTGGTAAGATAAAATCATTTGGGTTGAATTTAAGATGTGGTAATTGAGGATATATGTGCATTGTATCCTTGTATTATTTGGTCACTGTGTGGGGCAACATATAGGGGGTATCAATAGGGATACTACACATGGCAACATCCAACCACCTATTAGTCTTATAAGAATTTTACATTTATCACCCTTGTTGACCTGTTTGTCCATATATATATATAATAGAAATCTTTCACCTGCGTCAATGGGAGAATTCTGATCTTAGCCATGAGAAAGATTAAGCTTTTCCAACTACAGTTCTTGAAAAACCATAGTTTATTGTACTTTTATTCTACTAAACAAGGGAATAAAATGTAGTTTGACTGGGGGGGGGGGCATAAACCTAAAATCTGTAGCAAATTGTTTTACAGAATAAAAATTAGATTATGGAAAGAGCAGGTGCAAAGATAAGACAATGTAGAAAAAGTAAGATATAAGGTTCTTAACGACTTTTAATGCAAACACCCTGCTTGTAAAATACAAGGTTCTCTGTCGGCATTATCCTGAGCAGATTCCTTTGCTCTGTGTGTCTGTGTGTATGTGCAGATGAGCTGTGGTGCAGAGATGCAAAGATATAAAGGCTCTTTGTTGTCTTTTGAATAGAATTAGACATGGGCTTTAAGAGAACCCACCACAGAGGGAGTACTGCAAATGCCATCTACAGTCACCATTATGTGGAGAAGCGATACAACCGCCAATCCCTCTATGAATATATTTGGCTGTGCTACTTTGAATGAAGAGAGTAGCCTTTGTGAAAGAGAACGGAAGCACTCAAATACATTGCTTTCTGTTGGATCATAGCTTTTATATTTTTAATAGTATATTTCATGTCATTGAATGTATTACGACTGTATATGAATTTGGATCCCTTAGAGGTTAATATTATATTTCTAAAATTAAGCTGGTCATACACATTAAATTAATGTCAATTTTATTAGGGCTTTCCGACTCTCCCTCTAGATGTCATAGCAGTGAAGGATCGGGCAGCTTTTGTTTCAACATGCCTGATGCTTTTGTTCCCAGGGGAGAAAAACTCCTGCAAGAGGTGTCTGGCAGTGGCTTTCTCCACTCTTCCTATTGAGAATACATGCACACTTAACCAAGCAGACCATGCATGTTTATGGGCAGGTCATTTGAACGACTCCCAACCTGAGACATATAACATAATCCAGTATCTGATAATTTTAAAGACTGTAGGCAATGAAGCAATATTATAATATGACCACAATGTATTACTTTGCAAGAAAGGTAACACATTTATGGCAGTTACATAACTGTAAAAGTTCCTTTTTTTGATAAATATACATTGCATATATATTAATACAACTTTCTTCTTTACATCAGTGATGCTTCAGGCAGAGAACAGGTTAAGTGTTTAGCTTCCCTGTTTCAAAAGGATTACAATTGCAGTGCAGGGTGAGGGGTTTCATTCAGTTTTCTCAGCTCTAACCCTACAACCACCCCATGAAAAATAACTGATAATGAATGTCTTAATTCCTTGTGCAGTCTCCCTTAGTTGTTGTGCTACCCCCTTTCCTTGATTGTCTTTCCCACCCCTCTTTTTCATTACCCAGTTTTCTGCAGTGTTTCTCCACATCACCTTGCCTGCTATTACAAGCAAAGGCTATGTATTGAAATTCTGAGGGGGAGGAAAAATTCCCTCTTTATGTTTTTTGACACAATCTTTCGGTCAGGGATTAATTACAATCAAACTCCTCAGCTATGACATTGGTGGGGTGAGATATGGCAGGAAGGAACCAACATATTCCTTTTAGTAAATCATTTTATTCTTCAATGTATCTGGAAGGAATGTATATGTGTTTCCCAGTCAGTCCTCAGGTATAACACTAAGACTTTATAAGTATATAGGGTTCGTGATGCCTTCTTGTTCTGTATAAAACATGGCTTTGCGTCAGAATAGTTTCTCGTATGTTCACTTTTCGGACTGACAGTTACACTAACTTAAAGAGCACCTGTCACCACAAAATGCTACAGGTTATAGAGCAGGAGGAGCTGAGCAGATTGTGATGTAGTATTGTGTGGAAAGACTCAGTACTTATACTTTTATACATGTAAATTTCTGCTCTTTGATAGCATTCCCAGTATAAGTATGAATACACAGATAGCTGCCAGTCCTTAACACATTTTAGGGAATCTTTTTCCCACAAAACTTGTGTATCACTCTGCTGAACTCTTTCTGTTCTATAACCTGATGCCTGCAGATTGCAACACATTTTATGATGGTGGGCTCTCTTTTTCTATTATTAAAAAAGAGGGTTCTAGTTAAGCTAGAAACTGTATAAAGGAGATCAGTCACAGCCCTTAGTTGTCTGCAGATAGGGACCAGTGTTTAGTAGGGGCGACTCTGCCAGTCTGCAGATAGGGACCAGTGTTTAGTAAGGAGATTCTGCCAGTCTGCAGATAGGGACCAGTGTTTAGTAGGGAGACTCTGCCAGTCTGCAGATAGGGACCAGTCTTTAGTAGGTGACACTCTGCCAGTCTGCAGATAGGGACCAGTGTTTAGTAGGTGAGACTCTGCCAGTCTGAAGATAGGGACCAGTGTTTAGTAGGGGAGACTCTGCCAGTCTGCAGATAGGGACCAGTGTTTAGTAGGGGGACTCTGCCAGTCTTCAGATAGAGACCAGTGTTTAGTAGGGGAGACTCTGCCAGTCTGCAGATAGGGACCAGTATTTAGTAGGGGAGACTCTGCCAGTCTGGGGATAGGGACCAGTGTTTAGTAGGGAGATTCTGCCAGTCTGTAGATAGGGACCAGTGTTTAGTAGGTGAGACTCTGCCAATCTGCAGATAGGGACCAGTGTTTAGTAGGGGAGACTCTGCCAGTCTGCAGATAGGGACCAGTATTTAGTAGAGAGACTGCCAGTCTGCAGATAGTGACCAGTGTTTAGTAGGTGAGACTCTGCCAGTCTGCAGATAGTGACCAGTGTTTAGTAGGGGAGACTCTGCCAGTCTGCAGATAGCGATCAGTATTTAGTAGAGAGACTCTGCCAATCTGCAGATAGGGACCAGTGTTTAGTAGGTGACACTCTGCCAGTCTGCAGATAGGGACCAGTGTTTAGTAGGGGAGACTCTGCCAGTCTGCAGATAGGGACCAGTATTTAGTAGAGAGACTGCCAGTCTGCAGATAGTGACCAGTGTTTAGTAGGTGAGACTCTGCCAGTCTGCAGATAGGGACCAGTGTTTAGTAGGGGAGACTCTGCCAGTCTGCAGATAGCGATCAGTATTTAGTAGAGAGACTCTGCCAATCTGCAGATAGGGACCAGTGTTTAGTAGGTGACACTCTGCCAGTCTGCAGATAGGGACCAGTGTTTAGTAGGGAGATTCTGCCAGTCTGCAGATAACGACCAGTGTTTAGTAGGGGAGACTCTGCCAGTCTGCAGATAGGGACCAGTGTTTAGTAGGGAGACTCTGCCAGTCTGCAGATAGGGACCAGTGTTTAGTAGGGGAGACTCTGCCAGTCTGCGCATGAGTGACCAGAAGAAGATGCTATGATGGGGATGCTGAGCCACTGGGTTACCAGCCCGTTGACCAGGGTCCCAGTCTTCTAAGAGAGAAGGAGGGAAAGCTAGCTTAGGCCTTTTCTCATCATGAAACCTTCTTCTGCAAGGGAGGAGACTGCAGAAGCCAGCGCTTTGCCTTGTCTATGTTGTTTTGCACTTGAGTTCCTCCAGTAGATGCACACTGGTTTTGCTGCATACGCTGACTCTCTGGACTTATTTTCCATTATTATGCATCACTCTTTACCAATCCATCCTTTTCCGAAGAGCAGCAACAAATGATGACATCTCAACGGTGTCCAGGGGACCCAGTGTAGTGTTGGGGTCACCCTGAAGCCGGCCACTGCACATATATTTTACAGAACTGAATGTAAAGCATAATCCTAAAATTCCTAAACTTCTATTTATATTCTGCTAAGCACACCTGGAAAAATTAAATGTTGTGAATTTGCCATGCAGATCTGCTGTAAAACATATTTAAAGAGGACCTTTCACTTGCCCTGACATTACCATATAAATACCTGGCAGTGTAGGGCATATTGAGGAGATGGGATATCTCTTATTTTTTTCTGATGGGCTGCTCTGTTCCCCCTCTGTGCCCAGGGTTTTCTGGCCCTGTATGCTAATTCATACTATTGGTAGAGGGAGGAGAAGATGGCCATGTTTCTCAAGGGGCGTCTCCTTCTCCCTTGCAGTGAGTTGGCCAATCACAGCGTCACAGCCAGGGAGAAAAAAAAAGCTCACCTCCTCCATAGCTGTGACGCTCTCCACTGTGATTCAACCGCTCACAGCCAGGTAAAAGGAGACATCCCCTGAGAAACACGGTCATTTCCTCCTGCCTGTACCAATGGTATGGATTAGCATACAGGGCCGGAAACCAGAATGGGCGGCACAGTGGGGGAACAGAGCAGCCCATCTGAAAAAAATAAGCAATATCACATCTCAATATGCCCTACACTGCCAGTCATTTATATGGTAATATCAGGACTGGTGAAAGGTCCTCTTTTATACAGCTACCTAATATATAAAAACACAGATTTCCACTGGCTGGTGAAAAAAGGACATTGTAAAGTTTGTATGAAATTAAGACAAACATAGCTGCTTTCTTCCAGAAACAGCACCACTTTTGACTATGGGCTGTGTGTGGTACTAAATATCACCTTTAATATAGTATTATAGTGTATAATATTATGTTGTGTAACATTTCACATACAGTTGTATTCAAAATTATTCAACCCGCAATGCTGTAAAGGGTTTTAGGGAATTTAGTGTACATTTGTAATTGTGTTCAGAATGAAATCTTACAAGGACTTTTTAAAGAACCAAATGCAACTAAAATGACATCAATTGTTTTTGTAATACAGTATTAAATGTTTTTTTTTGTGATTTCTTCATTGACACAATTATTCAACCCCTTAAAGACGACCACTCTTAAGAACAGAGGTTCATTCAAGTGTTTTTGATCAGGTATTGAAAACACCTCTGGATGTCAAGGAGCAGCAATCAAGCAGAATAAGCACCAATTAGGCCGATGTAAAATGACTGTGATACTCAGCTCCTTCTAGACATTTACTGGTGTGTTCACAAACATGGTGAAGTCAAGAGAATGGTCCAGGAAGACAAGAGAAGAGGTGATTTCTCTTCACAGGAAGGGCAATGGCTATAAGAAGATTGCAAAGATGTTAAACATACCAAGAGACACCATAGGAAGCATCATTTGCAAATTCAAGGCAAGGGGCACTGTTGAAACGCTACCTGGTCGTGGCAGAAAGAAGATGCTGACTTCGACTGCTGTGTGCTACCTGAAGAGCAAAGTGGAGAAAAGTCCCCGTGTGACTGCTGAGGAACTGAGAAAAGATTTGTCAGATGCGGGTACTGAAGTTTCAGCTCAGACAATAAGGCGCACACTGCGTAATGAAGGCCTCCATGCCAGAACTCCCAGGCGCACCCCCTTGCTGTCTCCAAAGAATAAGAAGAGTCGACTGCAGTATGCCAAAAGTCATGTGGACAAACCACAAAAGCTTTGGGATAGTGTTCTGTGGACTGATGAAACAAAATTAGAACTGTTTGGGCCCATGGATCAACGCTATGTTTGGAGGAGGAAGAACAAGGCCTATGAAGAAAAGAACACCTTGCCTACTGTGAAGCATGGCGGGGTCAATCATGCTTTGGGGCTGTTTTGCTTCTACAGGTACAGGGAAGCTTCAGCGTGTGCAAGGTACCATGAATTCTCTTCAGTACCAGGAGATATTGGATGAAAATGTGATGCAGTCCGTCACAAACCTGAGGCTTGGGAGACGTTGGACCTTTCAACAGGACAATGATCCCAAGCATACCTCCAAGTCCACTAGAGCATGGTTGCAGATTAAAGGCTGGAACATTTTGAAGTGGCCATCGCAGTCACCAGACTTAAATCTGATTGAGAACCTCTGGTGGGACCTAAAGAAAGCAGTTGCAGCGCACAAGCCTAAGAATGTGACTGAACTGGAGGCTTTTACCCATGAAGAATGGGCGAAGATACCCGTAGATCGCTGCAAGACACTTGTGTCAAGCTATGCTTCACGTTTAAAAGCTGTTATAACTGGAAAAGAATGTTGTACTAAGTACTAAGATTGAATGTCACTTGGGGGTTGAATAAAACTGATAATGATGTGAGCACAGAAAATACATTTGTGGTTATTTCATTATAAATGTTATGTTATATTTGTCTGACTTACAAGTGCCTCTTTGATTTAATTGTAAACAAGATGACTGAAATGATCAAAATCAATGTCAAACTGGCCAAAACACTCAATTTCAGTGGGGGTTGAATAATTTTGAACACAACTGTTCACAGGGAGTTGTTCTGACTGCCTGATTGGAGTCGGGAAGGAATTTTTTCCCCTTAAGTGGGGAATATTGGCTTCTACCTCACAGGGGTTTTTTGCCTTCCTCTGGATCAACTTGCAGGAAACAGGCCGAACTGGATGGACAAATGTCTTTTTTCGGCCTTATATACTATGTTACTATGTTACTATGTATATGTCCTTAACATGCAGACCACTTAATATTATAGTGAGAGTAGTCTTCTATGTGAGAGACCTATATACATAGAATATAGGGGGAATCTAAAATCTGTCGCAGAAGTATCTGGTCTAGATGGGTGGTCTTTTGGAGAGGCACTGTGCAGTCAATTGATGTGATAGCCCAGAACTGTGATTATTCTTCCAGTAGTACACTGTGATGTAACTGCCCAGTCACTTTGTGATGTTCCTTTCTTGACATTATTTTATGTAAAGAAAGCTGTGGTCTGGAAACACACCTGGCTCTAAGGTTCTGAGAAATCTGAACAACTTACTGGATCACGTTTAATCCATGTTACCGTCATTCACCAAAACGTGTTTTAAGGCATTGATACACTTTTTTGCCCGGGACAAAAATCATGTGGCCAAAATGTGTGTTACAAAAAAAAAAAAAAAACTTGCGGTTGCATTTTTTTAATGTGCTTGGTGTCGGACCCCCTGAGGATTGGTCATCAATATTAAAAGCCTGGAGAACCCCTTTAAAATGATACATTTTAGACTAATTTCACACCTGTGGCTGGGTGTTGCGGCTGGCAGGTCCATCAGACAATGCCGGAAATTGGCCGAACAAAAACCGCTGCATGCAGCTGTATTTGTCCAGCCTAATCCTGGCATATTTGGAGAATGCCGGAACAGCTTGCCAAAGTACCTTTAGTGAAGAGCCTTGCCTATTTCTAGTGACAATTCAGAGGGCACGAGTCTGTCACAGCAACCAAATGACTCCCTCAATCTTGGTGCGAGGGAGCCTTTGCTCCCAGGGTTTCACAGCCCAGATGTTGTGGTCACAATTAACCATCTGAAGGATTGAATTTCTGTGATGAGTGATAACACCAATCACAGACATTGTCCCGGGGTGAACAACAGGCATATGAAGAGAGTGGTCTTAATTTGCATATCTATCTATCTATCTATCTATCTATCTATCTATCTATCTATCTATCTATTATTGCTTATCACCTACCTGAATTCTTTCTTATTTATCCTTTTATAAAACAGCCATATTAAATGCTGTCGGAGTTAAATTCAAATATGCCAACATAAAACACATTCCCAGCCCTATCTAAAATTGGTTTTGAGGTTGAATAACCCCTCCGCTTTAAGTATTTGCAGAAAACCCCTTTAAGTTACTGTGCAGTCCTTGAATGGTAAACTGCCAGAATATGGTGGTAATGCAAGAATAAATCATATCTGGTATAATCAGAGCTACATGTCTTTCATCTATTGCACACAGAATACTTCTAAATTGTTTCAGAAACATTTTTATCAAACATTCTGACTTGGACATGTCTTTGTACAAAAGTGTACAAGGAATGTTTGGCTGGGAATTGGGGATGAATCCCTTATTCTTCTTCTACCCCATCAGAACAATACCCGCAAAGGAGGGTGAAAAAGAACTTCATTGTTGCTATAGAGACTCAATTTAGGAAAGAATAAGGCAGAATACTTAAAGGGGAGTGGTGCTGGGGGAGGGATAAAATATGTCCTAATCCCCATCCTTAGATGAACACAGGCGTTTCTATTCCATGCAGTCTAAGCAAGAGAGTTATGGGGTTCACCAATGTTCTCGAATATAATTGTAAGAATGTGGTGTAATTACTAAACTTGATACATCCATATTTCTATTTACTAAACTTGATGCATCCATATAATGTGTCACAACTAAAATAGATATGAGGATTATTATTATTAAAATTTTGAAGACAGCTGTAAAGTATTTTATGGCACGCTGGTGTTAAAAGTGTAACATTTTGTACAGATTTTAATCATAGAATTTTAGAAATAATGATTTTTTTTAATAATACATGCCAATAAAAGGAATCATTGCCTGAACAAATCTTGACGACAGCACAGCAATTCTTCCCAGCTCTGTGCAGCTGACAAATAGAATGGAAACACTTCAGTGTAAGTTCTCTAGGCTTGTAGACCTTATCGCTACAGGATCATTCTCACTACCCATAGCATCATTTTCGCTCTTTCTGTACCCCACGAGTTGAGAGAATATACAAAAAATGATGTCATTGTTTTTGTTCAAATATTTTTAGTATGCAACCCCCCAGATAACTTATTCTTACACGTGCTGTGTTTCATAATAATTTAAATATTAACAGTAACGTTTTATTGTTTGTATGTTCACATATACAGCCTAAGGGTTCATTCAGACGGCCGTATGGTGTCCGCAAAAATGCGGATCCGTTTTTTTTGCAGATTAGATGCTGTTCCATTCACCTCTATGGGGTCTTTTCTTCCATTGCACGGCTCAGCAAAAAAAATAAACATGTCTTATACTAGTCAGTGAAAATCAGGACATGGCCCTAATAAAGTCTATGGATCAGCAAAAAACGCTGTTTTTTTTTTGCGGACATGCTGAACTGTCCGCAAAAAAAACGGATCCGCATTTTTGCGGACAGCATACGGCCATCTGAATGAGCCCTAATGAAAAGGGTTCTTTGGGCCTTTAATATTGCTGACCTATCCTCAATATCAGATCGGCAGGCGTCCGACACTCGGCACCCCTGCCGATCAGCTGTATGAAGAGAAGGCCCACCCAGTATGCACGTGCCGTCTCTCTTCTCTCTTCCTGTTCGCTACTGCTATGTCTATGGTAATCAGGAAGGGAGAAGGCATGCGTGCACTGTACGATCCTTTCCTTCATACCGCTGATAAACGCAGGTGCTGGGTGTCGGACCCCCTGAGGATTGGTCATCAATATTGAAAGCCCGGAGAACGCCATTAAAATCATACATTTAAGGCTAATTTCATACCTGTGGCTGGGTGTTGCGGCTGGCAGGTCCATCAGACAATGCCGGGCATTGGCCGAACAAAAAACGCTGTGTGCAGCAGTATTTGTCCAGCCGAATCCTGGCATATTTGGAGAATGCCGGAACAGCTTGCCAAAGTACCTTTAGTGAAGACCCTTGCCGTGTTCTAGTGACAATTCAGAGGGCACGAGGCTGCCACAGCAACCGAAAGGCTCCCTCAATCTTGCTGCGAGGGAGCCATTCTGACCCTGGGAGCGCAGTGCAGCAGCAGAGACAGGGAAGCACAGATCATGATCACAGGTGAGCACGGCGCCCGGATGCTGTCACAACTAGTGCAGTTTCATATTTAAATTAATGCATTTAGATCTCATAATCCAACACCTAGGTAGCCTTATTGAAACCAAATGAAAGAAATTTAACTGTACATCGAATTTGGAAATGGATTCTTTTACTCTAGTATCATTTCGATTTAGTAGGTATCAGGTATTCTGAATGGTCATCCCTACTCAGCCTTTGTATCATTTTATACTGCCAGATTTTCTAGATTATTGGATGACTTTTCTTCCTTGGTGCATAAACTATTTCTCTGTCTTTGTTCTACTGTACAGTGTAACTTTTGCTTTTTACCTGTATTTGCTCCAATGTTTATGTAATTGAACCATGTTTTACCACTACAGTATTTTGTACTTAGCCCTTTTTTGTACTGTGTTATATCAATATAAATCATAATGGTTCTATATTTACACAGCACTATTCTGTCAGTATATATGGTATAGTTTCTTACACTAAACACCACTATAAAATGAGGATCTGTCTACAAATGTTGTTAGTTGTCACACTGAATGGCGGATCCAGCTGGCAGCTCCAACAACGGAACTGCCTGCCGGATCACACTAACGCTAGTGGGAAAGTACCCTTACTGGTTAAATGGTATTATGGCTAAAATCAAATTACAGTAATAGCACTTATTCTTTACTTTATATCCTTTGTTTCACAGAGATGCAGTGTGGAGTTATCACTGAGAGAGGATCGAGTGCACTCTTTATTACGTCAGCTCGCAACCTTGAGGAGTGAAGGTGCTACATTACCTGACAGTGCTACTGACAAAGAAGAGTTAATTAGAGAGAAGTGGGATATGTTGAAGGTGAGAGTACATGCTTCAGGATTTATTTGAGGTTTCTGTATCTTTTTTTTAATGGAAATATGAGCTTTCTGCATTGAGAGGGCTGCTTGACAGAATGTCTGCTGTGTGTTGTGTCTGCTGCTTGCCAAACATCACCAGATCTAATGAAAAAGCCTTTGCCCTGCGCGATTCAATGAAGAACAAGCGAGAGCATCAGTTGATCAGTAGTGTTGGGCGAGTCTCCTCCCCGCACGTTTGTTGGTTGCTACGTAGCCAATAAATGTGCCAGTAAGTACTGCCACTAGCTGTAATACCGTAGCCATGTTGGTTACTGGCATTACAGTGGTTGGCTGGCCAGAACACGTCATCGGGTGCTATACATCACCCGATGACACGTGTTTGGCTCAGTCTTAGTCAGGGAGAGCTGTGCTGAAGAAGGAACAGACAGTGTAGGGAATGAAATAGTAATATTTTAGGGAAAAAACTTCTTAGAGACCCAAAAGTCCTTTTAAGGACTATTGTTATATCTGGCAGCAATATAACTAGAGTTGAGCGAACACATGGATGTGAACCCCACTGAAGTTAATGGGGACCCGATCTTTTGGGCACTAAAAAGGCTGTAAAATAGCCCAGGAAAGGGCTAGAGGGCTGCAAAAGGCATCAAAATGTAGGTAAATCCCCTGCAAACAAATGTGGATAGGGAAATTACTTAAAATAAAATAAATAAAAATTAACCAATATCAATTGGAAACTTGGAGGAGGAGGTGGAATAGGAGGTTGGGGTAGCGTCAGGTGGGAATGCTATAGGAGTCGAACCACAGCCAAAATGGATTCATGTCTGCCTGCAGTGCCACAGGCCTCATTCACAGACTCAGAGCCATGGCAACCATACATGGGAGTTAAAGTTCACATCACAGCCAAGAAGGATTTATGTCTGCCAGCAGTTTCACAGGCCTCACTCACAGACTCAGGCAAATGGCAACCATACATGGGAGTTGAAGTTGTCATCACAGCCAAGAAGGAATCCTGTCTGCCTACAGGGCCACAGGCCTTATTCAAACATTCAGGCCCACGGGACCCACAAAGAGGAGAGTTACAATCATGCCAAATCAGTATTGATTTTACCCAGCAGTGCCACAGGCCTCATTTACTGATTCAGGAGGACCATGGTACCCGCAAAGAGGAGAGCGGTCCCGTAACAGCAACATAGGCCTTAGGTCAACCTGCAATGGAACAGGCCATTATCATTTATGTAGACCCCTGACCTAGAGGAGAGGTCATTTGACAGTAAAAAGAGTTTAATGTCTCCCACCAAGACAGCAAGCAATTAAACGAAATATAGGCCCCTGACACCCACACAATGGGGCGGTCATTTGACAGTAAAAAAGAGTTTAATGTCTCCCACCAATGCAGCAAGTGATTAAATGAAATATAGGCCCCTGACAACCAGACAATGTAGAGGTCATTTGACAGTATAAAGAGTTTAATATCTCCCACCAATGCAGCAAGCAATGAAATGAAATATAGGCCCCTGACAACCAGACAATGGGGCAGTCATTTAACAGTAAAAAGAGGTTAATGTCTCCCACCAATACATCAGGCGATGAAACAAAATATAGGCCCCTGACAACCAGACAATGAAGAGGTCATTGGACAGTATAAAGAGTTTAATATCTCCCACCAATGCAGCAAGCGATGAAACGAAATACAGCCCCCTGACAACCAGACAATGTAGAGGTCATTTGAAAGTATAAAGAGGAAAATGTCACCCAACAAAGCAACAAATGATTAAACGACATATAGGCCCCTGACACCCACACAATGGGGCAGTCATTTGACAGTAAAAAGAGTTAAATGTCTCCCACCAAGACAGCAAACAATTAAACGAAATATAGGCCCCTGACACCCAGACAGAGTAGAGGTCATTCGACATCAAAAAGAAGATAATGTCTGACAGAGGAGAAAGGTCCCATAGCAGCAAAAGAGGTATCATGTTACCCACCATTGGAGCAGGTCACTTTCAGTAATTTAAGCCCCAGCACCCAGATAGAAGAGAGAGGTCCCATAGCAGCAAAACAGGCATCATGTTACCCACCAATGGAACAGGCCACTTTCAGTTATTTAGGCCCCTGACACCCAGACAGGTCATTTGACAGCAAAAAGAGGTTAATGTCACGCACCAAAGCAGCAGGCGATTAGCTGAAATTTAGGCCCCTGGCACCCAGACAAAGGAGAGGTTCATTCAACTTGGTGTTGCCCCCAAAAATAATGGTACAATAAAAAAAGAAAAAGAGGATTCAATAAAGAAGTGCCCAGGAGTACAAGAATGTATGAGGTTGAGGGCGAGGCAGTTATAAATGTCTATTCTGCACAAGGGATGGACAGGTCCTGTGGGATCCATGCCTGGTTCATTTTTATAAACGTCAGCTTGTCCACGTTGCCTTTGGACAGGCGGCTGCGTTTGTCTATAATACACTGGCCGCAGGGCAGGCCAGCACCTCCAAGGCATAAAAGGCTAGCTCTGGCCATGTGGAAAATTTGGAGACCCAGAAGTTAAATGGGGCCAAACCATCAGTCAGTATGTGGAGGTGTGTGCACAATGTCACGACGGAGAGTGGGGAAAACCCACCACCACGCACTATCCTCGGCCGCCGGGCCTAAAAACAGGTATAAAGGGAGCAGGTGACCTCCTGGCACGTCCCTAAAACTGGCCCTGGTCTCCTGGCTGTATGAGCAGACCCTGAAGGTGGGACGGCTCATACCCACGTACCTATGGCCCTGCCAACCCTGCATAGCCCTCAGATAAGAACAGGGCAGAGACCACCTGCTCACCCTAGACGATGGAGGAGCAGGAGTCTCCAGAGGCCCCTACAGCAGCCGGGACCCAGACAGTGTGCACTCGCATGGCAGGTAAGTAACATGAGATACAGATAGAGAACCCACACTTACCCGCCGCCCTGGAGAATACGAACCAGCGCCAGGACCTCCGGGACCCCCATGCGAACACCAGATGCATGGGGGAGATCCTGGCAGGGAAGCACACCATCTGGTCTTTGTTTAAACCCCTCCGGGAAAGCAAGCCCCTTCCGGAGCACACACACAGTGACTACAAGCTCCAGGCATACCCACACCATACAACAACACCAGGTGGGGAAGGGGTACACACTTGCAGAATGGAGAGGCTACATAGAATACAAAGCATAGGGAACAATACATAGAAAACAATATAACAAATAAGGGTGACTCACACAGACATAACATGGGTGCAAGCAACCACCTCCAGCACATGCTCACACCAAGGCTGGAGACAAACAAACTGAACTCAGGCTCCAAACACAGACACTTAAGGAGGCCAGAGGACACACCCAGCACACAGACATTAACCATGTGTAAACCACACCCAAGGAAAGTGCTCTCAAACAAGGTGAGCACACACATGCTAAACCACATGTGGCCACCGGCAACAGCATGTGTGGCTTTGTGTCACCACACCAACTCAGAGCTGCCGTGGCCCTGCCCCCACATGAAATACGCAACAACACGTTGCCAACGACAAGCGCATGTGAGGCAGCAGGTCAAAAGCCACGACCGCAAAGAGGGTGACATGTTGCCAACGGCAACCGCACGTGAGGCAACGGGATAGCAGCCCCCACGTGCAGATGACACGTTGCCACTGGCAACAACAGTCGCGACCTTAACCAAGGTTGTGACACACAAGTACTGTTCCACCATGTTGTTGAAATGCTGCCTCCTGCTAACACGTTCCCTATCAGCTAGTGGTGCAGTTAGCTGTGGCGCTGTGACAAAACTTTTCCACATCTCGGCCATGCTAACCCTGCCTTCAGAGATGCTGGCCGTGACACAGCTACATTGGCGACCTCTTGCTCCTCCTCTGCCTTCGCCTTGTGCTTTCACTTGTCCCCCCGTGTCGGTTGGGAATGCTCTCAGGAGCGCGTCTACCAGCCTTCGCTTGTACTCGCGCATTTTCCTATCACGCTCCAGTGCGGGAACTAAGGTGGGCATGTTGTCTTTGTACCGGGGATCAAGCAGGGTGGCCACCCAGTAGTCAGCACACGTTAAAATGTGAGCAACTCTGCTGTCGTTGCGCAGGCACTGCAGCATGTAGTCGCTCATGTGTGCCAGGCTCCCCAGAGGTTAGGACAAGCTGTCCTCTGTGGAAGGCATATGTCATCATCCTCCGTTCCCCCCCAGCCACGCACCAGTGATGGGCCCGAGCTGCGTTGGGTGCCACCCCGCTGTGAACATGCTTCATCCTCATCCACCTTCTCCTCGTCCTCCAATAGTGGGCCCTGGCTGGCCAAATTTGTACCTGGCCTCTGCTGTTGCAAAAGACCTCCCTCTGAGCCACTTCTAAAAGACTCCTCCTCCTGGGCCACATCCTCCTCCATCATCGCCCTAAGTGTTTTCTCAAGGAGACATAGAAGTGGTATTGTAACGCTGATAACGGCGTCATCGCCACTGACCATGTTGGTGGAGTACTTGAAACAGCGCAACAGGGCACACAGGTCTCGTATGGAGGCCCAGTCATTGGTGGTGAAGTGGTGCTGTTCCGCAGTACGACTCACCCATGCGTGCTGCAGCTGAAACTCCACTATGGCCTGCTGCTGCTCGCACAGTCTCTCCAGCATGTGCAAGGTGGAGTTCCACCTGGTGGGCACGTCGCATATGAGGCGGTGAGCGAGAAGGCTGAATTTACGCTGTAGTGCAGACAGGCGAGCAGCGACAGGATGAGAACGCCGGAAGCACGCACAGACGGACCGCACTTTATGCAGCAGCTCTGACATGTCGTAGGTCTGGTGTTCTATACCCTGCCACAACTCCTGCGCGGTGTGGGGCCTGTCCCCAAAACACGTGAGTTTCAGAACGGCCTGCTGACGTTTACCGCGGGCTGTGCTGAAGTTGGTGGTGAAGGTCTGCGGCTGACCGTATGAGTAGGTGGAAGAAGAGGAGGAGGAAGCCGAGTAGGAGGAGGAGGCAAATACTGATGCCCTGCGATCCTTGGAGGCAGAAGGATGTGCGCCAAACAGCTCTCCGCCTGGGGCCCAGCCACTACTACATTTACCCAGTGTGCAGTTAGGGAGATATAGAGTCCCTGGCTGTGCTTACTGGTCCACCTATCTGTGGTTAGGTGGACCTTGCCACAGATGGCGTTGCGCAGTGCACACTTGATTTTATCGGATACTTGGTTGTGCAGGGAAGGCACGGCTCTCTTGGAGAAGTAATGGCGGCTGGGAACGACATACTGTGGGACAGCCACCGCCATCAGCTGCTTGAAGCTGTCTGTGTCCACCAGCTTGAATGACAGCATTTCAAAGGCAAGTAAAATGGCTAGGTAGGAATTTACGCTTTCTCTCCAAGGTTTGTGAGATGGAGAGCTGAACGCTGCCGTGTGACCTGGTGGAGATGCTTGGTGACGGAGGTGGTGGTGTTGGTGGCACATCCTCTTTTTGCTGGGCGGCAGGTGCCAACGTTCCTCCAGAGGCGAAGGAAGAGGCCAAGGCAGCAGCAGAAGATGGAGCAGGAGGGGCCTGAGCCCTTTCTTGGTTTTGAAGGTGCTTACTCCACTGCAGCCCGTGTCTCGCATGTAGATGCCTGGTCATGCAGGTTGTGATAAGGTTCAGAACGTTAATGCCTTGCTTCAGGCTCTGATGCCACAGCGTGCAAACCACTCGGGTCTTGTCGTCAGCACATTGTGTGAAGAAGTGCCATGCCAGGGAACTCCTTGAAGCTGCCCTTTGTGTGCTCGGTCCCTGGTGGCGGTGGCCAGTAGCAGGCAAACTCTCTTGGCGACGGCTGTTCTGCTTTTGCCCCCTGCTCCCTCTTTTGCTACACTGTTGGCTCGGTCTCACCACTGCCTCTTCCTCTGAACTCTGAAAGTCAGTGGCACGACCTTCATTCCATGTGGGGTCTAGGACCTCATCGTCCCCTGCATCATCTTCCACACAGTCTTCCTCCCTGACCTCCTGTTTGGGCTGCACACTGCAGAAAGACGCAGCAGTTGGCACCTGTGTTTCGTCATCATCAGAGATGTGCTGACTCTGCTGAGGTGGTATTCCCATGAAGATGGTGAAGATTTTGAATCCTTATAGGTGGAATTACAAAGGGAAATACACACTGAAAAAAATAATGTTTGATGTAACTTATATACCCCCTAACATCACAGAGGAAATAGAAGTTCAGCCTTATAGCCAACTAGAGCGGATTGCACGGAGTTCATAATGGGAGATCTTAACTTCCCATATATTGACGGGTCATGGTTCTTCCTCAGCTGCAAAAGGGAGAAGTTTTCCTCTACTTGCTCGAGGACCACTTTATGGTCCAGTTTGTAGAGAATCCCACTAGGGGTGATGCTCTGTTGGATCTGGTAATTTCTAACAATGTAGAGCTGGGAATGTTACTGTTCATGAAACACTTGGTAGGTAATAGTGACCACAATGTAATTATATTCCCCCTGAGCTATAAAGTAAGAAGCAAACATTGGGAGAGCAAAAAACTTAGGGGCGCATTAATTAAGACCAGCGTTTTAGATGTCTTAATAAATGCCTGTAGCTGGTGGTGGATCTGCCAAAGTTATGAAGGCCTCTACATAACTTCAACACATCCAGCAGCAGTTCTAAATGCAAGACAGCTTCTGAGCTCTTACATTTAGACCATTTTTTATGCCTAAAACAGGCATAGAAAATGGTGAATGAGACAGGCCTGCCAGCCCGTCCCCTTCGAGGGGAAAAGTTGCAGATAGTGGCGCAGGAGTATGTGACTGTTAAAGAGGTTGTCTGGGCTTTTAACCCCTTCCCGACCTATGCCGTGTATACTCGTCATGGAGCACTGCTACTTGGCGCTCCATGACGAGTATACACATCATGGCAAGTAAACTGTCACCATGTCTGCAGACATGGTGACAGTGCTGAGACCCCAACTGTTACACACAGCCAGGGATCTCAGCTAACCGGCCCGGGACCAATGAGGGCAGTCCCGGGCCGGCGATCGCTCTGATTGGCTAGTCTGTACAGACTAGGCAATCAGAGGCTTCTAATGCCGGCTGAAAGGTTCGGATCCTCACAGTCCGTGACTGTAAGGATCAGAACCTTCTAAAATATATATATAATGTCGTCCCCGTCCCCCCCGCAGCCTTCAATGTTCCCTTTATTTTATAGATGGTCCCACTAAGCGGGTGGATGGCCGCGCGATCCCCCACCCATCATCCCGCCCCCCTCTCATTTTCAGGATGGATGAACGGTTTTAGCAGAGTGTCAGCACACAGCTGACACTCTGCTTGAAATGGCGGACATATGGACCGCTGCTTGGAAGGGGTTAACAGGGAGGGAGCTCCCTCCCTCTCACATCGGGCGCTGCTGTGCCATTGCAGCCACCCGATACTTGACGGGATCACAGAGGGAAGGTGTCCCTTCCCTCCCCCATCAGCCGCTGATCTGTTGTGGCAGCGGCTGATGGTTACCATGGCAACCAGACGCCTTCACAGGCTTCCGGCTTGCAATGGTAACAACGCTAAGCCAGATCAGGCTTCTGCTAAAGGCTGTGTAGTGTACTGTAGGGTATTATATAGGCATCAGACACACTGGAACTTCAAGAACCAAATGGGTCTGGGTCAAAAAAAAAAAAAAAAGTGAAAAAAAAAATGTATTTCTTCTTATAGCAGCACATCAGTAATTAAAAATTTAAAAAAATTAAATACACTACACATGTTTTATATCACCACGTCCGTAACGACCTGATCTATTAAACAGGCATGTTACTTTCCCCACACGGTAAACGCCATAAAAAAAAAAAAAAAACTATGATGAAATTGAAATTTTGTCCACCTCACTTCCCAAAAAAGGTAATAAAAGTGATCAAAAAAGTTGTGTGTACACCAAAATGGTACCAATCAAACAGTCACCTCATCCCGCAAAAAGCGAGCCCCTACATGAGACAATCACGTAAACAAATATGGCTCTCAGACTATGGAGACACTAAAACATTTTTTTTTCTAAAAAATGAAATAAATAAAAATAGTATACATATTATGTATTTCTGCGTCCGTAAGAACCTTCTCTATAAAAATATCTCATGACCTAACCCCTCAGGTGAACAACGTAAAAATAAAAAGTTAAAACGGTGTAAAAAAGCCATTTTTTGTCACTTTAGATCACAAAAAGTGTAATACCAAGAGATCAAAAAGTTGTATCAAATTGTCATCTCATCCCGCAAAAATTGAGACCCTACCTAAGACAATTGGTCAAAAAATAAAAAAGCTATCACTCTCAGACAATGGAGACACTAAAATATGATTTTTGTTTTGCTTCAAAACTATTATTGTGCTAAGGTAAAACAAATAAAAAAAGTATACATATTATGTATCACCACATCCGTAAGAACCTGCTATATAAAAATATCACATGACCTAACCCCTCAGGTGAACACCATAAAAAAAAAAACTGTGCCAAAAAAGCCATTTTTTTGTCACCTTACATCACAAAAAGTGTAATACCAAGGGATCAAAAAGTCATAAAATAGTACCAATCAAACCATCATCTCATTCCGAAAAAAATGAGCCCCTACAAAAGACAGTCACCCAAAAAAAAAACTATGGCTTTCAGAATAAGAAGAAACAAAAAAATATATTTTTTTAAAATGCTTTATTATGTAATATAACATATATTTGGTGTTGTCGTGTTCGTAACAACCTGCTCTATAAAAATACCACATGATCTAACCTGTCAGATGAACATTGTAAATGACAAAAAATAAAAACAGCTATTTTTTGTTACCTTGCCTCACAAAAAGTATAATATGGAGCAACCAAAACTCATATGTAGCCTAAAATAGTACCAACAAAACTGCCACCTTATCCCGTAGTTTCCAAAATAGTTTTTTTTTTGGGGAGTTTCTACTCTAAGGGTGCATCAGGGGGTCTTCAAATATGACATGGCAGCTTAAAATGATCCTGGTGAAATCTCCCTTCCAAAAACCAAATGGTGTTCATTTCCTTCTGCGCCCTGCCGTGTGCCCGTACAGCAGTTTACAACCACATGTATGGTGTTTCTGTAAACTACAGAATTAGGGTAATAAATACTGTGTTTTGTTTGGCTGTTAACCCTTGCTTTGTTAGTGGAAAAAAATTTATTAAAATGGAAAATCTGCAAAAAAAAGTGAAATTCTGAAATGTCATCTCCATTTCCCATACATTTTTGTGAAAAACCTAAAGGGTTAACAAAGTTTGTAAAATCAGTTTTGAATACCTTAAGGGTTGTAGTTTCTAAAATGGGGTCACTTTTGGGTGGTTTCTATTATGTATCCCCACAAAGTGACTTCAGGCCTGAACTGGTCCTTAAAAAGTGGGTTTTGGAAATTTTCAGAAAAATTTCAAGATTTGCCTCTAAACTTCTAAGCCTTCTAACATCCCCAAAAAATAGAATGGCATTCACAAAACTATTCAAACATGAAGTAGACATATGGGGAATGTAAAGTAATAACTATTTTTGGAGTTATTACTATCTATTATAAAAGTAGAGAAATTGAAATGTGCTAATTTTTCTAAAAAGCAATCTTAGAATAGCCTGGATTAGTAAAAGCGTTTTAAAGTTATTACAACATAAATTGACACATGTCAGATTTGCTAAAAATGGCCTGGTCCTTAAGGTGAAAAATGGCTTGGTCCTGAAGGGGTTAATATTCATGACCTATTCTCAGGATATGTCATTAATTTTAGATAGGCAGGAGTCTGACACCCGGCACCCCCGCCGATCAGCTGTTGTATGTCTATGGGACAGCAGCAGCAGACAGGAAGAAAGAAGGATGATGGTACATGCGCACTGCATGCGCCGTCTCCTCATACAGACACCCAGGACCCCTGCCGATCTGATACTGATGACCTATCTTGAGGATAGGTCATCAATAGAAAAAGCTCAGACAACCACTTTCATAATATAAAAAGTGATAGCCAGCATGGGTTTTCCAAGCACAAAAGTTGCCAGACTAACCAGAATTTTTTTTATAAGGAGGTGATTAAAGCCTGGACAGAGGGGCGGCTGTGGTCGTAGTGTCCGTAGAATTTGCAAAGGCATTTGCTACTGTCCATAGATGTTTAGTAGGTAAAATAAGGTCTATAGGCTTAAAAAGTATAATTTGTTATTGGATTAAAAATTGGCTGACAGACCGTGTTCAGAGAGTTGTGGTCAATGATTCCCCATTCGAATGTTCCCCAGTTATAAGTGGTATACCCCAAGGTTTAGTGTTGAGTCCCCTATTATTTAACTTAAAAATAATATAGAGCAGTTTCTCAACTCCAGTCCTCAGGGTGCATCATTCTCATGATTTGAGAATATTCCACAGAATGAATACCTGTGGTAGGTCCCAATTAGGGATGAGTGAACCCGAACTGTATAGTTCGGGTTCGTATCGAATTTCGGGGTGTTCTGGACACAGACCTGGACCCGAACATTTTCAAAAATGTTCGGGTTCGTTGTTCAGCGATTTCTTCCCGCTTTCTGAAGGGCTGCACAGCAGCCAATCAGCTAGCGTTTTACTTCTTGCTCTAAGAAGCCATCACAGCCATGCCTACTAATGGCATGGCTGTGATTGGGCAATTGCAGCATGTGACCCAGCCTCTATTTAAGCTGGAGTCACGTAGCGCCGCACATCACTCTGCTCTGATTAGTGTAGGGATAGGACGCAGCTGCTGTGAGGGCGAGATTAGGCAGGGAAAACTCAGCAAAAACACCTAATGAAGTGATCGATCTACAGCTGTGAATCATTCAACTTCTGCTAGTTAATTGCTCACTGGTTTTTAGGCTGCACAGAGGCTATTTCTGTCACTTTTTTCTGGGGTAATCTGCGGCCATTTTGTGTCTTGTGGTGCACAAGCTGCCACCAAGTCCATGAATCCATCAATACTATTTTTTTTTTTTTTGCTATATCCTACATCAGGTGCTTGGCTGTGCTTATTGTCATCCCTAGAAACTCAGGATAGAAATTTTTATATTTTATTAAGGGGTTAAACTCAATTGCCAAAATAGCAATCCCCTAAATCTGGTGTTCCAGCAGTGGCTGGCCAATTTTAATAGTGTCCAGCAAAGGATAGATCATTTTCTAGGCTGAAATTCAATTGCCAAAATAGCAATCCCCTAAATCTGGTGTCCCAGCAGTGGCTGGCCAAGTTTAATAGTGTCCGGCAAAGGATAAATTTTGCTCTGGGGTGAAATTCAATTGCCAAAATAGTAATCCCCTAAATCTGGTGTCCCAGCAGTGGCTGGACAAGGTTAATAGTGTCCGGCAAAGGATATATTTTGTTCTGGGGTGAAATTCAATAGCCAAAATAGCAATCCCCTAAATCTGGTGTCCCAGCAGTGGCTGGCCAAGTTTAATAGTATCCGGCAAAGGATAGATTTTTTTCTGGGGTGAAATTCAATTGCCAAAATAACAATACCATAAATCAGTGGTTTCAGCTGTGGCTGGCCAAGTTTAATAGCGTCCGTCAAAGGATATATTATTTTCTGGGGTGAAATTCAGTTGCAAAAATAGAAATACCGTAATTCTGGTGTTCCAGCTGTGACTGGACAAGTTTCATAGTGTCCGTCAAAGGATATATTATTTTCTGGGGTTAAATTCAGTTGCAAAAATAGAAATACCGTAAATCTGGTGTTCCAGCTGTGACTGGACAACTTTCATAGTGTCCGTCAAAGGATATATTATTTTCTGGGGTGAAATTCAATTGCCAAAATAGCAATACCGTAAATCAGTGGTTTCTGCTGTGGCAGGACAAGTTTTATAGCGTCCGTCAAAGGATAGCTTTTGTTCTGGGGTGAAATTCAATTACCAAAATAGCAATACCGTAAATCTGGTGTTCCAGATGTGACTGGACAAGTTTCATAGTGTCCGGCAAAGGATAGATTTTGTTCTGGCGTGAAATTCAATTGCCAAAATAGCAATACTGTTAATCAGTGGTTCCAGTTGTGGCTGGCCAAGTTTAATAGTGTCTGGCAAAGGATAGATTTTAAATTGTTGGGTGAAATATTACCATATTTGCCAGGTACAAACCCTTGCACTGCATAACTGACAGGGATATTACAATTGGCTGTTACATTCTTGCATGAAATAAAGCCTTTTTGGGTTGTGAAGCTAAAGGTAGTCGCCAATAACAGTTTTTTTATTTTTTATTTTTTTAAATAAATTAGTGTAGAGCCTAAAACATTGGGAAAATATAAAAAATAAAACAAAGTGTAAGTGCACGGTAGTATAACAGTGGTTGGGTGAGGCCGGTATACATGTCTATTCTGCATAAGGTACAAGCAAGTCCTGTGGGAACCATGCCTGGTTCTTTTTAATAAACGAAAGCTTGCTCACATTGTCTGTGGACAGGCGGCTGCGCTTGTCTGTGATAATGCCACCAGCAATGCTAAACACACGTTCAGACAATACAGTGGCTGCAGGGTAGGCCAGCACCTCCAAGGCGTAAAGGGCAATCTCAGGACATGTGCCCAATTTGATGACCAAGAAGTTGAATGGGGCAGACCCAGTGGCGTAGCTATAAATGATTGGGCACCACAGCAAATTTTTAAATGGGGCCCCCCTCCCCCAGTAATTTTTGTGCAAACCCCTTCCTTTCATGCTGCTATGCCTGTGGCTACTAAAGATCGCTCTCTCAGACCAGGCCCAGCAGCTGTTACATTCGCTTTCTACACTATACTGCCACTGTATATATACTATATACTGCCACTGTATATAATTTCATTGTATAATACTGTTAGGGCTCATGCACACGACAGTGAAAAATGGCCGTGTGACGGCCGTCTAAGTAACGGCCGTCACACGGCCATTTTTACCACCAATGTAAGTCTATGGAGCTATTCACATGGCCGTTCTTTTAACGGCCAGTGAATAGCGTCCGTCCAAAAATAGGACATGTCCTATTTCTGGCCGTTTTCACGGCTGTGCGGACCCATTGAAATCAATGGGACCGTTTTTAACGGCCGATTGACAGGAAGGCACCCGTCTCACGGCCGTTAAAAACGTGTAGACAGGCCATGAATGGTGGCCCCATACCGGCTGCAAACCGCAGGTCAATTCAGACCTGCGGTTTGCAGCGATTTCTGACTTGTCTGATCCCCGCGGTCTGTGACCGGGGGATCAGACAGTTAAATGTCCATTTTTTTAAAACATTTTTGACCCCCTTCCCCCCCCATGGCAGCCCTCTTGCTGATTTGGTTGGGGGGCTGTGCAGGGGGGGGTTGCGGCAACGCTATTTTTGTGGCGGGAGGCGGGCTGTAGGCGCGGGAGGCGGGCGGTGTGGCAGGCAGGATCGCAATTGCGATCCCCCGCCCGCCTCCTTTAAAAAGAATTCCCTGGTGTCTAGTGGGTATAGCAGGGGGTCAGCACATTGCTGACCCCCTGCTATAAACTGCTGACATCTGTGCTGCAGATGTCAGCAGTTTAACCTCTTCCATACCGCGGCCCGTACGGACCGCGGTATGGAAGGGGTTAACAGGAGGGAGCTCCTCCTTCTCCCATCGGGGGCTGCCGTGCCTATGCAGCCCCCGACAGGATGGGTTCACAGAGGGAGGGAGCTCCTCCTCCCCATCACCCGCTGCTCCCTTCTGGCAGCGGGTGATGGTTACCATGGAGACAGGACGCTTACTGAAGCACCCTGCTCTCTCCATGGTGCTGAAAGCCTGAATAGTTCTGCTATAGGCAGGTCTATTCAGGCTTTCTAAAGTAAAAAAAAAAAAAAAATACAGTAAGTACACTATATAGTGTACTTACTGTATTTTATAGACCCAGATCCACTGGATCTAAAAGAACCAAGTGGGTCTAGGTAAAAAAAAAAAATTTAAAAAGTGAAAAAAGTGAAAATAAAAGAAAACACATATCACTGAATAAAAATGAAAAACATAAAATACTGTACACATATTAGGTATCGCCATGTCCGTAAAAACCTGCTCTATAAAAATATCACATGACTGAACCCCTTAGGTGAACCCCATTAAAAAAAAAAAAAAATGGTGCAAATAAGCCATTTTTGGCCCCTTACGTCACAAAAAGTATATTACAAAGTGATCAAAAAGGCGTATGCCTCCCAAAAAAGTACCAATCAAACCGCCATCTCATCCCGCAAAAAATGAGCCCCTACCTAAAACAATTGACCAAAAAATAAAAAAAACTATGGCTCTTAGACTAAAACATGATTTTTTTTGTTTCAAAAATGCTTTTTAGTGTTAAATGTAAAAAAAGAACAAAAAGGAGACATATTAGGTATCTCCACGTCCGTAAGAATCTTCTCTATAAAAATATCACATGATCTAACCCCTTAAGTGAACACTGTAAAAAAAACTTAAATAAAAACTAGCCAAAAAAAGCCATTTTTTTGTAACCTTACATCACAAAACGTGTAATAGCAAGCGATCAAAATGTCATATGACCCCCCAAAACGTGCCAATCAAACCGTTACCTCATCCCGCAAAAATTATACCCAACCTGAGACAATCGCTTAAAAACTGAAAAAAATATGGCTCTCAGACTATGAAGACACTAAAACATTTTTTTTCTGTTTCAAAAAGGATATTATTGTGTAAAACCTAAATAAATAAAAAAGGTATACATATTAGGTATCGCCGCGTCCGTAAGGACCTGCTCTATTAAAATATAGCATGACCTAACCCCTCAGGTCAACGCCATAAACATAAAAAATAAAAACATTGTCAAAAAAGCAATTTTTTGTCACCTTACATCACAAAAAGTGTAATAGCAGGCGATCAAAAAGTCATATGCACCCCAAAATAATACAAATCAAACCGCCATCTCATCCTGCAAAAAATGAGCCCCTACATTAGACAGTCGCCCCAAAAAAAAAAAAAATATGGCTTTCAGAATGTGGGGACACTAAAAAAAATCATTTTTGTTTTATGCTTTATTCTGTCAAACTGAAACAAAACCCCCCAAAAAGTAGTCATATTTGGTATTGTCGCATCTGTAACAACCTGCTTTATAGAAATAGCATACTATCTAACCTGTCAGTTCAACGATGTAAATAACAAAAAATAAAAACGGTCCCAAAACAGCTATTTTTTTGCAAATTTTCCATTTTAATCCATTTTTCCAGTAACAAAGCAAGGGGTAACAGCCAAACAAAACTCAATATGGGTTGCCCTGATTCTCTAGTTTGCAGAAACACCCCATATGTGGTCGTAAACTGCTGTATGGCCAAACGGCAGGGCGTAGAAGGAAGGGAACGCCAAAAACTCCAAAGTAGAAACTCCAAAAAAGTGACCCCATTTTGGAAACTACGGGATACGGTGGCAGTTTTGTTTGTATGATTTAAGGGTAAATATGATTTTTGGTTGCTCTATATTACACTTTTTTTGAGGAAAGGTAACAAAAAATAGAAATTCGGAAATTTCATCTCCATTTGCCAATAACTCTTGTGGAACACCTAAAGGGTTAAAAAAGTTTATAAAACCGGTTTTGAATACCTTTAGGTGTGTAGTTTCTTAGATGGAGTCACTTTTTTGGAGTTTCTACTCTAAGGGTGCATCGGGGGGGCTTCAAATGGGACATGGTGTCAAAAAACCAGTCCAGCAATACGCCTTCCAAAAACCATATGGCGTTCCTTTCCTTCTGCGCTCTGCCGTTTGGCCATACACCAGTTTACAACCACATATGGGGCGTTTCTGAAAACTACAGAATCAGGGCAATAAATATTGAGTTTTGTTTTACTGTTAACCCTAGCTTTGTTACTGGAAAAAATGGATTAATATGGAAAATTCACCCCATAACAGTGTCACCCACAGATCCCCTCCATAACAGTGTCACCCACAGATCCCCTCCATAACAGTGTCACCCACAGATCCCCTCCATAAGAGTGTCGCCCACAGATCATGGCAGTCAGAAGGATGGGTCTAGAAATAACTGCCAATCAAATTAATCCATTTTTCATGTCCGTTTTTCGCGGACATGAAAAACTGATGCAAAACGGATGCAAAATGTATATTAAAAACGGACACATAGCCAGAAAATGGATGCACACTCTGATGCAAAATGGCCATGAAAAACTGACAGTGTGTCCGTTTTTAACGGACGTTTTTTTTCACTGTCGTGTGCATGTAGCCTTAGTCCTCCTCCTCCTCCTGGATGGGCCCTTTCTAGGTCACGGCCCCAAAGCAGTTGCTTCCCCTGCTTCCCCTGTAGCTATTCCCCTAGGCAGACCCATCAGTCAGTACATGTACTGTTTCACCATGTTGCTGAAATGCTGCCTCCTGCTAAGATGTTCCAGATCTGCTGGTGGTGCAAGTTGTTGTGGCGTGATGAAAAAGCTTTTCCACATTTTGCCCATGCTAACCATGCCTTCTGAGGTGTTGCTGGTGACCCAGCTGCATTGGCAAATTCTTCCTCCTCCTCCTCTGCCTTCACCTTGTGCTTCCACTGAATCCCCGGTGTCAGGTGCCATTGGCCAGCGCTCCAGCCCTGGGAGAAGGAGACGCCCAGGGCAAAAGAAGAAGTCTCCGCCCCAGGCAAAATTGGAGAAGCAGGAGCGCCGGTACCGGGGGCTACAGAGAACGAACGGAGCAGCACCCAGGGATACAAGTAAGTGCAGGGACATCCCTGGGTGCCGCTCTCCATGTACATAGCTTTGCCTAATAAACTGTGGACCAGTGAAAAGTCCTCTTTAAGTTAAGGATAAGGCGTGTATATAGTTTTGTTTCTTTATATGGTTAGTTTAGCTGACTTACAGTTATGTTAATATGTTTTTAAGTAAATTTGTAAATAGTTTGTTAATGGTTTGAGTGAAAGGGGGGGGGGGTGTTGAGTGTGTAGGGTGTGAGGCTGTTTGGGTTTGTTTTCCATCCGCTTTCTACACTGTCTATACTGCCACTGTATCTAATTTCATTGTATAATACTGTTGAGGGGGCCCTGACAAAGTCTTTTAGTCCTCCTCCTCCTCCTGCTGGATGGGCCCCTTCTAAGTCAGGGACCCAAAACAGTGTGCTTCCCACACTTCCCTGTAGCTACGCCCCTGGGCAAACCCATCAGTAAGTACGTGTACTCTTCTACCATGTTGCTGAAATGCTGCCTCCTGCTAAGACTTTCCAGATCTGCTGGTGGTGCAGGTTGTTGTGGCGTGATGACAAAGCTTTCCCACATTTCTCCAATGCTAACCCAGCCTTCTGAAGTGCTGATGGTGATCCAGCTGCCCGTGAGCTGGCTTGGGTGCCACCCTGCTGAGAACACCGTTCCTCTTCATCCTCCTCATCCTACTTATCCTCCTCATCCTCCAGAACTGTGCCCTGGCTGGACAATTGTGTTCCAGGCCAGGCACTATGTTGGTGCAGGAACCCACCCTCCGAGCCACTTGGATGTCACTGGCCTTAAGTTAAGGATAAGGCGTGTATATAGTTTTGTTTGTTTATATAGTAAGTTTTGCTGCATTATAGTTATTTTAATATGTTTTTAAGAAAATTTGTAAATAGTTTGTTAATGGTTGGAGTGAAAGGGGGGGTGGGGGTGTTGTGTGTGTTCGATTAACTGAATTGATTTTCACTGTCTGGTGTTTAGGAATTTCTGCACCCCAAATTGGCAGGCAGGGGATGTGTGTCAAACCGGCTAGGTCAGACATTAGCGCACAACACCAGGCCGGGCTGGAGGCTCAGTGGCACCAACCAATGGTCGGTCTGTTGTTCCATGCCTGTCCACAGCTCCTGCGTGGTGCGGGGTTTGTCCCACAAACACACAAGTTTTAAAACAACCTGCTGTTGTTTCCCTCTGGCTGTGCTGCTGTGGGTGGTGAAGGTGTTACGCTGAGTGGATGAGGAGGAGGTAGAGGAGGAGGAAGCCGAGTAGGAGGAGGAGGTAACAGGATACAAAGAGAAATACCCAGCAATCCTTGGGGGCGGAAGGACATTTGCAAAAATGCTATCCGCCTTTGGGCCAGCCACTACATTTACCCTCTGTGTTGTTGGTTATGTGGACGTTGCCACAGATAGGGTTGCACAGTGCACACTTGATTTTGTCCACCACTTGGTTGTGCAGAGAAGGGATGGCTCGCCTGCAAAAGTAGCGGCGGCTGGGATACATGTACTGTGGGATAGCCACCGCCATAAGGTTTTTAAAACTGTCCACCAGACAGAATGACAGCATTTCAAAGGACCAGGAAGTTTGAAATAAGGCATTCAGAGCCATGGGTAGGGGGGTACTTCCTCTTTCTATTTCTTTTTCTCTCCAGTGTTTGGGAGATTAACAGCTGATAGCTGAACACTTCCACGGGATTTGGTGAAGATGCTTGGTGACAATGACAGATGTGGTGGCGTTGCTGCCACATCCTCTGTTTGCTGGGTGACAGTGTCACTCACTTGGGCTCAAGTTTAGAATGTTTATTTATTATTTTTCTGTATTTTATTTTATTTTAAGTAATTTCCCTATTGACATATGTTTGCAGGGCATTTACAGTTGTGTTCATAATTATTCAACCCCCACTGAAATTGAGTGTTTTGGCCAGTTTGACATTGATTTTGATCATTTCAGTCATCTTGTTTACAATTAAATCAAAGAGGCACTTGTAAGTCAGACAAATATAACATAACATTTATAATGAAATAACCACAAATGTCTTTTCTGTGCTCACATCATTATCAGTTTTATTCAACCCCCAAGTGACATTCAATCTTAGTACTTAGTACAACATCCTTTTCCAGTTATAACAGCTTTTAAACGTGAAGCATAGCTTGACACAAGTGTCTTGCAGCGATCTATGGGTATCTTCGCCCATTCTTCATGGGCAAAAGCCTCCAGTTCAGTCACATTCTTAGGCTTGCGCGCTGCAACTGCTCTCTTTAAAGGGTTTCTGTCACCAGTTTTAACCCTATGAAGTTAGCTGACATTAGCGATGTGCTAATGTCAGCTAAACCTAACTAGCCTATTCCTACTTTTCTCAGTGCCCGCATAAACCTAAAAATCGAACTTTTATAATATGCTAATGAGGCTCTAGGAGCAGGGGCGTTGTTCCTGCTCCTAGAGCCTCCATTCTCCCACCTTGGTCTCCTCCCTCCAGGTCTTGATTGACAGGGCCAGGCAGCGCTTGCGTCTGTCTGCCAGCCCTGTGCTCGGATGTAGTCTCGCGCCGTTACGAACTCAGCGCAGGCGCGGTGAGGAACCTGGCAGCCGACGAGCGTCTTTCCCTCACCGCGCCTGCGCTGAGTTCAGAACGGCGCGAGATTTCATCCGAGCACAGGGCTGGCAGACAGACGCAAGCGCTGCCTGGCCCTGTCAATCAAGACCTGGAGGGAGGAGACCAAGGTGGGAGAATGGAGGCTCTAGGAGCAGGAACAACGCCCCCCCTGCTCCTAGAGCCTCATTAGCATATTATAAAAGTTCGATTTTTAGGTTTATGCGGGCACTGAGAAAAGTAAGAATAGGCTAGTTAGGTTTAGCTGACATTAGCACATCGCTAATGTCAGCTAACTTCATAGGGTTAAAACTGGTGACAGAAACCCTTTAAGTCCCACCAGAGGTTCTCAAACGGATTTAAGTCTGGTGACTGCGATGGCCACTTCAAAATGTTCCAGCCTTTAATCTGCAACCATGCTCTAGTGGACTTGGAGGTATGCTTGGGATCATTGTCCTGTTGAAAGGTCCAACGTCTCCCAAGCCTCAGGTTTGTGACGGACTGCATCACATTTTCATCCAATATCTCCTGGTACTGAAGAGAATTCATGGTACCTTGCACACGCTAAAGCTTCCCTGTACCTGTAGAAGCAAAACAGCCCCAAAGCATGATTGACCCTCCCGCCATGCTTCACAGTAGGCAAGGTGTTCTTTTCTTCATAGGCCTTGTTCTTCCTCCTCCAAACATAGCGTTAATCCACGGGCCCAAACAGTTCTAATTTTGTTTCATCAGTCCACAGAACACTATCCCAAAACTTTTGTGGTTTGTCCACATGACTTTTGGCATACTGCAGTCGACTCTTCTTATTCTTTGGAGACAGCAAGGGGGTGCGCCTGGGAGTTCTGGCATGGAGGCCTTCATTACGCAGTGTGCGCCTTATTGTCTGAGCTGAAAAGTCCTTGTAAGATTTCATTCTGAACACAATTACAAATGTACACTAAATTCCCTAAAACCCTTTATAGCATTGGGGGTTGAATAATTTTGAACACAACTGTACCTACATTTTGCTGCCTTTTGCAGCCCTCTAGCCCTTTCCAGGGCTATTTTACAGCCTTTTAAGTGCCCAAAAGTTCGGGTCCCTATTGACTTCAATGGGGGTCGAGTTCGGATTCCGAACCCGAAAATTTTCGTGAAGTTCAGCCGAACTTCTCGAACCCGAACATCCAGGTGTTCGCTCAACTCTAGTCCCAATGCATTGACAGGAACAATAGCACCTGCTCAATACTAAGAAAATCCTAAAAATATGATGGGTGGTAGTGAGGACAGGAGAGAGAAACACTGATACTTAGAGGATGGGATTAATAGCACAGTTTCTATTTTTGCAGATGACACTAAGCTATGTAGTACTGTGCAATCTAAGGAAAATGTCCATAAACTACAAGCTGACTTGGACACTCTGAGTGTTTGGGCATCCACTTAGCAAATTAAGTTTAATATGGATAAAAGTAAAGTTATGCATCTGGGTACTAATAATGAAAATGAGGGGTATTTAGTTTAGAAACAAGGTGACTGAGGCGAGATCTAATAACTATGTATAAATATATCAGGGGTCAGTACAGAGATCTTTCCCATCATTTATTTATCCCCAGGACTGTGACGAGGGGACATCCTCTGCGTCTGGAGGAAAGAAGGTTTGTACACAAACATAGAAGAGGATTATTTAATGTAAGAGCAGTAAGACTATGGGTACAGCTAGTACAGCCAACTCATGGGTGCAGGAGCAATAAGACAAACTGAGGACTGTTCATTGGTTGGTCAATGAGAAGTTGCAACAACAAACCCCTAGGGATCATCAACCAGTGCATCCCCTAGGGATCATCAACTTGTCGCCGGGTGACAGAGTATTGGTTCAGGCTAAATGGCCCACAGATAAATTGGATGACCGCTGAGAACTGCAGCCATATATTGTGAAACGTTAGGTGTTTCCGGAAGGCCCAGTCTCTGATGTCCAAAGGGAAGACTCTGATCGGCCGACTCGAAGATTACACCATAACATGCTCAGACCTTGTCTTTCAGAGAGTTGTTCTCTGACAGATAATTCTGGAGGTGTTTAGGAGAGGCAATTGAAGCCTGTGAGTCCAAGAGACATAGGGTGACGGCTAATCCCTACGCTGCCTTTACAGACTGATGAGTCGTCCACCCCCAATTGTCCAGTATCGGACACTATTCCTGAAAATGCGCTACCACCTCGGGAGGGGCGGGGTCCTGTTCCTGCACCAATGACAGAGGACCCGGGCCTTTGCAGATCGGAGCGCTCCACGGCAGTGTTCCCCCTCAGAGCTATGCAGCAGACAAATTTATTTGGTAGAGCTTTCGGGATGCCATAATTCTAGTGGGGTGGCATGTAAGGATGTGGGGCAAGGGACCTTAAATGTATTACTCTGCATGTGTAAATTGTATAAGTTGGCAGCAAAGGATAACATGCTAAAAGTCTACCATGATCTGCCTATAAGAGTAATACAAATACCTTCTTTGTTTGCAAAGTTGGTAATTAGCTAATTTATGGCTGTTTGTGTACCCCTACAAGTGAGATAGCAGGCTGTATATGCAAGTTTGACACTGCACTTAGCAAATGACTTATTGCATCACACTATCTCCCTGAGAAGGGGAGGAGGGGCCTGGAGGAGCAGGAAGTGAGCAGACGTAGGCCGTGCTTGGAGCTGCTGAAGGCCAGAAGAGATATTCTCTGCAGATTCTGAAATCTAATGGACCGGCTCACAGTGGAGACTGGTGACAGCATGAATGGGAAGTTTGCAGCGACGACCCCAGGAGTGTCGTGTCTGTGGAAGCCAGTTCTGGAGTGGACCAGGAAATAAGATAAAGCACCAAGAACCTGCTCAGGGAACTGTAAGTGTGGCTCTGCCGTTTCACATTGCACCACACTGGTAAAGTGGCATTTGGACAGATAATAATGCTCCAAGCACAGTTGCATTGCGGTGTTTGGGCTGCAAGCTAATGCAAAGCCCTAAGGGACTCATACGCTCACACCTTCCTATCTCACGGGCTGCTTATAGGGTGTTATATACTGGGAGCTGGAGTAAGGATTACAGCTGCAATCGAAGGGACAGACATCATTTACCTGTGGATTACAAATAAGAAAGCCTGATTTAAAGAGACAGACATTTACCTGTGGATTACAAATAGTATTGCGCAATACTTAGGGTGCACCCCAATGAGGAACTCGTCCAGGAACCACTAGCGTGTCTAGGCTGCTTAATGGACTTTGGGGAAGACATCACATTTCCTGGTTTATTGTTAGGCTATGTTAAATTCACTGTTGGTTTATTTTCTGTGTACCAATCTGTTTTATATATTCTCAGCTTCTTGTTCACTAGTATCACTACATTGTTCAGTAAACTCAATAGCTGGGAAAGAACCGTTGTCTGTGTGGCATTGTGTACCCTCTGTACCCATGGGCCCAGCCCTCGGTTTTCTTTTAGATCCATCGCCAGTGCAAGGAGTTATTAAGACCGGCTACTAAAGCAGAGGTCTTAATAAGTGGCCCCCTAAATGTTTCACTTTGTAATATCTCTAAAGCAGATGTTCTAAATACAGTTATCTCTACAGCAATCTCTAGGTCTGTTAAAGTGCACTTTAACCCATTTATATTTTATTTTGTGAAAGTATACTGTTTGAATCAGTTGACAGATGGACAGAATTGAGATACCTCTTGATATTGTACAAATCTGTAGACCTCACTTCACTGTACATGCGCATAGAACTTCATTTGTGTAAGGCCTCATGCACAGGACCGTAAGCGCTCTGCGGTCCACAAACCGCAGATCCACAAAGCACAGATCCCAGCCATGTGCATGCCACCATTATTTTGCCCCTGTTGAAATGTCCTATTCTTGTCCACAAAACAAACAAGAATAGGACATATTCTATTCTTTTGGACAACGAAACAGTCAAACGCATGCGCATCCAAAAATACGGTCATGTGCATTAGGTCTAATGAGCATGTAATTGATGATACTAGGGATGAGCCCTTGACACATCATGAGCAGTAAATTATAACTTTGTTTTCCCATGTACATTCAGAATGGCTTAGTTTCACAGGGGCATTGAAAGCTAAACCCCACTTGCATAATGGCATGCTGGTGCATTAGCAGTCCAAAAGCTAGTGACAAGTACCCTTTAAGAGACACCAACAAAGTGTGATTGTGGTATAGAATCCAAAGGACTACCATCATTTGTCCAAATCAGGGGCAAGGGTGCTCTAGTGGAAGGCACATTGGACTGAGCTGCAGTGCCAAGAATAGCCGCATTAAGGGTCCATTCACACGTCCGTGTGTGTTTTGCGGATCCACGGATCCGCAAAACACGGACATCGGCGATGTGCGTTCCGAAATTTGCGGACCGCACATCGCCGGCGCTACATAGAAAATGCCTTTTATTGTCCGCAATTGCGGACAAGAATAGGACATGTTCTATTTTTTTCGGGAACGCGATTGCGGACCCAGAAGTGCGGATCCGCAATTGCGGACCCAGCAGGTCATCGTCTGTCCCCATTGAAATTAATGGGTCCTCAATTCCGTTCCGCAAATGCGGAACAGAATTGCGGACGTGTGAATGGACCCTTAATGCGGCTATTCTTGGCACTGCAGCTCAGTCCAATGTGCCTTCCACTAGAGCACCCTTGCCCCTGATTTGGACAAATAATGGTAGTCCTTTGGGTTCTATACCACAATCAAACTTTGTTGGTGTCCATGCCTGGAAAAAAGAGCATGCTGTGCTGAGGCCCTTTCCTTCTGATGATTGTGTGTGTGTGTGGGGGGGGGGGGGGTGATTAGCCTCCTACTATTCTAAGGATTGTACATCAATAGGGAAAATCCATTTAAAGGAGTTTCCTGGAATTTTAATATTGATGACCTATTCTCAGGATAGGTCATCAATATGAGATCGGCGGGGGTCCAACACTCAAAACCCCCACCTATCAGCTTTCAGTATTCAGAGGATCACAGCACTCAACAGATTACTGGCAATTGTGTAGGGTGCACCTATCAGCTGTTTGAAGAGAAGGCCACGCTCCATGCAAATGCTGTCTCCCCTTCATTGTTTACCTGCTCACCGACAGGTGTAATTACAAGCCATCCCATTCGCTTCAATGGGACGGCTCCTTCCTTGTAATTACACCTGCTCTTCGCTGCAATGTCGACTGCAATCAGGTAAACAACGTCAAAATTTACTAGGTCTGTAGTCAGTTTTACATGTGATTTCCTTGATCCTCTTTTCCTACCTTGGATAATGACTCTAACACTGTCTCTTGCTCTTTTTTACTGTTTTTCACAGAAATCTCTTTCAGAAGCACTGTCAAATTGTCTGCCTCATCCTGTACTCTCCCCTGGCAGTGGGAATCTAGTGCGGCAGCTGGATCAGCGAGTCAAAGAGTTGAAATCATGGCTTAGAGATACGGAGTTAGCTTTGTATAACTCCAGTTTGAGAGTAGGGAAAAAGGAGAATCATAAAGAAATACTCCAAAGAGAGCTGCTCCAATTCCAGGTAGGCCACTATCTGTCTGACCCAAGTTTTAGTTAGCATTTATAATTTCAAATCTGTTCTGTATGTGTCAGTTTTGTGCCGAATCTGGCACTCTTGTTATTTTCATTCTTCTGCTCCTATAACGGAGCAGAAGAACACAAACAACAAGCATTGATGTGAAAGCAGCCTTAGGTTCATTGGCTCTGAAGCAAAATGTCTTTTGAAATTGGTTCTGGTAATTTTGTAACAGTGACTTCTTTGCTTTACACTAAAGTGCACCTGAATGCTGCATCCTGTCATCATGGTAGAAATAAACCATAGATAATACTTATGCTGATATACAGTCTCTTTGTTTCCTGATGCTATCATTTCCCCATCCCCACCCCTTTTGTATGTATAATATATCAATTCATTGTCAGTGCATCAAGCAAAACTAATTATTGACAGCAAAATTTGTTTTTTTTAATCATAACAACATCATAAGATTAAAGGTGAGACATTTAATATTTATATAAATGTGATGACTACTTTGCAGCCACTAAGGAATATGTATTATGTAGGCAGACTCCAGGGCTGGACTAGGACTAAAATTCAGCCCTGACATTTTAAAACAGACAGGCCCACTTCCAGTGGGGATGAATATGAAATCTGTTTGTGTGCCCTCCTCCTTCCTGGCCCCAGTACAAATGGCATATTTAAATAGACATTACATTGAGCACTACCAAACAAACAGGAGTATACAGAACTACATACAGTGACATCTCCCCTGATGTAGATGTTCTCTCTCTTTCGTCTTTACACATACATCTTAGTTTTCTATCACCAAACAGCATTATTCTGCTGCTATCCTAATACTGTGCTTGCTGTACTCTGCAATGTGATATTTTCCAACAAACTAATTGTTCTTTAAAAAGTTGCACATATTATAACTCTCTCCCAGAGTGCTCTTACTGCTAACAAGCTCCCTACAGTGAAAATACTCCCTGGCAGTGTCCCATTACTAGTAGTGTCCTCTATATATACAGAACCCCCAAGTTGTAATAATGTCGGATACTGCCCCTAGTTGTGATAAAGCTCCCTAAAGTGCCCCCCATAGTAATAAGTCCCCTAAAGTGTCCCCAGTAGTAATAAGGTCCCGTTAAGTGCCCTCGGAGTGATAAGGCTCCCTAAAGTGCCCCCAATTGTAATAAGGACCCTCCATAAGGCACTCAGTAGAGCCCCCATTAGTAACAATGACCTTCTATAGTGCCCCCAGTAGTTACATCCCATTTATAGTGCACGTAGTTATGATTGGTCCCTGTAGTGCTCCAGTATTTATAATGCCCCTATATTGCCCCAGTACATATGATATACCCCTGTAATGCCCCCAATATTTTAATGCCCCTCTTTAGTGTCCCCAATAGTTATAATAACCCCCTGTGGTGCCACTAGTATTTTTAATATCTCCCTTTAGTGCTCCCATTAGTTATAGTGTCACCATATTGTGTCCTCAGTAGTTATACTGCCCGTTGTATTGCCCCAAATGTGAAAAAAAATTGCTGCTCCATGCTTCAGTATGTGAAGCAGGCCACAGGTCTGATATCATCACTTTGCAACCACATGTGCTGCCTTAGAGAATTTAGGCCTAGTGGCCTATGAGAGTTAATGGTGGGACGGGGAACAATTGATTTGGCATAGCCTGAAGCGGTCCCATCTGGCTTTTGCCAGGATTTCCAGATGGGCAGTCCAGCCCTGGTTGACACGATCATTTCAAATCTAAGGAACAATTTTAGTAACTCATCAGTAGGTGCTCAGAATTTGCTTTATGACTTACTTGTGTCCCATGCTTAACATTCATTTACATTTTGTAAGCACCTCGGAGTACAGCTATTCGGTGTACACTTATAGGTGACTAGATTATTGAAAGGTCTCTCTATTTGATACTAAAAATTCAAGTTAGTTCAGTTTGGAGAAAAGGTGCATAAAGGTGCCTATATACATAAACATACACATAACAGCAAAGTTGGCCAAACCCGCCAATTTCAATGGGATTACAGTATTTGTATATTTAAAGGAAAAAAGGCTTAGTTTCCCAAAGAAACCAATCAGATTCTACCTTTCTTTATTCAGAGCTTCTTTGGAAAATCAAAGGTGGAATCAGATTGGTTACCATGTGCAACTTAACCAGTTTTCCTTTACACTAGGTTTGATAAATCTCCCTTTTGTTCTCATTAGATAATTTCTAGGTATTTGCATAGAGTACTAGCATAGGCTTTATTTTACACCAGTATCATATTGTAAACTGTCAATAATAGAGCCATCGTAGGGAAACAAAAGAAAAAAGAGGTTCAGGAATGATCAATGAACTTGATGGGTGCCAAGTAGAGCCATGCCAGCTATGATAGATCCATATTCGAATAGATCTCAACAAATCTTGACGGGTCCCATTGTCTTATGACTGGGGTTATCAAATTGCTGTCAAGTTTCTGGCATTTTATAAATGAAGGAACAGAGCAGACTATGCTTTCCTTCTAAGTTTGAGCAAACCAGTTGGAACCGAACCAAGTTCAGACCAAACTTTGCTATTTCTTGGATGGCAGACAAAGCCGAATCTTTCCAGGTTTGTTTTGGACAAATCCACTAAAACAGCGTGTAGGGCCATTTTAGTGCACATGTTGGTGGGGAACAAGTACTAGGGAAGAAGAAGAAGAGTTCTCACAAACACTGACAGCCTGAATGAACTAATAAGTGCTGTAGCAGGCAAGGAGGTGCCCAAAAGGAACACTATTCTGTGGGAAGAGGAGACAAGACCTGTAGCTGCCTGTGCCTGCTATCATAAGTGCAGGTGCATCTCAAAAGCAGCTACCTGCAAGCAAATATTGCAGCAATACCCACGGTGTCAGCGACAATGGGAGAAACGTTGTGGCCGCCATGAAACTGGGTGAAATAACACATGCTCCCTGCATGGCACACGTCATCAACCTAGTGGTGCAGCGCTTTCTACATAAGTATACTGGCTTGCGCAAGGTTCTGGCAAAGTCCAGGAGACTGCTCAAGCACTTCAGCCAGTTTTAATGACAAGGAACACTTTTCTGGACTTGCTACTACAACACATAACCCACCACGTGCCAACTTGCTGGAATGTAATGTTGCACATGCTCAAGGATCTGTATGAGTAGCAGAAATCCATTAACATTTTTGTCATCCACCAGACAACCTCAGCAGCAGCATGTTTTGCTTTGATCAAAAATGTGTGCAAAGAGCTTCCATTTTTCATGTATAGTAGGTATAGTACCACTTTAATCTAGAATAATCCCTAATCCCTAGTTCTATTGGTTGCACGTGTAATGGTGTGGTGCCATATGCTTTTTGTTTGCATGCTATCTTTATGGATGTGTGTAGTGCCCTGGAGCGGGGGTACTTTGACGTTTGGACATTTGTGGACATTTGCCAATTTCCCCTATGCAAAGTGAAAACTTCTTACTTTTTTTCTCTTCAAACGGCTAATACAGTTTATTATAAAATTCTGTATGTAATTTCTTACAGATCAAAAAATAAATAAAAACGTGGAGGTTAAATTGGTGGTTAAATTTCTTTAAGGTGCTGCATAAATCTACGTGATTACTGTATCAATATCAACATTTTATCACACTCCAGGCAATGGTGGGGCCTGTATCATGCCACTAATGCCTGAGGGTCAGTTTCCACGCACTCACTATCCACGTGGTTGAAATTTTAAAAAAAATGTTAGGGGTGGGTTAAATTTTACGGTGCAGCATAAATGCCTCACTACCTCTATTTCCCACATTTCAGGCAACTAATGCCTGAGGGTCAGTTTCCATGTATTCACTTTCCACACAGTTGAAATTTATAAAAAATTAGCAGGAGTTAAATTTCATGAGGCAGCATATGTGCGTGAAATGACAGCAATAGTAAATGATGTCTGAGCGACACTGACATACATAGCTAGTGTTCAGCCAATCGAAGCCAAACAAATTGACTTTGATCCGAATTTTTGGCCCAAACCGAACTTTTTCAAAAATTCACTGAATCGGACAAAAAGCGAATGTCAACTGGTTAGCTCATCTCTATATCCTTTCCTAGAAAAATACTGTAACAATCAACAGGGTCTCTTGTGTCAATAGAGACTTACTGTCACGAGTTGGAGGTCCCGCGAAAGACCTCCGTGTCATATCACAATAAACATGGGACCAGGATACGGACAAAACCGAGTTTTGCACAAACACAAGCAAAGGCAGAAGCACAGGGAAAACATAACCTCTATGCACCGTCCTCACAGTGGGAGAAACCCCCACTGCGCCACTGTCTAGCAATACTCCAGAGGGGCGTGTCTAAGCAACACCAGGTGTTCACTAGAGCCCCTGATGGTGGGGATAGACTTTGCTGCAGGGGGTTGCCAGGGTCCACTCTGGAGCATGAACTAGACAGTGACAACAGGAGCGAACGGACACAGGTACCGGAGGTACCAACGGTGCATAGTAATAAGACATAAAAGTAAACATAGGCAAATACATAATAGCAGGAGTTCCAGCAAGAACACAGGAGTGGCAAAGGGCAGAGAAGATCTTGCTCCACCAGTGACATACTGCGTGGCCTTGCCATAGCACTCTGCAGCAAGGAAGGCTGCAGCACAAGCTAGCGAACATGGAGCAAACACACAAACGAGGCTATGGTCACCAGCACCATGAGAGATGCTGCACCGGCAAAGCCCGCTGCACCAGCAGCAGGGAGGCTGCTCAGAGGGCATGACCCAGGACACGTACAAGACATAGCTCACAGCTACCAGCACCATGAGAGGTGCTGCGCGGGCGGTGCCTGCTGCACCAGTAGCAAGGAAGCTGCTCCGAGGGCATAGCATGTTCCCCCTCCGAGGAACGACAGACCCCCTTCCGGGGGAGACAGGAAACACAGCAAGGCAAGACATAACATAACAGGCAAACTAATAACAGAGACACAGGAGTACGAACAACATCAAGAAATGGACGACAGGCAAAGGAACACAGGCAAGGACAACAGCAGGAGACGAAGCAATAGACAACAAGCAGTGGACAACAAAGAACAAGTAGGGGAAACTACAGAGCACAGACGGACACGGATCCCATGGGTCAGCAGCATGGGAGACAGAGAAGAACCAGGGAGCAGGACAAACAAACACCAGGAGAGCTGACCCAGAACTGAGGAAACCTCAGCCTTATATACAGGTACCATGGGTGCAGCTGTGAGGCCACACCCATGGAGCTGACAGAGAGGATTAACTCCTGAAAGACACACATGGGAGTTAACCCATACAATACCACATACAAACACACTGAAATGAAGCTGCAGCGAGGAACTGCAGCACACGAATGGACGGAAGGTCACGGCCGGAAATAGCGGCTGTGACACTTACACAGTTAATAGTATGCACTGTGTGTCACATAATAAAACTGCCCAAATATCGAATTAAACAGAAAAGTCAAATATGGTATAAAAGGTTAACCAATATAATCAACAACACAGCTATTATGTAATGTTTGTGAGGAACATAATTTCCTCCATCTTCATATCTCTAGTAGAAGTTTCTACCACCTTCTGCACTGGCCAAGTGTCAGGGTAAGTGATACTGACAGGCACAATAAGAGATCGATATTCTCACTATAATCAGTAATAAAGTCTTGGTGCTAAGGTCACAGGGCCATTGAGCCCTGTACTAGCGGATACCCTGCCATCTTGATGCATTAAGTAGTATGTCCATAGCATCAAAATGCTCTTGATGGATTTTTCATTTACAAAGGTGTCACTGTATAGGCAAATTAAAAGAGACAATATTAAATAAATCACGTGAGATTTCAAATTTACTTTTATTCACCGAGTTTTTATTTATTCAATTTCAAATTAACTGGTCGCAATTTTCTGATAAAATACATAATTTTTCTTCATTTTACAAAATGATGTACATAGTTTAGAGGTAGATATTGTAGCTCTTTGGGGCCCTTAAAGGGAGAGAACCCTGCCCTGGTTGCTCCCATCTACTTTACTACTACTTGGCAAGAACTTGTGCAGTACTCCCTTCTCCAGAGGAACTGTATTGTTAGATCATACCCATAGACATGGGTATTCCTATAGTAAGGCAATATGTTATTCTGGAAAGGATGAGATGATGTAATAAATACATTTAAGAAATAAATTGTATTTCTTGTGATGCAAAGCCATAAACTGACTCCTAAGAATCTCATCACTCATCCAGTGTTAAACTACCTATAGGAAGGGTGCAGAATAACTAAGTACATGCACAATTTTAAAATAACTCAACTCATTAGTAGAAATGAGCAAATGAGCAAATCAGTTCTAAACAAATTAATTTAGAATTTCCAAAAAGTTCACCTTCCAAATGAAGCTGAAGTTTTTGTGATTTGATTTGTGGTGTCTGCAATTTTACATATCAGTAGTCAGCACAGCATGGCAGGGACAATGAAGATAGAAGATCACATTAGCTCAGATGAGAATCTGGCCAGCAGACTTGTCCATAATGCCTTGGAGTCAGCCTCAGCCAATCCAGAGGGATTATATTGATGTGTTACAGGCAGATCCCAAGCAGGGAAGCCATGTGTATTCTCAGCACAGGATGTCACAGAATAGCGAAGAAAGACAATTATATTCAGACACACAAACAATACAGCGAGTTTAAGGTTTTATAGGGAAAGATTTAGGGATGTAGTTAGATTGATTGATTTAGTTAATAAATAGACAGAGAGATTTCAGCTAGGGACAGGACAGTCAGCTTAAAAATTGAAAAAAAAATGTAAAAATGTAAATTTAAAAAAGAAAATCACATGTAATGGTTAATGATTTTTTGAGCATCATAGTTGCACTAGACACTGTGCAGTTGCAATAAAAAAAAAACACAACTGTTAAATAGTTTCTTCATTAAGTGTACTAAACCTAGCCAGATGTATTTTGCAGCATCATGGACACTTTGCAGCATCCTGCGGACACTTTCCAATTTTTCTTATTTTTTTTTTTTTTTAATGTTGCAAAGTTTCTTCACTTAAATTAATAGTGTGAACCAAACCTGACTGGACATATTTTGCAGCATCATATTTTGATGCAGATTGTCCAATTTCACTTTTTTTTCTTCAAAAAAGCTTTTCTTCAATTAATATTAAGGGTACATGATACTAGATGTATTTTTTAGTGTCACAGTCAGCGTATATGTTTGCTGCAGAGAGTGTCCAATTGCACATTTATTTCTGAGGTATTTCAAATATAATGACAAAAATTCCATCTATCACACACAGCATACCTGACATGTTGTTCTGCATCACTCACTGTTAGGGCCCTTGCATACGACCGTATGCCCTCTGAGACATACGGTCCGTGACCTGGTCATATGTCCCGGAGCAGCATTGATCGTGCGCACGGGAGCACACAGCATCATAGATTACAAGGATGCTGTGCACGTCGGGCTGCCTGCAGTGGTATCGTCCTGCACTCTTAAGATCATATGAGTGCGGGACAATAGTCCTGCGGGTGCACAGCATCCTTGTAATCTATGATGCTGTGCGCTCACGTGCGCACGATCAATGCTGCTTTAGGACATCGGAGGGCATACGGTCGTGTGCAAGGACCCTTACACTGCATTGTCTAATTGCGTATTCTCTTTCAAACATTTTTTAAAATTTATTGCAAAGATTCCATTCATCACAAACTAGTGTACCAGATGTTTTGTTGTGCATCACTCACATTGTAGCGGTCATCAATTGTGCAAAATTTAATTACAAAATCACAGACTAGTTTACTTGACGTGTTGTGTGTTGGTCACTAGTTTATAGTAGTGGACTCTTTCCAGCAATACAGTGTGCATTCCCATTGTTTAAATAGCCTTCAAAATAAAATATTTGGTGAGAGAGTAGCAATGGGCAGGGTAATGGAAAACAAAAGTCCTGTGCCACCTTATCTACAAATGAAAATGTGGGTGGCTTTAGAAGTACAAGCAGCAACATCTGGCTAGTACTAGTAGTAGGCCACCGTTCTCCCTTGCATGCAGTAGCGGACAGCTTAGTATTGCTGAGGAAGCGGATGCCATTGTGAACTGGATGATTCACTCATATCTCGGTCACTGCAGGATGATGTTGACATTATCTATAGTCTATAGACTTATCTATAGACATTATCTATAGACTTATCTATAGACATTATCTATAGTCTATATCTATAGTCTATAGAGTTATAGTCTAGCAACATGCCTTTAAGCATTCTCCCTGCTCTTTCTGCTTGTGGCTACAGACAAGCCTTTCATTTACACTTATCATCCGCCTTTCATTGCATCATTTCTGCTAATTCCTTATTGTTTCCTAAGAACAGACAGCACCCCAAATGCTACGGACAATACTCAATTGCTATTGTGTTTCAAGCAGCAAATTTCCTGCTGGATGTCTCCCCCAAATACAACTAAGCAACGTGGTCAGCAACAGTGACAGGAACATTGTGGCTGCGTTGCATTTGGGGGATATAGCACATTATTATTATCATTATTTGAAAGCGCCATTAATTGCATGGCACTGTACACCTAGAGAAGGTTATACATACATAACATAGAAAATACTAATACAATAAACATGAAACGATTAACAAACTGGTACGGAGGAGGAGAGGCCCCTGCCCATTAGAGCTTACAATCTACAATCTGCATGGCGCATGTGATATATTTGGTGGTGCAACACTTTTCAAAAAAGTATCATGGCTTACAGAAGGAGCTAACGATGTCCAACACAGTGTGTGTGCATTTCAGCCGTTCCTATGTGGATAAGAATACCCTCCTGAACTTGCAGAGACAACTCGCTGGAATCATGTGTTTTTATGAGCTCATGCAGTGTCAACTCATCAGGGATATGTGTCTTGTACTCTGACCTCTCGAAGTGGAAACCAGATTGTGGGTAGGGACAACAGTGGCATCAACAATGTCATCACCCTTATATTTATATTGGAGCAAATGTTGATGTTAATGCAACAAGGGATGGCGGAAGAACAGCTTCCACATCTTGCTTGCCACCGTTTGGCTGTTGGGGACCCGCAGATAAAGTGGCAAGGAGGAGAATGTGGAGGAGGATGAGGAGCCACAACTAGTGCAGTGGAGTGTGTGGTAGAGCCTGAAACGATTGGGTCCTTGGGCACACTTGTGAGCATGGCAAACTACATGTCTTTATTCAGCCGGCTGCAGCTTTCACCAGGCAGACACCACTCTTAATAAGTAAGTAAGTAACAGAAGCCTTCAACAGGGCCAGCAGTAGCCAATACAAATTGCTGAACATGATGGAACAGTTTTTTCAAGTGCTGCAGCAACCTTACACAAACCAGCAAACAGATATGAACCACCTGAACAACAGGGTTCACTCATTTGCAGACTATACCCTGTTCCCTGATCCCATGGACTTCTGGGTCAGGAGTTTGGAACAGTGGCTGGAATTGACCTAGTTTGCCATCTGTGTACGGTCTTGTCCCCTCTCACGTGTTCTGTCAGAAAAAGGTATTCCGCACAGCAGTTACTGTCATAGTAACATAGTTTATAAGGCTAAAAAAAGACATCTGTCCATCCAGTTCGGCCTGTCATCCTGCAAGTTGATCCAGAGGAAGGCAAAAAAAAAAAACTGTGAGGCAGAAGCCAATTTTCCCCACTTAAGGGGAAAAAAATTCCTTCCCGACTCCAATCAGACAATCAGAATAACTCCCTGGATCAACAATCCATCTTTAGTAGCTATAACCTGTAACCTTTCATTAAGAATATCTATGTACTTTGCTCCATTTATCTTTCCCTCAAATCTGAAAAATCTCCCTGTCCCAGTCACTGAAAAACACTCCCACAGCATGATGCTACTACCACCAGGCTTAACTTTAGGGATGGCAATGGGCAGTGCCAGGTTTTCTTCAAACATAATACTTAGAATTGACGCCAAAAAGTTCAGTCTTGGTTTCAACAGATCAGAAAATCATGCTTCTCTCAGTCTGAGTCTTTTAGGCCCTTTTTTGTAAACTTTCATATGTCTTTTACTGAGGAGTAAAGTAGAAAACAGGAGCAGGGTCGCTTGCCAAGTGCAAGTCCTAGAATAGAGTAGAAAATGGAAGCAGGGGCTCTCCCATTCAGATTTTACTGAGGAGTGGTCAGGGGCAGACTGGGAACTTAAAGTGGCCCTGGAAAAAATTACTAAAAGTAGCGCCATTTTGTAGTCGGGTCCAAATTGATTGAAGGTGGAGCTAGCAATACCATATTGTGGCTTATTATACCACCCCAACAGAGCCACATACCACAGTCCGTCACAAAATACTGCCCAAGCTGCACAAAATAGATCCCCAAAAACGTTCAAAAAACCAAACAAAACATTTCCCAGAGCGAAATTAACCCTCTGCCATAAACTCAGATTGGTGGAGGGCTGCAGAGATGGTTGACTTTCTGAAAGTTTTCTCCATCTGCACACAGGATTCTTGAAACTCAGCCAGGGTCCCTATTGGGTTCTTGGTCACCTCCCTGATCTATTAGTTTGGTGGGACAGCCAGCTCTGGACTCTTGCCCTGGTTGTTCCAAACTTTTTCCATTTACTAATTATGAAGGCTGCAGTGCTCTTGGGAATTTACAGTGCAGCAGAAATTTTTTGGTACCCATCATCTGATCTGAGCCTCAACAAGATCATGTCTCTGGGCTGTACAGACAGTTATTTCCTCCTGATGGGGTGGTTTTAGCTCAGATATGCATTATTAGCTGTGAGACCTTCTATAGACAAACGTGTCTTTCCAAATTATGTCCAATCAACTGAATTTATCACAGGTGGACTCCAATGAAGGTGAAGAAAAATCTCAAAGATGACCAAGAGGAATAGGAGACCCCAGGAGGGGTCTGCAGATTGATGGGGGAAAACTTGATTTTTTTGTATTGTAGCACAAGGCCGCAACCTAACAAAATGTGAAGGCGACTGAACTGAATACTTTACAAATGCTCTGTATATCTACCATTGCTGGCTATTTATCACTGGCCCAATGGTGCCACTGCTGTTGTCTACCTGTCCATCATGCTCCGTACTGTACTGCTGCAGCTACTACTGCCCCTAATGCCACTACTACTATGCCTATACAGCCGCACATCTCCTATCTGTCAGCTTTCATACTGTATTGCTGCGACTACTATTGCCAATAGTAATACCCCTACACGACCTCACATCTTCTGCCTTGTCTGTAAGGTTCTATACTGTACTGCTGCTGCTCCCGACTGTTTGTTCACAACAAGCCATTGCTTTTCCTGATGTGTTTATACGCGAGCAGACATCTGCCCCCAATAAGGGATCATTTTTGGACCACTTATTCAGAACAAGCCATTGCCCATTGCAATACTGCATGTGTGTATAAAGACCATCAGGCATCTGCCCTGAATAAGGGATCATTTTTGGAGCTTCTTTCATTTCTAGGAGACCTCAGATGTCATACACAAGTTTCCAGGGAAATCTGAACTTTCAATTTTGGTAGAATTTATTTGTACACTATATTTTTTATACACTGTATTTTAAATACAAGTCCAGTCTGAGCCATAAAATGATGATAATTCCAATCACAATAATCTACTTGAGTACCACCAGGCTCAAAAACTCAAGAATGGACAATGGAAAAAAGTGCCTTATTTTTATGGACTTTCAGGAATTTCTGGACAGTTGGCAACCCTGGTTCCCAACCTCATGCTCCTGTAAATGAAAACTCCTATGGTATATCTGCTATATTGCTTTCCATCAATGTGCACTGCATACAAGAAAATTGCCCTGCAGCAACAAAACACTTAGAAGAAATTGCTATATTGATATATAAGGCATTTAAAATAGCTTTGGAGCTGGTAAGAGTTACACCAAATTTAACTAAGAGCTGTATACAGTGTTAATTCTCTGGTGCATATCATAGCCCTTCCAGGATTGTATGAAATTATTATGTGTGAGATTAAAATAAGGAGTGTTTTCTTCAGTAACAGCACCACTCCAGTTGATGGGTTGTGACTAGTAATGCAACTCATCCTTATACCATTGAGCAGCCTATGGACAGGAGTAACGCTTTTGGAAAAAAACAACACAACCTCTAGTAGCACACAGTAATAATGCCCTGAAACTTATGGCCATATGATGAAGTGCGCATAATAATTCTTGTAAATATACAACTGTTATGTGTACATAATAACTAATTAAATATACAATCCAGTAGTGTTACTTGCCTGCCTTTAGTGTACTTGTGCTTTAGACTGTGGCAAATCCCTGGTGACCTAGTTATAATTACTGTATTCACTTTCTGTTAAATTAGCATTGTATTCTGGGGTCAGTATCTGGTCGTTTATAGGTTTGTCTAGAAGGAAATCTGTGTACTGTGACTAGTACCTGGTAAACAAATGTCTCAACAACGACAGAGTATCCTAAAACAGTGCCCCCCCCCCTATAATAGTGATGGAAATATGGCCCCAATAAGAGTTACAGGGTCTCCATAAGAATGGCAGACAAAGTATGTACCTGTATATTAGTAGCTGTGCATGAGACTGTCAGTTGGACAGGAGGAGTTCTCTGTTTCAGGACTATCCAGAACAAAATAAGACAAGAATGCCTATAGTTACACCAACCTATTCCATTAATATTTGGAGGATTCTGCAATGCTAGTAATTCTTCTATTTGCTCATAACTCTTCTTTCCATATTTCTATCCAGAAAGTATTGTGAATTATTTTAAATCTGCTTATATATTTAGGTACACACAAGATCCAGATTGTCTCTCACACGGACAGCTGTGATAGCATGTGGTATAAATTTATCTAGGTTATTTAACAGTATATCTCTGTTGAATCCTTGTCCTCCTTTCATGTCTGGTTACCAGTCTGACGTGTACTTGGGTCCATCTCCCCTGTGAGCAGTGATTAGAGTCTTGCCATGTGCTTCATTATCAGCGAACACTTTAATAGTGCCATTTAAAAGGCCATATTTCTGCCTACCTTGTTGGGCCAGGGATGATACATGGTGATAAATGGCAGAGAGAGATGGCTCTCAGTGGCCTTTTAATCGGCCTATTTGTCAGACATGGTGTCTGTGTAAGAAGAATCATATTGATGGGCCCTCTTGGTTCTGCTGTAGCTGACACTTAACTTGTTCACTGCCATCGCTTTTTAGAATAAGCATGTCTTCATTGACTGAAAGTGTTGCGGATTCGGAATCTGCAGTTTGAGCAAAAAGTGAAGTAATATTTTTTGCATTATTGTTATTATTCAAAAAGAAAATTCAGTTTGCTGGAGTCCACATGGGTAACATCATGTGCCGATGTGATTTTCTGTATTCAGAAAATATAGCATTAAATGGTAGCCATTTGCCCTTATGAGAAAATCTATTCAATGATCATCACACAGTGATGAAGAAAAAAATAAAATAGTTGAAAACGAGCAAATGAGATGATTGAAACTTTAAAGATTCTCACCATCCTCATTGGAGGATTTCTTATTAACATAGTAACATAGTACATAAGGCCGAAAAAAACATCTGTCCATCCAGTTCGGCCTGTCATCCTGCTAGTTGATCCAGAGGAAAGAAGTACTCCCTGGATCAAAGACCCGTCTCTAGTAGCTATAGCCTGTAATATTATTACACTCCAGGAATACATCCAGGCCGCTCTTGAACTCTTTTAGTGAACTCACTATCACCACCTCCTCAGGCAGAGAGTTCCATAGTCTCACTGCTCTTACCGTAAAGAATCCTCTTTTATGTTTGTGTACAAACCTTCTTTCCTCCAGACGCAGAGGATGTCCCCTCGTCACAGTCACAGTCCTGGGGATAAATAGATGATGGGACAGATCTCTGTACTGACCCCTGATATATTTATACATAGTTATTAGATCTCCCCTCAGTCGTCTTTTTTCTAAAGTAAATAACCCTTACTATGGCCCCCTATTACTCTTATAGGACAATGGAGACTGAAACATTTTGATACAGATCACTTTTTATCCTGTATTCTCTTATATGGGGGAAATAAGTCTCTGAAAACCACAAGCTTGTATGCTCCTTAGCCGTTTAGATGAGGAGATATAGTATCCCCCGAATCTTGACCTAGGCCTCTCACCCAGTTAAGCCAGTACTCTCTGCTCTACACTGATAAGGGGCAAGTACCCCGAAATAGCTGGCAGCAGATGAGGTGCTGGCTTAATTATTATCTAAGTCATGTATAAATGCCTATTCAAAAGATAGGTAGATTACCTACCTTACATCGGGTGGTATTAGAGGCAGAGCTCTCCATACAGAGATATAGTATGCTCCCTAGCAAGCATTCTCTTGATAAGCTTTACATGGAAAATCCAGGTATAACCCATACACAGAACTGCTATAGAAGGTAAGTGAGTGAAGGCAGGGGTGCACCACCAATGAAGCAAGGTGAGACGATTGCCTTAGACAGTACCAGGTAGGGTCAAGAGGGGGGCGGCAGAAGGGGGATTATCTGTTTATGCAATACAGTATTGGGAAGCACAGTGGGCACAGTATGTGGCGCTGTATTACTCTCTATGTTTTGTAGGCAGCACTGTATGTAATGTTTTCCAAGTATGTCTTTAATAGTAGAGCAGGAGGGAAGGATTTAGTTTAGGAAATTGGCATAGGAGGGTTGGGGTGCCGTTTCGCATTTCGCCTCAGGCAGCAGAAAGGCTAGTTGCACCCCTGAGTGAAGGGTCAAGTTAAGAAGATCAGACAGCATTCTTTACCATACATCGCCTAGACTGGCTTGGGACATTCATCAGTGAAGTATAAGTTCTACATAAAGTGGAAGACATTCCCAGATCTTCATAGTAAAGCAGGTAACTTAACAACAGTGGTGGAGGCCAAGGGCAGACTGGGAACTTAAAGTGGCCCTGGACAAAAATAAATAAAAGTGGTCCCATGTTGTAGGCTGGTCAAAATTGACAAAACATAGTAACATAGTATATAAGACCGAAAAAAGACATCCGTCCATCGAGTTCGGCCTATTTCCTACAAGTTGATCCAGAGGAAGGCAAAAAACCCCTGTGAGGCAGAAGCCAATTTTCCCCACTTAAGTTCCTTCCCGACTCCAATCAGGCAATCAGAATAACTCCCTGGATCAATCGACTCCTCTCTAGTAGCTGTAGCCTGTAATATTATTACACTCCAGAAATACATCCAGGGCCCTCTTGAATTTCTTTTATTGTACTCACCATCACCACCTCCTCAGGCAGAGAGTCCCATAGTCTCACTGCTCTTACAGTGAAGAATCCTTTTCTATGTTTGTGTACAAACCTTCTTTCCTCCAGATGCAGAGGATGTCCCCTTGTCCCAGTCACAGTCCTGGGGATAAATAGATGATGGGACAGATCTCTGTACTGACCCCTGATATATTTATACATAGTTATTAGATCTCCCCTCAGTCGTCTTTTTTCTAAAGTGAATAACCCTAATTTTGATAATCTTTCAGGATAGCTTAGTTGCCCCATTCCAGTTATTACTTTACTTGCCCTCCTCTGAACCCTCTCCAGCTCTGCTATGTCTGTCTTGTTCACAGGAGCCCAGAACTGTACACAGTACTCCATGTGTGGTCTAACCAGTGATTTGTAAAGTGGTAGGACTATGTTCTCATCACGGGCGTCTATGCCCCTTTTGATGCAACCCATTATCTTATTGGCCTTGGCAGTAGCTGCCTGACACTGGTTTTTGCAGCTTAATTTGCTGTTTATTAAAATTCCTAGATCCTTTTCCATGTCAGTGTTACCGAGTGTTTTACCATTTAATATGTACGGGTGACTTGCATTATTCCTTCCCATGTGCATAACTTTACATTTGTCAGTGTTAAACCTCATCTGCCACTTCTCTGCCCAAGCCTCCAATCTATCCAGATCCCTCTGTAGCAGAAAACTGTCCTCTTCAGTGTTAATTACTTTACACAGTTTAGTGTCATCTGCAAAAATAGATATTTTACTGTGCAGGCCTTTTACAAGATCATTAATAAATATATTGAAGAGAATAGGGCCCAGTACTGACCCCTGAGGTACCCCGCTAGTTACAGTGACCCAATACGAGTATCTACCGTTAATAACCACCCTCTGTTTTCTGTCACTTAGCCAGTTACTTACCCACATACAGACATTTTCTCCCATTCCGAGCATCCTCATTTTATATACTAACCTTTTATGAGGTACAGTGTCAAATGCTTTGGAGAAGTCCAGATATACGACATCCATTGATTCGCCGCTGTCAAGTCTAGAACTTACCTAGAACTTAAAAGGTAGGGCTAACACATGTAGGCAGGGACAACAGAAGTAGGCAGGTCCAGTAATGCTGTAGTACAGTACAAAATACTGCCCCAGCAGAACCAAGTACTACAGTGCAGGACAAAATACAATATTGTCCCAGCAGAACCAACTACTACAGTGCAGCAGAAAATACTTCCATTCGCTCCACTATATGAAACGTTATCATCATCCTGAGGACGTCAATACAGTTGAATTCAGAAGGGCACCTTTGGCCTCCTACATTAATTGATGCTGACAACATCAGATCTTTATACACCTGGCCGGCAGCCATGAGAAGGGCTTGGGCGGCCCCTGGGCATCGGCCCCCTGGGAAATTTCCCTGTAGGGTCTATAACCACTACACCCCTGGTGGAGGCGTAGGTGGTAAACATGCCTGGGATTTCCTTCTAAGCAGTTGCAGTATGCTTCCATAGAGGTGCTAGAATAGGAATCATATAAATAATAATTAATTAGTTTTTAGAAGCATGGTATTTATTAGGCCTGCAGTAATACACTATAACAAGTGATTTACAGTTCTTACATTTCTATTTGTCAGGTTATTTCACTACTATATACTAAACAAATATATACTTGTCATTCCCTATAGAGTCTATGCTCTGAACTCAAGTTGCGTAGACGTGGTGTGGCATCCATCCTGCGTTTATGTCACCATCTTCTAAACCTCCAGGAACAGATTCCACAACATGATGCTCCCAACCTTCAGCTTCTTAGTGTCAATTTAGAGAGGAGGTGGGAAGCCATTGTGATGCAGAGTACACAGTGGCAGAGACGCCTACAGCGAGAACTGGGAGAAGAGCAGGTGAGTTTGGAAATTAAGAGTGATTATGCTCAATTTACTGTTCTTTTTATGGCTTGTCAGACTGAAATGGATTTAATTTATCTAGCTAATTTTAACTCCAGAGCAAGTATCACATATTAGCAGACAATTCATAGGGGTGCTGCTGCTAATAAAGTCGGAATCTTGCCTCACCTTATTTAAGGATAGGGGTAAGAGGCTATACCATGATAGTTTAATGCATTTCTAATGTGCACATTTGAGATTTGACATTTCTACAGTTCAAAATGCAGATACATGGCTAGGTTTTGGCTTCAAGTTATATTTTAAGCCTGGATATAGTATGCTTTGTGCTTAAATGGAGTATGCTCACCTTAGAGACAATTTTTACTGTCCCAATTCCTCTAAGATGAAAAAAAAAAATCACTTTGTAACTTGGTCTGAATAAAAAGTTTCCTATCTTTTTGTGTCTACCATGATAAAAATGCCTATGTTTCTCCATGGCTATGGACTTTTGCACAATAAGTCTGTATTTAGACACAATTTGGTAGGATACTTGCAATTGAAACAATTTACATTATTATTTATTATTTCCGATGCAACAGTATAAATATGGTTGCAAATGTGGATATGTCCTTTAAGGCTAAAGTTATATAGCATCATTTTACCAGTTTTGCTGTGGTCACATAGTCTCAGATAGTCCCTGTAACAAACTCTGTTTGGCTACTGAATGCTCATTTATCACACCAACTATACAGACTTGCTTTATTTCTAAAAGAGCATTACTACTAAATGCAACATTGCAAATGTCTACGTCGGCAGCATTTTTACATTGCAATATGAGTTGCAATATAAAGTATTTCTAATGAGTACAAACGATACTAGTATCACTAGTATAATCAATGTATTAAACATTATATTCACTTCTTATTTCTGATATTTTAGGAGATGGATCTACTGGTGGACCCTGATTGGGCTGATTTAAGTAGTGCTCCTGGTGAGGAAGCCCTGGAATGGGATGAGACTGATATCACAACTGAGGCCATATGTGGTGATCTGGATAGTGAGAAAATAAAAGAGGAGACTGTTGTTTTAGGTGTAAGACATTGTTCGAGACAAGGCGATTCAGCTCAAGCTCCACAACAAAGTTCCCTCCAAACATCTGCTGTGTATCATGTCTATAGTGTGCATGATATGGAGCTTTTCAGAACAAACCTAGAGCCTTCACCTAAAGATGCATCAAAAAAATCTGGCACCGTAGCACCTCTCTCTCTTTCTCTTCTACAAGGATTTCCATTTTTATCATTGCCAGACTTAGCAAATGGATCTTCTCAAACTTCTGATTTTCATCTGACAAAACATCAGAAGGACTCATGTGGCCACTCTGAGAGTGAGAGTGGAATTGCAAGTGGAGAAGGTGTGACTGCTGCCAATTCAGAAGGATGTTTATCCCTTGATGGGGAAATACCACAGGGGTGTTTAGTTCAAAATGTAGATGTTGGGCAAGTTGAGGATAAAGAAAATGGACATAAACAGTATTCCATAATAAAAGCACAAAGTCAGCTTGCATTTATTGATAATTCACAATTACAATCTGATAAACTAAAACTTGTGATGCTGGAAAAGACTCAGAGGTTAATGCCTAGTTTTTGTCTCCCAAGAATTCCAAGTCAGACTGGTACAAACAGAACAATGCTTAAAGCTAGCTCAGAAGACCATAGTCCAGTAGATGAAGTTGAGGACTTTATTGAAGTACTGAGTGCTGAAAACACTACCCTTAATTCATCATCACTGGAATCTCTGTCAGGAGCTGGTGAAGTTCTAGAATCTGCAGTTCTCAGGCGTAGTGTGTCTCTTGAGAGCTGGCCAGCCTCATATAAGAGCAATGAAGACCTATTTAGTCAGCAAGGTTCAGCTGATATTACCCCAGGTAGTGAACCAGGAGAAGAATTAAGTAAGCGTACCTTGGACCTACTAAAAAGACTGGAAGACATTGAATGCCCATTGGAACAGAAAATGAAGCGTAGTCTTTCTGATGAAATTACTCTAAAGAGTGGTTCTCTGAAGGCATCATTTACTGCTTTGCACTCCCCACAAGATAAGGAATCATCAGGAAATGACGATGTTGGTTCTGAGCTGACTGAACTCAGTAGCAGTGAGGAAATTTCACTAAGATCTGAAGATATGGTTATGTTAAAAGGACGACTAGGATTGCTCAATTCCAATGCCTCTTTCCGCAAGCACTTGAGTCGTTCTCTAGGAGGAGAGGAAGGTGAAGCCAATCTAAGCATGATTGTTAATGTATCATGTACCTCAGCCTGCACTGATGAAGAAGATGACAGTGACTTGTTGTCGAGTTCCACTCTCACCTTAACTGAGGAAGAGGAGGAAGAGGAACTTGAGGAGCCAAACTCTAGTTTGGGAAGTGAAGATGAAACTGGGGATGGCACAGATTTGCCCCTAGGGTCTGATTTCATTAGAAGAGAGCTGCAGGCCTGGATTAGGCCTTCATTCTTTTTTCCAGGAGAGAGAAGAAAAATTAATCGATTAGTACAAGACTTGTCTGGGTCACCTAAATCTGAGAAGGGTTTGCAATTTTCTGTACAAAGACAGAAAGAGAGCAATGGAAATGAAAAAGATACTAGCAAGGTTTTGACAAAAGTAGGTGATAAAGAGACATTAATGAACTCAGCTCAGCTGGTTGATGATATGGAAAATGGAAATATCAATAATAGGGAAATTACAATGAAAGACAGTCTGGCCAAAAGAATCATCCCCGAAAAAAAAGTTAAATCTGGACCATATCCATCAATATCAATTACCAAGACAGAAAAACTTCATCCTCCAAGCATGCCAGCATTGGCATTCCACAAGCCCCGTGAGCTAGGACCATCTTCTAAAAGAAAGAGCAACTTACGAGTTACAAGTGATTCATTTGCTGATGTAGATATGCTTGATAGCAGTTCATTGCCACACGAAAAAGATCCAACTTCTTCTATTGTTTCAGGGTCAGCAAATGATGGGTCTTGTTCTTGTCATAGCTCTGCACATGAAAGGTCTAGTACCCCGGATTGTTCTGTAGAAGACTTTGTAAAGGAAATTCTGGGCATGACATCTAATGCACACCACAGATCATCACCACAAGATGCCCAGAAGCAAGGAACTGTGGCACAAATCAGGGAAAAAGTGTTGGAACATTCTCGCAAACAGCTTGAAAGAGGTGACTTCTACTCTTACCTATCTCTTTCTTCTCATGACAGTGATTGTGGAGAGCTTAGTGGATTGGCCAGAGCTACAACACCCCATATGCCAGTAGATGAATCCACAGAAGATCAAATAGAGACTATGCTTGAGGCATGTCCAGATGAAAAGACAGAACAGGCAAGTGATGAGTCTTTTGAACTTAAAGATTCTTCCAAGATTACATCCTCAAACCCAATATTAAAAGACTTGCCAGTAAAAGATACTGCTATTAGGAGCTATCAGAGCAGACCCACAATCTCAGGGCAACAATCTACCAACAGAGTTTCTGCCCGGAAATTTCCGGATCATTCAACTGTTGGTGCAAAAGGAACCAATAACAAAATCTCCTACAAGAAATTGCCTTCCACTAAAGAAGTTCGCCCAGAGCCTAAAAGCAAAAGTTCTGTAAAGCCTGCAGTCTCTAGCCTGCCTATACTGCACAAGAGGGTCAGAGACCAAAGGACAACGGCAACAAATGATGCAAATCTTGGTGCAGGGCATCAGAAGGTAGGTATATACATACTGTATGTGAATACTGTAGTTGTTATTTCTTAATTTATATTTAACATTTCTAAGCAACACTAACAAAATTGTAATAAAATTAATAGTTTTATTACAAACTTATAACACACTTATAATTTACTAAAGCTCCAAATCACTCGAAAAAATTGAAAAAAATATTAATAGCCATTGGCTCATACCCCCAATGTTTTTAGTGTAATTAAGGATTAGCTCCTATGTTAGAATATACTATCTGCATACGTGACAAAAAGGTAAATGCTAGTATAACTATCATCTAATGATAGACACAGTAAGTAAAGCAAAGCATAAATATGCAATTGTCCTTTAGCAGTTATAATTAGAATAGTGTTAATATCATTAACAGTACTAGCATAGAACATACCATTTCTTAATACCAAGACAGTACACATTTATAAATGTTACATTATTTACTATAATAAATCCAAAGCCACTGAACCACTCAAATATTTAAACTATCATGCAAAAATAAAGGAGTTTTCTCACTTTAACAAATGGCATTTATCATGTAGACAAAGTTAATACAAGGCACTTCCTAATGTATTGTGATTGTCCATATTGCCTCCTTTGCTGACTTGATGAATTTTTCCATCACATTATACGCTGCTCATATTTAGGGATTATGACCTGCAATCCAGCAATGGTGGCCATGCTTGCACATTATAAGAAAGAGCACCTATTCACACTCCCGCAGTCCCAGACACCAGAGAGGCCGGCACCTTTTACTATAGTGTGCAAATACAGCCCCTACTGCTGGATTGCAGGATTGTCCTTGCAGGATGCACTATAATATAATATACATGTGGCAAAACTACACATAACAATAAATAACGATTTATTTTTTGTTATGTGTAGTTTTTGCTACAACAAGGTTTTTACTAGTGTTGAGCGAATCGAACTCCACCAGGTGGAATTCAATTCAAATTTCAGGGAAAATTTGATTTGACTCGAAGCCCAATTTCCTCGTGCTTCGTATTAACAAATTGATTTTCTCTTAATGGCGGTAAAAAATAAAAAAAATTATACTTACGTCATCCGTTTGAGCACGAAAATCCAGTCTCCTCATCTTGATTGAAGATGCCGAACAAAATCGCGTTCATGGTGACGTCATGACATCACCACGCTGGCCAACTTGATGACGTCATCACGGGCCACACTAAATTTCGCGCTGGATCTTCAATCAAGATGTGGTGGCCGGCTCTTTGCGATCAAATGGATAAGGGTAAATATGATTTTATTAAAACTTTTTTACACTGTATTATTGCTGTCAGATACTGCAATCCGCTATGAACGCGGTATCTGAGGGGTACAATGACGGGGAGCGGTGCAATCGCCACTTTCTGTCATTGTACCTATTACATTGTACCCATACAAAATCATTTGTCCCAAAGTTAGATTTTTTGTAAAATTCGGCGATGCAGCCAAATCCAATTTTTCAATCCTTTGCTTATCAGTAGTTGTTACCATAGGAAAAAATTATATTTGAAGTAATTTTCTTTTAACTCTGTTAACCTGTATATTCGGACAACGCACTCACATGGGAATTGACGTATAGAGGGAGGTATATTAAGACATTAGCTGTTACAAGACATGTATGCCATGAGGAAGGATGATAGTATTCATCCGAGACGTAAAGCCTGTCTGGTTGCTGCTATACACACTGCATGTCTGACTTCACCAGCACCTGAAAAGTTTACAAAAAGAGTAGCTATTTCGCTGTTATCTGGATTAAAACCAAGTATTACAAAGTTATGTGTAAATAGAAGCCTATTCAAACCTTAAAAAAAACTGCCCTGAGAAGACAATAGACAATATTGATGATGTAACGGAAGTAGATGTGGATCCACTGTGCTACTTAACAGATTCGGATTGGTTATACTCCTAAAGACTTTGGGGGTCATTTTAAATACTGAAATACACCTATATTAGTCGTATTTCAGGCACAGATGGCGGCACAACGGTTAGTGACTTTTCGCGGTTCACGCCAGGTCTAAAATTGTGGGCATGGCGTGGCCGGTGAAGGGGATGGACCAGCAGGCCTGTCTTATTCATAATTTTCTACGCCTGTTTTAGGCATAGAAAATGGTCTAAAAGTAAGACAGCTAGGAAACTGTCTTACATTTAGAAGCAGCGCTGGATGCGCCGAAGTTATGGGGAGGCCTGAACCTCTTCATAACTTCTGTGGATCCACCGCCAGCTATGGCGCTTCATTAAGAACGGCTTCTAAAACGCTGGTCTTAATAAATGACCCAGTTTATCTAATTGCGCCCTGGTCTCCAACTTTTAACCCCTATCTGGACTCTGCTCCAGGATGAATAACCAAGCTGCCGCCTCTAGGAGTTGGCTCTGTTCAGTGGCTGCAGACCCACAGGGGGCGAGAGACACAGGTGCAGAACAAAACTGTAGTTAGGAAACAAGCTGTAGTCAAGGCAGGCAGCATTTATGCAAAAAGAAAACAATCCAAAAGTCAGGGTCAATATGAGGAACACAGGGTCAGCACAGGGTCAATATGAGTAACAGGCAGAGGTCAGGCAGCAAAGGTTCAAATCCAGTAAACAGACAGGGGTCAGTACACAGACAAACGAACGGTAGAACGGTGCATCTTTACAGGAAACTGGCAACTATAACCGATTTTTTTAGGCACAATTCAATAGGGGATGGTGCCTTAAATAGCCTAAAAATTCTACCCATATTCTGGAGCCGAATAGGCTGAGCTCACTGGCCCTTTAAGAGCTGAAGGAAGCACATATGGGCCTGTTCTTCTTCCAACCCCTTTTTTTAATATTCATATGCAGCGACCCCCTGTAGAGACAAGAGTTGTAGTGGCCCTGATGAAGTGTTGTGTCATGGTGAACTCCCTCAGGCCATTGCCTCCTGATCATAGGTACAGCATTATAATACTGAAGAATGATGCCAGAGCTAAACATAACAAAGTCCTTTTTACGTACAACTTGAAATACATACAGTTGCAGCAGGCTTTAGTGCAATTCTTCTCTGGCAAAAGCAAGAGAATTGAGGCAGGTTGATTGGTGGTAATTCAGCACTTGGATGATACTGACCTAGTGGTTATTTAGTGAAGAGTGGCTTGGCTGTATTCCCTCAGTTGACAGCAGTGTCTGTCAAGAATGTACATAGAAATCACTTTGACCCATTGTAAGAATCTAAGTTGGCCCCCATGCCCCATTCATTGCCACTTCTACTACCCATTCCTGGCCCCTCCACTTGCTCCATGAACTGTGCTTGCTGCTGCGTGTTGTATTGTGTGCCATCAGGGCCGACGCGGAAACCTCACCAACCTACTTGTGATATTGCATAAAAATAATGGTAAGCAATGCACACTGCAGAGGTGAATTTTGTTTTACAGTACCTGGTCATCCCCTATGTAAACCATCAATAAAAGAAAGTAAATAAAAGTGGAATACAGAAATACCTATTCAAGTGGTCAGGGACATACATTACCCTACCTAACAGCAACATATGCCATGATAAAGCTCAAAATACCTCTGAACATCATCTGATACCAGCATGCATTCCCAAATTACTTCACAAACTTCACAATATGAACACAATATTGCAGCACAAAAGATCTCCCCAACCGTGCCAAAAAATACCACCATGAAGTACAAAATACCCAGCATTATTGTCCTCTGACATGAACAGTAATTCTGAAGTTGGAGGGAGTGAGCCTTCTGGTAGAAGGCAGAATGGAGTGGGTAAATGAAGTTGTGACATTACAGGTCATATGTTGCCGACGGTCAGATAGTAAGAGGTACAATAGATGCAGTGTGTACAGACATATATGGGGGTCATTTCTTATCCAGAAATACGCCTGTATTAGCACCTCTTCATAACTTCGGCGGATTCGCTGCTAGGTATAGGGGTTATTAAGACCGGCGTCTAAAAAGCTGGTCTTAATAAATGTCCCCTATAGTATATACAGAAATGTACTGATATATGAGGTACAAGGTATAAATTGTAGCTCATACCTCACATATAATTACACTTCTGTATATATATCTTAACACACTGCATCTATTATACCTCTTACCTTACATACAGCTGTAGTCAAGCTAAAATTGATTCTTATAACATATGTCACAGTGTTATCTCATGAAAAAAGCCATTAAAATCCAGTGAAAAAGTCAATTTCTATTTTCTTGCCACTGTTTAGTTAAAGGGGTTGGCCAAGTTATTTTTTTGTTTTTGTTTTTGTGTGTTTTTAACTAAGTCAATTGAAGGGATTTTCAATTCACTTACTTCATCTACAGTGGCCCTGTTCTCTTAGTTAGCTTAGCGTCAAATGACCTATGATGTCAACTTCTTTCCCTACTGTGAGGACGTTCCGTGCACAAGCCTGAGGCAGAAGGTCTGCCTCTGTGCACGTCACTGTGAATGCTGTTCTGGTTGGGACAAGTCATGCCCCCCTGCACTGCCGATCTGCTGGCTGAGCTGTCTGCCACTGGATTTTTCAGCAAAGTTTAACCCCTTCTACCATCAGCAGCACACACTCAGGGTTGTAGGCTCTTCCCTCCCTCCTCACCGTGCAGAGACAGAGCTGGCTGTGAGAAAGTGTCTGCAGAGCACTGCACAAGAACAGATAGGGGGAAGATCCTGTGTGTATGAGCAATGTCATTGTACTGTACAGCTGGGACTTGTAGTCCTACTCATACAACATGAGTATCCCAACAGTCAGACTGCAGACAGGACAGCAATTTTATTCACTCCCTTTGCAGAGCAGGGGAGGGCAAAGGCAGTCTTTGTTGACACCTACAAATATTCATGAGGAAAACGTCAGCTCTGCAATTGCATATCAAAGGGCCAGAACAGAACTAGAGAAATGAGGAAAACAAGCTAAGCTTATGTATATATTGCTGACCATCAGATTTACAGTGTTTTATTTTTCTTCCCTATAACTCGGACAACCCCTTTAACACGTCATCCAACAAATTTAGCTCTGCCTACAACTGTATCAGTGCTGTATGTATTCCATATCTGTACCCACTGCATCTATTATATTGTATAATATATGCAGTATATATACATATATATATTTATAGTATATACAGCAGTGTACTGATGTGAGAGGTACGAGGTACAATAGATGCAGTGTGTACAGATATATGTGGGCAGTTATACATTATGGTTACTGTGTGTATTGTCTCAGATTTTATTGAGGGCTTAGTCCATCTATTACTATAGTGCATTATTTTCTGTGACTTTATAAATGTAGCTATGCACATCCGCATATTTACTATCATATAGTGCAGGATGTTGGTACATATAGGTGTGTGTGCCCCTCCTCTCATTGGCTGCTGATGCACTTAGAGGTAACTAGGAACAATACATTATATGTGAAGGGTCTGCGCTCCTGAACATAAATGCATAACGGCATAGGTAGGTTTAGCATAGGACCTGCCTGAACTGAGACCACCTCAGCGCTGGGTAGGTGGGCACAGTTGTGTTTTTATCAAAATGTATTGGCTAAGAGTCTCAGATTTTATCATTAGTGTGAGGGCTTAGTACATATGTTATGTTTGCATCTATTACTATAGTGCATTATTTTCTGTGACTTTATAATTGTAGCCATGTACATCTGCATATTTACTATCATATCATGCAGGATGTTTTGAATCCTTTTTTTTCCCCTATCACTGTGTGACGTACATGAGGTAGTTGTGGTTGTAATTGTCTTCAGTATTATATACGAGTGACATATGAGTAAAAACAGGGACTGAGGGGCAAATGAAGAGAAAAGGAGAAGACATATATTTACCACTCCATTCCAGTCTCAATGGAGAGCTTATCGTGCAGTTCTTCTCCATGTTGTTGGGGGTTGAAGGACCTGTGATGATGTCATCACAGGTCCTGCCAGATGCACCTTTCTAACCTGGGAACCACACCATTCTCTGCACTGGTCCTTTGCTAGATGTACAGGACCTGTGATGACATCACAGGTCCTTTAGCTTTCTCGACTGATGATAGGTATTCTAAACTGGAGCTGGATGTTAGCCTACATTGAATGTAATTAGGGATCAGGGCCTTTGATTCACTGTGGGGAACCCCCTTACCCACTGGCTCCATTGCAGCTGCGTGGTCTGCCTTGATTGGAGGTACCTCATTGGTGTCTGCAAAGGCAGATGTAGCAAATTACTGCTGTCTGGACTCTCAAGGCTTCACTTGAGGACAAATTGAAGTTGTTTTATCTGTGGAGTCTGTAACAGAAGCAGGAGCTTTGCAAGGTGCTTCCTCTCTACTCTGTCTCTGGCCGGGAACTCCCCCTCCTGACAGGATGCATGACCAGCCCACTTCTACGAAGAGGGGAGGAACAGGGTGGTTAATCCTGTTCCTGCCAACCTTTGCCAACTTTCCGGTAACGATATGCAGAAACAAACAGTAAAATGCATTACATAACAATATAAACAATTTGTAGTACCCCCAGGTCTGGGGTACTCCACATGTCCCATGGGCAAAATAAGAGCAGGCCAGACCAGTATGGAGTAGACAGAGCAGTGAGACCCTAGGACAGGGCTTGGGTAGGTGCTCCAGCAATCATGCCTACTGGGAACAGGAAGATGGTATGGCTGCATACCAGCAGTGTAACAGTACGTCCCTCTTCACTCCTCCTTTTCTTTGGTCCAGAATGTAAGAGGATTCTGCTAAGTAGGACTGGGGCCTTGATGTTCTCGGCTGGTTCCCAGGACCTCTCTTTAGGACCAAAACCTTTCCAGTCCACCAAATAAAATGTTATTCTCCCAATCCTCTTAACATCCAAGATACTATTTACGTCAATCTTGTCTTCAGGGCCAACTGGAATAGCAGAGAAACAAGATCTGGAGTAGCAATGGTTTGGGGTGAACTACTGAAAAAATATCCCCTATCTCTACTAAATGATTCATTAAATAAAGTAAGAGAATTAGACAGTCAAACATTTTTCAAACAAAGGAAAAAACAGGCAAGGAAATAGAAGAGTCATCTAAATTAATATTACCCTTCAATGTAGAGTACAAAAAAATATCTAATATTATAAGTAACCATTGGCACTTACTACAAGAAGATAAAATACTGGCAACAACTCTCCTAAAAAGACCACCTATAGTATACACAAGGGATCCCAATTTAGGACTACAAGTAGCCCCTACAGTAAGTAGACAAAAAGAAAGATCCATAATCACACCATGGGAAAACTCAAAGGATTCTATAGGTGTGGTGTATGCAGTAACTGTAAAGTCACTAAGTTTGACAGGTAAACATTGTAATATCAAAAGCAAATACATTTAAGTGGGAAATTAAAGAAACATTAACATGTAATAGCGAGGCAGTAATATATATTTTAGGGTGTCCATGCACTAAACAATATATAGGACGTACAGGAAGAATGTTGAAGACCAGAATATCAGAACACATTAACAACATTAAAAAGGGGTATGAGAAACACACTTTATCACAGCACTTTAAATTATATCATGCCAGTAATCCATCAGGTTTGAAATATGCAGCAATTCAATCAGTGAAGAAGGATTGGAGGTGAGGAGATTTCATATCAAAAATGTCAAGATATGAATCTAGAATGATCTTTGAATTTGGATCGGTTGCACCTTCAGGACTCAATTCAGAAATGGAGATTTTCGGTTTCCTATAATGAGGCTGGTTGGTAGGTTTACACAACATGTCGTTGCCTGACTGTTTTACCAGCACAACTACATGTCCTGCATCCTCCCACTAGCCCTATAACGACCAAAGTCACTTTCATTCCCTAGTTCTTTATTTTTTATTTTATTATTATTTTTTTTTTTTTCATTTTTTATTATTATTCTTTTAAAAAGATATATGAAAATAGAAAAATCGCATACAAACTGCAAATTCTGAATAAGACATAGAGCAGTTCAGATACATAGGTTATATTATAAAACTTAGATGATATGGAATCTTTTAGTTATAAAATAAAAATGGGTATATTGACTATAAGAATGGACGTTTTTATTATAATTTTTGTTTTCTCCTTTTTCTCTTTTTTGATGTTGAGACTATATATAATATAACTATGCAGCAAAATGAAAACGTGAAAAGATTCCGTATAAACTGCAAGTTCTGAACAAGACATAGCAGTTATTACATGCCTCATGAGAGATGGGACTCTATATAAAAGGATAATGGGCGTATTTAACACTTTAAATATAATGCTATGTGGTAAAATAAATATATACAAAGTCTCTGTATGAACTGTGGGTTTTGAACAAGATATAGAGCAGTTTAAATGTATGTGATAAGGAAATTTATAGTATAGAATGAAAGTAGATGTTTTATGTATTATATGAAATATAATGCTACCAGATATAGCTTGGGTATACAAATCGCAGTGTCTGAATGATGCATAAAAAACAATAGACAATTCATAGTCCGGTCCAGGTTTTAAACAACAACACCAATCTGATATAGTTAGTCCAGCTCAGATTTTGAAGATTATGCTATCCCTATATAGGGAATAACTTTGTCCCTCGTCTTCATTATACCTCTGACCACTGAAGAAGAAACCCAGGCAGTTTCGAAATGCGTTTGGAGAATAGAAAATGCAGCAATACACAGAGAGTGCAAGAACTTGTACCAAGAAGCAATTCATGCAGCCACGGAGCACAGTCAGCGTCTCAAAGCTCTCAATCCGCACGCACTAGGAAAAAGGTGCCGTCACCAGTGCGCACACAGAGCGTGGTAACAAGCGGCCTGAGAGGCAGATCTGTACATTCGATCAAAATCACTTATGTATTAACCATCACCGAACATATTAACCAACACATCGGCATCTTGGTAAGCAGACAACATCGTAATCTGCCTGATTAGAACGCATGACAATCGTGCTACCTATTGAACTGATCCATCAAGCAGTGATTGTATAACTATATTATTATTATTATTATTTATTTTTAGAGCGCCATTCATTCCATAGCGCTGTACATATCATAAGCGGTGCACATACATATTACAGGCAATAGCCTTAAGCATGAACGAGACAAGTTACAGACTGGTATAGAAGGATAGAGGGCCCTGCCCGTGAGGGCTTACAATCTACATGGTATGGGGGATGGAGACAGTAGGCGAGGGTGAAGCTGGTCATGGCTATATAATCACAACTGCATGTCTTATATGGAACTAACTGATTACATGGCAACTATAAGACTTTATAATTGTAACTATATGATATACAAAATAGCCACAACAAGTTTATGGTAAACCAATTAAGAATGTTACATTGAGCAAGTTCACAACAACAAGATATCTTGCTGTGGAACACAAGTATCTCAAAACAGTGCGTGAGCTCCACACTAATGACAAATAGAGGGACAGAGACTATATATTATTTTATGCTATTATTTATATGCATATTTTTTTATTATTATAAGGTTATTGTCTCAAAGTATCTTATTCAGTGCATAGAGATTTTTGTGATTTATGTATAGTATATTTTTTATGTGCATTCTATATATTTTTTAAAAGGGAATAGAAAAAAAATTGCAATATAGTTTTGATAATTGCATTAAATTGCATTAAAATAATTAGTTGGTATAGCAGGCTGAGCTATATTCCAGTGAGCTCCCTCATTAATATTGTTACTCTCTGGGAGTTTTTAGAAAGGTGTGTTTCTATGAGACACAGTATGGCCGGTTGATACTTTTGTACAGCGACAAAGACTGCCTGACGTTTTGTGGCATCCCCCAGGCCTCTAACATTCCAGACTGTAAGCTGAGCCCTCCCAGCCATATTTTAGAAGAGTACAAAAATATGTAGGATATATATATCCATATGAATTAATCTGTGCCAATCGCTCGGATGGAAAGAAATGTAGATCGTCTCTCCGCAAATACCCTCCCAATACAAACAATATAACAAGAACATCCCAACAAAAATCTCTCCAATTGTCCCACGCAGAGGACTTGAGGCATAAAAATTTCCTGAAGCCAACAAACATGGAGAAGCTGGCACCAGCGGCCTAACCTTAACAATGCATTGCAATAAAGCAGGTGTACGGTGAACATAAGATAACCCTCCAAAAAGAGAGACCCCCGAGCAGCAACAATTCTCATAGAACAAGCGGCATCTTAATCATGTAACGAGGATACATAGACAGCTAACCTAACAAGGCCTTGAAAGGAGAATAATAATATAAAAAAGGAGGAGGGGGGGTCAGAGGGAGAAGGGAAGACTGAAAAAATAGGCAAAAACTTAGGACAGCCCCCTGTACATTGCATCCATCTAGTGGACAGTAGAACATAGAAAAGAGAGAGACAGTAACAGTAAATAAAGTGAAATACAAAGGAGGCAGATTACTCATCACTCTATGCTTCAGCGGTCGCCCTAATATCCTCAGTGACAGTCCAATCCAAGAGAGTCAGACCCTTTGGTCAGCCAGTCGCAGTAGGATCATATAGGGAGCTTTCATGCAGATCCATTCAGTGGGCGGCGTCTTCTGGTGATTCAAACAAGGGGACGTTCCCGCCAGCTACCACACGCAGCTTGTAAGGATAAAGCATAGAGTACTGCACATTTTTCATTCGTAAACGTCTTTTAACATCCAGAAATTTCAACGTTGTCTTTGGACCTCCGTCGAGAAGTCAGGGAAGATGGATATCTTATTACCATTGATAAGTAGACCCACATGATCTCTTGCATTTTGCAGAGAAAAGTGTCTCAATCATGAAAGTGCAGGATCCTAAGCAGGATTGGTCTGGGGGGTGCCCCTGGTGGTGGCGGACGGAATGGCACCCTGTGTGCCCTTTCTATTGCAAATAATGGAGACAAGGAGTTTTGTCCAAATTTATCTTTAAAACCACTCTTCACCACTCTAGATCCACTCTGCGCAGCATTAACCCCTTCCGCCTTTTCCGGCAACCCCACCAATCAGAGATTGCTGCAGCGTGGTCTATTCTCCAAGTCTTCCATTTTAGTTATAAGAAGGGTGATATTGTGAATTACTTTGGCCAGGTCCCACTTTACAGGGGGTACTTGATCTTCCAAAAGGCCCACTCTTTCCTCCACCCCAGCAATATGTTCATTAACTTCCCTTATATCTTGTTGGATAAAAAAGATACTCTCTTGAAGGGACCCCAGGGATGTATTTAGGGTCATTAATGCAGAGCTGCAGTTTTGTACTGCCAGAAATATATCTTTGATTGAAGGCTCTATATCTTGTGGCAGGGTAGGGAAAGGTGGCTGTGGTTGTAGTATGGACTGTGTGTTTACCACTTTATGGGCTCCCCCTCCACCAGCTCCTGCCTCCTCCACGTGGGATCCGCCATCTTGGCGGGCGCTTACCCCAGGGTGTTATTAACGAGGTAGCTCACCTCTGATTCCTCTGTCCTCCTCAGCGGTGCGTCCTTGCTCTTAGGGTCTCCTTCTGCATGAGGGACCTGAGCAAACTGCTCTAATCAGTCCGCCACATCCACGGACCTGGACAAGGCGGCGCCATTTTGTTTAGCTGGCTTTGGTCCCGGTCCCTCTCACTCCTTCTTTGTATCTGAAAATGGTTGCAGGGATCTTGCCCATCCAGTGCTGCTGCTGCACAGGAGCTCAGACGTAAGCGTCTCCTCACATTGCCAGCCAGGCCACGCCCCCCCCTTCTCCATCTAGGCCATCTAGACTAAATGGACCAGCCCATCTTCCTACTCCCAACTAGGAGCCATATAGGGCTTTGTTGGTACACCATATGTTCTGTAAGACTTCCAAACAACATGGTCCAGCCAGGGGCCTAGCTAATGGCTCATGGGCCCTGGTGCAAGAGTTCAGCTTGGGCCCCCTTTCCCTCAGTGCTTTGTGTGTCTTCTTATGCGGTACAAGGGTCTTTGGGCCCCCTCAGGCTCCTGGGCCCGGTAGCGACTGCTAACTCTGCACCCCCTATAGCTACGCCCATGGGTCCAGCCCATATCTTCACTCCCAACCAGGAGACTTATAGGGCTGTGCTGGTGTGCCCTACTTCCTGAAGGCCATACAAACCATCTGGTCTAGCCCATCTTCTCACTCCACACTTGGAGTATTATAGGGCTTTGTTGGTGTGCTTATTGTAGACCATTAAACTACAAATTGTCAACCAGGCATAGTCACAGAACTAGTTCACCATGCAGGCATAGCCCCCTCAGAGCCAAATACAGTCATCCATATACTGATGCAAGAGTAGTCAACCATGCAGACATGGCGACCAAAGCCGCCAGCCATGCAGACACGTGGCGGAAGCCACCAATCATGCAGACACGGCGGCAGAAGCTGCCAACCATGCAGCCTCGGTCGAAGTGTAAAGTAAGCAGCCGCTCAAACACAACTACACTAGATAAGCCCAGCAGCAAAAGCAGACAGCTACAATGCAAAGATGCAGCAGCAGACATTCCAGCAAGCATGAACACAGAAGCAATCAGCTCCATAGGTACATGAGGCCATGCCTTTTTATACCACAGGCTCAGGGTAGTCAGCCAGAAAGGCTTAGGCTCATAGGTAGCCATCATTTTTTCAGCCAGCCCACCAGGCAGGGACTCAAAGGTAGCGAGCCAGACAGGCAGAGACTCAAAGGCAGCTTGCCAGCCAGACAGGCAGAGACTGAAAAGCAGCCAGCCAGAGAGGCAGAGACTCAAAGGCAGCCAGACAGACAGGCAGAGATTTAAAGGCAGCCAGCCAGACAGGCAGTGACTCAAAGACAATCAGGCAGAGACTCAAAAACAGCCAGCCAGCCAGGCATAGACTTGTAGGCAGCCAGACAGACAAGCATAGACTCAAAGGACGCCAGCCAGACAGGCATAGGCTACTTTCACACTAGCGTTTTGGCTTTTCGTTTGTGAGATCCATTCAGTCTAAAACGGATCAATTTTTGCCCTAATGCATTCTGAATGGAAAAGGATCTGCTCAGAATGCATCAGTTTGCCTCTTTTCAGTCACAATTCGGCTCTGGAGGCGGTCACCAAAATGCTGCCTGCAGTGTTTTGCTGTCCACTTGACAAAGTGGAGCCAAACGTTTTTTCTGACACAATCTGGCACAATAAAAAAACGGATCCATCCCCCATCGACTTTTATGGCTATAAAACACATAATACAACTGGATACATTCATGACGGATGCATGCGGTTGTATTATTGTAACAGAAGCGTTTTTGCAGATACATGAAGGATCCGCAAAAAACACTAGTGTGAAAGTAGCCATAGACTTAAAGAAAGCCAGACAGTCAGGTATAGACTCAAAGGCAGACAGACAGTCACAGACTCAAAAGCAGCCGGTCAGACAGGCATAGACTCAAAAGCAGCCAGCCAGGCATAGACTCAAAGGCAGCCAGCCAGCCAGGCATAGACTCAAATGCAGACAGCCAGCCAGGCATAGACTCAAAGGCAACCAGCTAGGCAGGCTTAGACTTAAAAGCAGTCAGTCAGCCAGGCATAGACTCAAAAGCAGTCAGTCAGCTAGGCAAAGACTCAAAGGCGGTCAGCCGATCAGCAGTGGCGTGCCTAGGGTGTTTGGCACCCGGGGCAGGTCCTTTCTCTGGCAACCGCCCCTCCTCCCCACCCCACAATTATTTAAAAGAATTGTACCCCCTTACAGTAGTATTGCCCTCAATATACAACCTTCACAGTAGTTTTGTACAGATGTGTGCTCCGTCACAGTAGTTATGCCCACATTGTGTGTTCTCACAGTAGTTATGCCCACATTGTGCCCCCCTCACAGTAGTTATGCCATCTGTGTACCCCTTTCACAGTTGTAATGCCCTCTTTGTGCCCCCTTCACAGTAATAATCCCCATTGTGCCCCCTTCACAGTAATAATCCCCATTGTGCCCCCTTCATGGTAATAATCCCCATTGTGTTTCCTACATAGTAATTATCCCCATTGTGCCCCCTTTATAGTAATAATGCCCACTGTGCCCCCTTCATAGTAATAATGCCCACTGTGCCCCCTTCATAGTAATAATGCCCATTGTGCCCCCTTCACAGTAATAATGCCCATTCTGCCCCCTTAATAGTAGTAATGCCCACTGTGCTAGTAATGCCCTCTGTGCCCCCTCCATAGTAGAAATCCCCACTGTGCCCCCTTCACAGTAGTAATGCCCACTGTACCCCCCCTGAAGGAGGGGAGGAGCGCTGGGAGCTGAGCGGTGAGTGAAAGGACCGCAGCTGCCAACCCTCCAGCAATAAGGGCTTCCATCTATAGTGATGGAAGCACTCATTGCTCCTGGCACCCCCCTGAGAGTTGGCACCCGGGACAGACCACCCCCCCACGCCTCCCCCTTAGTACACCACTGCCGACCAGGCATAGACTCAAAAGCAGTCAGTCAGCCAGGCATAGACTCAAAGGCAGTCAGCCAGGCATAGACTCAAATGCAGTCAGCCAGGCATAGACTCAAAGGCAGTCAGCCGACCAGGCATGGACACACAGGCGTTTGACCGTGCACAGATGTTCATCAGACCAGGTGTTTAACAAAGTATGTATAGATGCAAGACATTCAGCAAAACAAGCATAGATGCACAGGGGTCAGCCAACCAGGCATTCAACCAAGCAGGCATAGATGCAAAGATGTTCAGCCAGACAGGCATAGACGCACAGGCGTACAGCCAAGCATGCACAGGTGCATGAGGCAGACAACCAGACCCCGAAGCCGTGAGGCAGACAACCAGGCCCTGAAGCCATGAGGCAGATAACCAGGCCCCGAAGCCATGAGGCAGACAACCAGTCCCCAAAGCCATGAGGCAGTCAACCAGGCCTTGAAGACATGAGGCCGTCAACCAGGCCCTGAAGCCATGAGGCCGTCAACCAGGCCCTGAACATGTTGTATCAAATATTTAAACGTATCAATCATGTTAAAGGCACCATCAGAATCATACCAACCACATAACACAAATATTCACTGTATAACCTAAGTTCAATCCTTCATAAGGTGTTCCTTGTATCACACCACTGGAGGCTACACGTTCCAGGCTCCTCTGTCCGGAGGACAGGAAAACACACTGAGGGAGGAAGTGGGTGTTCCCTTTTTGATTACTCTGGGGCTTCCTGTCCAATTGTGGGAGCAGATCCATCTCTCCATGGTGCTGTCATGGGTGAAGAGAAAAAGCACTGGCTTGCCCAAGGTGCTGGCAATATCCAGGAGCCTGTTCCTTTTGTTCAGCTATTCTCAAAGGGTGAGGAACGCTCTCCTGGACTTGCAGCATCAGAATGGTATTCAGCTACACCACCTAATTTGTGAGATTTCAACTCGCTGGAATTCAGCATTGCACATGCTCTAGCGTCTGTACGGGCAGTGGAAAGCCATGAATGATTTGGTCATGCACCAGACCCTTTCAGCAGAGAGCATGTGTTGTTTCCAGGTCGGGCACTGGCAGCACATGCTGCAGTTGTCCTTCATCCCCCTCATATGTATTTTTGAAGAGACGCTGATGCTCATGCAATAGGTGGCCCTATTGCTGTTGGGGACCCACAATGAGAAACTCCTATGGGGAAGAGGAAGAGGAGAAAGAGGATGATGATAATTATCATGACACCAGCCAAAACACCTAATAGTCTCAGTGGGAGGGGGGGGCACAGCTCCTCGGGCACGCTGGCCAGAACCTTTATGCTTGTTTGGTTATGGAGTGAGCTTTAAGATTCTGGCTAGCAAGGCTAAATGGGGGAATGTTCTCCTCTCGCAGAAAGGGAGGCCAAATTACATTTTTATCAGGAAAAACTGTGTATGCAGCTTAGGCCTCATGCACACGACCGTTGTTTGATTCCGTGTCCGTTGCTCCGTTTTTCGTGATTTTCTGCGGACCCATTGGTTTTCAATGGGTCCGTGGAAACCTCGGCAAATGCACCGTTTGTCCTCCGCGTCCGTGGTCCGTGATTCCAGTCCGTCAAAAAAATATAACCTGTCCTATTCTTGTCCGTGAAAAACGGTTCACGGACCCATTTAAGTCAATATGGCCATCCGTGTGTCATCCGCGTTCCGTGTCCGTTTTTTTTGCGGAACCCTTGGCAGGCACTTGGGAAACATTGTCAGCCTGTCTTTTGGTAAAATCTTTTGGGTCATGTCCGCTAAAAAAAACGGAAGACACACGGAAACACAACGGAAGGCAAAAACGGACACGGATCACTGAACAACGGAACCCCTTTTTGCGGACAGCATAAAAAAACGGTCGTGTGCATGAGGCCTTACAGTGAACCGACATCTTCCGCCAGCATCTCTGAAAGGGAGACCCCTCTCCACCTCTCACAGAATCACCATAGCAGCAGCCATTTCAATCTCCAGAACATGATGGAGCAGTTTTTCCTTGTGCCGTGCCATGCTGAGGCCAGTCAGCAAGCCAACAGCTCCCACCTCAACACCTAGGATCAGGTCTATCTAAACCATGGCCTGTCTCTGTTACATACCCTGTTTCTTGAACCCATGGATTTCTGGGCAGGTGGACTGGAACAGTGGCCAGAACTGGCACAGCACGCTCTCCTTCTTTCTTTCCCAGCCTCCAGTGTCAACTCGTAGAGGGTTTTCCGTGCTCAAAACATCACATTTGTCAAAATGCTTGGATTCAGGAGGATTTTCACCCTCCTCCTGCTGATTCCATTGAATTTATCTAGCCTTGCTGGCGGTGCCCCATCTTGCCACTGTTGCTGTCTGTTTTCCTACCATCAAGTTCTGTATGGCTGCTGCTACCACCTCCATGAAGCCAGTGCTATGACCTGCCAATCATCACGTTCTATAAAGGCTGTAATTTTTGGAAGCTTTGGAATATGAAAAAGCATAACACATGCCGCTGCAGAGTATTTTTAAACACGCTGTATGTTAATGCCATCAAACATGCATTTGCCCTTAGCTATGTACTGTATGCCAGAGTCAATCAGACATCATTTACTATTGCTGTCATTGCGTTACAGAGTTTGGGGAGTGGTAGGGAAAAAAAAATTCACAAAAAATAAATGAAAAGAGATAACAAGTTTCCTAAAAATTTGGAGCCCCAGGAGGCTAAAGGGGGTCATATACAAACTTTTAGGTCAATTGGGGCAACTTCAGTTCAGCCTGAATTGATCTGGGTCTAAACTAAACTTTTTAAAAAATTCGGCAACCTGGACCAAAACGAATCTCAACTTGTTCACTCATCTCTAGTGCGCACCTAAGAAAACCTCAAATTCTGATAGCCATTATCCTAGTTACAACAACAAAGAACAGTCATTGGAAAGTGAAGTAGTTATAGGGACTTCATAGAATAATACCACCTCCGTTCATGTATAGCGCTGTGGGACGTGACAAACTCCAGCACTGTACAGGTATGGCCGGCTGATTGGGCGAGTGCAGGAGCTGCGCCTGCTCAATCAGCAGCAGGGTCCTTGACAGCTGAGCCCCTGCTGTATGCACCGGCATCTGTGAAAACACTGATGCCGGTGCATTAACACTTTCTATGTATTGTAATGCATTGCAGAGGGGATCAGACCCCCCAAAAGTTGAAGTAGTAAAAATAAAGTGTTTTACATAATAAAAAAAATGAAAAGTTCCAAGTAAAAAAAAAAGTGCTCTTTTCCCATAATTAAGTTATATAAAATTTGAAAAAAAAAAGAAAAGTAGACATATTAGGTATTGCCACGTTCGTATCAACTGGCTCTATAAAGATATCCCATGATCCACCCCGTCAGGGAAACGATGTAAAAATAAAAACAGTGCCAAAACCAAAACCATTTTTTGTTACCTTGCTTCACAAACTGTAATGACAAGTAGTGTTGAGCGAACAGTTCGCGCATCGTTCGGGTTCGTACCGAATTTTGGGGTGTCCGGGACCCGGACCCGAACCCGGACATTTTCAAAAAAGTTCGGGTTCGGGTTCGGTGTTCGTCGATTTCTTAACGCTTTCTGAAGGGCTGCACAGCAGCCAATCAGCTAGCGTCTTACTTCTTGCCCTAAGAAGCCATCACAGCCATGCCTACTAATGGCATGGCTGTGATTGGCCAAGTGCAGCATGTGACCCAGCCTCTATTTAAGCTGGAGTCACGTAGCGCCGCACGTCACACTGCTCTGACTAGTGTAGGGAGAGGATGCAGCTTCTGTGAGGGCGAGATAGGCAGGGAAAAGTCAGCAACAGCACCTAATGAACGGATCGATCTGCAGCTGAGAATCAGTGAACTTCTGCTATTTACTTGATTGCTGGTTTTTGGCTGCACAGAGCGTTTTCTGTCACTTATTTTCTGGGTTGATCGGCGGCCATTTTGTGACTTGTGGTGCTCCAGAACAAGCTGCCACACATCCATCAATGCTTCAATACTATTTTTTTTTGCTATATCCTCCATCAGGGGCTTGGCTGTGCTAATTGTCACCCCTAGAAACTCAGGATAGCAATTTCTATATTTTATTAAGGGGTTAAATACAATTGCCCAAATACCAATCCCCTAAATCTGGTGTTCCAGCTTTGGCTAGACAAGCATAATACTGTCTGCTGTCTGGCAAAGGATAGATTATTTTCTGGGGTGAAATTCAATTGGCAAAATAGCAAAACCATACATCAGTGGTTTCAGCAGTGGCTGGCAAAAATATAATAGTGTCCGCCAAAACAGATATTTTGGTTTGGGGTTAAATTCAATTGCCAAAATAGCAATACCATACATCAGTGGTTTCAGCAGTGGCTGGCAAAATATATTAGTGTTTCCTCCAAAACATATATTTTGTTCTGGGGTGAAATTCACTTGCCAAAATAGCAACACCCTAAATCTGGTGTCACAGCTGTGCCTGGCAAACTATATTAGTATCCGCAAAAACATATATTTTCTTCTGGGGTGAAATTCACTTGCCAAAATAGCAACACCCTAAATCTGGTGTCACAGCTGTGCCTGGCAAACTATATTAGTATCCGCAAAAACATATATTTTGTTCTGGGGTTAAATTTACTTGCCAAAATAGCAATCCACTAAATCTGGTGTCACAGCTGAGCCTGGCAAACTATATTATTATCCGCAAAAACATATATTTTGTTCTGGGGTGAAATTCACTTGCCAAAATAGCAATCCTCTAAATCTGGTGTCACAGCTGAGCCTGGCAAACTATATTAGTATCCGCAAAAACATATATTTTGTTCTGGGGTGAAATTCACTTGCCAAAATAGCAACACCCTAAATCTGGTGTCACAGCTGAGCCTGGCAAACTATATTAGTATCCGTAAAAACATATATTTTCTTCTGGGGTGAAATTCACTTGCCAAAATAGCAATCCACTAAATCTGGTGTCACAGCTGAGCCTGGCAAACTATATTAGTATCCGCAAAAACATATATTTTGTTCTGGGGTGAAATTCACTTGCCAAAATAGCAATCCACTAAATCTGGTGTCACAGCTGAGCCTGGCAAACTATATTATTATCCGCAAAAACATATATTTTGTTCTGGGGTGAAATTCACTTGCCAAAATAGCAATCCACTAAATCTGGTGTCACAGCTGAGCCTGGCAAACTATATTATTATCCGCAAAAACATATATTTTGTTCTGGGGTGAAATTCACTTGCCAAAATAGCAATCCTCTAAATCTGGTGTCACAGCTGAGCCTGGCAAACTATATTAGTATCCGCAAAAACATATATTTTCTTCTGGGGTGAAATTCACTTGCCAAAATAGCAACACCCTAAATCTGGTGTCACAGCTGAGCCTGGCAAACTATATTAGTATCCGTAAAAACATATATTTTCTTCTGGGGTGAAATTCACTTGCCAAAATAGCAATCCACTAAATCTGGTGTCACAGCTGAGCCTGGCAAACTATATTAGTATCCGCAAAAACATATATTTTGTTCTGGGGTGAAATTCACTTGCCAAAATAGCAATCCACTAAATCTGGTGTCACAGCTGAGCCTGGCAAACTATATTATTATCCGTAAAAACATATATTTTGTTCTGGGGTGAAATTCACTTGCCAAAATAGCAATCCACTAAATCTGGTGTCACAGCTGAGCCTGGCAAACTATATTATTATCCGCAAAAACATATATTTTGTTCTGGGGTGAAATTCACTTGCCAAAATAGCAATCCTCTAAATCTGGTGTCACAGCTGAGCCTGGCAAACTATATTAGTATCCGCAAAAACATATATTTTGTTCTGGGGTGAAATTCACTTGCCAAAATAGCAACACCACTAAATCTGGTGTCACAGCTGAGCCTGGCAAACTATATTAGTATCCATAAAAACATATATTTTGTTCTGGGGTGAAATTCACTTGCCAAAATAGCAATCCTCTAAATCTGGTGTCACAGCTGAGCCTGGCAAACTATATTAGTATCCGCAAAAACATATATTTTGTTCTGGGGTGAAATTCACTTGCCAAAATAGCAATCACCCTAAATCTGGTGTCACAGCTGAGCCTGGCAAACTATATTAGTATCCGCAAAAACATATATTTTGTTCTGGGGTGAAATTCACTTGCCAAAAATAGCAATCCTCTAAATCTGGTGTCACAGCTGAGCCTGGCAAACTATATTAGTATCCATAAAAACATATATTTTCTTCTGGGGTGAAATTCACTTGCCAAAATAGCAATCCCCTAAATCTGGTGTCACAGCTGAGCCTGGCAAACTATATTAGTATCCGTAAAAACATATATTTTCTTCTGGGGTGAAATTCACTTGCCAAAATAGCAATCCACTAAATCTGGTGTCACAGCTGAGCCTGGCAAACTATATTATTATCCATAAAAACATATATTTTGTTCTGGGGTGAAATTCACTTGCCAAAATAGCAATCCACTAAATCTGGTGTCACAGCTGAGCCTGGCAAACTATATTATTATCCGCAAAAACATATATTTTGTTCTGGGGTGAAATTCACTTGCCAAAATAGCAATCCACTAAATCTGGTGTCACAGCTGAGCCTGGCAAACTATATTATTATCCATAAAAACATATATTTTGTTCTGGGGTGAAATTCACTTGCCAAAATAGCAATCCATCTAAATCTGGTGTCACAGCTGAGCCTGGCAAACTATATTAGTATCCGCAAAAACATATATTTTGTTCTGGGGTGAAATTCACTTGCCAAAATAGCAACACCACTAAATCTGGTGTCACAGCTGAGCCTGGCAAACTATATTAGTATCCGTAAAAACATATATTTTGTTCTGGGGTGAAATTCACTTGCCAAAATAGCAATCCTCTAAATCTGGTGTCACAGCTGAGCCTGGCAAACTATATTAGTATCCGCAAAAACATATATTTTCTTCTGGGGTGAAATTCACTTGCCAAAATAGCAACACCACTAAATCTGGTGTCACAGCTGAGCCTGGCAAACTATATTAGTATCCGTAAAAACATATATTTTCTTCTGGGGTGAAATTCACTTGCCAAAATAGCAATCCACTAAATCTGGTGTCACAGCTGAGCCTGGCAAACTATATTAGTATCCGCAAAAACATATATTTTGTTCTGGGGTGAAATTCACTTGCCAAAATAGCAATACCACTAAATCTGGTGTCACAGCTGAGCCTGGCAAACTATATTATTATCCGCAAAAACATATATTTTGTTCTGGGGTGAAATTCACTTGCCAAAATAGCAATCCACTAAATCTGGTGTCACAGCTGAGCCTGGCAAACTATATTATTATCCATAAAAACATATATTTTGTTCTGGGGTGAAATTCACTTGCCAAAATAGCAATCCTCTAAATCTGGTGTCACAGCTGAGCCTGGCAAACTATATTAGTATCCATAAAAACATATATTTTGTTCTGGGGTGAAATTCACTTGCCAAAATAGCAATCCACTAAATCTGGTGTCACAGCTGAGCCTGGCAAACTATATTATTATCCGCAAAAACATATATTTTGTTCTGGGGTGAAATTCACTTGCCAAAATAGCAATCCACTAAATCTGGTGTCACAGCTGAGCCTGGCAAACTATATTATTATCCATAAAAACATATATTTTGTTCTGGGGTGAAATTCACTTGCCAAAATAGCAATCACCCTAAATCTGGTGTCACAGCTGAGCCTGGCAAACTATATTAGTATCCATAAAAACATATATTTTGTTCTGGGGTGAAATTCACTTGCCAAAATAGCAATCCTCTAAATCTGGTGTCACAGCTGAGCCTGGCAAACTATATTAGTATCCGTAAAAACATATATTTTGTTCTGGGGTGAAATTCACTTGCCAAAATAGCAATCACCCTAAATCTGGTGTCACAGCTGAGCCTGGCAAACTATATTAGTATCCGCAAAAACATATATTTTCTTCTGGGGTGAAATTCACTTGCCAAAATAGCAATCCACTAAATCTGGTGTCACAGCTGAGCCTGGCAAACTATATTATTATCCATAAAAACATATATTTTGTTCTGGGGTGAAATTCACTTGCCAAAATAGCAATCCACTAAATCTGGTGTCACAGCTGAGCCTGGCAAACTATATTAGTATCCATAAAAACATATATTTTGTTCTGGGGTGAAATTCACTTGCCAAAATAGCAATCCACTAAATCTGGTGTCACAGCTGAGCCTGGCAAACTATATTATTATCCGCAAAAACATATATTTTGTTCTGGGGTGAAATTCACTTGCCAAAATAGCAATCCACTAAATCTGGTGTCACAGCTGAGCCTGGCAAACTATATTATTATCCGTAAAAACATATATTTTGTTCTGGGGTGAAATTCACTTGCCAAAATAGCAATCCTCTAAATCTGGTGTCACAGCTGAGCCTGGCAAACTATATTAGTATCCGCAAAAACATATATTTTCTTCTGGGGTGAAATTCACTTGCCAAAATAGCAATCACCCTAAATCTGGTGTCACAGCTGAGCCTGGCAAACTATATTAGTATCCGCAAAAACATATATTTTGTTCTGGGGTGAAATTCACTTGCCAAAATAGCAATCCACTAAATCTGGTGTCACAGCTGAGCCTGGCAAACTATATTATTATCCGCTAAAAACATATATTTTGTTCTGGGGTGAAATTCACTTGCCAAAATAGCAATCCTCTAAATCTGGTGTCACAGCTGAGCCTGGCAAACTATATTAGTATCCGCAAAAACATATATTTTGTTCTGGGGTGAAATTCACTTGCCAAAATAGCAATCCCCTAAATCTGGTGTCACAGCTGAGCCTGGCAAACTATATTAGTATCCGTAAAAACATATATTTTCTTCTGGGGTGAAATTCACTTGCCAAAATAGCAACACCCTAAATCTGGTGTCACAGCTGAGCCTGGCAAACTATATTAGTATCCGCAAAAACATATATTTTCTTCTGGGGTGAAATTCACTTGCCAAAATAGCAATCCACTAAATCTGGTGTCACAGCTGAGCCTGGCAAACTATATTATTATCCGTAAAAACATATATTTTGTTCTGGGGTGAAATTCACTTGCCAAAATAGCAATCCACTAAATCTGGTGTCACAGCTGAGCCTGGCAAACTATATTATTATCCGCAAAAACATATATTTTGTTCTGGGGTGAAATTCACTTGCCAAAATAGCAATCCTCTAAATCTGGTGTCACAGCTGAGCCTGGCAAACTATATTAGTATCCATAAAAACATATATTTTCGTTCTGGGGTGAAATTCACTTGCCAAAATAGCAACACCCTAAATCTGGTGTCACAGCTGAGCCTGGCAAACTATATTAGTATCCGTAAAAACATATATTTTGTTCTGGGGTGAAATTCACTTGCCAAAATAGCAATCCACTAAATCTGGTGTCACAGCTGAGCCTGGCAAACTATATTATTATCCACTAAAAACATATATTTTGTTCTGGGGTGAAATTCACTTGCCAAAATAGCAATCCACTAAATCTGGTGTCACAGCTGAGCCTGGCAAACTATATTAGTATCCGCAAAAACATATATTTTGTTCTGGGGTGAAATTCACTTGCCAAAATAGCAATCCACTAAATCTGGTGTCACAGCTGAGCCTGGCAAACTATATTATTATCCGCAAAAACATATATTTTGTTCTGGGGTGAAATTCACTTGCCAAAATAGCAACACCCTAAATCTGGTGTCACAGCTGAGCCTGGCAAACTATATTAGTATCCGTAAAAACATATATTTTGTTCTGGGGTGAAATTCACTTGCCAAAATAGCAATCCACTAAATCTGGTGTCACAGCTGAGCCTGGCAAACTATATTATTATCCATAAAAACATATATTTTGTTCTGGGGTGAAATTCACTTGCCAAAATAGCAATCCACTAAATCTGGTGTCACAGCTGAGCCTGGCAAACTATATTATTATCCACAAAAACATATATTTTGTTCTGGGGTGAAATTCACTTGCCAAAATAGCAATCCACTAAATCTGGTGTCACAGCTGAGCCTGGCAAACTATATTAGTATCCATAAAAACATATATTTTGTTCTGGGGTGAAATTCACTTGCCAAAATAGCAACACCCTAAATCTGGTGTCACAGCTGAGCCTGGCAAACTATATTAGTATCCATAAAAACATATATTTTGTTCTGGGGTGAAATTCACTTGCCAAAATAGCAATCCACTAAATCTGGTGTCACAGCTGAGCCTGGCAAACTATATTATTATCCATAAAAACATATATTTTGTTCTGGGGTGAAATTCACTTGCCAAAATAGCAATCCACTAAATCTGGTGTCACAGCTGAGCCTGGCAAACTATATTATTATCCGCAAAAACATATATTTTGTTCTGGGGTGAAATTCACTTGCCAAAATAGCAATACCCTAAATCTGGTGTCACAGCTGTTGCAGGCCCATTGTAAATCTGTCCATAAAGGATACCTTTCATCCAGGGCCTAAATACTTGCCCTAAAGAGATATTCCCCTAAATCAGTGGTTACTGCTGTGCCTGGATTAGTGTAATAAGCTACATAAACAAATAGGCAGATAGTGGTAGGTGCCTGTAAAAAAGGCCTGAATTTGAAATCAATACATTGGGCCAAATATTTTTTCCTTATTGTGGTGCTTGGTGAGCGGTAACAATGAGGAAAACATCTAGTAAGGGACGCGGGCGCGGTCGTGGTGGTGTTAGTGTACCCTCTGGTGCTGGGAGAGGACGTGGCCATTCTGCCACAGCCACACATCCTAGTGAACCAACTACCTCAGGTTCCAGTACCCGCCAGAATTTACAGCGATATTTGGTGGGGCCCAATGCCGTTCTAAGGATGGTAAGGCCTGAGCAGGTACAGGCGCTAGTCAATTGGGTGGCCGACAGTGGATCCAGCATGTTCACAACATTATCTCCCACCAAGTCTTCTGCAGAAAGCGCACAGGTGGCACCTGAAAACCAAGCCCATCAGTCTGTCACATCACCCCCATGCATATCAGGGAAACTGTCTGAGCCTCAAGTTATGCAGCAGTCTCTTATGCTGTTTGAAGACTCTGCTGGCAGGGTTTCCCAAGGGAATCCACCTAGCCCTTCCCCTGTGGTGGAAGACATAGAATGCACTGATGCACAACCTCTGATGTTTACTGATGATGAGGACATGGGAATACCACCTCATCGGAGTCCGCACGTCTCTGATGATGACGAAACACAGGTGCCAACTGCTGCGTCTTTCTGCAGTGTGCAGACCGAACAGGAGGACAGGGAGGAAGACTGTGTGGAAGACGATGCAGGGACGATGAGGTCCTAGACCCCACATGGAATGAAGGTCGTGCCACTGACTTTCATAGTTCAGAGGAAGAGGCAGTGGTGAGACCGAGCCAACAGCGTAGCAAAAAGAGGGAGCAGGGGGCAAAAGCAGAACAGCCGCCGCCAAGAGAGTTCGCCTGATACAGGCCACCGCCACCAGGGACCGAGCACCCCAAAGGCAGCTTCAAGGAGTTCCCTGGCATGGCACTTCTTTAAACAATGTGCTGACTGACAAGACCCGAGTGGTTTGCACGCTGTGCCATCAGATCCTGAAGCGAGGCATTAACGTTCTGAACCTTAGCACAACCTGCATGACCAGGCATCTACATGCAAAGCATGAACTGCAGTGGAGTAAACACCTTAAAAGCAAGGAACTCACTCAGGCTCCCCCTGCTCCCTCTTCTGCTGCTGCCTCGGCCTCTTCCTCCGCCTCGGGAGGAATGTTGGCACCTGCCGCCCACCAAACAGAGGATGTGCCAGCGACACCACCACCTGCGTCACCAAGCATCTCCACCATGTCACACGGCAGCGTTCAGCTCTCCATCTCACAAACCTTGGAGAGAAAGCGTAAATTCCCACCTAGCCACCCTCGAGCCCTGGGCCTGAATGCCAGCATTTCTAAACTACTGGCCTTTGAAATGCTGTCATTCAGGCTGAGTGGACCTGAACAGCTTCAAACAGCTGATGTCCATGGCTGTCCCACAGTATGTTGTCCCCAGCCGCCACTACTTCTCCAAGACAGCCGTGCCTTCCCTGCACATGCAAGTGTCCGATAAAATCAAGTGTGCACTGCGCAGCGCCATTTGTGGCAAGGTCCACCTAACCACAGATACGTGGACCAGTAAGCACGGCCAGGGACGCTATATCTCCCTAACTGCACACTGGGTAAATGTAGTGGCGGCTGGGCCCCAGGCGGAGAGTTCCTTGGCGCACGTCCTTCCGCCGCCAAGGATCACAGGGCATCATTGTTTGCCTCCTGTAGCCTCCTCCTCCTACTCGGCTTCCTCCTCCTCTGCTTCCACCAGCTCATCCAGTCAGCCACACACCTTCACCACCAACTTCAGCACAGCCCGGGGTAAGCGTCAGCAGGCCATTCTGAAACTCATATGTTTGGGGACAGGCCCCACACCGCGCAGGAGTTGTGGCGGGGTATTGAACAACAGACCGACCAGTGGTTGCTGCCGGTGGGCCTCAAGCCCGGCCTGGTGGTGTGCGATAATGGGCGAAATCTCGTCGCAGCTCTGGGACTAGCCGGTTTGGCGCACATCCCTTGCCTGGCGCATGTGCTGAATTTGGTGGTGCAGAAGTTCATTCACAACTACCCCAACATGTCAGAGCTGCTGCATAAAGTGAGGGCCGTCTGTGCGCGATTCCGGCGTTCACATCCTGCCGCTGCTCGCCTGTCTGCGCTACAGCGTAACCCGGCCTTCCCGCTCACCGCCTCATATGCGGCGTGCCCACCAGGTGGAACTCCACCTTGCACATGCTGGAGAGACTGTGCGAGCAGCAGCAGGCCATAGTGGAGTTTCAGCTGCAGCACGCACGCGTCAGTCGCACTGCGGAACAGCACCACTTCACCACCAATGATTGGGCCTCCATGCGAGACCTGTGTGCCCTGTTGCGCTGTTTCGAGTACTCCACCAACATGGCCAGTGGCGATGACACCGTTATCAGCGTTACAATACCACTTCTATGTCTCCTTGAGAAACGCTTAGGGCGATGATGGAAGAGGAGGTGGCCCAGGAGGAGGAGGAGGAGGAGGAGGAGGATGAGGGGTCATTTTAGCACTTTCAGGCCAGTCTGTTAGAAGTGGCTCAGAGGGAGGTTTTTGCAACAGCAGAGGCCAGGTACAAATGTGGCCAGCCAGGGCCCACTACTGGAGGACGAGGAGGATGAGGAGGAGGTGGAGGAGGATGAGGATGAAGCAGGTTCACAGCGGGGTGGCACCCGACACAGCTCAGGCCCATCACTGGTGCGTGGCTGGGGGATACGGAGGGACGATGACGATACGCCTCCCACAGAGGACAGCTTGTCCTTACCTCTGGGGAGCCTGGCACACATGAGCGACTACATGCTGCAGTGCCTGCGCAGCGACAGCAGAGTTGCCCACATTTTAACGTGTGCGGACTACTGGGTTGCCACCCTGCTGGATCCCGATACAAAGACAATGTGCCCACCTTACTTCCTGCACTGGAGCGTGATAGGAAGATGCGCGAGTTCAAGCGCACGCTGGTAGAGCGCTCCTGAGAGCATTCCCAAATGTCACAGGGGAACAGGTGGAAGCCCAAGGCGAAGGCAGAAGAGGAGCAAGAGGTCGCCAACGCAGCAGTGTCACGGCCAGCTCTTCTGAGGGCAGGGTTAGCATGGCAGAAATGTGGAAAAGTTTTGTCTCACGCCACAGCTAACTGCACAACCACCTGATACGGAGCGTGTTAGCAGGAGGCAGCATTTCACTAACATGGTTGAACAGTGCGTCTGCACACCCCTCCACGTACTGACTGATGGTTCGGCCCCATTCAACTTCTGGGTCTCCAAATTGTCCACGTGGCCAGAGTTAGCATTTTATGCCTTGGAGGTGCTGGCCTGCCCGGCGGCCAGCGTTTTGTCTGAACGTGTATTCAGCACGGCAGGGGCGTCATTACTGACAAGCGCAGCCGCCTGTCCACAGCCAACGTGGACAAGCTGGCGTTCATAAAAATGAACCAGGCATGGATCCCACAGGACCTGTGCCTCCCTTGTGCAGAATAGACATTTCCCTCCCCATCAACCATGTATTCTTGTACTCTGGGGCACTTCTTTATTGAATCCTCATTTTTTTACTTTACCATGATCTTGCGGTGCAACCCAAAGTTGAATGAACCTCTCCTCTGTCTGGGTGCTGGTCCAAAATACATGAGAGTGACATTCTCCGTTGGTGGTTGATATGACGCATGATTCCTTGCTGTGGGACCTCTCTCCTCTGTCTGGGTGCTGGTCCAAAATACATGAGAGTGACATTCTCCGTTGGTGGTTGATATGACGCATGATTCCTTGCTGTGGGACCTCTCTCCTCTGTCTGTGTGCTGGGCCTAAATAAATGAGAGTGACATTCTCCGGTGGTGGGTGATATGACGCATGATTCCATGCTGTGGGACCTGTATCCTCTGTCTGGGTGCTGGTCCAAAATACATGAAGTGGCCTTCTCCGGTGGTGGGTGATATGACGCATGATTCCATGCTGTGGGACCTGTATCCTCTGTCTGGGTGCTGGTCCAAAATACATGAGTGGCCTTCTCCGGTGGTGGGTGATATGACGCATGATTCCATGCTGTGGGACCTGTATCCTCTGTCTGGGTGCTGGTCCAAAATACATGAGTGGCCTTCTCCGGTGGTGGGTGATATGACGCATGATTCCATGCTGTGGGACCTGTATCCTCTGTCTGGGTGCTGGTCCAAAATACATGAGTGACATTCTCCGGTGCAGGGTGATATGACGCATGATTCCTTGCTGTGGGACCTGTATCCTCTGTCTGGGTGCAGGGGTCAGAGTCTCTCAAAGTGGCCTTCTCTTGTGGTGGGTGATGTGAAGCTGATGTTTGTGCCATCTGACATGGTTGCCGGGGTCCCATTAAATGGTGTCCTACTCCTGTGGTGGGTGATCTAAATGCCTGATTCTCTGCTGTGAAAACCCCTCTCCTCCGCCTGGGTGCAGGGGTCAAAGTCTCTCAAAGTGGCCTTCTCTTGTGCTGGGTGATGTGAAGCTGATATTTGTGCCATCTGACATGGTTGCCGGGGTCCCATTAAATGGTGTCCTACTCCTGTGGTGGGTGATCTAAATACATGATTCTCTGCTGTGAAAACCTCTCTCCTCCGTCTGGGTGCAGGGGTCAAAGTCTCTCAAAGTGGCCTTCTCTTGTGCTGGGTGATGTGAAGCTGATGTTTGTGCCATCTGACATGGTTGCCGGGGTCCCATTAAATGGTGTCCTACTCCTGTGGTGGGTGATCTAAATGCCTGATTCTCTGCTGTGAAAACCCCTCTCCTCCGCCTGGGTGCAGGGTCAAAGTCTCTCAAAGTGGCCTTCTCTTGTGCTGGGTGATGTGAAGCTGATGTTTGTGCCATCTGACATGGTTGCCGGGGTCCCATTAAATGGTGTCCTACTCCTGTGGTGGGTGATCTAAATGCCTGATTCTCTGCTGTGAAAACCCCTCTCCTCTGTCTGGGTGCTGGTCCCAAATAAATGAGAGTGGCCTTCTCCGGTGGTGGTTGATATGACGCATGATTCCTTGATGTGGGACCTGTATCCTCTGTCTGGGTGCTGGTCCAAAATAAATGAGTGGCCTTCTCCGGTGGGGGGTTGATATGACGCCTTATTCCTTGCTGTGGGACCTCTCTCCTCTGTCTGGGTGCTGGTCCAAAATACATGAGAGTGGCCTTCTCCGGTGGTGGTTGATATGACGCATGATTCCTTGATGTGGGACCTGTATCCTCTGTCTGGGTGCTGGTCCAAAATAAATGAGTGGCCTTCTCCGGTGGTGGTTGATATGACTCATGATTCCTTGATGTGGGACCTCTCTCCTCTGTCTGGGTGCTGGTCCAAAATACATGAGAGTGGCCTTCTCCGGTGGTGGGTGATATGACGCATGATTCCATGCTGTGGGACCTGTATCCTCTGTCTGGGTGCTGGTCCAAAATACATGAGTGGCCTTCTCCGGTGGTGGGTGATATGACGCATGATTCCATGCTGTGGGACCTGTATCCTCTGTCTGGGTGCTGGTCCAAAATACATGAGTGACATTCTCCGGTGCAGGGTGATATGACGCATGATTCCTTGCTGTGGGACCTGTATCCTCTGTCTGGGTGCTGGTCCAAAATACATGAGTGACATTCTCCGGTGCAGGGTGATATGACGCATGATTCCTTGCTGTGGGACCTCTCTTCAATTGATATTGGTTAATTTTTATTTATTTTATTTAATTTTAATTCATTTCCCTATCCACATTTGTTTGCAGGGGATTTTTCTACACTTTGCTGCCTTTGGCAGCCCTCTAGCCCTTTCCTGGACTATTTTACAGCCTTTTTTGTGCCTAAAAGTTCGGGTCCCCATTGACTTCAATGGGGTTCGGGTTCGGGATAAAGTTCGGATCGAGTTCGAATCCCGAACCCGAACATTTCCGGGAAGTTTGGCCGAACTTCTCGAACCCGAACATCCAGGTGTTCGCTCATCTCTAATGACAAGCGATCAAAGAGTCTTCTGTACCCCAAAATGGTACCAATCAAGACTTCATCTCATCCCACAAAAAATGATATCCTACCTAAGACAATTGTCAGAAAAATTTTAAAAATATGGCTATGAGAAAATGGCAACACAAAAATAAGATTTTATTCTGTTCAAAAATGCTTTTACCGTGTAAAACGTAATAAAAGTAAAAATAATAGACACATTAGGTATTGCCGCATCTGTAACAACCTGCTCTATAAAAATAACATATGATATGCCCACTCAGATGAATGCTGTAAAAAAAAAAAATAATTACTGTCAAAACAGTCATTTTTTGTCATCTTGGCTCACAAACAGTGTAATATTGAGTGATCAAAGAGTCATATGTACTCCAAAATGGTACCAATAAAATGTCACCTCATCCCGCAAAAAATGAACCCCCACATAAGACAATCACTTAAAAAATAAAAACCATGGTGCTCGTAAACCAATCCATCAAAATCTGTGCTGCAAAAGCCATATGGCGCTCCTTTCTTTCTGACATGTGCCCCTACAGCAGTTTACCACCACATATGGGTTGTTGCCGTATTCAGGAGAAAATGGGTAATACATTATGAGCTGCTTTCTCTCCTGTTACCCCTTGTGAAAATGAAAAATTTGGGGCTAAAGCAACATTTTATTGGAAGAAATGAAACTTTCCATTTTCACAGCCAAGTGTCTCCAAATTCTGTAAAACGCTTATGGGGTCAAAGTGCTCAGTACACCCCTTAATATATTCTATGAGGGGTGTAGTTTCCAAAATGGTTTTTCAGGGTTTCCACTGTGGAGGTACGTTAAGGTCTCTTCAAATACAAAATGGTGCCCAAAAATCATTCTAGCAAAATCTGCCTCTAAAAACCATATAGTACTCCTTTCCTTCTGACCACTGCCATGAGCCCCTACATCAGTTTACCACCACAAATGGGGTATTTCTGTAAACTGCATAATCAGAGTAATGTATATTGAGGTTTATTTTGCTGTTAATCTTTGCTGTTTTGCAAGAAAAATATGATAACATAAATCTACAAAATAAATGAAATTTTGAAATGTTACCTCCATTTTCCTTTCATTCTTGTGGAACACCTCAAGGGTTAACAACGTTTGTAACATCTGTATTGAATAATTTGACGGGTGTAGTTTCTAAAATGGGGTCATTTATGAGTGGTTACCATTATAATGTAAGCTTTATAACTGAATTGGTGCTTTAAAAATTGGTTTTGGAAATTTTCTTGAAAATTTGAGAAATTGCTTCTAAAATTCTAAGCCTTCTAACGTCCTAAAAAATGAAATGACTTTTACAAAATAATGCCAACATAAAGTAGACATATGGAAAATATAAACTATTTTGTGACATATTACTATTTGCCATAAAAACAAAGAAATTCATATTTCGAAAATAATGAATTTTTCAAAATTTTCTCCGTTTTTTTTTTCTTACAAATAAAGGTAAAACTTATTGACTCAAATTTATCACTAACATGAAGTACAAAGTAACATAAGAAAAAAAAAAATCGCAGAATGGCTTGGATAAGAAAAAGCTTTCCAAAGTTATTACCACAAAAAGTGACATGTCAGATTTGGAAAAAATCGGTCTGGGCTTTAAGGTGAAAAGTGGCTTGGTACTGAAGGGGTTAACTCCTGCTTTTAACCTCTTAAGGACTCAGGGCGTACATGTACGCCCTGAGAAGATCCGATCACCGCTGCGCACATGGTGGTGATCGGAACAGGATGCCTGCTGAAATCATTCAGCAGGCATCCTGTGACAATGCCGAGGGGGGTCCTGTGACCCCCCCGTGTCGGCGATCGCAACAAACCGCAGGTCAATTCAGACCTGCGGTTTGTTGCGCTATGTGTAGTCTCTGATCCCCGCGGAATTTGCGGGCGGTGCTGCGGGTGGGCGGCGCGGGAGGCGCCCGCCTCCTTTCAATGCATTTCCCTGGTGTCTAGTGGGTATAGCAGGGGGTCAGCACATTGCTGACCCCCTGCTATAAACTGCTGACATCTGTGCTGCAGATGTCAGCAGTTTAACCCCTTCTATACCGCGGTCCGTATGGACCGCGGTATAGAAGGTGTTAACATGGAGGGAGCTCCCTCCCTCTCCCATCGGGGGGCTGCCGTACCTTTGCAGCCCCCGATGGGATAGGATGGTAGAGGAGAGAGCTCACCTCTCTTCCCATCACCCGCTGCTCTGTAATGGCAGCGGGTGATGGTTACCATGGCAGCAGGACGCTTTCAGAAGCGTCCTGCTTGCCATGGTATAGTAACTCTGGTCAGACTTCTGCTAAAGGCAGAAGTCTGACCAGACTGTGAAAAGTAAAAAATACAGTGCAGTACACTATATAGTGTACTGTACTGTATTATATAGACACCAGATCCACTGGATCTACAAGAACCAAGTGGGTCTGGGTCAAAAAAATGTCAAAAAAGTGAAAGAAAAAGTAAAAATCAGAAAAATACATATCACTGAATAAAAATTAAAAAAAACAAATAAACTACACATATTAGGTATTGCCGCGTCCGTAAAAATCTCCTCTATAAAAATATCACGTGACCTAACCCCTCACGCAAATACCGTAAAAAAATCACAAAAAATGGTGTAAAAAGCCATTTTTGTCACCTTACATCACAAAAGTGTAATACCAAGTGATCAAAAGGCGTATGCCTCCCAAAATAGTACCAATAAAACCGCCATCTCATCCACTAAAAAATGAGTCCTTATATAGGACAATCGCCCAAAAAATAAAAAAATATGGCTCTCAGACTATGGAGACACTAAAACATAATTTTTTTTTCTAAAATGCTATTATTGTGTTAAAGTAAAATAAATAAATAAAAAGTATACATATTATGTATCGCGCGTCCGTAAAAACCTGCTCTATAAAAATATCACATTATCTAACCCCTCAGGTAAATACTGTTAAAAAATAAAATAAAAACAATGTAAAAAAAAACATTTGTCACCTCACATCTCAAAAACTGTAATAGCAAGCGATCAAAAAGTTATATGCACCCAAAAATAGTGCCAATCAAACCGTCATCTCATCCCACAAAAATGATACCCCACATAGGACAATCACCCCCAAAAAAAAAAAAAATAGGGCTCTCAGACTATGGAGACACTAAAACATGATTTGTTTTGTTTTAAAAATGATAATATTGTGTAAAACTTAAATAAATAAATAAAAAGTATACATATTTGGTATCGGCGCGTCCGTCGCAACCTGCTCTATAAAAATAACACATCACCGAACCCTCAGGTGAACACAAAAAATAAATAAAAAAATACGGTGTCAAGAGCCATTTTTGTCACCTTACATCACAAAAGTGTAATAGCAGGCGACCAAAATGTCATATGCACTCCAAGATAGTTCCAATCAAACCGCCATCTCATCCTTCAAAAAATGAGCCCCTACATAAGACAGTCGCCCAAAAAAAAAAAAATATATGGCTTTCAGAATGTGAAGACACTAAAAAATCATTTTTTCAAAAATGCTTTATTATGTAAAACTGAAACAAAACCCCCAAAAAGTAGCCATATTTGGTATTGCCGTGTCCGTAGCAACCTGCTCTATAGAAATAGCACACAATCTAACCTGTCAGTTCAACGATGTAAATAACAAAAATAAAAACGGTCCGAAAATAGCTATTTTTTGCAAATTTTCCATTTTAATCAATTTTTCCAGTAAAAAAGCAAGGGTTAACAGCCAAACAAAACTCAATATATATTGCCCTGATTCTCTAGTTTGCAGAAACACCCCATATGTGGTCGTAAACTGCTGTATGGCCAAACGGCAGGGCGTAGAAGGAAGGGAACGCCATATGGTTTTTGGAAGGCAGATTTTGCTGGACTGGTTATTTGACACCATGTCCCATTTGAAGCCCCCTGATGCACCCCTACAGTAGAAACTCCAAAAAAGTGACCCCATTTTGGAAAGTACGGGATAAGTTGGCAGTTTTGTTTGTATTATTTTAGGGTAAATATGATTTTTGGTTGCTCTATATTACACTTTTTTGAGGCAAGGTAACAGAAAATAGAAATTCCGAAATTTCATCTCCATTTGCCAATAACTCTTGTGGAACACCTAAAGGGTTAACAAAGTTTGTAAAATCAGTTTTGAATACCTTGAGGGGTGTAGTTTCTTAGATGGAGTCACTTTTTTGGAGATTCTACTCTAGGGGTGCATCTGGGGGCTTCAAATGGGACATGGTGTCAAAAATCCAGTCCAGCAAAATCCGCCTTCCAAAAACCATATGGCGTTCCCTTCCTTCTGTGCCCTGCCGTTTGGCCATACAGCAGTTTACGACCACATATGGGGTGTTTCTGAAAACTACAGAATCGGGGCAATAAAAATTGAGTTTTGTTTGGCTGTTAACCCTTGCTTTGTTACTGGAAAAAATGGATTCAAACGGAAAATTTTCCAAAAGATCTAAATTCTGAAATTTTATCTCCATTTGCCATTAACTCTTGTGGAAAACCTAAAGGGTTAATGACGTTTGTAAAATCAGTTTTGAATACCTTGAGGGGTGTAGTTTCTAGAATGGGGTAATTTTTGGATGGTTTCTATTATGTAAGCCTCACAAAGTGACTTCAGACCTGAACTGGTCCCTAAAAAGTGGGTTTTGAAAATTTCTGAAAAATTTCAAGATTTGCTTCTAAACTTCTAAGCCTTGTAACGTCCCCAAAAATAAAATGGCATTCCCAAAATGATTGATACATGAAGTAGACATATGAGGAATGTAAATCAATAACTTTTTTGGGCGGTATTACTATGTATTATAGAAGTAGAGAAATTGAAACTTGGAAAATTGCTAATTTTTCCAAATTTTTGGTAAATTTGATATTTTTTTATAAATAAAAATAAAATTTTTCGACTAAATTTTACCAGTGTCATGAAGTACAATATGTGACGAAAAAACAATCTCAAAATGGCCTGGATAAGTAAAAGCGTTTTAAAGTTATCACCACATAAAGTGACACTGGTCAGATTAGCAAAAAATGGCCGAGTCCTTTAGGTGAAATAGGGCTGAGTCCTTAAGGGTTTAACACTGGCTTTATAACATCTGTAGTAAGCAGACACTTGACACAGCAGCTCTGACATAATGCTTAAAAGGTTTTCTGGGATTACTATGGTTTTTAACAGATATGGTCATGTACATCTTCCCCATGATTTTTTTTTTGTTTGGACTCTCCTTTTTTTGTTTACATGGTGATTTCACCATGTAAACAAATCACTCTGGTTTCTTTTTATCCTGTATGTAGCATTTCCTGTTGCTGCATATAACTAAACCCATGATGTACTTCACCTTTCTCTGCCATAGCTCCAGTACAACCCCTAACAATGCCCAGCTCCTCCACCCCAGCTAGTTACATAGGACACCGCACTATCCCTGTCCATGTTGTTTCTTTGACATGCCCATGGACATAACATCACAGTAAATGAAAAAAGAGCTGCATGGAGGCCAGAACGGAAGATAGGAGCAATAAAGATTAAAGAAAACATTATAAACGTATTAGCACAAACTATTATTTTAAAGGAAGTTGAGGTAAACCGGAAAACGCCTTTAATCTGTATTATACTGGATACAAGAGAGTAGTGTAATTTTGGAGCATACTGTAAGGCCTCATGCAGACGACCGTTTTTTTATGCTGTCCGCAAAAAGGGGTTCCGTTGTTCAGTGATCCGTGTCCGTTTTTGCCTTCCGTTGTGTTTCCGTGTGTCTTCCGTTTTTTTTAGCGGACATGACCCAAAAGATTTTACCAAAAGACAGGCTGACAATTTTTCCCAAGTGCCTGCCAAGGGATCCGCAAAAAAAACGGACACGGAACGCGGATGACACACGGATGGCCATCCGCATTTTTTCACGGACCCATTGAGTTGAATGGGTCCGTGAACCGTTTTTCACGGACAAGAATAGGACAGGTTATATTTTTTTGACGGACTGGAATCACGGACCACGGACACGGAGGACAAACAGTGCATTTGCCGAGGTTTCCACGGACCCATTGAAAACCAATGGGTCCGCAGAAAATTACGAAAAACGGAGCAACGGACACGGAATCAAACAACGGTCGTGTGCATGAGGCCTAAATGATAGTTACACACGCAGTTAGAGTTGCTGATTTCCAAGATTTAAATGTGTCTACATTGTTATTATTTTTACTTTTTTGTGCACATAGGCTTTTTATTGCACATTGTGCACATGAATTCAAGTTAATATATAAACAATAATAATAGAATACAGAAAATACACTTAGCCAGATAATGGATGGACCAAAGATCTGAAATTTTTGCTGTTGAAAGTGGTCTATGTAGTATTCTAGGATGTCACAGGATGTCTTTTTAAGCTTGGAATATTTTCCACTAACCCATATAATAAAGCACCATAATCACAATGGACCCAAACAGGTGTAGGATATTTGACATTTGAATTCAGTGGCTCTTTATATGCAGTATAAAGAGTTCTGCATGATGTAAGGATTAAACTTTAGCAAGTAAACCCCTATGCTGCATTGTGGATGGAACTTTCTGTCAAATATTTTTATGCGAGCAAGTTAACATTATCAAAGAACAACATGAACGCTGTCAGGGGGTGAAACATACTGTACAATATATCCCGACACTATTCACACATGATACACCCCATTCAATGGTGCCTACCCATGCCCCCACCTCTGGTTGATGTGTTTGATTCAAGGCAGATCCAAGCACTACAGAAACTAACAAAATCTGTTGGTCAGGCAAGGAGATGAGGGCGAGGAGTCCTTAAATAGCCATAGAGTACTGAAAGGGTTAAGAACTGTTTATTTGTTGAACTGGGCATGGCCAGGTAACATAGTAGAGTCAGTGAGCACAGACAGCACAACTGACTGAGAAACATGGAATCCTGTCCTCTTCTTATTGTCATGTATGGATATGCAAATGACATCAGGAGCATTGATGATCCCAGGCCAGGATCTCTCCTCATGACCAAAAAAAAACAACTTTAAAAATGTCTCTGATGTCATGACCACATACCTTATGGAGTCATTAGGGCATTATTTTACCTGAGGGGAGTCAAGACCTGCCCTCTGTCTCTCCCACACTACCCTTTTATTTTCTGAAGTCAGCGCTAACCAAGCAAAATCTCACACCAGCATATAAAGCTTCCATGCACTGCAGTGAGCGTAGGTGTATACACAGGATATGTTTGCTATGTCACCAACAGTATAAATACAAATGTTCTTGAGAGGCATATGTAGACGACTGAAGAGGTATTTGAAAGTTTGGAGCTAACTGAGATATCCAACAGGTACAATTGATTTCCGGTTACCTATCCTGAAAGCTGATGACAATATGGTTAGCTAAATTATACCATCTCCGGTGTCACATAAGTCTCATTCAGCTAGCTCATCTTTAATATGACAAGAAAGTTCTTCCCAGAAGGTAGCTACCAGAACCCCATTATTCCAGTTCAATTCGGCAGGTAAAGTGTGAAGGTGTACTGTCTAACAGTAAAGGTACTTTTGTGAAACTGAAGAAAAGAGGATGCCGCAGATGAAGTCTGAGCAGGTTCTTTAAAGATTTTTCTGAAGGACTTAAAGCACTGCAGATTGGAAACATGATTATTTGTCTGCTCCCAAAGTGCAGAATCTCATGCCTGTGCTTCTTTGGGCAGCAAAGACAAGATGAACATCACCTTTACCTTATTAGATGGAAACTTATGTGCCAGGAATTTAAAATGATTGGTATATTGATTAATAAATTCTCTGCAGGACTTTGGGTTGCCATCATATCAAAGAGCAAAGGGCAAGTGCAGCCCAGAACTGCAGGTAGCTGGCAATGGCAGGAGAAGGAAAATAAGCTGCAGCAGCTGAAGTAGGAGGTATCTCTTGTCCAAACAAGACAAGATGTTCTGTTGAATCTGGAATAATAGCTGTGTTTGCAGTGTCGCAGATGAGACAGTTTTTTGAGAATGTTAAAGACCTTAGGCAAGGGAGAGTCAGCAGGATCCATGGCATGAACAAACTGACCTAAGACCCACCTACCTGGATAGTGGATTCTCTGGGTTGCCATGAAAGGAGGCCAGCACCCATGATGTGGAATCCATAAGTAATTTTTGATGAGGGTAGTAACCAGTTCATAGTTGCAAAAACAGGAAACAGAATTCATAGTTGATCAAGCAAAAGGTCAGTCCTGGCAGAGATCATGCAATACGATAATCAAAGCAGACAAGGTCAAGCGGCAGAAGAACAAAGTCATGGGTAGTTCAAGTCAGATCCAAGCACTACAGAAACTAACAAAATCTGTTCTTCAGGCAAGAAACAGGGGAGGGGTCCCTAAAAACCATAGTGCTTATCACTGAAATAGGTACTGTTTATTTAGTGTACTAGGTGTAGTCAGTTAACATAATAGAGTCAGAGAACACAAATTACAGAGTTGGCTTAAAAACAAGGCATACTGCCAGCGGTGACAGACAAAGCGAATGGAGATTATGACTAGATCGTTTAAAAATAAAGTCTAATTGGGTCTAATTGCCTATGGCCCAGATTTACTGTGGGCTAATGTGGGCACATTTAAGCAATTGTATTTCCGATGGAAACACAGCCATCGCTGGTGGTTTACAGGGTGATTGTAACCAAGGATACAAACAGGGTATGATGTGATGGAAAAATTAATCTAACCAGCAAAGGAGGCAATATGGAGAATCCTAATACATTAGGAAGTGCCTTGTATTAACTTTCTCTATACTATAAATGCCATTTGCTGAAGTGAGACAACTCTTTTTAAGACTGCAACTCAGTAAATTGCCATTTAGTTGTATACTGGCCCCTGTGATACTCACTACTACTTCATTTGAACTTCTGGCAATTTGACTGTTGCTTGTTTTCCAGATTAACTACTTCTGTTGATTTAGCTTTTTCTGATTCTTGGTATTTTGACTGCAGCTAGTTTCTGGGTTAACCCCTTGTTCACTATTTTAGCACTATCTCTTTCTCCGGGTTTAGACCCTGCATGTCTACTCTACTACTCTCTACACCATTATGGAAGGTCTGCTTCTGGTGAGCTTGCACACGTTTTCTGCTAACTTACTCCACAGACATAAACTGGGTCCCAACCAGCCAAGTCCATCTAGCCTTGCTGCAGGGTCTGGTAAAGAACCCAGGGATAGCCTTAGCATCCTATCAACCAGAATGGATAAGGAAGACTTTTAACAGTTTCTGAGTTTGCTGGATGTGTTTGTAGACAGTGACCATAACATGATTAAATTCCTCACAATTTACAATGTACAATTCCAATGGTTTAGATTAGTAAGGCCTATTTCTCACATCAGTGTTTTGGTCTGTTGTTTGGTCACTGATTTTCATCAGTGATTGTGAGCCAAATCCAGGTGTTAGTCAAAAACACAAGTCCATTATACCTTGTCTCTGTGTAGACCTCACTCCTGGTTTTGGCAAACAGTCACTGTGTGAATTAGGCCTAAAAGGTATCTACATGGGACATAAATTGCTGTGGAAAAACTGCCACCTGTTTTGACATCTGTGACAAAATCTGCAACAAATCTGCTGTAAAATCCACACCACAGGTTAATTTCCTTTCAGCCATGCATATTTTTTACACAGCCGTGAATAAGATTTTGTCAATTCTTATCCTTTTTGCTACTACTGTAATGCTGCAGATTGTCTGTCCACTGCTCTGCAGCAGAAAATCCACAGGCCAAAAGCAAATGGTTGTATTAAAAATTGTCTGTGCTGTGCTTGCAACACCCGCCAGTTTCTAACACACAGTGAGGTTTGTATGTTCTAGGCCCCTAGGGCATGGACCTGGCAGCTACCGGACACAATTGTCTCCAAGGGTGTCTAGGTCTGTGTTCGGTGAGACACAGACCAGAATTTTGCCCTCAGTCCATGTGGAAAATGTAATCTGTGAATTGCACTTCTGACTTGTATATGTCCAAGTGCTGTTTGTGTGTAGTTTGTTGCGCATATGGATAATACACAGGTGGAAAATATGCCTTTCTGAATCAGGCCTAAGGGTTTTCAGCCTTTGCAAGTTAAGAAGAATGTTCCTTTCCACTGACAGCAAACAGAAATCTTTTGCACAAAGTATACTGTATTTATTTTATTTGCTTATTAGCACCAACATCTTCTGCATCGCTTTACAGACATTATCATCGCACACTGTCTACTGCAGTGGGACTCACAATCTAAATTCCCTATCAGTATGTCTTTGGAGTGTGGAAAGAAACCCAAGATCCATAACTTTTTATTATACCGCACAATGACTAACCTGCATTTACATAAATGTAAAATACCTGTTTCAACCAAATTCATAGATTTTATCAGTATGTACATCATAAATGTCAGTCTTTCTCCTTTTATGGGTACAATGAAGGTAAAATAATCTTCTTCTTTTTTTTTTTCCAGAGACCATTAAATGGATCCAAAACCAACAAGGACTTGTAAATGCCTCCTCTTTGCTAGGGCGAATCCTTTACAAGGGTGAAGGTGGCAGTGTTGTATGCACTGCTCTCATATCTATGCTTCCTCTGGCACAGCATCTTGGGATTTCATCAATTTGCTTTTTGTGAGAAACTAAAAATGTATAAACTCTTTGACTGCTTGGGTATAAAACAGGGTATAGATGATAAATTGTCCTATGCCTGGCAATCACCAACAGTATGACCCCTGCATTTTTTGGTAATAAGAAGACAGAAAAAGCCTCAAAAGTTGGCTCTTGGGTTTAGCACCCAAGATATAAAGATACAAGCTCCTGGGCTTTAAAACAATTTGTTTCGGAGGCAGTAGATGAAAATGTGTTATTGACGATGGACATAGTAAAGAAGAGCGAGACTCCAAAGGGATAACATTTTACCTATCATATAATAACAGAGGAAATGTAGTTTGTAAGGATCTAGGAAGGTAAAATTAGTAGGGCCAGAAAGCAGATAAACAAGCATGTGAACAAAGAAAAATGAAAGTTTGAGAACTGAGAAAGCCTAGAATGTAAGTGCAAAAGGGGTTAAAATAGTAGAAGATGCAAAGGTAAAAATGCAGGTTTGTATTTCAGCAAAGAAGAACTGCACCATCTGAGTTCAAAAAGTTATTTTTTGTTATAGCCAGTTAAAAATGTTGCAGTACTAGTTGCAGTACTACATGAAACTAAGAGAAGCACTGATGCATTTCCGACCATTAAATTCACCATAGTCATAGCCCCAGTACAAACACGAGTTTTCACTGAGACTGTGGGATAGGATCCAGACAGTTTAATGGTGCAGTAGTCAGCTGCATTTGAATATACTAAATACTATTATGAGTGATCTCAAGACGTGCACACTGTGCAGACTTCACATCAGTCTGCTCACCCTACAAAAACAAGGGCTAGGATTGGAAATATGGCAGGGTCTGTGTTGGATTAAACCATTGCCTGCCTAAGTGGGCATATTTCATTGCAGTATTCAGTTCCCTTTACTAAAAGAAGACATTTATTTACTGTAACAGTGGCTGATATTCAGAGGTGACGGTAAGCAATAATAGGGACTTGGAAAATAAACTAATATAACCAATTACTCATACTGTACCTATAATTATCTAAATATATGACAAAGTATGCTAGGGCCTTAGCATTACAGATTCACTTAGGTGTGTTAAATATTTTGAATGCCAAATTTAGCCATTTTCTCATTTTACATTTTTTAGAGGAATTTTTAAATCAATCCTTCACGTCTGTATTAGCATTATAGCTCCATAGGGATCCTACAGTATGTTCCAGATAAGGCTACTTTCACAATTGCGCTTTCCCTTTCCGCTATTGAGATCCGACATAGGGGAAAACGCTTCAGTTTTATCCCCATTCATTGTCAATAGGGACAAAACTGAACTGAATGGAATGCACCGTAATGTATTCCATTTTGTTTGGTGCTTCCCCATCGCGGACAGAATAATGCTGCAAGCAGCGTTTTTCTGTCCGCGATGTGGTGCAGAGCAAGACATATCCATCCTGACACACAATTCAAGTCAACGGGGAAGGATCCGTTTTCTCTGACACAATCTGCCATGATAGAAAACAGATCTGTCCTCCATTGACTTTCAGTGGTGTTCATGACGGATCCTTCTTGGCTATTTTAAAGATAATACAACTGGATCCGTTTATACGGAATAACGGATGCAGGCAGTTGTATTATCAGACCGGAAGCATTTTTGCTGATCCATGACAGATCCAGCAAAATCGCCAGTGTGAAAGTAGGCTTAGTCGCTTATTGCCTGTTCAGTATTGACATCCTATCTCTGTGGCAAAATCTTGTACACAACACACTTCCTATATATAGTGACTATAAACACTAAGGCTAGGTGTTCATATATCAGTATGCCTGGCCAGTTGTTTTATGCTGGATCCGGATGCAACTGATATGTACACTGCACTCCAGTTCACAGATACAGAGTCTGTACACTGATAGCACCAGGCAGAAGAACTGAGAATGCTGCGTTTTATTGTCCGGCATCCGGCATCACAACTGATGCATCAGATGTATGAGAATGATCTCATAGATCAATTCTGACTGAGTTCCCCTCAGGCATTTTCTGCTTCACGCTGGATTACTAGACAGGAACTGAGCCGGATAGCCAGACATATGTGTAGGGGGCCTAAAGGGGTAATTTATTATTGTAGGTGTGTTTGGGGCTATTTTTTAGAACAGAGTTGCTTTGCACCATTCGCCAAATTTATGAAGATAGTGCTCAGCTTTATTAAATTTGGCTTAAGTGTGATGTTGTTTCACAAATTTCAATAAAAGTACGCCAGGTTGTTGCCTGGTAGATGCAACTTTTAAAAAGCTGCATATCAGAAATCAGACATAAAAATGTTCTTATCTGTAATCCTGACCAACTTTTCTATTTTTTGAAATAGGGAAGATCATAAAAAGTCACAAAAATATGCCCACAATGTTGCATGCTACATCACTTGCTACATCAAAGTTTTTAAGATGCATCAAATTTAACAAACTTGACTTTTGTTAAATTTGGTGCAAAGTACACTAATGCAGACTCAAGGAAAATTGACTTTAAATATTACTTTTTTTGATAAATTCCTACCTTAGGAGGTAATGTATCAATATGCAACTTTTGTTCTCTTATGGTGTGTCTGCTTGGTTTGAAACCAGTTTTTTGTGACACATTTACAAAATATAGCACGTGAATTTTTTTAATTTGCTGTATGAAACACCTTTGGATTTTTAAGCCTAAAGTCTAGTCATATTTGTTACAAAGGCTCTGTCAGTTTGTGCACCATCTGGGAACTGGTGTAAACTGGCAACTTTTAGTGACTTTTTGCAAGAAGTCACTGTGATAAATCTGGCTAAAAATGTAGCTCCAAACATTATACGTGGACAAAGCCCTCATTCTGATATGATAAAATCTGAGACTCTCAGCCAATTTTGGTCAAAACACATCTGTGCCCACCGACCAGCGCCAAAATATATTTGCTGGTGGTATCAGATTTCATCATATAAGAACGAGGGCTTAGTCCATATATAATGTTTGCATCTATTTTTTTTACATACATGTAGCCATGCACATCCGCATATCTACTTATTATATTGTGCAGGATGTTTTTTATCTTTACTTTTCTGTAAAAATGTAGATCTGTCTACAAAACATTTGACCACCCCTTAGTAAATATAGAGGCATGGCGAAAACCACACAAAAATAGTGCAAATACATCATAAATTTGTTGCAAATGCCTAGTTCACCCACAAAACAGGCAGAATCACTTCAATTTTCTGGCACAGCACACTTGATATGATTATCCAATTGAAGAGGTTTTAGTCTTATTGAGTAGTATCATCCCCTTGTGTGGCTCTGTTTGATAAGTAAAGATGTACTCCTGGATCAGTGACTACTTTGTTAAGGTTAATAAAGTGGACCCAACCTTTCAGCTAACCATACTCTGCAAAATTAAAGGGGTTTCCTGGGCTATAGCTTTTGATGGCCTACCCTTAGAATTATTACACCCCAAACCCTGGGTTACTGCTGATTATCAGTTAGCTCCCATTCACTTGACCTCAGCAGTCTGGGGCCAGTGACCGCCTGCAACATTCACATGTGATATACGAGCACTTCATATTTCCAGCCAAGAACACAATGTCATGGCTGCAGCGGTGGGAAGGATTGGACTGGTGGTGCTGAGTGGAGGGGGTTCTAGACGATGAGTATACTTATTTGTATTATTCTAATAGCTTCTATGCCTACTTTTTTCTATAATTCAGATAGCCCATATAATGTTCAATGAAACTATTCCAGACAACTCTCTTTTTTATCACTTCTTACAAGGTGATCATAGGATATTATCAGCCTTAAAATTGAAAAGTAATGACACTTTCCCACATTTGTAACAACTGGTGTCACTTAAAGCTTGTGCTGACAGATTTCTAACATAAAATTGAGTTATGTTCTTGCACAACATTTTTACAACTGTTCTAAAAGTTTTTCATATTAGCATCTCAGGGTTACTTGTAAAGGGTATCAAACTTGATGACCTTAGTAATTTAATTTAGGGATCATGCTTTCTAAAAAAAATTATTAATATATATCCATATATTAATATAGGAAAACTGTATCACTATAAATTTTTTGTGTTAAAGAGGTTGTTCGATTTATTTAAAAAAAAAAGCCCTCTCCCCCTTAGTCAGAAATGGTCATAAAATAATAATAGAACATATACTCATCTATTTTACTCACTGATGTTTTCGGCACTGACATTCCAATACAGCTCCCCCCCCCTCACGTTGTTGCAGTTATTCTGATCTCAACTGATGTGCCTGTTTACCCCAGACACCACTGAGGCCAATAACTGGCCTCAGTGCTATATGACACATGACCGCTAATGCCCTTTAATGCACCTTTAAACAGGGGCTCTTGTTGGTATGGGGTTTGGCTAGTTAGGTGGGGGCACAATATGCAAATTATTGCTGTTCTTACCTGCTCAGCCATGCCCACTTCTCCAACTTCAGCGCTCTCCGGCCCTAAAGGTGGGAGCCCTTCTTCTGCCATCTGCATTTCCTCCTTTTCCACATCATCTAATATCAATGAGAATATGTCATCAGGAACATCTAGATACTCCTCTCTTTGCATCGTGTTGACTGTTCTAGGACATGGAGACTGTGAAAGATGATTTGGAAGAAGTAAAGCCAACAAAAGATGAGGATGGTCATCATTAAGACCTGACCCCCCCAAGGGGTGCAGGCTGGATGGTATTGGTTGGCATGCTGGCAGTGGAATGATAAAGGCTTCCATCTTATTGGTATTAAAATGCATATCTTAGTTTACACTTGATGTCAGAATAATCATCAGTCTCCCAGCACTCTCCAATATTCTTCTATTAATCATTTTCAGCAATCTTTTTTGCATGAGCGTTTACCACGTCTCTCCGTATGCTCAGCTCACAGGACAATGGAGGAGACCGCATGGGATGAGGCTTTTATAGGGCTATGATAACTAGGGATGGCTATCAGCAGCACGCCATTATGGGCGATCTTATGTTCCCCCACTTGTCTGCTGTGCTCAGTTTTGCATTGTAACATGCCATTTTATTTCCGCTTCGAAGTCTGCTTCGAATGCTTCGCTTCACTCAACACTAATAGCGAGTATATCTTCTTTTATTATTTTTACAGCCATATAACCACTTCTGCCTAGGGATCTTTTTTATTTACTCAGAAAATGTCTTTGAGTATCGTTATTCAAGTTGTGAAGCTTTCTAAGATACTCATCATCAGTCTGTCGACAGTTACCAGTAGTTATTTTTCTAAAGAAAGCCTGTGAGTAAGACAGGACATTCGAAAACAAAACTAAACTAGTGGGAACATATTTCCTGCATTGATTGGCTCCTGAACTCATTAGGAATGCCACACATAGTAGTAAACATATTTGGCCAGTAGTAGTGCCAGTAAGAGTCTGATGATTGCTCACTTGTTCCTATCCACTGGATTTCAGTTTCATCTAAAGGACTAAGGGGCACATTTATTAAAACTGGTGTTTTAAACAATGGTCTTAATAAAGGCCAATAGATGGCGGTGGATCCACCAAAGTTAGGTGCAGGCCTTTCCATAACTTCAACACATGCAGCGCCATTTCTAAATGTAAGACAACTTCCGAGTTTTCTTACATTTAGACTATTTTCTACGCCTAAAACAGGCCCTACTGGCCTTTCCCCGCCCACAAATTTAGACCTGGCGTGAGCGGGGAAAAGTCGCAGATAGCGGCGCTGCCATCTGTGCCTGAATGACACTTAATTTTGATGCATTTCAGATTAATAAATGACCACCTAAATGTGTGAGCAACAACCAACTTTAAACATCCTACTTGTGAACCTTCTCACTGCTGTCAGAGGCTGGAATGGAAACTATGGTAGCCTGATTGTTTAGAAAATGGTTCACATTCCTATAAACATACCATTCCACTAGTTCTGTTTTTTCAGTAACCTCTCCTAGTGATAAGATTACTGTGCAGTGGCAAAAACTCGCACAGTGACACAGCACCCTTTGTCAACATCCCTTGACAAATTATAATTTAATTATCATGAATCTTCATATTTTGGTGGTGCCAATATACATAAATATGAAGTTATTGCTTGCTGAATTCAGTAATCAACTTCATGTTGCAATGTGACATTATTTTCTATAATATGAACATTAGAACTGTGCCAACCCTAGAAAATTAGAGTACACAGCAAAGCAGGTAATCATTTCCTTCAGGTGTTAACTTCTTTTGTCTTTGATGTCTTTACCACTAGGGACTTAGGCCTCAAACACCCCATAATGAAAAACAGCCATGTTATGGGTGTTTTTAGAACTAATTAAAGTCTAAAACAGGAGTGCACCCATCTAACAGCCATTAAAATGGCTACAAGGGCCTTTTTTTAAGGGTTAAGATTAAAAAAGATAAATAAATACTCTTCATCTCACTCCTCGCATCCTCACTCCTTACAGGATCTAGCAGATGGATGACATCACATGATTATACTGGGAGTGCAGGTCCTGCATCATCCAGTGAGGAGCGAATGTCCCCATACTTTGAAGTGGATGAGTTTATTTATTTTTTCCATTTGCAAAAAGGCGCATTTTATAATATTAGGGACAAAATGGTGCCATTATCTATTCTGGAGGGGCACAAAGGGGGCCATTATATATACTGCGTAGCACTAAGTGGGTCATTATCTATACTCGAGAGCACTATGGGGTCCATTATCTATACTGGGGAGCACTATGAGGGTTATTTTTTATACCTGTAGGCACTATGAAGGCCATTATCTATACGGGGGCTCACTATGGGGAAGGACACTATATATACTGAGGGTACTACAGGGGTTGGGATAGAAAAAAAAATGAAATGTATCCACTTTTAATGGCCATACAATGGATGAACCCACTAATGCAAAATGGGCATGAAATACTGACAGTGTACCTATTTTTAACAGCTTTTTTTTGCCGTGTTGCATTAAAGTGGCTTTAGGTGTAAACTAGCCTGTTCCCTATTATTAATGCCCCCATTAGTGGCCTCCAGTATTTAATAATGTCCCCACTAGTGCCCTTCAGTTTTGCTTCTGTTAAAAACAAAACAACTCATCCACTTGCACTCAAAAGCACAATCACTCCTCTCTTGATGCAGAAAGACCTGCGCTCCCAGCATGATGACATCACCATTGACTCTCAGCCTGATGACATATGCTGGAAGCGCATGGTGATGTCATCACACTGGGACCGCAGGTCCTTCTGCATCAAGTGAGGAACGAATGTCCCTGTGCGTGAGTAATTATTATTATTTTTTAACCCCTAAAAGACCATTTTTGACTAGTCTGCCTCTTGTTTAATGATCTTTAGACCGATGCACTCATGTCTAATTTCAATGGGGTCCATCTAGCCGTGAAAACAGACATTTTTTGATGGCCGACCATTCCCCTGCCATTTAAATAATGGTCATGTGAATATTCCTATTGATTTCAATTGGTTCTGAAAATGGCCATGTGGCAGCATGAGTGTCGTTTGAACATAAATCTTAAAGAGGTTGTCTGACTTCAGCAAATGGCATTTATCATGTAGACAAAGTTAATACAAGACACTTTTTAATGTACTGTGATTGATATTGTGCAAGCACGGCCAGCACTGCTTTATTTCAGGGTGGTCATAAGCATGGAAACGAGCAGTGTATAATGTAATGGAAATGAATCCAGCCAAAGGATGCAATATGGAGACAATCACAATACATTAGTAAGTGCCTTGTATTGCATTTCTCTACATGATAAATGCCATTTGCAGAAGTGAGACAACCCCTTTAATAACAGGAGAATGAATTTGATAGTTATGAGCTGGTGCCAACTGTAACTACAAACCACCAAGGTTTGTAAGTACAAAAGTTCAAAAAAGTGTAAATGCAATATTCTGATACTACAGTGTACTTGCATGGATAAGCATGTGGTTTTTCAAAATAACTTTCTAATGGTATATGGGATAGGCAGTGTTCAATACTCGGTATAAATAGAGAAGTCTAGAGGGAAAGAGGAATTAGAATGGGCCACATACTATGTAGTCAAGACCACATACTATGAGTATGTGGCCCTGAGGAGAAGACGGATTATTATTATTCTTATTTATTATTAAAACGCCATTCATTTCATAGTGCTGTACATATGAAAAGGGGTATACATACATAATACAGTCAATTGCACTGAGCATGAACAAGACTAGTTACAAACTGGCAGAGAAGCAGAGAGGACCCTACCCGTGAGGGCTTACAATCTACATGGTATGGGGGAAGGACACAGTAGGTGAGGGTGAAGCTGGTCATGGCGGTATAGAGGCAGCATGGTCACTGGTTGTAGGCTTGTCTGAAGAGGTACGTTTTTAGGTTTGTTTTGAAGTTTTCCACTGTAGGTGAAAGTCTAATATGTTGGGGTAGCGAGTTCCAGAGTATGGGGGATGCACAGGAGAAATCTTGGAGGCGATTGAGGAAGAGGTGATAAGAGAAGAGGAGAGAAGGAGGTCCTGTGAGGATCAGAGATTGCGTGTGGGGATTTTATTCTTCCATTCACAACACTATTCAGTCTTTTTTAATGATGTTAAAGACTAATGGTTAAACTCCTACTTTTATGCAAATGTACCAGGGACAACTGTAATCAAGATTCAAGATAGATCAGGTTTATCCTCACTCTCAGGCTCCATGCGCATGGCAGCATCATGGGCATGAAGCCTCTACAGAGGCATATGTAGAGTACCAAATATACAGGATCGAAAAGGTGGAACATTATATTGTCAGCAATAGGAGGCCCAAGTAAATATATTCATGTAATTAAGAAATACCACAGTATCATTGGTATCTTCACATGATCAGAAGGGAGTGAGTTGGGGTCAACTTTACTCAGTATAAAACAAAATTGCAATCTAATGGTAAGTGGCGTGCCATTCTATTTTCTTGATTACATGTCAATAGAGTGCCTATGCATTTCTATAGATTACATACAACACAGAGGTTTTACTGAGCTTTGATATGCTATTGGCCTAATGTAAAAAAATCAAGCGAAAATGATCAATATTATGCTAACAACATGTGTGTTAAAACTAAGAGTGTACTAGTAAAAACCAACATTTTGACAAAAAGTGATTTCGTTTGGCGTCATAGTGGGCACCAGGTTATAAATTTCACCTGTTAAATGTAGGATAAGTGATGTATCAAAGCATATTTACATTATGCAAAGGACCTTAGTCTATGATATTGAAATATATTCATGGCAACAAAATTGTGACTGTGAGTTATTCTTAATTTGTCACTTCACTGAATTGGAATTTATATTTATTGTGTAATTTACCTTTCTAACTAGCATTTAAAAATAAAACTAAACCTTTACAATGGGAGATGTCTTCATATATACATTTTTAAATTGTATAGAACCACGGCTTGGTTATTATACATATGTTGCAGGTAACTTTATGTACAATGACAAATAGGTAACTTGATTTGAGAGAAAAAAAGACCATGGGTTCAACAAGAGCATGGTGGTAAAAAGTAATATTAACATTACACAAGAAACATAGGGAGTCATTTATTTCTGCTGGCGGTGGATCCACCGAAGTTATTTAGAGGTGTCTGCCTCTACATAACTTCGGCACATCCACCACTGGTCTAAATGTAAGCTAGCTTCCTTGCTGGTTTAAATTTAGACAATTTTCTACACCTAAAACAGGCATAGAAAATAATAAATGAGATGGGCTTGCCAGCTGACGTGAGCGTGAGCTATGATAGATATATGCCACAAAACTGGCATATATCACTTAGTAAATGAGCCCCATAGTTTCACGTTTTAAGGGATTATGCTCTGTGTATACATAATAAACATACTACTGCAGTACAACACCTCTCAATATTATAATAGATCAGATTGGCACATATGTCAGCAACAACATACCGTCTCAGACTTTTCCATTATGAAGTGTGGAGTTAGAATGAAAAGAATTGTCTTCTATAGGCTCGTCCATTCCATTTTATCTTAGGAAAATACAAAAGTCTTATCCAGAATTCATTTCAATTACTGCAATGTTCATAAGCATATTACACTAAGGGGGACATTCACAGAAAAGGGTGCCTTGCCATATGTCTTATTAATTCAATAGTTTGATAAATGTGGTTAGCAGAAGTTTTTTTGGAGAGGAAAAGCAAGATCCATAAATGTGTGAATATTTTCTGTATATATATGGATGTATTATATCAGTGACAAAAGCTTCCGTGTCTGTAGTGCAGCATTGTGGGGGTTATCGGCCTTAAATTCATTAATATGCATGGGAACTTCAGTAATAAATGATAACAAAACCACCATGTTTTGCCTACTGTATTTTTTAACTAAGATGGTAGTTTTCTAAATATTTTCTCCATTTGGATGTTTGTTAACTGAGGTAATTATTAGTAATTCTATTAAAAATTCACATATCTGTATGTACGTAATAAATGGCTATAGTGAATTACAGCCCCTACGATCCTAGAGAGGGTTGTATTTGCACCTAGGCACTGGAGGTCCTAGATTTGAAGAGTGTTATCATGATTTTACAAATAATGTCCATATACTAGCAAGACTCTAGCAAATTATATTTGTATTATGCATGTATTGCTGTTTTGAACCACTCTGAACTTGCTGCTGGAATTCACCGCTGGACCTCATAGACAATAATGGGATCTGGCTGCTTTCCGGCATGAGTGCTGGGTTTCGGCTGGATAACAACTGTTGCATGCAATGATTTTTGTCTGGCCGAAAAGCGACACTCATGTTGGATCCCTGCCAGATCCCATTATGGTCTATGGGATCTAGGGGTAAGCAATAGTATACTGCAAGATAAGATCCAGTGAAGACACATCCAAGACACATGGAAGTTGCTAGGAATGCAAAGGGATGGGGGAAGATTCAGATGGTAACAGTTGGGGTTGATTTGGCTCAAAATGTCAAATGGACCTAAGAATCGACATGCAAGCTTGTAGGAAGGTACCTTTAGCTGAATATTTCTGATAGATAACCAGACTTTGTCCCCAGGAGAGAAGTGCAGTGCCAATCCACATCTTCTGTTTGCAAATCTCTACATTCAACAGATGTCTTTTCCAGGTAACTTTTAGTCTCCTGCCAGATTTGCAGGAAACATCTAAAGCTGGTAGTTCAGGTGGCATCTGAAGCTGGTAGTTCAGAAGAGGTGGAAATGGGGGGAGGGCTATGTAGATAATGTTCATAAACAACATGAAATGGTGACTTGCCTGTAGACACATCTGAATGGTTGTTATAGGAGAACTTGGCCCAAAAAAGTAAGGACACCTAATTGCCTTGGCTGGAAGAAAAGAAACAAAGTGTCCTAGGTTATGTTACAGGATCTGACTGGTTCACTCTACCTGTCCATTGAACTCCATGTGGTAGGCAGAGGAAAAGTCCAGTTTGATGTTCAGCAATTTGACCTCCAGAACTATAATATAAATTGGACTCCTCTGTCCAGGCTTCGACTGGCCCACAGGGGTACAGGTGAATCCCACGATGGACCCCTGAGCAAGGTAAGCCCCTAGTCTCCCACCCCCTGCACCAGTGGCAGATAACACAGTAGACTGACTGTACTACATGTAAGTAGGCAGCATACAGCACCTCAACCAGCCTGTGTCCATATACAAAACTGGGTAGATTATTTAAGAAACTACCCAGTTTATTATTATAGATGCAATGATGTGGCTGAGATATAGGTACAGACTACTGAGGCCTGCCAGTATCCTCTTTTCTCAGGCACCCACCTTCTTAAAATTGCTTCAGGGGCCCCCATAAACAATCATCTTGTAGCCTCTTGCTGCTCTTTACTGCTATTCAATGGACAGATTTGCCAGTTGAACTGCAGAAGGAAGACCAGACAGAGGAACAAAATGTGCCATCTTGGAAAAACCATCCAGACCACTGTGCATCCAAAAGATGGCGGTATGGAACATCATGTACAGGCTCCTGCTTTGTAGACTTGTTCTGGGCACATGTGGCACAACAGGTTGCAACAAAGTCTTGGTAGTCCTGTGACAGAGTAGGCCACCAGTAATGTTGAAAAATAGTGTTGGGCTCAAATATTTGAATTGCGAATTTTAATCGCGGATATCGCCACTTCAAGAATTTGCGAAGATTTAGAATATAGTGCTATATATTCGTATTTGCGAATATTCTAGATTTTTTTTATCTGAACACATGATCCCTCCCTGCTTCTTGCTTATGGGCCAATGAGAAGGCTGCAATGTCTTTGTCTGAGCTTAGCAACATCCCTAGCAACCAATAGAAAAGTTGCCTACCCCTTTACTATATAAGAACCTTCCCAGCGGGCATTTTCTGCAGTTTTTTACAGTTCTGAGAGAGACAGCAGTATCATCCTGTGCTCTATGCTTTGCTGTGTCATTACATTAAATAGTTAGTTAGTTAGTTAGTTAGTTAGTATATATATATATATATATATCTATATATATATATATAATACAGATAGTTAGTGGGAGATAGTCAGTGTAGGTTAGATTGTGATCTAGTGTAGCTGATTCCAGTGCAGGGTGTTAGGTAGTGTGATAAGTTCTGCTGTCCATACATACATGCTACAGACATAGTGCTGTTATGTTACAAGTTCACAACAATACTTAGTGCACCAATCACTAATATGTAGTCAGACCTGCTAAAATGTGAAGTTGCACGTATTGCGCAAAAAGATGCGCATCATTAATTGCCGATTTGCACAATCGCGAATATATCGGAGCACTCTATCTGCATATAAAGCTATTGTAATGTTCTGCCATGCCAACTATTTTCTGCAGTTTCAGGAAACTTCTAGCAGCTTGAAAAATTTAGCAATAGTGACCCACACCTGTATTGCGCACGCAAATGCGCATATTACATTGCCGATTTTCGTAATTAAGAAAATATTTGTGAATTCGCCCAAATATTCGCAAAATATCGCAAAATTGAATATTGCCTCTGCTGCTCATGTCTATTGAGAAAAAGGACAAAGAGAGTCTTGTGGAAACCTGGATGACCTAATTGCTTAGAGTTATACCCCCAAGCGAGGATGCACCAGCTTTTGCATATTGGAATAAATGTCTGACCCGGAGGAACATCCTTTACCAAAACAGCAGAATGATGTGTTGAGGTTCTGATACTTGGTCAGTAAAGTCAAAAGATGAGGAGAGGGCGCCTGCCTTGTCTGCTGGACAGAAATGCAAAACCAAATTAAAATGGGTGGAAAATAGTAACCATCAGTTTTGACGAGGATTGAGACAGTTTGGAAACTGGAGATTTAAGTAAATTTATTAGTGTAAGACATGAGAAAATGACAGGTGCCCTCCAGGAGATGTCTCCATTCCTCCAGAGACTACTTGATGGTGAGCAGTTCCCTGTTCCTGATGGAATAGTTGCAGTCTGCTGGGGAAAAGGATTTGGGGATAAGCCACAAGTGACTATCTTACCAAAGGAACTTTTCTGAGTAAGCACAGCTTTGAGTCTTGATTGAACAAGAACCATTGATTGGCTCTCAGACTCATAAGACAAAGCCAGTCCACTCATCTTCTCCAGATCCATCTGATTAACAAAGTCTGAGATCACATTGCCCAGGAAAAGGAGAGATGTTTTCTCAAAAAGGCACTTCTCAAATTTGGCATAGAGTCTGTTCTCCCACAATCATTGGAGGACAGCACGAATATGCGTTGAGTGAGATGTTAGGTTAGACAAGCAAACGAAGATGTTGTCCAGATAACCCATGACACAGATTACAGTAAGATGCTTTTGATCAATTCCAAAGAATATGACAAGTTATTCATAACATCCGCTATGGGTGTTAAAAGTGGTCTTCCACTCATTGCCCACTCTAATGTAGATCAAATCCCAGATATCCAATTTAGGGGGGGAAAATGCTCGCCCTATGATTCCTGTGAAGGAGCTCAGAGAACAGTCACAAGGGTTGCTTATGCTTCACTATAATCTTCTTCAGTCCATAATAATCTATGCAGAGCCAAAAAGATCTATCCTTTTTTTTTTTCAATGGAAAATCTGACTCCAGCATGAAAGGAAGACTTTCAGATGAATCTTCTGGGGAAATTTATGGCTGATCTGGTGGCAGCGTCTTTGTATCCTTTTTGTCAAACAGATCTGCATAGCTGGCGTAGGATGGAAGAAGACCCTGTAAATTCTGAGGTCCCTGGACAGTCAATATGGTGACCAAACAGGATGAACAATGTCATGACCCCATGCTTAGGAATTGCCCGTTGTCCCAATCAATCACAGCTGCATGGAGGCAGAACCACGGGAACCCCAGCAAGAGAGGATGAGAGGATCATGGCACAATGGAGAAGGACATCTTTTCAGCATCTCAAACTACTACTTGGAGGTCCATGGGTGTACCAGTTAGATTCCAGAAGAGGTACTCCATTAACGGACACCATGACCAAAGATTTTTTCAAGCACATAGTATGTGGTACTTGGTCACCAAGGCCAGATGCAGGAAGTTGCCTGCTGATCTACAATCCTAGGCATTGAAGTTTCCCCGACTTGAGGGGACAAGTCTTTGCTTAATGACACTTGCCACTACAATAAAAGCATAGGTTGTTACTAGAGATGAGTGAATTTTTCATAACATTTTTGGAAAAAAATTTGGTTCGATATGATTTTTTTTTTTAAACAAACGGCTATGTCTTGGCTGCAGAGAGCCTTTATAGTGGTGTAGAACACTGTACCTTGCAGTAACATGCATAGGGAGTCTGCTTTGGTGGTAAAATAATACTGTGAGTCCGTATGACATGCAGATGACAGGCGTCGCTTTTAGAATCACTGCACACTTCACTTATTCAGGCAGTCATGGGGCCAAAACTGAACAAATAACTCAAGTATGAACTCAGCCTTACAGGTCGATGTTAGGACCAAGAAGAAGTGCACTCCTTTTACACCGTCATTATCTGAATCCACATAGATGTTTACAGAACCTGTTCTATTAAACGCTTATACAAGTAGAGCCCCCTGACAGAGTCGAGAGGGTGTCAGCAGTAAGTTTGTGTTGACGTCACTGATTATTTTGCCCTTCCTCTGATCAGTCAGAACAATAACCCCAAAAAATGGATCCTGTGTGTTGAGCATCTACCTTCACTCGGTCAGTAATCCATCAGCATTGCTAATGCCAAAAAAACAGGAGTGGCTCCAAAACAGAGTTGACACGTTAATGGAATATTTGCATGTCTTCTGTGTTTTGTACCCACTCCTGCTTTTGGCTACCAAATCATAAGCCAATTCTGATGGGACCATACAGGCCTTACAGCTGTTACACAGACAGGACTGTTGTGCTTCTTATTTTTCCTTGCTTCTGACAGATCAGAAGAAGGGTCAAATAAATGATGATGTCAGCCAGGCCGAAAGGCAAAATAGTGGCCCAGTTATAAAGTGGGGAGGGTGGGAACAGCATGAGAAGTCCACAGAGTCGCCCTATGACATAGTGGTGAGGTGGAAGCAGCATGAGGAGGTGGAGGAGCATGAAAGTGTGGAGGTGGCAGCATCAGGAGGCCACAGAGTGGCACAATGACAGAGTGTGGAGGTAGCAGCAACAGTAGCATCAGGAGGAGGCCACAGAGTGGCACAATGACAGTGTAGAGGTGGCGGCAGCATCAAGAGACCACAGAGTGGTAAGGTGACATAGTGTGGAGGTGGCAGCAGCATGAGGAGACCACAGAGTGACCCGATGACAGAGTGTGGAGGTGGCAGCAGCATCAGGAGGCCACAGTGTGGCAAGGTGACATAGTGATGAGGTGGCAGCAGCATCAGGAGACCACAGTGTGACCCGGTGACAGACTGGGGAGGTGGGTGGTAGTGATGGACGAACATCGTCCGGGATGTTTCGCGAATGCGCATTTGCGATCATATGTTCGTGAACCGCACGTTCGCGGCGAACCACATTGACTTTAATGGCAGGCGAACCTGAAAAGCCTTCAGGTCATATTTTCAGCAACCAAATACTTACTAGAAGTGCACAAATAGTCCCACAGCATGGACAGTGACATACCAGAGGGGGATCATTGGCAAAAATTCCCACAAAAAATATGTATTTTAAACAGGGGCCATTTCTATGCGTCTTAAAGGGAAACTCTCAAAAATGTGCCCTGATGGGGCCTAAAATTTTTTATTTTAGGCGACGAGAGTATAGGCCCCAAAAATTAGGCATTCACCTGACAGAAAATAACTTGTGATTATGTGGCTGGAGGCATGGCCGGCTCCAGGTTCATGTGGGTCCTTGGGTGATAAATCCCAGTGGGCCCTCATGAGGTCTTTCTTTACATTTACAGTGGATATAAAAAGTCTACACACCCCTGTTAAAATGTTAGGTTTCTGTGCTGTAAAAAAATGAGACCAAGATAAATCATTTCCACCTTTTCCACCTTTAATGTGACCTATAAACTGTACAAAGGGGTACAGAGGTACACGGGCAGGTTCACACGTGAAGCCTCAGCCAGCACCCTGCCGCTAGCAACCATCCTGCATGGAGCAGTCCGCAGCCAGTACACCGGGGAAGAGCAGCCACCCTACACGACCATGAACCGCACGGTGATATTACCTCCCCCTCCACCCTCCCTCCGGAGAATGAGATGAATGCCAAGGACTGATTGGACAAACATCCTGACACCCTCTTCATAAGGCTGAGCAAAGGGAAAATCGGAAGCAAATACCTGCGCCGAAGCAGAAGCGGCAAAACAGCTGGAGGCAGAGCTGCCCCCTAGAAAGGTATCAACAGACGTTGCCCAATCAGCATACTGCCATGAGGGGGGAAACGTATACAGGAAGCACACACCACAGAACCGCCGCTAGCAAGCAGCACAGAGAAACCGGCCTACACAGGCAGCAACCTGCAGTCGGTACGCTAGAGGTCGTGCAGCCAGTCGACAAGTAACATCTGTAACGATGAGGCGAACATAACAGATTCCCCCTCAGGTAGCCAGGCAACACACAAACGAGACTCCGTATGGCCCTTACATTTTCATTCAGTCATTCTCCGGCCTCTCCTCGTTCCTAGCTATACCCTGTACATCTAGTACTTGTTTAGCTATGCCCTGCTTGTTATGTCTATACTTAGCTTTGCTATGTTATGTTATTTCCTCGCTATGCCTTGTTACGTATTTCCTCGCTCCTCAGGAAGGGGGTCTGTCTTCCACGGAGGGGGAATATTCCTGCTACTAGGGTATGTTTTGCCTTACCTGTTATGCCATGCCTGTACTTGCCTTGTTCTTGTTTATGCCTCGTTCTAGGTACTGTCGGTACCTTGCTGGTACCTTTGGTCTGCCGGTCCCTGATGTCACTGGCTGGTTTACGCTCCGGAGGCGCCCCTGGCAACTACCATCTGGCAAATTCTATCCTCACTATCAGGGGCCCTAGTGAAATCCTGGTGTTGCTTAGATACACCCCTCCAGAGTATTGCTAGTCGGTGGCACAGTAGGTTCACAACCACTGAGCATACACAGTACATTGAGCTTATGTTTGTTTATATTCCTTGCCCTGGTTATTTTGTAATAAACTTCCGGTATTCTCATATGTGGTTATTCGTAGTTTGATGCCGGGTGGCTCGGAGGTCTGACACGTGGACCCCCGGGTCGTGACAGTTAGTTTATGATATTTATGATGATTATATAGTTGGTTAATTAGTGATAGTTCAGTAGATTATATATAAATAGGGTGTTTCCTGAATGGGGAGGAAATGGGGAACATATACAGGGGTGCATTTTATCCTGTTACCCATTGTGAAAATGAAAAACTGGGGACTGCTACTAATTTTACATATTTACAAATGTGTGCTTTGAAATGCTTTCACTATTGTTTCGGCCTTCTGTGAGACACCTGTTTGCTGAAAAATACCCTTTTCAACACCTAAAATGTTCGTACGGAGGTGCTGTTTTCCGAAAAGGGGTCACTTGTTGGAGTTTTTAATTTCTGGGGACCTCAGGAATTGATTTAATGCGACTTAGTACCTAATATACATGTCTGCCAAATCAGGTCAGCCAAATCCATATTTTGCTGTTTGATTCTAGAGTCCTGCTGTGCGCCCATACATCTTTTTTGATTACATATGGGGTGTTGACGTATTCAGGGGGAAATGGGTTACAAAATGTGGGGTGAATTTTGTCCTGTTACCCCTTGTGAAAGTGAAAAACTTTGGTTTAAAGCAACTTTTCCTGGAAAAAATTTAAATTTTTTATTTTCACAGCCAAGTTTCCTAATTCTGGGAAATGATCACTACACACCTTGAAATATTCAATATACATGTTATGGATACAGAATTATATTGCTGTATGCACATATTTACCCTCCTGATGTTACCGTTATAAGATCTGATTGTATTGCAATTGTATGTGTGTGGGGTCTGAGAAATCCGATACTGGCCAGCAAAACAGAGATGTACCTGTCTAGTGAAGTGAAGATACAGTATGGGGTGTACAGCTGGTTCGCCTACCCATGGTGCACCCTGGATAACGCTAAATGAACCAGCAAATACTGGAGGTCAGACAAAGAAAGCTTCTCCTGACCAACACAACACAAACTCAAATCTATGGCCTCTGTGTGTTTGTGTGTGTGTCTTAGGGTGGTCACTTGCAGAGCCCCAAAAAGAGTACAGCGTACCGGGGACAGTGGAGCACAATAGATACCCAGGTTATACCAGCATGGTCCATATTACTATATATAAGAAGATGTATAACGCATGTGCGCAGCAATAGGGGGTGCAGAGGTAGCAGTCGCTACCGGGCCCAGAAGCCTGAGGGGGCCCAAAGACCCTTGTGCCGCATAAGGAGACACCGGTATTATAGAATGTGCATGCTGGTTGAGTTAAACCTCTGGCTCGAGGGAAAGGGTTGGGTCAAGAATTTGGCATGGGGGTGGGGGTTGCCGTTTCAATTTTTTCCCCAGGCCGCATGAAGGTCATGTGCTTCCTTGCCCTGGGCCACAAAGCACTGAGGGAAGGGGGGCCCAAGCTGAACTCTTGCACCAGGGCCCATGAGCCTTTAGCTACGCCCCTGGTATAACGTATACCAGCTGTACTGTACATAGATAATTATACACAGGAGATACCCAGGTTATAACAGCATGATCTAATTAAATAATTATAATTTATACCAGCTGTACATTTATAATGATATACAGATGATGCCCAAGTTATTCCAGCTTAGTTCATATATAATTTATACTCAGATATATAGTCTTGTAAGTACCTGGGGCAGTGGGATCTGCGCTAACCTTGTGCCTAGCGGGCTGAGTGCTGATTCTGCTAGGTCTTCAAGCACTGGATGGCCTGGACCAGCATGGAATAATAGATGGCAGGCAGTGCCAGTGAGAGTGGCACCCGTGCTCCGCAGCCGCTCCCGCCTGAACTAAAGGTACAAGTCGGACGTGCCACGCACGCAGCAGCACAGATGACGTTGTGATGGCGCACTGTGCAGTTATGGGGATACGTATAGCCATCCTGACACGTGCCAACTGCCAACACCCATGTAACCACAAAAAAAGAAGAACTTCCGGCCGGCCATCCTGGCCTTGCACCAGACGAGGAGCCTGAAAACCGGACTGTTCCACCACCCTAGTGTGTGTGTGTGTGTGTGATATACATTAGGAGGAACACCATACTAATACGGTGTTGGACCCCCTTTTGCCTTCAGAACTGCCTTAATTCTACGTGGCATTGATTCAAAAAAGTGCTGATAGCATTCTCTAGAAATGTTGGCCCATATTGATAGGATAGCATCTTGCAGTTGATGGAGATTTGAGGGATGCACATCCAGGGCAGGAAGCTCCCGTTCCACCACATCCCAAAGATGCTCTATTGGGTTGAGATCTGGTGACTGTGGGGGCCATTTTAGTACAGTGAACTCATTGTCATGTTCAAGAAACCAATTTGAAATGATTCGAGCTTTGTAACATGGTGCATTATCCTGCTGGAAGTAGCCATCAGAGGATGGGTACATGGTGGTCATGAAGGCAAGGACATGGTCAGAAACAATGCTCAGGTAGCCCGTGGTATTTAAACGATGGCCAATTGGCATGAAGGGGCCTAAAGCCCAGAAAACATCCCCCACACCATTACACCACCACCACCAGCCTGCACAGTGGTAACAAGCATGATGGATACATGTTCTCATTCTGTTTACACCAAATTCGGACTCTACCATTTGAATGTCTCAACAGAAATCGAGACTCATCAGACCAGGCAACATTTTTCCAGTCTTCAACAGTCCAATTTTGGTGAGCTTGTGCAAATTGTAGCCTCTTTTTCCTATTTGTAGTGGAGATGAGTGGTACCCTGTGGGGTCTTCTGCTGTTGTAGCCCATCCGCCCCAAGGTTGTGCGTGTTGTGGCTTCACAAATACTTTGCTGCATACCTCGGTTGTAACGAGGTTATTTCAGTCAACGTTGCTCTTCTATCAGCTTGAATCAGTCGGCCCATTCTCCTCTGACCACTAGCATCAACAAGGCATTTTCGCCCACAGGACTGACGCATACTGGATGTTTTTTCCCTTTTCACACCATTCTTTGTAAACCCTAGAAATGGTTGTGTGTGAAAATCCCAGTAACTGAGCAGATTGTGAAATACTCAGACCGGCCCGTCTGGCACCAACAACCATGCCACGCTTAAAATTGCTTAAATCACCTTTCTTTCCCATTCTGACATTCAGTTTGGAGTTCAGGAGATTGTCTTGAACAGGACCACACCCCTAAGTGCATTGAAGCAACTGCCATGTGATTGGTTGACTAGATAATTGCATTAATGAGAAATAGAACAGTGTTCCTAATAATTCTTTAGGTGAGTGTATACTGTGTGACAGGAAAATGGATGTGCAATGTGCATGTGAGATATATTTCTCTGCTGTCTATACATACATGCTACAGACATAGTGGTGTGATGTCACAACAATACTTAGTGCACCAATCAGTAATATTTACAGTGCCTTGCAAAAGTATTCACCCCCTTGACTTTTTTGTGTTTTGGTGCCTCATAACCTGGAATTAACATGGATTGTTTGAGGATTTGCTTCATGTAACCCGTAGAGGACCTGCGCCGTACATGTACGGCGCAGATGTCCGTAACTTAAGGACCAGCGGCGTACATGTATGGCGCTGTGATCGGGCAGGTGCGGGAGACGCGTCCGCCCGATCCGTGGCAGTGGTCTGTCAGATCACCGATGCTGGCGCATTAACCCTTGATGTGGTGCGCAAGGACATTGGCACATGCGATATCCTTTCGGACCCGATGGCAGGGAAGGCAGCCCAATGCCCTCCTTAGGCATCGTGGCAGCCCCCTGGATCTCACAGGAAGCAGGCTGCAAGCATATTACAGTCTGTAATACACTTACAGCCAATGCATCACAATAAAGAAGTATTATGATTATAGTTGAGCGAACACCTGGATGTTCGGGTTCGAGAAGTTCAATGGGGACCAGAACTTTTGGACACTAAAAAGGCTGTAAAATAGCCCAGGAAAGGGCTAGAGGGCTGCAAAAGGCAGCAAAATGTAGGTATATCCCCTGCAAACAAATGTGGATAGGGAAATGACTTAAAATAAAATAAATAAAAATTAACCAATATCAATTGGCAACTTGGAGGAGGAGGAGGTGGAATAGGAGGTTGGGGGGGCATCAGGTGGGAATTCTATGGGAGTTTATGTTCTCATCACAGCCAAAAAGGATTCATGTCTGCCTGCAGTGCCACAGGCCTCATTCACAGACTCAGGCACCTGGCACCCAGATGGAGGAGAGGTTCATTCAACTTTGGGTTGCCCCGCAAAATAATAGTAAAATTAAAAAAAGAAGATTCAATAAAGAAGTGCCCTGGAGTACAAGAATATATGGTAAGGGGAGGTAGTTATAAATGTCTATTCTGCAGAAGGGATGGACAGGTTCTGTGGGATCCATGCCTGGTTCATTTTTATAAACGTCAGCTTGTCCACGTGGCTGTGGACAGGCGGCTGCGTTTGTCAGTAATGACGCCACCTGCCGTGCTGAATACACGTTCAGACAAAACGCTGGCCGCCGGGCAGGCCAGCACCTCCAAGGCATAAAAGGCTAGCTCTGGCCATGTGGACAATTTGGAGACCCAGAAGTTAAATAGGGCCTAACAATCAGTCAGTACGTGGAGGGGTGTGCACACGTACTGTTCAACCATGTTAGTGAAATGCTGCCTCCTGCTAACACGTTCTGTATCAGGTGATGGTGCAGTTAGCTGTGGCGTGGAGACAAAACTTTTCCACATTTCTGCCATGCTAACCCTGCCCTCAGAGGAGCTGACAGTGATACAGCTGTGTTGGTGACCTCTCGCTCCTCCTCTGCCTTCACCTTGGGCTTCCACTTGTTCCCCTGTGACATTTGGGAATGCTCTCAGTAGCACGTCTACCAACGTGCGCTTGTACTCGCGCATCTTCCTATCATGCTCCAGTGCAGGAAGTAAGGTGGGCACATTGTCTTTGTATTGGGGATCCAGCAGGGTGGCAACCCAGTAGTCCGCACACGTTAAAATGTGGGCAACTCTGCTGTCGTTGCGCAGGCACTGCAGCATGTAGTCCCTCATGTGTGCCAGGCTGCCCAGAAGTAAGGGCAAGCTGTCCTCTGTGGGAGGCGTATCGTCATCGTCCTCAGTTTCCCCCCAGCCACGCGCCAGTAATGGGCCCGAGCTGCATTGGGTGCCACCCCGCTGTGAGCATGCTTCATCCTCATCCTCCTCCACCTCCTCATCCTCATCCTCCTCGTCCTCCAGTAGTGGGCTCTGGCTGGCCACATTTGTACCTGGCCTCTGCTTTTGCAAAAAAACTCCCTCTGAGCCACTTCTAAGAGACTGGCCTGAAAGTGCTAAAAACGACCCCTCTTCCTCCTCCATCTCCTCCTCCTGGGCCACCTCCTCTTCCATCATCGTCCTGTTTTCTCAAGGAGACAAAGAAGTGGTATTGTAATGCTGATAACGGCGTCATCGCCACTGGCGATGTTGGTGGAGTACTCGAAACATCACAACAGGGCACACAGGTCTCGCATGGAGGCCCAGTCATTGGTAGTGAAGTGGTGCTGTTCCGCAGTGCGACTAAACCGTGAGTGCTGCAGCTGAAACTCCACTATAGCCTGCTGCTGCTCACACAGTCTCTCCAGCATGTGCAAGGTGAAGTTCCACCTGGTGGGCACGTCGCATATGAGGCGGTGAACGGGAAGGCCGAAGTTACGCTGTAGCGCAGACAGGCGAGCAACAGCAGGATGTGAACGCCAGAAGTGCACACAGACAGCCCGCACTTTATGCAGCAGCTCTGACATGTCGGGGTAGTTGTGAATGAACTTCTGCACCACCACATTCAGCACATGCGCCAGGCAAGGGATGTGCGTCAAACCGGCTAGTCCCAGAGCTGCGACAAGATTTCGCCCATTATCGCACACCACCAGGCCAGGCTTGAGGCCCACCGGCAGCAACTACTCGTCGGTCTGTTGTTCAATACCCCACCACAACTCCTGCACAGTGTGGGGCCTGTCCCCCAAACATATGAGTTTCAGAACGGCCTGCTGACGTTTACCCCGGGCTGTGCTGAAGTTGGGGGTGAAGGTGTGTGGCTGACTGGATGAGCAGGTGGAAGAAGAGGAGGAGGAAGCCGAGTAGGAGGAGGAGGCTACAGGAGGCAAAGAATGATGCCCTGCGATCCTTGGCGGCGGAAGGACGTGTGCCAAAGAACTCTCCACCTGGGGCCCAGCCACCACTACATTTACCCACTGTGCAGTTAGGGAGATATAGCGTCCCTGGCCGTGCTTACTGGTCCACGTATCTGTGGTTAGGTGGACCTTGCCACAGATGGCGTTGCGCAGTGCGCACTTGATTTTATCGGATACTTGGTTGTACAGCAAAGGCACGGCTCTCTTGGAGAAGTAGTGGCGGCTGGGAACAACATACTGTGGGACAGCCATGGACATCAGCTGTTTGAAGCTGTCTGTGTCCATCAGCCTGAATGACAGCATTTCAAAGGCCAGTAGTTTAGAAATGCTGGCGTTCAGGCCCAGGCTCGAGGGTGGGTAGGTGGGAATTTACGCTTTCTCTCCAATGTTTGTGAGATGGAGAGCTGAACGCTGCCGTGTGACATGGTGGAGATGCTTGGTGACGGAGGTGGTGGTGTTAGTGGCACATCCTCTGTTTGGTGGGCGGCAGGTGCCAACATTCCTCCCGAGGCGGAGGAAGAGGCCGAGGCAGCAGCAGAAGAGGGAGCAGGGGGAGCCTGAGTGAGTTCCTTGTTTTTAAGGTGTTTACTCCACTGCAGTTCATGCTTTGCATGTAGATGCCTGGTCATGCAGGTTGTGCTAAGGTTCAGGCTCTGATGGCACAGTGTCTTGGGTCTTGTCGTCAGCACATTGTTTAAAGAAGTGCCATTCCAGGAAACTCCTTGAAGCTGTCTTTGGGGTGCTCGGTCCCTGGTGGCGGTGGCCAGTAGAGACGAATTCTCTTGGCGGCGGCTGTTCTGCTTTTGCCCCCTGCTCTTTATTTTGCTATGCTGTTGGCTCGGTCTCTCCACTGTCTCTTCCTCTGAACTATGAAAGTCAGTGGCACGACATCATTCCATGTGGGGTCTAGGACATCATCGTCACCTGCATCGTCTTCCACACAGTCTTCATCCCTGCCCTCTTGTTCGGTCTGCACACTGCAGAAAGACGCAGCAGTTGGCACCTGTGTTTCGTCATCATCAGAGACGTGCGGACTCTGATGAGGTGGTATTCCCATGTCCTCATCATCAGGAAACATTAGTGGTTGTGCATCAGTGCATTCTATGTCTTTCACCACTGGGGAAGGGCTAGGTGGATTCCCTTGGGAAACCCTGCCAGCAGAGTCTTCAAACAGCATAAGAGACTGCTGCATAACTTGAGGCTCAGACAGTTTCACTGATATGCATGGGGGTGATGTGACAGACTGATGGGCTTGGTTTTCAGGCACCACCTGTGCGCTTTATGCAGAAGACTGGGTGGGAGATAATGTTGTGAAGGTGCTGGATCCACTGTCGGCTCGCCCAATTGACTAGCGCCTGTACCTGCTCAGGCCTTACCATCCTTAGAACGGCATTGGGCCTCACCAAATATCACTGTAAATTCTGGCGGGTACTGGAACCTGAGGTAGTTGGTTCACTAGGACGTGTGGCTGTGGCAGAATGGCCACGTCCTCTCCCAGCACCAGAGGGTCCACTAACACCACCACGACCGCGTCCGCGTCCCTTACTTGATGTTTTCCTCATTGTTACCGTTCACAAAGCACCACAATAAGAAAATAAATATTTGGCCCAATGTATTGATTTCAAATTCAGGCCGTTTTTTACAGGCACCTAACACTATCTGCCTATTTATTTATGTACCGTATTACACTAATCCAGGCACAGCAGTAACCACTGATTTAGGGGAATATCAATTGTAGGCCTAGTATTTAGGCCCTGGATGAAAGGTATCCTTTTATGGACAGATTTACACTTGGAGATGCACAGTAGTGTGTGAAAAAATAAGTAGGTTTATGCCTTCAGCAATTGTATTTTAACACTTTGTGTAATATACCCTTTAACGGACAGAAATACAATGGGAGATGCACGGCAGTGTGTGAAGTTGTTGAGGATGACCCTCTCAGCACTTGTATATACACCTTGAGTGTAATATACCCTTTTACGGACAGATTAACACTTGGCCTGCAACAGCTGGAACACCAGATTCAGGGTATTGCTATATTGACAAGTGAATTTCCCCCCAGAACAAAATCTATCCTATGACGGATGCTATTAAACTTGTCCAGTCACAGCTGGAACACCAGATTTACTGTATTTCTATTTTGGCAACTAAATTTCACCCCAGAAAAAAATATACCCTTTTACGGACAGATTTAATCTAGGCCTGCAACAGCTGGAACACCAGACTCAGGGTATTGCTATTTTGGCAATTAAATTTCACCCCAGAAAAAAATATACCCTTTTACGTACAGATTTAAACGAAGCCTGCCACAGCTGGAACAACAGTTTTACTGTATTTCTATTTTTGCAACTGAATTTCACCGCAGAAAATAATATATACTATGACGGACACTATGAAACTTGTCCAGCCACGGCTGGAACACCAGATTTATGGTATTGGTATTTTGGCAATTGAATTTCACCCCAGAAAAAAATTTATCCTTTGCCGTACACTATTAAACTTGGCCAGCCACAGCTGAAACCACTGATTTATGGTATTGCTATTTTGGCAATTGAATTTCACCCCAGAACAAAATATATCCTTTGCCGGACACTATTAAACTTGGCCAGCCACAGCTGAAACCACTGATTTATGATATTGCTATTTTGGCAATTAAATTTCCCCCCAGAACAAAATATATCCTTTCCCGGACACTATTAAACTTGGCCAGCCACAGCTGAAACCACTGGTTTATGGTATTGCTATTTTGGCAATTGATTTTCACCCCAGAACAAAATATATCCTTTGCCGGACACTATTAAACTTGGCCAGCCACAGCTGAAACCACTGATTTATGGTTTTGCTATTTTGGCAATTGAATTTCACCCCAGAACAAAATATATCCTTTGCCGGACACTATTAGACTTGTTCAGTCACAGCTGGAACACCAGATTTACGGTATTTTATTTTTGCAACTGAATTTCACCGCAGAAAATAATATATGCTATGACGGACACTATGAAACTTGTCCACCCACTGCTGGGACACCAGATTTACGGTATTGCTATTTTGTCAATTGTATTTCACCCCAGAAGAAAATATATCCTTTGCCTTACACTATTAAACTTGGCCAGCCACAGCTGAAACCACTGATTTATGGTTTTGCTATGTTGGCAATTGAATTTCACCCCAGAACAAAATATATCCTTTGCCGGACACTATTAAACTTGGCCAGCCACAGCTGAAACCACTCATTTATGGTATTGCTTTTTTGGCAACTGAATTTCACGCCAGAAAATAATAAATCGTTTGCCGGACACTATTAAACTTGTTCAGTCACAGCTGGAACACCAGATTTACGGTATTTCTATTTTTGCAATTGAATTTCACCCCAGAAAATTATCTATCCTTTGCCGGACACTATTAAACTTGGCCAGCCACTGCTGGGACACCAGATTTACAGTATTGCTATTTTGGCAATTGAATTTCACCACAGAAAAAAATCTATCCTTTGCCAGACAGCAAACAGTATTACACTTGGCTAGCCACAGCTGGAACACCTAGATTTAGGGGATTAATAAAATATAGAAATTTCTATCCTGTGTTTCTAGGGGTGACAATAAGCACAGCCAAGCCCCTGATGTAGGATATAGCAAAAAAAAAAAACTAGTATTAATGGATTGATGGACTTGGTGGCAGTTTGTGCTGGTGCACCACAAGACACAAAATGGCCGCCGATCAAAGTGACAGAAAAGCGCTCTGTGCAGCCTATAAACCAGTGAGCAATTAACTAGCAGAAGTTGAATGATTCACAGCTGTAGATCGATCACTTCATTAGGTGTTTTTGCTGACTTTTCCCTGCCTAATCTCGCCCTCACAGAAGCTGCGTCCTCTCCCTACACTAATCAGAGCAGTGTGACGTGCGGCGCTACGTGACTCCAGCTTAAATCGAGGCTGGGTCACATGCTGCACTTGGCCAATCACAGCCATGCCATTAGTAGGCATGGCTGTGATGGCTTCTTAGGGCAAGAAGTAAAACGCTAGCTGATTGGCTGCTGTGCAGCTCTTCAGAAAGGGGGAAGAAATCGCCGAACAATGGACCCGAACCCGAACTTTTTTGAAAATGTTCGGGTCCGGGTCCTAAACACCCCAAAATTCGGTACAAACCCGAACTATGCTCGAACTGTTCACTCAACCCTACCAGTGACCAGTGTTAGGCAATAAAGAGTGTATTCTAAGGTATAAATAGGCGGAGTCATACGTCAATGACTACGCCTATTTATTAATATTAATTATTGATATTTGCATAAATATTGATAATTAATATTCCCCCTGTAAAGGGCCCTTACAAGATACCAGACAAGAGGGAGAGCTCTGCACAAAGAACCCAGTTCAGCTGCCAGTGTACCCTAAAACCTGCTGGAGCCAAGAACTAGTTTGATTCTGTATGAGCTGCTACCGGTTTATGCCATTATCAAGCAAATCAACTGAATTTTCATCTGGACCTTGCTCATTTCAGTTCCTACTAATTGCGAACTTTCTGCGTGGCCGCCAGATCCAGGTAGGAGCATGTGACACCCCCATAGCCATACTACAGCTAGCATCCTAACCCTGGAACAAGTAGAGCCTCTGGGGACGGGCTCACTACGCGCTGCAAATCTTACTCTGCACCTGTTGTTTTGGAAACGTAACTGACCAAATAAGTGAAGTGTGAACTGAGCCTAATAGTGACGCATGCTGATCCGCTCATCCATATACTGTATGTGACCTGCCTGTCATACTGACGCACAATAAGAGTTTTACTACCAGAAAGGGCTAGCTATGCATGTTACTGCAATGCTCAGTGATGTACACCAAGATACACTCTCCCTGCAAGCTGGGATATAGCCGATTTAATGCGCTTTGTAACAAATTAATTCAGAACAAAGCAAATGTTTTGAAAAAATGTCAAAGCGTACGAATTGAATTTTTGAAAACTTTGCTCATCTTTAGCTGTCACACTCACACGCATGGCTGAATGGGTTTTTCACCTAGATTGGCACCTGGACGTCTTCTGGAGCAGGGCTCCTGCAGGTCTTGCCACCTCTTGGTGGGAGATTTGTTGGCCAGAGAGGTGAGAGATCCAGATCATGTGTGGGCAGGTGTTTGAGTCATATACTTTCCAGTGGAAGTTGGTGGCCAGGTGCAGGCTTTTTTCCTGCCCGGAGGTACCAATGTAAAGAAATGAGTGTGTACAAATGAGGGGAACTGTAGTGACTGACCCTGTGTGTGTCCTCCATGATCCCCCCCCCCATAATAGTGCCAGCCACAGATCCCCCATAACAGTGTGTCAACAATAAGTCCCTATAAGTATATCAGTTATAGAACCCCAATAAGTGCATCAGCCACAGATCCCCCATAAGTGTGTCAGCCACAGATCCTCCATAACAGTGTGTCAGCCACAGATCCCCCATAAGTGTGTCAGTCACAGATCCCCCATAACAGTGTGTCAGCCACAGATCCCCCATAAGTGTGTCAGCCACAGATCCCCCATAACAGTGTGTCAGCCAAAAATCCCCTCTATAAGTGTGTAATCTACAGACTCTCCATAATATTGTGTCATCCACAGATCTATTAAATATTTTAGCACACCATTTGGTTCAAAATATATACAGTATATATATATTTTTTATTTTCTCCCTCTAAAACCTAGGTACAGTGTTCTATTCAGCAATAAAGAAGAAAGGCAGAAGATGGTACAACACCTGCCTGCAGAGTACACAATCCAGTGTACAAACAAAGGCACATAAAGAAAAGCAGAGCAATTAGGTCTTATACACAAAGTCATTCATCACACCATCTGCCCTTATTATCAATTTGTCTCTCACGAGTCACGAGCAATAGTTGCTGCATTTACCACAAGTACACAAACAATTTCTTCCTCTTCCAAATAAAAATGGAGGAGAGCATAAAGATGTTAATAGGTTTGCACTACAGATGAACAAATTTCTTGAAATTGCTTTCATGTCCGATTCATCAAATTATTGAAAAAATTTGAATCGTACCCAAACTGATTCTAAATGGATCAAAGTTGCTCCAATTGCCCTGAAAATTGGTATAACACCCTCTAGTCTCCTTGACATCATTTTTTTAATGAAAAGATGTTATCTCTTTTTGTTCATTTTCTGTTCTTTCTCTACCCACCCCTTCCCCTTTTTCAGCTTTTGAATGTAATGACAGCATTAGCAAATAATGTCAGAGTGACACTGTACAACTATCGGTAAATGCATGTTTGTTGGTGTTGACAAAAAGTAGGGGGGATTTATCAAACTGGTGTAAAGTAGAACTGGATTAGTTGCCCATAGCAACCAATCAGATTCCACCATTCATTTTCCAAAGGAGCATTGAAAACTGAAAGGTGGCATCTGATTGGTTGCTATTGGCAACTAAGCCAGTTATACTTTACACCAATTTGATAAATGTTCCCCAGTGTATTTATGATTCAATCAATTTTATTGGGCAAGAAGAAAAAAACAAGTTAAAGAAAGATGATACAGCCTACCATGATTTAGCCAATATTCAGTATGCCTCTAAAGTGTAACCAGGGTTCCCAAGTCTGAGTAAAAACAGACAATTGGTTATGAGACTCTGCTCCCAATTCTTCCATGCAAACCAGGGCGTCTATGGCAGGCACCCAGGTAATTCTCTGAAGACTATCAGTAGACTTCCAATTACGTGGGATTATCTGTCTCATGGATTGTATGAAGGTTCGGAGGGCACCTCTCTTGATTTGTTGGATCCTTGCTGGATAAATAGATAATAACGCTATCAATGGGGAAAGTGATATATTCGACCGGTAAAGAGCATTATACAAGGCGAAAACGTCCTGAGGAGAGGAGATACTCCTGAGCAGTCCCACCAAATGTGCAGCATTGTCCCAATTGCTATAAGGCATCGCCAGCAGGTGTTAGGGACAGAGGGATAAAACCGATGTAACTTTACCGGTGTTCTATACCAGCGTGTAAGGATTTTGTAGTTCAATTCCTGGAGGCGACAAGACACAGTAGACTTGTGGGTAAATAAGAGGGATCTACCCCATTTTTCTGCCGTTATGGAGACTGCCAGTTCTTTCTTCCAATCAGGGGCGAATCCCATTATATTTAAACGGTCTTTCAGTGAGCCGTCCCCAATTTCCCCAGCGCCCAACAGACCATATATCAGTGAAATATCGTGACAAGGGCCCGAACTTTTTAAAAGCTGTTAGGGGAGCAGATAATTGTATTCCAGGAGCCAGGGACCTAAGGAAATTGCGCAGTTGGAAATAGTGAAACCAGCGACCCAGAGAGTGAGGTAAAATGTGAGATATGTCATTAAAAGGGAGGAGGCCTGATTAATTGCAGAGATCCCAAATTTTAATTGGATTAGGGTAAGAAACAGTGAACGTTGAAAGGTGTTTGAGGGTTGTAAGGAAGTCTTCCCAGTATATTAAAAAGCACACTGTGCCATTGCATGTGTTCTGCTTTTTATATTACAAAGCTTCCACAAATTGTCCTTTATTGGCTGCAGATAGTGTTTAAATACACAAAATTTTATGCAAAAAGTGGCTTATTGGGATCAAGTGTCCACAAATTAGACCTCAATGGCGGACGATCCCTGCCCTTGTTTATAAACACATGCATTAATGCCAGAAGAAAGAATGGCTTGTTCTGCACAAGCATTGGAAATTATACCATAATGGAGGCAGAATGGCTGTCTGTACTTATACACGCACAAGGATTAATTGTCAGAAGAACTAGTGGTTTCTTCTGAACGAGCCTAGAAATTTTTTAATTGGGAGCAACAGCAGTACAGTGAGGATATGGAAAGGGTAAGGTAATAGTGACGTTTGGCCACAATAGTAGCGGCAGCAGTAACAGCACAGTGTGGAACAGACAAGGTAGCCAATGTTTATGCAGCTGTTTAGAGACGGGTGGTAGTAGTAGTAGTAGTGGAGACTGTGAAGTGGTAATGGTAGTGGCAGAGGGGATCAGCAGCAGGGAATAGTCACATCAGCAGGGGTGGCAGCAGCAGCCATACAGTATCGAACCTGATGGTAGGCAGGCCAACAGTGGCAGTGATATTGTGACAGTAATCATACAGAACATGATGGTAGGCAGGTGGACAGCGGCAGTAACATGATGGGACAGCATCAGCAAGGGCAGATCTATTCATCAGCCTCAGCTGGAGTAATGTGAAAATCCTTATGGATCTATGCCTCTTTTATTTTGACAAAAGTGATGTATTGGACACTGGTGGAGGTACAACTTTCTTTGTTTGGGTGTAATAATGTCCCCCTGCTGCACTAAAAACCTTCTCTGAGATGACACTGAATGATGGGCAGGAGAGAACAGAGCATACTGGGTCAGTTCAGTCCACTGTTCTAGTCTGCCTGTCCAGAAGCCCATGAGGTTAGGGAACACAGTATGCGGCAGAGAGTCAGTCTAGGTAGAACTGAACCTGGGCAATGAGGCAGTAGGTCTCCGCTTGCTGATTTACCTCAGACATTGATAATACTGCTGCGGCTTCTGCTGCTTGTTGTAGTGGAAACAGCAGGAGATGGGTGACAGTGGTTGGAAAGGGGCTTCAGACAAATTGGTGGCAGGCATCTGCTCACCAAAAGCTGTGGCAAGGTAATAAAGTAATTTGGCCTCCCTTCTCACAGGACGAAAACATTCCTCTATTTTGCTTTGATAGCGTGCGTCTAAAATCATGGCTACCCAGTAATAATTAGACTGCTTTCTGTAAATTATATGCCTGTCAGTATGTAAAAAAGCAAGCATACAGCTTGCCATTCTGCTCAGTGTGCCTGAGAAGTCCGTTCAGCTCTTTTCGGGTTGGCATTTTTGAAGAAATAATGTTGGTTAGGTATCTTCCAAGGAAGCTTGAGCACACTGCATCACCTCCCTAAAGGCAGTAGACTCTACGAATGGTAGCATGGCAACACATGCACAGCCAGCAACATGGCTAGGTGGAAATTAAGGCTACTTTCACATTCCGTCAGAGGATCTCAATAGCAGAATAAAACGCTTCAGTTTTGTTCCCAATCATTGCCAATAGGGACAAAACTAAACTGAACATGGTTGCGTCCCCATCGTGGACAGAAAAACGCTGCAAGTCAATGGGGATGGATCCGTTTTCTCTGACACAATAGAAAACGGATCTGTCCCCTATTGTTTCAATGGTGTTTAAGACAGATCCATCATGGCTATAGAAGACATAATACAACCGGATCTGTTCATGATGGATGCATTTTTTTTGCGCTAGCTGGGCTTTATCTACCTTTTATTTTGCAACAATTTACAACGTGTTTAGAAACACCACTATGATTATGGTGTTATATGACTGCCATGTTACTATTCCAAAAAAATAATCTAACGCTTTTATCAAAGAATAACACATATTAACTAAAACTTGGGTGTGACAATGCAATTTATTTGCAGTGATGATAGTCTTTTGAACTAAATGCTGTGATGCCGCAATGCCTTAACACAGTTATAATTTGCATTACTGAAGCTCCTCCTGACGAAGCAAATACGTGAAACGCGCGTAGAGGGGGCACCATTCCTGCATAGGGGCATTGGAAATTATTCAAGGGTATGTTATCTCGATTTATTTATTAATGTTATACTGGTCAGCTAGGTCTATGTATTTGTAGAGAAGGACATAGCATGTTATGTGTATTGATGCCTGTTGGTGCCACATCTGCGATCTATCTTACATTAATATTGAATGGCTGTATTGCAGTGAGTAGAAGGATGTACTATCAGGGTTAGGATAGAGTTAAGATAATTGTGGATCAGTTATATTACGCTAATTCACCCTTGGTATAACGGATTTGCAGGATATTGTGGCGCTTTTATGAATGGTTTCCCATATATAATAAATTGTAGTGTATGTTTTTATCAATATATTTAATAAACTATTTATTTTAATGGAACTTTGTGCCATCCGTATTTTTGAGATATAGGAAAATGCATTTGCTGCGGTTATGTTGCAGCAATGTGTCAAGGATGGAGGACAGTTAGCAGGAACTGATAAATAACGACAGACTGGCTTGATCCCAAACTAAGGAAAACATAGGAGGGCCCTATAAATCCCTAAGAACTCTCCCAAACTACTGTGCACATGTACAAGTCCCGGTGGTAGACAGATACATGCCCTCGTACCTATAACTGAGTGACACCTGAATTCCCTATAGTAGTGAGGGGAACGGCCACCGGCTCCGGAATCAAGCCAGCAAACAAAACACAAAGTAAACGGAAAGCAATTATCTTAGAGCAAAACAACTGCAGCCTCCAGCAGCACACACTTCATCCAGGAAGTAATATAAACCGCACTGAGAAGCAGTAAGGGAGGGAATATAAAGGAAACCAATTAATCAAAGATAAGAGGCAGCTGAGGGAGAGAAAGGAACTGAGCAAAGTGAAACCAAAAACAAAGAACGTCATACACAAGACAGGGAAAAACCTCTGACCGACCGTCTCCCAGAACCGGCGGTGACACAATGTAAAACCTGTTCAGTAACACAGCCATAATAATGGCATTATGATTGCCATATAATTATTGCAGTAAGACAATTGAATGCTTTTTCAGAGAATTTTCTTAATTAAACTTGGGTGTGGCAGTGCAATTCTTTTGCAGTGATGATAGACATCTTTTGGACTAAATGCTGTGATGCAGCATTATACAATGGCTATAACACAGTAAGTTGCCCAATTATGTAACAGAAAAGAAAGGCAATTCCTCAGTGCTTGCAAGAACGTCATTTGTATGGAAGTGTAGAAAGAAACATTTTCCCAAAAAAGCTTGTTTTTGCAGGAATCTAATGTAAAACGAGGTGAAAGAAGCTGAACTGACAGTAGCATAAAGTATAAGACAATGAAAAAGCAGCGGCACTCACCAAAAACCTTCTGCAGCTTTATTATTCAATGGCGGATGCGGGTACAGCACAGTGAAAGGCACAGAATGCCAATCTGTTTACTCATATATATAGTGGGGACATATTCCGCAGTGCTTTACAGACATTAGCATCATGCTGTCCCCAATGGGGCTGTTTAAACAGACAGAGCCACAGCCAGTGGGTTCAACGCCCGGGCCCAACACCGACCCGAACGCCCACATATTGCCCCGCCACTGATTACCGCCATAGGCTTTAGGCCTAGTAAGCCTGAGGCCTATGCGGTAGTGAAATCCCGGCGCAGGCGGGTGTGATGACGTCACCGCGCGCCTGTGACGGGACACAGCACTGTGACGTGTGCGTGCCTGCCTCATCCCCCCAAATTACTATGTGGGGAAAATTATTATGGAAGGATTACTGTGTGAGGGCAAATTATTATGGGAGGGACTACTATGTGGGGGCAAATTACTATGTGGGGCAGTGTGGGGGCAAATTACTATGTGGGGGCAGTGTTAGGGAAACTACTGTGTGTGGGAAACTGCAGTGTGGGGGAAATTACTGTGTGGGGGCACTGTGGGGGAAATTACTGTATGGGGGCAGTGTGAGGGAAATTACTGTGCGGGGCAGTGTGGGGGGAATTACTGTGTGGGGTAAAGTACTGTGTGGGGGCAGTGTGGGGTAAATTACTGTGTGGGAGCAGTGTGGAGGAAATTACTGTTTGGGAGAAATTACTGTGTGGGGGAAACTACTGTGTTGGGGCAGTGTGGGGGAAATTACTATATGGGGCAGTGTGGGGGAAATTACTATGTGGGGGCAGTGATGGGGAAATGACTGGGGAAAATGACTGTGTGGGGACAAATTACTATGGGGTGATTACTATATGGGGGCAGTGTGGGAGAAATTACTATATGGGGGCGTTGCTGTAGGGGCAATTCTATTATTTTTGGGGACACTATACAGGGTTTACTGCCTGGAGCACAATATAGGGGGTTATTATTACTGGGGTACTCTGGGGTACTGCTGTGGACACTATAGGGACATTTGGGGTAATTTATCAAACTAGTGTAAACTAGAAATTGTTTAGTTGCCCATAGCAGCCAATTAGGTTCCACCATTTATTTTTGACAGCTCTTTTAGAAATCCAGTTCTACTTTACACCAGTTTGATAAATAACCCCAATTAGGTCTATTTGGTAACTATTTTTTCAACAGTTTAGTACCTGGGACATTGGGGAGCACAACAGGCACAGTATTGGGAGTGGCAGCAGGATGACATTGTTGGGACACCAGGATGGAGAGGTTAATGGAAAAATTGAGAAATCTAACGTGTCTGTGTAACAAACTAAGTAGAGACGAGATGCGGCTGAAAGAATTTGCCATGGTGGTCTGGGTCAAATGGAGGAGAAGAGGAAAGAAAAGGTCTACATGACAGGAGATGTCACTGGATGTAAGAGGTATGTGGTGCTGTATTCTCCTCTATGTCTTTTTTATTATAATTATATGTATTTTAAATTTGGTGACCACATTTTTCAGTTTAGGGCCTGTTTTATGGTAATTTGGGGTATTTTTTTTTTGTCTGAAGATGTCATATGGCCTAGGAAGAGAATGTGGCGTTCACGAAGCACCACAGCCTCTTCATACAAAAAAAAATAAACTAAAATAGAGTAAGTTGCACAAGATGGGTAGACAGCCCCGGGCCTATCATGCACTTAATCCGCCCCTGGCCACAGCACATCCTTCCAGGTTGCAAGTACACAGCAGAATAAATGTTCTGCTCATTCTGCACAGGCACCTCCATGGCTGCTATCTGTCAGCCTTTGAGCCAATCAGAGTAAGCCCTCCTCCCCACTTCCTCCCAGTTTCATGTTACCATCCTTCTTCTTCCTTCCTAATGGTATTGCCTGCCAACAGGGACAGAAAAAGAGCACTTCACGCCGTTTTACGTGATTTGTCAGAAAACGAATCAAAAAACTTTGGATTTGTTTTGCTGACTTTTTTATGAAATTCGTTACAAATCCAGTTTGTTACATGTGAGGCATTCCAATTAAAGAGGTTTTCCGGTTTTTACTCTTGATGACCTATTCTCCAGGCCATCAATATTATATCGGCAGGGGTCCGACTCCAGGCATCCCGCCACCAATCAACTGTTTGAGAAAGTTGTGGCACTCCAGTGCAGTGCATTGCAACCTTCTTGCAGCTCACCAAGCACAACACTATCCATTTGATCGTGGCTGTGTTTGGTATATAAGCTGTGTTTGGTGTAAAGCTATTTACTTGAATGGGACTGAGCTGAGCCAAGGCCATGTAACCAATGAACGTGACATCACCCAGGAAGATGACACAGTATTCATTGGAGTGCTGCAGTTTCTCCAAACAAATGATCAGCAGGGGTCAGACCCCCACCAATCGGTATTGGTGGCCAATCCTGAAGATAGACCATTAGTATAAAAATCTCAGAAAACCGCTTTAATCAGACATTTTAGTCAATGAAACACACGGTGGTTCAGTGGTTAGCACTGGTGCTTTGCAGTGCTGGGGTCCTTGGTTCGAATTTGACCAAAGAGAACATCTGCATGGTATGAATACATTTCCTCTAGATACTCCGGTTTCCTCCCACACTCCAAAGAACATACTGATAGGGAATTTAGATTGTGGGTTCCACTGGGTACAGTGATGCAGACTATGTCATTTCATTCAAAAATAATATTCATTGCATGCAGGGGTTAATAAATGCTAAAGTGGTTGTCAACACAGTGCAGACTATCTCACCACTCCTCCTCCTTCAATCCTTCTGGCAATATCGGAGTTAAAAAAAATGAACATCTTGCTCACCTCAGGGGTAAGAAAAATCTATTAAAAGAAAATAAAAACAGCTATTTCCAATCCCCCCTCTCTCTCCCCGCAACCTCCTTACTATCTGAAACTTTGTGATTCCGCAGGGATTTTATCAGCAGGAATTGATCTGCTTGTGGATTCCTGGGGCTCTTTTGAGGTCTGAATTATACCAGTATTGACAAAGCCTGAAAAAGATAAATAATTTAAGACATACATCTTGTATCACATTCCATGCACGCTTTGTCCTGGCTCTGTTCTATCAGTCTTAACCTTTACCTTCACTCTTTGGCTCCAAACAAATTAAGACACATTATTTAGCTGAAGAATTTAAAGCCAGACTTGTGTATGTTACAGTTGTCTGACTGGACTTCCTGGCCAAGTGTCAGGTGGATTCTGGGAAAGGCTAGCATCAAGCAGTACCATCATTCAAGTAGCGGAGATAAATTTTCTCATGTCCATTAATTTTTACTTTATCTTGACACGATGAAACCATGAGACTTTGTTTATTCATATTAACTTTTAGTGATGGAAGAGCAAGATGGAATGTTACAGTCAGAGACGCTCCTATACATACATTCACCACACACAGGGACGCTCCTATACATACGTTTACCACACACAGGGACGCTCCTATACATACACCACAAACAGGGATGCTCCTATACATACATACATCACACACAGGGACGCTCCTATACATACATTCACCACACACAGGGACGCTCCTATACATACATTCACCACACACAGGGACGCTCCTATACATACACCACAAACAGGGATGCTCCTATACATACATTCACCACACACAGGGACTGCTCCTATACATACATTCACCACACACAGGGACTCTCCTATACATACATTCACCACACACAGGGACTCTCCTATACATTCATTCACCACACACAGGGACTCTCCTATACATACATTCACCACACACAGGGACGCTCCTATGCATACATTCACCACACACAGGGACGCTCCTATACATACATTCACCACACACAGGGACGCTCCTATACATAGTAACATAGTAACATAGTATATAAGGCCGGAAAAAGACTTTTGTCCATCCAGTTCGACCTGTTTCCTGCAAGTTGATCCAGAGGAAGGCAAAAAACCCCTGTGAGGTAGAGCCAATTTTCCCCACTTAAGGGGAAAAAATTCCTTCCCGACTCCAATCAGGCAGTCAGAATAACTCCCTGGATCAACGACCCATCTTTAGTAGCTATAGCCTGAAATATTATTACGCTCCAGAAATACATCCAGGCCCCTCTTGAATTCCTTTATTGTACTCACCATCACCACCTCCTCAGGCAGAGAGTTCCATAGTCTCACTGCTCTTACCGTGAAGAACCCTTTTCTATGTTTGTGTACAAACCTTCTTTCCTCCAGACGCAGAGGATGCCCCCTCGTCACAATCACAGTCCTGGGGATAAATAGATGATGGGAGAGATCTTTGTACTGACCCCTGATATATTTATACATAGTTATTAGATCTCCCCTCAGTCGTCTTTTTTCTAGAGTGAATAACCCTAATTTTGATACCCTTTCAGGGTACTGTAGTTGCCCCATTCCAGTTATTACTTTAGTTGCCCTCCTCTGAACCCTCTCTAGCTCTGCTATGTCTGCTTTGTTCACGGGAGCCCAGAACTGTACACAGTACTCCATGTGTGGTCTGACTAGTGATTTATAAAGTGGTAAGACTATATTTTCATCACGGGCATCTATGCCCCTTTGATGCAACCCATTATCTTATTGGCCTTAGCAGCAGCTGCCTGACACTGGTTTTTACAGCTTAGTTTGTTATTTATTAAAATTCCTAGATCCTTTTCCATGTCAGTGTTACTGAGTGTTTTACCATTTAGTATGTACGGGTGACTTGCATTATTCCTTCCCATGTGCATAACTTTACATTTGTCAGTGTTAAACCTCATCTGCCATTTCTCTGCCCAAGCCCCCAATCTATCCAGATCCCTCTGTAGCACAAAACTGTCCTCTTCAGTGTTAATTACTTTACCCAGTTTAGTGTCATCTGCAAAAATTGATATATTACTGTGCAAGCCTTCTACAAGATCATTAATAAATATATTGAAGAGAATAGGGCCCAATACTGAACCCTGAGGTACCCCACTAGTGACCGTGACCCAATCTGAGTGTGTACCGTTAATAACCACCCTCTGTTTTCTATTACTGAGCCAGTTACTTACCCACATACAGATATTTTCTCCTAGTCCAAGTGTTCTCATTTTATATACTAACCTTTTTATGTGGTACAGCGTCAAATGCTTTGGAGAAGTCCAGATATACGACATCCATTGATTCGCCGCTGTCAAGTCTAGAACTTACCTCCTCATAGAAACTGATTAAATTAGTTTGACATGACCGATCCCTCATGAAGCCATGCTGATATGGTGTAATTTGCTTATTTTCATTGAGATACTCCAAGATAGCATCTCTTACAAAACCTTCAAACAGTTTACCCACTACAGATGTTACATTCACCACACACAGGGATAGCCCCAATACACACGTTCACCACACACAGGGACACTCCTATACATACATTCACCACATACAGGGACTCCTATACATATCTTCAACACACACAGGGACGCTCCTATACATACATTTATCACACACAGGGACACTCCTATACACACGTTCACCACACACAGGGACACTCATATACATACATTCACCACACACAGGGACGCTCCTATACATACATTCACCACATACAGCGACTCCTATACATATCTTCACCACACACAGGGACGCTCCTATACATACATTTACCACACAAGGACGCTCCTATACACACGTTCACCACACACAGGGACGCTCCTATACACACGTTCCCCACACACAGGGACACTCATATACATACATTCACCACACACAGGGACACTCCAATACACATGTTCACCACACACAGGGACACTCCTATACATACATTCATCACACACAGGGACACTCCTATACACACGTTCACCACACACAGGGACACTCCTATACATACATTCACCACACACAGGGACGCTCCTATACATACATTCACCACACAGGGACGCTCCTATACATACATTCACCACACAGGGACGCTCCTATACATACATTCACCACACAGGGACGCTCCTATACATACATTCACCACACAGGGACGCTCCTATACATACATTCACCACACAGGGACGCTCCTATACATATATTCACCACACACAGAGACACTCCTATACATACATTTACCACACAGGGATGCTCCTATACATACTGTACGTTCACCACACGCAGGGATGCTCCTGTACACACATTCAACATACAGAGAGATGCTCTTTTACACACGTTTACCAAACATGGACACACCCATACACCCAGGCATGTGATTCAGCCAGTTCCGTCCAGTTCTCCAAATCCTGTTGTTAAAATTACAGCCATATCAGAGAACCATGTTAGCGGCTGAATCCTGATCTGGCGCTCTGCCGGTGGCGGCAGCTCGAGATGAGTGCTTCTATTGTGGTAGTATAGTATTGGGAAGCACAGGAGGCACAGTATTGGAGGTGGCAGGATGAGTCGTTCAAAAGGTAGGAGGATGATTAAAAAGTTGGAACCTAAGACGTCTTTTTGTCAAACTTCAGAGATAAGAGATGGGTGAAAAATCATCATGGCAGTCTGGTCCAAATGGAGAAGAGGAGGAAAGAGAACATCTACATCAGAGGACACGTCACTGGATGTAAGAGGTATGGGGCACTGTATTCTGGATAGCACTGAATATAATGTGTAGGCAAATATGTATTTTTTGCTAGGTACAAATGTGTATAAAATGTAGATGGAGTAGGTAAATCTACTGTAAGTGTAGCCTATGTGTAATTTATATACTGTATTGTGTGTCGTGTATGGGTGTATATTGTATATGTGATTATGTGAGTTTAGTGTCCTATATAGTCTGTTTAGATATGCAAACCTCCCAACCATCCCAGATCTGGCATAACTACTGTGTGGGAGGCACAATGGAGACTAAGCAGGGTTGTGACATGTACAGATAGACATTGGGTGGAGTTACAGGTGTGGGCAGCGCTTTAAAAAACTTGTCACTGATAGTTTAGCTTCCTAGGCTTTTTAAAAGTTGGGTAGTATGTGAGTGTAGTGGGTATATATGGTGTATTTATGTATGTGTACCATGTATATGGTGTATTTATGTGTATGTGTGTTGCATATATATATGGTGTATATATGTAAACATGTGATGTGATGCCACGTGTCTGCCGTTGAGTAGGGAACCTGCTGTTAAAAATTTGAATCCCACCCATGCATACACCCATCGATGGACAGCATGACTGACATCAATGTCACATGATGTAACAAGCCTGGTACATAACTAAAAATGGCTTGGCCATGTTGCTGATTTTCGAATGGATCCCCATCAAACATAAAAATGTAACGTAGGTCTACATGCAGCATATTTTTCCACCTCAAATCTGCATCAAAATCCACATATGCAATGTGGATTTTCTTACACATTTATTTCATATTTTATATCATGTATAATTTTATATCATCATCAAGTAATACATCATTGCTTAGTCATTTTAAATTACCCCCGTTAACTCGTCCATCATTAATCTTTCATCAAACAACCGAGAAGGCAGTCCAAAAAAAACCTGTTTCATTAAGATAACCCATTCTTTAAAAAACGCTTCCACAGTGATCAGCTGACTGCTGCAGGTCCGGTTCCTGACCCTCCTACCCAGTGATTGGCAGTAATCACTAAGGGAAGTTTTGTACAGCCATAAGGGAGGGGGAAATGTAGTAGAAGAAATGTAGTATTAAATGACGCTCATGTACTGGCGATGACGTAATATATGGCCAGGCTAAATCAATCATAGAGTAACAGTCTGAAACATCCAATTTTTTGTATGTTATATTCATTTTCTTTGAAAATTCTAATAAAAATTATTTGTTGATGAATGTGGGAACCCCTTTTTATAGTGTCCACGTACCTTAAAGGGAATTAAGAAAATTATAATACTTAAATATTACTTTATGATAAATATATTCATGAATAACTTTCATTAGATATAATGGATTGTTTTGCCTAGGGAGCAATCATTAGGAGAAATAAAATGGCCGCTGACCTATTAGTACATACAAAACCTGTCCTAATTGTAGTGTACGGGAGTTGTACTACCCGTCACTACAGAAGGGTCACTTGGATGCTGTCGTTCCTCTCATTTATGGGGAGGCTGGTAAAAGTCCTATTTGTAAAATGTAATGCAATTTATGGTATTTAATTCCCTGTTACTGTGAAATGTGCCATGTGCAGGCCGGCTAGGGATGTAATTCCAGCTCTAGTCACTAGAGGGAGCTAGGTAGCCCTAGTCTATATAAGGCCCAGTCAGGGAAGGTTAGCTCAGTTCAGTCTACTCCAGGCCATGAGCCTGTGAAGTCTACACCAGGCCCTGGGCCTGGGAAGGAGTGCAGACCCTGGAGTCTGTGAAGGCCACATGTCACAGGCCTAAGCAAGTCAGCAGAAGTCAAGCAGAGGCAATCCCTAGAGCAAGAGGTACTGAATGTCAAGAGGAGGTACACTGTCTACTAGAGATTCAAGGATATAAGCCAGAAGTAGGGCATTGGGGCCTTGAAGAATAATTGCCAGTCAGGACAAGTCAGGAAGAAAGTAAGGTTCACCTGCATTTCAAAGTCCTGTTATTTTACCCTCTACTTTACCTTGCTGGATGTAAGCCTGCTGTAACTGCGACTGTATAAAAGTCTATTGTCTGCAACAAGAACTGTTGTAAGAGGTTGCCTGCTGTATTTCCACTGTTTTCAGTAAAGTTGGAATTCTGTTTTCAAGCTACAAGTCTGCACCTCTATTATTCCTACTATAAATACGGTGTGCCACCGTTTACTGGCACTGGCGTCACGAAACATCAGGGACTTAGCCATAGGCACGTTAAACTACAACACCAAGGGCACCTCACATTCCACCTGGCTGTGTCCCTCAAGAACCCAGAGAGTGCCCCAGAGGAACAGCGTGCCGGCCTCTCCATCACTGGCATTCCCCAGGTTAGTCACACACATTGCCCTGACTTGGGGATGCTACATAATCACACAGGAGGATAAGTTACTTCACAACAATGATCTATAGAGCTGCCTCATCCTCCTTCCTGCTCTGCTTGTCAGGTATTATGAATACAGCTGATAAGATCTTCAACTGAGTCGCTCTGGGAATGGAGATGATAAGGAGACATGAAGTACAGAAAGGAGTTAGGGGTGGGGCTAATGAGCAGCAGCTCTTGTATGTAGCCTTCATTACCACAGTTTGTCCTGCCTATGCTCTCCGAACTTCATGTCTCATCATGAACTAAATTCCACAGAGATTCAGCTGAAGATCTTATCAGCTGTATTCAGGATCATAATCCCCGACAGCACAGCGAAGAGGAGGAAGAGGCAGCTCTTTACCTCAGTGTTGTGAAGTAACTTGTCCCGCTGTGTGATTAGGTCAGGTTTTGTGTTTTTGTGAACAGCGGCCATTTTGTTTCCCCTGATGATTGCTCCCCAGATAAAACGAGCCATTATAAATAATGAAAGGTATTTGGGAATATATTTATTATAAAGTAATATTTATTGTAAGTATTTTAATTTTCTTAATTCCCGTATTTGTTGTTTCAGGAGGTGTTTCAGAATAAGCAGTCATGTGTGTATACAAAAGCGATATAATTATATCTGCCCATTTTGTGTGTTTTTTATGCATTTCCACCAGTTTCCCCTATACATGCTAATTTCTAATTGTCAGTGGTACCTGTTCTACTGGGTGAGAGACTAACCGCTATGTTTGTCTCCCACACTTCGCACACAGAAACTAGAGAAGATTTTGCTGTCTCCCATGTATAGAGAAGAAGCAGCAGCAAGGAAGACTGTATAGAGTAGAGAAGTACTGAGCAGTGTAGATGTGAATCCAGTAGCTGTGGGACAGAAAAAATACATAATATTAGATGCAGCATCCTTTCTGTGTGTGTCTATTTCTGCTTCTCCTTCAATCAGCTTTTTCATACCCCTCCGTTCTCTTCAGACTACTTTGGACAGTCTGTAATCTGATTTCTCAGTGAGCTGAACATCTTTCTGGTCTCCCAATGCAAATTTAGCAGTGAATTCACAGTGAGTGAACAGCTTGGGATTCAGGAGGAGTCTGATAAGTAGATAAAGTAGCAATTTCCCCTGATAAAACATAGTATATTGCACGATGAAGATATACCTGCATAATTGATCCAAATTCACAGTCGAAAAAACACTAGGGCCAGACATACACGAGCGAGTTCAGTGTGTGTGAAACTCACAGCTTGAGATCTTGTTCTGACCTCTACTACCCTGACAGGATTGCACAGCATTATAATGATTTATAATGCTGTGCGATCCTGAGAGTCCTGCAATCTATTGAATTAGGGAACTTTCACACTTGCGTTGTGAGGATCGCCGGAACTGCCTGCCCGATCCAGAAATCTGTATGCAAACGGACAGCATTTGTAGACGGATCCGGATCCATCTCACAAATGCATTGCAATAATGGATCCGTCTCTCCGGTTGTCATCCGGAAAAACTGATCCGTTATTTATTTTTTTACATTTTTAAAGGTCTGCGCATGCGCAGACCGGAAGGACGGATTCGTCAATGCGGTATTTTTAATTTTGGATTCGGTAATAATACATTTCTGTGTAAATTAATGATGGATCCAGCATTCCGGCAAGTGTTCCTGAATTTTGGACAGAGATAATACCGCAGCATGCTGCGGTATTTTCTCTGTCCAAAAAACGTGCAGTGACTGAATTAAAGACATCCTGATGCATCCTGAATGGATTTCTCTCCATTCAGAATGTATTAGGATAGAGCTGATCAGTTCTTTTCCGGTATTGAGCCCCTAGGACGGAACTCTATGCCAGAAAAGTATAACGCTAGTTTGAAAGTACCCTTACACTGACAGCATTATGTCAGTGTAATTCACTAGATTCCTTTACTCTCAGAGTCACACAGCATTATAAATCATTATAATGCTGTGTGATCCTGTCAAAGGGGCAGAATATGACTTAACACTGACACATGCACACAAGGTTTATCACATTGAACTCGCTTGAGTGTATTTAGCCTAAAACTAATAAATTATTAATGCACAATTTTAATATCAATTTTCACAAATAAATGACAGATCCATATCCAGTATTCATCATGATCCCTTGCCATGGAACAATCCTTTTCTAATCTTTATGCACACTATTGCCATATGGCTGATGAGAAAGCCAAACACAAACGCTTCCTAACTTGGGTTCCAAAAATACTATATTTCATTCCAAACATACCATACCATTCTTCAGATAAATATGAAATTCATAATTATAATTATAACTATATTGCGGAGAGACATGAGCTAATATAATCATGAAAAATAATTATTGTTACCTGATCATGTATAAAGATATAATAATTAAATCATAATAGGAGCTATTAGTAATTTACATGCTAATAAGTCCATCTAGAATGAGGTATAATAAGTGGCATCAAAGTAATATGGTCAACAGTAGTAAGAAGCCCCAGTCAGCATCACTAAGTCCTAGCTCATGCGCAGTGATAATAAAAAGAAGCCGTGATTCTAAGTTACTGAGCATGCGCAGGTAAGGCACTGGAATGAGAAGAAACCTAAGTTCATTGACATGCACGAGAATTCGTGCAGGCAATGCGAGAACAGAGGGGCGGTACTGGAGAGACAAACGCGTCAGCTAGGGGAGGAGGAACGGGTAATTTAGCCCCAATAACAGAGGGGATAAGAAAAATATACTTTGAAGAGGCCATATCGCTGGATATGGTAGGCGGTTTGTGAATGATGTCAGAGTTGGAGGCTATAAATGATCTATACCATGCCAATCAAACACTCAGTGCCCGATCCCCTGAAGATGCCATAGCTGCTGGCGAAACATGTCAGGAGGGCAGTGTTTGAGGGGAATTTTTACTACAGCAGTGACCCTTCTATGAGGGAACGTAATTAATAGGAAGTACTATGTGGTAGGCAGGGACAGAGTTCCATTAGAAGAGTCTGGAGCCAGCGCGCGGCCACCAGCATCTCACCACTGATATATTACCACTGTGCCACTAACATTGCTGGTAAAGTACTCTGAGAATTAATGAGGTAACACAACTGATAGTTTTAACCACTACAGGACCGCCTAACGCACAGATGCGTCCGGCGGGCGGTCCTGTAGTTCTGGGTTGACGCGTCGGCGCGTCATCTCGCGAGACGCGAGACTTCCTGTGAACGCGTGCCTCACAAGTTGTAGTACAGCCTGCCAGCGATGATCAATCGCTGGCAGGCTGTAGATGCGAAATAAATCGCATCAAACAGGACCTGCTACCTGGTCCTCTGGTGGTCCCATTTGCTGGGATCGACCACCAGAGGACCAGGTAGCTATGTAAGTTGCACCAAACACTACACTAACCCCCCCCCCCCTCACTTATTAACCCCTTGTTAACCCCTTGATCACCCCATCTATATTCCCTGATCACCCCCCTGTCACTGATCACCCCCCTGTCATTGATCACACCCCTTGTAAGGCTCCATTCAGATGTCCATATGTGTTTTGTGTTTTGCGGATCCGTGGATCCACGGATCGGTGGATCAGATCCACGGATCCGTGGATCCGCAGATCCTCAAAACACGGACACCGGCAATGTGCTTTCCGCATTTTGCAGATCCGCACATTGCCAGAACTATATAGAAAATGCTTTTTCTTGTCCGCAATTGCGGACAAGAATAGGACATGTTCTATATTTTTGCGGAACGGAAGTGCAGACCCAGAAGCGCGGATCCGTAATTCCGGATCCGATCGGGACAAAGTCTGTCCCCATAGAAATGAATGGGTCCGCAATTCCGTTCCGCAAACAGAAATGCGGACGTGTGAATGGGGCATAAGGGTCCCTTACCACCGCCAGTTAGTTAGCTACTTGTTAGGTAATTAGCGCCCAGCCCGCCGCACCGCAGTCACTGATTTTGGCAGAGATTTTTTCATCCACATTGATCGATGCGAATGAAAAAATCTGTGCCGTTCATTTTTTTTTTTTTTCAGCCCAGAGGCTGAACGGAAAAAAAAAATCTCATTACCCGTATGGTCAATATAAGGAGAATCGCAGAAACTCCTAATGCTGGCAATACGTGTAATGATTGTGGAAACCCTCAAATGCCAGGGCAGTACAAACACCTTACATGTGACCCCATTTTAGAGAGAAGACACCCCAAGGTATTCTGTGAGGGGTATGGTGAGTTCATGTAAAATTTTATTTTTTGTCACAAGTTAGTGGAATATGAGACTTTAAAAAAATATATCAATTTCCGCTAACTTGTGCCCAAAAATGTTTTTTTCTGTGAACTCGCCATGCCCCTCACAGAATACCTTGGGGTGTCTTCTTTCCAAAATGGGGTCACATGTGGGGTATTTATACTGCCCTGGCATTTTAGGGGTCCTAAAGCGTGAGAATCCAAATGCTCAAAAATGCCCTGTGAAATCCTAAAGGTACTCATGGGAATTTGGGCCCCTTTGCGCATCTCGGCTGCAAAAAAGTGGCACACGTGGTATCGCCGTACTCAGGAGAAGTAGTGCAATGAGTTTTGGGGTGTATTTTTATATATACCCATACTTTGTGTGAGAAATATCGCTGTAAACGACAACTTTTAAAAAAAATTTATCCAAAGTTGTCAATTTACAGAGATATTTCTCTCACCCAACATGGGTATATGTAAAAATACACCCCAAAACACATTGTCCTACTTCTCCTGAGTAGGGCGATACCACATGTGTGACACTTTTTTGCAGCATGGGTGCGCAAAGGGGCTCTAATTCCAATGAATTAGCTGGAGGGCACATGAGAGGCTATATATTTCCTGCGTATCCTTGTGAGTGTTATATCCATATTCATCTGAAGAAGAGGCTGGACTTTGCTACTCATTATGTTTGGAATGGAATAAAGGAATTTGGAACCCAAAGAGATTTTTGTTATGGCATCCAGATGCCTTTGCACAACAGCTTAATGTGAGAGTACACTATATTGTACACAACTGTGTCAACTATCTTTGTAATGCTTCTACTTTATGTTGTGCCTGCTCTTGCTTTTTGTGTTTCACTCATAGCAGTCTTTTTATACACTTGCCTAAAGCAGGTCCCCCAGCCTGATAAGGGCGATCCTACATTGAAACCTGGTCTGATGCAACCTGGTTTGTCCCTAGGTACTATGACAGATAGTAAAAAAAAAAGGGTAAAACAAGGAGCAAGGAGTTGTATGGCTAATTGAGATATTACAGGTCCAAAAACATATTGCTGCCATCAAGAAAGAAAGGAACTGTATTGCTGCTGTGTCACAATGACATAATCACAGATACAGATTCCAAAATATAGGCATAAATATCTAATCCTATACCAAAGCAACAGTCACATAATCATTGCACATTGTCTTTAAATCTTACTGAACATGTTTTCCTTTGAATGTTAAAAACACAATTCAGCAGGGAACTATTTAAACCAAAGCTTTATTATTGCAATTCCCTAGAAGATTAGCACAAAACTTCTAATCTACATTACATGGAATATGCCAGAAGTATATATTTGCACAGCCAGGATTTTTTACCCAATTTTTAAGGGGCATGGGAAACAACTATAGTGAGTGCTGTGTTGATGCAAACAGTATGCTCATGGACAGACGCCTCAAAACAGGAAATCAAGGTAAAAAACGGGTCAATTTTTATGTCGGCCATCCAAGAAATATAATGTGGTCCCTCAAGAAACAATGACCTCAGAATACAATATTTTCAATTTACAATGGTTTTTCCTGGGCCATCATATGTTGAAAGTAGTGGAACCAGTGCATGACTCTTCTGTATCCCTGTGCGCTGAATAACTAAGCAGCTGCCAGTAGATGCAGGAGTGCGAGCAGTCATTGCCCGCTATTGACAGTAGGTATAGAGGCAGGACGAAGCTGATCTACAATATATAGGAACAGGCACATAAAAATAGTATATATAATTGTCCTTATATATTGTAGAACAGCTTCAGCACTGTTAAGGGACACTTCAGAGTCAGTATTTCTCATACAAATGTACAAATTAACTTAAAGGGGTTCTCCGGGAATTAAGAAAATTAAAATACCTAAATATTATTTTATTGTAAATATATTCCCAAATATCTTTCATTAGTTATAATGCCTTGTTTTGTCTAGGGAGCAATCATTAGGAAAAATAAAATGGCCGCCGACCTATTAGGATGCACAAAATCTGTCCTAATCACACAGTAGGACAAGTTACTTCGGAACTCAGGTACTATAATCCTGAATACAGCTGATAAGATCTGCAGCTAAATCTCTGTGGGAATGGAGATCATGTGGAGACATGAAGTTAAGAGAGTATGTGGGACTGTGGTAATGGAGACTGCATGCAAGTGCTGTTACTTATTACCCCCACCCTACTTTCTGTGCTTCATGTCTCCATTTTCCTATAGAGATTCAGCTGAAGATCATATTAAACTGTATTCAGGATCATATCTGACAAGCACAGCAGAGAGGAGGATGAGGCAGCTCTTTACCTCAGTGCAGTGAAGTAACCCACCCTGCTGTGTGATTAGTACAGGTATTGTGTGTACTAATAAGACGACGGCCATTTTATTTCCCCTGATGATTGCTCCCTAGACAAAACAAGCCATTAAAGCTAATGAAAGGTAATTGGAAATGTATCCTACATAATAAAAGCCCTGTGTGCGTGCGTTGTCTCCTTGTGTGCCGATTTTTACACTGGGCATGCACGGCGACCAATCAGCACGCGGTGCTCCACACACCGCCTGCACCGTCCATCAGTGGCATACTAAGGGCGGGTTGTCCACCCCGGGTGCCGACTCTCAGGGGCTGCCAGAGGCCAGAAGCAATGAGCGCTTCCATCAATACAGATGGTAGCGCTCATTGCTGGAGCGCAGGGAGCTGGGTACTGTCACTCACTGCTCAGCTCCCCGCGCTCCTCTCCTCCTTCAGGCCAGCGGCGCTCTGAATGGTGAAGCAGGGAGACTTCTCTCTACTCCACCATTCAGCCTGCAGACACAGATCGCGCTGCCAGCATGTGTGGGCGGAGCCTGCAGCCCAGAAATCTGCATACGCTCCGCCCACACAGTGCTGCAGAGCGATCTGTGCCTGCAGGGGAGAGAGGATTGTGAGCTTCGGGAACGAGAGAAGGTGAGTAGTTAATGTGTTTTGTTTTTTTTGTTTTTTTTATACAGAAGGGGCTCAGAGGACTTTATCACTATGGAGTGGGCATTACAGTGGGAATTACAGTGGACATTACTACTATTAATTAGGGGGGCACAGAGAACTTTATTATTAGGAGGGGGCACAGAGAACGTTATCACTATGAAGGGGGCTCAGAGGTCTTTATTTCTATGGAGGGGGCACAGAGGACTTTATTACTATGGAGGGGGCACAGAGGACTTTATTACTATGGCGAGGGGCACAGAGGACTTTATTACCATGGAGAGGGCATTACTAATGTGAAGGGGGCACAATGGGCATTTCTACTATGAAGGGGGCACAGAGCCAGAGGGCATTACTACAATAACGGGGGCACAGTGGGCATTATTACTGTGAAAGAGGCACTACTGTGAAAGGGGGCACACATCTGTACAAAACTACTGTGAGGGAGTACAATTTGGGGGGGCGGGTGCCAGAGAAAGGACACGCCCTGGGTGCCAAAAACCCTAGGCACACCTGCGCGCTGGCCAATCACTGCCGCCGCTCGCAGTTTATGGTGTGCTCTCCACGTCGGAGGCTGTCATTACTGTCTGTGCATCACAGAGCTGCACAGTCCCAGCACTCTCAGCCACATAGAGCAGCCCCTGCCAGCAGTCTCAACTACCAGTCGCTGCTAGCAGTCTTAGCACCACCTGTCAGTGCCAGCCGTCTCAGCCATCAGTCAGTGCCAGCAGTCTCAGCCAGCAGTCAGTGCCAGCAGTCTCAGCCAGCAGTCAGTGCCAGCAGTCTCAGCCAGCAGTCAGTGCCAGCAGTCTTAGACAGCTGATCACTGTTAGGCAGTCTCAGCACCACCAGTCAGTGCCAGTTGTTTCAGCCATCAGTCAGTGCCACCAGTCACAGTGTCAGCAGTTTCAGCCACCAGTCAGTGCCAGCCGTCTCAGCCATCAGTCAGTGCCACCAGCCACAGCCACCAATCACAGTGCCAGCAGCCACAGCCACCAATCACAGTGCCCACAGTCTCAGCACCACCAGTCAGTGACACCAGTCAGTGCCAGCCATCACAGCCACCAGTTACAGTGCCAGCAGTCTCAGCCACAGCCAATATTCTCGGCCACCAGTCAGTGCCAGCAGTCTCAGCCACCAACCACAGAAAGCAGTCTCAGCCACAGCCAGCACTCAGTGCCAGCCGTCTCAGTCATCAGTCAGTGCCACCAGCCACAGCCACCAGTCACAGTGCCAGCAGTCTCAGCCACAAGTCAGTGCCAGCCATCTCAGCCATCAATCAGTGACACAGCCAGAAGTCACAGTGCCAGCCATCTGAGCCACCAGCTGCAGCCAGCAGTCTCAGCTACAGCCACCAGTCAGTGCCAGCAGTCTCAGCCACCAGCCAGCGCTCTCTCAGCCACAGCCAGCAGTCTGTGCCAGCAGTTTCAGCCATAGCCAACAGTCTTAGCCACTGCCAGCATTTAGTGCCAGCAGTCTCAGCAAGCAGCCAAAGTCTTAGCCACAGCCAGTACTCAGTTCCAGCTGTTCCAGCCACAGCCAGCAGTCTCAGCCACAGCCAGCTCTCAGTGCCAGCAGTCTCACCCACCAGTCTCACCCACTAGTCAGTGCCAGTGCCATTTAATATAAATTGTTTCTACTAATGTTTATGCACTAGTGTTCTAGTGTTCTATTGTAACGGGCTCAATGTCTAGTTTATAATAAAGTAATATTTATGTATTTCAATTTTCTTAAATCCTGGAGAACCCCTTTAAATAAAAGTATATTAGAAAAACTTTCATTGTCCCTTTCCCTACACATTACAAAAATAAATGGCAGTTACACCTTAATCCTTCAATTTCTCTTATCATAGTATGACGTTTGGATCTTTGGAACCAAATGCAAGTTTTCTATAGAGTTATGCACTCAAGTAATAATGATTTCAGCATACAATGGTTGTCCCAGAGCCAATTAATATTGTAACTTGAGAGGCCATTGTATATAGAAAGTCCAGTGGCAGAAATTGAAAGTATAAATCTTTATTCCATCATATGAAAACCATGTCAGCGTCAACATATAGCACTTGCCTTGAGTGTTTTGAGCCTTACTAGCTCTTCCCCGTTATGTCTGCCACACCAATATTTAAAGGTGTGGTGGTAGTCTGATGTTGAGTAGCGATGCTTTGCTTTTTAGCCAGGAAGTTAAAATATAAAAGTCTGCAAGTGAATAGCTGAGGGGGCACACTTCTGACTAACTAAATACAGATGCTGAAATTATTAGCAGAAAATTCCTTACTATGGAAGAAGATACTGATATCAAATAGGATGCATTTGAATGTATTTATTGCTGAGCAAGCTACTAGGTTTAGGTGGTAATTTTCATTTTTTACAGGGATATATTCATTAAAGAGACAGAAGAGAATGCTGCACTTGCACAAGGCCACAGATCCTTCAAACAGGTGATTGGTTGGGGTGCAAGAGTCGGACCCCTACCAGCCTGATATTGATGGCCTATCCTGAGGAAAAAGGGGTACTTGGGTTCTCTGGATAATGGGGTTTATGAAGGTTAAATGAAGGTTAAATGGGGAGGTTAAATGAAAAAGAAAGGTAAACATCTTAGGCAACCACTATATACTCACGTTCCCTATGTGTAGTATTAGATTTTATGTGAAGAATAGAAACCATTGAACCCTATAATAACATGGTAAATGCTTAATAGGAAAACATTTTTTTCACATTATTATAACTAATTTTCTAAAGTTCTTGTGTCGGTTATCATTCCTTTCTGCATTATTTTGTAGTTCTGCCAGTAGTGTTCTTATTAAATGATTATGTGATTGTGTATCTGTTTACATAATAATAATAATATATATATAGTGCCACCATATTCTGCAGCGCTTTACAATTCAGAGGGCTCATGTACAAAACAAAAGACATCACAATGTAACTAGCGAATATACAACTGAAACACTAGGACTGAGGGCCCTGCTTGCAAGAGCTTACAATCTATGAAGAATTGCGTGTGACAGATAAGGTGGTTAATTGTGATATCTAGTAGTCAAGCCATTATTGTACTAAAAGCAGTGGTGTAGGCCGATCGGCTTCGGATATGAGACTGTTAGAAGATCGAGTTCTGGCATGAGGCTTTGGTGGGAGAGTAGTTTACTTGGGGAACAATTATTTTAGGAAGCTTGAGCCTGCCTGAAAAGATGTGTTTTTAAGGCACATTTGAAGGTAGGGAAGTTGGGAATTGACCTGATATTCTGGGTCAGAGCATTCTAGAGAGTAGATGCAGCTCGAGAAAAGTCTTGAAGACGGGAGTGAGAGGTACGAATTATGGTGGATTTTAATCTTAGATCACTAACAGACCGAAGAGCACGAGTATGGTGGTAGACGGACATGAGGGAGGAGATGTATGGAGGTGCAGCAATGTGGAGAGCTTTGTGCGTGAGAAATTTGAACTGTATTCTGTGGTGGATGGACAACCAGTGAAGTGACTGGCACAGGCTAGTAGCATCAATATAGCGGGTGGATAGATAGATAAGCCTGGTTACAGCATTTAGTACAAACTGAATGGGGGAAAGTTGAGTTAGAGGGAGACTGATTAGTAATGAGTTGCAGTAGTCAAGACGACAATTAATCAACTCCGTTTCCATTGTAAGAAAAGGGCGGATTCTGGAGATATTCTTGAAATGCAGACGACAAGAGCGTGCAAGTGATTGGATATGGGGAACAAAGGAAAGATCTGTGTCAAATGTGGAGACAGCGGGAGTATTCCACAGACAGAAATTGAAATATCAAGTTTAGGTGGGTTAGTAGATGGGGGAAAGACAAGAAGTTCAGTTTTTGAGATTTTCAGTTTTGGATACAGAGAGGACATGATGTTAGAGACAGCTGTCAGACAATCACTAGTGTTTAGGCGTAAAGCAGGGATAATATCAGGAGATGAAGTGTATAGTTGGGAGTCGTCAGCATAATGATGGTACCGAAAGCCAAATCTACTGATGGGGGCTGTGTAGCAGGATGAAGAATAGAGGACCTAGTACTGAACCCTGAGGAATGCCAACATCATGAGGAAGAGAAGAAGAAGTGGAACCAACGTATGATACACTAAAAGAGCAGCAAGAGAGATAGGAAGAGAACCAGGAGACAGCAGTGCCCTTAAGACTAATTGAGTGGAGCATGGTGAGTAGGAGTTTTTGGTCTATGGTATCAAACGCTGCAGAAGAAATAGTAGAGAATAATCGCCATTTATTTTTGCTGTCAGGAGATTGTTAGACACTTTTGGAAAATGGAAGAGTGCAAAACAAAAGACCCATGCCTCATCCTCAAATAGTCAGAATGAGGGTAGATGCACCAGCCATCCATCCACTAGTAGCAAGTAGGCCATAGTTCTCCCTAGCTTCCAAAAGGCACAACATTATTATTGAAGACAAAGAGGATGAGATTGTGGACTGGATGGCTAACTCTACCACTCAGTCACAGGAGGATGAACTTGAGATCACCACTGAGTTTGACTATGTGCTTTGAAGCCATGGGTCACAACATTCCTCCTGCTCCTCTTCCTTGCAACCCCAGAAAAGAATATCAGTTGCATCCTCTCTGTCATCAATGTCCCCTCCTAGTGGGACATTTTCTTTCTTAGAAGAGGCAACAAAACCCCATCACCACACTACAACAGACAGTAAAGAGAGTCTCCCTGTTGATGACTTGTGTGAGAACAGTCAGCAATTGGACTGCTTTGATGAGGGGGAGGCAGGAGAGACCATGCATAGTGATAGTGTTTGGTAGTAGTGGCACCCTTAGGCTCGGTGGTGGCTGTACGGGTAGTGGTAGTTGAAAGGGATTTTTTTTAACCTTGCTATCGGATATATATTAGATATATATTATATTTTAATCAGGGACTGTCCCTTGTATTGATTTCAGACAATACAGTTCATTTCCTTTGTAATGCAGTATTCAAGAGTGCTCTTAAAGTATGCAAACCCATCCCACCAGATGCTGACACTACAGAAAAGACAGACAGGCATCACTTGAAAATACAATAGATAAGAGAAACCTCACTTACATGACAGCAAGCTGTAACGAGTTTAAATTGTTAGCATCTAAATTAACTTAGCTGATATGTAAAGAATCCTTACATAAATTGTATCTAGCAAACACCAGTATTGTCAAAAGAAACTGTAACACATGTGACTCATTCCAGTTTCATCTGGAATTTCCCGCCAAAATGTCTTATAAATACATGTACTACTGAATAAAGACTTCAGATATTGACTACCTGAGTTTGGTCTGGGAAGTCAATCTCTCCTGGCCAGTGCAAATGGGATATTCACTGCAAAAGGGAAATATTCACAGGTTGGAGGTCTGATGCCTCATCATGTTATCATCATAAACCGGCTTGGAGAAAATAACGCTGACAGTAGTGACAATGGCACTTGGAGCAAATATAGAGCAGGAAATCGGGAAGGGGGCCAAGGAGCTCAAAATGAAATATCACAGTCTAATAAAAATTGTGAGGAGAGTGGGTACTATCATGATTGTTATGTGTTGCACAGGACCTGGGAGGGGTGCTAAGTAGTAATGAGCGAGCATACTTGACCGAATAACTATTTGGCTCGAGTCTCCTCCCCACATGTTTGGCTCCTTCTAAGCAGCCAATGAACGTGCAGGTAAATAATGCCCTTCACTGTAATGCCATAGCCATGTTAGCTACTGGCATTACAGTGATTGGCTGGCCGAAACGAGTCATCGGGTGCTATATAGCACCCGATGACATGTGCCCGGATCAGTCAGCGTCAGGGAGAGCAGAGCATAGGAAGGGAAAGACAGTGTAGGGAGCGAAATTCACAGTTCCTATTCTAAGAAAGCTTTTCAACGACTCAAAAGTCCTTTTAAGGACTACTGTGTGTGTGTGTGTTTGAGAGCAGCAATATATTTTTACCAGCGCTAAATTGATCAGTCTCAGGGACATCTGTGCTGAGGCAGGGACAGATAGTGCAGGGAGAGAAATTTGCTGTTTTTACTACCAAAAGCTTTTCAAAGACTCCAAAGTCCTTTTAAGGACTACTTGTGTGTGTGTTTGACAGCAACAAGATATTTTGCTTTAATACCTATTAGTGACATATACTGTACATCATCTGCAGACTATGTCTTTTTGCGTAAATTCAAATAATCAGCGCCACATTTATTGTCTATAGAGCGTGCGTTTAATACACATCCGTGACGTATACAGTACTCCATCCGAAAACTGTTTCTTTAGCGTAAATTCAAATAATCAGGGGCCAGCCCTCATCATCTACTGTCTTTGTAGTGTGTGCGTGTAATACACATCCGTGACATATACAGTACTGCATCCGAAAACTATTTCCTTAGCGTAAATTTAAATAATCTGGGCCTAATCTAGTGTCCATACTGTGTGGATTTCTGTGATATATACTGTACTCCATCCGAAAACAGTTTCTTTAGCGCAAATTTAAAAAATGTGGGCCTAATCTAGTCTCCATAGTGTGTGGCTTTCTGTGACATATAAAGTACTCCAACCGAAAACAGTTTCTTTAGCGTAAATTTAAATAATCTGGGCCTAATCTAGTGTCCATAGTATGTGGCTTTCTGTGACATATACGGTACTCCATCCGAAAACAGTTTCTTTAGAGCAAATTTAAATAATGTGGGCCTAATCTAGTCTCCATAGTGTGTGGCATTCTGTGACATACACAGTACTCCATCCGAAAACTGTTTCTTTAGCGTAAATTTAAATAATCAGGGGCCAGCCCTCATCATCTACTGTCTCTGTAGTGTGTGCGTGTAATACACATCCGTGACATATACAGTACTGAATCCGAAAACTGTTTCTTTATTGCAAATTTTAATTATCTGGGCCTAATCTATTGTCCATAGTGTGTGGCTTTCTGTGACATATACAGTACTCCATCCGAAAACTGTTTCTTGAGCTCAAATTTACATAATCTGGGCCTAATCTAGTCTCCATAGTGTGTTGCTTTCTGTGACATATACTGTACTACATCCGAAAACCTTTTCTTGGGCGCAAATTTAAATAACTTTGGCCTAATCTAGTCTCCATAGTGTGTGGCTTTCTGTGACATATACAGTACTTCATCCGAAAACTGTTTCTTGGGCACAAATTTAAATAATTTGGGCCTAATCTAGTGTCCATAGTGTGTGGCTGTCACCGCCGGTTCTGGGAGATGGTCAGTCAGAGGTTCCTCCCTGTCTTGTGTATGACGTTCTTTGTTTTGGTTTCACTTTGCTCAGTTCCTTTCTCTCCCTCAGCTGCCTCTTATCTTGATTAATTGGCTTGCTTTATATTCCCTCCCATCTGCTTCTCTTTGCGGTTTATATTACTTTCTGGATGAAGTGTGTGCTGCTGGAGGCTGCAGTTGTTTTGCTCTAAGATAAGTGCATTCCGTTTACTTTGTGTTTTGTTTGCTGGCTTGATTCTAGGTGACCCTGACTCCCTCCGTATTCTGTGCAGGGAGCCGGTGGCCGTTCCCCTCACTACTATAGGGAATTCAGGTGTCACTCAGTTATAGGTACGAGGGCATGTATTTGTCTACCACCGGGACTTGTACATGTGCATAGCACTTAGGGAGAGTTCTTAGGGATTTATAGGGCCCTCCTATGTTTTCCTTAGTTTGGGATCAAGTCAGTCTGTCATTATTTATCAGTTCCTGCTAACTGTTCTCCATCCTTGACAGTGGCTTTCTGTGACATATACTGTACTCCATCCGAAAACTGTTTCTTGGGCTCAAATTTAAATTATCTGGTCCTAATCTAGTGTCCATATTGTGTGGCTTTCTGTGACATATACAGTACTCCATCCGAAAACCTTTTCTTGGGCGCAAATTTAAATAATTTGGGCCTAATCTAGTGTCCATAGTGTGTGGCTTTCTGTCACGGGTATATGTGAACAACAGGAGCATAAACAGTGCTGAAGCTACTGACCGGACCCAAACTAGGGAGCATAAAGGGTGACCCCTGTCAGACCCTAAGAGCTCTCCCTATGCTGCTATGCCCATGCCCAGACCCTGATGGTGGGTCGTGGCATTCCCGCGTACCTAAGGCTGGTGACAGCTGAAACCCCTACAATAGTGGGAGGGGCACGGCCACCGGCGCCCTGCTCAGAACACAGACGGAACCGGGGTCGCCTCGGATCCAGTCAGCAAACAAACCAAAACACACAATGTCTGCAAACTTATCTGTAGGAGCTGCAGCAGCAGTGAAGACAGATCCAAACTCAGCAGACAATATCCGATGTTACTTGCTTCAGCAGAACACAGGTCCAGTGTATAGAGACCACACAAGTGTAGATACTCCAGCGGCTGACACAACTCAGATGAGAAATATAATCCAAACGATTAAACAGGAAGAGGGGTGTTTTATAGGAAAAGGAATCAATCACAGGAGGGACAGCTGGGAGGAGGGAAACTGAAAGTAAAGACCTCATCACAGGGGCGGAGGAACAGAGCTGTGAGAACTCCTCAAAACTCTGGTAGTGACATCAACACAGGGGCGGAAAAACAGAGTTGTGAGAACACCTCAAAACTCTGGTAGTGACAGTACCCCCCTTCTACGGGTGGACTCCGGACACCCAGGACCCACCTTCTTAGGATGAGCCCTATGAAAAGCCCTGATGAGGTGAGTGGCTTTAATGTCCGACACCGGAACCCACATCCTCTACTCAGGACCATAACCCTTCCAATGAACGAGGTACTGAAGAGAACCGCGGACAAGGCGAGAGTTCACAATTCTGGAAACCTCAAACTCCAGATTGCCATCAACTGAAATCGGAGGAGGAGGAGGCAAAGAGGAGGGTACCGTGGGCTGGACATATGGTTTTAAGAGAGACCTGTGAAATACATTATGTATCTTCTAAACCTGTGGAAGATCAAGACGGAAGGCAACAGGATTGATGATGGACAGGATCTTATAAGGCCCAATAAACTTGGGACCCAATTTCCAGGAGGGAACTTTCAGTTTAATATTTCCTGTAGACAACCACACCAGACCACCCACATTCAGGTCCGGACCAGGCACACGTCTCTTATCAGCCACACGCTTATATTTCTCACTCATCTTACTTAGATTACTCTGAATCTTTTGCCAAATAGTAGACAAAGACGAGGAAAATCTCTCCTCCTCAGGCAAATCAGAAGAGCCCCCTCCCGAGAATGTCCCAAACTGCGGATGAAACCCATATGCACCAAAGAATGGTGACTTATCAGAAGATTCCTGACGACGGTTGTTCAAAGCAAACTCAGCAAGAGGCAGAAACGAACACCAATCCTCCTGGTTCTCTGCCACAAAACAGCGCAAATATGTCTCCAGATTCTGATTGAGGCGTTCAGTCTGACCATTCGACTGCGGGTGAAAAGCAGAAGAGAAGGACAGCCGAACCCCCAGGCGAGAACAGAAAGCCTTTCAGAACCTGGACACAAACTGCGTGCCTCTATCGGAAACAATATTAGAGGGGATGCCATGCAATTTAACAATGTGGTCGACAAAAGCTTGCGCCAACATCTTAGCATTGGGCAAACCAGGGAAGGGTATGAAATGAGCCATCTTGCTAAAACGGTCCACCACCACCAGGATCACCGACTTCCCTGAGGAACGAGGAAGATCCATGATAAAGTCTATGGACAGGTGTGTCCAAGAACGGGAAGGTATGGGTAACGGGAGAAGGGGACCTGAAGGCCGTGAACGAGGGACCTTAGCGCGAGCGCACATCTCACAAGCTGCCACAAAACCCTCCACTGACTTACGAAGAGCCGGCCACCAAAATCTCCGAGTAATGAGATCTACAGTGGCTCTACTCCCGGGGTGACCAGCAAGAACAGTATCGTGATGCTCCTTGAAAAGTTTGTGACGTAACTCAAGAGGTACAAACAACTTCCCAGAAGGACAACGAGCAGATACCTCTGTCTGGGCAGCCTGGACCTCGGCCTCCAAATCAGGATACAGAGCAGGAACAACTACCCCCTCCGCAAAAATGGGACCCAGGTCCTCGGAGTTTCCCCCTCCCGGAAAACAGCGAGAGAGGGCATCCGCCTTCACATTTCTAATCCCAGGGCGGAATGTAACCACAAAATTGAATCTGGAGAAGAACAGAGACCATCTGGCTTGTCTCGGATTCATACGCTTGGCCGACTCCAAGTACGCCAGATTCTTATGGTCGATAAAAACGGTGATAGGGTGCCTGGCCCCCTCCAACCAATGGCACCATTCCTCGAAAGCCAACTTGATGGCCAACAACTCCCTATCTCCCACATCATAGTTTTTCTCTGCAGGGGAGAGTTTTTTTAGAGAAAAAGGCACAGGGTGGCCATTTGGCAGGAGAGGGGCCCTGGGACAAAACCGCACCCACACCCACCTCGGAAGCATCCACCTCAACAATAAAAGGTAAAGAAACATCGCAATGCACCAAGATGGGAGCAGACGCAAAACTCTCTTTAATCTTAGAAAAACCTGTAAGCGCTTCTTCCGACCAAGAGGAAAAATCTGCCCCCTTTTTTGTCATATCCGTGAGTGGCTTGACAGAGGAATAATTCAAAATGAACTTTCTGTAATAGTTCGCAAAACCCAGAAAGCGCATCAATGCCTTCTGATTCTCAGGAAGCTCCCACTCAAGCACAGCATGGACCTTCTCTGGGTCCATGCGAAAACCAGAAGCAGAGAGGAGAAAACCCAGAAATTGAATCTCCGATACCATAAACACACATTTCTCCAGCTTGGCGTATAATTTATTTTCCCGCAGAATCCGCAGAACCCGAAAAAGATGATCCTGATGGGTCTGGACATCAGGGGAAAAAAATCTAAATATCATCAAGATGCACCAACACAAATTTCCCCATTAAATGGTAGAAAATACTGTTAACAAAATGCTGAAAGACGGCCGGAGCATTCATCAAGCCAAAAGGCATAACGAGATTCTCGAAATGCCCCTCAGGGGTATTAAAGGCCGTTTTCCATTCGTCCCCCTCTCTGACCCTGACCAGGTTGTACGCGCCTCTCAAATCCAATTTGGAAAAAACCTTGGCCCCAACAATTAGATTGAAGAGGTCCGGAATCAGAGGGAGGGGATAGGGATCACGAACCGTGATACGGTTCAGCTCCCTAAAATCTAGGCAAGGTCTTAAAGAGCCATCTTTCTTTTTAACAAAGAAAAAGCCAGCAGCAACAGGTGATTTTGAGGGACGGATATGCCCCTTACCCAGACTCTCAGAAATATAGGTACGCATCGCGATTCTTTCCGGTTGTGAGAGATTGTACAGGCGTGATTTTGGCAGCTTGGCGCCGGGAATGAGGTTAATGGGACAGTCATACTCCCGGTGAGGAGGTAGCTCCTGAACACCACTCTCGGAAAACACGTCTGAAAATTCAGAGAGAAATGATGGCACAGACTTAGTAGTAACCTCTGCAAAAGTCGCTGTGAGACAATTCTCTCTACAAAAATCACTCCATTCATTTATTTGCCTTGCTTGCCAATCAATAGTGGGGTTATGTCTAGTGAGCCAGGGTAACCCCAAGACTAGAGGAGTAGGCAATCCGTTAAGGACAAAACAAGATATATCCTCCACATGAGCGTCACCCACAGCCAACCGGATATTGTGAACAATGCCCTTCAGGGATCTCTGTGAGAGTGGAGCAGAGTCAATAGCAAAAACAGGTATAACCTTTTCTAATGTGCAAACCTGAAAACCATGCATGGCTACAAATTGACTGTCAATAAGATTGACGGCCGCTCCACTATCAACAAAAATTTCACAAGAAATGACTTTGCTCCCTAGCGCCACCCTGGCAGAAAGGAGAAAACGGGAACTGCAGGCCAGAGGAAAAGCATCTATTCCTACATCAACTTTGCCCAGGGTAGCAGATGGGGCAAACCTTGAGGATTTTTTTACCTTTTGAGATTTTTCTTTTATTATCACCCTTAGTAAAGTTCATGAATTCCCTAGAGGGGCAAACATTTGCCAAATGACTAATGCCCCCACAACAGAAACACATCATTCTCTGAGGACTAAATCCTCCTTTATCAGGGGCAAGTCGACCTAGCTGCATAGCCTCCTCCTCAGAGGGGACCGAGACAGGATGAGGCCCCTGCACATTGAATGAGTCCGCAACACTGCCCTTAGACTGACAATGGCAGGAAAGAGAGGTCTCCTCTCTTTCTCTTAGGCGCCTGTCCAGGCGTACCGCTAGAGACATGGCAGACTCTAAGGACGTTGGTCTCTCATGGAAAGCAAATGCATCTTTTAATCTCGCTGAGAGACCATGACAGAACTGACTCCGGAGTGCAGCATCATTCCAACCTGAATCAGCTGCCCATCTCCGAAATTCAGAACAATAAAGCTCAGCAGACAGTTTGTTCTGGCATAAAAAAACGTAAGCTAGATTCAGCCAGAGCAACACGATCTGGGTCATCATATATCTGCCCCAGGGCCACAAAATCCACTGATCGGAGGAGGAGTGCCCCCGATGGCAGCGAAAAAGCCCAAGTCTGAGCATTACCCCTGAGCAGGGAGATGACAATCCTCACCCTCTGCTCCTCATCACCAGAGGAATGGGGAAGCAAGCGGAAATGAAGTTTGCATGCCTCTCTGAAGCAAACAAAATTCTCACTGCCCCCGGAGAACGTTTCCGGAAGTGAGACCTTCGGCTGGCAACAAACTCCATGGACCCGAGCAGAGCCAGAAGCTTGAAGCTGAGTCATAGATTGACGGAGATCCGCTACCTCCAAAGAAAGACCATGCATGCGGTCAACCAGGTCAGAAAGCGGATCCATGTCAAAAGACGGTTATGGCGGATTATAATGTCACGGGTATATGTGAACAGGAGCATAAACAGTGCTGAAGCTACTGACTGGACCCAAACTAAGGAGCATAAAGGGTGACCCCTGTCTGACCCTAAGAGCTCTCCCTATGCTGCTATGCCCATGCCCAGACCCTGATGGTGGGTCGTGGCATGCCCGCGTACCTAAGGCTGGTGACAGCTGAGACCCCTACAATAGTGGGAGGGGCACGGCCACCGGCGCCCTGCTCAGAACACGGGCGGAACCGGGGTCGCCTCGGATCCAGTCAGCAAACAAACCAAAACACACAATGTCTGCAAACTTATCTGTAGTAGCTGCAGCAGCAGTGAAGACAGATCCAAACTCAGCAGACAATATCCGATGTTACTTGCTTCAGCAGAACACAGGTCCAGTGTATAGAGACCACACAAGTGTAGATACTCCAGCGGCTGACACAACTCAGATGAGAAATATAATCTGAACGATTAAACAGGAAGAGGGGTGTTTTATAGGAAGAGGAATCAATCACAGGAGGGACAGCTGGGAGGAGGGAAACTGAAAGTAAAGACCTCATCACAGGGGCGGAGGAACAGAGCTGTGAGAACACCTCAAAACTCTGGTAGTGACACTTTCTGTGACAAATACTGTACTACATCTGCAAACAGTGTCTGGAATACAAATTCCAATAATCGGGGCCTAATATATTGTCCATATTCTGTGGGTCTCTGTGACGTATACTGTCCTGCATCTGAAAACAGTGTCTGTAGCTCAAATTCAAATAATCTGGGCCTAATGTAGTGTCCATACTGTGTGTCTTTCTGTGACAAATTCTGTACTACATCAGAAAAAAGTGTCTGTAGCGCAAATTTAACTAATTTGTGCCACATCTACTGTGTGTGCGTTTAATACATATTACTGACATATACTGTACTTTATCCGTAGACGGTGTATGCTAGTCTGTGACATTATCAGGGCTAACTCTCCTGTGTAATGTGTGCACATCCCAAATACCTTTTTTAATTTATTGGCACATACACTTACAAATCCTACGCTACTGTACGTGTGAAATACTTTTAAGCATATATAACATTTATTATTAAGAAGGCGGCCAGTAAGGACCATGAAAATGGCCGTTATGCTGATGGTGCACGCAGAGGCCGTGGCCCTGGGCGCGATGACATTGAGTAAAAGAATGTAGCTGAGGGCCTCCAGGTGCGCTAACCCTCAAAAACATTATTTGGAAGGGCCTTCCGGTCAGCTGACCCTCTAAAACATCATTTGTGAGTGCCTTCAGGGTAGCTGACCCTCTAAAACATCATTTGTGAGTGCCTTCAGGGCAGCTGACCCTCTAAAACTTCATTTGCGAGTGCCTTCAGGGCAGCTGACCCTCTAAAACATAATTTTCTAGGGCCTGCAAGCGAGCTGACCCCCAAAAACATTATATGCGAGGGCCTACAGGTGAGCTGACCATCTAAAACATTATATGTGAGGGCCTGCAGGTGAGCTGACCCTGCTATACATTATATATGAGGGGCTGCAGGTGAGATGACCCTGTAAAGCATTATATGTGAGGGTCTGCAGGTGAGCTGATCCTCTAAAACATTATGAGCGAGGGCAGTCTAAAAAGCATGTTTATATGATGGAGGAGGAGGAGGAGGAGGAGGAGTAGAGAAATCAGGGGCAATCCAGGTCTTGTTAATTTTTATAAAAGTCGAACTGTCAGCATTTTCAGTTGACAGACGGATACGCTTATCAGTTATTATGCCCCCAGCAACACTAAATACCCACCCTGACAAAACGCGGTCGGCAGGACAGGCCACACCTTTGAGGCGTAGAGTGGAAGTTTGTGCCACGTGTCCAGCTTGGACACCCAATAGTTGTAAGGCACAGAGGGATCACTTAGGATGCTGTCACTGTCTGCTATGTACAGTCGGGGCCAAAAGTTTTGAGAATGACACATTTGTTTTCACAAAGTTTGCTGCTAAAATACTTTTAGATCTTTATTTCAGTTGTTTCTGTGATTTAGCGAAATATAATTGCATGCACTTCATACGTTTCAAAGGCTTTTATCGACAATTACATGACATTAATGTAAAGAGTCAGTATTTGCAGTATTGGCCCTTCTTTTTCAGGACCTCTGCAACTGGGCATACTCTCGATCAACTTCTGGGCCAATTCCTGACTGATAGCAACCCATTCTTTCATAATCACTTCTTAGAGTTTGTCAGAATTAGTGGGTTTTTGTTTGATCACCCGCCTCTTGAGTATTGACCACAGGTTCTCAATGGGATTAAGATCTGGGGAGTTTCCAGGCCATGGACCCAAAATGTCAACGTTTTGGTCCCCGAGCCACTTAGTTATTACTTTTGCCTTATGGCACGGTGCTCCATCGTGCTGGAAAATGCATTGTTCTTCACCAAACTGTTGTTGGATTGTTGGAAGAAGTTGGTGTTGATGGGTGTTTTGGTACCACTCTTTATTCATGGCTGTGTTTTTAGGCAAAATTGTGAGTGAGCCCACTCCCTTGGATGAGAAGCAACCCCACACATGAATGGTCTCAGGATGCTTTACTGTTGGCATGACACAGGACTGATGGTAGCGCTCACCTTTTCTTCTCGGGACAAGCCTTTTTCCAGATGCCCCAAAACAATCGGAAAGAGGCTTCATCGGAGAATATGACTTTGCCCAAGTCCTCAGTAGTCCATTCACCCTACTTTCTGCAGAAGATCAATTTGTCCCTGATGTTTTTTTTGGAGAGAAGTGGCTTCTTTGCTGCCCTTCTTGACACCAGGCCATCTTCCAAAAGTCTTCGCCTCACTGTGTGTGCAGATGCGCTCACACCTGCCTGCTGCCATTCCTGAGCAAGCTCTGCACTGGTGGCACTCCGATCACGCAGCTGAATCCTCTTTAGGAGACGATCCTGGTGCTTGCTGGACTTTCTTGGATGCCCTGAAGCCCTCTTAACAAGAATTGAACCTCTTTCCTTGAAGTTCTTGATGATCCTATAAATTGTTGATTGAGGTGCAATCATAGTAGCCACAATATCCTTGCCTGTGAAGCAATTTTTTATGCAACGCAATGACGTATGCACGCGTTTCTTTACAGGTCACCATGGTTAACAATGGAAGAACAATGATTTCAAGCATCACCCTCCTTTTAACATGCAATTCTCAAAACTTTTGGCCACGACTGTACTCCTTCACCATCTTCCAAAAATTTTTACCGCCTTGTGACACTAGTCCGCGCATCAGGGTGAGGGCGTTGGCGGGGTGTCATGAAACTGTTCTAGGCCTTGGTGTTGTCCTGCCTCTGTTGGAACTGCTGTGTGTTCCCTTCATGGTTGCACAAGGAACTACCTACTCTGCCACCAGTGTTGTCAGCTGTAAATTTATCCGCAATTACATTCTGTTCTATTATTATTATTATGGTTTGTGGTTGTATTATTGTTGGTATTATTATGGTTATTATAGTTTATGGTTGTCAAATATGTTATGGTTATTTGGTTATTTATGAGTTAATTAACAGGCCATGCCATTGGTTTACCTCTACTCTCGTGTGTTATGCTTTTAGGTATATTAATGTATAAGTTTGGGATGTTTGTTGTGCATGGGACATATATGCTGTATGATTGCCATGTGTGTGAGCTTGCTAAGCTCCAAAGCTGCCAACAAGTTACGGCCATTATCAGACACAACAACCCACCATGCCTGGTTGTAGGTTGAGTGGCGAGAGCCACAGCTCAGTCTGGTCCCCTTTACCCTGCCACAGCTCTGTGGCGGTGTGCTGTTTGTCACCTAAGCAAATGAGTTTCAGCACGGCCTGTTGCCGCTCTCCCACTGCCGTGCTACACTGCTTCCAGCTACTGACTGATAGCTGACTGGTGCTGCAAGATGAGAATTCAGAGGTGGAAGTTGAGTAATAGTAGCAGAAGGGGGGTTTGCTGCAACTAATGGTGAAAATACTGATGAAATGGGGGCCTGCAATCCTTGGCGTTGGTAGTACCTGTGCCATCCCAGGGTACGACTAGCTACTTCTGGCCTACACAAGGTTCACCCACGTCACGGAAATGTAGCATCCCTGGCCAAAAGCACTTGTCTGTGTGTCAGTCATTAAGTGAACCCTCCCAATAACTGCGTTGGTCAGGGCACGGGTGATGTTATGGGACACAATTGCTGGTGTAATGCAGGGACGGCACACCGAGAAAAATAGTGGTGGCAGGGGACTGAGTAACGAGGGAAGTCCGCCGCCATGAGGCTGAGGAAAGCCTCAGTGTCCACAGGCTTAAATGGCAACATTTCCAGGGCCAGAAATTTGTAAAGGTGTGCATTTAGTGCTATGGCCTGTGGGTGGGTGGCTGGGTATTTGCGCTTACGTTCAAAGGCCTGGGTTAAGGACATCTGTATGCGGGCCTATTTGGTGTGGCCCGCCTTCTCTCTTTTGCTATCCCACAGCCTCTTCCAGCCTGCTGTGGTGCTGTGGATCCCTTCCCCTCTGTACTGCTGTCCTCGCTTGGCTCACCAGAGCTTCATCATTTGTGAGTGCCACGACCCCTGACGAAGCTCTGGTGAGCGAAACCCAGGTCGGGCCATGACGACATCGAGGTTGTGTTTTAATGAGTTGTGAAAAGCGATAATTTTATTCCAATCCTGTAAGTGCAATACATATTGTTATATTAAATCTCTCAAAGGTGATACACTATTGTGTAGTCTGTTCTGGCACTCCTTGGAGGACCGTATTTATTTATGGCTGGTGGAGTGCTGATCCTGCAATTTTCCAGATATTCCAGGAGGTGAAATCGAGGTCTTGAAGGGGAGCAGCACGGTTCCGTGAACTTATAGACTTTTCGATTGCGTCTTTACCCACAACGCTTTGGAACCTGCAGCAGCGCAAGTATTCCAGTGTGACCGTGTGCCTAATCCTTTATTGTGATTTTTGCCACCTTCCCAGGTTGGGTCAGTGATGTCATCGTCCTCCATCTCCTCTTCCACTTACTCACTCTGGTCATCGTCCAGACTTGGGTTGTTGACCTAACAAGACCCTCACTTATTGACAACTGTGTCTCATCCGCATCATCCACCTCATGAAACACTAATTGCCATTCCCCACCTTCATCTTCTTCTGACTTTGGATGCTGAAGAGTTTGGAAATTAGTGCACAAGATCTCCTCATGTCCCTCTTCAGGGAGAGTCAGCTCACCTGCAGGCCCTCACCTACAATATTTGAGAGGGTCAGCTCACCTGCAGGCCCTCATCTACTATAAAGGGTCAGCTCATCTGCAGGCCCTCACCTACTATAGAGGGTCAGCTCATCTGCAGGCCCTCACCTACAATATTTGAGAGTGTCAGCTCACCTGCAAGCCCTCACCTACAATATTTGAGAGGGTCAGCTCACCTGCAGGCCCTCACCTACTATAAAGGGTCAGCTCATCTGCAGGCCCTCACCTACTATAGAGGGTCAGCTCATCTGCAGGCCCTCACCTACAATATTTTAGAGGGTCAGCTCACCTGCAGGCCTTCCCCTACAATATTTGAGAGGGTCAAATCACCTGCAGGCCTTCACCTACAATATTTTAGAGGGTCAGCTCACCTGCAGGCCCTCACCTACAATATTTTAGAGGGTCAGCTCACCTGCAGGCCCTCACGTACAATATTTTAGAGGGTCAGCTTACCTTCAGGCCCTCAACTACAATATTTTACAGGGTCAGCTCACCTGTAGGCCCTCACCTACAATATTTGAGAGGGTCAGCTAACCTGCAGGCCCTCACCTACAATATTTTAGAGGGTCAGCTCAGTAGCAGGCTTTTTTTGCAATGCTCAGCAGTAGGCCCTCGCCCCTAATGTTTTAGAGGGTTACCAGCAGGCCCTTGCTCCAAATGTTTTTGAGGGTCACCAGCAGGCCACCAATCATAATTTTTCAAGGGTGTGTATGATGCCCTCCTTTATGTGTAATAAAGGGTGTATTGGAGTGCCGATTCCTGGTAATTTTTGGCAGCCCTTTCACTTAGTGCATAGACTTTATTAGTGTAGGAGTCCCACTACCTGAACAATTGTTCCACAATGTGAATGAGTCCCTCCATTATGTGATATACAGGCTGTTTCAGAGTGCCTCTTGCTTGTACTTTTTTGCAGCACTTGCACTTTATATACAATGGAATATACAGAAAAGAATGTTTCCTAACAATTTTTCCTGTGAAATAGATTTTTTTTTGTGGGGGTTTTGTGCGTATTTTTGTCAGTCTGTAAAAGTGGCACGGACAACATGGTACCCTATAGCGACCTGGGAGTCCAAGATGCATCCAGACATCATCCCCATGCTGTTCCCGATCCATTTCGGTGGTGTTTCTGTCACTTTCTGTCCTTTTCCAATGGACCAGGCACCCTCCCCTCTTCAGAGCAGGTGGTGCCTGGTTGTCTCCCATTGACTTCCATTATACTCGGGTGCTCGGCCGAGCACACGAATATAGCAATGTGTTTGGGCTGAACACCCGAACACCTGAATACTTTGGTGCTCGATCATCACTAATGCTAAGGAGAAAGTAACATCAGAAAAGGAAGGTGGTGGCAGCAATAAAGAGCAGAGGCAACGTATGACCAGAAACACCCAATGGTCAGATCTGCTTCAAGAACTGGTGATGTTGCTGATCCTGTCCACAGATGCAAAATGCAAAACATGCCAGACCTAAGTCAAACTCATCTTCCTCTAGTTGTGTGCGGAGTGTACAAGTATCTTCCGACTGGCAGTTTTTCTCCACACTACCGAAAGATAGAACCATTGCTGTGTGCAAAATCTGCAGGATTAAAATAAGTAAAGGCCATTCAAATTAAAAACATAGACACCTCGTTCTATCGCCACACATAAGGCAACATCACCAGTTACTGTGGGAAAATAGAAGTGGCCGCTAGTAATGAGTGGGAGGTGCCATATTCAATTTCGCGATATTTCGCGAATATTCGATTGAATATTCGTCGAAATCGAATATTCGTCATTATTCTATATATTGCAAATGCTACGCGAATTTATATTCGCATCGCAAATTAAACTTAGAGCTGAGGTCCTAATGGTTGTAACTTGTATTGCTAGAATTGACGAAGATAACGAATATCACGAATATAGCACTATATTCTCAATCTTCGTTATATTCTAGCAATACAACCATTAGGAACTCAGCTCTAAGTTTAATTCGCAATGCGAACATATACTCGCATTGCGAATTCAATTAAAGCTGGGTTCCTAATGGTGGTATTGCTAGAATATAACGAATATCACGAATATAGCACTATATTCTCAATCTTCGTTATATTCTAGCAACGACCATTAGGAACTCAGCTCTGTTTCATTCGTGAAGCGAACATATACTCGCATTGCGAATTGATCTTAGAGCTAAGTTCATAATGGTTGCATTGCTAGAATATAACGAAGATGACGAATATCACAAATTCACGAATATAGCACTATATTCTAAATCTTCACTATATTCTAGCAATACAACCATTAGCAACTGAGCTCTAAGTTTCATTCGCGAAGCGAACATATAATCGCATTGCGAATTGATCTTAGAGCTAAGTTCCTAATGGTTGTATTGCTAGAATATAACGAATATCGCAATGCGAATAATTCAGGTTATATTAATCGCATTGCGATTACAACTTAATCAAATTTGTAAGATTGTGATTCTCACATCCGACAGTACATTTTAGCATGGAGGCGTTCCCATGCACACGGGAAGTCGGCAGAAGCCGCAACATGCATTAACTGGAGCGGGCAGGAAGCCAGGAATCCTCCGGACAGGTAAGAACAGCTTTTGGGAAGTGGGATTAACAGCTAAAAAAACAAAAACGAATATTCGAAATAGCTATATTCGCGAATTATCAAAGTTGCGATATTCGCAATAAAAATTCGCTATTCGCTATTTGAATATTCGTGCTCAACACTAGTGGCCACCAGCTAGTGCAACAAAAGTGTCCTGCTTCTTCCAGTGACCTTTGCGGCAGGCAGGCCACATCCGCATACAGTACAGTGTCACTGTCATCCTCATCACTTACTGCTTCTCCCGCTCAGACTACCCCTCCTACTCTGTTCCATTTTTAACCATCAATACCAGAATGTGTGGCCAGGTTACAACTCAACAGGCCCAGCAATCCGCTGGTGCACAAGCTTAAAGGGGACCTGTTATCTCTCCTCAAATGTCTGTCTTAGTAACTACTTGCATTCCCCATGTAATAACAATACTGGAGCATCAACAAACATGGACAAATTTGCTGGTACATTTCCATTAAAGGAATGGTTGCTGAAATGACTTAAAACTGACAAATGCAATAATAAATAAAAATTTGCTAAAATCGACTAATATTAACTCAATATTTTGTTGGACAACCTTTTGAGGCAATCACTGCAATCAAGCGATTTCTGTAACTCTCAATGAGACTTCTGCTCCTGTCCACAGATATTTTGGCCCACTCCTCGTGAGCAAACTGCTGTCTCAGGTTTGAAAGGTGCCTTCTCCAGACTGCACGTTTCAGAATATTCAGAAGATATTCAATACGATTTAGATCAGGGCTCACAGAAGATCACTTCAAAATAGTTCAATGCTTTGTGCTTAGCCATTCTTGGATGTTTTTAACTGTGTTTTGGGTCATTATTCTGTTGGAGGACCCATGACCTGCAACTGTGACCTAGCTTTCTGACACTGGGCAGCACATTTCCCTCCAGAATGTCTAGATCGTCTTGGGATTTCATAGTGACCTTGTGTGCACAGATTCAAGACACCCTGTGGCAGATGCAGCAAAGCAGCCCCAAAACATAACTGAGCCTCCTCGATGTTTCACCGTAGGTACAATGTTCTTTTCTTTGTATGCTTCCTTTTTGCATAAAGGAATATAGCGCTCCAGTTTTGTCTTATCTGTTCAAAGAACATTCTCCAAGAAGCTTTTTGGCTTGTCATATGCATTTTGGCATATTCTAGTCTCGCTTGGTTTCCTCCTCGGTCTTCCATTGAGTCCACTTTGGCTAAGACAGCTATGATCCGACACTAATGTACCTTGACCTTGGAGTTCACCAGTAATCTCTTTGGAAGTTGTTCTGGGCTTTTTGGTTAACCACTTCACATCCGCCCATAGGATATAAACGTCCTATGGGTGGATGTTTAACTCTGAATGGACGTTCTGGAGCTAATTGTGCAGCTGCAGAGCGGGTTGCCCGCTGTCAGTGACAGCAGGGCAACCCACAGAGAAGGCAGGGACAGGTCCCAGGTGTCCCTGCCTTCTAGATCGCTATATACACAGCGCTCATGTGATGTGCTTCCTGTTCGGCCCGGTGGTCATGTGACCGCCGGGGTCGGGAGAGTGCAGGAGCTGTCGGGTCTTTCACAGACCTCAATCAGCACTGCACTGAGGCTGTACAGCAGGCTGTATTTTTTCCACTGTAACTGGGGCATAGTAGCCAGAGTAGCCATAGTAGTCAGCCCCAGTTGAAGGAGAAATCAATAGTGAAAAAACAAGTACTTGAGCTTTTTTTGGGGCGTTTGTCGTGCGTTTTTGTGATTGACACCACAGTAGTCAATCACACGAACGCGCGTTTCCCTTTTTGCAAAAACGCGCTGAAATACGCGCGACAAAAACGCGCATTTCCAGAACGCTCAGGTCTGAACCCAGGGTAAAAGTGCTACACAATTCACAGAAAAAACTAGATAAAACATCCTGCGCGATATGATATTGAGTGCGCGGATGAACATGGCTGCATTTATCAAATCACAGAAAATGGTGCACTAAAATAAATGCAAACATTATGTGGAATAAGCCCTCATTCTGATAACGTCTGAGACACTTAGTCAACATATTTTGATCAAAACACATCTAAGCCCACCCACCAAGCGACAAGGTGGTCTCAGTCATGGCGGGTACCTACGCTAAACCTATTAATGCTGTTGCGCATTTTTTCTACAGGAGCGAGGTCCCGCACATATGGTGTGTTGCCCCTTGTCACCTCCATGTGCTTCAGCAACCGGTGGGAGGAGGGACACACACACCTATATGTACCACCTTAATCACGGTCGCCTATTAGATGGGCGGGACACTAGTGCACATGAATCTCACCCCTGTATAGGAGCGTATTCACACATGAAGGTGCCACTCCTTCAAGACAAGTTAAACAATTCACAGAAAAAAATAGATAAAACATCCTGCGCGATATGATATTGAGTGCGCGGATGAACATGGCTGCATTTATCAAATCACAGAAAATGGTGCACTAAAATAAATACAGGGGTGAGATTCATGTGCACTGGTGTCCCGCCCATCTAATAGGCGACCTTGATTAAGGTGGTACATATAGGTGTGTGTGTCCCTCCTCCCACCGGTTGCTGAAGCACATGGAGGTAACAAGGGGCAACACACCATATGTGCGGGACCTCGCTCCTGTAGAAAAAATGCGCAACAGCATTAATAGGTTTAGCGTAGGTAACCGCCTGGACTGAGACCACCTTGTCGCTTGGTGGGTGGGCTTAGATGTGTTTTGATCAAAATATGTTGACTAAGTGTCTCAGACGTTATCAGAATGAGGGCTTATTCCACATAATGTTTGCATTTATTTTAGTGCACCATTTTCTGTGATTTGATAAAAGTGCTACACCAAGCGATCAAATAGGTGTATGCCCCCCAAAATAATAATCGAACAGTCACCTCATCGCACAAAAAATGAGCCCCTACCTAAGACAATCGGCCAAAAAAATAAAAAAAAGACTATGGCTCTCAGAATATGGAGACTCTAAAATATAATTATTTTTGGTTTAAAAAATGCTGTTATTGTGTAAAACTTAAGTAAATAAAAAGTATACATATTATGTATCGCCACGTTCGTAAGAACCTGCTCTATAAAAATATCACATGACCTAACCCCTCAGGTGAAAACCGTAAAAATATAATAGTAAAAAGTGTGTCAAAAAAGCCACGTTTTGTCACCTTACATCACAAAAAGTGTAATACCAAGCGATCAAAAAGTCCTATGCACCCTAAAATAGTACCAATCAAACCGTCATCTCAAACCGAAAAAAATGAGCCCCTGCATAAGACAGTCACCCAAAAAAAAAACTATGGCTTTCAAAATGTGGAGACACTAAAAAAATATCTTTCAAAAATGTTTTATTATGTAAAACTGAAACAAATAACAAAGGAAGGAGTCATATTTGGTATTGTCGCGTCCGTAACAACCTGCTCTATAAAACTAGCACATAATCTAACCTGTCAGATGAACATTGTAAATAACAAAAAATAAAATCTATACCAAAACAGCTATTTTTTGTTACCATGCCTCACAAAAAGTGTAATATGGAGCAACCAAAAATCATATGTACCCTAAAATAGTACCAACAAAACTGCCACCTTATCCTTTAGTTTCCAAAATGTGTCACTTTTCTGGAGTTTCTACTCTAGGGGTGCATCAGGGTTTTTTTAAAGGTGACATGGTGTCAAAAAACCAGTCCAGCAAAATCTGCTTTCCAAAAACCACATGGAGCTCCTTTCATTCTGCGCCCTGCCGTGTGCCCGTACAGCAGTTTACAACCACATATGAGGTGTTTCTGTAAACGACAGAATCAGGGCAATAAATATTGAGTTTTATTTGGCTGTTAACCTTGCTTTTTTACTGAAAAAATGGATTAAAACTGAAAATTTGCCAAAAAAGGGAAATTCTGAAATTTCATCTCCATTTTCCATTAATTCTTGTGGAACACCTAAAGGGTTAACAAAGTTTGTAAAAATCAGTTTTGAATACCTTGAGGGGTGTAATTTCTTAAATGCATAACTCACAGAAAAAAGATGCACCACATGGATAAGCAACTGACAACACTGGCTAATCCCTCACTCGGATGTTAAAAGCTGAGAGATTCGCCAATATTTCCAATCAGGAACATATCGGAGCCCCTTCAAACACCACGTCACGGTATCTCAGCATGGCATGGGGTCCTACCACTAGACTACCTATGGTGTGTGAACAAGGTCTGAAAAGGTATTAAGCAGCCTACAGCCCCCTCCCACTCACCTGCATTGCAGGACCAACAATGCAATGGGGAACAAATGAGGCCGCAAGCTACACCTACAACAGACCATGTGACACCGGCCTCCAGGTGCAACAGAATGTTTACCAGCCATATGCAATGGCACATTCAATACATATAAAACAAGAATCACAGAAATAAACGTGGCCTAAATGGGTGGGACTGCTCCAAACCCCAAACACTGTGGCGTGTTTCTAACTGGGGGCAGTTCCTCCGCATGTGGTTCGCAGCGAACGGCTATCCCCAGCAAAAATTGCATACAATGGAGGATACCGGCGCGAACCACAAGCACCACACAAACATCCTACACAAAATAAAACATGTGCGGATGAAAATATATAAACACATAACTCACAGAAAAAGATGCACCACATGGATAAGCAACTGACAACACTGGCTAATCCCTCACTCGGATGTTAAAAGCTGAGAGATTCGCCAATATTTCCAATCAGGAACATATCGGAGCCCCTTCAAACACCACGTCACGGTATCTCAGCATGGCATGGGGTCCTACCACTAGACTACCTATGGTGTGTGAACAAGGTCTGAAAAGGTATTAAGCAGCCTACAGCCCCCTCCCACTCACCTGCATTGCAGGACCAACAATGCAATGGGGAACAAATGAGGCCGCAAGCTACACCTACAACAGACCATGTGACACCGGCCTCCAGGTGCAACAGAATGTTTACCAGCCATATGCAATGGCACATTCAATACATATAAAACAAGAATCACAGAAATAAACGTGGCCTAAATGGGTGGGACTGCTCCAAACCCCAAACACTGTGGCGTGTTTCTAACTGGGGGGGGCAGTTCCTCCGCATGTGGTTCGCAGCGAACGGCTATCCCCAGCAAAAATTGCATACAATGGAGGATACCGGCACGAACCACAGGCACCACACAAACATCCTACACAAAATAAAACATGTGCGGATGAAAATATATAAACACAACTTACAGAAAAAAGATGCACCACATGGATAGCAACTGACAACACTGGCTAATCCCTCACTCAGATGTTAAAAGCTGAGAGATTCGCCAATATTTCCAATCAGGAACATAGTGGAGCCCCCTCAAACACCACGTCACGGTATCTCAGCATGGCATGGGGTCCTACCACTAGACTTCCTATAGTGTGTGAACAAGGTCTGAAAAGGTATTAAGCAGCCTACAGCCCCCTCCCACTCACCTGCATTGCAGGACCAACAATGCGATGGGGAACAAATGAGGCCGCAAGCTACACCTACAACAGACCATGTGACACCGGCCTCCAGGTGCAACAGAATGTTTACCAGTAGAGATGAGCGAACACCTGGATGTTCGGGTTCGAGAGGTTCGGCCGAACTTCCGGAAAATGTCCGGGTTCGTGATCCGAACTCAACCCGAACTTCATCCCGAACCCGAACCCCATAGAAGTCAATGGGGACCCGAACTTTTGGGCACTAAAAAGGCTGTAAAAGACTCCCAGAAAAAGGGCTAGAGGGCTGCAAAAGGCAGCAAAATGTAGGTAAATCCCCTGCAAACAAATGTAGATAGGAAAATGATGACTTAACATAAAATAAAAAAAATTAACCAATATTAATTGGAGTTAGGTCCCATAGCACAGAATCAGGCTTCAAATCACCCACCAATGGAGAAGGTCGCTTACTATTATTTCGACCCCAGCATCCAGACAAAGGAGAGAGGTCCCATAGCAGAGAATCTGGCATCATATCAACCACCACAGGAGAAGGCCACTTTCAGTGACTTAGGCCTTAGCACCCAGACAGAGGAGACATGTCAGATAGCACAAGCATTACATTTATACCATCCAGCACAGGAGAAGGCCACTTTTAGTTACTTTGACCCCTGCACCCAGAAAGAGGAGAGAGGCCCCACAGCACATATTCAGGCATCATATCACCCACCACAGTAGTAGGCCACCATTTAGTTAATTTGACCCCTGCACCCATGTCAGCTGGTACAAGCATCAGTTTTACATCACCCAGCACAAGAGAAGGCCACTTTTAGAGACTTTGACCCCTGCACCCAGACGGAGGAGAGAGGTTTTCACAGCAGAGAATCAGGCATTTAGATCACCCACCACAGGAGTAGGCCATCATTTAATGGGACCCCGGCAACCATGTCAGATGGCACTTGTATCACATTTATATCACCCAGCACATGACAAGGCTACTTTCAGTGAGTTAGGCCTTAGCAACGAGACAGAGGAGACAGGTCAGATAGCACAAGCATCAGTTTTACATCAACCACCACAGGAGAAGGGCACTTTTAGAGACTTTGACCCCTGCAGCCACACGGAGGAGAGAGGTCCCACAGCAGAGATTCAGGCATTTAAATCAGCCACCACAGGAGAAGGCCGCTTTCAGTGACTTTGGCCTTAGCACCGACACAGAGGAGACAGGTCAGATAGCACAAGCATCAGTTTTACATCAACCACCACAGGAGAAGGGCACTTTTAGAGACTTTGACCCCTGCAGCCACACGGAGGAGAGAGGTCCCACAGCAGAGATTCAGGCATTTAAATCAGCCACCACAGGAGAAGGCCGCTTTCAGCGACTTTGGCCCCCTGCACCCACACAAAGGAGACATGTCAGACAGCACAAGTATAACATTCATATCACCCAGCACAGGAGAAGGACACTTTCATGTACTTTGGCCCCGGCACCCAGACAGAGGGAAGGTTCATTCAACTCTGGGTTGCACCCCAAGATGCTACTTAATTTCAAAAATTGATTTTTCAATGAAGAAGTGGCCAGGAGTACAAGACAACATGGTTTAAGGCAGTTATTAAGGACTACTCTGCACAAGGGAGGGTCAGGTCTTGTGGGATCCATGCCTGGTTCATTTTTATAAACGTCAGCTTGTCCACGTTGGCTGCGGACAGGCGGCTGCGTTTGTCAGTAATGACGCCCCCTGCCGTGCTGAATACACGTTCAGATAAAACGCTGTCCGCCAGGCAGGCCAGCACCTCCAAGGCATAACATGCTAATTCTGGCCACGTGGACAATTTGGAAACCCAGAAGTTGAATGGGGCCGAACCATCCGTCAGTACGTGGAGTTCTGTGCAGACGTACTGTTCAACCATGTTGGTGAAATGTTGCCTCCTGCTAACACGTTCCGTATCAGGTGGTGGGGCGGTTAGCTGTGGCGTGGAGACAAAACTTTTCCACATTTCTGCCATGCTAACCCTGCCCTCAGAGGAGCTGGCCGTGACACTGCTGCGTGGGCGACCTCTAGCTCCTCCTCTTGCCTTGTGACAGTTGGGAATGCTCTCAGGAGCGCGTCTACCAGTGTGCGTTTGTACTCGCGCATCTTCCTATCACGCTCCAGTGCAGGAAGTAAAATGGGCACATTGTCTTTGTACCGTGGATACAGCAGGGTGGCCACCCAGTAGTCAGCACACGTTAAAATGTGGGCAACTCTGCTGTCGTTGCGCAGGCACTGCAGCATGTAATCGCTCATGTGTGCCAGGCTCCCCAGAGGTAAGGACAAGCTGTCCTCTGTGGGAGGCGTATCGTCATCATCCTCTGTATCCCCCCAGCCACGCACCAGGGATGTGCCTGCGCTGTGCTGGGTGCCACCCCGCTGTGAACCTGCTTCATCCTCATCCTCCTCCACCTCATCCTCCTCGTCCTCCAGTAGTGGTCCCTGGCTGGCCACATTTGTACCTGCCCTCTGCTGTTGCAAAAAACCTCCCTCTGAGCCACTTCTAACAGACTGGCCTGAAAGTGCTAAAAACAACCCGTCATCCTCCTCCTCCTCCTGGCCCTGGCCCACCTCCTCTTCCATCATCGCCCTAAGCGTTTTCTCTAGGAGACATAGAATTGGTATTGCCACGCTGATAACAGTGGCATCACCACTGGCCATGTTGGTGGCGTACTCGAAACAGCGCAACAGGGCACACAGGTCTCGCATGGAGGCCCAATCATTGGTGGTGAAGTGGTGCTGTTCCGCAGTGCGACTGACCCGTGCGTGCTGCAGCTGAAACTCCACTATGGCCTGCTGCTGCTCGCACAGTCTCTCCAGCATGTGCAAGGTGGAGTTCCACCGGGTGGGCACGTCGCATATGAGGCGGTGAGCGGGAAGGCCGAAGGTCCGCTGTAGCGCTGACAGGCGAGCAGCAGCAGGATGTGAACGCCGGAAGCGCGCACAGACGGCCCGCACTTTATGCAGCAGCTCTGACATGTCTGGGTAGTTGTGAATGAACTTTTGCACCACCAAATTCAGCACATGCGCCAGGCAACGGATGTGCGGCAAACCGGCTAGTCCCAGAGCTGCCACGAGATTTCGCCCATTATCGCACACCACCAGGCCGGGCTTGAGGCCAACCGGCAGCAAACACTGGTCGGTCTGTTGTTCAATACCCCACCACAACTCCTGCGCGGTGCGGGGCCTGTCCCCCAAACATATGAGTTTCAGAATGGCCTGCTGACGTTTACCCTGGGCTGTGCTGAAGTTGGTGGTGAAGGTGTGTGGCTGACTGGATGAGCTGGTGGAAGCAGAGGAGGAGGAGGAGGAGGAGGAAGCTGAGTAGGAGGAGGAGGCTACAGGAGGCAAAGAATGATGCCCTGTGATCCTTGGCGGCGGAAGGACGTGCGCCAAGGAACTCTCCGCCTGGGGCCCAGCCGCCACTACATTTACCCAGTGTGCAGTTAGGGAGATATAGCGTCCCTGGCCGTGCTTACTGGTCCACGTATCTGTGGTTAGGTGGACCTTGCCACAAATGGCGTTGCGCAGTGCACACTTGATTTTATCGGACACTTGCATGTGCAGGGAAGGCACAGCTGTCTTGGAGAAGTAGTGGCGGCTGGGAACCACATACTGGGGGACAGCCATGGCCATCAGCTGTTTGAAGCTGTCTGTGTCCACCAGCCGGAATGACAGCATTTCAAAGGCCAGCAGTTTAGAAATGCTGGCATTCAGGCCAAGGGCTCGAGGGTGACTAGGTGGGAATTTGCGCTTCCTCTCAAAGATTTGAGAGATGGAGAGCTGAACGCTGCTGTGTGAAATAGTGGAGACGCTAGGTGACGGTGGCGGTGTCGGTAGCACATCCTCTGTTTGCTGCTCGGCAGGTGGCAACATTCCTCTCGAGGCGGAAGCCGAGGCAGCAGCGGTAGAGGGAGCAGGGGGAGCCTGAGCGGGTTCCTTGTTTTTAAGGTGTGTACTCCACTGCAGTTCATGCTTTGCATGTAGATGCCTGATCATGCAGGTGGTGCTCAGGTTAAGAACGTTAATGCCTCGCCTCAGGGTCTGATGGCACAGCGTGCAAGCCACTCTGGTCTTGTCGTCAGCACATTGTTTGAAGAAGTGCCATGCCAGGGAACTCCTTGAAGATGCCTTTGGGGTGCTGGGTCCCTGTTGGCTCTGGCCAATAGCAGGCGAACTCTCTGGATGGCGGCTGTTCTGCTTTTGCCCCCTGCTCCCTCTTTGGCTTCGCTGTTGTCTCGGTCTCACCACTGCCTCTTCCTCTGAACTATTTAAGTCAGCGGCACGACCTTCAGTCCATGTGGGATCTAAGACCTGTGGGGAGTCGCTCTGGTAGATAGCGGTGCGGGTGCAGTACCGAGGCAAAACAAGGAGTCCAGAATTGTGCAACAAACAGTGTTTTATTCACACTGACACAAAAATAAACAGAAACAGTCTCTTGGTGGTAATTCACACAGGCCAGACACAAGGAGGCAAAGCAAAACAGGCCAACACAGGTTCAGTCACCTGGGAGGTGTAGGTGCAGGTTCGCACCACGCTGTCGGCCCCGCCGCAGGAGAATCCAGCTTCAGGTAGCCAGGAACAAAACACCTCCTTGCTGAGCTCTTTCCTCCAGGACAGAGAACTCCTCAGCCCTGTTAGCAGCTCCAGGATAATCATAGCCTCCAGCTGCTGAGCTGGCTGAGCTTTTAAACCCAGCCCAAAACCAGGACTGGGTCGTGGGGAGCAGCCACCCACCCTACACTTTAGCTGCTCCCGGTAAGAGCCGGCCCGGATCGGTTTTGCAGCCATGCTATTTAAACTCTGTCAGTAGCACTAGCTGCTGCTGACATCAACAAAAACGGGCTCTTACCTCACCGAGGCTATGAACCTCGGTGACACATACCTGCCATCCACGATGGCACCCTGCACCTTACCACACCCCCCCCCCCTTTGTTCAACCCTGAGGGGGTGGACACATGTGAGGCAGTGGACGCGGGAAAGGGCATCTGCATTTCCCTGCAAGCGACCTGCCCTATGTTCCACGGAGAACTTGAAATTTTGAAGGGATAGGAACCACCTGGTGACCCGAGCATTCCTCTCCTTGGCCTGACTCATCCATTTGAGGGGGAATGGTCGGTCACCAGACGGAACCTCCTCCTAACAGGTAGTAGCGGAGAGATTCGAGTGCCCACTTGATAGCCAGGCACTCCCTCTCCACTATACTATATCTGGACTCGGCGGGACTGAGCTTACGGCTCAGGAAGACAATGGGATGTTCTTCCCCGTTGACCTCCTGCGACAGTACCGCACCGAGGCCTACCTCCGAGGCGTCGGTCTGTACGACAAACTCCTTGTTGAAGTCGGGTGTCACCAAAACCGGGGACCCACACAGGGCCGACTTCAACGCGGAGAAAGCCTCCTCCGCCTTCTCACTCCAGCTAACCCTCCCAGACTTTCGCCCCTTCAACAGGTCTGTCAATGGTGCTGCTATTGTGGCAAAGTGGGGCACAAACCTCATGTAGTATCCTACAATCCCCAGGAACGACTTTACCTGCCTGGTGGTGACCGGTCGGGGCCAGCTACGAATGGCCTCTACCTTAGTTACCTGAGGTTTGATGACTCCCCGCCCAATTACATATCCCAGATATTTGGTCTCTTCCAACCCAATCGCACACTTTTTTGGATTGGCGGTTAGTCCAGCTTTCCTCAGGGCATCCACTACCGCCTGCACCTTGGGTAAATGGCTTTCCCAGTCGGTGCTGTGGATGACTACATCATCTAAGTAGGCCGAGGCGTACCGACGATGTGGTCGCAGCACTATGTCCATTAACCTTTGGAAAGTGGCGGGGCGCCATGCAGGCCAAAGGGTAACACCTTGTAGTGATATAGGCCCTGCGGGGTAACAAACGCGGTTTTTCCTTAGCCGTCTCCGTTAAGGGTACCTGCCAGTACCCTTTAGTGAGGTCCAGCACAGAAAAATAACGGGCTTGTCCTAAATTTTCAACAAGTTCGTCTACTCGGGGCATGGGATACGCGTCAAACTTGGATACTTCATTTAACTTGCGAAAGTCGTTGCAGAACCGTAACGTCCCATCCGGCTTAGGTATTAGGACTATGGGACTGGCCCACTCACTTTTCGACTCCTCAATGACATCGAGCTTCAACATTAACTGTACTTCCTCCGCGATGGCCCGTCGCCGAGCCTCGGGTACCCGGTATGGTTTTAACCGGACCTTGGCCTGAGGCTCAGTGGCGATGTCATGTCGGATGAGAGACGTGCGGCCAGGGAGGTCTGAGAACACATCCGTGTTCCGACTGAGGAACTCCCTGACTTCCTGAACTTGTTTGGAAGACAGGCTGTCTGCAATTTTTACCGTGGTTACGGCTTCACAGGCCTCGAACTGTGGGGCTGGACCCTTTTCACCTAGAAGCCCTGGTCGGGGGCTGCTGTCGTCGGCCGTGTCCCTATCTTTCCACGGCTTAAGTAAATTCACGTGGTACACCTGCTCCGGCTTGCGCCGCCTGGCTGGTGTACTTTGTAATTACTTCCCCTACCTTCTCGATCACCTAATAGGGCCCTGCCACCTAGCTAGGAATTTGCTGTCAAGGGTGGGTACCAGAACCAAAACGCGATCTCCCGGATTGAAGTCCCGTACCCGAGCCTGACGATTGTACACCCTACTCTGGGCTTGTTGTGCTGCCTCCAAATGCTCCCGGACCAAGGGCAACACCCTTTCCATCCGTTCCTGCATCTGGGCGACATACTCAATGACACTTTTGTGGGGGACAGGCTGTTGTTCCCATGCTTCCTTGGCGATATCCAACAGGCCCCGAGGGTGTCTGCCATAAAGCAGTTCGAAGGGCGAGAACCCAGTAGAGGCCTGGGGCACCTCTCGCACTGCGGAACATGAGATAGGGCAGAAGCAGATCCCAGTCCTTCCCATCTCTAGACACCACCCTTTTTAACATATTTTTTAGAGTTTGATTAAACCTCTCAACAAGACCGTCTGTTTGCGGATGGTAAACGGACGTCCGTAACTGCTTTATACGCAACAATTTACACAGTTCCTTCATTACTTTGGACATAAAAGGGGTCCCTTGGTCTGTCAGAACCTCTTTTGGCAGGCCCACACGGGAAAACATCTCCATTAACTCTTTGGCAATGAGCCTAGCTGAGGTATGTCGCAGAGGCACCGCCTCCGGATACCGAGTGGCATAGTCGAGAACTACCAGAATGTGTTGGTGGCCCCTAGCAGACTTTGGTACAGGCCCAATTAAATCCATAGCGATTCGCTCAAACGGTACTATGTCCATTAACCTTTGGAAAGTGGCGGGGGCGCCATGCAGGCCAAAGGGTAACACCTTGTAGTGATATAGGCCCTGCGGGGTAACAAACGCGGTTTTTTCCTTAGCCGTCTCCGTTAAGGGTACCTGCCAGTACCCTTTAGTGAGGTCCAGCACAGAAAAATAACGGGCTTGTCCTAAATTTTCAACAAGTTCGTCTACTCGGGGCATGGGATACGCGTCAAACTTGGATACTTCATTTAACTTACGAAAGTCGTTGCAGAACCGCAACGTCCCATCCGGCTTGGGTATTAGGACTATGGGACTGGCCCACTCACTTTTCGACTCCTCAATGACATCGAGCTTCAACATAAACTGTACTTCCTCCGCGATGGCCCGTCGCCGAGCCTCGGGTACCCGGTATGGTTTTAACCGGACCTTGGCCTGAGGCCCAGTGACGATGTCATGTCGGATGAGAGACGTGCGGCCAGGGAGGTCCGAGAACACATCCGTGTTCCGACTGAGGAACTCCCTGACTTCCTGAACTTGTTTGGAAGACAGGCTGTCTGCAATTTTACCGTGGTTACGGCTTCACAGGCCTCGAACTGTGGGGCTGGACCCTTTTCACCTAGAAGCCCTGGTCGGGGCTGCTGTCGTCGGCCGTGTCCCTATCTTTCCACGGCTTAAGTAAATTCACGTGGTACACCTGCTCCGGCTTGCGCCGCCTGGCTGGTGTACTTTGTAATTTACTTCCCTACCTTCTCGATCACCTAATAGGGCCCTGCCACCTAGCTAGGAATTTGCTGTCAAGGGTGGGTACCAGAACCAAAACGCGATCTCCCGGATTGAAGTCCCGTACCCGAGCCTGACGATTGTACACCCTACTCTGGGCTTGTTGTGCTGCCTCCAAATGCTCCCGGACCAAGGGCAACACCCTTTCCATCCGTTCCTGCATCTGGGCGACATACTCAATGACACTTTTGTGGGGGACAGGCTGTTGTTCCCATGCTTCCTTGGCGATATCCAACAGGCCCCGAGGGTGTCTGCCATAAAGCAGTTCGAAGGGCGAGAACCCAGTAGAGGCCTGGGGCACCTCTCGCACTGCGAACATGAGATAGGGCAGAAGCAGATCCCAGTCCTTCCCATCTCTAGACACCACCCTTTTTAACATATTTTTTAGAGTTTGATTAAACCTCTCAACAAGACCGTCTGTTTGCGGATGGTAAACGGACGTCCGTAACTGCTTTATACGCAACAATTTACACAGTTCCTTCATTACTTTGGACATAAAAGGGGTCCCTTGGTCTGTCAGAACCTCTTTTGGCAGGCCCACACGGGAAAACATCTCCATTAACTCTTTGGCAATGAGCCTAGCTGAGGTATGTCGCAGAGGCACCGCCTCCGGATACCGAGTGGCATAGTCGAGAACTACCAGAATGTGTTGGTGGCCCCTAGCAGACTTTGGTACAGGCCCAATTAAATCCATAGCGATTCGCTCAAACGGTACTTCAATAATTGGCAGAGGTACCAGAGGACTACGGAAATGTGGCTGGGGGCTAGTTACCTGACAGGTTGGACAGGACTTACAATAATTTTCTACCTCCTTGAACACACTGGGCCAATAAAACCGCTGCAGTATGCGGTCCTGGGTTTTCTGCCACCCCAGGTGTCCCCCAAGAACATGTTGGTGGGCAAGCTCCATGACAAGCTTGCGATACACTGTGGGCACCACCAACTGTTCAACAGGTTCACCTCGGATTTGGTTCACCCGATACAACATATCCTGCAGAACAATAAATCGTGGGAACATTAATTCAGCCCCTGGTTTCTGGGGTTTACCATCAATTTCCAGCACATTCTCCCAGGCCCTGGTTAGGGTTTGGTCCCGGTGTTGTGCGGTCCCAAAATTTTCCCCGAGACATTGAGGTCTGCCAACTCAGGTCCCGGTGGCAAGTCCTCCGTGTCTCCCACCATTACACTCAGTGGGGTTGTCTCCCCACTACCGCTGCAGCAGTGGTCCCCCTACCGCTGGCCCTTCAGACTCGGGCTCCCAGGGTTCTGGCCTTCCAGTGGTATCAGGCCACTCTGCTAGGGTTACCCCTGTCTCAGGGCTATTAGACACCTTCACCTCAGGCCACAGTGATGGAAAACCAGGGAAGTCTCTCCCAATTATCAGTTCATAGGGTAGCTTTGTGGAGATCGCCACCTCACAAGTCCAGGTGCCGGCCGCCGTGGACAGAGACATTACAGCAGTGGGATAGTCCTTTAAGTCTCCGTGAATGCACACCACACCCACTTTCCGGCCCGTATACTGGGTGGGCTGTACCAGGGCAGCACTTACCAGGGTTACCAGGCTCCCTGAGTCCAACAGCGCCACTGCCAGGTTATCCCCGACTTGCACCTGGCACAGATGACGACTGTCTATTGTCTCGGGGTGCCGGTCGCACACAGTCTCCGGGCATACATGGAAGGCCGGTACCCATAATTAGTCTCCATGGGTTCCCCCACTGTGGACAGTTGGCCCTTATGTGTCCAGGCTCCCGACACTGCCAGCAGACCACTGGGGACGGATCTGCAAGAGGTACATCCCGGGCGGGTTTGGCCGGCCGCCGGAACTGGGGTGGAGACTTCCGGGGTTTGACTGGCCCCCTCCCAAAAGAACCCCTTGCAGGTTTCTGGTGGCCTCATATCGCTCCACCAGGTCGACCATCTCAAGGGCATTGGTGGGGATACCTGGCCGATCCAGTGTTGAAGGGGGTAAGGCAAGGCCCTCCAAAACATGTCAGCCAGCAGCCGGTCCAGCATAGCAGTCGGACTTAGAACCTCAGGCTGCAGCCATTTTTGCAACCTGTGCAGCAACTCATAGTACTGCGGCCTGGCGGGTTCAGCCACTTTGAAGTCCCACTGGTGGACCCGCTGAGCCCGGACCAACACGTTTACCCCCAGTCTGGCCAGGATCTCCCCTTCACCGTGGGATAGTCAGCAGCCTGGTCGTCTGCCAAATCAAAAAAACTTGCTGGGGTCCGGATGCCAGGAACGGAGCAACCACCTCGGCCCACTGGTCACGGGGTAACTTTTCCCTCACGGCGACCTTCTCAAAGACCGCTAGGTATGTCTCCATGTCGTCTGCGGGGGTCATCTTTGGGATCGCCGCACGGACCGCTTCCGAGCATCATGGACGTGGTGGGACGCTCCTGCCGCCTGTAATGCCATCACATGTTGTAGCAGTAACTGGTTGGTCTCCCGCTGCTGCACGTTAGCTTCTACGAGAGCCTTCACAGCAGCCTCCATGTTGCCAGAGATCACAGGCTGCAACTTTGCCGGCCTAATATAGGACATTCACTTTTGCTCCGCACAAAAACAAAGTTCGGGCGTTCACGCCAGCCTCACTGCGCATGCCCGCATCCGACACCAAATGTGGGGAGTCGCTCTGGTAGATAGCGGTGCGGGTGCAGTACCGAGGCAAAACAAGGAGTCCAGAATTGTGCAACAAACAGTGTTTTATTCACACTGACACAAAAATAAACAGAAACAGTCTCTTGGTGGTAATTCACACAGGCCAGACACAAGGAGGCAAAGCAAAACAGGCCAACACAGGTTCAGTCACCTGGGAGGTGTAGGTGCAGGTTCGCACCACGCTGTCGGCCCCGCCGCAGGAGAATCCAGCTTCAGGTAGCCAGGAACAAAACACCTCCTTGCTGAGCTCTTTCCTCCAGGACAGAGAACTCCTCAGCCCTGTTAGCAGCTCCAGGATAATCACAGCCTCCAGCTGCTGAGCTGGCTGAGCTTTTAAACCCAGCCCAAAACCAGGACTGGGTCGTGGGGAGCAGCCACCCACCCTACACTTTAGCTGCTCCCGGTAAGAGCCGGCCCGGATCGGCTTTGCAGCCATGCTATTTAAACTCTGTCAGTAGCACTAGCTGCTGCTGACATCAACAAAAACGGGCTCTTACCTCACCGAGGCTATGAACCTCGGTGACACATACCTGCCATCCACGACGGCACCCTGCACCTTACCACAGACCTCATCGTCCTCTGCATCGTCTTCCACCCAGTCTTCCTCCCTGACCTCCTCCTGTTCAGTCTGCACACTGCAATAAGACGCGGCAGTGGGCACCAGTGTTTCGTCAGCATCAGAGACTCGGTCACTCTGCTGTGGTGGTATTCCCATGTCCTCATCATCTGGATTCATAAGTGGTTGTGCGTCAGTGCATGGAATGTCTTCCACCGCTGGGGAAGGGCTAGGTGGACGCCCCTGGAAAACCGTGGGAGCAGAGTCTTCAAACAGAATAAGAGACTGCTGCATAACTTGAGGCTCAGCCAGTTTCCCTGATATGCATGGGGGTGATGTGACAGACTGATGGGCTTGGTTTTCAGGTGCCACCTGTGCGCTTTCCGCAGAAGACTGGGCGGAAGACAATGTGGTGAACGTGCTGGAAGCACTGTCGGCCACCCAATCGACTAATGCCTGTACCTGCTCAGGCCTTACCATCCTCATAACGGCATTGGGCCCCACCAAATATCGCTGTAAATTCTGCCGGCTACTTGAGGGAGTTGGTTCACTACTTTGTGCGCCTGAGGCCGAACGGCCACGTCCTCTGCCAGCAACAGAGGCTCCACGGACACCACCATGACCGCGTCCTTGTCCCTTAATAGAATGTTTCCTCATTGTTGCGATTCAACTCGCACCACAATAAAATATATTATTTTTTAGCCCCAAAATTCCCACACTGGAAGATATAATTCCTTTTTCCGGTATTAATTACAAGAAAACTGCTGCAAATTGGACACCAGAATTTTTAATATGCTAGTTTTGGTACATAGATTCCCACACGGGGAGATATGATTCCTTTTTACAGGAGTAAAAACGTGAGGCCTACTGTTTCTGGTCTAACTAACACCAGATTTATTAAATTGGCCTTTTTTTCACCAAAATTACAACACTGGACAATGTAATGCCTTTTTGCGGTATTAATTACAAGAGGACTGCTGGTATTTCAGAACACCGGAATTTTTAAAATGCTAGTTTTGCTAGATAAATTTCCCACACTGGGAGAAATATTGCCTAAGCCTTTTTACAGTATTAATTACAACAGGAGTGCTTCTTCTGGTCTAACACCAGAATAATTGTATTATTACGGTAAAAGCTTTTTCTAATTTATATTTCTGGCACATAAAAAAAAAAAATATTTCTGGCTGACAGTATTGGACTTGGCTGTAGTGGCACTGGCTAGCCTAGCTGGAACAGCACATTCATGGGATTTGCTATCCAAGTGGGTTACTTTCAGTTTCACCACTGATATATTAAATATCTTTGCAGTTAGTATGGGTGACACAAGCACAGCCAAACCCCTGATGTAGTATATCTATGAAAAAAATCGACTATTACATGAGATTAATGGACGTTGTGGCAGCTTTTGCTGTAGCACCACAAGTCCCAAAATGGCCGCCGCCTATCAGCCCAGTAACATGTGCCAGAAAACGGTCTGCCCAGCCAGAAAAAAATTGACTTTGACCGAGCAGCTGAATCGCTGTTGTTCTGATTCACAGGTGTAGATTTTTCACTTCTTTGGAGCTTTGGTTTAGACTCTGTGGCAGCTTGTGCTGGCGCACCACAAGTCCCAAAATGGCCCCCGCCGGTCAGCCCAGTTACATGTGCCAGTAAAAATCGCTCTGGCCAGTCTCAACAAAATAGTGACTTTCAGTGAACAGCTCAGCTGAGTTGTTCTGATGCACAGGTGTAGAAAGGTAGATCATTCAATCACTTCTTTATCCCTGCCTATCTCGCCCTCACAGAAGCTGCGTCCTCTCCCTACACTAATCAGAGCAGTGTGACGTGCGGCGCTACGTGACTCCAGCTTAAATAGAGGCTGGGTCACATGCTGCACTTGGCCAATCACAGCCATGCCATTAGTAGGCATGGCTGTGATGGGCTCTTAGGGCAAGAAGTAAAACGCTAGCTGATTGGCTGCTGTGCAGCCCTTCAGAAAGCGGGAAGTAATCGACGAACACCGGACCTGAACCCGAACTTTTTTGAAAATGTCCGGGTTCGGGTCCGTGTCACGGACACCCCAAAATTCGGTATGGACCCGAACGATTTTCGAACTGTTCGCTCAACACTATTTACCAGCCATATGCAATGGCACATTCAATACATATAAAACAAGAATCACAGAAATAAACGTGGCCTAAATTGGTGGGACTGCTCCAAACCCCAAACACTGTGGCGTGTTTTTAACTGGGGGGGCAGTTCCTCCGCATGTGGTTCGCAGCGAACGGCTATCCCCAGCAAAAATTGCATACAATGGAGGATACCGGCGAGAACCACAAGCACCACACAAACATCCTACATAAAATAAAACATGTGCGGATGAAAATATATAAACACATAACTCACAGAAAAAAAGATGCACTACATGGATAAGCAACTGACAACACTGGCTAATCCCTCACTCGGATGTTAAAAGCTGAGAGATTCGCCAATATTTCCAATCAGGAACATATCGGAGCCCCTTCAAACACCACGTCACGGTATCTCAGCATGGTATGGGGTCCTACCACTAGACTTCCTATGGTGTGTGAACAAGGTCTGAACAGGTATTAAGCAGCCTACAGCCCCCTCCCACTCACCTGAATTGCAAGACCAACAATGCAATGGGGAACAAATGAGGCCGCAAGCTACACCTACAACAGACCATGTGACACCGGCCTCCAGGTGCAACAGAATGTTTACCAGCCATATGCAATGGCACATTCAATACATATAAAACAAGAATCACAGAAATAAACGTGGCCTAAACAGGTGGGACTGCTCCAAACCCCAAACACTGTGGTTTGTTTCTAACTGGGGGGGCAGTTCCTCCGCATGTGGTTCGCAGCGAACGGCTATCTCCAGCAAAAATTGCATACAATGGAGGATACCGGCGCGAACCACAAGCACCACACAAACATCCTACACAAAATAAAACATGCCCCTTAATTTCTTAAATGGGGTCAAATTTTTGGAGTTTCTATTCTAGGGGTGCATCAGGGGGGCTTCAAATGGGACATGGTGTCAAAAAAACAGTCCAGCAAAATCTGCCTTCCAAAAACCATATGGCGTTACTTTACTTCTGCGTGTGGCCATACAGCAGTTTACGACCACATATGGGGTGTTTCTGTAAACTACAGAATCAGGGCAATAAATATTGAGTTTTGTTTGGCTGTTAAGTGTTAACCCTTGCTTTGTTACTGGACAAAAATTGATTAAAATGGAAAATTTGCCAAAAAATAGAAATTCTGAAATTTCACCTCCATATTCCATTAACTCTTGTGGAACACCTAAAGGGTTACCAAAGTTTGTAAAATCAGTTTTAAATTCCTTGAGGGGTGAATTTTCCAAAATGGGGTCATTTTTGGGTGGTTTCTATTATCTAAGCCTCACAAAGTGACTTCAGACCTGAACTTTTTTTGCTTCTAAACTTCTAAGCCTTCTAACATAAAAAAGCCTTCTAACCCAAAAAATAAAATGACATTCACAAAATGATCCAAACATGAAGTAGACATATGAGGAATATAAAGTAATAACTATTTTAGGAAGTATTACTATCTATTATGAAAGAAGAGAAATTGAAATTTGCTAAGTTTTTCAAAATTTTTGCTAAATTTGGTATTTTTTTATAATTAAAAATGAAATGAAATTTTTTGACTCAATTTTACCACTGTCATGAAGTACAATATGTGATGAGAAAATAATCTCAGAATGGCCTGGATAAGAAAAAGCGTTTTAAAGTTATTACCACATAAAGAGACATATGTCAGATTAGCAAAAAATGGCTCGGTCAGGAAGGGGGAAATGGCCCGTATGCGACGTGGTTAACCTAGAAAAATAGTAACATAGTTGATAAGGCCATAAAAATACATCTGTCCATGTTTGGCCTGTTATCCTGCAAGTTGATCCAGAGGAAGGCAAAAAAAAACTGAGGTAGAAGCCAATTTTTCCCACTTAAGGGGAAAAAATTCCTTCACGACTCCAATCAGAATAACTCCCTGGATCAACGACCCCTCTCTAGTAGCTATAGCCTGTAATATCATTACACCCTAGAAATACATCCAGGCCCCTCTTTAACTCTTTTAGTGAACTTACCATCACCACCTCCTCAGGCTGAGTTCCATAGTCTCACTGCTCTTACCATAAAGAATCCTCTTCTATGTTTGTGTACAAACCTTCTTTCCTGCAGATGCAGAGGATGTCCCCTTGTCACAGTCACAGACTTGGGGATAAATAGATGATGGGAGAGATCTCTGTACTGACCCCTGATATATTTATACATAGTTATTAGATCTCCCCTCAGTTGTCTTTTTTTCTAAAGTGAATAACGCTAATTTTGATAATCTTTCAGGATAGCTTAGTTGCCCCATTCCAGTTATTACTTTACTTGCCCTCCTCTGAACCCTCTCCAGCTCTGCTATGTCTGCCTTGTTCACAGGGGCCCAGAACTGTACACAGAACTCCATGTGTGGTCTGACTAGTGATTTGTAAAGTGGTAAGACTATGTTCTCATCAAAGGCATCTATGCCCCTTTTGATGCAGCCCATTATCTTATTGGCCTTGGCGGCAGCTGCCTGACATTCGTTTCTATAGCTTAGTTTGCTGTTCACTAAAATTCCTAGGTCCTGTTCCATGTCAGTGTTACCCAGTGTTTTACCATTTAATATGTACGGGTGACTTGCATTATTCCTAACGATGTGCATAACTTTACATTTGTCAGTGTTAAACCTCATCTGACACTTATCTGTCCAAGCCTCCAATCTATCCAGATCCCTCTGTAGCAGTATACTGTCCTTTTCCATGTTAATTACTTTACACAGTTTAGTGTAATCTGCAAAAATGTATATTTTACTGTGCAAGCCTTCTACAAGATCATTATTACATGTATTGAAGAGAATAGGGCCCTATACTGACCCCTGAGGTTCTCCACTAGTGACAGTGACCCAATCTGAGTGTGTACCATTAATAACCACCCTCTGTTTTGTATTACTGAGCCAGTTACTTACCCACATGCAGACATTTTCTCCCAGTCCGAGCATTCTCATTTTATATACTAACCTTTTATGTGGTACAGTGTCAAATGCTTTGAAGTCCAGATATACGACATCCATTGATTCGCCGCTGTCAAGTCTAGAACTTACCTCCTCATAGAAACTGATTAAATTAATTTGACATGACCGATCCCTCATAAAGCCATGCTTATATGGCATTATTTGCTTATTTTCATTGAGGTACTCCAAGATAGCATCTCTTAGAAAACCTTCAAACAGTTTACCTACGATAGATGTTAAACTTACCGGCCTATAGTTTCCGGGCTCTGTTTTTGGACCCTTTTTGAATAATGGCACCACATTTGCTATGCGCCAATCCTGTGGAACATTCCCTGTCAGTATACAGTCCTTAAATATCAGAAATAAGGGTCTGGCTATGACATTACTTAATTTTCTTAGGATACAAGGGTGTATGCCATCTTATCCTGGTGATTTGTCTATTTTAATCTTTTTAAGACGCCGCTGTACTTCTTACTGGGTCAGACAGGGCACTTTTAAGGAGGAATTTACTTTTACATTCTGCATTTTATCTGACAGTTTATTTTCCTCAGTGAATACATTGGAGAAAAAAAATATTTAATAGCTTTACTTTCTCCTTATTGCTCTCTGCAACTACCCCCTCATTACTCTGTAGAGGACCGACACCTTTAGATTTATACTTTTTACCATTTATATAATTGAAGAACATTTTAGGGTTAGTTTTACTCTTTGGAAAATAATCTCTCGGTCTCTAGTTTGGCTGCTTTTATTTGTTTTTTACATATTCAATTTTTTTCCTTATAGTTTTTCAGTGCTTCCTCACTACCCTCCTGTTTTAGTGATTTTTAATGCTTTCTTTTTGTCATTTATTGCTTTCTTTACAGTTCTATTTATCCACATAGGTTTTTCTTGCTACTTAACCTTTTATTCCCATAACGTATGTACCTCTCACAATTATATTTTCTAATGTTTTTAAAATATCCAATTTTGTGGCTGTATTTTTATTTTTGAGAACTTTAGTTAGTTAGGCCTATGGCCTCTCTGCACATCTGTTGTTCTGTCAGGTCTATTGGTTAATACTGAGTTCAGAATGGCCGTCCCTCTAGTCGGGTCCTGAACCAGTTGGGAAAGGTAATTGCCTTTGGTTATTGCCAAGAACCTGTTTCCTTTATGCGATTTACAGGTTTCAGTTTCCCAGTCTATATCTGGGTAGTTCAAGTCCCCCACAATAACCACCTCATTATGATTTGCCGCCCTGTCCATCTCATTTAGTAGCAGATTTTCTGTGGACTCTGGTATATTAGGTGGTTTATAATAGACTCCTATTAGTATTTTATTATTGTTTTTACCTCCATGTATTTATACCCACACTGACTCCAAATGTTCATGTCCCTCACTTATATCTTCTCGGACTATTACCGTTCGTATTATCCGTCTTGTTAATTTGTCATCAATTTTCCTCTTGTGACCACATCCAGGGAGATTGGCTACAGTACTGTAGACCTTAAAATTCTGAATAATACCGTATTTTTCACTTTATAAGACGCACTTTTTCCCCCAAAAAAGTGTGGGGGGGGGAATGGCAGTGCGTCCCTGTTTTTTCAGGGCTGACACTGATATATCGCCAGCCGCGCTGTGCAGCATAGCAGCCGGCGATACATCAGTTACAGTGCAGGAAGGGAGGAGGGGCTGGAGGCAAATCACAGTGGGGCCCGATGCAGTCACTGTATTACACCAGGCCCCTCGCACAGAAGTCTGTTTGTATGTAAAGTGCTTTAATCCCGAATCAATCGCTATCCTTTTGATAAACTAGCCTATTCACCTGCATTAGTACTCACTATGAATGTAGCGTGCGATCCGGCCGGCTCGTGATGAGAGTGATGCTTCATTAATGAAATTGAAGGAGCGTGACTGACTGAGTGATGTCAGTCACGTGCCGGCCGGACCGCACCGCTGCATTCATATTGAGTAATAATGCAGGTGATTAGGCTAGTTTATCAAAAGGATAGCGATTGATTCGGGATTAAAGATCTTTACATACAAACAGACTTTTGTGGAACACATATGAGGACATATTAATAAAGTACCGTAATGCTGTGACACATAGGGCCATGAGGGGGGACTAGCATAAGATGCTATATGTGTGTCATCCACACATATAGCATGCTGGCCCCCTCATGGCCCTATGTGTCACAGCACACATCCCTCATAACAGTGCATCATCCACAGAACCCCCCCCCCCCCCATAACAGTGCATAATCCACAGATTACACCACCCCATAAAAGTGTGTCATCCACAGATCCACCATTAACAGTGTCATCCACAGATCCCCGATAAGTGTCATCCACAGATCCCCATAACAATGTCATCCACAGATCCCCTCCATAACAGCGTCATCCATAGATCCCCTCCATAACAGTGCATCATCCACAGAGCCCCGTAACAGCTTCAACTACAGAGCCCCATAACAGTGTCATCCACAGATCCCCCATAACAGTGTCATCCACAGGTCCCCAATAACAAAGTCATCCCCAGACCACCATCAGTTCAAAATCCACCAAAAGCACACCTTTTGGTTCAAAATATTTTTTTCTTATTTTCCTCCTCAAAAACCTAGGTGTGTCTTATAATCAGGTGCGTCTTATAAAGTGAAAAATACAGTATGTAACTGACAACTTTGTATCAAAAAATTTAAAAAGTTATCATTTACAGAGATATTTTTCACGCCCAGCAGGGGTATATGTAAAAATACACCCCAAAACACATTGCCCTACTTCTCCTGAGTACGGTGATACCACATGTGTGACACTTTTTTGCAGTCTGGGTGCGCAAAGGGGTCCAAATTCCAATGAGTACCTTTAGGATTTCACAGGGCATTTTTACGCATTCAGATTCCAGACTTCTTCTCACGCTTTAGAGACCCCTAAAATGCCAGGGCAGTATAAATAGTGACACAAGTGACCCCATTTTAGAAAGAAGACACCCCAAGGTATTCCGAGAGGGGTATGGGGAGTTCATGTAAAATTTTATTTTTTGTCACAAGTTAGTGGAATATGAGACTTTGTAAAAAACAAAAATAAAAAAAATAAAAATATCAATTTCCGCTAACTTGTGCCAAAAAAAAAAATTTCTGAGAACTCGACATGCCCCTCACGGAATACCTTGGGGTGTCTTCTTTCCAAAATGGGGTCATTTGTGGGGTATTTATACTGCCCTGGCATTTTAGGGAACCTAAAGCGTGAGAATCCAAATAGGTAAAAATGCCCTGTGAAATCCTAAAGGTACTCATTGGAATTAGGGCCCGTTTGCGCATCTTGGCTGCAAAAAAGTGGCACACATGTGGTATCGCCGTACTCAGGAGAAGTAGGGCAATGTGTTTTGGGGTGTATTTTTATATATACCCATACTGTGTGTGAGAAATATCTCTGTAAATGACAACTTTTTAAAATTTTTTATATATTTACATATGTAAAAATACAAATGCGCAAAGGGGTCCAAATTCCAATGAGTACCTTTTAGGAGGGAATTTTTACGCATTTTTCTTCTCACGCTTTAGAGCCCCTAAAATGCCAGGGCAGTATAAATACCCCACATGTGACCCCATTTTGGAAAGAAGACACCCCAAGGTATTCCGTGAGGGGCATGGCGAGTTCATAGAAGACTTTTTTTTTTGCACAAGTTAGTGGAAATTGATTTTATATTGTCTCCCTTTCTGCTAACTTTTGACAAAAAGTTCAATTTTTCATGGACTCAATATGCCCCTCAGCGAATACCTTGGGGTGTCCAAAATGGGGTCACTTGTGGGGTGTTTGTACTGTCCTGGCATTTTGGGTGGGGCTAAATTGTGAGCAGCCATGTAAAACCTAAAGGTACTCGTTGGAATTTGGGCCCCTTTGCGCACCCAGGCTGCAAAAAAGTGTCACACGTGTGGTATCGCCGTACTCATGAGAAGTAGGGCAATGTTTTTGGGGTGTATTTTTATATATACCCATACTGTGTGTGAGAAATATCTCTGTAAATGACAACTTTAAAAAAAATTTATACAAAGTTGTCAATTTACAGAGATATTTCTCTCACCCAGCATGGGTATATGTAAAAATACACCCCAAAACACATTGCCCTACTTCTCCTGAGTACGGCGATACCACATGAGTGACACTTTTTTGCAGCTAACATATACCCATGCTGGGTGAGAGAAATATCTCTGTAAATTGACAACTGTGTATAATTTTTTTTTTAAAGTTGTCATTTACAGAGATATTTCTCACACACAGTATAAAAATACACCCCAAAACACATTGCCCTACTTCTCCTGAGTACTTCGATACCACATGTGTGCCACTTTTTTGCAGAAAAGATGCGCAAAGGGGCCCTAATTCCAATGAGTACCTTTAGGATTTCACAGGGCATTTTTATGCATTCGGATTCTCACGCTTTAGGTTCTCTAAAATGCCAGGGCAGCATAAATACCCCACAAGTGACCCCATTTTGGAAAGAAGATGCAGATGTCAGCAGTTTTAACCCCTTCCATGCCGTGGTCCATACAGACCGCTATATGGAAGGGGTTAACAGGGAGGGAGCTCCCTCCCTCTCCCATTGGGGAGCTGCTGTGCCTTTGCAGCCCCCCAACAGGATGGGATCGCCGAGGGAGGAAGCCCCCCTCCCTCCCCATCACCCGCTGCTCAGTTCTGGCAGCGGGTGATGGTTACCATGGCAGTAGGACGCTTTCAGAAGCGTCCTGCTCTCTATGGTACTGAAAGCACATATCACTGAATAAAAAAAAATAAAAATAAAACACACTACACATATTATGTTTCGCTGTCGTCCGTAAAAATCTGCTCTATAAAAATATCACATGACCTAACCCCTCAAGTACCGTAAAAAAAATGGTGTAAAATAAGCCATTTTTTGTCACCTTACATCACAAAAAGTGTAATAACAAGCGATCATAAAGGCATATGCCTCTCAAAATAGTAGCAATCAAACTGCCATCTCATCCCACAAAAAATGAGCCCAAAAAAATAAAAAAATATGGCTCTCAGACTATTGAGACACTAAAACATTATTTTTTTTCAAAAATGCTGTTATTGTGTTAAAGTAAAATAAATTTAAAAAAAAGTATACATATTAGGTATCACCATTGCTCTATAATAATATCACATGATCTAACCCCTCAGGTAAATACCGTAAAAATAATAAAATAAAAACAATGTAAATAAAAACATTTTTGTCACCTCACATCTCAAAAACCATAATAGCAAGCGATCAAAAAATTATATGCACCCAAAAATAGTGCCAATCAAACCGTCATCTCATCCCGCAAAAAATGATACTCTACATAAGACAATCGCCCCAAAAAATAAAAAAATATGGCTCCCAGACATTCAAACATGATTTTTTTTGTTTCAAAAATATTATCATTGTGTAAAACTTAAATAAATATAAAAAAAAAGTATACATATTAGGTATCGCCACGTCCGTGACAACCGGCTCTATAAAAATAACACATGACCTAACCCCTCAGGTGAACACAGAAAAAAAAATTATATAAATACCGTGTCAAAAGTCATTTTTGTCACCTTACATCACAAAAGGTGTAATAGCAAGCAACCAAAATGTCATATGCACCCCAAGATGGTGCCAATCAAACCTCATCCCACAAAAAATGAGCCCCTACATAAGACAGTCACCCACAAAATAAAAATTTAAAATATGGCTTTTAGAATGTGGAAACACAAAAAAATAAATTTTTCTCAAAAATGCTTTTTTATGAAAAACTGAAACAAATAAACAAAAAAGTAGTCATATTTGTTATTGTCGCGTCCGTAACAACCTGCTCTACAGAAATGGCACACAATCTAACCTGTCAGTTCAACGATGTAAATAACATAAAATAAAAACAGGGCAATAAATATTAAGTTTTGTTTGGCTGTTAACCCTTGCTTTGTTACTGGAAAAAATTGATTAAAATTGAAAATGTTCCCAAAAATCGAAATTCTGAAATTTTATCTCCATTTGCCATTAACTCTTGTGGAAAAACCTAAAGGGTAACTTAACAACATTTGTAAAATCAGTTTTGAATACCTTGAGGGGTGTAGTTTCTAGAATGGAGTCATTTTCAGGTGATTTCTATTATGTAAGCCTCCCAAAGTGACTTCAGACCTGAACTGGTCCCTAAAAAGTGGGTTTTTGAAAATTTCTGAAAAATTGCAAGATTTGCTTCTAAACTTCTAAGCCTTGTAACATCCCCAAAGAATGAAATGGCATTCCCAAAATGATCGATACATGAAGAAGACATATGGGGAATGTAGATCAATAACTTTTTTGGTGGTATTAATATGTATTATAGAAGTAGACAAATTGAAACTTGGAAAATTGCAAATTTTTCCACATTTTTGGTAAATTTGGTATATTTTTATAAATAAATAAAAAAATTTGACTCCATTTCACCACTGTCATGAAGTACAATATGTGACGAAAAAACAATCTCAGAATGGACTGGATAAGTAAAAGCGTTAAGGGGTTAAATAGGCAGACTGACTGATTATAAATTTGAAGACACCTCGAAAGCTAATTACAGGACACACCTTAGTTTAACATGTCCCGACAGGCAATTTATTTTCAATCTTTTCTAGGGGTACCATTTTTGTCCAGGCCAGTCTCACAATGTCTGGTGTTCATTGGTTGATTTTCAGTAAATGTTTATATATTATTACTTTTGTCAGTTCTGAGCTATTTCAGTGACTATTGTGGGTTTTTCTTTCTTTAAAGAATTTTGTACTTGTATGTATTCTGGTTACACCGAGCAGTACCTTTACTGCAAACTGTTGGCAATTCATTTGTAAACTTCTAGCAGGAATAATACAGGAATGGCACTGAACAGAGTAAAAAAAATACATACTCCAGAATTAATATATAGAGAATGCAAGGAATTACAGAAATGACATGAGACAAGACAGACATGTTAGTAGAGGTGACAGACGCTCTTTAACTTCAACCTGACCAAGTTGCTGGCAGTGTAGTTTTGCCGTACCACTTAGTAGAGTCTGTTGCCTTTAAGGGGCTGATGGCGTGTGCTCAGCCTTGCTGGAGGATAACTAGCCGGCATTATTTCTCTACAAAACTCATCCCTGCCTTGTATGTCATGTGGCCAATAACGTTGGTGACTATTTGCAATTATCGCTGTGCAGCAAGGTGCACAACATCGTGGACACCTGGAGCAGCTTTTACAGGCATGGACAGTGCATGTCTTTTACCGCCCACTGCATCGCAGTGAGGAAGCACTGCAGCATCTAGGTCAGCCACTAATCCAACTCCTCCATGGACATGCTCCTATTCCCAACTGCAGCAGGGCAGAGCATCGCTCTCACTTCACCTCCCATCACATGTGTAAAGTGAAGCATTGCCATGCCATGTTAGAGCCTGGGTAACAGAAGCCACACAGCAATTCGCTTTCTAAAACTGTCTCCCTACTGGACAATGGCCTCAACCTGGACAATGGCCTCAACCTCATGGTCACGCTGAATTTGAGGGAAATAACACATGTTCCTGCAGTACCCCAGACCTGGGGATATCTGCAAAGTTTGGTTTGTCATATAATATTTGTAATGTTAATGCTAAGTCCTGCACACATTTTACAGCATGAGCCAGGGTTAACCATCCTTGCACAGCCATCTCTGGAGCTTAGGGTGTGGGCTGGGTCCACTTCCTGGTTTCAAAAGAGACCAAAGTGTGGCTGTAGAGCGGAGAAGTAAGGGAGACGTCTCCATGTGCTTCTTCCCCTGTACTCCATCTCCAAGCCCTGGAGCCTCTGCCACCTCCGGAAACTCCTGGAGATGCAAGCAAGAAAATACTTAAGGAGGTGGATTTTCATGGCAGACAGCAAGGTAACCCAGCTTAAGGTGATCTAGACCTTGCTGCTAGACATTTTGGACATAAACACCATGGGCACCCCGAACCATCAGGCAGGGAGAACCCCAAGGGAACATAGGGTGACCCACCTTCACTGCAGCAAGCCCAGGGAGTGACAGCCTGAGGGAGTACACCATGACAGATCATCATCAGGGCCACTACCAATTGCATTCTCTTCTTCGGCTCCTCAGGGGCTCACTGGACTCCCTGCCTGGTACACATGATAAACCTACAGTAGTTGTGTAACCCTTTTTATTTAAAAGTACCCTGCTTGCAGAAGGTAGTGCCAATGTCCAGGAGACTGTGCAAGAAATGCATTTTGTAGACTTGCAATGACAAAACAGGCTGCCGTTACATCGCTTAATCTATGACATTCCAACTTGATGGAATCCCACTTTGCACATGTTAGAGCATCTGTATGAGCAGTATTAAGCCATGAATGATTTTGTCATGCACCAGAAGACCTCAGCAGGGAGTATGTATTGTTTAAAGGTCAGGCAGTGGCAGCTCAGCAGAGATGCCGGTGGCGTTCTGAAGTCATTTGAACAAACCACAAAATGTGTTAGTAGGGGCAATTTCGGCATAAAGTAAGTCATCCCACTTATATTTACCTTGGAACAGACTCTCATGCAACAGAGGATGACAGCAGAAGATGAACAGCTTCTGCATCTTGCAGTCTGCCCTGCAGTTGATGGGGACCCACAAGGAGAACGTCCCAGGGCGGAGGAGGATGAGGAGCTGCCACGGGAGGAGGAGTTAAAGTCGGTTGTGGAGAAGCAGGAGAGGAAGAAGATACCAGGCCACGACACTCAATCATCTCAGTGAGGGGTGGAACTGGAAAGAACTGGCTCTTTGGGAACACTGGCCAGAACAGCAAGCTGTATGCTTGCTTTCTTATATACAGACAGGCGTATCAATCACATGAAGCAGTCACATGAAGGCATGCATTTAGACCCTCGCTATAAAAGCAAAATGGAGAAATGTTTTCCTCCTGCTGAAAGGGAGGACTTATTACTTTAATATCAGAAAACACTGTGTACGCAGCTTGCCACAGCTTTTGGCGAGCAGACACTTGTCACCCGCATGTCTGAAGATTTGGAAATCACAGCTCAGTACTTGAACCTGATGAAGGGTCTTTGGAATCCCTGCATTGTTTATGAAAAAAAGATTTCTGATTCAACTCCATGTTTGTGATAGTTCCTTGCGCTGAGCAGTGATCTTCAAATCTTCACTCTTCCTTTTGAGAAGTTGGGTACATCTCCCAAAGCCATCTATTCTGCGACTGCAGACCTGACAACTTGGTTTCTTCTTGGATGAGCCTACAACAGAATTTTGCCTAGGTCTAATACAACCATATAAGGTGAGCCCCCAATTGGGGATTTTTCAGCACCTGACTAAGATGTACTTACCCTATGTTGCGCCTGTTGTCTGTCCTCAATACAGGGAGTACCTGCCTATGTTTTGGAGAAACTCACGTCTGAAGCCTCTCTCCACCCCCCGCAGAGTCACCCACCTCCATTACCAAAAACAGCAGAGGCAGCAGCCAGTTCACTATTGTCAAACATGATGGAAAAATGTTTCAATGTGCTGCACTAGGCTGAGGCAGAAAAGAAAAAAACGAGACCTAACACCTCGATACCCAGATTCAATCATACCTGGACTCTGGCATTTTCCAGGTGCTTACACTGTTCCTTGACGCCTTAGGCTTTTGAACAGGAAGACTGGAACAGTAGCCCAAACTGGCCCAGTATACTCTCTTTTCTCTATTGCGCAGCCTTCAGTGTCATCTCAGAAAGGGTTTTCAGTGTGGCAGGGGACTTTGTGAAACCCCGTGGGGATTTTCACACTCCACTGGCTGAGGTTAATGAAAAGATCTGCCCTCACTTGCCACTTCCTGCCTACCATCATGTTCTGTACCATATGGCTTCTGCTGGTGCCATCATGCCAATGTACTGTCTGCCTGCCTACCATCATGTTCTGTAACACGTTACTATTGCAGCCACATGCAACTATTACCCTCCCTTTTCCACATCCACACTGTTCTGCTGCTGCTCCGAATTAAAATGGAGAATTTTTCCAGACTTTTTTTTTAGAATAAGCCACTCTTTCTTTTGACAATTAACACTTCTGTGTTTTTGTGAATTTGCCTATATAAATACAGGCAGATCATTCTGCCCCTGATAATGCATAATTTTTGGATGCTTGTGCAAGACATTTTTTCTTCTGACAATTAACACTTGTGCGTGCAGTGAATCAATATTGGCAGATATTCTGCACCAGTTGAGGCCTAATTTTTGGACGCTTCTGCAGAATGATCCATTCTTTCTTCTGACAATTAACATTTCTGCGTGTTTAAATGAGGGCTCGCTTCATGGATATTCACCTATGACCATGAATGTGCTAGTCTAAATCTTCTTGTAGTATATATTGAGGGTTGCGGCCTCTTTTAGACTGAGCAACGTCCATTTGCCTGGGGCTTCTGAGCATAAAGTATAAATGTAGGTGGTTTTTACACTGCCCTGAATAATGTAGGCTTAGGTAAGTCCAAGAGAGGCAGTTCTGTTAAACCTCTTGCACACGAACGTTGTGTGGCCGTATTGCGGCCCGCATACGGAGGGTCCACAATACACGGGCACCGGCCTGTGTGCACTCCGCATCATGGATGCGGACACATTCACTTGACTGGGTCCGCAATCTCGGAGATACGGAACAGAAGCATGGATCGCAACCCAACAGAAGCACTATGGAGTACTTCTATGGTGTTTCTGTCCGTGCCTCTGCACCGCAAAAAATAGAACTTGTTCTTTTTTTTGTTGTGGTGCGGACGAATCACGCAAAAATTGCGGTCCCAAGTGCACGGAATGGATGCACAACGTTCGTGTGCAAGAGACCTTAGTGTTTGTTACATATCTGCGGAAGCCACCTTGACGCCTGGTAGATGGGCCTGACACACGTTTGATCAAAAATGTCAGCAAAGAGCCTCTATTTTTTCATTTATAGTATGTATAATACCATTTTAATTTAGAATGATCCCCATTACTCAGTTCTGTTTGTATGTGAAATGTTGTGCAGCCATACTTTTGTTAGCTTTCTGCATGCTCGCTTGATGGATATGCACCTGTGACCATGAACGTGCTAGTCTAAATTTTCTTGTAGTACATGAGGGCAGACATTATGCCCCCAGTAAAGCATAATTTTTGGATGCTTGCTCCCAACTAGGGATGAGCGAACCCGTGGAAGTTCATGTTCACCGGGTTCGGACGAACTTCGGGTCAAAGTTCGGGTACGGGACCAGAACTTGACCCCATTAAAGTAAATGGGGACCCGAACTTTACTTTATTATTTTACATTATAACATGGTTATAACGGAAAATAATAGCATTCTTAATGCACTTGATCATGCAGCCAGTACTCATATGGTCTTATGAGTGCAGGACAATAGTCCCACGGGTGGCCCAACGTGCACAGCATTATTGTAATATATGATGCTGTGTACTCCCGTGCGTACAATCGATGCCGCTCCGGGACATATGGCCCGCTCACGGACTGTATGTCTCGGAGGGCATATGGTCATGTGCATGAGCCCTTAGTGTCAGTTTAGATTTGTGCACCGATTTGTAGTGTCCATTACTGATCACATCTGCTCAGTTTGCACTGCCAAGTTAATTTTTTTGTATTTGTTTTTACAAAAAATTTTTCTCCTTTTTTTCTCCTAAATTTAATTTCTAATTTATTACAAGCACCTTCACATGTGAAAACACAACATATACACCCCTCACACTAAATAAAGGTTTACACATTTCACACCTCAATAAAATAAAAATGGTCCGTCCATCCCAAAGAGTATACTTAGCTGAAGAGGCATATGCCATGCTTGACTCAGATACCGAGTCTGCCAAGAGGATGCCACTTTCCTCTACTCCTCTACTGACGAGGGACCCGGCTGACCGGCAACTTTTGGCCCAGGGGTTAAGTAACACCCAGAGGCCCACTGAGACCCCCTCTACTTCCTGATTCGCTGTCACAAGAGGCTGGGCAGGGAGCTGCGGGAGGAGAGCATAGCCTCCTTTGGCAGCATTGACAGCTATCTCCGCCCCCACACCTCCGCTCTCCTGATCTGTCACAGGAGGCTGAGCATTGCGGAGAGGATAGATGTTGGCCACTCATAGCTTCCCCCCCCTTATGTGCCAGTAGCCGTCCCCCCTTATGTGCCAGTAGCCTTCCCCCTTATGTGCCAGTAGTCTCCCCTCTCACCTTATGTGCCAGTAGCCCCCAAAAAAACAAAAAACAAACAAAAAAGAAAAAACACTTATACTTACCTCCAGCGATGCGATGCAGGCCTCTTCCGGCCCAAGGGGCAAGTAACAGCCTCTGCACCAGCCTCTGATAGGCTGCCAGCCTAGTGCTGGCAGCCTATCAAAGGAACAGGGAGGGGACACGCCTCTCCCTCCTCTGCCGCAGCACTGACATCTATATCGGCGTCCTGAGGACGGTGATACAGATGACTATGGAGATAAACGCTTCCACAATGGAAGCGTTCATCTCCCTGTGCCCTTCCGCCGGCCGCCCCCACTTGTCACCAGGGCCGCAGTAGGGCACATGCACACCCCAAAGGCCGGCCCTGGGTGACACTACGGGGGCCATTTACAGAGGCAACAGAGGGGCCCGGGGGGAAATTGCCCCCCTGCCCAGTCCGCCCCTGCTCTAGAAGGTGCCCCAGGGTAGCAGCGGAGGGAGCCCCCCCCAGAGTGAGCCCACGTGGACCCCACCCCCTGAGAATTATCAGCCCCAAATTCCTGAGTTTGTGGGCAACTCAGGAATTCAGATAGATGGTGTGTGCTTCACAGAAATAGATTTTTTTAAAATCTTTTTCTCAGAAAATTTTATTAATTTGATGTAACAAATTTATACGCCCAGCAATTTATTTCCCAGAACCCCACAACGCCATACGCTAGACTCCAAGGTTAGACCCCTGTAAATGCAGCAGAGATGATGACCTTTTGGAGGCTCTTGCTGCATATGGGTGCTGTTAAAAAAACTAATATTAATCAGTATTGGAGTGCGGATGTCTTGTACCAAACTCCAATTTACAGTAATATAATGGTCCGCAATCGATTCCAATCAATACTTAAGTTTTTGCATTACAACGATAATGGACAGTGCTCACCCCAGAATGAACGCGCATTTGACCGTCTGTTCAAAATTAGGCCCTTCCTTGACCACTTCAACGCAAAGTTTTTCAGAAGTATACACTAGTGATGAGCGAGCATGCTCCGCCGAATTTCTGTTCGGCTCGAGCATCGCTATGCTCGGCACATGGCGGTACTCGACCGAGTACCAAATGTGCTCGAGCCCAATGCTCAAGTCTCCGCCCCACACGTTTTGCGGGTTTTATGCAGCCAATAAAGGTGCAGGCAAGTACTGCCCTCACTGTAATGCCAGTAGCCATGTTGGCTGCTGGCATTACAGTGATTGGCTGGCCTGAACGCGTCATTGGGTGCTATATAGCACCCAATGACACATGTTCGGCTCAGATGTAGACAGAGCAGAGCGTAGGAAGGGAAAAACAGTGTAGGGAGTGATTTTCGCAGTTTTTATTCAGAGAAAGCTCCTTTTAAAGGACTAGTGTGTGTGTGTGTGTGTGTGTGTGTGTTCTAGAGCAGCAATCTATTTCCTCCTGCAGTCTCAGGGACAGTGCTTCAGAAGGGACAGGGAGAGACATTTGCTGTTCTTACTACCAAAAGCTTTTCAACTACCCCAAAGTCCTTTTAAGGACTACTGTGTGTGTTTGACAGCAGCAAGATATTTTTATTTTATTTCTATTAGTGACATATACTGTACATCCTGTACTGTACATCCTGCTGCTCACATTGTTTGATAAAGGCACCTGCATGTGCCGAAACGTGCGTCATTTCTCCCGTGAGTGGCGAATAAACCGGATATAATTGCAGTACAAAGGAGTGCCGGTTCCTTCCTTCATTCATATACTGTACATCATCCGCAGACTGTGTCTTTAATAATCTGGGCCACCTATAGTGTCCATAATCTGTGCTCTTCTGTAACCAATGCTGTAGAACATCTGCAAACAGTTTCTGTATTACAGATTCCAATAATCTGAGCCACATCTAATGTCCATAATTCGTGGTGTTCAGTAACCAATACTGTAGAACATCTGCAAACAGTTTCTGCATTACAAATTCCAATAATCTGGGCCACATCTAATGTCCATAATCTGTGGTGTTCTGTAACCAATACTGTAGAACATCTGCAAACAGTTTCTGTATTACAAATTCCAATAATCTGGGCCTACATAGGGTCCGAAAACTGTGTCTTTAGCAGACAGTTAAACAATCTGCGCCACATCTAGTGACAAAACCATTAATATGAAGAAGGCAAGCGCTAAGGGACATGGAAGTTGGCGTGATGCTGATGGTGCACGCAGAGGCCGTGACCCTGGGTGCAATGGAACTGTGCCTGCTGCCAGTGCACCAGAAAAAAAAACATCCACCGTACCCAGCTTCATGTCCAATTTAGCTGGGCAGCGCAGGACAACACTGTCAAAGTCGGACCAGTGCAAACAGTTGGTTGGTTGGATTGCTGAAGATAATGCTTTCAGTCGGTTAAGCACCACCCTCTCATCCAGTCTCTGTAGCCAAGAGTCTGGTCAACCGAATCTTCACTCTGATCAGCCTTCCTTCCACCATGGAGAGGCTTGCCAAACGAGTGATCCCACACTCGGATATTCTTAGGAGCTCTTTCTAGCGCCACTATTAGATTTGGCCCTCGCGCCCAGCACACTTGAACAGGTACCTGAGATATTGTGCCCTGATTCCCAACCTCTTGAGCTTTCACAATCTCAAGAAGATGACGGTGGTGAACGGCAATCATTCGTTCACGAGGTGGATGATGAGACACAGTTGTCAATCACCATTGTTGTGGTTAGGTCAAGTCAGGAGGATGAGCAGAGTGAGGAAGTGGAAGAGGAGGTGGTGGACGATGAGGTCACTGACCCTACATGGGAAGGTGAAAAGCCGAGCGAGAACAGCAGTACAGAGGGGGAGGGATCCGCAGCACAACAACAGTCTGGAAGAGGCAGTGGGGTTGCAAAAAGGAGAAGTCGGCCCACATTTAACAGGCCTGCAACCGTTACACCGAGCACCTCCATGCGTAAATCTACCTTGCCAAGGGTAGGTGTTTCGCAGTATGGTGCTTTTTTGAGGAAAGTGCAGATGGCAAAAGAGTGGTAGTTTGCAATCTGTGGCGTACCAAAATGAGCCGGGGTGTGAACACTAGCAACCTCACCACCACCAGCATGATCCGCCACATGGCATCCAAGCATCCTAATAAGTGGACCAAACGCCTGAGTCCACAATCTGGGTCTGCGGGTCACACCACTGCCTCCTCTTCCCCTGTGTTACGCACTGCTGGTCAATCCCCTGTTGAAGGTGCAGGCCCGAATGCCACTCGCCCTGCACCTGGACCTTCGCATAAACCGTCAGCAACAACATCCACTTCCCTGTCCCAGCGCAGCGTCCAAATCTCGATAACACAGGCACCCCACGGCACCTCCGATCATCCTAATAGTGAGTACTGGACAATTTTATCCAATATCAAGAAGTCTTATCCAATAACGAGATTATCAGACACTACAAGTATTGGTCGAAGCCTTTATTATTGGATGAACAAAGGATATATAGCGAGGACTTTCCATCATAACCACCATTGATTGTGGGCAACTATTATTAACTATTGTTGCGAACAGTCAAATATCCAGGTTTTAATGCTATCTATGTCATTTTATGTTATTTTATCATGGTATTTTGTGATTATTAGAATTAAATTGTATGTGTATTGATACAAGTTTTTTATTTTCATACGGCATATTACAAATACGGAGTGCCCTTCCAAAATCTTGGTGTACACGCTATTATATCTACTCAGATTTGGGGAATCTGTGGTTGGAGCACCCACCCGTCTCTGGTAGACTTGTCGAGCCACACTATCTGTATTATCTATTTACCAATATAATATACCCACCCACAGGCCATAGCACTAAATGTACATCTTTCGAAATTACTGGCCCTTAAAATGTTGCCATTTAGGCTTGTGGACACTGAGGCCTTCCGCAGCCTGATGTCGGCGGCCGTCCCTCGGTACGCAGTCCCCAGCCGCCACTTTTTTTCACAGTGTGCCGTGCCCGCCTTACACCAGCAATTGTGTCCCGTAACATTACCCGTGCCCTGACCAACACAGTTATTGGGAAAGTCCACTTAACAACTGACACACGGACAAGTGCTTTTGGCCAGGGACGGTACATTTCCCTGACCGCACACTGGGTGAATGTTGTGGAGGCTGGGAGTGAGTCGTACTCTGGGATGGCACAGGTGCTACCCACGCCCAGCATTGAGGGCCCTACATCCATCAGGGTCTCTATGTTACTGGCTCCAACTTCCACTTCTCCTCCTCTGCCGCCTCCTCCTCCACTTCCACCTCCAGCAGCAGTCAGCCATCAGTCGCTGTTGTGCGACGTGAGCACGCGCTGGAACTCTACGTTCTACATGTTAGCCAGGATTTGTGAGCAGCAGAGGGCAGTTGTGGAATACCAGCTGCAACATGGTCATCGCCTTTCGAGTCAACTGCCATTTACAAGCGAGGAGTGGGCATGGATGTCAGACCTCAGCGTAACCATCCCACTGCTGTGTCTACTCAAATGATCGCTGCTCACAATTAAGAAGGACGCTCTGAATGTGGCAGAGGAGGAAATGGGGGAGGACATTACACAGGGTGATAGCCAGACCACCCATAGTTCGTCTTCTCAGCGCAAATTGGACCATGAAGAGGAGGAGGAGCTGGAGATAGTTGCCGAAGAGGAGGAGGAGGATGAGGAGATGGAGAGTCATCTTGATGTCAACATCGACGTCTTGCCTGTTGGTACTCTGGCACACATGGCTGACTTCATGTTAGGCCGCCTTTCCCGTGACCCTCGCATTATACACATTTTAGATAACACGGATTACTGGGTGTTCACCCTTCTCGACCCCTGCTACAAAGAGAACTTCTCATCTCTCATTCCTGTGGTGGAGAGGAAGAGTAAAACGGTGCAATACCAGAAGGTACTTGTTGAGAGATTGCATCAAAATTTTCCAACAACGCGGCCGGCAGAGTCCGTACTTCCTTAGGCAACTGAGGAAGGGAGACAAGGGGAACACACAGCAGTTCCAACAAAGGCAGGGCAACAGTCTTCAAGGCATGGGACATTTTCATGACATCCCGCCAGCAACCTCATCCTGAAGCGAGGCCTAGTGCTACAAGGAGGGAAACGTTTTGGAAGATGGTGAAGGAATACATAGCAGACCGTGTCAGCTTCCTAAATGATCCCTCAGTGCCTTACAACTACTGGGTGTCCAAGCTGGACACGTGGCACAAACTAGCGCTCTACACCTTGGAGGTGAAGATATATATATTTATAGCCACACAGTAATACAGTCAGTCAATTACAACACTAAAACACTACTACACATACAATATTCCTAACTATTCTACATACAATCCCAATTCCACCCCACAAACTAGCTATACAATTACACTAACATACATTACAGCAGTAACCTACCCACCTGGCTATTCACACTGTCCCTACTGCAATATCACAATGCAGTCCAGGGGTAATGGCACTGCATGGGTTAACACAACATGGGCTGCAGGGGTACTGAAGGGGTTACTGCATCAGGGCAACAGCAGTGAAGGGGTTACTTCTGCTGGGGCTGCTGGGAATACAGCAGCCTTGAAGGGATTACAGGGCAGGGGTTATACAGGACAAGGGCTGCAGTACTCATCAGGGGTTCAGGGCACTGAGGGGGTGAATGCAGCTCCTTCAGTGGGGTTTAGACAGGCTAGGGCTGCTGGGCACAGAAAGGGTCCTGGGCTGGGGTACTGCGGGGCTGGATAAGGGTTGCAGCTTAAGGGGTACACAGCAGCAGGAGTTGATGCTGCTGGGCAGGGAAGGGGTACATGGGGATATGGGAAATCAGGGCAGGGGTGGGGGTACTCAGCCATCTTCAAGTCCCATCTGTGTGTGTCCTTCTCAGTCAGGAGCCGAGTTCAGAAGACCTCTCCTGTGTAGTCGCATGCCTTCATATCAGGTTTTGGGATATGACCTCATTCCACTGAAGATGAATCTACCTTCTGAGCCCTCCCCCCAGGTAGTTTGGCCATGGGCAAAGATGGGGGAGAAGGAAACAGGTTTAGCATGTAAGCCATGTGCTGATCAAAAGGTGCTATAAAGTCTGCAATCTCCTGTCCTGGACCCACATCCTAGTTAGCATCTCTATGCTAACTACCCCCCAGGGACAGTTGGGCGATTTAACAGATAACAAAGCAAGCTATGGCCTACAGGCTAAACACTGGCCTGTATCAAGTTGATAAGATAAAAGGGGCCATGGAAAGAGATATATATATATGAAAGGGGACATATTCTATAAGGGGACACATATAATGTATATATATATATATATATATATATATATATATATATATATATATATATATATATATATATATATTGTGGGGAATTGCTCTGGTAGACAGGCTTGCGGATGCAGTATAGAGGCAGGGTACACAGTTCTCTGGGTAAAGCAGAAGTGTTTTATTCACACTCGGCAAAACAGAAACAGTCTTTAGTGCTTGTTCACACAAGGCAAAACAGAAACAGTCTTTAGTGCTTGTTCACACAAGGCAAAACACACGGCAAAAACATCAGTCCTACAGCAAGCTCACCTGAGTGGTCGGTGTTAGTTCACACCTGGCAGTTAGCTCGGCCACGCAAAGTTTCCACCAGCAGCTTCCAGGTAGACTGCACGCCTGTTTGCAGACTCTTGCTCTCAGCCCTGAGAGCTCCACAGCAACACCAGCAGCTTCCAGGATAATCACCTCTCACCTGCTGAGGTGGCTGCCTTTTAAAGGCCCGGAAAAAATCCAGCCTGGACCGTGGGGAATAGTCTCCCACCCAGCACTTGACTATTCCCAATAAGAGCCGGCCCGGATCGGCTTTGTAGCCATACTAAATATCAATGTGTCAAACAGCACTAGCTGCTGCTGACACACAAAAAATCCGGCTCTTATCTCACCGAGGCCAGGAACCTCGGTGACACGTACCTTCCGTCGACGACGGAACCTTGCGCCCTCTTATATACCCCCACCCCCCTTTGTTCAACCCTGAGGGGGTGAACACACATGAGACAGTGGACGCGGGACAGGGCATCTGCATTACCCTGCAAGCGGCCTGCCCTGTGTTCTACTGAGAACTTGAAGTTCTGTAAGGATAGGAACCACCTGGTGACCCGAGCATTCCTCTCCTTGGCCTGGCTCATCCACTTGAGAGGGGAATGGTCGGTCACCAGACGGAACTTCCTCCCTAACAAGTAATAGCGGAGAGACTCGAGTGCCCACTTGATAGCCAGGCACTCCCTCTCCACTATACTATACCTGGTCTCGGCTGGGTTGAGCTTACGGCTCAGGAAGACAATGGGATGTTCTTCCCCATTGACTTCCTGAGACAGTACCGCACGGAGGCCTACCTCTGAGGCATCCGTCTGTACTATGAATTCCCTGTTGAAGTCGGGTGTCACCAAAACCAGGGACCCACACAGGGCCGACTTCAATGCAGAGAAAGCCTCTTCTGCCTTCTCACTCCAGTGAACCTTTCCGGACTTCCGTCCCTTCAACAGGTCTGTCAATGGTGCTGCTATCGTGGCAAAGTGGGGCACAAACCTCATGTAGTACCCTACAATCCCCAGGAACGATTTTACCTGCCTGGTGGTGACTGGTCGGGGCCAATTACGTATTGCCTCTATCTTATTTACCTGAGGTTTAATGAGTCCCCGCCCAATGACATACCCCAGATACTTGGTCTCTTCTAACCCAATTGCACTCTTTTTTGGATTAGCGGTTAGTCCAGCTTTTTTAAGGGCATCCACTACCGCCTGCACTTTGGGCAAATGGCTTTCCCAGTCCGTGCTGTGGATGACTACATCATCTAAGTAGGCCGAGGCGTACCGACGATGAGGTCGCAGCACAATGTCCATTAACCTTTGGAAAGTGGCAGGGGCGCCATGCAGGCCAAAGGGTAATACCTTGTAATGATACAGGCCCTGCCGGGTAACAAAAGCAGTTTTTTCCTTGGCTGACTCCGTTAAGGGTACCTGCCAGTACCCTTTAGTGAGGTCTAGCACAGAAAAATAACAGGCTTGCCCTAAATTCTCAACAAGCTCGTCTACCCGGGGCATGGGATACGCATCAAACTTAGACATTTCATTTAACTTGCGAAAATCATTGCAGAACCGCAACGTCCCATCTGGCTTGGGTATTAGGACTATGGGACTCGCCCATTCACTTTTCGACTCCTCAATGACATCAAGCTTCAACATTAATTGCACTTCCTCCGCGATGGCCCGTCGCCGAGCCTCGGGTACCCGGTATGGTTTTAACCGGATCTTGGCCTGAGGCTCCGTGACGATATCATGTTGGATGAGGGAAGTGCGGCCAGGGAGGTCCGAGAACACATCCGTGTTCCGACTGATGAACTCCCTGACTTCCTGAACTTGTTTGGAAGACAGGCTGTCTGCAATTTTTACCGTGGTTACTGCTTCACAGGCCTCGAACTGTGGGGCTGGACCCTTTTCACCTAGAAGCCCTGGACGGGGCTGTTGTCGGACGAGTCCCTATCTTTCCACGGCTTTAGTAAATTCACATGGTACACCTGCTCCGGCTTGCGCCACCCTGGCTGGTGTACTTTGTAATTTACTTCCCCTACCTTCTCGATCACCTCATAGGGCCCCTGCCACCTAGCTAGGAACTTGCTGTCAAGGGTAGGTACCAGAACCAAAACCCGATCTCCCGGATTGAAATCCCGCACTCGAGCCTGACGATTATACACCCTACTCTGAGCTTGTTGCGCTGCCTCCATATGCTCCCGGACCAGCGGCAACACCCTTTCCATCCGTTCCTGCATCTGGGTGACATACTCAATGACACTTTTGTGGGGGACGGGTTGTTGTTCCCACGCTTCCTTGGCAATGTCTAACAGGCCCCGAGGGTGTCGGCCATAAAGCAGTTCGAAGGGCGAGAACCCAGTAGAGGCCTGGGGCACCTCTCGCACTGCGAACATGAGATAGGGCAGAAGCAGGTCCCAGTCCCTCCCATCTCTAGACACCACCCTTTTTAACATATTTTTTAACGTTTGGTTAAACCTTTCGACGAGACCATCCGTTTGCGGATGGTAAACGGACGTCCGCAACTGTTTAATACGCAGCAATTTACACAGTTCCCTCATAACCTTGGACATAAAAGGGGTCCCTTGGTCTGTCAGAACCTCCTTAGGCAGGCCCACCCGGGAAAACATTTCCATTAACTCCTTAGCTATGAGCTTAGCTGATGTATGTCGCAGGGGCACCGCCTCCGGATACCGAGTGGCATAATCGAGAACGACCAGAATGTGTTGGTGGCCCCTAGCGGACTTCGGTATGGGCCCTATTAGATCCATAGCGATTCGCTCAAACGGTACCTCTATGATTGGTAGAGGTACCAGAGGACTACGGAAATGTGGCTGGGGGCTATTTACCTGACAGGTTGGACAGGACTTACAATAATTTTCTACCTCTTTGAACACACTGGGCCAATAAAACCGCTGCAGTATGCGGTCCTGGGTTTTCTGCCATCCCAAGTGTCCCCCAAGAACGAGCTTGCGATACGCCGTGGGCACCACCAACTGTTCAATATTCTCACCCCGGATTTGGTTCACCCGATACAACATTTCCTGGTGAACAACAAAACGGGGAAGCATTAACTCAGCCCCAGGTTTTTGGGGTTTACCATCAATTACCACAACGTTCTCCCAGGCCCTGGCTAGGGTTTGGTCCCGGTGTTGTGCGACGTTAAGGTCTGCCAATTCTGGTCCCGGTGGCAAGCCCTCCACGTCTCCCACCATTACACTTAGTGGGGCTGTCTCCCCCTCTATCACGGAAGTAGTGGTCACCCCTACCGCTGGTGTCTCTGCTTCGGGGTCCTCAGGTTCGGGACCCGGACATTTTTCTTCCCCACAAGTAGGCAACCCGTTCCTCCACAAAGACCAGAACAGCGGAAAGTCCCTCCCCAATATTGCGGCATAAGGGAGCCGTCTCCCCACTCCCACGACATGTGGCACCTCTTTCCCACCCACCGTCAGGGTAACCTTAGTAGTGGGATACTCCCGGCGATCCCCATGTATACAGACAATGGTAAGGGTTCGCCCTTCTGGGAGTTTTTCCGTTACCAACAACTCATGGACCAGAGTTACCAGGCTCCCAGAGTCCAGCAGGGCCTGCACGGAGTGTCCATTAACCATGATGTCACACATCGGAGGGGTGTCCGCGGCCAGCAGGGGGTCAGCTATATACACTGGTTGGGCAAAAAGAGAGGACCGGCGAGCGAACCCGCAGTCCATGGGTTCAGATGCCCTAGGGCAGTTGGCGGCCACATGTCCCCAGTCCTGACAATGCCAACACCTGACCCCCGCAGCCTCCCTCTTCCCCAGGGTATTCCTCCCACGGACTGGAGATCCACTCCCCTCCTTATGAGGTAGGTTGCCTGGATCGCCTTGTCCCACCCAGCGCTGTATGGCTCTCGGGAGGGTACGCACAAACCTGTCGACCACGACCCTTTCAACCATCTGAGAAGGGCTCAACAGTTCAGGCTGGAGCCATTTTTTTACTAGGTGAAGTAAGTCATAGGCTTGTGACCGGACGGGTCGGGACTCGGAAAACACCCACTGACACACTCTGTGCGCTCGCACATAGGTGTTTACTCCCAACCTGGCCAACACCTCACCTTTTAGCCGCTCATAGTCCTTTGCCTCCTCGCAGCTGAGGTCAAAATAGGCCTTTTGTGCGTCCCCCACCAGAAAAGGCGCCACCACCTCAGCCCATTGCTCCAATGGCAGCCTCTCTTGCTCGGCGGTTCTTTCAAACACCGTCAGGAATGCCTCTATATCATCTTCTGGACCCATTTTCCTCAGGGCGGATCGGACTTTGTCCCTGGCGTTAGACACAGTCGGGGCTGTCGTGGTTGCAACTCCTTGCTGGGACGTTCGCACCGACTCCTGCAAGGCTATCAGCTGCTGCACTAGGAGATTGTTCGTCTGCTGCTGTGCAGACATAGCCTCCTCATGTCTTTTTTGCTGTAGCTCATTAGCCTGTTGCTGCTGTAAAAGTAGCTGATTGGTCTCCCTCTGCTGCACGTTAGCCTCCATGAGAGCTTTCACAGCAGCCTCCATGTTGCCAGAAACCACAAAAGTTGCAGGCCTGATATATGACATGCAGTCCAACACAGCAAAAACAAAAACTTTCGGCGTTTAGGCCAGCCTCACTGCGCATGCCCGCATCCGACACCAAATGTGGGGAATTGCTCTGGTAGACAGGCTTGCGGATGCAGTATAGAGGCAGGGTAAACAGTTCTCTGGGTAAAGCAGAAGTGTTTTATTCACACTCGGCAAAACAGAAACAGTCTTTAGTGCTTGTTCACACAAGGCAAAACAGAAACAGTCTTTAGTGCTTGCTCACACAAGGCAAAACACACGGCAAAAACATCAGTCCTACAGCAAGCTCACCTGAGTGGTCGGTGTTAGTTCACACCTGGCAGTTAGCTCGGCCACGCAAAGTTTCCACCAGCGGCTTCCAGGTAGACTGCACGCCTGTTTGCAGACTCTTGCTCTCAGCCCTGAGAGCTCCACAGCAACACCAGCAGCTTCCAGGATAATCAGCTCTCACCTGCTGAGGTGGCTGCCTTTTAAAGGCCCGGAAAAAATCCGGCCTGGACCGTGGGGAATAGTCTCCCACCCAGCACTTGACTATTCCCAATAAGAGCCGGCCCGGATCGGCTTTGTAGCCATACTAAATATCAATATGTCAAACAGCACTAGCTGCTGCTGACACACAAAAAATCCGGCTCTTATCTCACCGAGGCCAGGAACCTCGGTGACACGTACCTTCCGTCGACGACGGAACCTTGCGCCCTCTTACAATATATATATATATATATATATATATATATGCATATATTTCAACCCTTCCTCAACAATGAACATAAAGGCAATTTCCAGCTATCATTTATAATGTACTCAATCTACTGTAGTGTATTTCCATGCACCTTTTCCACCACAAATAAAGAGTATATGGTTGAATCCTGTTGTTTTCTCCTCCTCCTCCTCCTCATCCAGATTGTATATATTCCCTCCAACTAAATTTTTTTTATAGGGTCAGCTGAACAGTATGCATTCGCATATAATGTGTTAGAGCAGGCATCCTCAAATTGTGGCCCTCCAGCTGTTGTAAAACTACAGCTCCCACAATGCCCTGCTGTAGGCTGATACCTGTAGGCTGTTCGGCCATGCTGGGAGTTGTAGTTTTGCAACAGCTGGAGGGCCGCAGTTTGAGGATGCCTGTGTTAGAGCATCAGCTGTACAGCATGCACTCACATATAATGTTTTAGAGCGTCAGCTGAACAGCATGCACTCGCATATAATGTTTTAGAGCGTCAGCTGAACAGCACCCATTCGCATATAATATTTTAGATCGTCAGCTCACCTGCAGGCACTCACATAAATTGTTTTAGAGAATCAGCTCACCAGCAGGCTCTCGCCCCTAATGTTTTAGAGGGTCAGCTCAGCAGCAGGCCCTCCTCCATAATGTTTTATACAGGCTATGTGATATACAGGCTGTTTTGGAGTGCCTCTTGTTTGTAATTTTTGGCAGCACTTGCACTTTATATACAATTGAATATACAGGAAAGAATGTTTCCTAATAATTTTTCCTGTGAAATTGTTTTTTTTTTTTTTGGGGGGGGTGGGGGGGTTTGTGCATATTTTTGTCAGTCTGTAAAAGTACCTGGGAGTCCAAGATGCATCCAGACATAGTCCCCATGATGTTCTCGATCCATTTCGGTGGTGTTTCTGTCACTTTCTGACAATTTTCCAATGGACCAGGCACCCTCCCCTTTTCAGAGCAGGGGGTGGCTGGTTGCTCCATTATACTCGGGTTCTCAGTCAAGCACACGAATATAGCAATGTGTTCGGGCCGAACACCCAAACAGCCGAATACTTTGGTGCTCGATCATCACTAGTATACACCCCAGAACAAAATGTCTGCATAGTCAAATCCCTATTACTTTTCAAAGGGAGGGTACAATTCCACCAATACCTGCCCAGCAAGTGGGCAAGGTATGGCACAAAACTGTATAAAATCTGTGAGAGTAGCTCTGGGTATTACTGATAAGTTCCGGGTTTATGGAGGGATACCCGGATTGAACCCCCAGACTGCCCCCCTGTACTAGTAGTTAGTGGGAAGATAGTGTGGAACTTACTGCACCCACTGCTGGATAACGGTTACCATCTATACGTTGATAATTACTACACTAGTCTATCACTGTTCCAGTCACTAAGTTCCAGAGGTACTGTGGCGTGGGGCACAGTACGGAAAAAACAGAGAGCCCTCCCTAGATATCTGGTAGGACAACCACTATGAAAAGGAGACAGCCATGCTCTCCTCAATGAGAACATGTTGGTGGTTAAGTATAAGGACAAGAGGGATGTCCTTTTGCTGACCACCACTCACAGTAACACTAGCTCCACTGCCCCTGTGCTTGGTACCTCTACCACTGTCCACAAACCAGGCTGCATTCTGGACTACGTATGTAAACCTACACGACCTCATATAACATCACATACATCAGTGGTCACACAACAACCATAACTTAACCTACTCAGACCACAAACAACTCTGATCAATATAAAATCTCTTTATTGGAAAAATTTATAAATACACATGATTACAATAAATAGGAGCAAAAAAGTGCAAGAGAGAGCCAGATGTTACAATACACACCCGAGACAGGGAAAATATTGACTGGGGGGTATCGGTAAATTAATCAATACTAATCTCCAAATACCTATCATTAGAGTACATATCCCCTATCCATACATTCAAATATATCTCAGATAAATGTCAATCCAGATGGGGGTCAGAATCTCTGAAAATCACAGAGATGTGAGGAAAGGATGAACGGTAAATACCCAAATGGCCACCATCTGGACGGAGATAACAAGAGAAAAGCTATAATAGCACACAAGTATTTTGCCACAATAGGGAATACAAATAACAAATTAGCACGTACCCATAATGTCTCAATGTAGACCAACCCACTCAAAAGAGCACTGCATTCTGGACTACAACAGGCACATGGGCGGGGTTGATCTTTCAGATCAAGTTCTGAAGCCCTATAGTGCAACACGAAAAACAAACGTGTGGTACAAAAAGCTGGCCGTGTACATTGTACAGATGGCTCTGTACAATGCGTACATGCTATTTAGATCTGGGGGCCAGACAAGAACATTCCTAAAATTTCAAGAGGTGGTAATAAAGGCCCTAATACTTCCAAACCATGAAATGGAGGGCCCCAGTACTTCTGCAAGTTGCGGTTCCTGAGTTTTACCAGGGAAACATTGCCCTGGTGAAGTCCCCCAAACAGCGAGGAAGGGAAGGACCCAAAAAAGATGCAGTGTGTGTTCCAAAAGGGGGATAAGGAGAGACACCATTTACCACTGCAAAACCTGCCCTGTGCATCAAAGATTATTTCAGAACAGGGCCGGTGCAAGAATTTTTGCCGCCCTAGGCAAGATAAAAATTGACGCCCCCCCCCCCATCAGATGATCTGCCCTTACGGTACTGTAGCGGCGACACGAAGCGCACGGCGTCATAGTAATCAATGACGCTGTGCGCAGTGTATGCTATATGTGTATAACAAACATATTTCACATGAAAACTTACAGTTGCTTGGCCCTTGGGGATCTCGGACACCACTTCACACTTTGGCCGGGGGATCGGTGTAGAGGTATACTGTATACTGTGGGGATCGGCGGAGCTGATGATGTGTTTTATCCTAAAGAGAAAGATATCAGAATAAGGATTTGGAGAAGGATCAGAGGGATAGCAGAGCAGGGAGAGGCTGGTGCTGCTACTGGGGGTCATAACATGGGGAGTAATAAAGCCCACCATAATACCCCCCGTAGTAATAATTCTCCTTTTAATATACAGTGCAAAAATACCCCCTTGTAATACCCCAGCTCAGCTAATGTCCCCATAATGTACCAGTATGAAATACCCCTATATAGTGCCCCTAGTAAATGCCCCCATAGTGCTCCTCTCCCGCCTTCCTCCTAGTGCCCCCATAATATAATACACAGTATATAGGGTATATCCCAATTCTCCCCTCCAACATGGCAACACAGCTCGGTATTATTATTAATATAAAGGCCCTCTCTGTGCTATTATTATAATAACGGCCCCTCTGTATAAATAATAATACTAATACAGTGGGGGCTATTAAGATAAAAATAGTACAGAGGAGGCCATTATAACAATAATATACAGAGGCGGCCTTATAACAATAATAATAGCCCGCCTTATGTGCCAGTAGTGCCCCCTTATGTGCCAGTAGCCCTTTATGTGCCAGCAAGCCCCTTTATGTGCCAGTAGCCCCCTTATGTGCCAGTAGCCCCCTTATGTGCCAGTAGCGCCCCTTATGTGCCAGTAGTGCCCCTTATGTGCCAGTAGCCCCTTTATGTGCCAGCAAGCCCCTTTATGTGCCAGTAGCCCCCTTATGTGCCAGTAGCCCCCTTATGTGCCAGTAGTGCCCCTTATGTGCCAGTAGTGCCCCTTATGTGCCAGTAGCCCATTTATGTGCCAGCAAGCCCCCTTATGTGCCAGTAGTGCCCCTTATGTGCCAGTAGCCCTTTATGTGCCAGCAAGCCCCTTATGTGCCAGTAGCCCCTTATGTGCCAGCAAGCCCCTTTATGTGCCAGCAAGCCCCTTTATGTGCCAGTAGCCCATTTATGTGCCAGCAAGCCCCTTATGTGCCAGTAGCCCCCTTATGTGCCAGTAGTGCCCCTTATGTGCCAGTAGTGCCCCTTATGTGCCAGTAGCCCTTTATGTGCCAGCAAGCCCCTTTATGTGCCAGTAGCCCCCTTATGTGCCAGTAGCCCCCTTATGTGCCAGTAGCGCCCCTTATGTGCCAGTAGTGCCCCCTTATGTGCCAGTAGCCCTTTATGTGCCAGCAAGCCCCCTTTATGTGCCAGTAGCCCCCTTATGTGCCAGTAGCCCCCTTATGTGCCAGTAGCGCCCCTTATGTGCCAGTAGTGCCTCCTTATGTGCCAGTAGCCCTTTATGTGCCAGCAAGCCCCTTTATGTGCCAGTAGCCCCCTTATGTGCCAGTAGCCCCCTTATGTGCCAGTAGTGCCCCTTATGTGCCAGTAGTGCCCCTTATGTGCCAGTAGCCCATTTATGTGCCAGCAAGCCCCCTTATGTGCCAGTAGTGCCCCTTATGTGCCAGTAGCCCCTTTATGTGCCAGCAAGCCCCCTTTATGTGCCAGTAGCCCCCTTATGTGCCAGCAAGCCCCTTTATGTGCCAGCAAGCCCCTTTATGTGCCAGTAGCCCATTTATGTGCCAGCAAGCCCCTTATGTGCCAGTAGCCCCCTTATGTGCCAGTAGTGCCCCTTATGTGCCAGTAGTGCCCCTTATGTGCCAGTAGCCCCTTTATGTGCCAGCAAGCCCCTTTATGTGCCAGTAGCCCCTTATGTGCCAGCAAGCCCCCTTTATGTGCCAGCAAGCCCCCTTATGTGCCAGTAGCCCCCTTATGTGCCAGCAAGCCCCCTTATGTGCCAGTAGTCCCCTGATGCTCCAGTAGCCCCCTTATGCGCCAGTGACCCCCTATATGTGCCAGTAGCCCCCACACATATGTGCTCCATCCTCATTTGAGTTAAAAAAAAACACAAAAAAACAAAAAACACATACTTACCTCCATGGCAGCGATGCGATGCAGGCCTCTTCCGGCCTGTGTCCCGGCTGTACGGCTCAGGCGGCGCGATGACGTCATCGCGCCTCCTGAACCGGCCTCTGATAGGCTGCCTGCCAGCACTAGGCAGGCAGCCTATCAGATGAACAGGGGAGGACGGGACACGCCTCCGGCCCGCCCTCCTCCTGCACGCTCCGCTGCCGCGACTCTGCTCTGGTGCCTGGGGGCGGGGAGACCGCACCGGGTGTCACCCCAGGGACTGGTGTCACCCGGTACGGTCCGCCCCCCCTCAGGCAGTGCAACATGATAGCGGGGCGGCGCGCCGGCCGCCCCGTTACTACATAAGTTTTTTTTTTTTTTTTTTTCCAATAGCAGGGTTCCGGCGCCCCCTGCTAAATTGCGCCCTAGGCAATTGCCTAGGTCGCCTTACAGGTGGCGCCGGCCCTGTTTCAGAATCTACCACTCATCCAAGGAGTATTAATTTAATTTCATCCTTTATGTACCCTGTATTTTTACCACCTTATATCTCTGATTTAGTCCGCATAGTTTACATATCCACTTTTCACCAACCACTACATATTCATTTCTGTGAAATACCTGTTAGGTCAAAAGTGCCCTTTCCACCGATTAAAATGTTTGGGTGCTCTTTCCAAAATGGGGTCACTTCTTGAGGTTTTTAATTTCGGGGGACCTCAGGAATCTTTTAAATGCGACATATTTTGCACTTTGCCTCCAGAGCCCTGCTGTGCACTCATACAGCAGGCTACAAGCACTTATGGGGTGTTTCCTGAATGGGGAGAAAATGGGGAACACATACTGGGGTGCATTTTGGCCTTTAACCCCTTGTGAAAGTGAAAAATTGGGGTCTAGTAGTAATTTTTCTTTTTCACAAATGTGTGCTTCGAAAACCTTTAACAAGTGACTTTGCCTTTTGTGAGACACCTGTTTGTTGAAAAGTACCCTGTCCACCACTTAAAATGTCCGTACGGGGGTGCTCTTTACAAAATGGGGTCACTTCCTTGGGGTTTTTAATTTCTGGGGACCATTTTTAACATGCGACATAGTACCTAAAATCCATGTCTGTTTATTCAAGCCTGCAAAACACATATTTTGCACTTTGCCTCTAGAGCCCTGCTGTGTGTCCATACAGCAGGCTACAAGCACATGTGGGGTGTTGCCATATTCAGGGAGAAATGGGTACCAAAATGCATTTTGTCCTGTTACCCCTTGTGAAAGTGAAAAATGTGGGTGTAAAGCAATTTTTTTCTGTAAAAAATGGTTATTTTTCATTTACACAGCCAAGTGTTTCCTAATTCTGTGAATCGCCTGATGGGTCAAAGTGCTCACTACACACCTTGAAATACTCCTTGAGGGGTCTAGATTCCGGAATGGGGTCACTTTTTGGGGGTTTCCACTGTAGGGGTACCTCAGGGTGTCTTCATATGCGACATAGCTCCCAAAAGCCAAACCTGCAAAATCTGTCCTCCAAAAGCCCTATGGCACTCCTTCCCTTTTGAACCCTGCCATGCGCTCATACAACCGTTTTTTAGCACATTTTTGGGAGGTTTTTAAACTGAAGAATCAGGGTAAAAAATAATGAAGTTTATGTTACAGCAAGAATGGAAGAAAATGGAAAATCTGAAAAAAAATTTTTTACCTCAATATCCCGTTAATTTTGTAACATCTGTTTTGAATAATTTGAGGGGTGTAGTTTCTAAAATGGGGTAAATTATGGTTGGTTTCCATTACATAAGCCCCTCAAAATCGCTTTATAACTAAATTGGCGCTTAAAAAAAATGGTTTTGGAAATTTTGTTGAAAATTTGAAAAATAGCTTCTAAACCTCTAAGGCTTCTAACGTCCTAAAAAAATAAAATTACATTTACAAAATTATGCCAACATAAAGCATAGGGAATGTTGGTTGATAACCATTTTATGAGGTATTACTATCTGTAAAAGTAGAGAAATTCAAATTTAGAAAATTGTGAATGTTTCCAAAGTTTTGGTAAAATTTGGTAAATTTTGGATTATTTTATAAATAATGGTGAAATATATCGACTCAAATTTACCACTGTCGTGAAGTACAATGTGACACGAGAAAACAATCTCAGAACGGCTTGGCTAAGTAAATGCGTTCCAAAGTTATTACCACATAAAGTGACAGATTTTCAAAAATCGGCCTGTGCTTTAAGGTGAAAAGTGGTTAGGTACTGAAGGGGTTAAACATGCTGCTTGTCAACACTGTCAACCATGCGTTTACCTATATCTTTATATGTCAGTGTCACTCAGACATTATTTGCTATTGATATCATTGCACTTAAGTGCTTATGGAGGGGAGAGAGGGAGAGCAAAGAGCAAAAATTAATAAAAAATCCTAAACGGTAATTTTAAAGCAATTGGAGCAACTTAGATTCACGACAAATTGATTCTGACACAAATTGAATTTTTTCCAAATTTTAACAAATCGGACACAAAACTAATTTGAAGAAGTTCACTCATCTTTACTACAAATGATAAGTGTCAGAACTAACACTGTCTTGGGATTACGGGGGAGATTTATCAAAACTCTTTTTTTTAAACTAATTTTTCAGAGCTCCTTTGAAAAATTAAACATGAAATCTGAGTGATTGCTAAGGGCAATTAAGCCAGTTTTCTTTTACACCAGTTTTGATACTTCTACCTTTATGTTTTGGCTGCGTAATCATCGTGCTGGCACTGGCCAGCATTCAGAAATTCCCTCCTTCTAGGACTAAATACAGAGACATCAGCAGTGCCAGGAACGGAACAAAAGAGCACATGTACAGGGTGGGCTATTTATATGGATACACCTTAATAAAATGGGAATGGTTGGTGATATTAACTTCCTGTTTGTGGCACATTAGTATATGTGAGGGAGGAAACTTTTCAATATGGGTGGTGACCATGGTGGCCATTTTGAAGTCGGCCATTTTGAATCCAACTTTTGTTTTTTCAATAGGAAGAGGGTCATGTGACACATCAAACTTATTGGGAATTTCACAATAAAAACAATGGTGTGCTTGGTTTTAACGTAACTTAATTCTTTCTTTATTCTTTTATATTTACAAGTTTCTTTTTGTTTACAGCCATTGACATGTCGCCGAGGTTAACACATGAGGAAAATTGTGTTGATATCTGGTGAACGCAGTAACCGGGTCATTTCAGCAGATTACAATGCAAGACACCCTACGAGACCACCCATCTCCCATGCTACAATTAGCAAACTGCTTGCTAAATTTCGTAAAACTGGTTCAGTGTTGGATTTGCCAAAATGTGGACGCATGAAATCTGTCACTAATGAAGAAATATCAGTGGCTGTCCTAGCTTCATTTAGCAAGAGCACACAGCGTAGCACTCGCCGCATGTCACTGGAGAGTGGCATTAGTCGAACATCCCTTCGGCGGATATTAGCTACTTACAAATGGCACCCTTACAAACTCCAGCTACTGCAGAATCTCAACGAGGATGACCCAGATCGGCGCACTGAATTTGCAGAATGGGCAAAACAAAAATTGGAACAGGACCCTCAGTTTACGCAGAAGATTTTGTTCAGTGATGAGGCAAACTTTTATGTGAATGGTGAAGTTAACAAACAAAACCACCGCTATTGGTCTGACACTAAACCACATTGGATAGATCCCTCCAAGACTGTTGGAACAAAAAAATTGATGGTATGGTGTACAAAGATAGTGGGGCCATTCTTCATCAATGGAAACCTAAAGGCCAATGGATATGCGAAATTGCTACATGATGCTTAATCCCCGTCTGCTATATCTGCTACTGAACCTCGACTTGCTCACCTCCTGCTGGGGCTATCCTGAGGACTGCGACCTGGTACTAACACGCAGCAAAGTCCATCTCCACCATCTGGAGCTCTGGCGAATACCGGTTAGTACTTAGACCCCGCACCTCAGGTGAACCCGTGTCATCAGCCAGGGTGACCAGTGTGAATATCTGCTCCGCTGCTATTGCTACTGGCCTCCGAGCCTGACTCCAGACCGTGACATCTTTATGCACTGAAGCTGGCACGTTCCCTGAGTTTTTCCAGCAAGATTGTGCGCCACCACATTATGGGTGTCAGGTCCGAGCATTCCTAGATGAACAGTTTCCTGGAAAGTGGATTTGTCGTCGTGGGCCAGTTGAATGGCCCCCAAGGTCTCCCGATCTGACCCCCTTAGACTTTTATCTTTGGGGTCATCTGAAGGCAATTGTCTATGCTGTGAAGATACGAGATGTGCAGCACCTGAAACTACGGATACTGGAAGCCTGTGCTAGCATTTCTCCTGCAGTGTTGCTATCAGTGTGTGAAGAGTGGGAGAAGAGGGTTGCATTGACAATCCAACACAATGGGCAGTACATTGAACACATTTTATAAGTGGTCATAAACGTGTAAATAACTCATAAAATAATAAAGTTACGTTAAAACCAAGCACACCATTGTTTTTCTTGTGAAATTACCAATAAGTTTGATGTGTCACATGACCCTCTTCCTATTGAAAAAACAAAAGTTGGATTCAAAATGGTCACCATGGTCACCACCCATCTTGAAAAGTTTCCCCCCCTCACATATACTAATGTGCCACAAACAGGAAGTTAATATCACCAACCATTCCCATTTTATTAAGGTGTATCTATATAAATGGCCCACCCTGTAGACTGGAAAGGGGGGCATTGAAAATTTTTATATAGGACCCAACATTTTCTAGTTACAAACCTGCAGTATATTATAAAGCAAGTAAAGCAGAGCAAATTGCTTTATAGTTTGAAAGGATTTCAAATGACCCTCTCTGGACTAGCCTTATGAGGCCATTGGGTGGTACTACTGAGTAATTGACAGCTATCCCTGCATGAATGCAATCGCTAATAGGTCTTCCCCCTGGACTACATTTTGAATATACTCAGCCTTTTTCCATAACTGGCTCCCTTCCAGGATAAATATGTTTGTCATTAACATAAAATTAGAGTAATCTGGATTATACATAAACAATTTGGCAAGATTCATTGATAATCTATTGTTTCTTAAGGCCACCAAACTCTTTGTTGAAATAAATCTTTAGGATCAACCCAGAATCCATCCCTTTTGCTCATTGGCAAGAGGTGATTAAATACTTAAATATACTAACTATCATACAAGGGTTGTACAGGATTAGAAAATGTTCATGGGTTGTGTCTAGAACAATATGGTATCACCCAAGGATCTGTTTTTTAATTGTTTCCAATAAATATGGGGGTCATTTATTATCCAAGATGCTCCTATATTTGGTGTATTTCTGGCGCAATCTGCGACTTTTAACCTTTGCGCCGCAATCTGCAATCACGCCAGGTCTAAAAAAGTGGGCGTGGTATGGGTGGGAAAGGGCGTGGGCTGTCTCATTCATCATTTTCTATGCCTGTAAGCATAGCAAGGAAGCTGGCTTACATTTAGACTAGCACTGGATAAGCCAATGTTATGTAGAGGCTGGCGCCTCTTCACAACTTCAGCGAATAAACCGCCAGCTGTAGGAATTATCAAAACAGGTGTCTTAAACGCCGGTTTTAATAAACAACCTCCGTTGTTTTTAATAAGATACACCAGTGCTGGACATGTGCTTTTTCTTTATTGGTTTTCCTACTTAGTCCGTGCATGGTTTTGTCTCCAGTGGTACAGGAGCAGACTATTTTGCTGTTTGTGTCTCTAAACGGCAATACCACATATAACCTCTGGACAGGTACAAAAAATACAGTACTGACCCATTAAATCTCCCTCAAATTTTCCTCACCAAAGCAATGACTGCTGCCTCTTAAAACAGTTAATCAGTAGAGCTGATGGGAAACAGGTCAACAATATAAAAATCACAGAAAACCCCTTTATAATGAAGAAAGGGATTTATGGAGCAGACCCAGGAGCAGATCCCATTTGAGACACAAAAGGTGCTGGCTGTGTTATACAGCTGGCACACTGTAATTTCACTACAGGGTAGACAACCAAAAGCAGAAGGAGCCTCCTCCCTCCAACTGCTCTAATACCGCTATCGTTATTGAGAGCAGCATCTGAGGGGTAAAAAGACCAGGACTGGTGATATCGCTGACTCTGGTCACTACAGGTGGTGCGCCAGTTGTATAGCACAGCCAGAGCTGTCACGTTTGGAGTTGGCTCAGTTCCTGTCACAGACGTACCGAGACTTACGGACATCCCCGCGACAGTGGTTGACAGAAAATCTGTGAGACTGGCAACACGTGCTTTGATCTGACAGGTTTCCTTGTGGATCAATAGACATCTGTGTTGTTTCTGATACTGGCCACACCTCTAACCTCCAGGTGTTGCTATTGTGGTCATTTAACTTTCCTTATTTATAGTTGCTTCTCCCACAATGCTGTGCGGTTTATAGCTTCAGTGGTATCTGTGGTCTGCTGGTGTTTCGTTCTCAGCTGAGTTCCTGTTACTGCCATAGCTACTGGAAAGTTGTGTTTTCTTTCCTTTTTGCATTTTGTTTTGTTTTATCTGTGTGTTGTTTTTCCCCTGCCCTTTGTTGTAGGCCTGAGGGAGACTCCTGGTCGCCCTTCCTTTCTGAAGGAACAGGTAGTCTCAGTCCTGTCACTATCGCCAGGGTCTTACAGGGTGAGTTAGGACTCTAGGTACTCCTGCGTATGAACTCACTTTCCTTTGGGGTCTGTTCATACTGATAGCCAGACTGTGACTTGGGATTTTACTAGGAGGCGTCCTTCTTTCTTCCCTTGTTTTCAGGCCTTGTTCCTTGTTCCCTCTCCTTCTTAGTCCAGTGTGGTGTTTCCCTCCCACACACGGGCGTGACAGTTTCCAAGTGGGCTCTGTTCCAGCTGTGTGCCTGTAGTGACCCGGATTGGAAATAACTCTAGTCTTGGTCATCTAACCCCTCTGATGCTGCTTTTAATAGCAATAGGACGTGTGATCCAGCGCAAGTACAGTTAAAACATAACCTTTAATTTATATAATAAATAATATTAAACACTCCAAAGCGTCCTGAGTGGGCCTTGACGAATGTGCAAGAGGAACATGAGGGTAAATTGCCTTGTGAACCATGGGAAGGGATAGAATGGGGTGGGTGAATTCACTGTTGCTGGACCAGATAAATTATCGGGCAGGGGGCTACTGGCTAGGATTACACCACTCATAGATATAAATGACACGCATATTGACATGGAATGTCTGCGGATTGGCGGACAAGATTAAGAGGAGAGTAGTCTTTGACATCATTGCCAAACATCTACCTGCGATCGTGGGTCTACTCTAAACTCATTTCACCTCTGTGTAAGTGTCTACATTCATAAGAAAGTTGACTTTTGATTAATGATTACGATTAATGGATAGATAAAGAAGGAAGATTTATATTCCTATATGGCCGCTGGACAGGACTGGTTTGCGTCCTTGCGATCGTATATATTTCACCACCTTTTTCTTCGGACGTTATGACGAAATTGGCCGAATACGTACATAAAAGGGAAACGTGTCCAGTGTTAGTATTAAGAGATTTTAACTCAGTTATGGATTATGAGTGAGATAGAGTTTCAGCTTCCTCTAATGGGGGGAGGGGGACCAAGGGATATGTGACGGCACTAAGCAGGATGTGCCAGGAGATGGGATTTAAGGACGTCTGGCGTTCCCTATATGGGAAAAAAATTGCCTTCTGTTATAGCAGGTCCTGCAGCGCTATGTCTAGAATAGATCTCGCCCTTGCTAATCTGGTGTTTTTAGATAAGATTAAAAAAATTAAATATGAACCACATGGCATCTCTGACCACTCTCCAGTGTTACTAACGATAGCGAACCCAGACGAATATTGCTGCAGGAAACCTTTTAAATTAAACTCACACTGGATTCAGGTTATTGGGGAGCAAGAAACTACTGGAAATGAGATCTTAGAGTTCTGGGCCCGAAATCTTGGGTCCACCCATATACATTTTGTATGGGATGCCCTCAAAGCTATGATACGAGGGACTTATTGCATGAGAATAAGTATAAAGAGGGAGAAATTTACTAGCATCGAGAAGGGGCTTGCTGAAAGGGTTAAGGGATTGGAATCAGAGTTGTGTAAATACAATAGGGATAACACCAAACAGTTACTGATGGAGGCTAAGAAGGAATATCAAACATTTCTATATGAAAAAGCACAGCATAAGATCTTTTTCGCAGGGCAGAAAGATTTTTTTGAAAAAGGTTAACCAGGTAGAATGTTAGCTTCAGTAATTGCCAACCAAAATACTCAATCCTTAATAAAATGTATTAGGCTGCCTCCTGGCTCTCTAACCTAGAATATTACAAACATTAAGTTAGCGCTTATAAAATATTTTACCAAGTTGTACCAAACGGAAGTTGGGGAAGGGAAAGTTAACCTAGTTTCCTATTTAGATAATATTGCGCTTCCCCAGCTATCTGATCATGACTGTTCCTTATTAAATACCCCAATAACCCTTGGTGAGTTAGTGGCGACGGTTAATAGTATAAAAGGGAACTCTGCTCCTGGTAGATATGGCCTACCTTTTGAAATTTACAGATTCCATGGAAAAACTATATTACCTCTTCTACTTCAAATGTTGAATGGGTCTTGGGAAGAAGGTTCACTCCCTACCTCCTTAATGGAGCCTTCTATATCCTTGATTTTGAAAAAGGAGAAAGATAAAACGGAAATTGGGTAGTATCGCCCAATTTCATTACTTAACACCAATTATAAGATACTAGCAAAACTTCTTGCCAATAGATTGAAGAAGGTCATTCATAGATTGATCTACCCGGATCAAATGGGGTTTATTCCCAAACGTAGCATTCAATCTAATATTCGCAGAGCTCTCATCGATATTTATTTTGGGGACGGAGAGGACCGCTCCATCCTGTCTTTAAATGCCGTAAAGGCCTTTGAGAGGGTGGAGTGGCCATTTCTGTGGAGTGTTATGGAGAGAATGAATTTGGGTGGACATTTTATTAAATGGGTCTGGCTGCTTTATTGCAACCCAACAGCCAGCGTCAGAATAAATGGGGTAGACTCCGAACGGTTCCCCTACTATGGGGAACTAGGCAGGGCTGTCCACTTTCACCTATAATTTTTGCCCTATTTCTAGAACCCCTTCCATGTAAAATTCGACAGTCTAATAAGATCATGGGCTTCAGTGGGAAGGGGGTGGATGATAAAATTAGTCTTTACACGGACAACATCCTCATTTTCTTAAAACAGGGATGGAAGGCAGTACTTTTGGTGATGAACAGGAATACGGTTCACTATCAGGATACAGAGTAAATTGGGACAAATCAGAATTACTTCCCTTGGCTGGACCCCCTTCCGGCGGTTTCTTTAGTTTGAGGACTTTGGCTCCCACTGACTCTATAGGATATTTGGGGATCAGAATTAGCGCAGATCTAGCTAGATAAAAACATCTATACATCACCCCTATGATCAATAAGGTGAAAGATAAAATTCGCACCTGGCAGAAACTGCCTCTCTCGCAAGTTGAAAGGATTGCGCTGGTGAAGATGGTAGTCCTCCCTATCGTACTGTATCCTTTAACTGCCTGTCCGTTGTGGATTGATGATTCCTTTTTCAGCCTCTTAGAAAGACTGATGAATGGCCTAATCTGGGGGAGGGGGAGAGTAAGAATAAACAAAAATATCTCTGGCTGGCAGAGAGAGATGGTGGGCTTTCCCTCCCCTTCTTCCATGGGTCATATATAGCGGCACAGTTGCGGTGGTGTATGAGTGAGGGGGAGAACTGCTATCTTGCGTATTTCCTAAGGGATTACCGAGGGCCATGTGGGGATATCTTTTCTAGTTTAGAGACAGGATTTCTGGGAACTAAAAGGACACAGTGTCTAATTAGTGATGCGCTTAATAAAGTTTGGAATAAAATCAAAAATATACTGGGTATAACGCTTATTTTATCCCTCTTGGCACAATATTAATTTAAAAGAATTTATGTCTATTTCTGAACACGAATATTGGAATTCACGAGGAATCAATCGTTTAATACACACTTCATCACACGGTAAGATTATTTCTTTAGATAATTTAATTAAAGGCACTGAACTCACCTTTATAGATAGATTTAGATATGCACAAATTAGGCACACTTACATTCATACCCAGGATAAACGACTTTTGAATATTAAGGAAAACCCCGTATTGGATTTTTGTTATAAATTTAAAGGAGTTTAACTCGCTGTCTCCCATACCATAAGTTTCGGAATTCTCTTGGTGAAATAATAAAATATAAGAGTGAGAGAAAGTGGGTAGAGGAATTTGGTGACGAAAACATATTAGACTGGGGTAAAATATATAAAAATTTTAAGAAGGCGTCAATTTCCCAGAATTTAAAATCGTGCATCGCCTATATTACTCCCTCACTTTTCTTGCTAAAATATATCAAGAGAAAAAGAGTGAGTGCTGGAAATGCCATGAGGAGAATGCTGACCTAAGCCATATATTATGGCATTGTCCAGACGTCCGTAATTTTTGGGTTCGGATCTATGAAGAGTTTTATAGATGTTATAAGTTTAAACTGGATCCTAATTTTGTGCAAGCAATATTGAGAGACTCTTTTCCTGTTGACTTAGCTCCACATCATATCCAGATTTGTTTGAAAGGTTTCCTAGTCACAAAAGCCTTGATTGTTAAACACTGGGGCTCGGATAATAGTCCCAGTTTTTCTGAGTGGACTGCTCTAATCGAGAACATCAATTCATTTGAAAAAAACTGTAGGAAAGTAAAAAAGATAGTTAAGGAATGGGCAGTGCATCCCTCGATCTCCGTACTTTGAAATACGTGGATTGTAATACCAGTCCTTATGGAGGTTTTATCAGGCTCGTGCAACAGTGAATTGTGGAGGGTGGGAAATGGGAATTTGGGGTTATTATATTACATCTTATTTTAGTGTTATAATGTCATATTTTTGTCTTGTATTACTCATTTTTCTTTTACTTTGTTATTACGTTGTTTTAGAATGGAAATATTTTTTATAAAGTTTGCTTAAAAAAAACACTCCAAGGCGTGTACTATGTTACTATGTTACTAAGGCATCCTTCGGCTGACACATTTTACGTGTATAGTCATAGCTTTTAGACATGCCTGGCGCTAGAACCCGGCATACAAGGGCAAGTCCCGGGGCCCACTGCTTCTGGGGGGGCCCACTGAGCTGCTATGAGCACTTTCATCAATACAGATGAAAGAACTCATTGCTAGAGCTGCTGTCATTTCACTTAAGCAGTACACCTCGTGGAGGGCCCTCTGATAGTCAAATGAAGCTGCTGCAGAGAATCAGACACGCCCCCTCTACACGTGCTGCACTGTGACTGCCTCTGGGACAGGGAACTCTTCCAGGTGCTGCTGGGTGTTGTAGTAGACAAGCAGCTTCATGCTATTTGTTTTACTGCTTCATGAAGCAGTTTGCCTCCATGACACCTTTTCCCCTCATATCCTGCTGTCTCCTTTCCTCCCTCATGTATCCAGAGCTCCTGTCTCTATTGCTGCCCTGCACAGACCTCCTGCCACTACTTCTTTAATGAATCCCCCTCAGCCCCTTCCACCTACTTGCTGTGTCCACTCCTCCTGTCCATACATGGCCCCGGGCCCCTGTGTCGCTCCTCTGCCTCTCATTATGGTGGTGTCTAAACCACATTCACCATAAGGACCTTCTAACATCACAGGGTCACCCTGTACTGTGCCCCCTTATACCCTGCATTGTGCCCTCTTACCACACCCTGTACAGTGCCCCTAGTCATTCCCTGTACTGTGCCCTCTTATACCCTTTTATCCGGTCACAGTATGGCGGTGTCATTATACTGTGTGGGGGGCACTGGGGGTCATTATTGTGAATGGAGGGGGACTGTGGGGTCATTATACTGCGTGGGGGGCACTGGGGGTCATTATACTGTGAGGGCCCCTTACCTTACACAGTATAATGACCCCCAGAGCCCCCATTTAATATAATGACCCCAGTGCCCCCTCTATACAGTATAACCCCCAGTGTGGGGACCACTGGGGGTCATTATTCTGAATAGGGGGCGACTGTGGGTTATTATTCTGAATGGAGGGCCACTGTGGGGTCATTATACTGTGTGAAGGGCCACTAGTGGTCATTATACTGTGTGTGGGGCCACTGGGGGTCATTATACCATGTGGGAGCCACAGGGGGACATTAAAATGTAAAAACATGCTCGAAGGGGGCCCACTGAGATTTATCGCCCAAGGGACCAAATGAACCTAGAGCCGGCCCTGCTTTTAGCCATAGCTATGATTAAGCGCTATACACTCTAAACGCATCAGAGAAACGCATAAGCTGGCGGACGTCTTGCAGTTTTTAATATGTTAAATTAAAAGCTATTTTTTAACTGAACTGGCACTGGATCACACACATCATTTTGAAGTTTTTCTGAACCCAAGGTCTTGGGAAGGATCCATGTTGCCTCACACTAGCCAAGGATTTTCATGCAATTGCTAGTCTCTGGGTGAGCTGTGCCATTTTTTCTTTTTTGTACGTATATTGACAATAGCAATAGCTACTGATATCTGACCAGTTAGAAAGAAGGCGAGGACACCCTCTGTCTCCAATTGGCTCCTCAAAATTTAAATTGCAGTGCACCAATCAGTTGTCATGAAGGCTCCAAGGCCTGTAATGTATTTCTATTAATTGGAAGATGTGACTAATTTAAAGAAAATTGAAAATGATAGTTACATTGGTTGATAAAAAGACACAGGTCTATCAAGTTCAACCATTTTAGGATCAATTGTATGGCATTAATTGTCACCTTCATTGTTAAACATCAATGTTATTTGGTATTAGAGATGAGAACATTTCTTTAAATTCGTTTTGTGTCCAATTCCTTCAATTTTTAAAAAGATTTGATTTGTGTCCAAACCGATTGTACTCAAATCAATGTGAATTTTAGAAAAGGGGAGTGAAACCCAGACTTTAACATATTTTCATAAAGAATACTTTCATTTAATTAAAAAAAATTAATCTAAGCATTTTTTAACACTGTCCACTGTTTCTGCCATGACCACATCCTGAGGTAGACTATTCCATAGATTTACAGTTCTTACAGTAAAGAGGCCTTGACACCCCTGGAGACTGATTTTTTTTCTCCTGTAGACAGATGCAGTGTTCCTTGTCTTTTCAGGGGATTTTATATGAAACAGCAATAAGACTATATTCCTCTTATCAGTTTAGTTGCTTTAATTTATACTTTTTCCAGCTCCAGGGCATCCTTTCTATGGATTGATATACAGAACTAAATTGCGTATTCCAGATAAATATTTTTTGTAAAGTGATAATATTACATCCCTGCCCAACAAGTTAAAGCCTTTTTTAATACCTGAAAATGTCCTGCTAGCCTTAGAAGCATCTGATTGACAATGCATGCTGTTATTTAATCTATGATCTACAAGTACACACAAATCCTTCTCTACAAGTGACTCTCCCAGTGTTACCTCCCCTAGGACATATAATGCATCTAGATTACTACAACCCAGATGCATAACTTTACATTAATCCACATTGAACCTCATTTGCCAAGTAGGAAATCATAGGAATAATTGACCAGAACTCTCTGCACATGGTCCTTTAACCAGTTTTCAACCCAATTACAATCTATACTCTTTAAGCCTATAGACCTTATTTTAGGTATTAAATGTCTGGCTCTGCCCATCACTGAGATGATTTGTCATCATGGCCCATGGCTGGCGTTGTCATCATCATGAGCCTCCTGCTCATCTTCCATCTCCAACTTCTCTTTTACAAGTTGTAGCTCCTTATCCTGGCTACCGAGAGGCCAGAAAAATCCATAAGCTGTTTTTCTTCTGCTGTCCTTTGTTACATCAGCATGAACGCCTGCTCTAAGATAAAAATCAGGGAGATGACATTGCTGAAGCCGCAGTTGTCCCTACTCACAAATCTGGTGACCTTTTCGAAGGGCCAGAGTAACCGACAGGCAGCTCTGATGAGATGCCACTGCCTGACCTCGAAACAACATAAACTCCCTGCTGAGGTGGCCTGGTGCATGATGAAATTACTCACGTCTTTATGCTGCTCATACAAGTGCTCTAGCACATGCATGCTCAACCTGCGGCCCTCCAGCTGTTGCAAAACTACAACTCCCATCATTCTCGGACAGCCAACAGCTATCAGCCTACAGAAGGGCATGGTGGGAGGTGTAGTTTTACAACAGCTGGAGGGCCGCAGGTTGAGCATCCCTGCTCTAGCATATGTAAGTTAAAAATCCAAAGTTGAAACCTCATGAATCAAGCGTTGCAATAGAAGACTGTTCTGTCACTGCAAGTCCAGGAGGGCTTTCCTAACCACATGAAAAAAGCTAAAATGCGAGGTCAGTCTCTTGGACATAGCCAGCATCCTCTGCAAGCTAGTGTTGCACAACTAAATTGACCACATGTGCCATGTAGGAAGTATGTGTTTTTTTCCCCTAAATACCGAGAGATCACAATTTTCCTGCCATTGTCAGTGACCACCTTGTCCAGCTGGATTTGGTCGGGAGACAGCCAGTGTGATGTTTGCTGCTTGATGCACTTTAGCAAATGATCGGTTGTCTGGCTACTCTTGTACAGGCCAATCAGCTCTAACACCACATGGCAATGTTTAACTTTATACATATGATAGGAGGGAAAAGGAGTGGTATAACTGTTCTGCTTTGTTTCTGTTGGAGATATAAGCATGTACATGGAAGAGGATGTTGAGGAGGCGGAAAAGCGCCTAATATGGGAACCAGACTGACACAAACGTTGAGGTGTGAATACATAGTAACATAGTATATAAGACCGAAAGAAGACAATTGTCCATCCAGTTCTGCCTGTTTCCTACAAGTTGATCCAGAGGAAGGCAAAAATTTCTTCCCGCTTTCTGAAGGGCTACACAGCAACCAATCAGCTAGCGTTTTACTTCTTGCCCTAAGAAGACATTACAGCCATGCCTACTAATGGCATGGCTGTGATTAGCCAAGTGCAGCATGTGACCCAGCCTCTATTTAAGCTGAAGTCACGTAGCGCAGCACGTCACACTGCTCTGATTAGTGTAGGGAGAGGACGCAGCTTCTGTGAGGGCGAGATTAGGCAGGGAAAAGTCAGCAAAAGCACCTAATGAAGTGATCGATCTACAGCTGTGAATCATTCAACTTCTGCTAGTTAATTGCTCACTGTTTTTTAGGCTGCACAGAGCGTTTTTCTGTCACTTTTTCTGGGGTGATTGGCGGCCATTTTGTGACTTATGGTGCACCAGCACAAGCTGCCACCAAGTCCATCAATTCATCAATAATAGTTTTTTTTTTCTATATCCTACATCAGGGGCTTGGCTGTGCTTATTGTCACCCCTAGAAACTCAGGATAGCAATTTCTATATTTTATTAAGGGGTTAAATTAAATTGCAAAAATACCAATCCCCTAAATCTGGTGTTCCAGCTGTGGCTAGCCAAGTGTAATACTGTCTGCTGTCTGACAAAGGATAGATTATTTTCTGTGGTGAAATTCAATTGCCAAAATAGCAATCCCCTAAATCTGGTGTCCCAGCAGTGGCTGGCAAAGTATAATAGTGTCCGGCAAAAGAAATATTTTGTTCTGGGGTGAAATTCAATAGCCAACATAGCAATACTGTAAATCGGTGGTTTCAGCTGTGGCTGGCCAAGTTTAATAGTGTCCTGCAAAGGATATATTTTGTTCTGGGGTGAAATTCAATTGCCAAAATAGCAATACCATAAATCAGTGGTTTCAGCTGTGGCTGGCTAAGTTTAATAGTGCTCGGCAAAGGATATATTTTTTTCTGGGGTGAAATTCAATTGCCAAAATAGCAATACCCTGAATCTGGTGTTCCAGCTGTTGCAGGCTTAGTGTTAATCTGTACGGTGTTCCAGCTGTGACTGGACAATTTCCCTAGTGTCCGTCAAAGGATATATTATTTTCTGGGGTGAAAGTCAGTAGCAAAAATAGAAATACAGTAAAACTGGTGTCCCAGCAGTGGCTGGCCAAGTTTAATAGTGTCCGGCAAAGGATATATTTTGCTCTGGGGTGAAATTCAATTGCCAAAATAGCAATCCCCTAAATCTGGTGTCCCAGCAGTGGCTGGCAAAGTATAATAGTGTCCGGCAAAGGATATATTTTGTTCTGGGGTGAAACTCAATTGCCAAAATAGCAATTGCCTGAATCTGGTGTTCCAGCTGTTGCAGGCCTAGTTTAAATATGTCCGTAACAGGGTATATTTTTTTCTGGGGTGAAATTTAATTGCCAAATTAGCAATACCCTGAATCTGGTGTTCCAGCTGTTGCAGGCCTAGTTTAAATCGGTCCGTAACAGGGTATATTTTTTTCTGGGGAGTAATTCAATTGCCAAAATAGCAATACCCTGAATCTGGTGTTCCAGCTGTTGCAGGCCTAGTTTAAATCTGTCCGTAACAGGGTATATTTTTTTCTGGGGTGAAATTCAATTGCCAAAATAGCAATACCATAAATCAGTGGTTTCAGCTGTGGCTGGCCAGGTTTCATAGTGTCCTGCAAAGGATATATTTTGTTCTGGGATGAAATTCAATTGCCAAAATAGCAATACCATAAATCAGTGGTTTCAGCTGTGGTTGGCCAAGTTTCATAGTGTCCGGCAAAGGATATATTTTGTTCTGGGGTGAAATTCAATTGCCAAAATAGCAATACCCTGAATCTGGTGTTCCAGCTGTTGCAGGCCTAGTTTAAATCTGTCCGTAACAGGGTATATTTTTTTCTGGGGTGAAATTTAATTGCCAAAATAGCAATACCCTGAATCTGGTGTTCCAGCTGTGACGGGACAATTTCCCTAGTGTCCGTCAAAGGATATATTATTTTCTGGGGTGAAAGTCAGTAGCAAAAATAGAAATACAGTAAATCTGGTGTCCCAGCAGTGGCTGGGCAAGTTTAATAGTGTCCGGCAAAGGATATATTTTGTTCTGGGGTGAAATCCAATTGCCAAAATAGCAATCCCCTAAATCTGGTGTCCCAGCAGTGGCTGGCAAAGTATAATAGTGTCCGGCAAAGGATATATTTTGTTCTGGGGTGAAATTAAATTGCCAAAATAGCAATACCATAAATCAGTGGTTTCAGCTGTGGCTGGCCAAGTTAAATAGTATCCGTCAAAGGATAGATTTTGTTCTGGGGTGAAATTCACTTGCCAATCTAGTAATACCCTGAATCTGGTGTTCCAGCTGTTGCAGGCCAAGTGTTAATCTGTCCGTAAAAGGGTATTTTACACTTAAGGTGTATATACAAGTACTGAGAGGGTCATCCTCAACAACTTTACACGCTACTGTGTATTTCCCATTGTATTTCTGTCCGTTAAAGGGTATATTACACAAAGTGTTAAAATACAATTGCTGAAGGCATAATCCTACATATTTTTTCACACGCTACTGTGCATCTCCAAGTGTAAATCTGTCCATAAAAGGATACCTTTCATCCAGGGCCTAAATACTAGGCCTACAATTGATATTCCCCTAAATCAGTGGTTACTGCTGTGCCTGGATTAGTGTAATACGGTACATAAATAAATAGGCAGATAGTGTTAGGTGCCTGTAAAAAAAGGCCTACATTTGAAATCAATACATTGAGCCAATTTTTTTTTTCTAATTGTGGTGCTTGGTGAATGGTAACAATGAGGAAAACATCTAGTAAGGGACGCGGACGCGGTCGTGGTGGTGTTAGTGGACCCTCTGGTGCTGGGAGAGGACGTGGCCATTCTGCCACAGCCACACGTCCTAGTGAACCAACTACCTCAGGTTCCAGTACCCGCCAGAATTTACAGCGATATTTGGTGGGGCCCAATGCCATTCTAAGGATGGTAAGGCCAGAGCAGGTACATGCGCTAGTCAATTGGGTGGCCGACAGTGGATCCAGCACGTTCACAATATTATCTCCCACCCAGTCTTCTGCAGAAAGCGCACAGGTGGCACCTGAAAACCAAGCCCATCAGTCTGTCACATCACCCCCATGAATATCAGGGAAATTGTCTGAGCCTCAAGTTATGCAGCAGTCTCTTATGCTGTTTGAAGACTCTGCTGGCAGGGTTTCCCAAGGGAATCCACCTAGCCCTTCCCCAGTGGTGGAAGACGTAGAATGCACTGATGCACAACCACTGATGTTTCCTGATGATGAGGACATGGGAATACCACCTCATCGGAGTCCGCACGTCTCTGATGATGAAGAAACACAGGTGCCAACTGCTGCGTCTTTCTGCAGTGTGCAGACCGAACAGGAGGTAAGGGAGGAAGACTGTGTGGAAGACGATGCAGGGGACGATGAGGTTATAGACCCCACATGGAATAAAGGTCGTGCCACTGACTTTCATAGTTCAGAGGAAGAGGCAGTGGTGAGACCGAGCAAACATCGTAGCAAAAGAGGTAGCAGGGGGCAAAAGCAGAACAGCCGCCGCCAAGAGAGTTCGCCTGCTACTGGCCACCGTCACCAGGGACTGAGCACCCCAAAGGCAGCTTCAAGGAGTTCCCTGGCATGGCACTTCTTTAAACAATGTGCTGACGACAAGACCCGAGTGGTTTGCACGCTGTGCCATCAGAGCCTGAAGTGAGGCATTAACGTTCTGAACCTTAGCACAACCTGCATGATCAGGCATCTACATGCAAAGCATGAACTGCAGTGGAGTAAACACCTTAAAAACAAGGAACTCACTCAGGCTCCCCCTGCTCCCTCTTCTGCTGCTGCCTCGGCCTCTTACTCCGCCTCGGGAGGAATGTTGGCACCTGCCACCCACCAAACAGAGGATGTGCCACCGACACCACCACCTACGTCACCAAGCATCTCCACCATGTCACACGGCAACGGTCAGCTCTCCATCTCACAAACCTTGGAGAGAAAGCGTAAATTCCCACCTTGCCACCCTCAAGCCCTGGGCCTGAATGCCAGCATTTCTAAACTCCTGACTTTTGAAATGCTGTCATTCAGGCTGGTGGAGACAGACAGCTTTAAACAGCTGATGGAAATGGCTGTCCCACTGTATGTTGTTCCCAGCCGCCACTACTTCTCCAAGACAGCCGTGCCTTCCCTGCATAACCAAGTATCCGATAAAATCAAGTGTGCACTGCGCAACGCCATCTGTGGCAAGGTCCACCTAACCACAGATACGTGGACCAGTAAGCACGGCCAGGGACGCTAAATCTCCCTAACTGCACACTGGGTAAATGTAGTGGCGGCTGGGCCCCAGGCAGAGAGTTCCTTGGCACACGTCCTTCCGCCGCCAAGGATCGCAGGGCATAATTCTTTGCCTCCTGTAGCCTCCTCCTCCTACTCGGCTTCCTCCTCCTCTGCTTCCACCAGCTCATCCAGTCAGCCACACACCTTCACCCCCAACTTCAGCACAGCCCGGGGTAAACGTCAGCAGGCCATTCTGAAACTCATATGTTTGGGGGACAGGCCCGAGACTGCGCAGGAGTTGTGGAGGGGTATTGAACAACAGACCGACCAGTGGTTTCTGCCGGTGGGCCTCAAGCCCGTCCTGGTGGTGTGCGATAATGGGCGAAATCTCGTCGCAGCTCTGGGACTAGCCGGTTTGACGCACATCCCTTGCCTGGCGCATGTGCTGAATTTGGTGGTGCAGAAGTTCATTCACAACTACCCCGACATGTCAGAGCTGCTGCATAAAGTGCGGGCCGTCTGTGCGCGCTTCCGGCATTCACATCCTGCCGCTTCTCGCCTGTCTGCGCTACAGCGTAACTTCGGCCTTCCCGCTCACCGCCTCATATGCGACGTGCCCACCAGGTGGAACTCCCCCTTGCACATGCTGGAGAGACTGTGCGAGCAGCAGAAGGCCTTAGTTGAGTTTCAGCTGCAGCACTTCACCACCAATGATTAGGCCTCCATGCGAGACCTGTGTGCCCTGTTGCGCTGTTTCGAGTACTCCACCAACATGGCCAGTGGCGATGACACCGTTATCAGCGTTACAATACCACTTCTATGTCTCCTTGAGAAAACGCTTAGGGTGATGATGGAAGAGGAGGTGGCCCAGGAGGAGGATGAGGGGTCATTTTTAGCACTTTTAGGCCAGTCTGTTAGAAGTGACTCAGAGGGAGTTTTTTTGCAACAGCAGAGGCCAGGTTCAAATGTGGCCAGCCAGGGCCCACTACTGGAGGACGAGGAGGATGAGGAGTAGGATGAGGATGAAGCAGGTTCACAGCGGGGTGGCACCCGACACAGCTCAGGCCCATCACTGTTGCGTGGCTGGGGGATTATGGAGGACGATGACGATATGCCTCCCATAGAGGACAGCTTGTCCTTACCTCTGGGGAGCCTGGCACACATCAGCGACTACATGCTGCAGTGCCTGCGCAACGACAGCAGAGTTGCCCACATTTTAACGTGTGCGGACTACTGGGTTGCCACCCTGCTGGATCCCCGGTACAAAAACAATGTGCCCACCTTACTTTCTGCACTGGAGTGTGATAGGAAGATGCGCGAGTACAAGCGCACGCTGGTAGACGCGCTCCTGAGAGCATTCCCAAATGCCACAGGGGAACAGGTGGAAGCCCAAGGCGAAGGCAGAGGAGGATCAAGAGGTCGCCAACGCAGCTGTGTCACGACTAGGGTTAGCATGGCAGAAATGTGGAAAGGTTTTGTCTCCACCCCACAGCTAAATGCACCACCACCTGATACGGAACGTGTAAGCAGGAGGCAGCATTTCACTAACATGATTGAACAGTACGTCTGCACACCCCTCCATGTACTGACTGGTTCGGCCCTATTTAACTTCTGGGTCTCCAAATTGTCCACGTGGCCAGAGTTAGCATTTTATGCGTTGGAGGTGCTGGCCTGCCCGGCAGACAGCGTTTTGTCTGAACGTGTATTCAGCACGGCAGGGGGCGTCATTACTGACAAACGCAGCCGCCTGTCCACAGCCAACGTGGACAAGCTGACATTCATAAAAATGAACCAGGCATGGATCCCACGGGACTTGTCCCTCCCTTGTGCAGGATAGACATTTATAACTGCCTCCCCCTCAACCATGTATTCTTGTACTCCGGGGCACTTCTTTATTGAATCCTCATTTTTTTAACTTTACCATGATCTTGCAGTGCAACCCAAAGTTGAATTAACCTCTCCTCAATCTGGGCGCCGGGGCCTAAATAACTGAAAGTGGCCTGTTACAATGGTGGGTGACATGAAGCCTGAACCTCTGCCATGCGACCTCTCTCTTCTGTCTGGGTGCTGGGGCCTAAATAACTGAAAGTGGCCTTCTCCAGTGGTGGGTGATATGACGCATGATTCCTTGCTGTTGGACCTCTCTCCTCTGTCTGGGTGCTGGGGCCTAAATAACTGAAAGTGGCTTTCTCCAGTGGTGGGTGATATGACGCATGATTCCTTGTTGTGGGACCTCTCTCCTCTGTCTGGGTGCTGGGGCCTAAATAACTGAAAGTGGCCTTCTCCAGTGGTGGGTGATATGACGCATGATTCTCTGCTGTGGGACCTCTCTCCTCTGTCTGGGTGCTGGGGCCTAAATAACTGAAAGTGGCCTTCTCCAGTGGTGGGTGATATGATGCCTTATTCCTTGCTGTGGGACCTCTCTCCTCTGTCTGGGTGCCGGGGCCTAAATAACTGAAAGTGGCCTTCTCCAGTGGTGGGTGATATGACGCATGATTCTCTGCTATGGGACCTCTCTCCAACTGATATTGGTTAATTTTTATTTATTTTATTTTATTTTAATTCATTTCCCTATCCACATTTGTTTGCAGAGCATTTACCTACATTTTGCCTCGATTTGCAGCCCTCTAGCCCTTTCCTGGACTATTTTACAGCCTTTTTAGTGCCCAAAAGTTCGGGTCCCCATTGACTTCAATGGGGTTCGGGTTCGGGATAAAGTTCGGGTCGAGTTTGGATCCCGAACCCGAACATTTTCGGGAAGTTCGGCCGAACTTCTCGAACCCGAGCATCCAGGTGTTCGCTCAACACTATCCTGAATCATATTTTTGTACCTTTCAGAAGCCATGGAGAACTGTGGCCTTTAACTACCGGCTGGATGGCTTGTGCTGCTACTACCCACAATCGGACTCTAGAAGGATGAGGTGTGGGTCTTTCATATTGCACTTTTCTGTTTTCCAGACATTTTATTATGAGGCATATAAAAGAAAAGTCATGGGTTTCCTATAAATGAAAAGGTTTTGGTAGACAGAGATTATGAAACTATACTAGCAAATTGAAAGTGTGTTTTCTGTAATTTAAAGACAGAGGCATAATTAAATGCCTCTCCCCTTCTATAAACCCACTGCTCACTGATATTGATAATTTTCTTTGCGAATAATGCGATGAAATGTCTTTGAACTATAGATGTAGGTGAGCTAACATTGACTCTGATAACTCCGATAACACAAGTCACAGTGTTATATTGTGCCATCTTTTGATAAAAGCCATTGAAATACATTTAAAGAGTTAGTTGACCTTTTGGGCCTTTTCTTACTTAACTCATTAACCATCAAGTTTAGCTCGGCTGCATCTGTTTGCATTTAATATCAGTGTCTATGAAACATATGTCCTGATGCAGTAATGCATCCACTAACACAAATATAACAATGAGTTATGGACATGCATACTAACAATAGTCTGTGAACCTCCCCGGTATTCACAATTCAACTCCTATACAGAGATGTGGACTTCGCTATGGGCTAGCAACCATACAGCAACCTCCTGCTATAGTCCTAGTGTTCTTGCCAACTGGGGTAAGAGATAGTGATGAAAACACTAGATACACAGGCATGGCATAATACAAAACAAGGCACAATGCAGGCAAATGCAAGGTAAACATGAATGCAGGTAAAAGACAAGACACAGAGAACTGAAAGACCGACAGATCAGGAACCCAGAAACACAGACTTCTTACACATGGACACACAGATTTCATGAATGGAACTTAGGAACAGTTCAGACAACAGAAGATACACACATAAACAAGGAGAGACAGAATGGACAAGAACTAAGATGAAACATATGAAACAGAGTTTAGCAAACAAACTAGAACAGGATTAAAACTGACATGGATCAGACTATGGCAATCCTACTAAGACAGAATCCAGACACAAACCATGAACAAGGACTATGACACAGACAGACTCCAAATGGAACACAGCAAGATAGACAAGAGAGAAGAAAGTTGCTCAACCAGGGCAGGTTATACCACTCAAGAGACAGCCACCAAACTGAGACAAAACAAAGGAGTAAATAGAAGACTTAACAAAGTCATTAGTTGAACAAATACAGTCACACACAGCAAAGGAAACATTAACCTTTGCAATACAGAACTGAGGAGAAGCAAATAGGCACAATTCACACCACAAGTAACCGGGACCAGGATATATGGAGCAATAGAGTGAGGGAGAAGCCATAGTAAGAAATGGCCCTAAATTGTTCCACAGGTAGCTGATGCTGGCGTAGACAGTTCAATGGTAAAAGCATCTGCTAAGATGGATATACAGATGTATCCATTCTTATTTGGTCTCTTGATGCACTTTCTGCATAACAATGGTGCACTAAATATACTCTTTCAAAGACTTTTCAATGGCTTTTGTTGTCTTTCATGAGAAAATAATGCATTACACTGGCTCACAGAGACTGACTAAGAATGGATGCATCTGTAGCAATGCAGTGTTTGCATTGAAATTTCTTTGATCTATGAGTTTAATATCATAGAATAAAAATGGCGTTATTGCCATAAAATGCTTTTGCTATAATGCAGCCCGTTTAATAACACAGATGCTCTGAAAAAAATGTGCAATTGCGTACCGTTTACAGCCGAATGCTATTGGGGTGCTATGCTTTTCCTCTGCTTACCGCCTCGGTTCCGGGCGCCGTGTTCAGAGATGATCTGCAGCAGGTGCTTCCCATTTCACCGCTGCAGTCTTGGGCTCTGTCTGTGTGGGTGCTGTAGTTCTGGATCCGCTCCACAGTTTTCATTCAGCCCTGGCCACAGCATGCTTGCTGTTTGTTTCGGCTGCACTTCCTTAAGGGCCGGCGCGCGTCACTTCCTGGGCTCTGTGGCTTAGGTCATGTGACCGCACTGACCTATCGCTGACCTATCCTAGCCCTCCTGTTCATATATAAGTGGCTCTGCCCAATTCCCAGATGCCTCAGCGTCAAGGTCCTTGTGTCCTGCTAAGGTTCCTGATAACCACTTGCATTGCTGTGTTCCTGACTAGTACTTGTGTTCCTGGATTCTGCTACCCTTCTGATCCCTGCCTGTTTGCCTTGACTCTCCTGTTGCCGACCCAGATTGCCTGACCTGACCTTTCTCCGGTACCTCCTGATCCACCTGGAATAGCTGCCTCGTGTGCCTAACCTCCTCAAGAGGTAACTACCTGAAGTTCCCCTCAGGAAAGTCTATCCCCACCATCAGGGGTACTGTAAAAAATCGAGGGGTTCACTTAGACAACGCCCTTAGAAAAGGTGGGACTTGTGGCACAGTGGACACTACGAGACACTACAGTGGACACTATGAGATGGACACTACGTGATGGACTGGACTGGCCCTGCCCAAAGTGTCTTCGTGCTATACAGCGCTTCCTTGAATTTGCTAATTTCTATCGGCAGTTAATCCCGAATATTTCATCTCTTACATCTATGATCTCCGCTCTTACTAAGAAATGGGTGAATGCCACAGTCTGGACTCCTGAGGCTAGGCCGCCTTCGTCCAATTAAACAGGTTTTTGCTTCTGCACCTGTTCTGCGTCATCCTGATGTCTCCTGCTAATTCTTTTTAGAAGTGGATGCCTCCTCTATAGGAGCTGGAGCTGTTTTACTACAGAAAGGTTCCAAGGGCAAGATGTTTACATGTGGATTTTTCTCCAAGTTTTTCTCCCCTGCTGAGAGGAATTACTGTATAGGAGACAGAGAGCTTCTGGCCATAACGTCACTCCTCCAAGGCAAGTTTTATCTATTGGAGGGAGCCAAGCATCTAGTGATAATCTTCACCGACCACAAGAACCTTACATATCTGCAGACGGCCCAACGTCTGAACCCTCGCCAAGCCAGATGGGCGCATTCTTCTTCTCCCGTTTTGATTTTGAGCTACACTTTTGGCCAGCCGGGAAGAACATCAAGGCAGATGATCTGTCTCGGTCATTTGACTTCTCTGACCAGCAGGAGGTGCCTCAATACATTGTAGATCCTGCTCGCTTGATCACAGTGGCTCCTGTGCTGTAAACATCCCTCCCGGGAGGACATACATGCTAAATCTGCCAAGAGAGATCGTATTCTAGCTTTGGGGCACAACTCCAAACTGGTTAGTCACCCAGGGATCCACAAGACCACAGAACTTTTGTCTCTCCACTACTGGTGGCCCACACTAAGGATATGCATGATTATGTGTCTGCCTGCACTATCTGTTCTCAGAATAAAGTCTCCAGCACCAAACCACCCGGGCTGTTGTTACCCCTTCCAGTTCCTGATGCCCCATGGCAACACATTGCCATGGACTTTGTTACTGATCTGCCCTTTTCTGTGTGGATGTACAGCTATCTCGGTGGTCGTGGACCACTTTTCCAAGATGGCGTACTTCGTTCCTTTGGCTAGTCTGTCCTGCTGAACTTCCTAAACTGTTTGTGAGACACATATTCTGCTTTCATGGTATACCTTGGCATATTGTTTCAGATCGCAGAGTCCAGTTTACCTCTAAGCTCTGGAGAGCTCTTTGCTGGCTGCTCGAAATTGAGCTGGACTTCTCTTCTGGTTACCATCCACAGACCAACGGGCAAGTAGAGCGGGTCAATCAAATGTTAGAGAACTATCTCTGGCATTTTGTTTCAGCCCAACACGACAACTGGGTACAATTGCTACCTTGAGCTGAATTCTCCTATAACAACCACTCTAATGAGTCTACTGGATCCTTTCCATTCTTTGTCATTTATGGACAACACCCTCGTACTCCTCCTCCTGTTCCTACATCTTCTGGAGTACAAGCTGCTGATTTCTCTTTTAGGGATTGTTTGAAGATTTGGTGTGACACCAACGACTGTATCAACAAAAAGGTGACCCCGAATGCGGACAAGAGAAGAAGACAACCGGCTCAGTTCTCATCTGGAGATAAGATATGGCTCTCCTCTAAAAACATCCGCTTAAGGGTTCCCAGTTGCAAGTTTGCTCCTAGATTCCGTGGACCCTTTGAAGTATTGAGGAAGATCAACAAACTGACATACAAGTTACATCTGCCTCTCTCTCTCTCTGCGTATTCCTAATGCTATCCACATGTCCTTGCTAAAACCAGTAGTCCTTAATTGTTCTCGACGGCTCCTTCTACTCCAACTCCGGTATCTGAAGATTCTGATGAAACATTTGAGGTCAAAGACATCCTGGACATCAAGAAGCATGGCAAGAAGACCTACTATCTTGTGGATTGGAAGGGCTTTGGTCCTGAGGAGAGGTCTTGGGAATCAGAGGAGAACATGCATGCTCCGAACCTGATTTAAAAGTTTCTGTCTCGTTGTGGGATCAAGAAGAGGGGGCGTGGTGGTGGACATGGGGGATTGCTGTAACACCACTTTAGTCCTTTGCTCTGTATTTGTGGGTGCTGTTGTTCTGGATCCGCTCCACAGTTTGCTCTCATCCCTGGCCACAGCATGGTTGCTGTTTGTTCCTGTTCCACTTCCTGTTGCGTCACTCGCTGGGCTTTGTGGCTTAGGTCATGTGACCTCGCTGACCTATTCTAGCTGTCCTGTGCATATATGTGTCTCAGCCCCCTTCCCAGATGCCTCAGCATCACGGTTCTTGTGTCCTGCTAAGGGTCCTGATAACGACTTGTGTTCTTGACTCGTACTTTGTGTTCCTGGATTCTGCTACCCGTCTGATTCTGCCTGTTTGGCTTGACTCTCCTGTTGCCGACCCGGATTGCCTGAGCTGTACTTTTGCCGCCTTCAATGACCTTTTGCTGTAAATTATGTTTATTTTTGAGAAATTTTTTGAATCATAAGGAAATACAGATTGAATGAAAGCATACAATAAAGTAGTCTTAAAATAAACAATCAAAAGATAGCCAAAGACCAAATGTGAGAAAAATCACACATTATAAACATCTAACAAACAATGATGTTAGGGAAGGGGAGGGTATAGGGGAAAGGAACAAGGGTATAGGCTAGAATATTCGGTTTATAGTAATCTGATCTAACACTGTGTTTCACACTAATCATTAAGAGAAAATTAGAACATAATAATCAGAGTCCTTGTATGAAGGAGGAGATAGAATTCTTTGCTGTAAACTGGAACCACTTCTTCCATATTCGTTTGAATTTGTCAGCTTTGAAATTGGCATTCCATCTCTGCTTTTCGAAGTCAGTCACATTGCTGAACTCCACCAACCAATCTGATATCGTTGGAGGGGTGCTTTGTAACCATTTTCTTAGGATCAATATTTTAGCGGAGTTGAGGATAAATGTACATAGATCTGATTTAACGCATTGTTGATGCGTATCATACAGTTGTGTTCAAAATTATTCAACCCCCAATGCTGTAAGGGGTTTTAGGGAATTTAGTGTACATTTGTAATTGTGTTCAGAATGAAATCTTACAAGGACTTTTTAAAGAACCAAATGCAACTAAAATGACATCAATTGTTTTTGTAATACAGTATTAAATGTTTTTTTGTGATTTTTTTATTGACACAATTATTCAACCCCTTAAAGACGACCACTCTTAAGAACAGAGGTTCATTCAAGTGTTTTCGATCAGGTATTGAAAACACCTCTGGATGTCAAGGAGCAGCAATCAAGCATAATAAGCACCAATTAGGCAGATGTAAAATGACTGTGATACTCAGCTCCTTTTAGACATTTACTGGTGTGTTTACAAACATGGTGAAGTCAAGAGAATGGTCCAGGAAGACAAGAGAAGAGGTGATTTCTCTTCACAGGAAGGGCAATGGCTATAAGAAGATTGCAAAGATGTTAAACATACCAAGAGGCACCATAGGAAGCATCATTCGCAAATTCAAGGCAAAGGGCACTGTTGAAACGCTACCTGGTCGTGGCAGAAAGAAGATGCTGACTTCGACTGCTGTGCGTTACCTGAAGCGCAAAGTAAAGAAAAGTCCCCGTGTGACTGCTGAGGAACTGAAAAAAGATTTGTCAGATGCGGGTACTCAAGTTTCAGCTCAGACAATAAGGCGCACACTGCGTAATGAAGGCCTCCATGCCAGAACTCCCAGGCACACCCCCTTGCTGTCTCCAAAGAATAAGAAGAGTCGACTGCAGTATGCCTAAAGTCATGTGGACAAACCACAAAAGTTTTGGGATAGTGTCCTGTGGACTGATGAAACAAAATTAGAACTGTTTGGGCCTATGGATCAACGCTATGTTTGGAGGAGGAAGAACAAGGCCTATGAAGAAAAGAACACCTTGCCTACTGTGAAGCATGGCGGGGGGTCAATCATGCTTTGGGGCTGTTTTGCTTCTACAGGTACAGGGAAGCTTCAGCGTGTGCAAGGTACCATGAATTCTCTTCAGTACCAGGAGATATTGGATGAAAATGTGATGCAGTCCGTCACAAACCTGAGGCTTGGGAGACGTTGGACCTTTCAACAGGACAATGATCCCAAGCATACCTCCAAGTCCACTAGAGCATGGTTGCAGATTAAAGGCTGGAACATTTTGAAGTGGCCATCGCAGTCACCAGACTTAAATCTGATTGAGAACCTCTGGTGGGACCTAAAGAAAGCAGTTGCAGCGCGCAAGCCTAAGAATGTGACTGAACTGGAGGCTTTTGCCCATGAAGAATGGGCGAAGATACCCGTAGATCGCTGCAAGACATTTGTGTCAAGCTATGCTTCACGTTTAAAAGCTGTTATAACTGGAAAAGGATGTTGTACTAAGATTAAATGTCACTTGGGGGTTGAATAAAACTGATAATGATGTGAGCACAGAAAAGACATTTGTGGTTATTTCATTATAAATGTTATGTTATATTTGTCTGACTTACAAGTGCCTCTTTGATTTAATTGTAAACAAGATGACTGAAATGATCAAAATCAATGTCAAACTGGCCAAAACACTCAATTTCAGTGGGGGTTGAATAATTTTGAACACAACTGTACATGTTGAACAATACCAAGTTTAATGAAAGAACAACATTTGCATCAAAAATGCAGTTTATAATCTTCTGAATTCCCAACCAGAAGGAATTTAAAACTAAACAGTGAAACCAAATATGCCCATAGTCTCCTTTGCCATCTCCGCACCTCCAGCATGCGTCTGTATTTTTTGGAATAAACCTATGAAGCAGAATAGGGGTCTTATACCATCTAGTTGTCAATTTATATTGCATCTCTTGGTAGACACATGATGGAGAGTTGGAGAGAGCGTTTCTGATCATTAGTAGTTTCTGAGACTCGGAAAGACCATGACGTAATTCCTTTTTCCATTTCTCGCAGAAAGGGGGTTCAGTAGCTGGACAGTTGATTAATTCGTAACATTTTGCAAGTAGGTGTGGGGTAACAGATCCCTCGCGAAAATGCAATGACCTTTTGCCTGTCTGACTTCGCTTCTGCCTTATCCTTCGGTCCTGCACTGTTTCTCACAGCCTGCTGACATCGCCTGTACTTCTGGTACCTTTCTCCGGTACCTCCTGATCCACTTGGACCAGCTGCCTCGTGTGACTATTCTCCTCAAGAGGTAGCGGCCTGGTGTTCCCCTCGGGAAAGTCTATCCCCACCATCAGGGGTACTGTAAAGAATCGAGGGGTTCACTTAGACAACGCCCTTAGAGGAGGTGGGACTCGTGGCACAGTGGGTTCCAACTTGCTGATTCATGACACTATGTATAAAATAGAGAGTTTGGGGAAAAAAATGTCTCTCTGTTCATACACAGAAAAAAGAATTAGTTTTTTCTTGCAGGGGCTTTTGTAATGCAGAACTCCCAGGCTGGGTTGCTGCAGCAGAAAGGTGCTATATTAAGCGCAGAGTGACTAGCCCCTCACTCACTCCGATCTTTCCACACTCAAATTTCCTAAAATCTACACAATTGTATTTCTCTCCCTATAGTGTTTCTATCACACTACATTAGTGGCTTGTGTCTATATATTTTTTTTTGTCAGATAATGCCAGACACACTCCTTCCAGGTCACAAGCTGAACACAGTATTGTGCTTCTTCTTGGTCACCATAGGGATCTCATTGCCTACTTCTCTCTCTCCGACTTCTTGCCAATGTCATGAGATCCTCCGTCTTCGTCCTCCCTTATGGTTTTCCCCACCAGTATTAACAGTAAAACAGCACTAAGCACAGTTTTTATGTGATTCTTCTGAACCGAATCACAAAAGCTTCTAATTTGTTTTGCAGCAGGAATAGGTAGTTCTATTCAGGGGCATGCCTAAGGTGTTTGCCACCCAGGGCCGGTAATGTTTTCCCCTCACAGTAGTTACACCAATATTGTGTCCCCTCACAGTAGTTATGTCCCATTGTGCTCGCCTCACAGTAGTTATGCCCTCAATATATCCATGAAATAAAAGATCATGACGGCACTCACCATTGCATTACGGTATTCGCGTTTATTTGAAGCAGGAGGGGGAGACATACAGTACAAACTCACATAGAAAAAACAAGCAGCTGATCTACAAAATAGACTGAGAGCCAGGGGTTATCCTGCAGACTTACTAAATGAAGCTATGGAAAAAGCAATAGTTTCAGAACGTCAAACATTCAATCCTCCATCTGAACAAGGGGAGGAGAAAAGAAAGATGACCCCACAAAAAAAAGATAACAAGATTTCCCAAATTTTGCATTCTCATTTAAATTCAGCCCCTTGGCTGATTACATAAAACAGGTTATTAAAAAACATTGGGGCATAATAGAGGGAGATGATTCTTTAAAACAATTACGAGGGAGTAAACCCATTGTCGCCTTCAGAAGGTGCCATACCATAAGTAATAAATTGGTATATAGCCATTTCAAGGAAGAAAAACGCCATACCTGGTTATCAGGATAGCAACCAAAAGGTAACAAAAAATGTGTCAGCTGTTCATTTTGTAGCTTTAATCCCCAGTGGTCACTAATATCCTTTGCAGGACTTGAACATAAAGTAAACACACTAATTACTTGCCAAAGTAAATTTGTTGTGTACATTATCTTGTGTAAATGCGGAAGATTTTATATTGGAAAGACCGTCCGCTGCTTGTATGAATGTTTCCGGGAACATTTAAATTCCATAAGAACGGGTAAAGGTGTGCCGCGATTAATTGAGCACATAAACTCCGTACATAACGGTGACACCAGAGTATTGAAGTTCACTGGTTTAGAAGTAGTTAATCGCACGGCACGGGCGGTGATAGGGAACGAGAACTTCTAAGGAGAGAAGGAAGGTGGATGCTTCAATCGAATGCAACCGGTTCACTGGGTCTAAATGAAAAATTAGATATGAGTGCTTTTTTAGAAGTCTTTATAGTGAATGTTTGTTTATATATGTGCTAAATGTTTCTTCTTCTTAACGATATAAATACAATGTATTGCAAGGAGGCTGCCAATAAAGAATTACCCCGAGTTCAGAGTTCAGATGACGGGACTGTTCACGTCATAGTAATGCGCCAAGTTAGGTTCGATCGGGTGCATAAATTTGATTGCGCTAGGCAGCCTCATTGCAAGTGAAAGGCCAGAGGAAGCGCGTTGGCGCGAAACGGCCGTCGCCTTTTCCATGTGAGTTTGCACTGTATGTCTCCCCCTCCTGCTTCAAATAAACACGGATACCGTAATGCAATGGTGAGTGCTGTCATGATCTTTTATTTCATGGATATATCTTCAAGACTTTTTTTGGACAGAGCACCACCGTGTTACTAGCATTGATCTCCTGATGGGTGAGTGGACTGAAGAGTTGTATTCTTACATCACTTTTCGGATGTGTGTAGTGCCACTATAAAACTGTTTTTAAATACTTGTGGATGAAAGTTATGCCCTCAATGCTCCCCTTCACAGTAGTTATACCCTCAATGTACCTGTTCACAGTAGTTATGCCTACATTGTGCCCCCTCACAGTAGTTATGCCTCCACTGTGCCTCTCACAGTAGTGATGCCGTCTTTGCACCCCTTCACAGTAGTTATGCCCTCAATGCAGCCCTTCACAGTAGTCTGTTCATTGTGTCCCCTTCAAAATAGTTATTCCCACACTGTGCCCCCTCACAGTAGTTATGCCAGAATTGCACCCCTTTACATTAGTTATGCCTACATTGTGCCCCCTCACAGTAGTTATGCCTCCACTGTGCCTCTCACAGTAGTGATGCCGTCTTTGCACCCCTTCACAGTAGTTATGCCCTCAATGCACCCCTTCACAGTAGTCTGTTCATTGTGTCCCCTTCAAAATAATTATGCCGACATTGTGCCCCCTCACAGTAGTTATGCCCCCGCTGTGCCTCTCTCACAGTAGTGATGTCATTTTTGCACCCCTTCACAGTAGTTATGCCCTCAATGCACTCCTTCACAGTAGTCTGTGCCCCCTCAACATAGATATGCCCACATTGTGCTTCTGCACAGTAGTTATCCATTCATTGTGCCCCTTTCACAGTAGTTCTACCCTCATTGTGCCCCCTTTCAGTAGTTATGCACTCTCTGTGCCCCTTCACATTGGTTATACTCTTATTATGCCCACCTCACTGTAGGTATGTCCTCTTTGTACCCCCCCAGTAGTTATGCCTACATTGTGCCCCCCTTACAGTAGTTATGCTCACAATGTGCCCCCTGCACAGTAGTTATGCCTACATTGTGCCCCCTCACAGTAGTTATCCCTTCGTTGTGCCCCCTTCACAGTAGTTAAGCTCTCATTGTGCCCCCTCACAGTAGATATGCCCTCTCTGTGCCCCCTTCAGAGTAGTTATGCCCTCATTGTGGCCCCCACAGTAGATAAGCCCTATCTGTGCCCCCATAACAATTGTTATGCCCCTTCACAGTAGTAATGCCCTCTCTGTGCCCCCTTCACGTAGTAGTATGCTCACATTTTGCTCCCTCAGTGTTAATATAATAAAAAAATAACTATAAATCTTCACCTTATTCCATTCCTGATGATCAGATCACCCCCAGCAGTCCCCTACAGGCACAGATCTCGCTGCAGCATTGTGTGGCAGGAGTGCACAGGCAGATTCCCGGCCTGCAGATTCCTCCTACATAGTCCTGCAGAGCGATCTGTGCCTATAGGTCTGAATGGTGGCTCCCTGCTTCACCATTCAGTGTGCTGGCTTGAAGGAGCGCTGGAGCTGAGTGGTCAGTAAGTGAAAGGACCACCACCTCCCTGGCGCTCTAGCATTGTATTGATGGAAGTGCTCATTGCATCAGGCACCCCCTGACAGCTGGAACCTGAGGTGGACCAACCGTCCCCCCTCACTTGGCATGCCGCTGGTTCTATTAGGTAAAAGCAGCATGCTCACGACCAGTATCCATATTTTGTGAATCTGCAGTTTGCAGACAGCAAAATACATGTGTGATGATACAATGCAATGTCAGGCATAGTGCACTCTGTAGATGGAGTGTACAGTGAGGTTTGTGTAGTGTATAAATGGAGTGCGAGTTGCCGGTATCTCACTGGCAAAGCCGGTATTTTAGTGGCCTTGTCGGTGGCGGTAATTTTTTTATACCGGCAATATTAATTGATGGTACTTGCCTATGCAGACTGTTTCTAATGAGCGCTTTCATTGTGGAGAGCTCATTAGTATAGCCTTTAACCCTCCCCCACTTGTGTTAAGAAAAAAAACAACTCACGTCGCTGCTGACTGTAGGACAGGACCTGCGAGACATCATCATGCTGGAGCGCAGGTCCTGTCCTGAGGTTCCCATGAGTAGCGAGTGTTTTCCGCGGAGCTATCAAGTGGAGCAGGTGAGCTCTTTTTTTTGAAGAAGAAGCAGAGAAGGGGGCAGTAATGGGGGGCATTATTAATTCTGGCGGGCACTAATGGGGGCATTATTCTTATTGGGGGGCACTAATGGGGACATTATTCTTACTGGGGGCCACTAATGGGGGCATTATTCTTACTCGGGGCACTAATGGGGGCATTATTCTTACTGGGGGGCACTAATAGGGGGCATTACTATTACTGGGGGGCAGTAATGGGGGAATTACTTTTACTGGGGGCATTAATAATACTAGGGGCACTAATTGGGGTAGTATTAATTTTAGGGGTGCTAATGGGGGCATTAATATTACTAGGGGGCACTAATGGGAGCATTATTAATTCTGGGGGGAACTAATGGGGCATTACTATTACTGGGAGAACTAATGGGGGAATTATTAATTATGGGGGGCGCTAACGGAGGTATTACTATTACTGGGGTCACTAATGGGGGCATTATTAATTTTGTGGGGCATTAATATTATTGGGGGCAGTAATGGAGGCATTATTCATTCTTGGTGGCACTAATGGGGGCATTAATATTACTGGAAGCCACAGTATGACAGCAACGTAACACTCTGTATTAAGCCACGCCTTAACTAAATGTAAGTCACATTCACAGTGTAAAGATGGAGTGCAGTGTGAGCTTTGATGTATAGTGTATGCATGGAATGCAGTGTAAGGCACTGTTTGCCTGGAGCACAGTGTATGGTTGGGTGTATTTGCGTGTGTGTGTATGGTTGGAGAGTAATATGAGGGTACGATGGCACCGAGTGACAGGGCTGTGCTGGGGATGTAGCCACCTGTGGTCGAGTACTGTGCAGCCATACAAGCCACAGCTGTATCCTATTAACTAATTACAACTGCAGTTTTACTTCTGTCTTCATTGCTAATAACCACGCTGTAACCTATGAAACTGCTCCACCACTACCAATGAAGACAGAAGGAACAAAGTAGTTTAAATTAGTTTACAGGATTCAGATGCTTTCGTACAGCCACTTGGTACCTGGCCACAAGCTGCCGCACAGCACGGCCACTCCATGTCGTCATACACTAAAGACATGTATAAATGGAGTGCTGTGTCAGAGTATCTGTGGTACAGGGTGAGGCACTACGCAGTGTGTGGAAGGATTGGAGAAGGAGACAGGTTGTAGTACTGTATGTGGATGCAGTACAGTGTGTGTGTGTGTGTGTGTAGTGCAGTGTGAGGCAGTGTGTGGATGGAGTGCAGTGTGTGGAGTGCATTGTGAGGCGGTGTGTGGAGTGCGTGGAGGGTCAGTGTGAGTGTGGAGTGCAGTGTGGGGAAGTGTGAGGCACTACTCAGTGTGTGGAAGGATTTCAGAAGTAGACAGGTTGTAGTACTGTATGTGGATGCAGTACAGTGTGAGGCAATACGCAGTGTGTGGAAGGATTGGAGAAGGAGATAGGTTGTAGTACTGTATGTGGATGCAGTACAGTGTGAGGCACTGCGCAGTGTGTGGAAGGATTGCAGAAGGAGACAGGTTGTAGTACTGTATGTGGATGCAGTACAGTGTGAGGCACTACGCAGTGTGTGGAAGGATTGCAGAGGGAGACAGGTTGTAGTACTGTATGTGGATGCAGTACAGTGTGAGGCACTACGCAGTGTGTGGAAGGATTGCAGAGGGAGACAGGTTGTAGTACTGTATGTGGATGCAGTACAGTGTGAGGCACTACGCAGTGTGTGGAAGGATTGCAGAAGGAGACAGGTTGTAGTACTGTAGACAGGTTGTAGTACTGTATGTGGATGCAGTACAGTGTGAGTCACTACGCAGTGTGTGGAAGGATTGGAGAAGGAGATAGGTTGTAGTACTGTATGTGTATGCAGTACAGTGTGAGGCACTCGCAGTGTGTGGAAGGATTGCAGAGGGAGACAGGATGTAGTACTGTATGTGGATGCAGTACAGTGTGAGGCACTACGCAGTGTGTGGAAGGATTGGAGAAGGAGATAGGTTGTAGTACTGTATGTGGATGCAGTACAGTGTGAGGCACTACGCAGTGTGTGGAAGGATTGCAGAAGGAGATAGGTTGTAGTACTGTATGTGGATGCAGTACAGTGTGAGGCACTATGCAGTGTGTGGAAGGATTGAAGGAGACAGGTTGTAGAACTATGTGTGGATACAGTGCAGTGTGTGGATCAGTGTGCATTGTAAGGCATATTCTAGTGTATGGATGAAGTGCAGTGTGAATCACACTGAACATTATGTGGTTGGAGTGCAAATTCTGTAAATGAATTGGAAATAAGTGCCATGGTGTGTGAGGAGCACAGTGTGAATAACTGCTGTATGCTACATGTGGACATAAACTAGTGTAAATTGTTCTGCTATGTGTTGATGGAGTGTTAAAGAGGACCTTTCACTGGTCCACAGTTTATCAGTTAAAGCTATGTACATTGAGAGCGGCACCCAGGGATGTCCCTGCACTTACTTGTATCCCTGGGTGCCGCTCCGTTCGTCCTCTGTAGCCCCCGGTATCATATCCTGAATATGAGCTGAGCGCTGCGATTGGCCAGCGCTCCAGCCCTGGGAGAAGGAGACGCCCAGGGCAGAAGAAGAAGTCTCCGCCCCAGGCAAAATTAGAGCAGCAGGAGCGCCGGTACCGGGGGCTACAGAGGACGAACGGAGCGGCACCCAGGGATACAAGTAAGTGCAGGGACATCCCTGGGTGCCGCTCTCAATGTACATAGCTTTAACTGATAAACTGTGGACCAGTGAAAGGTCCTCTTTAAGCTCTATACAGTGTAGAGGCGTAACTAGAAAAGGCTGGGCCCCACAGCAACTCCCCCCACCCACTCATTAGTTTTGCCTTTTTAGTGCCCCCTCACAGTAGTTATATCCCCTAAATCCATCCTCACAGCATATCTCCCAACTTTAGAAAATTCCCCCAGCACATAGTAGTAATGCCCAAACTGTGTCCCCTTCACAGTAGTAATGCCCACATATGCCCCCTTCACAGTAGTTATGCCCATATGCCCCCCCTTCACAGTAGCAATGCCCACACTGTGCCCCCTTCACAGAAGTAATGCTTACATGTGCCCCTTCACAGTAGTCATGGTCAGACAGGTTGCCCCTTCACAGTAGTTATGCTCAGATATGTACCCCCTTCACAGCTTCTATGTCCAGATATTCCCCCTCACAGCAATTAAGTCCAGATGTGTCCCCTCACAGTAGTTATGCCCAGATATGTGCCCCCTCACAATAGTTATGTCTAGATATGTGCCGCTCACAGTAAATGTGGCCCAGATATGTGCCCCATTCACAGGAAGTATAAAAAACTATAAATACTCACCTGGTTCCTCTGAAGATCACAGCTCAGCTGTGGGGTGAGTAGATAAGGACAGGCCGGGGGAAGGTGCTTGGCCTATGTTCTCTTCTATTCAGTCCAACTGGCAATGTCACTGCATTGCACCTGCTGGTGAGAGCACGGCTGGGGAATGAGGCCCGGGCTGCAATGGATTACAGACACCCATTACAGGCTGGTCTTCGCCTGATTACACACAGTAGTGATTATTACTGTGTGTGTGTACTGGCAATAGGGTGGCCATTTTTTTAACCCCAAAAGGGAGGTTTTTAGAGTGAAATGTGAGGCAGAGTGTGGATGGAGTGTAGTATGAGGCAGTGTGTGGATGAAGTGCAGTGTGAGGCAGTGTACGGATGGAGTGCAGTGTGTGGATGAAGTCCAGAGTGTGTGGAGTGCAGCGTGAGGCAGTGTGTGTGTGTAGTGCATTGTGAGCTAGTGTGTATGGAGTGCAGTGTGAGGCATTATACAGTGTGTAAGGAGTGCAGTGTAAGGCAGTGTGTGTTTGTGTAGTGCATTGTGAGCTAGTGTGTGTGGAGTGCAGTGTGAGGCAGTGTGTGTGTGTAGTGCAATGTGAGGCACCATACAGTGTGTGGAGTGCAGTGTGAGGCAGTGTGTGGATGGAGTGCAGTGTGAGGCACCATACAGTGTGTGTGGAGTGCAGTGTGAGCCAGTGTGTGGATGGAGTGCAGTGTGAGTCAGTGTGTGTGTGGAGTGCAGTGTGAGGCAGAGTGTGTGTGTATGTATAGTATTGTGAGGTAGTGTGTGTGGAGTGCAGTGTGAGGCAGTGTGTGGATGGAGTGCAGTGTGAGGCATTACACAGTATGTGTGGAGTGCAGTGTAAAGCAGTGTGTGGATGGAGTGCAGTGTGAGGCAGTGTGTGGATGGAGTGCAGTGTGAGGCAGAGTGTGTGAGTATGTAGTGTATTGTGAGGTAGTGTGTGTGGAGTGCAGTGTGAGGCAGTGTGTGGATGGAGTGCAGTGTGAGGCAGAGTGTGTATGTAGTGTATTGTGAGGTAGTGTGTGTGGAGTGCAGTGTAAGGCATCATATAGTGTGTGTGTGGAGTGCAGTGTGAGGCAGTGTGTGGAGTGCAGTGTGTGGAGGGCAGTGTGAGGCTGTGTGTTGAGGGCAGTGTGAGGCAGTGTGTGGAGGGCAGTGTGAGGCTGTGTGTTAAGGGCAGTGTGAGGATGGAGTGCAATGTGAGGCAGTGTGTGTGTGTATGTATGTAGTGAATTGTGAGGTAGTGTGTGTGGAGTACAGTGTGAGGCATCATACAGTGTGTGTGTGTGGAGTGCAGTGTGAGGCAGTGTGTGGGGTACAGTGTGAGGCATCATACAGTGTGTGTGTGTGGAGTGCAGTATGAGGCAGTGTGTGGAGTGCAGTGTGAGACTGTGTGTGGAGGGCAGTGTGTGGAGGGCAGTGTGAGGCTGTGTGTTGAGGGCAGTGTGAGGCAGTGTGTGGATGGAATGCAGTGTGAGGCAGAGTGTGTGTGTATGTAGTGTATTGTGAGGTAGTGTGTGTGGAGTGCAGTGTAAGGCATCATATAGTGTGTGCGTAGAGGGCAGTGTAAGGCTGTGTGTTGAGGGCAGTGTGAGGCAGTTTGTGGAGGGCAGTGTGAGGCTGTGTGTTGAGGGCAGTGTGTGGATGGAGTGCAGTGTGAGGCACTACACTGTGTGTGTGGAGTGCAGTGTGAGGCAGTGTGTGGATGGAGTGCAGTGTGAGGCAGAGTGTGTGTGTATGTAGTGTATTGTGAGGTAGTGTGTGTGGAGTGCAGTGTAAGGCATCATATAGTGTGTGTGTGGAGTGCAGTGTGAGGCAGTGTGTGGAGTGCAGTGTGTGAAGGGCAGTGTGAGGCTGTGTGTTGAGGGCAGTGTGAGGCAGTGTGTGGAGGGCAGTGTGAGGCTGTGTGTTGAGGACAGTGTGAGGCAGTGTGTGGATGGAGTGCAGTGTGAGGCAGAGTCTGTGTGTGTATGTAGTGTATTGTGAGGTAGTGTGTGTGGAGTGCAGTGTGTGGAGGGCAGTGTGAGGCAGTGTGTGGAGGGCAGTGTGAGGCAGTGTGTGGAGGGCAGTGTGAGGCTGTGTGTTGAGGGCAGTGTGTGGAGGGCAGTGTGAGGCTGTGTGTTGAGGGCAGTGTGTGGAGGGCAGTGTGAGGCTGTGTGTTGAGGGCAGTGTGAGGCAGTGTGTGGAGGGCAGTGCGGCATGTGTTCCCTGGCCGTCACTAGTTGCAGGCGGCTCAGTAGTAGCGGCAGCTGATCACTAGGAGGATGGTGTGAGTGAGTGCAGCAGCCCCGCTCGCTCTCTCTCCTCCTCTCTCTGTCTCAGTCTCTGTCTGCCCCCCTCCCCTCTTTCCCCGGGGTCTCAGTGCCGGATGGTGTGCAGGGCTTCCCGGGCAGGGGATGTGATCTGCCCGGGCTCAGTCACTCAGCGGTCGCCGCAATGATCAGGATCTTCCCGGACTTCAGCGTGCAGGTGACGGCGGCTCCGGGAGCTGGAGGGGCTCCTCCCGAGCCCGGGGCGGCCAGAAGCGGGGGTGCCAACGGGAGCCACTCGCACAATGTGCCCGGGGTCAGCTCCTACCAGCAGCGGTGAGTAGGTGGCAGCCGTGGAAATCATGTGGCATCTTGTATTGTTCTGCTTATAGGTGATGAGTTGATTCTCAGTAGGGATGGGGGGTTCTGCCTAGTTGTAATGTGGTACCTTAGTCATTACCCCCCCCCCTCCCCCCCCCCCATTCTGAATGCCTGGCATCATCGCCTGGTATATACATTGCTCAGTGCCATTTCTTAAGGAAACCTCCTACTGACAGGTCTGGCGAAGCTGAATCTGGGGGATATGTCAGGCACTTGGCTATGGTGAGTTTTTTGGGGGGTTTCCTGGGGTGCATTGTCCTCTGCAACATCAAAACTAAAGTCATTTGGAGATAAAAAAAAGGTTTAAGAGGAACTTAATAAATAAGCAATTCCACAAGCTGTGCCAGCCTGAAGTACCATCACTGGGGGCACCCAGAAGTGATGTCTCCAGGAGGGTGACAAGTGGACCATGCACATCCCTGTCCAGCACTGGCCATGGCTTAGGGGATTGCATGGCAGGCATTAGTTTGAAAGTTGCTTTGCATGATGTCTAGGTGAGTGATGCATGGACTGTAAGTGGATGGGATGCATGGAAACATCATATATAATGAACTGTACCGTTCTATGAATAACTTGGATTTTGGACCAGAATTATAGGATGTGCAGTTATACTTTATGAGTCTGTACCCCAAACATGCTGTATATGTAGATGGTTGTGTTAAGGGGTATACAGTATAAGCACACTCTACAGAATGGGGTGACCTGTCATTTCCTACAAATAACTAGTTTCCATGGCTTGACCTGCTCTGCACCCTTCAGCCAGTGCCCTCCACCTGTCCCCACTTTCACCATTAGGACAATGCCCATCCTTATGTCTACTTAAAGTTTCTACCCCAGCCTGGAATCTTTCCCCACCACTGTCAGTCTGGGTCATTGAATTCATCTTGCTCTGGACCATTATTGGAGAGTCCCCCAGCTGCAGGTCAGGGCTCCATGGTGTAAGCTATGAGGAAGACGGAGGAGTGTGTGCACATGAAGCATCCATGTCAAGATACAAGACATGTGTGTAGACTTATGTGGACTGTCTACTACTTATCATATATTTATATTATATGTATCGCGTGAATAGTAAGACAAAGTTTGGGGCCATGTCTACAGAGTTTGCTGTGTTTGTGTAGTTTGTGTAATAGCCGTTATATTTGTGTTGTATGTTACTGGACAAATGAATCATCATGCATAGTTATGGCTAGGAATATCAGTGTATCTATCACTACAATACTGCTTTGAATTTTAGGTAGACCTTATCTATTGACTGTGTAAGGAGCACACATCATGTGATAGTTATTATATACATTTTATAGTCTTTAGTACATTAAGTGTTTTAGATATATAAAACAAAAATGAAAAAAAAAAACATGTTGTAACAGAGCTGGAACACATTCTATCTGATGATCTCTCTACCCATCTATCATCTATATAGAATCTATCTATCTGTCTGTCTATCTATCTATATTTGAAAACTCACGTTCACATTTCAAATGTGGTTTTCTCCCGCAAGCCTCGTCTGTACATTTCTATTAGAGCTTTCTATCTGTTTCCTAGTTGTTGGCCTATTATGAGCAATTTCTAAGGTATTGCAAATATCTCTCCATCCCAATCTGTGGATGTGATTGAAGCTCTAATACTTTGCAAGCCGTGTCCTTCAGAGGTGGATGAGAATTGGAAATCAGCAGGGGTTAATCATATTCCTCTCTCTACCCGCACCTTGTTTATCAGAACATATGGAAATGGCCTGTCACTCCCCAAAGTGTTAGGGATCAGTCACAGGATTGGGACGAGGAAAGGAGGGGGAGCAGAGGTCAGGCAGGAAAGACAATGAGACATTGATTTCAACCTAGAGCTTGCAATCGAACATTGTGTTATATCTCACTAAACCAAAATAAATAAATAAAATCACCCAAAATGTATTACGATATCTCAACCCTGCTACATGCGAGTATAAATCCAGGTCTGATACCAAATGGCAAAATTTGCTGATTTTTCTCTTTGAGAAAATATTACCTCTGTTAGTGACTACTTTTTTTACAACACATAATATCGGATTTATCGATATATAACACAGGTGAACCTAAAGCAAAGCCCAACTTTATTTAAGTAGTAATTTCTATAGTTTGTAGGCAGTTTTTCTCCAAAACATATAGCATTTCATGATTAAGTTGTCGCTGCAAGTGAATACGCAGCCCATGGACGATATTGAGGACATGTAACATTTATTTCAGATTTTTGGATTTAAAATTTTTAAACAAGGTAACTCGCATTGTCACGTTTTATTTATTTTTTAGCCAATGCTATCGGTTTAAACTGGCATTCCTACAGCAGCAGACAAGCCTTCTTCACACATCACTGCAGCATCTTTTCAAAGGAAAATAGCAATACTCTTTCCGCTAACGCTGATTACAGAAGCGATCATAATCCTGATTACATTAACCCTTTTGCCTACACAGATAGGATCACAAAGTGAGCATATTGGCTGCTGAATGTAGGAGAAAAGGCCAAGAAGACTGTGCAGATTTGTACCTACTAATAAACATGGGACAGTCATGCTGTCCAGTGTTTTAAAAGAATATATGTTGTTCTTTCCAATACACATTGCATTCCTGTATATACGTGATAGCATAATCAGTGTTGTTCATGCATCATATGAATTCATATCTTCTTTTGTTCCATTTACTCAGTTTTATAGTAAACACATCTGGGGACTCGCAAGTTGGGAATTAGAGATGAAACACTGCAGTTAAACTAATGCATGTAAAGTATTTTCAGAGATTTACTATATATTTGTATGCTCAATGAATATGGGTTTAGGCCTCTTCAGGTATGGAATGATAGTTGAGCAAAGACCTGCAGTGATACCTGTCACAATATTAGACATACACCGGTAATACATACATTTTTCTCCGTCACGGTAAGAACAGATGTATGATGTGTGAGGTTTTTACATATCTAGCCTTTGGATCATGTGCTGCATCTGTTGCATGGAGGGAAACCTGTGTCGCCACTAGTCATGCCTATGGTGTCTGAATAGACTGAAAATAGTCATTTTGAAATGTTGTTCCATCTAGAATGATACCTTTACAGGACAGGGAGATGTTTTATGCATCCGTTCTTTCCTCAATATAAAATTGCGGGATATATCTTATGTAAATCATGACCTTGACCTTGTAACCTGAGTCAGAACATGGGTTAATTCATTGAATCGGTAAATGCAAGGAGCAGCGGGATATAATGTGTGGAGCTTTAAGGGAAGCAGAGTGGTGTGCAGACAAGCTGTACATTACGTATATATCATTTACGTGAAGATCAATATATAGCTCTATTTTACGAGCAGCACACAAATATCAATGGGTTAGGTAATTATACTTTTTTATAAACCTAATATTTTTTAACTCTGCAAATATAATGTTTGATGGATCGCTACTAAATATAGAATAGCCTCCCTATGAAATAAAGATAAAATCAGCTTCTGCGGCTACGTAGTGTTATAATGTGCACAGGTAATGGAATCGGTAGTGTGACGATATGTACATAGGAAGTAGATGGGAATGTACATGTACTTTTATTGCACATTTAGTTTTAGATATCCATAATTCAATCTGACTATTGATAAGGAGATATTGTGTTGATTATCTTCATATAGCACTTTCTTTCTGAAAAGATTGGAGCCTTGAATGATGTTTCTTATCCTCACTTTCATTTCACAAGAGTGTATGTTGTAGACGTAAAGCTGAATTTGTAGGGTAACATAAGGTAGATGGCTGTAACAGTAACCATGTCTAGTGCCGACCTGCTCTTTTGTGCATTAATATCATCTGCAGACTTCTTATAATAATAATACCAACACATAACACTAGGTATATCAGTATTCCCTGGCAAGTGACTTCACTACAATACCCAGACTTCTGGAATCCTTTGCAGGTTGGCGTGGATTTATTAAATAATGTCTAGCCCTTTAAAGCGCACAATAGTAAAATGCTGCACACAGCATACATTGAATTACTAGCAAATAATTGAATCAGTGAGTTTGCCACCCTGTACAGCACAGAAAGGAGGCAGCGCAGCCAGTGTTTGCTTTCAGAAGAGCCCCGAAATTCAATTATTCTTCAGGCAATCTACTTGTACTACCATTACTTTAGAAGCCAGCTGTCCAACTCTTTTGCTGTCAAAGTGGCCCCCAGCTCTTTGAAGTACAATGTACTGCAGATTTACCTGGTGCATAAAGAGTTAACCCATCAATGGCATTGCCCTGTATCTTGGCAGATATAGCTCCCAGCATCACCTATCAACTCTGCTCAATAAGCTAGAGAAGGGAGGGGTTTACCCTGGGCCCAAAAAGGGGAACATCAGCCCCTGTAATTGGAAGATGTAAAACACCGCCTGATCAGTATTGGTTTATTGACATGCCCAAGGATTTCAGCTTCTGTTTTGGCCTCTTATTTGTTCATATTTGGTTGGCAGATGTGCACTATAAGTATAGATTATACATCATATATAGGAAAGTATGTACATGTGCTCACAGTTCTGTATATTCTCTATAGTGCATGTTGAGGACATTTTGGAGAAACGCTATTGATGAAATACCATTCATGACTAAGAATACACTTCTTGTTCAAAACGCGTAAGCGTCTTTTACATGTCTGTGAAATTTTCAAGGATGCGACAATAAATGTTTTTCATTTAAAAAAAAAGAAGTGCTGGGGGTTCTTTTTATTTCTCCTGGACTATTCATGTTGGCCCCAAAGCATTAATACATGTGGTATGCTATCATCATTATTACTATCCTTTATATAATCCTACGTCCCTAGCTTTTTATAGTAATTGTATTCAATGTCATGTCCCAACTTTAGTGGAGCTAACAATCTAATATAATTGCCATAACATACAACAGACATTAAAAACGACTGCTGATTTTTCATTAACAATTTTCATTCTCCTATCCAGGAAACCAAATCAAATGTTCATTTATTCATAAGAACACTATTAGAACCCTTATAAGAGCAAATCATATAGTATGAGTAATATGTACTGTATATAGTGAATCATTATGGCTAATGGCTGGACAGAGCCAAAAAAAAAAAAAACTTGGTAATATTGGAGTCCCATTTTTCTATTCAGAAATCATTTTTAGTATCATTATAACTGGTAGTATGCAGTGAGAAAATACCAGAAAGATCAGACTGTTCCATGTAGTATAAGCTGTAATACCAGTTCAATCCCTCTGATGCCCGGAAATGCCAATCAGCACTGCACACAGGGAACAGCAGTGACAAGACTAAGGTGATTACACTTGGATTGCACAGGAGACGGACTATTGAAGGACCCGTTAGATGCTTTAGGTTATGATGGATTACATTGTGGAATGTAAGATCAGAGAACTGTGCTTGGCCCATCAACTTTCCCATTGACAGATGAACATTTGTTCCACCAATGCTGGTTATATATAATTTTATTATGTGTCCTATTCTTTTTACATTGGGAAGTTAATGTTTGCATATCATAGACTTGCATGAAATATCAAGTTTATATACCTTTATTACACTGACGGCAGGTTTTTCAAAATGTCCAGATGAACCTGCATTTAGTGCGGTTCTTACTGTAGTATATACATGTGTATATACTGTGCATAGCATGCAAAATGATACTCTGATACAGAACTATTCCCCTGGCTTCAAAGATTCAAAGCATTTCTGCTGCAGGCAGCTACTGTATTTGGATCAGTATACATACATTTGCAAAATGTAGGCATTTTAAAATGGTTTCCTGGTTTACTTACTTTTTTTTTTTATAAATCAGTAGTATAGGTGAATATACGAAACTTTGTATCGAATTAGTTGAATCAACCTTGTTTTCGTGCATCCTGTTGTTTCCTATTTTCTTGTCTGCAATTTCCCTGCAAATGTTCAAAACCCTCTACAGTCGCTCAAAAAACATCTACTATAAACGGTAAATGAAGACCGGGAGGAAGAAGTCGAGGGACATACAGCTGTCAATTCTCACACATACAGAGCAAAGCATAGCGCTAACATCACACCAAGTATAGCCACATTCTCTAAAATATGGAAAGGGAGGCAAAGAAAAAGAAAGATAGTGAAAATATAACAGTTCAGACTGAATGCACTAATATACAGCTGTCTGTGAAGTGACTGAGATTTACAATAGGTAGAGATATATATATATATATATATATTTATACAGTGCCCTAAAAAGGTATTCATACCCCAATACTTAAATGTATTTTATTAGGATTCTAGCTGATAGACAAACACAAAGTAGTAAGTACGTGTGAAGGGAAAAGAAAATGATATATGGTTTTCAAAAATTTTAATAAATAAAAATCTGAAAAGTGTGGTGTGTATTTATATTCAGCCCCTGTACTCTGATACCCCTAAATAAAACCCAGTGTGACCAATTGCCTTCAGAAGTCACATAATTAGTAAGTAGAGTCCACTTGTGTGTAATTTATTCTCAGTATAACTACAGCTGTTCTGCGAAGGCCTCAGTGGTTTGTTAGTGAACATTACTAATCAAACAGCATCATGAAAACCAAGAAACACACCAGACAAGTCAGGGATTATGTTTTGGATAAGTGTAAAGCGTTATCAAAAATATCCCAAGCTCTGAACATCTCACGGAGCACTGTTCAATCCATCATCCGAAAATGGAAGGAGTATGGCAGAACTGCAAACCTACCAAGTCATGGCCGTCCACCTAAACTGGCAGTCCAGGCAAGGATAGCAATAATTACAGAAAGCAGCCAAGAGGCCTATGGTCAGTCACTCTTGAGAAGCTGCAGAAGTGGAAGTATCTGTCCACAAGACAACTATTAGTCGTGTATTCCACAAACCTGGCCTTTATGGAAGAGTGACAAGAATAAACCATTTTTGAAAGCAGGTCATAAGAAGTCCAGTTTGCCACAAGCCATGTAAGGGATAGAAAAAATGTGTGGAAGAAGGTGCTCTGGTCAGATGAGACCAAAGTTGAACTTTTTGGCCTAAATGCAAAACGTTATCTGTGGCGGAAAACTCTCCATCCATGTGTGATGCTCTTCATCCAATTTGACTTGGGTTCCGCTATTTTGCAAAGAAGAATGGGCAAAAATTTCAGCATCTAAATGTGCAAATCTGAGACATACCCCAAAAGACTTGCAATGAAAGGTTGTCCTAAAAAGTCTTGACTCAGGGGGGCTTAATACAAATGCACGCCACACTTTCCAGATGTATCATTTTCTTTTCACGTCACACATTCTTGCAACTTTGTGTTGGTCTATCATATAAAGTCTGAATAAAATAAATTTAAGTTTGTATATATTAATATAAGACGATTTTGATTGAGTGTGTAAATGATAGACTTGACATACAAATTCTCTTTTTTTTTTTATCCAGCTTTTCCCCATCAATCTGCACTCAGTACCCCATAATGAAAAAGTGGAGACAAAATGTTAGAAAGCTTTGGTAATTTATTCAAAATCTGTTTTTTGCTCCTTTCAGCTTTCCCTCAAACCTGACCAGTCTCCCTGTCCCAGCTGCTAAAAAACACCCCCACAGCATGATGCTGCCACCACAATGCTTCACTTTAAGGATGGTATTGGGCAGGTGATGAGCAGTGCCTGGTTTCCTCCAGACATGATGCTTAGAAGTGAGGCCAAAATGTTCAATATTGGTTTCATCAGACCAGAGAATCTTGTTTCTCACAGTCTAAGAGTCCTTTCAGTGTGTTTATTACAAACTCCAGGTCGGCTTCCATTTGTCTTTTAATGGGGAGAGGCTTCTTTTAGGTCACTCTGCCAGAAAGCTCAGATTGTTGGAGTGCTGCAGTGATGGTTGACCTTCTGGAAGATTCTTCCATTTGACCACAGGATCTTTGGAGCTCAGTCAGAGTGACCATTGGGTTCTTGGTCACCTCTCTTACCAAGGCTGTTCTCCACCGATTACTTAGTTTAATAGGGCAGCCAACTGTAGGAAGAGTCCTGGTTGTTCAAAACGTCTTCATCTATGAATTAAGAAGGCCACTGTGCTCTTGAGAACTTTCAATGCAGCAGACATTTTTTTGTACCCCTTTCCAGATCTGTCCCTCCACACAATACTGTCTCTGAGCCCTGCAGGAAATTATTTTATCCTCATGGAGGGAATATGATATGCATTATCAACTGTGAGACCTCATAAAGACAGGGGGTGTATTTCCAGATCATGTCCAATGTACAGAATTTACCAGGTAAGGTGTAGAAACATCTCAAAGAAGATTGAAAGAAATGGGAGGCCCCCTAGAGCTAAATTTAAAGTGTCACCGCAAGTGTACTTATGTCCATGCTAAATTTTAGTTTTTCCTTTTTAATAAATATGCTAACGTTTTAAAATTTTAGTATTCATTTTCTTATTATGGAGTACTGAGTCTAGATTGATTAGGGAACACTTGACATTTTTTTTTTTTTTACTGAAGCACAAAGCCGCAACATAACAAAATGTAAAAAAGGTGAAAGGAACTCTGAAGACCTTCCGAATAAATAGTTTTTAAGTGATTACAATATTAGAGCAAAAGGATAGGTTTAATAGGGAAAACTGTACAAATTAAAGAAGGCTGTAGTACCATGTTGAGCCTCCACTAGCCTAGATACAAGATGAGATACGGTTGGGCATGGAGGCATGCAGGTTCCATATGGTATCCTGTGGCACATTTTACCACAGATGTTGCAACTGGGCCTGTAGATACTGCGCACTCGTAGGTTGTCAAAGCTTTTGCCCCAGCTATAAATGCTCAATTGCCAATAAATCTGGTGAGGCCAAGAAAGTGATGCAGTCTGGTGGAGACATTCCTTGCTGTGTGTGGGCAAGTATTAACCAACTGAAAATGCCAGTTGAAAGCCCTGCTTAAGAAGCAACTTGTAGCCGAAGGCGAAGGCTGTTCTGCACATATTATTGAGTTGATAGTGTCCCATGTGTAATTATGATGGGTCCCTAGATGACTACACCAGTATTAGAAGCAGTGTGTGGCTCTACAGCGAAGGCACTAATGGTTGGCTGTCAATGGCAGGAAATGGTCACCATGACACCAGATTCCCTTCTGCTTAGCACCTGGAAATGGTACGGGCATAGGCAGGGGTGTGTAATAAAAGTGCCAACTGTGTCTGGATGGTGGACAACAAAACTATTTGGAGCTACTCGTGTCTGTCGGCATACCAAAGAAATCTCACTACAGGTGGTCTGTCTGGGCAGACCATAGCCTGTTTGCAGTGTGTGTATTCCCTCACATAATCACTGCTCCCCAAAACTCCTTAACAACTAGGCCAGAATGGTCAAGATGGTGGGCAATTTGTCAACACAGCCATCCTGCTTCTCCCAGCCCAATGACATGCCCCCTCTCAAGGTATCTTAAAATGTCTTTGAGTGCATAAAAAGGCATGTCTAGCAGACAGCAATCTCTCACCAAGAGATACACTACCTAAAAGTAACCGCTTAGAGCCTTTTTATAGGTCAGTGGGTTTATCCATTTCCCTCAAGAGCTACTGTCTAAGCAGACCACACCTGCCTGTATTACATATCTGCCTGAGACATAACTGCATGCCAAGTTTTCAGCTATCCAACATTTCTATCTTTTGTGAATGAGTGTACATATCAGTCTGCTCAGCTCCTCCTGCTCTATAACATACTGCCTGCAGATTGCACTGCATTTTCTGATGACAGGTCCTCTTTAATAAAATAAAGGAGTCATCCATTTATATATAATAAAGCTTAAATAGTACACAATGAAAATATATAACATACTGATACAAAAAAAGAGAGTGGTGTTGCCAGCGATTCACCTTTTCTCTAATTGGCTGTAGCAGTCATATAACTACTTAAGACAATCAGCATCTCCCTGCATGGGCTATTCCAATAAATATGCAGTTTGACATGTAACCTTGATTTAGTGGAGCAGATTTATTAGGACTGTCTAAAGAAAAACTGACAAAAGATCTGACGGCACTGGATGTATCAGTGGTAGGAGATATGTATTCAAAACTTTATAAAAACAACACATTTTAGGGCCGAACACATTTGCGCTTCCCCCTGCCCTTATTGCATACCCAGGGGGAAGTGATGTCATACATGTGACAGTGATGCCATACCCAGGTGACAGAAAGGAGGCATCCAGGTTTCCAAGTGATAGCATATTAGAGGCAGAGTTTTCTAGAGCCTATTATTAGTATGTGTGTGTGTATATATACATATATATATATATATATATATATATATAGTGAAGGCTGGTTACAGCCTGTATTTGTAGGAGGGGCTGCCTCCGCTATTTAGTCCTGGCTGCCAGGCGTTTGAGGGCAGCCGTCTCGTGCAGCGGAGCCTCTGGACAAGCGTGACGTCACTTCCTGATCCTCCATTGGGCGCATAAATTCTATTTCGCTAATCGGCTCACTTTCGGATCTAAGAGCAGCCCATGGCTGTTCGATCGATTTGTGTGCGCCTTACATTGGATCCTGGTTCACCATGGGGGTCTGGACATGGTTATCCACTACCTGGATGACTTCCTGATCGTTGAAAGTCCTCATGGTAACCCCCCGGGTTTGAACACCTTGCTACAGCTGTTTGCCAGCCTAGAGGTCCCGGTTGCAACAGCAAAGACTGAGGGGCCGAACACCAGGGTCACCTTTCTGGGTATCGTATGCAGATTAGTATGGCTGTCCCTGAAGCATAATTTCCACTTTTTCTCTTCTCACATCGCAGCTTCAACTTCACCATCTTTTTTCAGAGTGTTGGTCTTCCTTTTTGCCCACATATTCAGGCCTTACCTCGAAGCTGGCTCCGTGCTCCGGTATTTGTGGGAGGGGCTGCCTCCGCTATTTATTCCTGGCGGCCGGGCGTTTGAGAGCCACCGTCTCGTGCCTCACCCTCCCTTACATCTTTCACTCTTGGGTGGCCCACATATTCAGGCCTTACCTCGAAGCTGGCTCCGTGCACACTTCAGCCAGATAGGCCGGGGTGAGGATGTAGGCATGCCTCTCTCCCCTTGCAAGTTTGTCTTAGCTCATTCCACAAATATATATACACTCACCTAAAGAATTATTAGGAACACCATACTAATACAGTGTTGGACCCCCTTTTGCCTTCATAACTGCCTTAATTCTACGTGGCATTGATTCCACAAGGTGCTGATAGCATTCTTTAGAAATGTTGGCCCATATTGATAGGATAGCATCTTGCAGTTGATAGAGATTTGAGGGATGCACATCCAGGGCATGAAGCTCCCGTTCCACCACATCCCAAAGATGCTCTATTGGGTTGAGATCTAGTGACTGTGGGGGCCATTTTAGTACAGTGAACTCATTGTCATGTTCAAGAAACCAATTTAAAATGATTCGAGCTTTGTGACATGGTGCATTATCCTGCTGGAAGTAGCCATCAGAGGATGGGTACATGGTGCTCATGAAGGGATGGACATGGTCAGAAACAATGCTCAGGTAGCCCGTGGCATTTAAACGATGCCCAATTGGCACTAAGGGGCCTAAAGTGTGCCCAGAAAACATCCCCCACACCATTACACCACCAGCCTGCACAGTGGTAACAAGGCATGATGGATACATGTTCTCATTCTGTTTACGCCAAATTCGGACTCTACTATTTGAATGTCTCAACAGAAATCGAGACTCATCAGACCAGGCGACATTTTTCCAGTCTTCAACAGTCCAATTTTGGTGAGCTCGTGCAAATTGTAGCCTCTTTTTCCTATTTGTAGTGGAGATGAGTGGTACCCGGTGGGGTCTTCTGCTGTTGTAGCCCATCTCCCTTAAGGTTGTGCGTGTTGTGGCTTCACAAATGCTTTGCTGCATACCTCGGTTGTAACGAGTGGTTATTTCAGTCAACGTTGCTCTTCTATCAGCTTGAATCAGTTGGCCCATTCTCCTCTGACCTCTAGCATCCACAAGGCATTTTCGCCCACAGGACTGCCGCATACTGGATGTTTTTCCCTTTTCACACCATTCTTTGTAAACCCTAGAAATGGTTGTGTGTGAAAATCCCAGTAACTGAGCAGATTGTGAAATACTCAGACCAGCCCATCTGGCACCAACAACCATGCCACGCTCAAAATTGCTTAAATCACCTTTCTTTCCCATTCTGACATTCAGTTTGGAGTTCAGGAGATTGTCTTGACCAGGACCACACCCCGAAATGCATTGAAGCAACTGCCATGTGATTGGTTGACTAGATAATTTCATTAATGAGAAATAGGACAGGTGTTCCTAATAATTCTTTAGGTGAGTGTATATACACACTACTCACGAAAAGTTAGTGATATTTGGCTTTTGGGTGAAATTTATGGAAAACATAAAAAGTTCACCCTACAGTGATATTATAGCATGAAAGTAGGGCATTTAAGTAGAAGCATGTGATGTTGATTTCCTCATCTTAAACTATTTTTTGAAACAAAAGCCAATAACAGTGGTGGGTATGACCCATGTCAATGTCTCAATAACTTGTCATGTGGCCTTGAGCATCAATTACAGCTTGACAACAATGTCTCATGCTGTTCACAAGGCGTTTGCTGAGGCATGGCATTCCACTCTTCTTGAATCGCGAACCCTCAGGTTATTGAGGTTTTGGGGTACAGAGTTAGGGCTCATTCCGTTTATTTGCTCATCCATAGACTTCAATAGGGCCATGTCCTGATTTTCCCTGACAAGTATAGGGCATGTTTAATTTTTTTTGCTGAGCTGTGCAATGGAAGAAAAGGGCCCCATAGAAGTGAATGGGACAGCATCTAATACGCAAAAAAAGGATCCACATTTTTGCGGACAGCATACGGCCGTCTGAATGAGCCCTTACAAGTTTCTACACCGTGACTTAGATGATCCCTTAGGTTTTCAAAGGGATTCAGGTCTGGAGAAAGTGCAGGCCACTCCATTTGAGGTATCCCAGTCTCCAATAGCCACTCCCTAACAATGCGACCTTGATAAGCTCCTTGAACAATCAAAGACTAAACAAAAGCAAAGACAGGTGCACTCTGCGGTAATACTAAACCCTCACACTGATGTAAAATTGAGAGGTTAGTTCGACATATCCTACTAGGAGGACATGTCTTAAGCTCGGGCACCGCACCAAGGTCTCTCAAAGTAGCCCGAGGCCCTATCACTCACCTACCTCTGCCGTTTGGGTAATACCAGGGGCCAGTGGGCGGATTACGGGAGCATAAGGCCACGTTTTCTAATGGTTTGTATAGTCTTATGTATGGAGGTGTATAAACTCCTATTTAAATGTGCCTGTTTTTCATCTTCAGGCTACATTCAGGTGCACCTGTTTAAGCCCTGGGCCATATCAGCCAGTCTCGGGTGGGGCTCACAGGCACTTTCCACCTCCCATTGCAGGCATGGCTACATGCTGGAGGTTACTGGTAAGCTGTCTGTGAGTCAGGCCCTATGCTCCAGTAATCCACTGGCCCCTGGTATTGCCCAAACGGCAGAGGTAGGTGAGTGATAGGGCCTCGGGCTACTTTGAGAGACCTTGGCGTGGTGCCCGAGCTTAAGACATGTTCTCCTAGTAGGATATGTCGAACTAACCTCTCAATTTTACATCGGTGTGAGGGTTTAGTATTACCGCAGAGTGCACCTGTCTTTGCTTTTGTTTAGTCTTTCATTGCTAATGCTATAAGTAATGCGCCGCACAGACAGAAGAAGGAGAGCGGGCGGCCACGGCGCATGCGAGTATAATGCTGCTCACTAACTGACCATGGCAGCCATGGTACCGGTCGGAGCCCCAGCATTACACTGCTGGGAGGGACTCCGATCACTGCCACTGCACCACCCATGATGGGGGGGGGGGACGAGGAGAGCGCACTGCCACCAATGATTTATACTGGGGAGGGAGGGAGGTTGAGGGCGCACTGCGCCACCAATGCAAATTGAAACATTTCTGGCACCCGGCCTCTAAGAGGGCTGCGATCCGCACAATTAACCCCTCAACCTGAGGGGTTAATTGCACGGATCGCACCCCTTTCAGAGATCGGGTGCCGGGAATGTGAATCACAGGGCACAGAATGGAGCCGCCACACAGAGGTCCCGCCCCCACGCCGATCAGCTGGGACACACTGCCGTCCCCACGCTGGTCGGCTGGGAGTGCCGCCGCTGCACTGCCTTCCGGTATCGACAGCGGTATCGGGGACATTTGCACGAGTACAAGTACTCGGCAAATGTCTGGTATCTGTCCCGATACCGATACTGGTATCGGGACATCCCTAACATTTTTTTACCGCACATCGTAGTTATACTCCTCGAGGACTTCTGACATACACCTCCAATGGTGGATTGTCACATATCCTCCCGTACAGGCATACAGTGGAATATGTCTTCCTGGGCAACATCAAGAAAAGCTCCACATTAGAAACAGAGGCTCCACAGGAGGCCGTGGTGCTTGGCACACAGTGGAGGTGCTCAGTGATTGTCAGGCTGGGGGTCCTCAGTGGAGGGCTGAGGCTGCCCCCTACTTTCTTTGGTTCTGTGCCTGTAGCTCTGAGTGGTGTCCACCCAGCTCCTCCACCCAAATCACTGTTTAATTGGGCTTAAATCTTCCTGTCTACTGTACGTCCAGTCAGAGAAAATATGGACACGTGGGATTCAAGAAAGGGTTTCTAATGCAAACCTAAAGAGCACACAATTATGTCAGACATGGCGTGATAGAGAATTCAGAAAACTTGTGTGGGGTCCTCCTAGGAAATATGTCTGGTGGACTCCCTGAAAAAGTGGATATCGCCTCGAAGCTGCAGCATATCTCCCAGGTACCCCACATACTCACCTCTCCCTGTCAGTGGTGTATCTTGGTTTTGTGCTGCCCTAGGCGAGACTAAACTCGGGCACCCCCCTAATATAAATTTGAACTGCCCCTTCCTTTCAAGGCCAAACCCCTTCCTCTGTAAACCCCGCTCTTCCTTTTAGTCTCCACCCTTTCCTGTATTTAAAAGTGAATAACGACAGCCAAACACCCTTCCAGGACCTCACACCCCTCCCTAGATCCCACTAAGTGTCATCCACAGATCCACTCCCCCCTTAAGTGCCATCCACAAACCCCCCTTAAGTGCCATCCACAGATCCCTCCCCCTTAAGTGCCATCCACAGATCCCCCCCTTAAGTGCCAACAACAGATCCCCCCCCTTAAGTGCCATCCACAGATCCCCCCCCTTAAGTGTCATCCACAAATCCCCCCCCCCATTCAGTGTCATCCACAAACCCCCCCCCCTTCTCAGTGTCATCCACAGATTTCCCCCCCCCCTTCTCAGTGTCATCCACAGATTCCCCCTCCTCTCAGTGTCATCCACAGATCCCCCCCCTCTGTGTCATCCACAGATCCCCCCTCAGTGTCATCCACAGATCCCCCCTCAGTGTCATCCACAGATTCCCCCTTCTCAGTGTCATCCACAGATTCCCCCCTTCTCAGTGTCATCCACAGATCCCCCCTCAGTGTCATCCACAGATTCCCCCTTCTCAGTGTCATCCACAGATTCCCCCTTCTCAGTGTCATCCACAGATTCCCCCTTCTCAGTGTCATCCACAGATTCCCTCCTTCTCAGTGTCATCCACAGATTCCCCCCTTCTCAGTGTCATCCACAGATTCCCCCTTCTCAGTGTCATCCACAGATTCCCCCTTCTCAGTGTCATCCACAGATTCCCCCTTCTCAGTGTCATCCACAGATTCCTCCCCTTCAGTGTCATCCACAGATTCCTCCCCCTTCTCAGTGTCATCCACAGATTCCCCCTTCTCAGTGTCATCCACAGATTCCCCCCTCAGTGTCATCCACAGATTCCCCCCATCCAGTGTCATCCACAGATTCCACCCCCATCCAGTGTCATTAACAGATTCCCTACCTGCCCAGCGCCGCCTCCTTCCAGCCCAACGCCGTTGTAGGTAATTATTATTCACTTCACTTGCCTGAGAAAGAAGCGCCGGAAGACTCACACAGGCGCACTGGCAGGCGCATGCGCACTTCAATGCCTCTGCCAGTGCGCCTGTGTGAGTCTTCCGGCGCTTCTCTTCTCAGGCAAGTGAAGTGAATAATAATTACCTACAACGGCGCTGGGCTGGGAGGAGGCTGGGAGGAGGCGGCGCTCTGCAGGGAGGAGCGGTCCCGGCGCACCCCTACAGCGCGGCCAGCCAAAAAAGATTTCTATCACTGAGGCAAACAGGGCATTTTGCCGCCCCATTGGAACTGCCGCCCTAGGCAAATGCCTTGTTTGCCTCGTGATAGATACGCCACTGCTCCCTGTTCCTGCGCTTCTCTGTGCTCCTGGGTGCAGGGTCAGGGCTTTGCATGGGCAGGGTCATATTTATTTAGGAGGTCTGGAGTCTGTATCGGTGGAGTCTGTAATTTTAGGAGGTCAAATTGCAGATCCGCAAACCAGGGATACCGGCCGTGTGCGTTGCGCATTTTGCGGATCCGAATGTCCCGCCCTTTGTAAGAAAAGTCTATTCTTGTCTGCAAAACGGATAAAAATAGGACATGTTCTATTTTTTTTGCTTGGCCGCAGAACGGACATATGGCATCTTGTGTGGCTCTATTGAAATGAACGATCCGCATCCGATCTGCAAAAAATGCAGATCGGATGCAGATCTAAAATACGGTTGTGTGAATGGGCCCTTATCACTAGGGTCTGGCTTCTGTATTAGTTGAGGGTGGTCTGGGAGAACCTGTTCCGGGGTCTGGGTTTGTGCTGTTGTACATATAACTGTTTGTTTAGGGGGTCATATGTACTATCTGTAATTCCAGTGTTCTCAAGTATTCCCTGTAAGCGATATCTTATTACAATGTTGGTGGTTGTAGTTTTCTCTTCCCATGTAGTGGAGCACAACAGGTGTCTGAGGGGCTGAGGGAGGAAGATGCTGAGAACAGGCAGGGAAGGTGTTCCATGGGGGGCTTCACTGCAGACCCTTCTAGGAGGAGGGCCAGGCTAGTGGAATAGGAGAGCCGGCAGCAGGACATTAGGGATAGGTGAAGGGGAGACGGGGAAAGGTACAGAGGAGAAGGAGGGGAGGGGAGCAGAGGGGGAGGGCAGTGTGATGGAGCGCACTGATGGAGGGATGCATCCGCGGTAGCTAGAGCCGCTGTCAGCCCTCGGGGAGGAGGAGGCTGAGCGGCTGGGACTGGCGGAGGATGACGGCTTCCTCACACCGAATGACCATACGGACGTCTCGGGGCCGCTGTCCGGAACATGGCGCCCACCAAGCCCGGCTATCAGCAGGATCCATCCCGCAGAGAACGGTAAGAGAGGCCGTGGATGGGGAAGGCCTGAGTGTTTGCGGCGGTGTGTGAGCGGGACACGGAGCGGGGCCGGAGCACATGTGTCACTGCCCCTCACAGCCCGCAGCCTGGACCAGAAAAAGCCTTGCAGTCCTCAGGACAAGGCACCGCATCCGTTTTCATTGGTCCTTGTAATCATGTGATTGACAGCCTGACAAGCCGTGAACCATACTGGTGGCATGGAGGATGGTGTGGTTGTATTGTCCCATCGCCTGTGTGTATGGCCTCATTGACTGCGCTAGAACGCGCTGCGGTTACGGGCAGGAGGTTTTCGCTGACCCTGGCATCAAAAGTTTTATATCCTTAGCAGCAGCCGGCGCCATATACAAGATGTGCTCGTACCGGTCCCATAGTGGCATCTTCCAGTATGGAGGGGCCTTATTCTTTATAAAACGCAGGCGGCGGCCCGCCAGATTCACCGCCCTCCAGTGCACATGGAGAAACAATGGTTTTGGCAGTCTTAAAGGGGTTTTCACTCAATGGACATTTATTACCTGGGACCAGTCACTGGACGGAGGACCCTCAGCTCCTCTCCACTGCGCAGTGCGTGGTGGTCAAGCATCTTCTGTCCAGTGTCCGCTCACAGTTTGTATGTTCTACACGCGTTTAGGGTCCATTCACACGTCCACAAGTGTTTTTGCATTTTGCGGACCGCAGATGGCCAGCATTATAATAGAAATGCCTATTCTTGTTCATTGCTGCAGACAAGAATAAGACATGCTCTATCTTTTTTGCGGGGCTGTGGAACGGAAGTGCGGATGCAAAATTGCGTCCGTGTGAATGGACCCTTACATGGGTTTCCTCCCACACCCAAAGAACATACTGAAGGGTTAAAGGACATCTGACATCTTGTACCTATGACACTGGCCGCCCTGTTACATGTGTGCTTGGCAGCTGAAGACATCCGTGTTGGTCCGATGTCCATACGTGCCCTCACTGCTGAGAAAAATGAAGCTTTAATATATGCAAATGAGCCTCTAGGAGCAACCGGGGCGTTGCTGTTGCACCTTGAGGCTCAGCTCTATCTGTAATTGCCGCGCTCTCTCATCTGGGATGATCTTTTCACTGCCTGGCCCTCAGTGGCGTAACTAGAAATGACTGGGGCCCCTAAAATTTTGAACAGGCCCCCCTTTCCCCAACAACTTCTTTGCAACTCTTGACTTCTGTGCAACCCCCACTCCTGTGGATAGTCAAGACCGTGCTCTCTGACGAGGCCCAGCGGTCTCTTTGTCCGTTTCCTACAGTGTATATAATGTCATGGTATAATACTGTTAAGGGGGCCCTGACAATAAATACTTTTAGTCCTCCTCCTGGGTGGGCCTCTTTTGAGTTTGGGCCCCAAAGCAGCCGCTAAAGCTACACCCCTGCTGGCCCTGTCAATCAAAGTAGCGCAGCAGTTGCAGAGAGAGCAGAGAGCCAGTTTCATAGGTCTGCTGACAGATTCCCTTTAATTTCAGGTCATACCCCCAATGTTAATACGACCCCAATAAGGATACTTTCACACTGGCGTTTTGGTTTCCGTTTGTGAGATCCGCTCAGGCCTCTCACAAGAGGTCCAGAACAGATCAGTTTTGCCCTTAATACATTCTGAATGGATAAGGATCCGCTCAGAATGCATCAGTTTGGCTCCTATCCAATCAAAAGCATCAAAAACGCTGCTTGCAGTGTTTTGGTGTCCGTCTGACGAAACTGAGCCAAACGGATCTGTCCTGACACACAATGTAAGTCAATGGGGACGGATCCGTTTTCACTGACACAATATTGCACTATAGAAAACGGATCCGTCCCCCATTGACTTTCAGTGGTGTTTAAGACGTCTTGGCTATGTTAAAGATAATACAAACGGATCCGTTCTGAACAGATGCAGATGGTTGTATTATCTGAACGGATGCGTTTGTACAGATCCATGACGAATCCGCACCAAATGCAAGTGTGAAAGTAGCCTTACGCCACAGATAAGACCCCCAATGTTAATAAGACCCCAAACACACCTCAGATCAGACCCCCAATATGAATATGACCCCCATTCAGACCTTAGATCAGACATCCAATGTGAATGACCCCCAATCAGACCTCAGATAAAAACCCCAGTGTGCATAAGACACCTCATTCAGACCTTAGATCACACCCAGCGGTAATTAGGCCGCAGTGCAGAAAAAAAGATAAACCAACTTACCTCTCCTGCTCCGGACGCTGCCGCCGCTGCTGACCTCCTGCGCTCCTCCTGGTCCTCCTGCCACGCTGTGCTTTAACCCAACATCATACAGCGTGAGGTCACAGAGCGTCCTCATGCGGTGCACAACTCACAGCACAACGAGAGGAGCCCTGCAGGAGAAGACCAGGAATCGGTGAGTACAGATCCCGGGGAGCGCTGCATTCACTGCTCCCTGGTCCTCCTGTACTAATGAGCGCTTCCATAATGGAAGCACTCATGAGTATTCATTCACCCCATAAGACGCACCGATATTTTCTCTCACTTTGGAGCGTTTTATAGGATGAAAATACGGTAATACAATTGTAATAATAACATGTGACTGACAGAGACCACCTTGTACAGATGTTTCCGTCTGCCGCATAGTTATTGAATAGAAGAGCAGGGCACCTGTTCCACTGCTTCTGCCTTCTTAGCATGGAGGGGGCTCAGTACTAACAACTGAGGGGACCCACAGAGATCAGACATTTTTCAGCTTTCCTGTCGACAGTAAAGGTAATGTGTAGGAATATGTATATCTTCGTGTAGACCGCAGCCTTAGGTCGTTTTTTACATTTTTTACGTTACACCCACAAACAAATGTATTTTATAGGGATTTTATCTGATAGACCAACACAACCTAGTGATTTCCAAAAAATCTGAAATAGTGGACAAAACTGCATTGACAAATAGCCCGACAAGCTGGGGTGACAGAGCTGGCGCTGTACCACTCATCTAACTATTGCCGCTATCTGCTGTCCTGTGATAGTCGTGCGGTTCTCTCACGAGGGGAAGGCTGACTGGATTTCACATGCTCATAGATTTGCTCATTAACTCCTTGTGTGGAGATAGTTGAGGGAGTCAGAAACTTAAAAATAAATGGAGATTAATGTTTCTTGTTGCACAAATATTATAGTTTCAGTGCCACCTCCATGTCCTGCAAGGAGATCTGTTTTCAGCAAAAAAAAAGTGGGAAGAGCGTTCTCTTGGTAGATAGTGTCTACAGGTGGGTCCTAGATCCCGCATCTCTCTTACTGGAAAAGACAGTGGGGGACTGGTGTTTTACGCCCGTCTCTGATATCTCCTGCCCTGGCGTAGGCCTTGTGGCGGTGTGTGCACCCAAATTGAAATCTATTCCTGCCCCTAGGTGGAGTAGATTTCAGTTGTCATTTACACTAGGAATGTAGGCGTACGAGCGTTCAAAAAGCCTCAAAACAGTGCTGTGTAACTCTTTTACGCCAGTTTCGGGCACAGAGGGCTATAATAAACGACACCCCGTCTCTAATCCCTTTTATTTCTTTTGTTTCATTTGCTACCACCAGCTCGGTGGGGTGATATTATTTTCTATCTGTCCACCGCTCAGCTTTTATTATTTTTCTGGGTTATAATGAATGTTGATTTCACTTTGTTTCAGGATTATATACCCTGTGTTTTATGTACCCCGCTGTTGATGCCATACAGTAGCACTGCCATGGTAATAGTTAGGCTTGAGCGAATCGAGCTTCTGATTTTGGCCAACCAAAGTAGACTTTTGTGTTTACTCTAGTAAGCATTAGATATATAGTGCTGGTAATGCACGGTGCGGACATCACTCAGTGCACTCACACGGTTTAGGTCCCTGTTGCATCCATGTATTTCTTAGCCTACATGCACACGACTGTATGTGTTTTGCGGATCCGCAAATAAAAAACGGATGATATGCGTATGCCATCAATTTTTTTGCGGATCGATTGTAACAATGCCTAAAACGGACAAGAATAGGACATGTTGTATTTTTTTTTGCGGGGCTACGAAACGGACATACTTATGTGGACAGCACATGGTGTGCTGTCCACATTTTTTGCGGACCCATTGAAATAAATGGGTCAGCATCCTACCCGCAAAAAAAACGAAACGGACACGGAAACAAACAATGTTCGTGTGCATGTAGCCTTACAGAAAACAGAAGCAAGTAAGGGCTGTATTTCACTGCTAGGTTTAGCAGATGATTGTCGGGAAGGAAGCGTTCTTCTTGACAATCATGTGCCCATCAGGGGAGGTGACCGCTACATTTACATGCAGCCATCTCCTCCACAGTATGGGGAGGAGGGATCGCTAATGCCATCGCTCGTCCACATACAGAATCATTATTCGTGGGCAGCAGAGGCTGTTATTCGGCACAATCTGCTGCCAGCAAAAAAAGGTTTTTGAAACATGAAATATGCAATTACACGATGAACGAGAGGAAGATTATCGCAGTTGGGTGTTCCTATAACCCTCAGTTCACACATGAGCGTTTTACAGCGCGTTCAAACGTGCTGTAAAACGCTCAACACATGAAAACCAATGCTTCCCTATGGCCCTGGTTCTCACTTAAAAAGTTATTGAGCTTCTTTGGGGCGTTTTGTCGCGCGTTTGCACCCATAGACTTCAATAGGAACGCGCGTAAAACGCATTTTATGCGCGTTAAGTCACGAACGCGCGTATGACGCGCGTTTCCTATTTCCAAAACGCACTGTAATACGCGCTATCTACGCGCGACAAAACACGCGTAATACGCGCGTATCAAATACGCTCAAGTGTGAACCCAGCGTTAACGCTTGCTAGCGATGATCTGGCCGATCCTCCCCAGAGTAGAGGCCCCTTAGGTTAGAGAACTCTCTGTGCTGAAGTCTTTGCAGTATGATATGACGATGTATCCTCCTGCTTGTGAATAGCAGTTATGTACAGAGGATGGCTGTCTGCCCATTATATCATGTACACGGCTATGCGGTCTAATGTCAGTGCATGTAATTGAAGCTGTGACTATTTTTATGTGGTTAATGAATCTTGGTCTGGCCCATTCTTTCTTTTCGTGGGCAAATACAATGGATATTTGCTAAATGTTATGGAATCCGAAAGAGATCGTCCAGGACTAGGTAAGGTTTTCATTCTTTTATTTTTAAGACCTGCACAGAAGTTCACTCGTTGCCCTATTTACCCCACCCCTTGATGCGTACTATTGTCATAAGATGATCAATGTTATTGACTTAAAGGGATTGTCCAAGTTTAGAGCTGGACCTGGAGATAAACTCCGCTCCACGTTTAGCCTGTATCATAGCGCAGGACAAGGGCTTTTTCTTCACTACCGGTGGGTATGCTAGACGGAGGCTTCCGCCTAGCAGTGAGCCCGGTGACGTCACCAGCACAAATGGGCGGTCTTTAGTACTGCCTTAGGCTGTTTTTATATACTGAAAAAAAGCCGGGTGCGTCACCGGTAGTAAACAAACAGCCCTTGCCCTACGCTATTCAGCTCAGGGCAAGGCGGAGCATCGGAGAAAGAAATGCTCCGATGCTCCACTGATACAGGCTAAATGTGTGAAGGGGAGCTTATGTCCGGGTTGAGCGCTGAACGCGGACAATCCCTTTAACCTAACACTGGTTTTAATATTGTGTCTGATTAGTTGGAAATTTGGAATATTTAGTTTTAATGACAATATCTGTGTGCAGTACCTGTACCAGCCACAGGGGGGAGTAAGACCATTGGTGCAGTATGGGCATACCCTTTTGTTTTATGAGGAGCCTATTTGCATCGTTTGACATTTGGTGTGATCAAGTACTTTTGACTGAAACACTTTAGAGTTCAAGATCATCATTATTTCACTTTTATATAATTCCTAAAGCAAAAAAATGTCCTTCAGTGTTTCCAACAACATATTCACAGACAGGGGGACTCTGCAGCATATCCCAGGTAACAATCATCAATTGAAGGGGTTGCCTGACATTTTGATATTGCTAGCCTATCCCTAGGATAGGTCATGAATAAATGAAAGGTGGGGGTCCGACTTGTGGGACCCCCTCTGATTAGCTTCTTTTATAGGTGGGCCTCCTCACAGCTTACCGAGCACAGCGCCATACATTGGAGAGTGGCTGGGATTGGTATTACAGCCCTGGCCCATTCACCTGAGTGGGACTGAGCTGTGGTTAGGCCCAGTGCCTGATGTACCTGATGTTACTGGCCACAGCACACACTGGAGTGCCACAGGCTCTCCGGCTACAGCTAATTGGTGGTGCTGGGAGTTGGATATCCACCGATCAGATATGAATGATTTATCATGGGGATAGGCCATTAATATCAAAATCACAGACAACCGTTTAATTAATTATTGCAAGTTTTATGTTGAAAACAAGTATCTGCTTCCATACTCTTGCACTTACAAAATGTCCTAGGAAATGTCCTCCACAGAGGCTTCTCTAAGGACCATGTCCATGGCAACCAGTTACTAGCTTCGAGCAGTCTGCCTTATTACACCCATCTCACAACCGGTTGGTTGTTGTGGGTTAAAACATGTTTCTACCATTTTATATAATCCTGGTTTAACAAAAGCACCTCACTAATGAGACATTAACGATTACGTTGACATGTGTCGTACAGTCACTAGTGAATGCTTCCGGAGGAATGGCCATAGGAGAAAGCACAGAGGGGTTTTCACAAACTTTTTCACAAACTTTGGAGAACAATTTACATAAAAATGTATTATTCTGTATTAATGGGAAAAACAGAACATACTATTATGGCGCAATGAGGGTGCGGCTCAGGATCTGTGCCCACACCATCATTTGCGGGTGCCAACTGGATTATACGATGACATCCCAATCTGATGGCCGGAGATAACGCCCATCCTCGCTGTTAAACCCCTTCCATACTGCCTCCAGAAGAAGCATTGGGGCAGTCACACAGATCTGTGGTTGTACTGAATGCTATGTTGGCACACTGTATAGGGACCCAGATATGACGAGTGCTAATTAGTAAAAAGATGATTGGTTATATAGTGGGGCTGCCATGTAAAGTATATCTAAGGTGCCATACTGTTTATTGTGCTGTCATTGGTGTCCATTCATTTCTATTAGACTGTCATGTAGCGCTCAGTGGTGAGTGACTATTTCCTCTGTGAAAGTTTATTTTCTCTCTTTTGAGCAATGTATGCTTTTTAGTGCATATGTATCTTTTAATAAAGCTTATATGAGAAAATACTGCTGATTTATTTATATTTCTAAGGTGTCTCATGGTTAAGGTGTGGCTGTGTTTTGATCTAAAAGACATACAATTCTGGTATATTCGTCGTCGTACTGACCGGCAGAATAAAGTATATAAAAAAAGAATAAACTCACCTCGCCAAAAAGTCCTTTTAAGGCAATTTTGGGTGAAAAATAAAAAGTTATGGTATTTGAAATTAGGAAAATCGCAGTGTCTTAAAGTTCAAAATAGCCACGTCCTTAACGGATTAAATCAGAATGGAACCCAAAATGAATAAAGATTCTATACCCTCAAATTCATGCAGACCCAAGGTCTGTTCCATAAAGTCTTTCAGACCCCTAAACTTATTCGGATTGTAGATCAGATCTGCAATCTCATTCAAACCCCAAACCACTAAACTTTATTCAGACCCCTGGCCAAAAAAAAAAGAAAATGTATGCATACCATCCCTGGGTTCACTTCTAGGCTACGCGGAACAAAGTATTTTGATGTTTGAACTTGAAGAACTTATGTTTTTTTTTAACTGTATGAACTATGATTCTGGCGAGTGTTGGACCTTGCACGCTAGGGACCTGGCGGCAGGCCTGCTGTCATATATGTATTGAAGGAGACACGCTGCTTTTCACCATTGCATCTATGATGGCAGTTATGCAGGGCCTGGATAGCTGACGTTCTTGGTCCTCATTCGTACTGTCAGCTACCTGTTGAGGAACACTACTCTACAGGTTTAGCTTATGACTGCAAACTGCCCTCCTGTACTGACTAAACATGCTGCCGGACTTCTCCCTGACGAGCCTGTGACAAGTGTTAAGCAAAAAAGGTTTATACTTCAACATGAGACAATGGAAATCATATAGAATCAATTAGTCTTTAGTCACGTTTAAGGGTACTTTCACACTTGCGGCATAGTTATCCGGCAGGCTGTTCTGCCGGATCCGCCATGCAGCAAGTACCCGTGTGCTGCCGTGCTGCCGCTCCGTCCCCATTGACTATAATGGGGTGGGGGCGGAGCTACGGCAGTGCACGGTCAGAGATCGCCGGACTAAAAGTACTGCATGTCAGACTTTTTAGTCCGGCGATCACTGCCGTGCTGCGCCATAGTCAATGCGGCAGCACTGCAGCACACGGGTACTTGCGGCATGGCGGATAGCCATGCCGCAAGGGTGAAAGTACCCTAAATGAGTGTTAAGAAATAGTTGTGAGCAAAAAACATATTAAAATAAATTCCACGGTTCCTGAATGTTGAAATTGGTCTGGCAATAATTATATAGAGAATGTCTAGACTGATATACAACAGACAGCACAGTAATGTCTTGTATTCTACTCACCTACAGTATAAACCAGCAACAATGCAAACAACATCCTAATCATTACTATACCATACATAAAATCCAGAGAGTATCATGGATTGGGTAACTGTGCACTGCGAGAACATTTTTACAGAATCAGACTGCACATAGTAGTTTAGATTTCTAATCCTTGTTAGCAACGCAAATGTACAAAATCATTGTCATCATGCTACATGGTGCCCTCAAGTCCATAGTCTGTATGCCTGCTTCAGGTCCCAAGTGGTGATATAGCAGATGTATTTTGGTTTATGGGTCATAAAGTCACAAGTCACTGGGATCTCCCAGGATTAATTAGATCCTATCAAGTCTTCGGTAAGAATGATCACCTAGACTGGATACAGTATGGTACACCACGGCGGTGTGAATATTATGGCTGTGAGCGTATGTGTAATGCGGCAGATTTGATACAGAGATTTCTGCAATTATAGCGTTCATTTCAATTGGGCTCTCTGAAATCCATGCACATAGAAACAACCCTTTCAGTTGTCTTAAGACCTATTTTCTGTTCTGGGAAAGGTGTGGACGTACAGCAGGAAGGCTCTGGCCTCTACTATCTAAGTGTCTGTGATGAGAGTTTGGAGAAGTTTTACTGTGCACCTGAAACTTTGACACTAACTTCATGAAAAGAAATGCAACTTCTCTTCTGTGCACTCTGTATAGAGTATGTGCATCACTATTACTGCTCACTAACATAGGCAACACAGTAGCACGACTGTTATCCAGATATCAGTAAATGTCCATATGTGTATATATATATATGTATCTTAAGTCTGAGTCACAAGTAAATACGTCTATACATATTTATATCGGGATAGAAATCTTTAAGATGGAATTAATTTCCTGGGAAAGCTTCTCGTCCCCGCACCACAGCGCTCTCTTTATCACCTGTCGCCATTTGGTGTCGGCAGAAAGTAAATCAAAGTGTTGCAATTTGTTATTCTGCTGCACTTGAGGAGCTGAAGCTAAATAACACACGGCCTGAAATTCTGATTGAAGTTGTAGGAGGGGGATCTTTTAATTTAATGCCCTTTAATCGCGCTGCCTGCTCGGCTTCTGGCATTTGAAAGGTTGTAGCTAAGAAGAGATTTATTTAACCCCTTCTCTACAAAATGTAGTGCACTGCTGTATTGTCCTGACAACGAGGAGACCAACGGTTATTATTTGTTTCTTTTTTGCTAATTACCGGTAGTTTACTAATGTTTTCGAATGCCTGGAATACAATCACATTTTAGCATCTGTATTAGGACTGATAGAACTGCAGTTCTTTTAAACTGACGGCAATAGCATTCTGTGGTGATCTAGAGGTTTCTAGATGAGATCACAGGAGGAGAGTGACCGTAGAGTAGATCCTTTTCCTGTTCAAAATGTATAAAAAAGTCTGCATTAACTGTTTAAGGACCGGCCAGTTTTCCTTTTGGCATGTTAGTTTTTTAGTTGTTATTTGGGACCCGCAGGTATAAGACAATGGGGGCATATCCTAGCGATATGCCCCCATTGTCTGTGATGAGACAACCCCTTTAATGACCTATTCAGAGGATAGGTTCTCAATATTATTTACCGGATAACCTCCTTAATTTAGAGTTGGTCCCCCGCTTGCAGATAATACATCTTTCACTCTTCTGGGAAGGCGTTCTATAAGGTTTTGGAGTCTGTCTGTTCAGTGGGATTGAGGTCAGGGCTTTGTGCAGGCCCGTCAAGTTATTTCTCACCTAACTCATCCAACCATGCCTTTATGGACCTTGCTTTGTGCACTGAAGCAAAGTCATGCTGGAATAGAAAAGGACCTTACCCAAACTGTTAGCAACATTGGAAGAGCTAAGTGGCCTAAGCCAACCGCTCAAAAACAACCTGACAGCAGTATCCCTTCACCAGTTGGTGTTGCAGTAGTACTGTACTGTAACTCACAGGTGATTGTGGAATATCTAAGAGGGAAGGAATTAGGGATGTCCCGATACCGATACTAGTATCGGTATCGGGACCGATACCGGCATTTTCACGAGTACTTGTACTCGTAAAAATGCCGCCGATACCACTGCCGATACCGGAATTTCCGGTTCGGCAGCGGCTATATTCTGTTTCATTACCCCTAACTTACTGTGCCCGTGATTACTAACTATTAATGCGCAGTCCCTCCATGCTCCTGCCCCGCGCACCTTCTGTAATCATAAAGTGGGCAGAGCGGGCAGGCGGGACATGAGGCGCATGGAGGAATCGGGCAGCTTGAGCTCTCAGTTCCTCCATGCGCCTCATGTCCCGCCTGCCCGCTCCGCCCACTTTATGATTACAGAAGGCGCAGGGCAGGAGCATGGAGGGACTGCGCATTAATAGTTAGTAATCACGGGCACAGTAAGTTAGGGTAATGAAACAGAATATAGCAGCTGCGGGCCGGTGTATGAGTCAAGCTGCACCGGCCCCCGTAAGTGTAATCTGGATGACACTAATGGGGATCTGTGGATGACATGTATATAGCATAAGATGCTATATATGTGTCATCCACATAGCCCCTAACAGTGTCATCCACAGATCCCCCATTACAGCCTCATCCACAGATCCCCCATAACAGTGATGTCCACAGGTCCCCCCATAACAGTGATGTCCACAGGTTCCCCCATAACAGTGATGTCCACAGGTCCCCCCATAACAGTGATGTCCACAGGTTCCCCCCATAACAGTGATGTCCACAGGTCCCCCCATAACAGTGATGTCCACAGGTCCCCCCCATAACAGTGATGTCCACAGGTCCCCCTCCCCATAACAGTGATGTCCACAGGTCCCCCCATAACAGTGATGTCCACAGGTCCCCCTCATAACAGTGATGTCCACAGGTCCCCCTCATAACAGTGATGTCCACAGGTCCCCCCCATAACGGTGACGTCCACAGGTCCCCCCCATAACGGTGACGTCCACAGATCCCCCATAACGTTGCCATCCACAGATTCCCCATAACGTTGCCATCCACAGATTCCCCATAACGTTGCCATCCACAGATTCCCCATAACGGTGCCATCCACAGATTCCCCATAACGGTGCCATCCACAGATTCCCCATAACAGTGCCATCCACAGATTCCCCATAACGGTGCCATCCACAGATCCCCCATAACGGTGCCATCCACAGATCCCCCCATAACAGTGCGTCATCCACAGATTCCCCATAACAGTGCGTCATCCACAGATCCCCCCCATAACAGTGCGTCATCCACAGATCCCCCCCATAACAGTGCGTCATCCACAGATCCCCCATAACGGTGACATCCACAGATCCTCCATAACAGTGTGTCCTCCACAGATCCCCCAAAAACAGATCCCCCTGGAGGCACATTGGTTTGAAAACGCTATTGTGTTCCCATTTATTAATTTATTAACACTTGTACAAAGGAAAAGAAAAGCCGTTGTCCATAGCAACAAAATTCCAGCTTTAATTGTTTTCATTGCTATCAGTAACTGCGCCGCTGTTTATATGAGGTATCGGTAATTGGTATCGGCGAGTACTTAAATAAAAGTATCGGTACTCGTACTCGGTCTTAAAAAATGGTATCGGGACATCCCTAGAAGGAATTCCCCAAACTGACTTATTGCAACAGTGGTAACCATCTGAACCTCATTCACAAGTGTTCGGCCAGTGATTTCCATCAGTGATTTGTGAGCCAAACCCAGGTGTGGCTCTAAACACAGAACAGGTGCAGACCTTTCCCTTACACCTCGTGTCTGTGGAGACCAATCCTGGTTTTGGCTCACAATCACTGTGGGAATCACTGACCAAAACACTGACGTGTGAATAAGGCGTTACTTGAATTCAATGCGCTAGTTTTATCGACCCATTCTTACAAATGTCTCTAAAGGCAGAATGAACAGCTAGGTACTTGCTTTAATACACCTGTGGCAATGGGACTAAATGAGGGAACTTAATTACGGTATTTTTTGCCCTATAAGAAGCACCTAGGTTTTTGAGAAGGAAAATAATAAAAAAAGAATTTGAACCAAAAGCTGTGCTTTTGGTGGGTTTTGAACTGATGGTGGTCTGTGAATGACACTATTATGGGGGATCTGTGGATGACACACTGTTATGGGGGATCTGTGGATGACACACTGTTATGGGGGGATCTGTGGATGACACACTGTTATGGGGGATCTGTGGATGACAGTGTTATGGGGGATCTGTGGATGACACACTGTTTTGGGGGATCTGTGGATGACACACTGTTATGGGGGATCTGTGGCTGACACTGTTATGGGGGATCTGTGGATGACACTTTTATGGGGGGGGGTCTGTGGCTGACACTGTTATGGGGGTCTGTGGATGACACTGTTATGGGGGGGGTTCTGTGGATGACACTGTTATGGGAGGATCTGTGGCTCACACTGTTATGTGGGTCTGTGGCTGACACTGTTATGGGGGTCTGTGGATGACACTGTTGTGGGGGTCTGTGGATGACACTGTTTTGGGGGGGGGGTTCTGTGGATGACACTGTTATGGGAGGATCTGTGGCTCACACTGTTATGTGGGTCTGTGGATGACACTGTTATGGGGGTCTGTGGATGACACTGTTATGGGCATCTGTGGATGGCCCTGTTATTGTGGCGTCTGTGGATGGCACTGTTATGGGGGGATCTGTGGATGGCATAACACTGCTATGGGCGGGATCTGTGGATGACAGATAGATAGCAGTAATAACAGTGTCCCTGTGTCGTGTGAATTACCCCCAATACAGGGGGTGGGGCCGGCATCTAGTCTTGTAATGGCAGCGGGCCCCGCTAACTGTAGGTAATGTTTAACTATAGAATATCTTCAATCCAGCAGCCTGTACTTACTAACGTCCGTAGCAGGCAGGAGGCCGGACGGGCGGGCACTGGCAGCGTAACTCACTATGTCACGTGCCCGCGCTGCGTGCTTCATTCATAAAGTGGGCGGAGCGTGACATAGTAAGTTAGTGCAGGATGCGGTCGGCGGTGTATCAGTGTAAACTGCAGCATTCGCCCCATAAAGCGCACTGCCATTTCCCCCCCACTTTTGGGGGGGAAAAGTGCGTCTTATAGGGCGAAAAATGCGGTAAGTGATTAAGTTGTGCCTCCCAATAGTTTTGTCCATATAGTGTGTATCTACATATCTATCTATCTATCTATCTTTCTAATTATATCTGTTTATATGTAAATATATCCAGTGCTCTTTAAATCTGAATTTTTTTGTTACGTGTCAGGTTTTGTTTGACTTTGTAGAATAATTTTCTCGCTCCTTGCATATAATTTGCGCTCCGAGAAAGCAAAACTTCATGCATTTTGCATTTTCTCAGAATGATTATATGTTTAATTGTTGCGTGTGAAATCCTCTCACAGAAAGGCCCCTTTGTTACGGAGCTGGAATTAGCATCTCCCCACTCATTCATCTGCTATGTCCTTTCATTCAGAAAAAAAAGCGAAAAAGCTGTGTATTCAGTCAGTTCAGATTCACTTTGGAAAGGAAAAGTGCTTTTTTTTTTTTTTGCTTAACTTTTATTTACAGAAGAAGCCCAGTGCAATCCGTTAAAGACCCCTCCAACTCCAAATTTTATTATAGTCTTAATAGATATTTTACAGTAAAGATCTGCTGCGCTGTTTAATCTGTTTTTGTACGTGGCTGCCTCATATAATCAGGGATATCATTATATAATTTTACTGGTATTGTGTCCTTGGTGTTTTGTGGCATTTTTGATTAAAAACCTGGAAAAAAACATTGTTTACTGGTGGGAGATACTGTGGGTTTGAGATGTAATAAGCTCAAGCAATCCAGAAGGGATGCAAATGTTCTTTCTTCACTTCTAGATGAGGAATGATGGCCATCTCATCTTCTAAAGTGACCTGTTGCACGCCCCCATTGCTCCTAGAGGCTCATTAGCATATATTATAACATCATATTTCTCAGCAATGGGGGCACCTAAGAACGTGGCACTAACACAGATGCCTTCATCTGCCAAGCACACATGTAACAGGTCAGATAGTGTCATAGGTACAAAACTGCTGACAGATGGCCTTTAAGGAATTGCATTATGTAAGAGAGTGGGGTTAAATAATATATTACTGTATTGAAATGTATTTATTGCATTCTTTTGCTTAAAGGGGTTCTGCACTTTATTTAAACTGATGATCTATCCTCTGGCTAGATCATCAGCATCTGATCGACGGCAGTCCGACACCCAGGACTCCCACCGATCAGCTGCTTGAGAAGGCAGCGGCGCTCCTGGAGCGCCGCAGCCTTCTCACTGTTTACCGCCGGCCCAGTGACGTCACAACCTGTATCAACTGGCCTGGACGTGGCTAAGCTCTGTTCACTTCAATGGAGCTTAGCCGCATATATGAAAAGAATGATGCTTGTATATGGGCAGGTCTCTATGCAAAGTAAAATGAGGAATGTGTGTGAGAAGACAAATGTACTCAGACCAGCCCTTTATGTCTCTAGGAGGTAGCCTGCAAAAATGTGTTTGTTGCCCCAGTCCCCCATTTAGACTCTTTAGAGGTTAGGGGGCTGCTTACCTTCTATAGCAAGTATGGTGGGGTCTGAGGTGCTGCAGAGGGCTTGTGGCTCTGACTGCTCGCTGTAAAATATTGGCTACAGTGAGACTGGTCACATTTATGTACCGGTTTGCCGAGGGCTCTGCCTTCTGCAGTGTCACAACTCTGCAGCTGGGACAGGGCTGGTATCGTTTTCACAGTACTGGTCAAATACAGAACATTAAAAATACCTACAAAAAATATCCTCAGGCGAACGAGGTCCTGTTACCCCATTTTTTTTGTCCAAAAAACTTTTTTGAGTACATCAAATCACATAAAACACTAAAACAATATTTTAGGGAATATAACAATATAAAATATAAAAGGATGAGAAAATATCACCATATTGGCTATACTAAATGAACACTCCTAGTATATACCAAAAGATACCTTCTAAAAGATTGGTATCACATAGTCACAAGGGTGTAGACACAGGCAAGGGCTATGGGCTCCAAATGACATTGTATAAAATAATACTCCCGATACTCCATGTAGTCCCACTAGTCGCACTCATAATCACCTTAGGAATCACAGATCCTAATAATAAAAGGACAGGTGTCAGTGTAAGCCACAGAAGGCCCAAGTGCCCCTAAATCCAGCAGAAAGAAAGTTACCCATCCTTGGACGTGTTGAGGGATCCTTGGTCCAGGAGATGGATACGTCTTGAAGTTGGTTTAGCTGTAGAAAAACTCTGTCATGAGGTCTACAGTAGTAGGTTGTAAAGTATTGCACCAATATACAGAGAAAATTGCACTATAGAGAGAGGTGATTATTATTCATTCTCAAGTGCGTTCTACTGTGAGGACATCTACGTCATCAATACAGCGCTGGCCGCAGCCACACCAGGCAGACACGTAACATCATGGCTCCACAGCGACCTACCGACAGCGCACGCAGGTGACCAATTACATGGCTGAATAAATAGGCCTAACCTAAAGTAAAGAATACTCATAGAAAAGATCACAAGATCCCTCAGCTTACAATAACACCGTATATATAAAAAAGGGGGGTCCTCATTGCATGGTTAATGAACATTGCCTATTTGGAATGGACAATTCATTTAATAGATCAGTCGCACAGCCCCACCTAACAGTAATACTTCCATAGACATCAGAATTGATGAAAATAAGCCATCCAAAAACATTATTGACAGTTTAAGCAACATTACAACAATTACTGATAATTGTTATGCCGGTGTAAAGAGGGACAGCTCCTACCAAAGCCATTACTAGTTTTTTTTTGCTGTTAGTGCTAAACCTAAAAACATCAGTTCACTCACCGTCGTCCATGCAAATTATGATTTAGACGTGATAGGTAATTTTCTATTATGAAATGATTTTTCATACGAAGAATTGTTTATATTGTGGGAAATACCTATTCGTTCATGGTTGTTCCCCTACAAGTGGGAGTACAGGCGCAAGAATGAGATTCATGGCGTTGCCTTTATTTTGGACAAAATACAATAGATAATTCTTGAAAAAATATTTAGCATGTTGACCATTTTTAAACTCGGCATCGAATTTAAAAAGTGGCGATGCACTCAACACTTAAAACCTATGGAAGGACAGTGCACTTGTTTTTTTGCTGCTGCAGTACCAGGCAGGGCCACAAGCAAATAGACGGCACTCCAGCGAGCACAGCATCCCCTTCCTTGGTTAGTGGAACACAGCGCTGTACATCTGCCTGTGGCGGTGCCTGGTACTGCATCTCACAGCAGCTACAATCCATCATTTTGTTCAGTAAAAAGTGCACTGTCCCCCCTAAGTGCAGCAGCTCAGTTTCATTGAAGTGAATGGAACTGAGCTACAGAACCAGGACAGACACAATGAATATTCCTGAGTATACAATGAAGGGAGAGCCATGGTCCATTCATTAAGCTGGGATGATGGGAATTGGACCACCACTGATAAGATGTTGTTGGTCATCAAAAAATTCATGGATCGACCATCAATATTACAGTCCCGGAGAACCCCTTTATTGCCAGGCTGGGTACTTAAAGGCGCGTAAAACCATACCTATGTGGGAGCGCACAGCCTTAACTTTAGAGAGAAAGAGAAATTGTATTAATTATGCATAGCTAGTGCCCTGAGGGCAGTCTTCAGTTGGGCAAGTGCTCCAGGTCTGCTCAGTAAATGCCACCCCACACCACCCACGTAACCTTAATTGACAGCTTCACTAATCTTGAATATTTAGTGTATTCTACCCAGGACAGCACAGCACATATGTGAGAGGTCGTGGTGGAATACAGTCATGAGCTAGATTAGTGAAGCTGTCAATCAAGGCCAAGAGGGTAGCATGGGGCGTTGTGTTGGGTGGTGTTCACTCAGGAGAGCCAAGCTGTGGACCCCTCTGAGGGTACTTTCCAGCTGATTTGCGTGATTCAGAAACTTCTGTAATAATAAGGCCAAAAAAGGTATGATTTTACATGTCTTTAGGTACCCTTTAAGCTTTAAATATAATTAAGGGTGAGGCATGAGGGTACTGAAATAACTCCTGTTATAAATGGAACTTATGGATAACAAATTATAATTCCATACAGCACTGAAAAAAGATTTTTTTTATATATTGTTTGGAACGATGTCAGTTCGACAAATCTGTTTGGCAGTGTTAACGGAGCATTTCAGACCAACACAGGACCTGGCTACAGCCAATGGGTTTCCACTGATAAAGTCGTTAGGGATAAAAAAAGAAAGAGAAAACGAACAAGGCTGTCAAAAGCTTCCCAACCTCCTCCTCGTTACTTGAGCAGTACTCGTTCCAGCTAACAGTTTATGCATAAATCCATAGAAATGAGCCAAAACGGAGATGTGTGTAGCACAGGATCAGGGCCTGGATTGGAAGACTTTGGCCTACACATACAGCTAATGTTTGGGTTTTCGCTACTGAACATGTTAGAGTAGAACATAGAACAGTGTTTCACCAAGTTGTCTCCTTGGTGCTTGGTCTTATTTATGACTTCATGATGGATTTCATTGCTTTTATTGAACATCATTCATTGTATTTCGCAAAATAAACAATTTATGTTCTTGCAAAAATCGTAATTTTTTAACAAGGTAAATTTTTCTGTTCTTCTAGATGGTGGGCGAACACTGCCCCTTAAAGGAATTTTCCAGTATTATGGCTGTTTTTAATTATCTCATAGCCAGGGCTGTGGAGTCAGAGTCGAACCTAGTTTTGGGTGGAATTGGAGTGACTCCAACTTAAAAAATATCATATTATTAATATTGCTTAATTAATTTATAACTTATATTTCATATAAATGTAGAAGAGTTTAGAAATGTTAATATTAAATATATATTATGTTGTATCAATCTAAGACCCTTGTTTATTAAAATCAGTGATAAGCAGGGTGTTGTAGTGGTGATAGACAATCAGTTCTTTTCTTTACTGTGTTCTCCCCTGTCCCTTATACTCGGTATATCTATGCTGCTCCAGGGCCCTTAGTTACACGGCCTGAAACTGTGCTGCACATGCGCAGTAGTGAAGACCAGAGGAGGAGGTTCACTACTGGGCATGCCTGCAGTCAGAACTGCTAGGCAGAACAGGACAGTATTAAAGGGGTTGTACTGGAATAAGTAACTTTTCACAGGTGCCCACAGCCTGCCTCTCTTATGGAAAGAACTACTCCCTGCCACTCTGGTCCTGCATGCCAGCTCCTCTGTGTCCAACTTTCGCTCCATGGCTTGATTAATTCATTCTCGAAACGGGGATCATCATCTGCTCCGCTGCAGGCAATAACTGGCTTCAGTGGTGATGTGTGTCTTGTTCACACGTCACCGCTGAATCCAGTCATTGGCTGCAGCTGAGCAGATGATTAAGCCGGAGAGGAGGTAAACAAGCCACAAGCTGGAAGATAGACACACAGGGGCCAGTGCGCAGGAGCGGTGCTGCGAATAGCAGGTAAGTATAACTATTTCCATAGCGGAAAGCAGGCTGCAGGCTCATGTGATAAGTTATTTATGCCCAGACAGGCTTTTTTTGACAAGCACTGACAAATTCATAGATTTCTTAAAATTATTAAGTGTTTAACAGTGTTTTCCAGTTATTAAATGCATAGTGCATTGCATATTTACGTACAAGACTTTATAAATTTTCAGAAGTTTTATTCCAATAAATACGGTTCTATCTAAGTAGCCTGAGTACTTACATGATAGTAGGGAAAAGCCTGATGTTACCATTTTAGTACAGAAAATTACTTAGAACTTTAGGAATCAGGTTAGTATTCTTTTTTGAAAAGGTACCACATGTTGGAAATCCCTTTTAAATGACCAACTTCTCAATACCAAAGGTATTGGAGTGCTGGTCATTCCAGGGGGAAATTGACCAGTGTGTAACCAGATTACTCTTTGGTATGGTAAATGGAAGATGCATTACCTCAGGACCAGACCAAGTTGTAGGGACAAGAGCAACACTCCAGTCAAGGACTTACAGTCCTGCCTGAATATCCGAAGCCAGCTGAAAGCTTATTTTCCCTTTTTAAGATCAATGTGTTCTGGTTTTAAGTGCATATTTCTGCCATGATAAAACCATTAAAAAAAATACAAAATATTCTGAGGGAAAGATGATGGTATTCTTCCCCCAAAGTCATTTCCTACATGTTGTATGCAAGCTGTAAAAGGAGGCATAATACAATTCCTATATCTATGTAATTAATTTTGATATATTATTATCAATGTGAATGAGAAGTATTTACCAGACATTCTGCTATAAAGCTTTGAATCCCAGATGAGACAGAGAGAAGAGGACATCTTAGAGATTAACGCTATCTTTATTTTCCTCAGTTTCATCATCTCCTTTATTTTGCTGTATTTTCAAGCAATGCATTTGAGACATCATTTTATACTGAGAGATTAGTCCATTAGGCTGTGTACTTTAGCACAGTTCTTCTCTAGTGTTCTGTCAGTTGGTTGGGAGAGCCTGTGAAGAGCTGATGTAGGGGCACTAATGCACAGGCCTTCGATCACAGTACAACAGTTATCAAAATCTAAAATTATAATAAAAAAAAAGTAAGAGATATACAGAGTGTATAGTGTCAGGAGGACGTGTTCATGTATAGGAAGAAAGAGCCACATGAAATAGTCAGTCTATAATGTAGTAATGTAATTGTGCCTTTTATTTACTTAAAATGAACATCTCACATTGTAAATGTAGTTCATTCTGCAGTGTTTTATAGCAAAATGAGTTGAGCAGATTGGTATGTATGTTTATTGGAAAAGATCCAGTAGAACTAGTAACTTACCATATTTTTCAGACTATAAGATGCACTTTTCCCCCCAAAAATGAGGGAAAAGTGGCAGTGCATCTTATAGTCCGAATGATAATGACCGGTTCCTTTATGGAAGCAGTCATCAGCATGTTGGAGGTGCAGGGAGTGGTAAGGGAAGCTCTGCGCTGGCCCTATGATGGAGCTTGGGGGTCTGATGATCTGAATTGAGGCTGATGGAGTTTGGGGGTCTGAGGATCTCTTCGGAGACTGGAGGAGCTTAGGGGGGTCTAATAAGGTTCTGATCTGAGGTCTGATGGAGCTTCAGGGTCTAATTTGGGGGTCTGATCTGAGGTCCGATGAAGAATGGGGTTCTGATCTAAAATCTGATGAAAAATATATATTTTTTTCTTATTGTCCTCCTCCAAATCATAGGTGCATCTTATAGTCTGAAAAATACGGTATTCGTTTAAACCTCTTATAATTCATGGCTCAGGAGTCTAGTGGGTAACCCTGTGAGTGATGGAAAGCTATAGCTGTATGCATAACCATACAGGAAAGGCTGTAAATGAAGTGACCCTTGGTACTATTTTATCAATACTTTACTATCAAAAGCTGTTAGCGTACATTCACATGCTCGTATGCATTTTGCAGTCCACAAAATATGGATGTGGTCCGTGTGGTATTGACATTTTGTTGCAGACCCAGTGACTTAAATGGGTCCGTGGTCCGCATTTGCGGTTAACAATAGGACATGTTCTATCGTTTGGGGGAATGAACATACAAATGCGGACAGCTCACAGACAGCACCCGTATTTTGCGAGTTCACGATTTGTGGAACGCAAAACATACATAGTCATCTGAGTGTACCCATAGAGACTCCTAATGATTTTTTAAGCTGAGATTTAAATGAAGTTGAGTGATTGTGAAATTACTATTGTGAACCACTAGTTTAGTAGCCTAAGTTTAAAAATGTTGTAGTTAAGCCAGTATGCCACAACCCAGTATGACCAAACAGCACGGATGGCAGCCTGTAGACTGTATGTGTACACACACTGAATTTTTTGCTCCATAAGACATGTCAGACCAGAAGAGGAGGAAAATAAGAAAAAAATATTTTTTGCAGAAGTCATATCAGGCCTCAAATCCTCACCAGACCCCAATTCTCATTAGACCTCAGATCAAACCCTCATCAGATCCTCAAGCTCCATGAGACCTCAGATCAGACCCCCAAGATCCATCAGACTTCAGACCCCCAAGTTTCATCAGACCTTAAATCAGACATAAAACAATAAATGAACTTACCTCTCCTGCTTTCCACGCTGTGATTTTGGTTGGCCAGAAGAAAATTTTTTATTTTTATTTTTTTAAAGTATGTGCCTTTAAATAAATGTTGTGAATAGCAGGATGTTGATATTTGAACAGTCAATGTACTATAATGGCCTATCATCTCTATGTAGCAAATCAGTGTGTTTCAGACAGAAAGCCCTTTTACACTTTTGATAAGATCATCTTTGCAGCTGCATTGGTATTACTAGTATTAATTAAAAATGCAATTCTTGCTGAAATAAAGATGGATGAATGAAAGTTTGTACATGAGTAAGACCACAGTCTACTGTGTAATTCACACTTGATCTATTTGTTTGGTTGGGCTTGGCAGGGTACAGTAAGAAGGTTGATACTGTATCTCATCCATTGGCATGTGTTCTGTATTAGGATGATGCTGGCATTTTTTCCTGAGCTGACAACCCAGACCAAATAAGTTAGTCTCAAAAATCAATTTCCACCGAGCACACTGACAGAGTGGGTATTCTAGGTCGGTGTGGCATCTTTCTACCTTTCTGGTTGCACATTTTCAGATTAACAAATTGTGTTTGGAAAGTGGATGGTATTGTTGACCTTATTTAGACTACTCTCACTTTTGCTTTTTTGCTGGCTCCGGCAGGGATCAGCAAAAACGGTTCCATTTTGATAGTACAACCAGTTGCATCCATTCTGAACGGATCCGGTTGTATTATATTTTGAATTGACCATGACAGATCCGGCACCCATTGATTTACAATGGTTTTAGTGCCGGATCAGTTTTCCTTAATGTCCAAGAAAACTGATCCGTTACCATTGACTTGCATTGTGTTTAATGCCGGATCTGTCTTGATCAGTATCCCGTGGCATAGGAACGCAACGGAAGGGAATGTGTACTTGTGCACTCCATTCCCTTTAGTTCAGCTTTGCCCCTATTGACAATAAACAGGGACAAAACTGAAGCGTTTTCCTCAGGTTTAGAGATTCTACAAGGGATCTCAATGCCGGAAAGGAAAGCACAAATGTGGAAGTAGCCTTAGTTGTAACGATGTCAGTGCAGACAAAGCAGTGGTGGAAGATTCCTGCTATGAAAACATTGCCACAGAGCCAGTGAGAATGCAGTTCGAAAAGGTTGCATGAGATTTTCTTTTAATGAAGAGAAGGATGTAAAGGCCTTTTCTCACTTGCATTTTTTCTGTTAATAGTGCATATCTATGGCTTCTGTCAATCCTCCAACAAGGATTGTCTCCCATCTTCCTTACAGTCAAGGAAAGAAAATGTTCCTGAGAGTGGAGAGAAGATATCATATCATTATATGACTATGCAGATTGGAAGGGTAGAAAAACTATCGAAGCATTCCTAAGGGGGCCTAATAGGGGTTATATTGGTGGAGATCCATATATAATCTCACAGCAGTGTCTCATAGCAGTATGTTAAAGTCTACCTATGTTTAAAAAATGTTAATATAGCTGTGACGGAACAGTTATGTTTGAGCTTCCTAAATGTTTTTTTTTTTTTCAGCCATATCTTTTTTTTTGAAATTTCAGCTGCAGAGCTAGATACATTTCTCTCACAAGCAGTGGGTATCTCTCTTCTGCCAGTACTGTATGAAATGACCTCAATTCCATTACTTCCCACTATGTTTTTTTTCTTCTAGTGTCCTCAAAGAGCTGATAAGGAGAGATAAATCATACAGAAAAGCAGGAGGCTCCTATGGTGTTTATAAGCAGTTATTTTATCAGGTTTACAATCTCAGCTAGCTCTGACAAACCCCACTTCCTCTCAGCTATCTTCTGAGTCTCTGTTACAATGGACGAATCTTGCCTGGCAACAGGGAGTGGACTGCAAGTTAGGTAGAAGTGAGAACCCTAGTGGCCACTATTCACTGACCATTAAAAAACGGCCATGTGAATAAGCCCTTCTTCTTTAATGGTTCTGAAAATAGCTGTCACACTGCCGTTTTTCACTGTTGTGTGAAGTACCTCTACTACTATGTGTAGCTGGCAGTTAGATTGCTAAAGTTGCCCAAGCGAAATTCCTCCTATACTTGTCGGTGGACTGTTTACTTACACTCAATACAGCCATTTATAACGGCTCCCTGTAGGATAACATGCACACTTGTTTCCCATCAATAGCACCCCACTGGTATCCACAGCCAGGTAGCCATGTTACAATCGTATGCCCTACCTATGTCACTTTTATTCCATAACAGCAGCTACACAATGGCCTAAAAGCTATTCATAGCTGAGTATACCCTGAATGTTGCTCAACGCATTTCAGCACTACATGTGTCTCATCAGAAGATTGTGATGTACTCATATAGCAATAAGTTTGTCTGCCACAACTAGTGTTTTGTGGCAGTGGTATCTAGCGCTAATATGGCCATAAAACAGCCACTGGAATTCAGCCAATTTTACAAGGTTGTCACCACCTTCTCTGTGCTCACCTTCCAAATGGGGCCCACTCTAAGAACAGGGCATGTGCGAAATGGCTTGTCATCCCGCATCGCAGACGCAGCAAGCATCATAGGTATATTTGGTGACTCTCGTCAATCATTAACAAAGCCTAGAATAACTGACAGTAGAACATACATTTCTACACAGGTGTGCCAACCATGATCCCACCAATCGTCAGAAGAAGTATGAACTGCTGTGGGGCCAATTCAAAAATGCATATCTATATACAGCAATTAGCCATTTACATGGAGTAGTGGATCAAAACATGAAAGAGTGCATGACTGCTGTTTAACACGAAGTCCCGGTACAACAGCAGTCGTACAGCCCTTGATGTTATGATCCACTATTTCATGTAAATGGGTAACTATAAAGCTGTACTGATATGCACAGTCTTCACTGCTTTGCTCTGCTGTGCTAACCTAAAGGAGAGGACTCCTAAGCATGCGCACAGCAATCCCAACAATGTATTCCACTGCAGCTTTGAGCGCTGATAGCTGAGAAATAGTGGGCAGTAAGAAAATATTTGTAATACATGTAATAGTCCAACATCAAGGTGACAGATTCACTTTAACCTTATACATGCTATTTACACATGCCCCGTGCAGCTAGCACGTATATAGACGTCATGGCAGCTCTTTAATCCAAGCGCTGCAAAACGCTTGGATTAAAGGTTCTGCCCCTGCACTGCTGCTGTCACGGACAGCATACAGTGCAGTAATGCCGGCAAGGGACCAATCAGAGTGAGGTTGTATCAAATTTATGAAATTGAGCACAGTAATAATATATTTGGCGCAAAAGCAATATGTATGCCTATATCTGTACAGTACACCAGGGGGTTACCTGGCATGGAGATGTGACTTTTATGTTGATTAGTAAATGTGCCATAATCCAGGTATAATTCCAGAACTTGCATTTAGACCATTTAGAAAACTGGAGTACTGTGGCAAAAAGTCACAGGATTTTAGCCACAAAATTATTTGCGGCAAAATTTGTGACAAATTACAATAGAAAAAAACATGTACTTCCAATAATAAATGTTCTCCCATGACTTGGTAGTAGTCCCTAGCAAAAGCTGGCGGCCCCTGCCAACGGATTTGTCACGTCTGTTGGCTTGGAAGAAGCGAGCCCCCGAACATGGAACGCTGCCGTAAGAACTTCCTTTTCTTTTTGTAAAGACTTGTATAAAGGACAAATAGGAGGGAGCCGTGGCAGAGCTGACTGTGGCCATGGAGCTTCTGCCTCATCCTCTCCTCCCTTTCCCTCCCTGTGTGTCCCTCACCCCCTCACTACTCCAGTCTGTGCAGGGTGTATATTTTGTCGCAGATTTTCTAATGTACAGCATGGAGCGGGAATGAATCCCTTGCATGATATCCATATGAAGATACAGAGCACATTTGCATGTGTAAATGATATAATCCTTCTGGCGTGATGCGGATTTGCCTGCGGGAGGGATATCATAATAAGCAATGACAGAGAATCAACGAACTTAATTTGCTGCTTTCTGGTCAGAGAGTCTTTTGTTCTGGAATGTTAGTCGGCTGGCGTTTCTCCCTCTCGGTGATTCTTTCATGTCTGTCAGTCAGTGCCCTGTTGTCGCTCTCATTTACTCCTGTGTTTTTCCTTATGTCTCTGTGTGTGCATCCTCCTCTATCTCTCTAGTTAACCCTCCCTGTCGCTTCCCATATATTTTTTCCAATATCTTTTTCTCTCTTTTGCTCTGTCTCCCTGATTAAGACCTTCAGCCCAATCTTCTCCTGGCTGCAAACAGATCAATACCAGTGGAATTAAAGCAGAAATTAAAAACAAAGTGCTGTGTGTTTGGATCTGAATGGATTGAGAGGTAATTATACCGCTATTGGCTTTATGTATGTGCAGGGAAAATATATAGAAAGGGACAAAGAACAGCCGGAGGAGTCACATTTAGGCCTCTTGCACACGGGCGTCATGTTTGACGCCCGGATAAGATGCGGGTGCGTTGCGGGAATCGCCGCGATTTTTCCGCGCGTGTGCTAACGTTTGTAGTGCGTTGAGCACGCGCGTGAAAAAATCCGCATGCTTGGTACCCAGACCCGAAGTCAGACTTCATCACTGAAGTCTGGTTTCGGGATGAGTATTCTGTATGTGTAATTATTTTCCTTTATAACATAGTTATAAGGGAAAATAATCGCATTCTAATTACAGAATGCAATGTTCCCCGGGCTTGAAAGGGTTAAAAATAATAAAGAGTTAACTTACCTTCTCCCATTGTACGCGCAGAGCCCCAGAACGTCGTCTCTCTTGATAGTTTGGCTGCTTGAGGACCTGTGGTGACGTCACAGGGTCACATGGTCCAATCATAGAAGCATTTGAGTGGACCATGTGACCCATGTGATCCTGTGACATCACGGCAGGTCCTTCATCGAACAACAGATGTTCGATGAAGGACCTGCCGTGATGTCACAGGATCACATGGGTCACATGGTCCACTCAAATGCTTCTATGATGGACCATGTGACCCTGTGACGTCACCACAGGTCCTCAAGCAGCCAAACTATCAAGAGAGACGACGTTCTGGGGCTCTGCGCGTACAATGGGAGAAGGTAAGTTAACTCTTTATTATTTTTAACCCTTTCAAGCCCGGGAACATTGCATTCTGTAATTAGAATGCGATTATTTTCCCTTATAACTATGTTATAAAGGAAAATAATAACGATCGGGTCCCCATCCCGATCGTATCCTAGCAACCATGCGGGAAAATCGCAACGCATCCGCACATGATTGCGGATGCTTGCGATTTTCCCGCATCCCCATTCACTTCTATGGGGCCTGCGTTGCGTGAAAATCGCAGAATATAGAACATGCTGCGATTTTCACGCAACGCAAAAGTGATGCGTGAAAATCACCGCTCGTGTGCACAGCCCCATAGAACTGAATGGGTCAGGATTCAGTGCGGGTGCAATGCGTCCTCCTCACGCATTGCACCCGCGCGGAAAACTCGCCCGTGTGAAAGGGGCCTTAGGCTGCTTTCACACAGGTTTTTGGTAGCGTTTTTCTGAACAATTGCATTTTTTTCACCTGTGTTTTTTCCAGATGTTCCAGATAGCTGAAGGCCTACAGGAACCATGAAACACAGTACACGCAGTTTTTTGCTACAGGCATTTCGTTCATTAGATGCCAGTTTTTCTTGTTTCTTTTAAAAAAAATGCAGCATACTGTAGATCTTGGCGTTTTTCCAGGCGTTTTGACAACACTTTCTCTGTAGGGAGAAAGCAAAATGAAGAGAATGCTGGTAAGACAAACAGTGTGCAAAATACGCCAGAAAAAAGGTTACAAAAGCACCAGCAAAAAATAAAGGAGTAAAAGAAACACACAAGTGCTTCCTCTGGCTAAAAAAATCATGTGTTTGGGGACTCTTAGGGTTTGTTCACATATAGGTTTTTACTGCTTTTTTTCTGCACATTTGAGTTTTTCCAGGAAAAAAAGCCAGTTCCAAGTGTAAAAAATGCAGCATGCCGTACCTCTTTGCTTTAAAAAGCACTAGTGGTCAAACACTCTATTTGCAAAAACAGCGCAAAGAATGCAATAAAAAGCAAAAAATGCAGGTTCCAAAAAATGTATGTGCTTATCCTGATGTTTTTTACTGGTTAAAAGGACTAAACAAAATCCATGTGTGTAAGGATCCTTACAAATGACGTAGAATTCCAGTAGCGGTAGACATTACAGAATCTGCTTAGGCTAAATACTGGATGTAAACGTGCTATGTCAAGGGGCACACACACTTAAGAACACCTAATATTTTATTGCTAGCTCTATAAAAATGCTGACAGGATGCACAATAATAATACAGTTAAATGAAATATTCTTCTTATGTATTCCCATCAATAAGGTAAAGATAAGTAACAAAATAGTCCAACCAACATGGTTTGAGTCCACATCCAGATACAGCCTTTTGAGTTAGTCGCAATATCGTAGCGGCACTATAACCCCCACACCAATGTAGCACTGTGAAGTGGCAGTGTAAAGCAGTTTGTGTAGCTGCACCAATGTGTTAAATGTTAGATCACAATAGATACTTTCATTGCCGTTAGAATGTCCAATCCTCCTTATTATCCCCACAAGTGAAGTGTTATAAAAAGTTGTACACGGTTACGTGCTTACCACTCTTCACCGCTCTCTCGCAGCGTTGCTGACCGACAACCTCCCTTACGCGGCGTCCCACGTGGTGCGCTATGCTCCGGCGTGGCGTCCCACATAACCCAGATGCTAGGCAACAGGAAGAAGCGGGGTGCCTTCAGTGGAGTGGATATGTGCGGTCCTAAAGTCTGGACTGGATTGATAGCTGGACGGACAAAATGGGCAATAGATGATCTTGGCCAATAGTGATTCCTCTGTAATGTCCTCAATATGCTGCAGCAATGGAACGCTCACTCCTTTCTTGCCAAACGCGTTTTGGGGTGCTGTACCCCTTCCTCAGTGGTAATGAGAGTGAGCGTTATAATCCCATATATAGGGATTTCAATTACCCATAAACCTATAGTGGCAATATGTGACCTAGAAGGCCTGATGTGGATCAAATAGATTTTGAACACTTCCACAGTAATACACTATACAAATGTTAATAAAAAAAAAATTTCCTCCACTACAAGAATTAAAACATCGAAATGCTTATATAAAAAACATAAATAAACATATAAATAGGAAAGAGAAACTTATTGTAAATAAAACGCAATAAAAACGCAACAGAACCACTCCACGTGTGGGCATAATAAGGAGGATTGGACATTCTAACGGCAATGAAAGTATATATTGAGATCTAAAATTTCACACATTGGTGCAGCTACACAAACTGTTTTACACTGCCACTCCACAGTGCTACATTGGTGTGGGGGTCATAGTGCCGCTACGATATTGCGACTAACTCAAAAGGCTGTATCTGGATGTGGACTCAAACCATGTTGGTTGGACTATTTTGTTACTTATCTTGACCTTATTGATGGGAATACATAAGAAGAATATAGGAGATTTTATTTCATTTTACTATATTATTATTGTGCATCGTGTCAGCAATTTTATAGAGCTAGCAATAACATATTGGGTGTTCTTAAGTGTGTGTGCCCCTTGACATAGCACATTTTCTATTCAGTTTTTTTGGGCCAAAGGGTGGACCTACAAGGAGAGCACCTATCCATAAACGAAAAATGGTTGAGCCGCTGAATTTTGTGACTATTTTCTAAATACTGGATGTGTATGAATTCTCCAGAAGTCTCAGCGGTTGATACTTATTTCCTTTGGTGAAACTACGATATAGTCTTAGGCCTCATTCACACGACTTTATTTTTAGTCCGTGTCCAATCTACATTCTTTGCGGATCCCATGCGGACCCATTCATTTCTATAGGGCCGCAAAAAAGTGTGGAATGCGCACGACTGGTATTCGCATTTTGCAGATTCGTGGTTTGCGGAATACAAAATAGATGCAACTGTGTAAATGTAGCTTTAGAGCAAATACTTCTTTGTATATTTATACATCTCATTCTAGAAAAGTTGAGTTACAACTAATACGGCTGCTATCACAGTTGTCAGAGCATTCACCGACAAATCTGTACGTTTTTTTTTTCATACTAATGTATGTCTGTATTTATTCTGTTCTTGCCCCAAACTATGGACAGATGTTTCCATTAGCATCTCTACTAATTTCAGTTAACCTGCATTTCTTGGCAGGCAAAAAAAAATGACCATCCATCACAGGCAGACTAACCGTTTGGGCTATCGAGCACTGCCCATGGTCCCACAGCTAAATTGTACCCTTTTTTTTTCTAAGTAAATATGAATATTTTTTATGTATATAGCGCCAACATATTTTGCAGTGCTTTACAATCAGAAGGTTCATGTACAAACATTCATACATTACATAGCAACAAACAAGTTAACAATTAAAACAAGAGGAGTAAGGGTCCTGCTCATAAGAGCTTACAATCTATGAGGCGGTAGGGGTGACACAGAAGGTAACAAGTGCTGGTTTTGTACAATGGTCCAGCCATCATAGTAAAAAAGTGGGATAGCTATAAAGCTCTATGAGCAGTCACCAGCCGATATCTGTAGTTCTTCTGAGTGCATGAGGTGTGGTGGATAGTGTATGATGGATCAGGTTCAGAAGAATGATGTTGAAGGGGGTGGTTAATGGTGAAGAGTTAGATTAAGGGTACTTTAACACTAGCGTTGTTCGGTTCCGGCAGGCAGTTCCGGCAACGGAACTGCCTGACGGATCCGGCAAACCATATACAAACGGAAAGCTTTTTTTCCCGGATCCGTTAGATGGATCCGGTGATATACCGTATCCGTCTCATCCGGTATCATCCGGAATAACGGATCCGGTATCTAATTTTATTCAAACATTAAAAGGGAAAATAGCTCATTCTATGTCCCGGCGCATGCGCAGACTAGAAAACTGGATCCGGCAACGCAGCAATTTCCGGAACACTTGGCACTAGATCCAGCATTAATGCATCTCTATGGAAATTAGTGCCGAATCCAGCAAGTGCGGTAGTGTTCCAGGATTTTGGCCGGAAAAAATACCGAAACAAGCTGAGGTAGTTTGTCCGGTTAAATACCGTACAAGGGAAGACATCCTGATGCATATTGAACGGATCGCTTTTCATTCAGAATGCATTAGGACAAGATGTGTTTTTTTCCGGTATTGAGACCCTTTACCGAATTTCAATACTGGAAAAGAATAACGCTAGTGTGAAAGTACCCCAGGGAATGTGATAGGCCTTAGTTAAAAGATGTTTTTTTAGGGAGCACATAAAGCTGGATGTTGGAAATTAGCCTAATTGCTTGGGGTAGGTGGTTGTAGAGAGCTGGTGCAGCTCGAGAGATGGGAGTAAGAGGTTCGGATTATGGTGGATCCTTATGATAGGTCGTTAATATATATATATGGCCTATGCAAGTCACAGACAACTCTTTAACTCAATGACTGTACAAAAATTCCTTGCCAGTTCCTCATTCCTCAATGTGATGACAAGACCACATTGCAGTTAAGTGATGTCACGTCACGTGGGTATGTCGGCCAATGGCTGAAGGCTGAGGTGACATACATCGCAGTAATGTTTCATGCACAGGAATGTAACTTTTTGAGGCCTTGGACAATGCCTTGCAACTTGTCAGGGTGGGTTTTATAGAACGATGAATCTTTCACATCGAATCTTTCGCAACACATCTACTCTTCGCAGGCAACGAGGACAAGTATGAACGACAAGTGTTGGGAGTAATGGAGCATATTTTCATCAAATGAGACAGATTATATCTACTATGATGTGAACCTAATATGTATCGATCATACAATCATTCAGACTGTTTAAAAGAATCTTTATGTCTATGACTAGCTTTAGATTTAAGAAGTGTGAATATAATGTATTTTAATTCACAGTTTTTTCTGTATGTATGAATATAGATGGATAGCATGTTTACTATAAATACTACTTATGACGGATTCTGATCTTGGAGCCTTTAATGGTGTGGACCAAAAAGAAACCTGCATGCCCAGTAGTCTCATGATCCTCATAAGATCCTTCATCATTACAAACCTCTGCTATGACCAGGCCAAGAATTTGGAGAAGCTTCCTGGCACAGATCCCATGCTCTCATATGCGCTTACATTGGTGTGGGGGAAATAATAATAAAAAAGTCATTAATTTAATAACAGAAATTGCCGCTACACAGACAGAATTCAGATGTTAGAAGGACAGTGTGCCCTTGCTAGTATAAAAGATTTTTAACTCTCTCCTTGCAACCTTTTAAATCCCACATAATGCCAAATAGATTTTTTCTTTAAAGTAATGGAATTTTTTAAGGACTTTGGGCAGGTTGTGGTTTTTCTTATGTACACAGACGTAGTCGTCCAGGTGAGAGGATCTGTACGAAGCTATCTTCTGGTTGGGGACGGAGATGCTGATCTGTGTGTTGACACTGTGTCATTTTTATTTTCATCTCAGCGTGCCGAGCCTTGTCGTCTTTCCACAGTGTTCTGCCTAGAGATGAATTCACGCTCTAGAAGCATATTGTGTTTTGGTGCTGGCATATGATGTTATGTTGGTATTTAGTTTTTAGAGCCAGGTTATTAAGATGTAGTTTACAGCGATAAATAACCGGCTTGTTCACTGTTACAGGGGACTGTATAATTGGGGAATGTGGGTATCATCATGGCCTCTATTCTTTCTCCCTGATTTCTCCTATGTTTTCACTTGACCTTTTCCCAAGCATGCAGCTAAAAGAAAGTCTTCATAGCATCACACATTACGATTCATTTTATCCCATCTGGTAGTTGCTCATTTTGCTTTTCATATTGCAGGCTCATCCTATGTCTCTTGCACATTGTATTCTCTCTAAATTGGGATCCATCAGGATTATTCTAATAGCTATAGGCTTTAGGAGCTGATAAAAACACCGCAGAAGCCAGTCTATTTTTTAGTGACCAGAAGTAAACAGAATAGGCAGTAACAGCAAGCAACAAACCAAGAATTGCAGGACCTACTATTGTGTGGTCTCTGCCTCCTACCCAGGCATAATTATGATTGCTACCCACTAGGGCTGCAGTAAACGATTATTTTAGAAATCAAGTATTCTATTGATTATTTTTTACAATTAATCGAGTAGTCTAATAAGAGGAAATGAATTAATATACTGTTTTCCTTTATAACTCATCAGACCCCCTGCCATCAGTCCCTAACACCCTTCGTTCCCCCCTTGTGCGATCAGCCCAAGTGCTTCAGTTCCCTCCAGTGCCATCAGCTCCACTATTCCCCAGTGCCATCATCTCTGTTCCCCTAGTGCCTTTAGCTCTCCCCCACCCCACAGCGTGCGTACGTCAGGAGGTCAGTGCAGCGCGGGACCATGGACGTGCTGTGGAGTGTCCGAAGGCCCCCTGCTGAAAAGGTGAGTATTGCGGGCCAGCGGGAGACCACAGAGCGGGAGTAATAGCAAGCGTGTCACTCCCGCTCCGTGGTCACGTGACACAAACGAATCTTCGCTGCAAAAAATTTGCATCGAGGAATTGTTTTTGTCGAATTACTCGATTTAATCGAGTAATTGTTTCAGCCCTACTTTTAATGGTCATGGGTCTAAAATTAATATTAAACAAACCACCCAAAAGAATACACCACAGTGCCCAAAAGTGTAAATTAAAAAAGGCAAGGGTTACACAAGTAGTGTTTACCACTGCTGGTAGTCACCTAGAGCTGCCTTACACAGTTATATATATGTAACAGCAGGCAACACATACATTTTATTGACTGTGGTACAATGTGGAAACCATGTCGATCATCCGCTTTCAGCTCCTTTGAGACATTGTCTTGAAGGGTGCTTACAGGTGCAACTCCTTAGAGAATATGGCTGATCACAACCTGTAGTCCGCACATCATGTTGACTGTTGGCAGGATTTTGGCTAACAAAGTAGTCAGTAGTAGCAAATGCACAATGCAGTTTTTTCTTATTTTAGCTGAAGTGTCTCTAAAGTACACGGAGGCACCTTTTAAAGGGAACCTGTCACCTTAAACAGCAGTCCTAAACCGCCACAGGACCTTCAAGACTACAGCAATTCGATTCTGATCAAGTATATCTTACTAAATTCTGGTGGGGCAGTAGTAAGAAAATCGATATTTAATACACGGCTGGCGCGATTCTCTGGCCAGGCTTGAAGTCAAGGGGGCAGTGGCCTCCTTTCTTCAAGTCATGGTGACCACACCCCCTTCCCGGCCCCTTTGCTTTGATTGACAGCGCTTATGCCCGACAGCTGGCTGGCTCCTCAGAATAGCCAGCTGTCAGTCACAGCGAAGGGGGCAGGAAGGGGGCGTGGTTACCGCGACTTGAAGCAAGAAGGCCGCTGCCCCCTTGACCTCAAGCCTGGGCAGAGAATCGCGCCAGCCGTGGATTAAACATCGATTTTCTTACTGCCGCATCAGAATTTAGTAAGATATACTTGATCAGAATCCGACTGCTGTAGTCTTGAAGGTCCTGTGGGCGGTTTAGGACCGCTGTTTGAGGTGACAGATTCCCTTTAAAGAGTCACTGTACATTCACACAACATAGCAAATTTCTAAATCACTCATTTAAAAAATATGCCTGCATCCACCTGAAAAAAATAAGCTGTAAAGTCATGGCCACTAAGGGTCTCACTTCCACCTAATTTTCAGTCCACTGCCTGTTGTCAAGCAAGATCCATCTTTAGTATCAAAGACACAGAAGACGGCTCACAGAAAAAGGAGGGTGTCAGAGCTAGCTAAGAGCCTGTGTCTGATAAAACAATTACTTCTATACTGATTCTGAATTCTCAAGAGTGTCCTGTGTGTCTGTAAGTGTGATTTCTCTCACCTTATTTGTTCTGTGAGCTCCTGAAAACAAACAAAGGGAAAGGATGTCACAGGAGTACAGTGATGTCACATTCCACCAAAGAGAGACAACTCCTGCTTGTGAGAGAAATGTATCTAGCTGTGCAGCTGATTAGGGTAATAATTAGGCTGAAAAAAAAAAAACATTGGGGAAGCCACAGAAAGATATTCCTTCACAGTTATGATTGTAGAAAGAAGCACATCCATTATGCAAACATTTTTTTTAAAAACTCGGGTAAGTTTGACTTTATGTACCTGGTCCTGCAGCCTGCAAGCTTTCAGAATCATACACCCAGCTGCCTATCAATCAGGGTACACTTGACAAATAATATTCATGATTTTATTCTTCTGGAGTTGAGCATGAACATTAATATCTCATTTTCTTTACTGTGATTTGCAAACAGAAAGTTAATTGAACTGTGCAGCTGGAGGTAGAGTATTCTCCAAATTACTGTGTATCAAATGGAAAAAAGAAACTATGTGCTATTAACTATGTTGATACTCATGGTCAGTTTCTCTTTTTAATTATAGCTGCTTTAACTGATTTAAAGAATAACCTTCATACTTTGTGTTCAGCATTGTTTGTACGCAGCAGGGTTGTTGTCCATCCAGAAGAATTAGCCATCATCATTTCAGTGTTTTAGTTAACTTTTGATGAAAATCATAACGGCTATATATTGTGAACAGTTTTTTGTTCCTGCTTTTGTAACTATTTCTTAATTTTTACATAACGATTTTTGCTGAGGGCCTGATTCTAAGAGCAACATCTGCATGGAGTTAATGTTCTCCCTGTACTTGCTTCCTCCATATTCTAAAAACATTCTAAGGAAATTAGATTGGGGGTTTCAGTAGGGCCAGAGACTGATATGATTGATATATGTACAGAGCTGCAGAATATGTTGGTTCTAAATAAATTGAAGAAAAACTGTCAGTCACAACCCTTTGAACACATTTTCTCAAACTCTGCAAATTACACTGTCCCTATCCCAGTGTATGAGGTAGGATATCTGGTTCTTATAAACCTTTTCTACATGTCCCTGTCACTTACTCATGTTGCCCTTGGATAGAGCAGCACAATCGCAGTGACAGGTTATCTTTAGCATCTTGCCAATATGCCTTTTTTTCGTGGTCATTAAGTGGCCTTTTTCCACAGCGCCATATTTTTTCAGCACTGTAGAACTAGCTGGGTGTGCTGTGGGATGGAGTGAGTGCTCAGCTCTCATATGACCTTTGGTCCAGGCTGTTAAAGGCTGTAGATGATACATCCAATAATGACCATGATACCTAAGTGGTTTACAGAGGAAGACTCTTTTGGTAAGCCCACCGGCACCCACACAACTTGATTAGTTGGTGTTGGTGACTTGCCATGGCAGATGGGGGCCAAACAGGAATACCATGGACATGAGCCTATTTAAAAAAAAAACTATGCATAATTCATATGGCCTCATCTGTAGCAACCCCAACTATGAAATGATCATGTTATTTACATTTTTTACCTCCCAAAAACTGAATAAAAAGTGATTAAAAGGTCATACTGTCTACAGCTCAAAATGATATAATATTAACTCGTCCTGCAAAGTAAGCTCGTCCTTCAAAGCATATGAAATAGCTTTGTTAGTGGAAAAATAAAAATGTTGCAATGTGGCAACAGAAAAACCAAATATTGTTTGTCTTTTTATTAAGCAAAAATAGTAAAAAACAAAACTGTATTTATTCCAAGAATAAAGTTACGTTATTACTCCACTGTGAATGTTGTAAAACGCCTCCCTTCCACCTCCCCCCAGAAATTAATTTGAGTTATACATTATATGTACCCTAATGGCACCATTAAAAACTACAGCTCATCTTTAAAAAAAAAAGCAAGCCATGATATCCCTGTGCTTATAGAAAATTAAAAAAGTTATGGCTTTTGAAATACAACAATGAAACAAGCAAAAAAAATTGCTTGACACCATGCTGGTCATTAAGAAGTTAATCCAGTGTTAGTGTTGTTGGGTTATAACTCCACGCGTTTGGGAGTTGTGATTGCAATTCTAGTGAAGAATCTGTATTGGGAGAATACTGTTTGTCAGGTGTATACTTTGGTGTGAACTTCTGGGATAACATCTTAAAGGGGTTCTGCCAAGCTCTAAAGTTATCCCCTAATCAGGTGATTGGCAGGGGTCCCACTGCCAGCGATCATGAGAAAGTCCTAATTCCCTGAATGAATGGAGTGGCAGGTCGCGCATGACTGATGATGGTCTATTCATTCTCTATGGGACTGCAGGAGAGAGTTTAGTACAGTGCACATATATCTCCAACAGTCCTGTAGAGGTGAATTTAGAGGCCATAGTCATGTGTGACCTGCTGCTCCATTTATTCAGGGGAGTAGAATCCTCGCTTATCCTCTGGTTAGGGGATAACTTTAGAACTTGGCGCAATCCCTTTAATGGCCACAATAGTTTAGCAGCCTGCAGTTGCTGTTTATAATGAAAGAAATTGTGCCGTGCCAATATACAAAATTTTTTGAAATTGTAAAAATTGTGCAATCATACAGTACCTACTCAAGTTCCAGAGCTAAGACGTAACACATATCACAGTATTGTATGGTTGCTTTGGATTTTCTTTACACCTCTACGACTTGGCTTTCACAAGTGACTTTGGCAGTGATTTTTCTGTTGTACCCTCAGATGGTGTTAACATAATACACTGTGCCACAACTTAATGCTGTCCTTTTGCAACTGCACATTGCATGCTTCAGTGGCCAAATATGGTCTTCATTTTTCCATCTGCTGCTGGAAGTGGCATAAGGGCATCAAGAAAATAATGAAAACTGTTCATAAATGGCAACAGCGCCGCCAGCAGACTGATTGTGCCAGAGGAGGATGAGCAGCGGAGCACCCCCCCACAGATAAGGCTCGGTCATTAATAATGCTACAGCTTAAAACATGGTTCTAATTATTTCTTACCATTGAAGAACCAAAAATTCATAATTACTAATCAGTCATGGTCCTTCCAGACAGATACAGCCTATTAATTACAATAAACATAAAGTGGTTTGTAGCTTCGGGGGGTGTCATACGGCAGCACTCTGCTTAGTTAACCTGGCCCCGTGCCTTTATTAAGATGCACCGTCGTTTCCGCTCACTGTACCTGCCACTGCACACCTACCACCTTCTTCATTCCCCCTTTGCATATTTATCCTTTTTTTATTGTTTTGTGAAAATGTAATTTGTTAATCCGGGGAAATTTGTCACAGATAAATTTCCTAGGATTATCTTGTCAGCACCATATCTGCATTCTTTTGTTCATTGCTTATTCATAATTCAGAGAGCTGGCAGCTGGCCTAGCCTTGGAAGGACAGGAAAAATAAGAGCTACCTTCTTCCAGCTGCTTCCGATTACAGCCCCTTGACAAAGGAGAAGTGTGTAGCCGTGCAGGCATTGGAGAGTTAAGCCTTCTACTGTATATTAACTGGTCATAAAGGAGTTAATTTCCCTAGAAATTTTGGCCATGCTTATATTAACTTGTAAGGAGACTGTATTGTGATTTTTTCCAGTGCATGCATCTTGTACTAGTGTGTGCAAGGTCAGTTTATTGGGTATTGAGGTTTGTGCAAATGCGGTTAGTCATGCTGCACCCATAGCAGTTCATTCGCTCTGATAATTTGAAGATAAAGGCAGGCATCCATCATACTTTTTCATTCTGTTGAATATATCGGTTGAACATAGTGAAGTGGGTTATTTAGGGATGACATTTGTTGTGTCCATGGCACACAGAACTCATTGCTGGGCACTGGCAGACCAGGTCTGTTCATGGGTTCCATGGATGACAATTAGTTTTGTTTTTTGGCATGTAATAGTACATTTCTGGTGTAGTGGCTTCTGTGACGGGACCTTCTTCCAGTGATAACAGCTGTTTAGTGTGAGTTCCAGACCTGTGTCCTAATCTTTCACAAGCATCTATTGTTAACATTTTTTAAGAAATTCAACCAATCTGTCAATGTTTAAAGGGAGCCTTGTCAGCAGTTTTGACCATTCAAAACTTATGACAGTGCTATTTAAAGGCTAGACATAAAGATAGACATAGCTTTTATTATCAGGAGTAGTGTAAATATGAAATTTGCTTCTGCACTGGAGTGCACTGGATGCAGAGCTTCACTGTCCAGTGCTCCTGCAGTGTGCTGCTTCAGAACTACCCCCTCAGCTGTAGCTGTATCCAACTAGGAGACCACTACAGTTGACAATCAGAGCAAACGGGAGGGACTGTGAAGTGCCTCAATGCAGAGAGCACTTCTCTCTGAAGCCTCTCCTGTAGTTCACTTGAAGGAGCAGAATCTGGCAGAATGAAAGTTCATATACACATTGCTCCTCATAATAAACACTCTGCGGTAGGTATGTTTGACCTGCTTTCCTTTGGCATGGTCAAAACTGCTGACAGACTTCCTTTAAATGCACCCAGACATGTTTATACCTCTGTATATGTCAGACACATTACTTATATGTAGAAATAGCTCCATACATACAGGACCGTAAAGATCATGGTTTGGCTGTGTACTGGGGAGCTTCCAGGTTTTGCCATACAAGTTTAGTGCACAAGACTTTGTCATGTACAAGATGCCTTAAAGGGGTTGTCCAGCTAGTACATTTTTTAAGGGTTAGAATGGCAGAAGAAAACTAATTTTCATTTGAGGACCTCTTACCTCTCCTGTTCAAATGCTTCCCAAGTTCCCACTGATCTATAATCTATACTTCTTGTTGCTCTTGACACACAGCAAATGATTGCTCAGACGGTGATTGGTTAAGTAGTCATTTCCCCTTTATCAAGAGGGACCAGGAAGTAGACATCACTGGTTACCCAAGAAGTGTTGGAACTGGAGCTCTGCAGTTAGTTTTTTATGCCATTATGCCTATTTAAAAAAAAAAAAAATTACCACTCAGACAATCCACTTGTGCCTGGTGTGGCGGTATCCCAGCTTTATGTTAAAAAATGTTCATTTATATATTTTATTGGTTCTTTTAGGGTACTTTCACATTTGTGTTGTTTGATTCCGGCAGGCAGATCGTTGCCTGAACTGCCTGCCTGATCAGGCAAACTGTATGCAAACACGTCATTTTTTCTGACTCATCAGGCATTTTTCAGACTGATCAGGATCCTGATCAGTCTGAAAAATGCATTGCAATACCGGATCCGTTCTTCCGGTGTCATCCGGCAAAACAGATTTTTTTACAAATTTTTAAAGGTCTGCGCATGCACAGACCAGAATGCTGGTGCCGTCAATGCGGTAATTTTAATGCCAGATCCGGCACTGATACATTTCAATGGAAATTAATGCCGGATCCGGCATTCTGGCATGTCTTCCGGAATTTTGGACGGAGATAATACCGCAGCATGCTACGGTATTATCTCCGGACAAAACGCCATTCAGTGACTGAACTGAAGACATCCTGATGCATACTGAGGGGATTTCTCTCCATTCAGAATGCATTAGGATATAACTGATCAGTTTTTTTCCGGTATTGAGCCCCTAGGACGGAACTCAATGCCGGAAAAAAATAACGCTAGTGTTTTCAGCAGTTTAGGTCATTGCTCAGTGTTGTGAAATATTGCGATGTATTGGAACTGATTACAATAAGGGATATAGAAAGGAGATTGATGACATTTTTCCTGAGTGGATAAAATCAGACTCCTCACATGTTCTAGACTTGAATGTGATGGTAGCACATATGTCCCCAGTCAGTATTGCCTTTAATTGAGTTGATGAGAATTTAAGGCCGACAAATATCTCATTTTGTTCTGCTTCCGAGTTTAACATTAGACAATGGTCCAGGTTTTAATAAAGGTTTATACACCTGGAAATAAACCATTCATTGCCAATGTCTTTCCCCACTGTCTTTGAACAGGTGCATTGCTTTCTATTCATGTTTTCCCCTTTTCTTCTCCGGAAATAAATCAGCTTGTTAAAAGGGCGCGTTCTCCTCTCAGCTGCACATCCAGCCAAGGCAGAATACAGAAAAAAGCTGTTAATATACAAGCCACATATGAATAAATCTGTTCCAAGAATTCACACGGCATACCTAAAACCTAGGCAGAGGACATGATGCTCTTGTTAAATAAATGATAGGTGTGTAATCCTTTTTAGCTAGATTCATCTTCACTACATCAAAACAATGCAGAGGCACAGAGCAGAGTCTGCTACTCTCCCCGTATGTCTGCTGTGTGTTATTACCATGGCTATTTGCATTGACCAAAATATGTTACCGATAGAGATGTGCGACAGAGTAATCCTCTGTATAATTTTATTTATACCCTGCCGGCAGTCTAAACACTTTTCAAATAAAGAGTATAGTAACGAACATTGGAGATAACAGCATTATGTTACATTCATGACAACACAAAGGAAAATATTGGCAGTCAATTTGATAGGGTAGCATGCTGTTTGGAATCAACCCTGAAAGTAACTTGAAAGTATTTTTACATTATACTTTTAAGGAGATTTCTAACAGTAAGTATGTTCATCCTAAAAAATGTTTTCCTGACCTTAAATATAATTTGGAAGATTTATTCAAGCCCTCTGCACCAGATTAGTGGCACCAGAAAGTCACCAGTTTTTGTAAATTTGTGCGCTTTTATGGTGCGATCACTAATTTTGTAAAAAGTAGACTGGTGTGGGGCCTAGATGACCCAACACATTTAATATAATTTGTGAATGATACCAGAAATCTAAGCCAGCTACTAGCTGGCATAGATTTGAGGTCTGGTGCACAGACAGGCCGAGGTACACCACAGTTATTGAGTTGTTTGCCTCTTAATAATTGTGGCACATCTGACACCAGAGGACCACAGATATATAGAACACCCATCTTAATAAATGTCCGCTAATATGTTCATATGCAAAATAACCATGGAGCCCCATTTATGGATTTTCTACACAGTCAAAAAGCCAGATATCCCTCAAGGGAAGGAAAACCAAGCAAAGGGGTGTCTCCATCACAGAGATCACCAAATCCACCATATTAAGTGGCCCCAATGTCAAGATCCCGCTCTTTTACAAGCCTTAAGGATATGATAGGGGAAGACCTAAGCCAGTTTTCCATCCACAGACAGCTGTCTCAACACAGCAATCCAAATCTTATTTATCATTGGGGAGTGTCTCAAAGAATTGTCTTTACTGAACTCCAATCCTGACACGTCTTAGCTGTCATCTAAATTTGCGCCACTTTTATAAATGTGGCACACAGACAGATAGACAAATTTGAAGACAGACTTCAAATTGTCCCCTGTTGATAAATCAGTGCCAAAAAGCCTAAAGGAAAGAGACAGTTAAGGCAACATTTGTCTGTGTTTATAAAAATCTACAAACACTCTGATTAAGGGTCCATTCAGACGTCCTCACTTTTTGTCCAGATCTGCTCCGCAACTATGCGGAATGGGTGCAGACCTATTCATTTTCAATGGGGACGGAAAAAATGCGCACAGCACACAGTGTGCTTTCCTCTTACGCATTTCCCGGTCCGCGGCTCTGGAAAAAAATAGAACATGTACTATGCTTGTCCACAGCTGCGGACAAGAATAGGGATTTCTATTGGGGTGCCGGCCCGGTGTTTTGTGGATCCGCAAAACACTGTGGACGTGTGAATGGACCCTAAAAGAGATTACAGTGCATTTGTAAAGTTCCTAACGGTACTTGTTTGCGGAAAAGACAATAAGGAGACATCTTGTGCAGGCAGTTTAGGTGCATCTTTGTGCTAGAAACATGTAGAGAGGAGTATTAACCGTTTGGCTGTATAGGATAGACACAGTGTAGACACAGTGCTTCTAAATTCAGTATTGATATTTAGATTTATGGGATGAATTTGCATTATTGGGATTTTCATAGACAAATAGATTAGCCAGATTTGAATGAAGAAAAATCAAAACAGCCTGTTACTTCTCGTTGATAAATTTAGGATTATTGAAAATTTCTGGAACCGGTTCATTTAATCATGAAATCAATCCACCTCCCATATTGATGAATGCAAATGTAAATGTCTATTTGCCTTGTTGTTAGACTATTGAGAATGAAGGAACCTCAATGCAGTTAATATGGACTCAAAATTATCCACAATTTAAAGGGGTTGTCCCACAAAAAATATTCTACAGTTTTAAAACCAGCACCTGGATCTGAATACTTTTGTAATTGTATGTAATTAAAAACTTAGTATAACCACTGAGTTATTCAGTAAAATGTATCTGTATAGCGCCACCTGTTGTTTGCGTTTTTTCTTATTTTTTTGACCTGCTAACTGAGATGGCCGCACATGCTCAGTTTCATCCTTCAACTGCCTCCTGAGCTTTCAGCTTGATATAAATCTAGCAGAACAATTAATGGGGAGATCTCTGGATCTATGTGAGGTGCAGGGCAGGTTCTAGCTTTGTTAGAAAGAGAATGTCATGTACTATATGATGTCTGATTTCATTTTTTACATTAGTCACGGGATAACTCCTTTATAAAGGGGCTTGTAAGGTAATAATCATCATGTACAAAACAGTTTTTTCTTACATTTCCATTTTTTGATATCCCAAGATAAGTGGCACAGGATGACAAAGGACAAAGTAATGCAGATGTAGGGTTGGGCAATATCAAAAATATTCACACGATAACTATATTAAGAAATTTATCGAGATAATGATATATATTGCAAAAAATACCCATTTAGAAGAAAAAACTTGGGGTCACAAGGAGACATTCTATACTGCATGGGTTGGCTGGACAGACAGCGGGGCACCAGGAGACATTATATACTGTATGGGCAGACAGCGGGGCACAAGGAGACATTATATAATGTATGGGCAGGCAGTGGGGCACAAGGAGACATTATATACTGTATGGGCAGGCAGCGGGGCACAAGGAGACATTATATACTGTATGGGCAGGCAGCGGGCACAAGGAGACATTATATACTGGCTGGGCAGGCAGCGGGCACAAGGAGACATATACTGTATGGGCAGGCAGCGGGCACAAGGAGACATTATATACTGTATGGACAGGCAGCGGGCACAAGGAGACATTATATACTGTATGGACAGGCAGCGGGGCACAAGGAGACATTATATACTGTATGGACAGGCAGCGGGCACAAGGAGACATTATATACTGGCTGGGCAGGCAGTGGGTTTGAAAGAGACATTACATACTGTATGGGCAGGCAGCGGAGCACATGCTGTATGGGCTGGCTGGGCAGGCAGTGGGCCACAAGATTCACTATACTGCATGGGGCCACAAGAGTCACTATACTGTATGGGGCCTCTAGGAGAACTTATACTGTCTGGACTCAGGTACTATACTGTAAGAAGGCCACAAAATGACATTATGCTGTATGGGACAACAATTTGTAACCTACCTTGTCTTCTTGCTGATCCTGTATAGGGGCAACAGGGAGACATTATACTGATAGGACTCATGATAACCTGTATATTATTCCCTAATGCCTGATATAAGTGACCGTTCTTATCACGTCACAAAATATAGCGGTTATTAGGAAACAGCGATATTGCCATATCGCTGTTTCTTAATACCGTGGTATATCGTTGACAACGGTATATCGCTCAACCCTTTGCAGATGTTGGTTTTTTATCTGGTAGACAACCATTTGAACTCATGGGACCTTAAAGGGGCCATATGCAGGTAATATCTGTCGGTCAAACAATCTTTTAGCTGATAGCTAGCGTATGTCTCCCTCCATACACATAAACATTTGGTTCTGCCAAGCATATATGTGTTGTCAGTGGGGAGAGAGACGCTTCTGGTGGCAGTTATCTTCTGGGAGAACAAAAGGATCAGACAAATAAACTCAGTTTGCCTGATCCTTCTGTGTCCCAACATCTGCCAGGGAAGATTCAGAAGCTCTCCATAATCATAAGATTGCCGACAACACACAAATGTGTGCCTTTAGATATACCCTTGAAGATTTGGATTAAAATCTTCTGATATGTTACTAGGATGGTGGTCTTAGATTCTTACTTGCTTTATCTTAAAGGGGTTGACCACTCTCCATGTATTTGCTACTACTGTGTAGAAGGCAGGGAAAAAGTACATTTCCTAATATGTGTCAATAAGCAGATCTGCCTGTTTTTTCTATAATCTAAAGCCACGCGCCCTGAGCCCGCTCTGCCCTGCAGCCAAGCTCGTCCATGCCAGATGATAGGTGCAGTCTATCTGCGCCTGCGCTCTTCTCCCTCAACTGTAACAGCTTCCCTGAAGTTCCCTGCAAGAAAACCCTGTATGAGCCCCTGTATACAGTAGGCATTTGTATAGATTTGTATATATATGTAGAAATAGGGATCTGTGGCATTGACATAAAATTTGTGCTGTCCGTCACAACAGTGGGCGGGGCTAACAAAAAGTGGGCGGATCCTAGATTTTACCAACTGAAACACTGGTAAGTATAATATATATACTGTGTATATATATATATATATATATATATATATATATACACACAGTATATAAATATATGTTTATATTTACAGTATATACATTATATATGTGTATATATATATATATATCACATATATAATATACACGTGTATGTATATATAATATAATATACTGTATATAAAAATTAAAATTTAGCAGAATTTTATGTGTGAGTATATATATAATTTATTTATTTATTTCTTTAAATAAGTTTAAATGGATTCTCCTGCCAGATATATTGATGACATATTCTCAGGATAGGTCATCAGTATCTGAACGGTGGGGGCCTGAAACCCGACATCCCCCCCCAATCAGCTGGATGAAGAGGAAGCAATGCTCCATGCAATCGCGGCTTCCTCTTCATTACACTGATTGTCATCTTTCAAGTGCAGTGTAATAAAAGTACTCACTCCATTCAGGTGAATGGAGCCAGTGCTTGTATTTATACTATGTCTCTGCTCCAGAGGAGACGACGCAGAATCCGCTGTGTGAAAGACAGCCAAGCCCCGTTCCGGACAGCAGAGACACGGAGCATTTACCATGATTGATAATGCTCTCTGTGACCTCTTTACTACAAAATCACAGTGACAATTTTATCTTAGTGGGATTATGTAGTAAAAAGATCACAGGGAGGCAAAGAGCATCTATCAATCATGTTAATGCTCCGTGTCTCTGCTGTCCGGAATGGGGCTTGGCTCTCTTTCATGCAGAAAATTACCGACACGGCATCCGCTCGTGTAAAAGAGCCCTAATGACCAGGAAGCGGTGCCTCCTCTTCATCTCCATAGTCTGATCCCCATTTCTGTTTTAGAATTATGTCTGCATTGATGATTAAGGGCTCATGTTTTGCGTTGTGATCTGTAGTTTTATTATTTATACCACTTTGGAGTGTGTGGGTGAGTGGGTGTTTGATCACTTTTTATTAATATTTTTTTTCAATGAAGCAATAAAAAAAAGTCAAATTGGCCATTTTGATTTTTTTTTTCAGTTATACCATTCGCCCTATGGGATACATATTTTAATAGTGATAGCTTTTTAGAAAGTGGCGGTGCCAAAGATCATTTATATTTTTATTTTATATATTTATTTTTTTTAAGAAAGAGGGATGATTTTAATATTTAAAAAAGCCCTCCTTATTTACAAGCCCTTCTAGAGGATCTGAACATGCGATCTTTAGATTGCTTCTCCTATAGATTGCTGTGAATTAGCATTTGCAGTCTACCGGCTCATGCACATGAGCGTGTGTGCCCCATGCCTGTATTTCAAACAGCAAACATCCCATTGACATAAATGGGTCTGCAATCTGTAAGATACAGAGTGGTGCGTAGCGGAGGCACAGATCAGAAGCGCATAGAAGCACTACAAAGTCCTTCCAAGAGGATTTGGTTCTGTGACTCCGCACCACAAAAAAACTTTTTGCAGTGCGGAACATATCTTGCGAATCACAGACCCATTGAAGTGAATTGGTCCACATCGGCAAACTGCCTGCACTCAGCCAGTACCTGTGCATTGTGAACCATTATTTGTGGTGCAGCACTCTTGGAGGAAGCCACCTCAGAGGCCGTGGTTACAAAAGACCATGGCATCTGAGGATTAAAGGAGTTCTCCCAGAATTTAGAAAATGAAAATAATTATATATTACTTTATTATAAATATACTCCCAAATTCCTTTCAGTAGTTATAATGGCTTGTTTAGTCTCTTGAGCAATCATTAGGAGAAATAAAATGGCTGCCGTCCTATTAATACACACAAGACCGGTCCTAATCACACAGCAGGACAAGTTACTTCAGAGCTAAGGAGCTGCCTCATCCTCCTCTCTGCTCCCCTTGTCAGGGATTATGATCCTGAATACAGCTGATAAGATCTTCAGCTGAATCTCTGTAGGAACGGAGTTCTTGAGGAGACATGAAGTACAGAGACGAGGGTGGGGATGTGGATATTGAGCAGCAGCACTTGTATGGAGTCTCAATCACCACAGCCTGTCCTGTCCATGATCTCTGTACTTCATGTCTCCTCATGAACTCCATAAGGAGCCAATGAGCCATTATAACTAATGAAAGGTATTTGGGAATAAATTTATAATAAAGTAATATTTAGGTATTTTCATTTTCTTAATTGCCAAAGAACTTCTCTAATATCTCCGATCGGCATTATGGTCAATCACAAACATTAGCCCTGGGTCTCTGCTCTTTAACCCTTTCACTACCAGAGTATTTTTTATGTTTGCATTTCATTTTTCTTCCCTATCTTCCCTGAGCCATAACTTTTTTATATTTCCAATCACATAGCTGTAAGAGGGCTTATTTTTTGCGGGACAAGTTCTACTTTCTAATGTCACCATTAATTATGACATACAATGTAGTGGGAAGCGATAAAAAAATTCCAAATGGGGTGGAATTGGAAACAAAACACTATTTCTCCATCGTTTTACGGGTTTTTTTTACCACAGCGCTTTGTTTGTGCCAAAACTGACCCACGCCCTTCATTCTCTGGGTCAGATTACAACGATACCCCATATGAATAGTTTTTTTTTAATAAATAGTGTTTTATGAGGGACAATCTGTACTTTTTATTGATACCATTTTGGTGTGTGTGTGACATTTTAATCACACTTTATTACTTTTTTGAAAAAATATCAAATTGGCCATTTTGACCCTTTTTTTTCATTATGCCATTCACCATATTGGAAAAATATTTTTATATTTGAATAGTACGGGTGGTTTCGGTCGTGGTGATACCCATAATGTTTATATTTTTTGTTATATATGTATTTATTTGTTATTATAAGCCTTATAAGGAAAGGGGGGGGGGATTTAGACTTAGATTTTTTTATTTTTAAATATTTTTTAATCTTTTTTTAAATTTTTTGTAATGATTTTGAAGCTCGTATATGAGCCTATAAAATATATTTATTATGTTTCATGTTGAACCATCATGTATTTTTTAAATGACTTCATTACTCTGAATTTCTCATTTCTTAGCTTGGCCTGCCATCAAAATAAGAATTGCAGCAGGAATGCTGGGAGCCTCGTCAGCATTAAAAGCAACTACCGACAGCCCCATTGGTAGGTTTTTGACCATTTAGATGCTATGATCTCACTTGATCACGGCATCTAAAGCCTTTAATTACTGCTATCGGCATTATAGCCGGTCACGGTAATTAGCGGCAAAAACCAACACTTTGCTGAAACCACTGCAGCTTTTTGGATCGCATACTGTGTGCTGTCCGCATCCTGAGGCGCTGTTGTCACTATGGCATCACAAGTAGTCAGAGATGTCATGTGATCACTCCTCTGAAGATGCTTGCTGTGATGCATGCTGGGATCTTTACTTTCACTTTGAAGCTGCTCCGCCCACACAGCCTCTCATCAATGTGAACCTGCTTTGCTGAATGCAGTAGAAAAATTATATATACACAGTATATCTGTCATGATACAAATACCTCTTGGCTTTAGTTCCTGTCTGGGGCACTTTATTATTTTTCATACTTATGGTGGCCAACCCCTTTCAGCTTTTTTCAATGTCATCTGTCAGTGAGCTTATGTCACCACATGCACTATATGTCATAGTCAGTGTCTCAGTGTTAGGGTTGCCAACAGTCCAGAAATTTCCAGATAGTCCGTAAAAAAAGGTGACTTTTCTCCTGTGTCCGTGAAAAAAAAAATAGACTTGTACATGATTTTTTGAGACTGGAGGTTTTTGACTAGATTATTTTGGTGGTAACTATAATCATTTTACAGCTCACAGTAAATGCTGGTAATGGGTTCTTATCAGTATATTGGGCTGTAGATATGTATATAATATATATCATCAATTATGGTTTTCCAATTTGTCTGTAAAAAATGTTGGCTGTCCGTGATTTTGGGATAAGTTGTCCAGAAAAAATAAAAAATCCAGTTGGTAACCCTGCCCAGTGTCCTCCCTTCTGCCTATGGCCTCCGATCTGCTTTCTGAGTCAGATTTCCATTGTTCTTAAAGGCTTATTCTAAAAACAGAAGCCTTTATAAGATAATGGGATCCATAAGGATCTATTATACAATAATGTCTAATTTGTCAAAGATACTTTGAAAACGGATCCCATGAAGTCAATGTAAAATATATAACGCACTTCAGCAGGTCTAAGCATTCTAAGGTTGGGGTTTGGATGTGGGGATGATTGGAGTTTTTGTGAACAGACTGAACCATATAAGACTAAATCTTGATAGATATGAATGGATCATTAATTAAAATGTTGTAAAATGACTTTAGGAATGATGTTAGACCTCTTTCACACTTGCGTTCTGAGGATCCGGCAGGCACTTCCGGCCCGCCGGATCCATCAGAACGCAAGTCGTCTGAAAGCATTAGAAGACTGATCAGGATCCTGATCAGTTTTCAAAAAGCTTTCAGGTTACCATGGCAGCCAGGACACTTCTGAAGTCCTGGCTGCCATGGTACTCCGCAGCAGTGTACTTACCTGCGCTGCGGCCGCCGGGCGCTCCTTCATGACGTCACAGGTTCCTGCGGTGCATAGATCAATGCGCCGCCCGGACCTGTGACGTCATGAAGGAGCGCCCGGAGGCCGCAGCGCAGGTAAGTACACTACTGCGGAGTACTTACCATGGCAGCCAGGACTTCAGTAGCGTCCTGGCTGCCATGGTAACCGATCGGAGCCCCAGCTTACCCTGGGGCCCCGATCGGAACTGCTGCTGCGCATGCCCAGAGCTAAACGTCGGATGCGAGATGAGCCGAAACGATGTTTAGCTCAATTCCGGATCCGGATTAATGCACTTCTATGGGCATTAATTCCGGATCCAGCGTTACGGCATGTCTTCCGGATTTTTTGACGGAAAGAAATCCGCAGCATGCTGCGGTTTTGTCAACGTCCAAAAAACGTTCACATACTGAACGGAAGACATCCTGATGCATCCTGAACGGATTTCTCTCCATTCAGGACGCATTGGGATTATCCTGATCAGTATCTTTCCGTCCTAGAGCCCCGAGGACAGAACTCTAAGACGGAAAGCAAAAACGCTAGTGTGAAAGGGGCCTTACTCTGAGTAGTAGTGTAAGTGCTCCATGATCTATAAACTATTGCAATGATGGAAGGATGCTGCAGCTGAGAACAGGTTAAATTTCCCCACATAATAATTGCCTTCTGCCTATTGTAGCTGGCGCAGGAGAGTGTAGGTCAATAAGGATGATCACATTTAGAATTTCATGATCTGTGTACTGGAACAAATTGAAAGCTAAGACCGGTATCAATCACATTGAAAGAAGATGAGGGAGGGGGACTGGGGGGTGTTAATTGTTACTGCTTCTCAGGGTACCGGACAGATAACCAGTAATGAAATACTTACGGCTGTGATATGGAAAAGAGGATAAAACAATAGGAGGCAGATAAGAAGAGAGAGAAGGAATACTCTAGAGCATTGTATTCAGAATGTTCCGTTTCTTAGGATGAGGAGGGAGGTGTATTATATAGCAGAAGAGCTGCAGTAGTGCTACTAGCAGAGTATTACTGTTACCCCAGGGTGGGATGTGGTTATACTGTCAGCTACCTATTTCATCCTTTTACGGCTGAGTGGGCCACGTGGATATAAGCTGCATTTGGTTGCCCTTAATTATCTGCCAATGTACTCTTTCTGGCTGCCACCACTGTCACCCCTCAACCCCAGCACAAGGATGTGTAGGAATATACATAGCAAAACAAATTGGAACTCCGAGAGCCCATGACAATCAGTCCCTAGCAGCAGCCAGCTCTGAAAATTACTGTTCCGGCCATTGCCCTGACTTGCTAAACAGTGTGCATGCAAGCCCTTTTGAATAGGCTGTTTACCCAAAGGTCCTCTATATGTAAAATAGACATGACATGGCAACACATCCCCATATATTTCATCAGATGATAGAAAGTCTAGGCTATAGTACTGAGAGCTAAGCCCTGACAAATATCTAAAAGTACAGTTCATATATAAAAGTAACTTGAAAGACTAAGGAGCATATTCTAAAGTGAATTTTCCCCGTTACTGCAATTTAAGTGTGCAAAATGCAGACAGATAAGTGTATAGCAGGTAGTTCAGGACTTTAGACAAACTAAACATTTGGGGGGGTCATTTATTAAACAGAAAAAGATAACTGTGGTGGGGCTTTATTAAGACCGGCGTCTAAAACGCCAGGCCTAATAAATGTGCCCCCTGGTTTCTTTGTCTTTATCTTTTATGTATATATATATATATATATATATATATATAAATGTATGTCTGTGGTCTGTTCTTTAATCCCAGCCAAACGGTTAGACCAATCTGTACCAAATTCGGCATTTCTAGAACCTACCATTCTTAAGATAATCACAAAAAATCATAATACAAAAGCAAACATGGCACCATCACATGACCTGTATTAACGAATAGAAGCTTGCATGTTGGACATTGGACATCACATCTGAAGCCTAGAGTGGCAAACAGTGTCTACACAAACCATCAGAAGACATTTACATGACATTGGGCTGCAAGTCAGGCGTCCAGCTACAGGTGTTCCATTGGTCTGTAGCTGGATTGGTCTGGGGACCACATGGGCAATGCCACAAGGGGACATCACACCAGCACTTCTTCTGGGAATATGGTGTGGGGTGGCATAATTTACAGTATTTACTGTAAATTTTGCCACCCCACACCATATTCCCAGAAGAAGGATTGGTGTGATGTCCCCTTGTGGCATTGCCCCTCTAGTCTTCATTTCAGGTACACTGACTGCTTGGCGTTACATTGATTTGGTCATGAAACCGGTGTTACAGTCATTTCTCCAAAATTTCCCAGGTGCTGCCCCAGGTCACATGTTGCTCAGGCTACTATGACCAGCCTGTGTGGCCTAAATGAGCTACCATGACCTGCAATGTATCTGGACTTGTCTTCAATTGAGCACGTCTGGGATGTCTTGGTCAGCACTTGCAAAGGGAGCTGCCCGCAGCAGATCTTGATGGTTTGCCTGCCCAAGTGCATTCAGCATAGAAGAACATTCCTCAGACAACCATTATTAACCTAATTCATAGGATGCCAAAGAATGTTAGTATGTGTATTTCTGCACGTGGCTCTCACGTGATATGGTTTGAATATTTATTTTTTATAATCTGTGTATCATTAACATGTCTATCGATCCTGTGATTTCCATATTCCCATGACTTTTCCTTCTTGGTATTGTAATTTTAATGTTGAGGAATTATAGTATAGGGCAATATATTATAAATCAGGTTTAAAGTGTTACTGGACTAAAAGGCCCAAATAAATATGCTCTTCATCTTATACCCTTTACAAAGAATGTTGGGCTTAGGATTCTGGTGTATTTTTGAGGGGAGCACAGCCAACTCCATACCCCCTCAGTGTATCTAAGCCCATTGTCCAAAGGTATACGTTGGGAACATTTCCCAATGAAGGAAAGCTCTGACATGTGCCACTGCATTCGTGTACAGTAAGGCATATTTCGGTCATTTCATTGTAAAAAAGGATACAGTGCAGTATACGTTTTTGTGATGGCACACTGTGTAGAAAAGCTAGGCTTTCCTATACTATTAAAAAATAAATGCTAATGCAAACTACCCTAATAGAGGCCAAAATGATACTGAGCTAGTGCCCTATGGATAGATTTTATGTATATGCTTGGTGCTCTTTCTGGCATATAAGCCAAATGTGGGGCATTGAGTCTAAGAATTTCGGTATAGAATGTGAAACAAGCTGATTTTAATGAATGAAACAAGTACTTAGATTTAAAAGTGAGTTTTAGAGGGAATTGCTTTTAAACAGTTATACAACTAAAGGGGTTGTCCGATTTATTTTTTTGTTCTTTGTATGTTTCTAACTAGGCAAATGTCAGGGGTTTTCAATGCACTTACTTTAACTGCAGTGGCTTCTTTCTCAGATTTCACTGAGGATCACAATACCTGTGATGTCAGCTTCTCTCCCTACTCTGGTGATGTTTGCTGCACAAGCCTGAGAGAGCAAGTCTGTGTCTGTACACTACACACTGTGCTGGCCACGCCCCCTGCTCTCTCCCTGTATTCTTCAGGAAACTTTAGCCCCTTCAGTACAGACTAAGGGATAAAGGCTTTAGTGAGTAGCTGCAGGCAGTAAAGAGACAAATGATGGGCACAGGAGCTGACAGACTAGAGGAGTTCTGCAGAGCATTGCACAAGAACAGGTAGGGGGAAGATCCTGTGTGTATCAGCAGTGTCATTGTACAGCTGGGGCTTGTAGTCCTACACATACAACATGCTGCTGAGTATCCCAGCAGTCAGACATTTCACTCAGGACAGCACTTTTATTCACTCAATTTGCAGAGCAGGGGGAGGGGCAGAGATTGTTGTTATTAGCAGGTAAACAAAGGGCCAGAATAGAACCAGGGAAATGAGAAAATATACCTTTTTTGCCTAAAACTTGCTTAGCTTAGTTATATATTGCTGCCCATCAGATTTACAGTGCTATATATATTTTTTTCATAACTCAGACAACCCCTTTAGGGGCTCATGGAGATGAACGTTTTTGTCTTCCATTGCCGTTCCATTTTTTTTACAGGTCTTTATACGGAAGCATTCATTTCAATCGGGCTTTAAAAAAAATGGAAATGTCCACATGTCCGTTCTGCAAAAAAAAATAAAATTTCCTATTCTTGTCCATTTGCAGTAAAGGATAGGCATTGTTACAGTGGATGTGCAAAAAAAGAAAAAATGGATGCAGCGCAGATGTCACACGGATGTCGTGTTTTTTTTTTTTTTTTTGCGAATGCATGTTTTGCATACGCAAAATGCATACATGAGCCCTAAAACTATACCTTAGTTTGAAAGCTGTAATATGAAAGTCATACATAGAGATACACATAGGAATATTCAGTCCTGACTGACATGTTTAAGTCATTATTAAAGGGGTTATCCTATGAGTAATATAAAAAAAATTAAAATTGGATGTTATCTAGTACATGACAAACCTAGAACCAGCCCTGTACTTTCCGTGGATCCAAAGAACTCCCCATTCATTGCTGCTTTGCTAGATTTATTTCTGGCTGGCAGCTCAGGAGGCATGTCCTTTCTGCTGCACATGCTGGCAGTTGAAGAATGGAACTGAGCATGTACATCAACCTCAGTGAGCTGGACAGAGAACTTTGAAAAAAAGGCAAACAGTAGGTGATCCTATACAGAAAGATTTCAGTAAATAACTCAGTGGCTATACTACATTTTTAATTACATGCAATTACAAAACTCTTCAGATCCAGGTGCTGGTTTGAAAAATGTAGAATATTTTTCGTAGGCCACCCCTTTAAGAATAAACAACCACTGGGAAATAAAACCACTGGGATTAATTTGGTACATGTCTGGGCAGCCATCTATAGGATTAGTAAACCTGCCCCATTGGCATCACAAGAGTCACCTAATCATTCTCCACATTGTTTCTTGCACTTCCCCAGAAGGGTTAAATTTCTCTTTGAATTTGCTGGTAGGGAGAGTCTGGCCGGGAGCGCTTAGTATAAATCGCCAGAGACATCTTCCTGCATTACAGTGTTAATGTGGACGTGTTAATCATAAATACATGTTTCAGAGCTGACACGCTCAGGGCTGGTGCAGAGGCAGCTCCGCGAGCCGAGAGGAGACTGACATAGAGCAGAGCGAGACAAAGCATTAATAACATCTGGATGATAACTAGAAGATTCCCATGCATATAATCAAAGGATGGATGTAAGGCCTTTGCTGTTGTGGTAGATAGTATAGTATATTTATCCCATTAAAATCCAACTACAGATATTAGGAGACCTCCATACACATTAGATGGTCCCCCTGTAATCGGTGGGTTTAGCTGATATTATTTCCAAGTAAAATCATTTGTGTGTTAGGGGATATTTCACATTTCTCTGTCTCATATGCATTTTACTCAGATGAAAAGAACTAAGAAAACGTATGTTAACTAATCCGCAGTTTTCCATAATACCACAATAATGCCATAAACAATTGTCATATATATTTTTTTTGTATGTTAGTGAAATTGGTACATTTCTTTCCAGATTTAAGGGGTTGTCAGGGCCTATCTTCAGCCTCGATCATTAATATATGATCTGTATACAGTACTTAATGCTCTAAAGTAAGAATACTTTCAAAAATAGCAGTGTCAATAGTTTTTTTTTATCAATTAGCAAAAAAGAAAGTGAATGAACAAAAGATGAATCTAAATCAAATCAATATTTGGTGTGTCACTTTGTCGCCTTCTTCTAGGTACACTTGCACACAGTTTTTGAAGGAACTGTGCAGGGAGGTTGTTCCAGACATCTTGGAGAACTAACCTCAGATCTTTTGTGAATGTAGGCTTGCTCAATCCTTCTGTCTCTTTGAGTAATCCCAGACAGATTTGATGATGCTGACTTTTTAATTCTAAATAACATTGAGGCTTATGAAAATGTTTAGAAGTCATGCCTTTCCCATTGGCCCAACCCTATTTTAAAAGGAAGATGGACATTGATCCAGGGATTTGTTCCTTGGATCAGTATAGCAGGATTATAGGTTGGACATGATGGATTTTTGTCTTTTTCCAACCTTAACAACTATGTAACTATGAGATCAGGGTGCTGTGGCGCCTCTACATAACTTAGGCCAATCCACTGCCATCACAAGGGGTATTAAGACCGGCGTCTAAAATGCCGTTTTTTTTTAAATGACCTCTGAAATTTTGTTCTGTTTTGCTTTTAATTCCTGTGGAACACCTAATGGTTAAAAATTTTTCTAAATTAAGTTTTGGGGACGTTGCCTTTACTCCTAGAGGATCAGTTCTCTCCTCAACTGTTTAATTGACAGGGTCAGGCAGTGTACACGTCATCACGCCTGGACCTGACTTCTAAAGTCTTGAGCCGTGCAGTGCTCCAGCACAGGCGCAGTACAGGAAAGAGGCTCATCGGCAGTTCCCTTCTGTACGGCAACACCCCTTTGCTCCTACAGGATCATTTACATATATTGCAACATAATTTTTCTCAGCAATGCAGCCACATATGAACATGGGACCAACACTGATATCTTCAGCTGCCAAGTGCACATGTAACAGGTCAGCCAGTGTCATAGGGACAAACCTGCTGACAGATGCCCTTTCATTTCTTGCTGAGTTCTTTTTGGTGTCACAAATACTGGGTTCAAAGGTTTGATGCACTCACTATTCACTAGTCTATTAGGCTGTAAATATAGTTCTCTTACCAGAAAGTGGACACTGCTTTTTAAGCATGTAATATATTTTTTTTGCTGCAGTAAATTATACACTTTGGTTTCTCACAGATTGTGTTGACATTTTATAGCTGATTTTTATGACACCTCAAAATTGTTAAATTGTAGAACTTAAGCCTTTGCTATGTTAACACTTATGGCATCATTTATCAAACTGGTGTAAAGTAGAACTGATTCAGTTGCCCATAGCAACCAATCAGATTCCACCTTTCATTTTTGACAGCTCCTTTGGAAAATGAAAGGAGCAATCTGATTGGTTACATAGTTCATACAGTTGAAAAAAGACACAAGTCCATCAAGTTCAACCAAGCGATAGGTGGGGATGCGAATCCCAGAAGGAAATGAAACCTAAGATTTCTACACATTTTCATAAGCATCAATGTTGTTTACTTTTAAGAATTAATCTAAATCCTTTTCAAAACTGCCCACTGTTCCTTCTGTGACCACAACCTGAGGAAGTCTTTTCCACAGAGTCACAGTTCTTACAGTAAAGAAGCTTTGACGCTTCTGGAGACTGGACTTTTTCTTCTCCAGTCGGAGGCAGTGCCCCTTGTCTTTTAAAGCGCATTTTACATGGAACAGTTTTTCACCGTATTTTTTGTATGGCCCATTTATATATTTGTATAGGTTAGACATCTTGTCTCAAGACTAAATAAATTCAATTCTTTTAATCTTTCTTCATAACTAAGACCCCCTATGTCCCTTATCAGTTTAGTCGCTCTCCTCTGTACTTTTTCCAGCTGTAGTGCATACTTTCTACGGATTGGTGCCCAGAATTGAACTGCATATTCCAGATGAAGCCGCACCAACGCTTTGTAAAGGGGTAGTATTACATCCCTGCCCCGCGAGTCCATGCCTCATTTAATGCATGACAATATCCTGGTGGCCTTAGAAGCAGCTGATTGACATTGTATGCTGTTATTTAATCTATGATCTACAAGGACACCCAAATCTTTCTCTACAAGTGACTCTCCCAGTGTTACATCCCCTAGGACAGTGATGGCTAACCTCCGGCACTCCAGCTGTGGTGAAACTACGACTCCCAGCATGCTCCATTCATTTCTATGTAGCTCTGAGAACAGCTGAGCAACTGTGCATCTTGGGAGTTGTAGTTTTACCACAGCTGGAGTGCCGGAGGTTAGCCATCACAGCCCTAGGACATATGATGCACAGAGATTATTTCTACCAAGATGCATAACTTTACATTTATCCACATTGAACCTCATTTGGCAAGTTGATGCCCAATCACTCAGTGTCTCCAAGTCAGCTTGTAGTGTATGGACATCTTCCATAGACTTCACAGTACTACACAGCTTAGTATCATCTACAAAAATAGAAATGGTGCTATTAATCCCGTCTCTGATATCATTAATAAGTAAATTAAATAATAGAGGAGCCAGCAATGAACCTTGTGGTACACCACTTATAACACGGACCATTCTGAATAGGAATCATTGACCATAACTCTCGGGACACGGTCCTTCAACCAGTTTTCAATTAAATTACAAACTGTACTTTCCAAGCCTATAGACCTTACTTTACCTATTAAACGTCTATGAGGGACAGTATCAAAAGCCTTTGCAAAATCCAGAAACACTACCTCCACAGCCGCCCCTCTGTCCAGGCTGCTAATAACCTCCTCATAAAAATAAATGAGGTTAGTCTGAGAACTTCTGTCCTTGGTAAACCCATGTTTATCACTTATGGTATTATTTACAGTCACATACTCCTGTATATAGTCCTTTAAGAGTCCTAGAAACATTTTTCCCACAACAGAAGTTAAACTAACTGGTTGCTGTGGGCAACTAAGCCAGTTCTGCTTTACACCAGTTTGATAAATGACCCCATTAGTATCTGTTCGACACGTGTCTTTCTCCTCATGGCAATTTTAAATACAGTGGATGACACTATTTGGTTGGTTCCTTTGTTTAAATTATAGGCTGTGTTTATCTTCGGGTGCATTTCTATGATAGCATTTTACTCATTTTTCATTTGGTCTTTATTAAAAATGTTCAGCTATTTCTGAGATACAAGGGATAAAAAAATCTGTTTGTTTGCAACCTGTTATTTTCTGTTTTCTTTGAATGCCATCAGGACTTACATAGAGCTCCTATCTCTGATCCCCTGACCTCATGAACACTTATTTAAGCCATATTCTTATCAGTTTGATATGAATTGAGCTATAATGAGTGTTTATAATGGCAGGTGATCAGAGGCAAGAGCTCTACGTGAGCTGTCAGCTGACGGGATTCAAAGAAAACACAGAAAGTCACTGCTTGCAAATGGACTGATTTTTTAACCGTTGTAACTTAGAAACAGCTGAACATTTTACCAATTGAAATCAGTTTTTTAGTCCAAAATGAATAAAATGCAATAATTGCAAAATGGCCTAGAAAGTAGCCTTTAAAGAGGTTGCCAGGCAGTAGGAAAATATGTTTTATTGTGTATGAAATGTAATATATTTGAACTTACCAATGCACTTATTCAAATCTATGTGGATCATCCTGTTTCAGTACCCCTCTCTTGGTCCAGGCAGCTCGGCCTCCCATTGATCTCCACCCTTTGTCAGTGACTTGCTTGAATGGGGTTGCTGTCAGGCCCAGTTCACTATCTTTGCCAGCCTCCTTGTAAAGTACATTAGTTCTGTAGATGAATAAGTTCAATTACAATATTTTACCTTTCATACACGTAAGGGGTCTGTATGGCTGTTTAGAGCATTTTTCTTGCATGCTGGGGAAATGTAGCATCAGGAGGGAGCATCAAGTAAACCCTATTCACTCAGTCATAAAAAAAAAACATTTTTCTATTGGCTCATTCAGGCGACTGTATTAATGGGTCCACACCCGCTCTGCAAAATTGCGGAACTGGTGCGGATCCATTCATTTCAACGGGGCCACAAAAGAGGGTTGCATACTGTGTGCTGTCCGCCTCCGTAGTTCCATACCGTGGCCATGCAAGAAAGATAGATCGTCCTATTCTTGTTTGCAATCGCAGACAAGAACAGTCATTTCTGTCATAGTGCCGGCCATGTGCGGTCTGCAGAATCCGTAACGCACGCGGCCGGTATCTGTGTTTTGCAGATTTGCAATTTGCAGACCGCAAAACACTCCTGCTGTCTGAATGAGCCCTAAAGCAGTAGTATAGGCATATTTTGTAGGGCGTACAAATTATGTTTTGAGCATTTTTTTTAAACCTCTTTTAGCTATTCAATATAGGTTTCCACCTTTGCTCCACCTGATTTCCAAGGTAGAAAAATACTTTTGCCCATAATATCAGTAACATCTGTGGAAAGTACGCCTGGTAGACATCAGAAGCTGTGGACATTCATACTGTACATCTACAACCTATAAATACAGCAGGTCTGCTTAACAAGTGAATGTACGTTTTCAATTCCTGACCTTTTGAGTGGTCTTCACTGCATATGATATGGACCTTAGGAGATAGCTACTAGTTTTTTAGACGGTAGACTGTGCCTGTCTTCTCCGTAATGCAATGGACACATCCACGCTGTGTATTTTTTTAAGAAGAGGTGGCTACACTCTCTGTAACTGCAGGACAGGGATCTGTACTCTGTGTATCTGCGGGAGGCAAAGCGTTTGGTATGTGTAGCAGTCAGTCAGATGTGACCTTGTCAGCATGCGGACAGAAAGGGCCGCTGGTTCCCTGCCCTGCCGTTCTGTGAATGACGTCCTGTTAGTTCCCTTCCTGGAAGTGATCTCTGTAGAGAGGCCTCTGCACCCTAAGGAAAGAAAACGCTTTTTCATGAAGGCTAAGTCAGCAATGAGAAGACGCTTATAACTCCTGAGCCTGCAGCCTCTATGATCACTTGACATTTGTAATATGCCCAGCTCCCTCATTAAAGTTTGTATGCTGTAATATACTAAGCTGAATTGTGTACTGCACGGGAAGTGTAAACCACTGAGCCACTGTGCTATCCTTGCAGAAATCCTTGTACACTGCCCACATTTACTAATAGTTAGACGAGGAAGTTCTAAATTGTGCTACATTTATCACAGTGTGACAGATTTGATGCATCTTGCCTGGTTAGACACTTTTCTTATTCTTTCTCTTGGTTTGCTTACTTTAGATCAGGGATGCACAACCTGCAGCCCGGGGGCCACATGCAGCCCCCGATACCACTCTGTGCGGACCCAACTATCTGGTAACAGAGATGTATGTTTACGTCTTGTGGCTGCTCACATGTAACATTATAACTATATTCCCAAATACCTTTCCTTATTTATAAAGGCCGTTTTGTCTGGGGAGCAATCATCAGGGGAAACAAAATGGCCGCTGTCCCATCAGTTCACATGAGATCACACATGAGGACAGGGATTATGATCCTGAATACAGATGAAATGAACTTTAGCTGAATCTCTGGGGAATTTAGTTCATGAAGAGACATGAAGTACAGAGAGGACGGACAGGACAGAATGTGGTAATGGAGACTGTAAACAAGCCACACCTCACCATCCCCTCATGTCTCCTCATCATCTCCATTCCCACAGAGATTCACCTGTATTCAGGATCATGATTCCTGACAAGCAGAGCAGAGAGGAGGATGAGGTATGATGTATTTGTAAATATATATATATATATTATAAAATAATATTTAAGTATTTTCATTTTTTTAATTCCTGGAGAACCCCTTTAAGAAGGGTGCTAGGTTTCTTTGAAGAGACCAGCTGTATATAGAGACGTATTGGAAGTGCTCCATGGTATAAAAACTTATAGGCAATCCACCATGGTAAAATAATATGCAAAGAAGTATTTCCCACGAAAAGAAAAAACATCTTGCTAGCACCACCTTGTGTAAGTGGCTCCCTATGAGTCAAAGTCTGACTTTTTACCAAACTTTGGGACCCGACAAAGAAAAATAGTCAAGCCAAATATCCATCCGTTCGGGTGCTTAACCTCATTAGTATGGAGTAGTATCCTGAAACAGCTGTCAGTGAGATAGGAAGCAAGCCAAGTGAGAGCAGTATTTTTTAACCAAATTGGAGCTAGTGCAGTAACTCACAAACAAATGACTTCTGCTCCATAATACTGACCATAGATGATTTGTATGCTGCTGTGTAAGGCTTGTATGAGCATTTTAGGCCTTCATCTCATAGTTTATTGTGGTGTATGTTGTTTTTTTTTTTTGCCTATGGCATGTGTTTTTCACAAGTGCTTTCTGGGAGGGATTTTTTTTTTATAACTTCTATATTTTTACATGCATTTTTTTTTTCAATTTTCCAGTCCTCTCCACCTCACTCCCTGACGAGCTGAATTAGGTGAAACGCGTCGGAGGAGGAACTTGGATGGTCTTTCAATAGCATTAGGGTGCATGTTAGGCTAGGGTTTAGGTTCAAGTACTGGTTGGGGTCACCATTCTAACGATGAGTGCTCCGCTGTGCCAGTGTTAGGGCAGGCTTTACAGTGGATATGTTCAAAAGGAGAATAGGGAACAAGTAAATAACCCCTGGGAATTTTATGTGAAACAAATAAAAGTGAAGTTTTATTCCCTCATGCTAGCCCAGTCCAATAGAGAAGCCTAGGTGAAATGCCATACCCAGAGCATGCTGTGTTTTGGTTAAAAAGCCACTGACCCAGAAGTCACCACAAGTAAAGAAAAACACCCCCCCAAAAAATAAAAACAGAAAGCCAGCAATATTTGTAGTAAGTTTTATATTTACCTATTGACTTATAACTGCAGAACATTTTTTTAAGAAATGCTGTGTAAAACTACTCTCAAGAATGCTGATAATGATGACCTGCTCACATCGTAAATCTCTCCCTGCTCCTGTGCTGAGAGCTCTGTGGTCCCCTACCGGATATTGTCACCAGCATTGTAATCAAAGATTGGCAGGAGAATAAATGATTTTGTTATTTTGTAAAATCTAACAGTAAAATATTTCACCTTTCATTTTCTAATAAAAACCTACTTCAAGTACTGTAAACTACTGACTAGGGTTGTCACAATACCAAAATTTTTATTCAATTTCAATACCATAAAAAAGTATTGCGATACTCAATACCATTCAATACCTGCGTGCATTCCACATTTTACGTCCGGCCCTTAATCGAACAGTCCTATCCTATTTTTGGGGGTGACTAAAAAAAAATGTCGAATTGTGCAATTTTTTTTCTGTTACGACGTAGGAGATTTTGTTATATTTTAATAGTTTGGACTTATTTATTTATTTATTGTTTATATATTTTATATGTAAAATTGGGAAAGGGGGTAATTTATACTTAATATTTTAATTATTTTATTTAAGAACTATTTGGCCTATTCAACCTAATAAAGCTCTATTAGGGTGAATAAGACTTCACACTCTCCCTGCTGCCCTGTGCTTTGTGCACACAGCAGCAGGGAGATAACCATAGCAGCCAGGGCTTTAGTAGCGTCCTGGCTGCAATGCTAACCGATTGGAGCCCCAGGATTACACTGCTGGGGCTCTGATCACAACTGCCACTGGACCACCAATGAGGAGGAAGAGAGGGGACCCTCGAATGATTTTACCACTGGGGGGGCGCACTGCGCCACCAATGATTTTAATACCGGGGGGGGGGGGGGTCGCACTGCGGCACCAATGACAATTAACGTTTAATACAGATGCAGGAGGCGGGTGCCAGTGGCAGAATCACATAGCCGGCACCTGGCCTCTATGACAGGGAGCTGCGATCAGCCACAGTTAACCCCTCACGTTATTTATCATTGGTGGCACAGTGGCCAAAGTCCATCCCCCCCTCGCCCCTCTCTCTCCTCATTGGCAGCGGCGGCACTGGGGGGAGGGGGAGAGTGACTCCTTCTCCCCTGTGCTACTGAAGGAACATGGTGTGCGCTGAGAGCAGCGCGCTCCATGGTCTTTAATACTAGGCTGCGCAGTAGCGCAGCCTAGTATCGGTAAAAGGCAAATTCCAGTATCAAATCGATACCGGTGCAAAAGTATCGATTGGGTATTGATAATTCGATGCCCGGTGCAACCCTACCACTGACAGTCTATTACTACTTACAGCTACAGGTTGAGTGACATTATTATGACCATTTCCCACTTTTGACATCGGTAGTGTGTAGCTCATGAAGAAAGTCATGTGTCATGAGCTGGCTTGGTGGGTATATAAGATGTGTGAGAGGCTGCCTGCACACTTATCCCTTGTTGCTGTCATGAGTAAAAGGGACGATTTATTACAGTTGCAAAAAGGGGTGATTGTTGGATTTTGGGCCAAGGGTGGCAATATTTCTGATGCTGAGCAGTTTGTGAACTATTTGTGTGCTGCTGTGGTGAAAGTGTTTTGTTAGTAGACAAATAGCATCATTGTGAATAAGGAACGTGAAAACTGTAGAGCACCATGTGCCATTGATGTGAGAGGTGAAAGTCAGCAACCAAAGTGCACGAGGGTGTACTGACATGTTACAGTGGAGCAGCTCGCTGCCAAAATGAACCAGGCGTCTACCAGACGTACTGTATGTCTAAACAGTTCAGTGAACCCTACTGCGTATGGGGCTCCAAAGCAGACAGATGGTCACTGCATCTCTGCTAACAAAGTTGCATCAACAGAAGAGGCTTCTATTTTCAGTGTAGGAATTGAACCTGATTGGCAAACGGTTGCCTTCCCAGATGAGTAATTTTTGATCCCTTATTAAATGGATGAATGTTGTCATGTTGGGCGAGAAACATCAGAGAACAAACTCCCTGTAACCATAGCTGTAGGAACACAAGTTGGTGGTGGCAAAATTATAGTCTATGTTTTTGAGGCATTTTCTAGGCCCACTCATCCATGTGGAAGGCACTGTCAACTTATTTGGGTATGAATTCATCCTTGTAGATCACGTACACCTATACATGCTGATTGTCTTTCCTGGGGCAGATGGGATCTTCCAGCAAGATGCAGCATGTCACACAGTTAGAAATGTCCAACATTGGTTTGAAGATCATGATCAAGACTTCCAAGTACTACCCTTGCCTCCTAATTCCCCAGATATGAACCCTTTTGAGCATCTCTGGAACCGCCTCAATCGACATATTCGCTCTATGAATCGGCCACATCTAGCTGCTGTCCATCCAGCACATGGTGGGTATTCTGTATATTAGCTGGTGGTCATAATAATGTGACTAGACTGTGTAGATCCCAAGAAAGACAAAGCACTTCTTCAGCCTCCTCCACATAACCACAGTTTGTTGAGCTCCATATAACTAGTAGATGGAAGTACCCTACCTTTGTAGAACTAGCTCTGAGCTCTGATCTGGTGGGCTGCAGCTACCAACAACGGCCTTTGTATGTTTGCAAACATGTGAATGTTCTTTAGACCTTCCGTTATCCTTCCCCATGGTCTTTGAGCCAATGCTGATCCCTTTCTCTCTTTTCACCTTGGTACAAGAGAAGCCAGGAGCTGCAGCGGGGTCTCACGAGTCACAATTACAGCAGTAAAAGGCTTATGCCATGTTGAGGAGGAAATCCCTTCCATTGGATAGCATGAGAATAGATACCAACCAGCAGATTGGGCGCAGGTCCCATTAGTTGTATTTTATATCCACTGACTGGGGACTCTTCTTTTATCCCCTTTTCAAGCAGCTATTCTCCTTAACCCTTTGGGTTTCATCTCGGGAGAATCTGAATATTCTGTGTGTATATATTGTCTAAATTTGAATCACAGTGCAAAAGTATTCACCCCCTTGACTTTTTTTTGTGTTTTGTTACATTACAGCCTTAAGTTCAATATTTTGTTAATCTGAATTTTATGTCATGGATCAGAACACAATAGTCTAAGTTGGTGAAGTGAAATGAGAAAAATCTATAAATAAAACTATTGTTTAAAAATAGAAAACAGAAAATTGGCATGTGCGTATGTATTCAACCCATTTGTTAGAAAGCCCATAAATAGCTCTGGTGCAACCAATTTACCTTCAGAAGTCATATTATTAGTGAAATGATGTCCACCTGTGTGCAATCTAAGTGTCACATTATCTGTCATTACATATACACACCTTTTTTGAAAGGCCCCAAAGGCTGCAACACCTAAGCAAGAGGCATCACTAACCAAACACTGCCATGAAGACCAAGAAACTCTCCAAACAAGTAAGGGACAATGTTGTTGAGAAGTACAAGTCAGGGTTAGGTTATAAAAAATATCCAAATCTTTGATGATCCCCAGGAGCACCATCAAATCTATCATAACCAAATGGAAAGAACAGGCAAAACAGCAAACCTGCCAAGAGACCGCCGCCCACCAAATCTCACGGACCGGGCAAGGAGGGTATTAATCCTAAAGTCAGCACAGAGACCTAAGGTAACCCTGGAGGAGCTGCAGAGTTCCACAGCAGAGATTGGAGTATCTGTACATAGGATGACAATAAGCCGTACGCTCCATAGAGTTGGGCTTTATGGTAGAGTGGCCAGAAGAAAGCCATTACTTCTAGCTGAAAACAAAAAGGCACGTTGTGAGTTTGTGAAAAGGCATGTGGGAGACTACCAAAATGTATGGAGGAAGGTGCTCTGGTCTGATGAGACTAAAATTTAACTTTTCGGCCATCAAAGAAAACACTATGTCTGGTGCAAACCCAACGAATCACATCACCCAAAGAACACCGTCAGCAGCTGGGACTGGAAAACTGGTCAGAGTTGAGGGAAAGATGGATGGTGCTAAATACAGGGATATTCTTAAGCAAAACCTGTACCACTCTGTGCGTGATTTGCGGCTAGGACAGAAGTTCACCTTCCAGCAGGACAATGACCCCAAACACACTGCTAAAGCAACACTTGAGTGGTTTAAGGGGAAACATGTAACTGTGTTGGAATGGCCTAGTCAAAGCCCAGATCTCAATCCAATAGAAAATCTGTGGTCAGACTTAAAGATTGCTGTTCACAAGTGCAAACTATCCAACTTGAAGGTGCTGAAGCAGTTTTGCAAGGAGGAATGAGCAAAAATCCCAGTGGTAAGATGTGGCAAGCTCATAGAGACTTATCCAAAGCAACTTGGAGCTGTGATTGCAGCAAAAGGTGGTTCTACTACGTATTGACTTTAGGGAGGTGGATAGTTATGCACATGGACTTTTTCTGTTATTTTGTCCTATTTGTTGTTTGCTTCACAATGAAAAAAACATCTTCAAAGTTGTGGGCATGTCCTGAAAATTAATTGATGCAAATCCTCAAACAATCGATGTTAATTCCAGGTTGTGAGGCACTAAAACACGAAAAAAGTCAAGGGGGTGAATACTTTTGCAAGGCACTGTATATGAATACTGCCGCAATAAATGGAAGATCGTCTAAACTGTACATGGACAGCTAAGTTGGGGTAAATGTATCAGTACTGTCAGAAGAACTTGTTCTGGCTCTATATAAAACCCACCAGTTTGAGTTACAGCAGTAACATACTTATTATAGTGTCGCATGGCTCATGCAACATTGGAGCACATATCTGAGTCAAGCAGGATTGTATTAAAAAAAAAGGAGAAGTCCTTTAGGATTCACTTTAGTGTTTGACTTGCATCGAAAATTGCCAGCCATTTTCTAGTTTTGCAGCTGAAACACACAGGTTGATACTTGGTGGGTGTGTTTGGGTGGCCTGCTTGAAGGCCACCCAGAAATTAAATGTATGTTATGTCTTTATGAAAGGATGTGCAAGCTCTAATATTACCAACAATGAAAGGGCGCTGATGGACTGTAACATCTGCATCAGCAGAACCGTAATCCCAGAATTGTGAAAAAATCTAGCAGTGATTGATTTTCATCGCTCTGCCACCCCATTCAATTCAATGGCCATACTGCTGCACATCGATGTCTGGGCAATGGGTGTTGCTGCCAAGATCACCATGTAACCCCAATCTTATGTGTGTTTCTAGCACGATGGGGAGAAATCTTTAAAGAAATTTTTAAAGCCTCTCTCCTTTGTTTTGCCCCAGTATTTCTTTTTCTGTTTTTTTTTCATTTATGCCGGTTTGACCTTGTCAGTGACCTGCGGTAGGATTTTTTTTTTTTACAGATTTGCCTCAGTAGTGAAAGGGTTAAAGCAACAGGGGTTTAGAAGTCCGGAGAACAAAGTGATGAATAATACACATTGAATCATTGATTTCTTATTTACAAAGGCCTCACTGACTTGATAAGTAGCATTTCACTCAAGCACCTCTCTTACTTTAATCCTGCATCCCTACGCAGGCTGAAACATCACATAAAACAGCCGTGCCGAGGCTCTTATAAGAGGCGAACTAAGCCAAAGGGACTGTGCTCTGGTATTTACTTTTATAATGTGCTGCCTCCCTGTGTATGGACGCTGCTTGTCTGACTTCAGCATTGTGTAATCACTTCGGTTAGAGGCTTCTAGCTCACAGTCTAATTGGGTGTATGCATAGTGAGGCACATTTACAAAAATTGGCACAACCTTTTTAGAGTTAAAATAGGTACATGCCTCTTTGCCATCTGTAGTTTTCCTGGCCCACTATTTCCATTAAATGGTGCCAGCAGTAATGTAAGAGCATTGGTGTAACATCATCAGGATAGACTGTATTGATTTGGATGTAAGCTGGTAAATTATCACCAGTTGATATGTATTATAAGCCTGTAGGTACCTCATGTGCACCATATTTTCCTTGCATGGAAGCATGTGAGATGACGTAAACAAGCACCAGGCAGCTGCCAAAGCACATAAGATCATGGGGTGCATCAAAAGGGTCCACTACAACTCTACAGATCACTAGTGAGAGACAAACCAGGCCTTGAAGGGAGTTCAAAGGCGGGAATGGAATGGGTGGACTACAGTACCCATTATTTATACCCAGGACTGTAATGGTAAAAGTGGGACATCCTCTACATCTAGAAGTAGGTTTTTATCTCAGCATAGAAGGGGATTCTTTACGGTAAGAGCAGGGAGACTATGAAACTCTCTGCTTGTGGAGGTGGTGATGGTGAATTCACTAAAAGGGTTCCTGGATGTATTTCTGGAGTGTAATAATAGTATACAAGATAAGATATTAGGCAGCTCACCATACAATGAAAAAAGTTGGTCAAAAGTATACTACTGAGGCCTTTGTACCTCCAAGGCTGAAAAATCGAATGAATTGGTTGGATACTGTATGTAGGTCCTCAAGGTTTGTAGTACCACATATGGGAAATTAAAATGATTTATTTATGGCCTCCAATAATACATAATGAAGTACATAAAATAGAGTAAAATGCATAAAATAAAACATAAGATATAGAATATAAAGCACGAGCTCTGTAGTCAGACAGGCTGCATTATTTATAGCCGTGTAAAATCCATTATAAAGGCTACTATGATAATTGTGTCCAAAATGTTTAAATCCAAACTATAATGAATGGCTGCCAAATAAGTTCACTCAGAAGTGGATGTGCAGTTTAAACATAGAACATTTAATTTACTTATAATATGTATTGTGTCTGAGCAGTTACTCACTGTACCATGCAATATATGTCCATGGCGCGCGCCAGCTGCTTGGTATACGTGTGCTAATGCCGTACTTCTCTTCACAACTGTGCCTTGCTTTCCGCTTGAGAACATATCCAGGCGTGCTTGCTGTGTGGTTTAGTTCCAGCTTCATAGTGGTAACAGGGAGAACTAAGTTCACTGATTGCTCTCCACTTTTATACTACATGCGTGTATGCAGTTATTGTATAATAGATGGACAATATATATGGTGATGTTTTATAGCATTTGCTGGGTGATACAAGTAAAAAAAAAATTACACTTGTTTTGGGAACCTGTCCACTTCCTCAGTAGCACTAAGGCTTCATACATACGACCATGTGTATTTTGCGGTCTGCCAACCATGGATCCTTAAAATATGGATGACGTTTGTGTTGCCTTTTTTTTTTTGCATACCCATTGATATCAGTGGACCCGTTTTACAAAAGATGGAACATGTCAGACCATGGACCCATTGAAGTTTTTTAAATAAAACAGATGTGACCGGACATCATCCGTATCTTTTGGATCCGCTTTTTGCAGACTGCAAAATACATACGGTCATGTGCATGAAGCCTAAAGGTCTGAATTAGTCTCAGCTGGCTCCTCCTTGGGATATATATACTTAACAGGTTGACACAAATATGTGGACTGGATTTCATTTTTCTTACAACATAATAGACAAATGATAGAAGGAAATATTAACGCCGATACAGGGGAAACTATTAGCTGGAAAAAAATACTTAAAAGACTTAAAAATAAAATAAATAATACATAACAAGAGTAACTGATTAAAATAATAAATGATACATACTGAATAAAAAGTAATTACTACTGAATAGAAAATGTATAAAAATGAATAAAAAAATGGTGAATACTGAATAAAGAAATACTGGGCAAATGTAGATGAATGAATAGGTGGTGGGAGAGGTCACAGGAAATCCTTGTGCTGGGAAACAGCCTGACAGGGATGCAACATGGGACCCCCCACCCCCCACCACAGCCTGCAAGAAATCATATAGTTCTACTTCAGGATTCAATCCTTTGGGAAGAATTGTATCACATTCATTTAAGTGAACCTACATTCCATTCTTGACATTGTCACTATGTAGCCCCCACCTTGCCAATCTCTTTTGCCTACAAAACTAAGACCCTTTGGACTAGAATCATGAACTAATTTAAAATGTAAAGATAAAGAATGCTTCTGATAACCATTACATATATTATATATGTGTCCAGCCATACGTTTCCGTAGGGTTCTAGATGTCCTCTCTTTATACTGTTTGCCACAAGGGCACTGGACAAGATAAACTACCCCAATTCCATATACATGTGATCAGTTCTTTGATATCACAATAGTAATTACTTGTAGTGGACCAAAGAGATGTTACATGTTGTGGACCTCTAGTGGTTCTACATGAATTACAGTTGCCACACCTGTACAAACCAACCAGGGTCATGTCAGGCAAATTCAATGATGTATACGATGGTGGTCTAACAGTAGGGGGCCACGTGGATAGCTAATTTACAGCTCATCCACAAAACATAAGTGAATGAAATGTTCTGCTTTGTGAACTTATTTGGCAGACATTTGCTGTTCTTTGGCTTGAATATGTTGAACACAATTTTCATAGTACCTGTTACGTATTTGCAATGCTTTAAATTTAAGAGACTATAAATAATACAGCCTGTCTGACTATAGACATCTCTATCGGGCAAATGTAGTTCAAAAGTGCATATTTTTGACTCTGTTTGTGACTGTTTACATTTCTGTACGTTTTTTTTTTTTTTTTTGCAGGACTGAATAGCATATTATATCTTTATTTAAAAAAAACTAAACTTTAGGGGAAAAAAATGTATACACTTTTATTAAAAAAAAAAAAAAAACAGACACACATGTATTGGATTGTATATGTTAAAAAAAAGGATAGATAACCACAAAAAAGGATAGATAACCACAAAATTGCATACGTTTGTGTACTTTCTTTTACTGTATGTCTAAAAGTATCCACTTGACGTACAACAAAAACAAGATGTGAACAGGCCCTTGCTATATTTGATGTGCTTTGTGTGTATTATTATGAAATCATTTTCATTTTAATTTTCTATAGGTTATAGTTACTAGATTACGGTGAAGGGTTGATGATCCAGTGACTTATTCAGTTTCCCAGGTTGGAATCAGGAAGGATTTTCCCCCTAAAATAAGGAAAATTGGCTTCTGCCTTATGAGGGATTTTTATCTCAAGGATCAACTTTGCAGGGTAGTCAGACTTCCAAACTTTTAAGCATATAAGTGCCATAAAACAAATCTGGACAGCACAGGTGTGTAATACGTTAGTATGCACAAGCCCTTGAGCTGGCTTTAGATATAACACTTGCCATCCAAACAATCATTATATGTTTATTTCTGTGGTACTAAAATCGTTTTTAGCAGTGGAAATCCACATTTCTCCTCTGAATTTTTGGGGTCATTTTTCAAACTGGTGTAAAGTAGAACTGTTAATATAGTAAAGTAGTGCATTCACAGAAATCTAGGACCATATAAAGTGTCAATATATTTATTAAAGGATAATATAAAAAACTATAAATAGCATTCAATAAATTGCAAGGGATCCATTAAAAGTAGCAAAAATAAGCATCAATAAATAACAACAAAGATATCAATTGTGTGTACTATATCGCCCTTAATAAATAAATAAAATAGCGTGAATCTCCAAGGAGAAAATATCCAGGATTAATTCCACTCTCCCTCGGATTTTGCTTTAGTTCTGTGTCAGTGTCAGCCCGTAGGTAATATTGAGGTATTGTAATAATATCTCCTATAAAAAGCGGCGTCCCGCTCCAACGGAGACAGTAGCGGCGTCCCGCTAATTCATTCGCTTGCAAGCAATCTCGAATGTACCTTTATTCCAGTTATCATCAGGTAAGTGTCTTCCAGCTCATGGGGGGTATCGTAGTTCCCTGCGCTTGTTTCCAGCGGTATCGGGAGCTCCTTCCTCTATGTAGACCACGCCGGCGGTTCGCTTCTCCACACGTGGGCTCGTGGTTATTACGGCCCTGTTCCGTGTGTCAGCCGTCGATTTGCGCGGATGTCGATCTGCAGATACGCCCCCTAGAACTGGCTTAGTTGCCCATAGTAACCAATCAGATTCCACCTTTCATTTTCCAAAGAGCTGTCAAAAATGAAAGGTGGAATCTGATTGGTAGATATGGGCAACTAAACCAGTTCTACATTACACCAGTTTAATAAATGACCCCATTTGTTTTTATCGATAAACATAGATTAGTTGGGGGATATAACATTCCAGCTCTTCTTGGTTGGGAAACTGCAATATTCTTTTGGTATTGCAAAGAAAATCTTTTTTACGGAATCATTGCTAATTCTGGGACACTGCATTAGTTTTGATGCATGAGGGTATATGCACACGATGTGTATTATGCGCAGATAATCGTGCAGAAAATCCAAAGCATGTACATAGTGTGGAAATTTTCTTTGCAGAAATTGACCTGTGGTGCGGTTTTTGGAATCGTTAGCATGTCAATTGTTTGTATGGGTTGTTAGTGCTGATTTCACCCTTTACAATGCAAATGGTGAAATCTAGAGAAAATCTGTATCAAATTCCGTGCAGATTTGGTACTGAAACAAAACGAAACCTGCATGAAAATCTGGCCAGACATTTTTCATAAACTACGCTGCTGTGAGCATATACCCTTAGAGATTGCTGCTTGGACATTATTCTATAGTACTTGTGCATCATACATTTTTTTAGTCATTATCGAGGTGACATTAACCACTGATATCATGTTCCCGCCTCTCCTGACCTCCAGCATGATAGAAGAACGTGCATCCCCCTGGGAGTGGGCTCTGGTGCTGAGAATATTGGGATGCATTCCTTTGATACTATCTTCACTCTCAGAGATGGAGAAAAGAAATGAAAAGAACTGCTTTAATACCGCAAGGATATATGATTATTTTTCACAAGAAATGGACTCATTTGTACCACCCAGTCTGTGCTGTTTAATAACCTAGTGTTTATTTGGAGTTCTGAATCGTTTATTAGGCTGGTCTGACTTTGTATTTTATTTAGTGATCATCTTCTGGAGCATTTTAACTCCTTTGCTTTTGATAAGATCTCTCTTGTAATTGAAACAGTTTGTATCTTTGGTATGTATTATAGTGTATGAGAACTGCAGCGTAGGATGACATTCTCAGATCACAGTCTCAGCCGAGGGATGGAATTCCTGACTAGTCACCCCGGCTGGGGGCAGAGCTTCGTTGTATTGTATCTAAACTCACAGGGGTTAGTATGCCAACCCACACTTTTAGCGCACCAAATATCTCTGACCATAGCGGCACAGCCTTACTTAACAGGCAATAAGCATTTTAATTAGAGATTAAAAGGTCACTGACTGTGTGAAATCACAACAGCCAAATAAGATCTAGCAGTGCAGAAATAATGCAGTGGAGAAATCTCCCATAACAATAATTCACTGCTCTTTATTCTTTTATGTTTTACTCTCTGCAACACTGCTCTGCCAAAGGAAATTATACCAAGCTATCTGAAGCTTATCTCCCAGATATTGTACAGGAGATTGGAGGAAGCATATTTTTACCTTGCTCACTCTCCTTCGCAATGTGACATTAGGGGTCTATTTATTGATCTCTGGATAGTAGAACTGGCACATTTTATTTTACGTTATTCTGTCTGTTTGTAACTACATCAAATAGAAGCCACATATGTTTCTAAATTGTTCTTCCTGACACATTGGGGGAAATTTAATAATAGTATTGTATTTTACGCCAGAATATTGTGCCTCTGCCATTTTTATTTTGTGCTGTATTTATGAATAGTGTGTTCTTTGTTTGTTAAATGTGGCAAACATTCTGAATGAAAGGTAAAAAGATATTCATCTTGTTAAATGTGCCCAAGATTGTTTCAAAATGTGAATTCAAAAGATTTGAGAATGAATACGCTTATGCAGGCTAAGTGAATAAATATATTTACTAAGTGTGATTAAATATAAGATAATACAGATAAATCGCACACTGAACAATAAAAATTAAATACATTGCTAGCCTTAATGGGGTGAGACTACATCGATCAGGCTATAACACATGGCTGTCTACCAGGTTATAACACATGACCGAGACCCCAGGGTGTACAAGAGACAGAGCAAATCAATACTTACATCCTATCTGGGATGAAGTTCTAGGTGGAGTCCGCCAAATGTATGTGTGTCACAGACTTTAAACTCTAAGTTGATTAAGGCAGTGAGTACGGAAGATGCAACAAACTGCACCATATGATGGTGTAAGTGGTGATTGTATAAGGCTAGTTTCACACTAGCGGCAAGGAACTCCGGCAGGCTGTTCCGGCGGGTGAACAGCCTGTTGGATCCATGCTTAGGCTAGTGCACGCGTGCCCCCGGACTACAGCTCTGGCATGATTGACTATAATGGGGGCTGGAGTTCCGGCGGCAGCACGGCAAACATGGCGAGAGGCGGTCGGAATAAAAGTATGACATGTGTGAAACTAGCCTAACACAGTGCACCACAGGATGCCTCTTTGTCACACAATTTGCCGCAGGTCTTTTTACTAACAGAATTTTTACCACGTTTTACATCCCCTCAGAGCTGGTATAGTTTCTGACCATAAGATGCGACAAAACCTGTCCAAAACAAGGCAAAAAAGGCCACAAATTGATCAAGACAAAAAAAATCTTAAGAATTGACTTTTTAAAGTCTTGTCTAGCAGGTCAAAAATGAGTATTAATTACGGTGCACTTCATAAATCCCGCACAGGAAGTGTGCACCAATAATCTGGGCGCATTCTACAACTGAATCTAAGCGCACATACAATAATCTCGTCCATTGTATTTGTATCCAGACTCCAGAAATAGAAAAGATAGTGACTTTAGTTGTACTACACTAAATAATATTTTGTGTTCGTCCTATGATTTTTATATTTTTTGCATAAAATCAGATGTTTCTCTTTTCTGTCTTGTACTGATCATTGTTGAGGCTTTAAAAGAGCTGTTCAAGATAATTGAAAATCTTAGACAAGCATCCAGTTGTGTAAAATTACAAATCATCATACTCGCCCCGTTCTCCAGTGCCGTTCTCTACAGTGCTGGTCCAGGATTTCAAACTTCTGTGGTGACGTAAACTGGGATGTAACTACTGCAGCCAGTCTCTGTCCCCAGCAGTCTAATGCCAAGGACAGTGATTGGGTTTAACGGTCACGTGTCATACACATGCATGTCACAGTGTCTGTTGGTGACATGCACAGTGATGTGCAGGTGTACGACATGTGAACACCCCATTCTTGAATAGCCTTGTTAAGTTCTTCCAATTTCTTCTAAGCATGGTACATCTCAGAGTACAGTCTCTCCATTGCCAGCCATTTACCTGTGTACAGAGTTGGCTTTACTTCAGTAGGTAGTGTTTGCCTTGTATCATTTGTCCTTGGACCATCTGCCTCATTCATTCCAGGTCCATCGTAAAGCACATTGGATACATACGCTACTAGACCTACATGGCTCAATAGATGCTGAAGCAGAAGCAAATAATATACCCTTCGCTTCTGATGTTTCTGCCCACAGACAGTACGTTATGACTGCATGATGTCGCAGCTATCAAATAGGTTGATATAAAGCACTTCTTTGGCTATGAGCTTCTGTGTTGTAATGCAATGAAAGTGTGTCCCATTGTAGCCATCCTTAAATCTGTGCTTACAGCCATTGCATTCATAATTTCTTGCATTATACATGAATGCACTCCCTATTCAGTTATTCATTGATACATTTTGTTGCAATGCTGGATATATTGGCATCATCCATCTTTTAAGTCTTATTTGACTTAATTATGCTTTATTTTTCTCTGTCTCTGCTTTGTCTGCTGGGTTTGTAGGGAGAGTACCTGTCTGGTTGGAAAACATCCTGCCTCCAGCACGTAATCGGGTTTCTTCTTCTCACTTCTCACCCTCACCCACAAAGTTCTCCAAAGTGCTGCTCCTCCATACTTCTCCTCCCTCATTTCCATCCACCACCCTACTTTTTCTCTCCATTCTGTTAGTGACCTAAGATTGAAATCCTCCATAATTTGTACCTCTCACTCCTGTCTTCAAGACTGCACTTACTCTCTGCAATGTTCCCTACCTTCAAACATGCCTTAAAAACACATATTTTCAGACAAGCGTCCTAAAATGTCTGCCCCCCCAACTCCTTAGACCTGAACTAGATCTTCTAACCGTCCCACACCCAAAGCAGATCGGCCTACACCACTGCTTTCAGTACAATAATGGCTTAGCTACTACATATCACATTCACCCCCATATCCTTATAGATTGTAATCTCTTGTGAGCAGGGATCTCACTCCTAGTGTGTTTCAGTTGTATATTAGTCAGTTACGTCATGATGTCTTTTGTTTTGTACATAAGTCTTCTGAATTTGTAAAGCGCTGCGGAATATGGTGGTGCTATATAAATAAATATTATTTCTCAGATTTTAGGTGGCCACCACCATTTTTTGCCAAAAAAGAAGTGACAGTGTTGTCACTCAATTGAATTGACATAGTTGCTCCATATCTGACAATTCTTAAATGTAATTTGTTGCTTAATATGATCAAAACACACAGTTACAAGTTACCAGTTACCATGTGATGCCTTCCGTTATATAATACACATGTAGATAATATACTGTAACATCTTTTCTCATGCATTGTGGTGTATACAGACAGACTCCTTGTAAGTGAGTTTTACACCTTTCTAATTTTCTATGTGAAAGTATTAATCAAAATATGACAAGTATTATCTTGGCAGTATACTTTGTGTTTAATATCGTCATTATTTTCAAGTTCTCTGATGTCTTTGAAGAGGAATATTCATGTTTACATAAGGACACTGGAAACCTACACAGGCTTAAAGGTTTAGTATAGGATTTTGATATTAAAGGGGTTGTCTCACTTCAGTAAATGGCATTTATTATGTAGAGAAAGTTGATACAAGGCACTTACTAATGTATTGTTATATTGCCTTCTTTGCTGGTTTAATTAATTTTTCCATCACATTATACACTGCTTGTATCCAGGAGTTATACACTACAGTCAATCAGGCAGTCAGAATAACTCCCTGGATCAACGACCCCTCTCTAATATCTATATCTTGTAATATTATTACACTCCAGAAATACATCCAGTCCCCTCTTGAACTATTTTAGTGAACTCACCATCACCACCTCCTAAGGCAGAAAGTTCCATAGTCTCACTGCTCTTACAGTGAAGAATCCTCTTCTATGTTTATGTACAAACCTTCTTTCCTCCAGACGCAGAGGATGTCCCCTCGTCACAGTCACAGTCCTGGGGATAAATAGATGATGGGAGAGATCTCTGTACTGACCCCTGATATATTTATACATAGTTATTAGATCTCCCCTCAGTCGTCTTTTTCTAAAGTGAATAACCCTAATTTTGATAACCTTTCAGGGTACTGTAGTTGCCCCATTCCAGTTATTACTTTAGTTGCCCTCCTCTGAACCCTCTCCAGCTCTGCTATGTCTGCCTTGTTCACAGGAGCCCAGAACTGTACACAGTACTCCATGTGTGGTCTGACTAGTGATTTGTAAAGTGGTAGGACTATGTTCTCATCATAGGCGTCTATGCCCCTTTTGATGCAACCCATTATCCTATTGGCCTTGGCAGTAACTGCCTGACACTCGTTTTTTCCAGCTTAGTTTGCTGTTCACTAAAATTCCTAGATCCTTTTCCATTTCAGTGTTACCCAGTGTTTTACCATTTAGTATGAACAGGTGACTTGCATTATTCCTTCCCATGTGCATAACCTTACATTTGTCAGTGTTAAACCTCATCTGCCATTTCTCTGCCCAAGCCTCCAATCTATCCAGATCCCTCTGTAGCCGTATATTGTCCTCTTCAGTGTTAATTACTTTACACAGTTTAGTGTCATCTGCAAAAATTGATATTTTACTGTGCAAGCCTTCTACAAGATCATTAATACATATATTGAAGAGGATAGGGCCCAGTACTGACCCCTGAGTAATTCCACTAGTGACAGTGACCCAATCTGAGTGTGTACCATTAATAATCACCCTCTGTTTTCTGTCACTCAGCCAGTTACTTACCCACATAGAGACATTTTCTCGCAGTCCGAGCATCCTCATTTTATATACTAACCTTTTATGTGGTACAGTGTCTACACTGGTTAGACCACACATGGAGTACTGTGTACAGTTCTGGGCTCCTGTGAACAAGACAGACATAGCAGAGCTAGAGAGGGTTCAGAGGAGGGCAACTAAAGTAATAACTGGAATGAGGGATCTACAGTACCCTGAAAGGTTATCAAAATTAGGGTTATTCACTTTAGAAAAAAGACGACTGAGGGGAGATCTAATAACTATGTATAAATATATCAGGGGTCAGTACAGAGATCTGTCCCATCATCTATTTATCCCCAGGACTCTGACTGTGACAAGGGGACATCCTCTGCGTCTGGATGAAAGAAGGTTTGTACACAAACATAGAAAAGGATTCTTCACTGTAAGAGCAGTGAGACTATGGAACTCTCTGCCTGAGGAGGTGGTGATGGTGAGTACAATAAAGGAATTCAAGAGGGGACTGGATTTATTTCTGGAGTGTAATAATATTACAGGCTATAGCTACTAGAGAGGGGTCGTTGATCCAGGGAGTTATTCTGACTGCCTGATTGGAGTCGGGAAGGAATTTTTTTTTCCCCTTAAGTGAGGAAAATTGGCTTCTGCCTCACAGGGGTTTTTTGCCTTCCTCTGGATCAACTTGTAGGAAACAGGCCGAACTGGATGGACAAATGTCTTTTTTCGGTCTTATATACTATGTTACTATGTTACTATGTTACAGTGTCAAATGCTTCGGAGAAATCCACATATACGACATCCATTGATTCGCCGCTGTCAAGTCTAGAACTTACCTCCTTATAGAAACTGATTAAATTAGTTTGACATGACTTATCCCCCATGAAGCCATGCTGATATGGCGTTATTTGCTTATTTTCATTGAGGTACTCCAAGATAGTATCTCTTAGAAAACCTTCAAACAGTTTACCCACGACGGATGTTAAAGTTACCGGCCTATAGTTTCCGGGCTCTGTTTTTGGACCCTTTTTGAACAATTGCACCCCATTTGCTATGCCCCAATCCTGTGGAACACTCCCTGTCAGTATATAGTCCTTAAATATCAGAAATAAGGGTCTGGCTATGAAATCACTTAATTCCCTTAGGATACGGGGGTGTATGCCATCTGGTCCTGGCGATTTTGTCTATTTTAGCATTTTTAAGACGCCGCTGTACTTGTTCCTGGGTCAGACAGGGCACCTTTAATGGGGAATTTACTTTTACATTCTGCATTTCATCTGACAGTTTATTTTCCTCAGTGAATACAGTTTCAGAAAAAAATATTTAATATCTTTGCTTTCTCCTCATCGCTCTCTGCAACTCCCCCCTTATCACTTTGTAAAGGGCCGACACCTTCAGATTTATACTTTTTACCATTTATATAATTGAAGAACATTTTAGGGTTAGTTTTGCTCTCTTTGGCAATTAATCTCTCGGTCTCTAGTTTGGCTGCTTTTTTTTTCACATATTCTATTTTTTTCTTTATAGTTTTTCAGTGCTTCCTTGCTACCCTCCTGTTTTAGTGATTTAAATACTTTCTGTTTGTTATTTATTGCTTTCTTTACAGTTCTATTTATCCACATTGGTTTCTTCTTGTTTCTTTATTCATTTATGAAACAGAAATACACCTATACTAGACTTATTTCTTGTGCATATTGCGTCTTTCCCCTGCTCACGCCAGGTCTAAAGAAGTGGGTGTGGGAAGGGGAGGGGCCATCCATTTTGTATGCCTGTTTTAGGAAGCTGTCTTACATTTAGAAGTGGCAGTGGATCCGCCAAAGTTATGTAGAGGTCGGAACCTCTTCATATCTTTGGTAGATCCACCACCAGTGCAGGGCTTATTTAAGACTGGCATCAAAAACGCCAAACTTAATAAATGCGAGTCTTACAATGCCACTACAAAAAATGCAGTGTTTGTAGGGCAATTTATAATTTTATTTTGTCCAGCATGTATCTGGTCACTATGTTTTTTTGCTTAAAAAAAAAAAGACGAAACCATTTTTTTAAAAAGATAAGTGTGCGAAACAATCCTGAGCATCACTTCCTGTGCGTCAAAAAGATAATTGGAACAATGCAAACTAGTAAAATGACACATATTGTTGGGCGTCCCACATATATTGGTTATCTGGTGGGTCAGTTCATAAACATTTTTCATTGCCACCTTTTTCAGTTGTGTTCTCTTCCTCCCTCTAATCCCCCTCTTCTGTTCTTTTCCACACTTCTCTGTACTATGTGTCTACAGCGTCTTCTCTGCTGTCAGCTCACAAGCCGGCTGGTGTTTATATCAGCTAGTCTCCCAGTAGCTCAATAGATCAACTTCTCTTGTAAAGTGTTGCAATGTAAATTGACAGCTGGGAAATGTGCATAAAGCAAAGAGTTACAATGTGCACAGCTGACTGAAACATTGGATTCTTCCTTGTAAGCTGTTTCAGTTGACTGTGTAACATTGTAACTCTTTGCACTCAGGTCGCAGTTTACATGGAAACATGCTTATAATGAAGATAATAATGCGCTTGTACAAAGCGTTATCAGGTCAAAAGCAGGGCACACTAATTTAGTGCTTCACTAGGAGAGAAGTCGAGCACACCAGAGATAATTCCTTATGGTTTAGTGTACCATCCTGCATGTAGCATACTATTTTCAGTATCTGCATTTTGAACACAAGTTGATACAACACTATTACTGCAATTCCCTGAGGGTACGGCCACACGATCGAGTTTCTGTACGCCATTTTGGAAGCCAAATTCAGTAGTGGATCATAAAAGGAGTGAAAGTATAAAGGACAGATACAACTTCTACTCTTTCTTTTTTTAATTTACTCCTAGTTTTAGCTTTCAAAACTGCATGCAGAACCCTGAGTAAGGCCGTACCCGTATACTCTCCTATTATCTGAAGACAATCTTTATAAGAGAGAGTGTTTCACTGTAAATGGCAGGCTAGATTGTACTGTAAAGGTAAAGGCAATGGCGGGGTGGGCCATCACAAAGATCTAACCACTATTTAAAAGGGTCGTCCGGGAAAAAAGTAGTGATTACCTATCTTAAGAATAGGTCAGCAGTATCTGAATGGCAGGTTTCTAACTGCCAGCACCCCAGCCGATCAGCTGTTAAAAAAGGGCTGCAGTGCTTGACCGAGTGCTGCAGCCTCTTCATATACCAAGCACAGCTTTGTACATTTTAGACGTCTGTGCTTGAAATGCTTAATCCCATTTACTTGAAGCTGTGCTGCTCAAAAGCCACGTGAAGGACATGACCACACAGGGCAAGGAAGAAGCTGCATTGCTTCCCTGAATGCCGCAGCCCCTTCTAATGACCGATTGTCAAGAGTCCCTGATGATTGGTCATCAAAAGTTCTGGAAAAACCCTTCCAACTAGGATATACTAACTGGGACTAAACTGTTCTTACCTAATATCATAGTCTATATGTTTACACAAGTGGCTCTGTCAATCAAAGTGGAGAGGGGGTCGCCGTTAGAGAGCAGAGCCTCTAAGTGTAATGACGATGCCCACTTTGCTCCTAGAGGCTCATTTGCATATATTAAAACTTTCTCTCAGCTATGCGGGCACATATGAACATGGCACCAACACAGATGCCTTCAGCTGCCAAGCGCACATGTAACAGGTCAGCCGGTGTCATAGGTACAAATCTGCTGACATTTAAAACCTTTGTAACCATACCCTGTTTATACTGTCTTGGTGGTCATCTGGGTGGTGCTGATGTGGTGAATATTCACTGTATCCTGGCGGGACATAAGAAGTCAGCGCTGGCTCAGTGGAGCAGGATATCCGTAAATTATTACTCCTATAATTGAACAGAACGATGGAAATAAGAATGCTGATGTAAATGCAACCTTAGTAGACTAAGCCACAAATAGAAGTGTCAGATATCTATTAGACAGTCCAAGGAAAATGATAATGGGGAGGATATATCATAGACCAGTATTTTACACTGGTGTTTGATATCGCCTGCGCTCCCGGAGGGTGCACCTAATTTATTATGAGGCACACTTCATGGCGTAAATTAGGTGCACCCTCTGGCGGTCTGTGCACCTAAAGTGAAAACTACACCAGCCCAGAACAGGCGTAGATTTCACTCTTCCTCTACTGCAGAAAACTGGCATAAAACAAGATAAATATGCTGGACCCGCTGGCCCCGTCACTTCTCCACACCTGTTTCCTGGGAATGTGGCGAGGGCAGTGTAGACATGCCACTTGTGCCTTAATTTAGACTCAATGGCAAACACAAAGGGGTCATGTATTAAGACCGGCATCTGCGCTGGTGGTGGATCTGCCACAGTTAAGAAGAGGCGCCGGCCTCTACTTAACTTTGGCATATCCACTGCTGGTCTAAATGTAAGACGGCTTCCTTGCTGTCTTAAATTTAGACAATTTTCTACACCTAAAACAGGCGTAGAAAATGGTGAATGATATAGGTCTATGGGCCCATCCCCTTCCCAGCCCACAAATAACCTTTGCGCCGCAATCTGTGCCAGAAATACGCCTAATGTAAGTGTATTTCTGATCATAAATGACCCCCAAAGTTTTTAACTTTTTTGAAAGTGGGGGTGGGATGATAAATTCCCTACCACACATGTTGCATAACCAAGAACATTACACAGAACTCCAAAGACACCACTGGTTGGATCCCTCCAATGTTTAGATTTTTATTTTTTTTGTGAGTGATACCACCTCCCCTTTTCCCCTATTCCTATTATCTATGTTGTCTTATGTTTTTTTTTTCTTTTTTTTTTTTGGAACCAACATTATCTGACAAAAGGAAATAAACGGATGAAACGTGGCAGTAGTTGCTATTATTTTATGGATGCGCTACTGACTTGGTTTTATACTCTTCCCCCTTGCGAGGACGGAGCTGTGCTTCTCACAGTATGACAGCTCACTGGCTGTTAGGATTGATCAGGAGCTGCCTGGCAGCCAGTCACTGCTGTAATAGCACTTTAATGGATATGAGCTATTCACCCAGATCAGACTCAATGTCAAAGCAAGCGAAAATACAGCTGTCACTCCGGACACGGCCGGCACATGCAAACAGCTGCTTAATATACTGCAGAGTGCGGCTGGCTGCACAGTGTGTGTGCGTGCACGGCTCTGTTTACTTAGCTGTCTGGAGAGATACCTGGGATGTGTACCTCTCCGTCTCATGCACATTTGCTTTATAGTTAATGGTGTACTGGGAATTGGATAGTTAGATCTCCAAATTTTAGTCAAAATTTCAATATCTTCTACTAGGAAATGTCAGCCCTTGGTTTAGTTATTTCCTTTCATGCCTCTTACAACCCATGCTATCATTGCATCGAAATTATCATTCGACAGTGCAGTTTGTTAACATCTCATCTACATTGCTGGCATTGTAAAACATAGGCAAATCGGTGCCATGTGGATGCCCATGACCAAGGCAGAATACACTTACTAAGTTGGAAAGGGGCAAGCCTGACTCTTGGAATGCGGCAACATAACAAGACGTTCTATTATTGTTCAAAAGTAGTAAAAAAACCCAAAAAACTGCACACATTTGGTATTGGCATAATCATCCTGACCCATAAAATAACAGTAACACTCAAGTTATGCCGCTCTATGAATGTTGTATATTTAAGTGCAAAAACCAATGACAGAACTGCTTTTTCCCCCCATTACCACCCCAAAAAGGTAATAAAAGTTAATGTCATATGTTCTCCAAAATGGAGTCTCTACAAATACAATTCATCCCGCCAAAATCAAGGACTCATATGGATAAATCGACATAAGAATATAAAAGTTACGGCCAGAAAAAAAAATGCCACACAGTGTTTTATTTCGTACTCCTCTTTGACTGAAAATACTAAGAGGAGAAAGTTAACTAAAAAACGTAGTGCGACCTGTGAGCACAAAGGCCATACTACCATTGTCCACCACAAACTAGTAATGGAGAAAGGCAGTCATTTATCTCCGAAAATATGTCTATGCATAAATACAATGTAATTGCATTGATAAGTATCCGTCTCGTGTAAAGGCACGTACACGCTATTTTTCACCGCTCCTATAAATGATCAGTGGATTGAATGGCTTAGGATCTGGGACATTCCTCTCAGCAAATGCCATTATCACCTAGCGATGGCCCGCTCTCGCTGAATTGCCTTGTGTAGATGTCACTATAATCATGCCTCTAAACATCATATGATGATACATTGGTTAATGATTGTTGCAAATGATTGAAAATGAGCCAATCATGGATATGGTTTCCAATTATATACAGGTCTTAAAGGGGCTGTCTCACTTTAGCAAATTATATTTACAGTGTATCATGTAGGTATTGTGATTGTCCATGTTGCCTCCTTTGCTGGTTGTATTCATTTTTCCATCACATTATACACAGCTGTGATCCAGGGGTTACGACCACCCTGTAATCCAGCTGTGGTGGACATGCATGCACACTATAGGAAAAAACACCAGTCCTTTTGGTGGCCTAGACCTTGGGTGCACACATAGCACACATGGACATGCATCTGGGCCGCCTTGTCGCAGCGGTGGCCATAAACATGGAAACGAGCAGTATATAATGTGATGGAAAAATCACATCCAGCCAGCAAAGGAGGCAATATGCATAATCCAATACATTAGTAAGTGCCTGGTAGTAACTTTCTCTACATGATAAAGCCATTTGCTGAAGTGAGACAACCCCTTAAAGACTGTATCTAAATTTGCTTTCTGCATTGTCGGTGTCATTTTAGTCCTTGAAAGATGCGTTCTTGTCTCCTTTGCACATGTATTATCAGTTGCAGAGCGCAGTATGGCTCCCCATTTGTTTTGTGCTGTGATATCATCAGCTTTTAATAGCAGTGAAGACTTCCCTCTTGATTATCTTGACATCGTGGCTGCTTCATTTCTGCTCCATACACTGTTGTGTAGTTTAGTGTGTGCGATGGAGAAATTACAGGAGATCTGTACAGTATGGGAAGCTTGTTGATTTGTCTTCTGATTGTATGCACAGCTCGAAAGGCTGCTTTCTTATAAATCCATAACTAGTAAGTGTTTTCAGAGGAGACAGATGTTTTCCCGCATCTTTCCAGCCAGTCTTATAACTTCTTTTAATATCATTAACCCGGTTCTGCCTCTGGCCTGTGTGACCATTCTTTTCACTCTCACTAGCGTCATTAACATTATCTGACAGTATCATGCTACTGTTTCTGTCCCAGAATCCTTTGCTATTCTGTATATGGCTGCCATCTCTCCATCTCCTCCCTTGGGCTCTGCGCTCTGCACAGTCTGTCTTCTCTGTGTCCATCATCTCATTTTTCATCCTGGGATCTCATGGGCCCTCCGTTCAGCTCTTTAGCTTGACCCCTTGATATCAGAATTTCTTTCTTCTTCTAGATTCTTCTTGATACTTTCAGTTATGACACAGTATTTGAAATGTCTTTTTTCTCTGTGAATTGTCCTTGTCCTTCATATTCATCTTTGCATGTTGTTTCAGACGTCTCCTTCTTCTGTAGACTGTACGTCCTTGTTTACTCGCTATCCGTGGCCTTGACACCTCTTAATCTCAGGAATACCAGTAAGCAGTCACCTGAGGCACGGCAGTTCCATCATTCCTTTCCATGTTTTAATCTATGCTGGCTGGAGCCCCACCCATGCGATGAATGATGAATTGTCACTGCGGTAGCCCAGCCTGTCATAGCACAGGCTCCAGGAGAACCTGCACACAATTAGCTAAATGAATGTCCTAATTGCCCTTGCTGGCTGAAGTAGTAAGGAGACTCTCGGCATGTTGTGCGTACGGGAAAGAGAGAGGACGTGTGCCAGTGTATGTCAGACTGCAGACAAGCTTATATGCACGTACATAGAGATTGCCCTGTACGTTACAGTCATGTGTCGTTTTACATTTGCATTGTGTTAGACTCATTTTTACAGTATTCTTTGCTTTTTACATTTCTTTTTTTTGGACCTGCATCTTTTCTGTTAGGGAATCTGAGTTGCTTTCCACTCCGATAATGAATTACAGACACGCTACCTTCATGTCATTCCTCTTTTCTGCATTTGTTCTCTTTCTTTCCTGTTCTGTTCTCCTGTCTCCCTCTCATGCGCTTCCTGTCAGTGCTCCCTGTGGCAGGCAGCAGGTTATTAAGCTGCGTGGACCCCTCACCTACCTCGTAATCTGTATTGATGGAATCAAGGACATTATCTCCTTAGTGGGAGCCGGGCCAGGCTTATTGCTTTCAGCGTAGCATGCTGGAAGAACAGGCCGACTCCATTTATCACTCCCGTCTTCTTCAGACCCATACATCCCCAACTGTCGTATGCACAGGTACGCACTAAAACCTATAAATGCTGGAGAAGCCCGGGCACATCAGCACGCTCTGGTGACTGGAGGGAGACATTGCAGCAGCAGTGCGCCCGTGCATGGAGCCAAGTATCAATCAATGCCCTAAGTGTTGCTAACTATGCCTAAAATAAAACTAGATTATCTTTGATAGCCATAGGTATGTATGCTTGATCTTTATTGAAAGTGTTTGTATAGACACTGTGGGGCACATTTATTAAGACGGGCATCTAAAACGTCTAATAAGCCCTATAGCTGGCGGTAGCGCTGGCCTCTACATATGGCCTCTACATAACCTTGGCGCATCCAGCTCCAATTCTAAATGTAAGACCGCTTCCTAGATGTCTTACATTTAGACCATTTTCTACGCCTAAACCAGGCTTAGAAAATGGTAAAAGAGAAATGTTCCCTTCCCCGCTCACTCCATGCCCAGTTTTTTAGACCTGGTGTGAGCGGTGAAGAAGTCGCAGATTTTGCCGCACCATGGCGTGCGCCAGATATATGCCACAAAAGTGAACTATATCTGATCATAAATGACTCCCTGTATGCTTATATAGAAAAACCTTTTAAGTAACTTTTTATAAGTAACATTTATATAACAAAGTTGCCCACATTTATTAAGAATAGAGTTTCATGTGCAAGTGTAAATATAAAAGGTTGTCAGTTTGAATTGTACCACATTTAATAAAAAGCATATGCATCTTAATAAATCTGTGGCATTTTAGAGTGGCCTAAAGTCAGAAAATGATAAACAGGCATAGTTTTGTGCCAAAAGGGTATTGTCCCACAAAAAAATATTTAAGCCATGTCTGTTTCTTTCTTCTGGTATTGGCACTGCCTTCATGTATTGCCCTCTAGATTCTAGGACTTCCGCTAGCAAAGCTGTTATGGGACAAGCTGGCCCACATTTATGATTTAGTTTGCGGCATTTTATTTTTATTTTGTGGTGACAAAATACCACCCCATCAGAACTAAATACAATAGTGCAGATGGCAGATGAGGTTTAACACTGACAAATGTAAGGTCATGCACATGGGAAGGAATAATGCAAGTCACCCGTACATACTACTATCAAATCTTTTTTTATTAAGCAAAAGATGAAGTACAATACACTTTATGGCAAACATAGTAGAAAGAAATCTGATCCAACCCAACTGCATGTAAATTAGCACAGAATATCTTTTTAACCCCCATATAGAAACTCCCCCGAACATACTAAATGGTAAAACACTAGGTAACACATGGAAAAGGACCTAGGAATTTTAGTGAACAGCAAACTAAGCTGCAGAAACCAGTGTCAGACAGCTGCTGCCAAGGCCAATAAGATAATAGGTTGCATCAAAAGGGGCATAGATGCCCATGATGAGACCATAGTCCTGCCACTTTACAAATCAATATTTTGTGATATGAAATGTTGGTACAGTATGTCTTCAATACATTTTGTGCATTTAACTCCTGTTAGTCAAGCCTCTGTTTCTAGACACTTTCCAGAACTGTTGATGTAAGGGTGAAGAGTGTCTAAAATACTTACGGACTATAGCATAAGGCCCCTTTTATTTGCTGCAGAATTCTGGTGTTAAAGTGGATATCCCATGTAAAGTTAGGCGACCCCCTGCAATCCCAAGAATGTTGTGTCCCCCAGTCACCTCTCTGAATGGAGTGCATGTTAGGCCACCATTCCATTCACTTCCATGGATCTGGTGTAGACAGTGTTTTATCTGTCCCATAGAAGTGAGGCGGACTACTTTTCTATTGAGAGAGGGGACTCGGGGAACTGTCCTTCTCAGGATCTCTGGGGATCGCAACTGTCAGACACCCACAATTTAGTATTTATCACCTATCCTATATATAAATGATAAATCCTTTTTATGGGATAACCTCTTTAAAGGGTACCAGTCAGGTTGAACATGAGGTACGGACAGCATGTTACAGCGTAGGATGAGCCGAACAGGCAGCTGTATAGTTTTGTGGGAAAAGATTCAGTATAACCTCATTCTGCGCTTTTGAGTCAAGGAGGTGGACCCAGCTTTCCCTGGAACCCGCCTACAGAGATAGCACTCAGTCACTAGTAGGACTTGGCTCCCCCTTCTCTATAGTATGCTGCCGGAAGATTGCACTGCATTCTCAGTGTGACATATTCGTTTAAGGAGTTAATCATTTTCTCAAATAATACAGCCCTTTAACTTTACAGCTAACCAATATGTGTTTGTGACACAAAATATGTCCTTTTCAAGTATGATGTACGTATTTTCTGCCTTTTCTGCAAGAGGATTATGGCCCAATGTCTGAACAATCCAGGCAGCAGAATGTGATGTAAATGGCTGGTCAGGCAACTCGACATTTCAGCACAAAGCAACTGAAGCATCTCGGGCTGTTTATACATTTTTACTTATGTTCCTGCCAGAGGCACTGGCCAAATTAACCATACAATATAGAATGTGTAGGATAGATTTATGGCCATTTCTGAATTCTCCTTCTGCAGTAGTTCGCCCCTGCTAATATATACCTATATGAAAGGCGCTTGCACTCTAATATGTCCGTTACAGATTGCTGATGCCAGCATCCGTCCATCACCTTCAGGCATCCGGTGCCCCTGTCCTTCAGTCACACCCCGCCCCCTCTATGCCCACTTCATTCTTAACTTCGGAAGCAGCATGCAGCTCAATCCCATTTGGTTATGAACTCGCTTGGTCTTGAGCGCCGGAGATGGATTGCTTTCTGGAGGTTCTGACAGGTGTAATTGTTAAAAGCCTCGTCTGTTCTTGTTTGCACAAAATACATTTTGCCCGACTGTAGGACTTACCTGCTAATCTGCCTTCTCTCCCCATCACTCGATTCTTTGCATGGCACTAAACAAATCCCCTGTTATTTGACCAGATGGTGGAAAATCCATTCTTGTGATAAGTTGCTGCTAGTTTGCATTTAAATTACCTGCGAAAATAGAGCAATTTACTACCCTGCCTCAAAGCATCTCCCTGCTCCTCTCGTCCTCCCCTCTTTCACCCTTCCAGCTCTACTGCTCGTGACTAATTATTTAAATTTTGCCCTGCCAGCTAACCCCCTTCATCAGTCAGATGTGGATTAATAGGGGAACTTCATGAGTTTGGTTACTGTCTGAAAAATATATACAGAACATCAAAAACAAAAGAGACAGATTATATGTATATATACATGATTATTTGTACACTGCAAATACAGTTTATGATCTCAGATGCATATCTCTCAGTTTACTTATTTTTGGCTTTAAAGGGGTTCTCCGGGAATTAAGAGAGTGAAAATACTTAAATATTCATTTATTATAAATATATTCCCAAATACATTTCATTAGTTATAATGGCTTGTTTTGTCTGGGGAGCAATCATTACAACAAATAAAATGGCCGCTGTGCTATTAATACACATAAAATCTGTCCTAATCAAACAGCAGGACAAGTTCCTTCAGAACACTGAGGTAAAGAGCTGCCCCATCCTCCTCTCTGCTCTCCTTGTCAGGAATCCTGATAAGATCAGCCGAATCTCTGTAGGAATGGAGTTCATAAGGAGACAGGATTTGCCTGTACTAATACGACGGCAGCCATTTTGTTTCTCCTGATGATCCCTAAACAAAACGAGCCATTATAACTAATGAATGGTATTTGGGAATATATTTATAACAAAGTAATATTTAAGTATTTTCATTTTCTTAATTGCCGGAGAACTCCTTTAATCTATGCAAAACTTCTGTTCCAGAGTTACCTAGGTTTCGATAGAACTCTGGGAAATAAATGGTTAACTTTGTTAATTATCTGCCACCTAGAGACAATGAGGGTGTCTTATAGGTTTCGGAGAGGTATACATGTATTCATACATTAGATAGATTATATAGCCAAGGTGGGGCATTATTGAGAGCTTAAGAACCCTCCCTTGCCTGAACCTGTACCTGTAATGTGGGAAGCAGGCCCCTACCTCCATCACCGCCTGTCAGATTCATACTTACCGGCTACCAATTCCTCCAGTCCTGTAAGCTGGATCCCATTCCCCCATCTTCTAGTCTCCAGCTTCTTTTCTTCTGGATGAGTATGGACTATAATTTGCACTGCTGCAGCCAATGATTGGCTTCAGTCATGATATGTCACATGGGACTGGAGCAGGAAGCAGGTAAGTATGACTCAGGAGGCATTGGAAGCTAGGGGCCTTTTGATAATAGGTAAATATTTCCTGGAAACTACCTTTATAAGGGTTGTCTCACTTCAGCAAATGGCATTTATCATGTAGGTAAAGTTAATCCAAGGCACTTACTAATGTATTGTGATTGTCCATATTGCTTCCTTTGCTTTCTTGATTATTTTTTTTCCATCACATCATACACTGCTCGTTTCCATGGTTACGACTACTCCAGAATCCAGCAGCGGTGGCCATGCCTGCATACTATAGTAAAAAGCGCCAGCGTCTCTGATGGCCTGGACCGTGGGAGCATTAATAGGCCAGCGCTTTTTCCCATAATGTGCATGCATGGCCGCCACTACTGCTGGATTGTGGGGTGGTCGTAACCATGGGAACAAGCAGTGTATAATGTGATGAAAAAATAAATCAAGCCAGCAAAGGAAGCGATATGGACAATCACAATACATCAGTAAGTGCCTTGTATTAGCTTTCTCTAAATGAAAAATGCCTCTTGCTGAAGTGAGACATCCCTTTAAGGTTACAAGAGATTCTCCTGGTATATGTAGTGCAATGGTGTCACCAGTGAGGCAGGAAGTAACTACCTTTTCATGTTTGGATTTTAATAGGAATGAATCTAGCTGGAAGCTAACACTGTGGGTAGGATTTGTAATATACAAATTCAGTTATGGCCAAGAGGCCAAGTTTTGTTTTCTACAAAGTCTGCAGCCTCAGTGTTTTTAGATCCTTTCGTCAGAGTTTCTTTGGTAACTAAAGTCCAGTTTATAATTTTTTTTAACATTTATTGACAAATATATCAAGTTTATGGAAATAATGGCAATATTTATAGTGCTGACCCTTCTTCTTCAAAACTTGGCATGCTGGTTATCAGCTTCTGGGCCAAATCCTGACTGATGGTATCCCATTCTTGCATAAGAAGCATTTATCACAATTTCTGTGTTTTTGTTTGTCTACCTGCTTTTTGAGGATTGACCACAGGTTCCCAATGGAATTGATATCTGGGAAGCTTCTTGGCTATGGGACATATAGATTTATCAGCTTTTTTAGACATTTAGTCTCTTGTGGACAATTACACACCTTCTTTTTTGGTATCCTTTCATATCCCTTGTAGGGTCTGGCTAGGATGGATAGCAGGCCTAAAAACGTGGACAAGGGATCCTCACCATCAGGGGTTCACCCTGGGCAAAGCGATATATAGGGTGGTTAGGGCAGGGCTCGACAAATCCCAGGTCGCCATGGCGACCAGGAATTTGGTCCTGGCGCCTGGGTATTTGTCAGCCCGTTCAGGTGGCCAGGCGCAGGGCCGGCGCGGACTAGGAGCGCCGGCCCCCTTCATGCTGCAGCCGCCCGAGCGCTCTGTATAGAGCCTCAGACGGCTGCAGCACTGCCCGGGCTGGCGCGTCCATGAGGGTGCACCGCCCGGGCACAGCATGAAGAGAGGACTGACAGGAGGAAGCGCTCAGCGCTCCCTCCTGTCAGTCCTCATGTAGCGTGGCCGAGCCCTGTATGGTCCGCGGTACAGGAGCATCTGTCTCCTGTACCCGGCCGGACTGACAAGAAGTGCGCACACAGTGTGCACTTCCTGTCAGTCCGCCCGGGTACAGGAAACTAAAGCTCCTGTACCCGTGGGACCATACAAAGCTCGACCACGCTACACTAGAGGCAGGGGAGGAAAGGGGGAGAAAGTGAATGACAAGGGGGGTTTGGAGAAAGTGAATGACAATAGAAAGTGAATGACAAAGGGGGAGAAAGTGAATGACAAAGGGGGAGGGAGAAAGTGAATGACAAAGGGGGAGGGAGAAAGTGAATGACAGAGGGGGAGGGAGAAAGTGAATGACAAAGGGTGGGGGAGAAAGTGAATGACAAACGGGGGTTTGAAAGTGAATGACAAGGGGGAAGTGAATGACAAGGGGTGAGGGAGAAAGTGAATGACAAGGGGTGAGGGAGAAAGTGAGTGACAAGGGGGGAAATGAATGACAAGGGGGAAATGAATGACAAGGGGGTGGTGGTGAGAGAAAGTGAATGACAAGGGGGGTGAGAGAAAGTGAATGACAAGGGGGAAAGATAATGACAAGGGGGAAAGAGATTCACAAGACGGACCCCTCTGCCCTCTCCTCCGGACCCCTCTGCCCTCCCCTCCGGACCCCTCTGCCCTCCCCTCCGGACCCCTCTGCCCTCCCTCCGGACCCCTCTGCCCTCCCCTCCGGACCCCTCTGCCTTCCCCTCCGGACCCCTCTGCCCTCCCCTCCGGACCCCTCTGCCCTCTCCTCCGGACCCCTCTGCCCTTCCCTCCGGACCCCTCTGCCCTCCCCTCCGGACCCTGTAATCCTTGTAAGGGTTTCCACATGTCATGGCGGCCGCAAGTGGCGATCACTTAGACGGTGGCAGCATCTGACGTGTCATATAACCTATTGAAAAGGGGAAGCATTATGGGGGGCCCTATATACTCGCACATTATGGGGGGCACTATGGAAAACAGGGGTAGGAACACTATGGGGGCATCTACTGGGGGCCCTATGTACTGGCATGCATTATTGGGGGGCTCTATGGAGAAGTGGGGGGGGGCACTATGGGGGCATCTATTGTGGGCTTTATGACACGGCTCCGCTTGGCTCCTAACTTTTTTAGCTGGCTCCTAGATTCAAAGGAAATTTGTCAAGCCCTGGGTTAGGGCATGATAGGGTAAGTTTACCTTGCTCCACAACAATCCATCTTGTTCATGGATGCGACGTATTCCAGAAGTTCGTAAGTGTGTCTTCTAGGGCTGCAGTAAACGAATATTTTAGTAATCGAGTATTCTATCGATTATTTTTTACGATTAATCGAGTAATCTAATAAGAAAAAATGAATTAATAGACTGTCAGCTCTCCCCCACCCCAGTGCCGGCGGCTCTCCCCCACCCCAGTGCCGCCGGCTCTCCCCCACCCCAGTGCCGCCGGCTCTCCCCCACCCCAGTGCCGCCGGCTCTCCCCAACCCAAGTGCCGCCGGCTCTCCCACACCCCAGTGCCGCCGGCTCTCCCCCTCCCCAGTGCCGCCGGCTCTCCCCCACCCCAGTGCCGCGGCTCTCCCCCACCCAGTGCCGCCGGCTCTCCCCACCCCAGTGCCGCCGGCTCTCCCCACCCCAGTGCCGCGGCTCTCCCCCACCCCAGAGCCGTCGGCTCTCCCCCACCCAGAGCCGTCGGCTCCACCCCACCCCACCCCAGTGACTTTAGCTCCACCCCACCCCAGTGCCATCATCTGTTCCCCCCACCTTGTGCCATCATCTGTTCCCCCACCTTGTGCCATCATCTGTTCCCCCTACCTTGTGCCATCATCTGTTCCCCCACCTTGTGCCATCATCTGTTCCCCCCACCTTGTGCCATCATCTGTTCCCCCACCTTGTGCCATCATCTGTTCCCCCACCTTGTGCCATCATCTGTTCCCCCACCTTGTGCCATCATCTGTTCCCCCACCTTGTGCCATCATCTGTTCCCCCACCTTGTGCCATCATCTGTTCCCCCACCTTGTGCCATCATCTGTCCCCCCACCTTGTGCCATCATCTGTTCCCCCACCTTGTGCCATCATCTGTCCCCCACCTTGTGCCATCATCTGCCCCCACCTTGTGCCATCATCTGCCCCCAACCTTGTGCCATCATCTGCCCCCCAACCTTGTGCCATCATCTGTCCCCCACCTTGTGCCATCATCTGTCCCCCCACCTTGTGCCATCATCTGTCCCCCACCTTGTGCCATCATCTGTCCCCCACCTTGTGCCATCATCTGTCCCCCACCTTGTGCCATCATCTGTCCCCCACCTTGTGCCATCATCTGTCCCCCCACCTTGTGCCATCATCTGTCCCCCACCTTGTGCCATCATCTGTCCCCCCACCTTGTGCCATCATCTGTCCCCCCACCTTGTGCCATCATCTGCCCCCCACCTTGTGCCATCATCTGCCCCCCACCTTGTGCCATCATCTCTGCTGCCCTACTCCTCCTGACACCGGGAGTCCACAGCGTCATTGGTTGCTATGACGCTGTGCACTCCGGCGCCCGGCTTTAGTCGGCCCCCACCCTCAGTTTCACTAACTTACCTTTCCAGCAGGGGCCTCGGACACTACACAGCATATCCATGGTCCCGCGCTGAACTGACCTACCGACGTAGGCGCGCCGTGACCTGACGCGCTGTGTGACGTCAGGCGCAGAGCAGCGCGGGACCATAGACATGCTGTGGAGCTTCTGGAGGCCCCCTGCTGGAAAGATGAGTATTCCGAGCCAGCGGGAGACCACGGAGCGGGAGTAATAGCAATCGCTTCACTCCCGCTCCGTGGTCACGTGACACAAACGAATCATCGATGCAAAAAATTTGCACCGATGATTTTTTTGTGTCGAATTACTCGATTTAATCGAGTAATCGTTTCAGCCCTAGTGTCTTCAAACCGTAAGTTTGTCCGCATTTATCAGACTTGACCTTACATCAGAGCGTGAAGGCTTTTGAAACATAATATTTGATTGATTTATGGTACTTTTAGAGTTATCAATTAAAAGTTATATTTTAATGTAGGAAGGTGTCAATGTGTTGTTTAGCTTATATACTTGCTCAAAACTATATTTTGCGCTTGTGTTGAAGTGAGCTTCTTGGCTACGGACCCAATATTTTGATGTTTTGTTCACAGAGGCGCTTGGTTATCATTTTTGCCAGTGTGGTCCATCACACTGGATAATACAAAGTATTGTTCTTCACCAAATTGCTCCTGGATTGTTGGGAGAAGTTTCTCTTGTAGGATGTTTTGATACCATAGGCAAAATTGTGAGTGAGCCCATTCCCTTGGAAGAGACGCAACGACACACATGAATAGTCTCAGGATTTACTGTTGGCATTACACACTTATCTTTTCTTCTCCAGACAATATTGTTTCCAGAAGTCCCAAACAGTCTGAAGGGGGCTTCATCAGAGAAAATTATTTTTCCCCAGTCTTCTGCAGTCCAATCCCTGTAACTTCCTGCAGCATGTCAGTCTGTCCTTGATGTTTTCTTGGAGAAATGTGACTTCTTTGCAGCCCATTTTGACACCAGGGCATCCTCCAAAAGCCTTTGCCTCACTGTGCGTGCAGATGCACTCACACCTGCCTGTTGCCATTTCTGAACAAGCTTCGCACTTGAACAGTAGAGATCAAAGATTTTACTGTGATATCTGCTGCCTTGTCCTTGTTAAAACTTTCTCCCGAGCTAACGAGAAGATCACTAAACTTAATAGGTCATTCTGTGGCAGGGCTGAAATGCAGTGGAAAGGTTTTTTTGTGATTAAGTTAATTTTTGTGGCAAGGAATGACTTTGCAGTTATTTGCAATTCATCTGATCACTATTCATATAACAATCTAGAGTTAATGCAAATTGCAACCAGAAAAACTGAAGCAGTAAACTTTGTCTAGACCAAAATTTGTGTCAACCTCAAAACCTTTGGCCACAATTGTAATCGCCAAGAAAGATACCCTGAAGTAGAAATTCAACTTAAAGATGAAGTGAAAAAAATTGAAAAATTCAGGGAAGATGCTAAAGCAATGAAAAAAATAATACCAGATCAAACCCCAATGCTTCTCGTCTCTGCAATCATGTCATCATGACCTCAGTAGTGTATGGCACGAGACCACAGAGGCCAATTCCGTGCTAAAGTCATGGAAACTTATTTAAGAATCACATGCAATACAAAGTGTGTGGATCCTGATCTTGGGATGTATTGATGCCAATCAATGAGCGATAGGACAGCTGAAAGTCCCTGCTTCCCCTTAGGTACATCAGCCGGGTATCTGCCATATAACTGACATGATCAATAGGATGTTATTAATAGAGGGCCTATCCCTATGTGCAGGTTTCTTGTTATGCTGGTAGCAATTTCTGGTTTTTAGGATTGCAACGGTGTAATGAACACAGTGTCCCGGGAGCGCCGTTACGTGGCCCAGGTGTTACACGTGTTGGGGATTTGAAAGGTGTGTTATGTATAAATTGCCTGTCAGTTTTTTCCTTCTAGTCTTGTAATGAAATGATGAGCGGTAATTTGCATAATCCTTTAAGAAGTCAAATTATGCTGTCATGTTGCAGAGTTAACATGCTAGTGAGGCGCTTGGAGCCTCACACCTAATTAGAATGTACCTTGCAGGACACTTATATCCAGACAAAACTCAGTCTCATTTCCAGCAGCGGCTGCTTTCCTCCTTTCCAACCTGTGAACCCAAAGATTCTGATTGTTAGTTCATTGCTAGTTTAGTGATTGCTAATAGTTTTTTTTTTTTTTTTACATTTTATTTTTACATTTTTTATTCATTTCAAAACCAAAGTAGAAAATACCGTACCAATTTCTAAAAGCCTTTTGTGAGATTTCGTCTATTCGGTTTAATAAATAGGAGACGGGAGTGGTTTCATTCTGTACAATATGATAACCATACATTCTGAACGTTCATGATAAAACCACCCACACATAGGCTACTTTCACACTAGCGTTTTTGCTGGATCCGTCATGGATCAGCAAAAAACGCTTCTGTCACGATAATACAATCGTCTGCGTCCGTTCCGAACGGATCCGGTTGTGTTATCTTTAAAATAGCCAAGACGGATGCTACAAAAAGTCTAAGGATGCTGCCACACAGCGCAGTTGTGGTGCAGTGTAAAACGGTAAAGCTGACTGCATGCGGTTACTGCAGCAACAAACATGCATTCAATACGCAGTTATAGAATTTAAATAAGTTCATTTATTGCCGCTGGCAAAATTCTTTAAGGGTGCATGTACACAGCGCAGTTGGGATGCAGTTGTGACACAATTACTGCACCAAGAAACGCGTTTTTTGATTGTAACGGCAATTAAAGGCGTTGTATTAGACAATAGGGGTATATCCTAGCACTATGCCCCCATTGTCTGAGATGATACAACCCCTTTAATTAATTAGTTTAGATCATTTCTCGTTTCTCTGTTTAATTGGGTGCTAAACTGGCCCAAAATCAGTAGTGGATCATAAAAGGGGAGAAGGTATGAAGGACAGATACAACTTCTCCCCTCTTTTTAACTCACTCCCAGTTTTGGCTTTCAATACTGCATCAGGAAACCTGATGGAGTGGCCGTACCCTTACTGTTAAAAGCTGCGGTATCTTATTGCAGCCTCAGCAATGTGTCATCCAACATACCAGGTGGGAGGATAACCAGTTGTCAGTGATCTGCTAACATCACATCTTACCATTCTTACATTAAATCCCAGTAAGTATTGATCATTGTAAATGCAGGAAAGTGCTTATGGTTGAACTTGATTGTGAAAATCATGGATAGTTGTGGTGCAATCAGATATGTGCGTACATGGAAATACCACATGCACACTTAGATATGTATTCATTGTTTTTAAATCTTAAAATTATATATTTACTTGTTATAAAGATCAAAGGCCCTGTACTGCTAATACCACCTGCCCTATTCACTATACTGGGAATGGGCCAGATATGCGGCCGCAGCACGGCAAACATGCTGAGAGGCAGCCGGACAAAAAGCGCAGCACGCGAGCCTAATGCGAGTGTGAAAGAAGCCTAAGGCACACACAGTCCTTTTTATGAAGCAACGGCCAGGCACCAACTGAATTCTGGCCGGGGAGTAAACATGCTTAGATGCCTGATCCCTGCCTGCTCTCTGTACTGCATTATCTTTAGCCTTTCAAACTACATTGTTGTCTGACCAGCGTCTTATGTGGGGATATCGCATTATTGCAGCGCTATTCGCTTTTTCACTATTAATATGTACCTAAATGTATCTAAATATTACCTGTATGGTATATAGCATGCATGGACAATGGTAGTACTAATCTGAGTCCGATTTCATATATAGAGGGAGTGGAATTAAGGCCTCATGCACACGACCGTTTTTTTATGCTGTCCGCAAAAAGGGGTTCCGTTGTTCAGTGATCCGTGTCCGTTTTTGCCTTCCGTTGTGTTTCCGTGTGTCTTCCGTTTTTTTAGCGGACATGACCCAAAAGATTTTACCAAAAGACAGGCTGACTTTCACGTTTTTCACGGACAAGAATAGGACAGGTTATATTTTTTTGACGGACTGGAATCACGGACCACGGACGCGGAGGACAAACTGTGCACTTGCCGAGGTTTCCACGGACCCATTGAAAACCAATGGGTCCGCAGAAAATCACGAAAAACGGAGCAATGGACACGGAATCAAACAACGGTCGTGTGGATGAGGCCTAACTTAGCAGTCTTCATCAGTATTTTAAAGTGGTTGTCTCGCGTGCAAATGGCATTTATTATGCAGAGAAAGTTACTAATGTATTGTGGTTGTCCATATTACTTCCTTTGTTTGTTTACACTTCTCGTATCCAGGACTTATGACCACCCTGCAATCCAGCAGCGGTGGTCGTGCTTGCACCAAATAGGAAAAAGGATGGGCCATGCGCACTCCTGCTGTCCCGGCTACCTAAGAGGCTGATGCCTTTTTCGAAAGTGTGCAAACACAGCCACCACTGTCTGGATTGCAGGGTGGTCATAACCATGGAAACAAGCATTGTATAATGTGATTCAAAAATGAATCAAACCTGCAAAGGAAGCAATATGGATAATCATAATACATTAAAAACTTCAAAAACTGTGTGCAAGTGTAGCTAGAAGAATTGACGCTGTTTTGAAGGTAAAGGGTGGTCACACCAAATATTAGGTTATATATTGTTCTATATCAGGGCTAGGCAACCTTCGACACTCCAGCTGTTGAGAAACTACAACTCCCAGCATACATACTTGCTCCGCTCTTCAATGAACTAGCATAGAAATGAATGGAGCATGCTGGGAATTGTAGTTTCACAACAGTTGGAGTGCCAGAGGTTGCTGATCCCTGTTCTATATAGTCTCATATATATATACCTGAATGTGTGGCTGCACCCTCAGATGTTGGCTTTAACAGTACCTAGTAAACTCTGTTCCTCTGGTATATACCTCCATAATTGATGTTTTTTAATTTCGCTAAAACATGTCGTTTTATCATCAAAGTTATGTACATATCTGTCCTGGCCCTTGTGCATACGCTCACCTAGTATGAGCGGCAGTAATACCACCCACTAGGTGCAGTACACAATAAAGATTAGATGGCTGTTTTATAAGTACGAGTCATGAGTGGGGTGCGCTGGGAGATGAGGGATGCTCGACTATCCAAAGAGTATGGCACTTTATTTATTTTTTGGATTGGAATGTAGAGACATCAAAGGCCTGGCAGATGGAAAGCTGGAGCCTGGCCAAATCTGTCACTGCAATGCAAAGTGTCACCCTGTAATGGCTTCTTGGACGCTTTTCTTTCTGTAGTTAACACTCCCTCCTCCTCCTCCCAGGCTCTGAAAACACATTGTAATGGACAGTGTATAATCAAAGGCGCTACTAAATAGAACATTAACCCTTTGTGTGTGAATGAGCACTATAGTGAGCAGCAAGGTAATGGAATACAGATGTTGAGTGGACTGAACATTATAATTCCAACCGACATACTGAATAATAACATATAGAGCCGTGAATCTCGAAAAATACATAAGGCACCCCAAAAAACGCTTATGGCCCTCCAGCTGTAATCTTTATCCTGTATTTTATCTAGAGCTCCTGAAACCCTTACAGCTATGGAATCCAAATGTCTTGCTTTAAATTGATTAATACGTAAATTAGTGAATAAAAAAATATTGAGATCAGGCACCCATTGTATGGATGTAGGAAAAACGTCCCCCACTTAGCATCTAGGGGGTTAAACAAAGATAGCTTCTTAACCCACAGAAAAAAATTCTGCTCACAAAGTGAAGCAACGGGAAGTCTAGAGAAAGAGAGTCGGCAGGAGATCAAACCCATCAGAGCACCTGAACATCTCTCCCGACGTGCTGCTAAAAACACAGAGCTGCCAATTGCAAGCAATTGATTCCATTTTCTGGCGCAGGGAGGAGGGAGGATGAACAGGGCCCGGGGAGGCACTGGGACCTGACGCTGTTTATCTGAGAGCATGATGTGTGCGCGTGTCTCTCTCCTCAAAACATAATCGCACAATTTCTCGAACTCCCCAGGAAGACACCGCTGCATAGACAGATGAGGGAGGGTACGGAGGCATACAGGGTCCCTGCTCTCCAATAACCCATCTTGTTACCTGGTACGGAATGCCAGCAAGTCACACTAATCTATGTTTGCAGTGATGTAATCCCAGCATGTATGACCCACGGCTTTCATTTTGGCCCCTTGGTTTGAACAGTACACTGCCTGTCCACCTGGATTTAACTAAGCAAATAGGTATGAGCCTCTTATTGGATAATTACTGCATGGGCGATTATCTTTCAGCTGGCAACAAGTTATTTAACCCGAACTGGTGCAATGAGTTGCTTCTCATTTCTTAAACAACGATGTCGAAAGACACATCTCGTGGTCGTGGAAAAGATGTTAGTCTGTTTGAGAAGGGCCAAATCATTGGCATGCATCAAGCAGAGAAACATCTAAAGGAGATTGCAGAAACTACTAAAATTGGGTTAAGAACTGTCCAACGCATTATTAAAAACTGGAAGGATAGTGGGGACCCATCGTAATCGAGGAAGAAATGTGGCCAGAAAAAAATCCTGAATGATCGTGATCGGCGATCACTTAAACGTTTGATGAAATCAAATCGAAGAAAAACAACAGTAGAACTAAGGGCTATGTTTAATAGTGAAAGTAATAGCATTTCCACATGCACAATGCGAAGGGAACTCAAGGGATTGGGACTGAACAACTGTGTAGCTGTAAGAAAACCACTAATCAGTGAGGCAAACCAGAAAAAAAGGCTTCAATTTGCTAGGGAGCATAAAGATTGGACTCTGGAGCAATGGAAGAAGGTCATGTGGTCTGAGTCCAGATTTACCCTGTTCCAGAGTGATGGGCGCATCAGGGTAAGAAGAGAGGCAGATGAAGTGATGCACCCATCATGCCTAGTGCCTACTGTACAAGCCTGTGGGTGCAGTGCTATGATCTGGGGTTGCTGCAGTTCGTCAGGTCTAGGTTCAGCAACAGTATGTGCTCCAAGAATGAGGTCAGCTGACTACCTGAACATACTGAATGACCAGGTTATTCCATCAATTTTGGATTTTTTCTTCCCTGATGGCACGGGCATATTCCAAGATTACAATGCAGGAATTCATCGGGCTCAAATTGTGAAAGAGTGGTTCAGGGAGCATGAGACATCATTTCACAAATGGATTGGTCACCACAGAGTCCAGACCTTTACCCCATTGAGAATCTTTGGGATGTGCTAGAGAAGGCTTTGCGCAGAGGTCAGACTCTACCATCATCAATGCAAGATCTTGGTGAAACATTAATGCAACACTGGATGGAAATAAATCTTGTGATATTTCAGAACCTTATTGAAACAATGCCACAGCAAATGTGTGCCGTAATCAAAGCTAAAGGCGGTCCAACAAAATACTAGAGTGTGTGACCTTTTTTTTTTGGTGGCGACTTTTTTTTGGACAGGCGGTGTATTTTAATGGTTTTATGCTGAACTTCCTTTTTTGCTTGGTTTATTGAACCCTCCATTTGCTTTCTTTCTTTTCATGCAGTAGTTTAAGCGAACAGAAGCAGTGCTCCCAGCTGACCATGCCAGATCCCTATAAGTGTATATAATTGAATTGTACTGTAATAGGTTTCAGAACATCCTGCCATTGCCTGAGTACTGTCCTATATACAAATTCTAACAGTCTATTCAGTAGGACTATCAGCTGTGTATCCACATGACTTCTCCACAACGCAACTGATGGTCCCAACCCCATTTATAAGGCAAGAAATCCTACTTATTAAACCTGACAGGGCACACCTGTGAAGTGAAAACCATTTCAGGTGACTACCTCAAAGCAAAAGGTGGCTACTTTGAAGAACCTAGAATATGACATATTTTCAGTTGTTTCACACTTTTTTGTTATGTATATAATTCCACATGTGTTAATTCTTAGTTTTGATGCCTTCAGTGTGAATCTACAATTTTCATAGTCATGAAAATAAAGAAAACTCTTTGAATGAGAAGGTGTGTCCAAACTTTTGGTCTGTACTATATCTGTGAATTATTTTTTTCTGATTTATTTTATCTGCTGAAAATATGTAAGAATGTACGTAAGAAATTTATAGGGTAACTAACCTTGTAGGTAACTTAATTTTAAACTATTTTAAATCCCCTAAAACTCATTTACGTAATGAACTTTACTATTGATTTTGCGGATTTACTGCCAGAATATGCACCCATCTGTACCAACCATACACTGGGTCAGGTATATACACTGGCAGATATTTGTCGCCAAAAAGTAAACATTTTTCTGATAAAAAATCTTTTAAAAATCATACAGTGCAGATTGTTTTTAAATATTTTTTTGCTTTATAAGACACCTGATGATAACACGCACCTAAGTTTTAGGCTACATTCACACTTGTGGTAACAGGGTCCCGCAGGCTGTTCCGGCAGGGAAACAGCCTGCCGGATCCGTGCTAACGCTAGCCCACAGAGCGGACTTCCGGTGGCACTGTGGGCTAGCGTTAGCATAGATCCGACAGGCTGTGCCCCAGCCGGAACAGCCTGCTGGACCCTGCTGCTGCAAGTGTGAAAGTAGCCTTACAGGAGGAAATGAAGAAAACGTACTTTGAACCAAAAGTGCGCAAAAATATGTGCAGTACATGGGTGCATTCCTATGGATAAGGAGGGGTTATGGTCGCATTTATTATAAGCACTGTCCAGGGACTGTAATGTAATTAGCCTAACTGTTATAGCCCCCCTCTTCCATAGGAATGCACCCATGTACTGCAGTACATGAGTATATTCCTATGGATTAGGGCGGGTTATGGTCACATTTAATATAAACACTTAGGCCAATTACAGTACAATCCCTGGACAGTGTTTGTATTAAATGCATTAAATGGGTGTGTTCCTATGGAAGAGGGGGTTATACTCATATTTCATGCATATTTAATGTCCAGGTCAGCCCCTGAGCTCCCCTTCTGATATCCTGGCTGTCACTTACCCAAGAACTTCAGGTGTAGACAGTGCATCCAGGGGATATCAGGGCTGACTCAGGGGCGCTGGTGGGCCAGTGATACTCCCACCCTACGTCTTTCTATTATCTCACAGTAGCAGGCGGGCGAGCGGTCGGGTGACTGAATGAGCTGATTGGTGGAAGTGGCAGAGTAGCAGTTCCCGTCGGCACTCACCACCAATCAACTCAACATGCAGGATGGCAGTGCAGGAGAAGGAGAATCGCTCTCCTCAGGTGCGTCTGAATCAATTTAATGGCTATAATGGGAATCTCAGATTCTTTCCAGCCAACCTGAAATCTGGCTGTATAATTCATTCTAATCTACAAAAATCAGTACACTGGTCTAAATTAAGTATAGAAAAGTCTATGGTATACTGATCAGAATGCCGCAAGAAAATGTAAAATGTGATTTGAAGCATCAACATCCCTATGATGAGCACTATGAATAACATTATATGAGAAATCGGCTATTAAAGCAACTCTTAAACATAAGGTTTATTTATGTACTGTATCTGGTACATTTTATGTTTCTTGATAAAAATTATGTTCTATGCTGTTGAGGATGTGGTGCAAACATAAAAAAGGACTCACCATACAGGTCCCCCGATGCTCTCTGCTTCCTGGTCCATCGATGACCTTCCAATGCAGTGACATGTGACCGCTGCAGCCAGGAAGATGATGTCATCGCTGATGTGCAACGCTGGAAGTTGCAGAGGAGAAAAATGGTGAGTATCACTTCTATTGTTATTTAATCACATTTACTATTGTTGCAGAAGTTTTTATGTTTATAAAGTAAACAAAAAAGGCAGAGGTGTGTTATTTTCATGGAGAACATTCCTGTGTAGTATATATATATATATATATAATATATATATAAGCATTTAATTTTGAATTTTCAACTTGAACTATACATTATTCTTCAGGTGTGTATTGCATAACTTTCTTTACTGACTTGATCTAGATAACTTCTGTGGATTAATTCTATTCAATAACTTTTCTAGCACTTTGTTTCTTTTTCCTACTTTGTGTCCTTAGCTCCTCTTCTTCTCTAGACATCAGATGAGCTGTTTTCCATGCAGATCACAGGAACTTATTACAGAAAAAAAGGTTTTATCCTAATCTTTTCAGATAAGGTTCTCTGAGGTCTACTAATGTCACTATGTGAGAGGGGATTAGCAACCAGATTAATTTAGGTTTTGTCTTGTTTGTTGCAGATACAATGCATATGTTTAGAAATCACCAAACACATGGGGTGAAATTTAGAGTTGCAATTATTGTGATATATAAAATATATATACTCTTCAACTTTGAAATTGGCAAGATATATTCAAATATTCAGAACATCTCAATTTATTCAGTATTTATATCTGAAGAATGTTCTTCCATGCAGAATGCACTTGGGCAGGCCCTTTGCAATTGCCGATCAATGATATCCCAGATGGGCTCAATGGGAGACACGTTTAAAGACATTGCAAGCCATGCAGGCTGCTCACGGTAGCACAAGCAACATGTAGCCTGTCTTCCTGTTGAAAAATGGCTCCTGGAACACTTTAGATAAATAGCTGTTCTACGACCAAACCAATGTAATACCAAGCTGTTAGTGTACCTGAAATGAAGACTAGAGGGGACTGACTACTGAACATTATGACATCCTACACTATAATTCCGGAGTAGGACTGGTGTGATGTTCCCTTGTGAAGGCCTCTTCATGGCATTGCCCACGTAACCATCATTGTGTCTGAGACACAATCACTGAAGAGAATAGACCTACATTCCAGCCTGCATTGCCATCTTGCTGTCTACCATGATAGCCTTTTAGGGCAGTGGCATAAGGTCAATGAAACAACTGTAGCTGGACAACTGGCTTGTAGCTTAATGTCGTGCAAAAGCCTTCTGTTGGTTTGTGTGCACACTTGCTTGCCGCCCCAGGCTTGAGATGTGACATCCAATTTCACTTGCAGTACAGAATGGATCACTACACACTAGGGTTGTCTCGGGTATTGAAGTTTCGATACCCATTCGATACTTTTAGCCCGGTATTGATACGATACCGGGATTCACCTTTTATCGATACTAGGCTGTGCTACTGCACAGCCTAGTATCAGAGAACGTTGCCGCGCAGCTCTCACCATGGCCATGTTCCCACAGCAGCACGGGGAGAAGGAAGCAGTCTCTCCCTCCCCATGTGCTGCCGCTGCCAATGAGGACAGACGGGAGGAGGAGGGACGGGAGCACTGGTTACCAATGATGAGTAACGTTTTATATACAAATGCAGGCAGCAGGAGCACATTGCCGGCATCCTGCCTGTGACCGAGCTCTGCGATCTGCGGCAATTAACCCCTGATGGCTAGTGTTGGACACTGCCTCTCACAAATTTCCATGGCAACATGCCACACACAGGATGGTGTTCCTAACCACCGTTTTCCATTTATTCAGGTGTCTCCATACTTTTGGACCACCCTGTATAGATAGATTGATATAAATATATATTTATATATATATATATATATATATATATACACACTCAATGACAAAAATAGCACACCCAGATAAAAATGTAAAAAATGTGAGATTGCTGTAAAACTCTGCATGCAGTTATATCTCACAGATATGTAAATAGTGACAGGTGTGCGATATTAGGTCTTGGCACAATAGGGAGTAAAAGTACTTCCCTCCGGTACCCTATAAAATGGCTCTCAGAGGCTACTTTTGTGTAGTGTACCTCTTGGTGAGAGATCTCTGACTGCTAGACTTACCTCTTTGATGCACTCAAAGACATTTTACACAGTTGACAGACTTTGAGTGGGGAGCATCATTAGACAGAGAGAAGCAGGATGGTCGTTTCAACGAATTGCCCGCCATCTAGGCCATTCTGATCTAGCTGTTGGAGGTGTTGGGAACAGTGGTTACATAAGTGCATGCACACACACCAAACATGCTCTGGATGGGCCAGACAGACTGTGGCAGGTGCAGCACAATGAAGTGCCTTATGCGCTGTGGCATTAGAAGAATTTTGATATTTCTAACTTTTTAGTCCTACCAGGATGTCTGTTACTCTGCTTTAATTCTTCTAGCGTCGGTCTATTAAAACAGTAGGCTTAAAGAGCACACCAAATTCTTGAAATAACTTCTTTATTAACTTCAACTTTTATTCATATACAACACTGCCTCCTCCGCAGCAGATAGTCCATGTTCAAAACATGTGTTGAATAAAGTATCACAAAATGGTGGTTCCGCTGTTCAATCTTGCTTTCAACATAAAATAGTGGATATATTTCTCTCTTCAGTTTCTGTACTCTTACTTTAAGTTATTTAAGCACTTTATGTTCTCTCTGAGAGGTATATCTGAGGTGTAACCAATAGTTCTACTTGCTCTACTTGATTTGCAGTTTGCTCTATACAATTGCTTTGAGCAGCTTGTTTGAACTATTCGCAGATTGCCATATGATTTACGCAGTTTGGTGGAAACACACATAACTAGTTCAGCATACAGTTCTAATCACTATACTAAAAATAGGAAAATATAACTGTTCTAAATACCTATTTTGGCCTCTTTGCTTCCATAAAACTGAACCCTTAGTGGAACTGTGTGTCTGTTCAGCCCCTCTCTCTGGTGAATAATGATTCCAGCTAGGGGATTTCCCACACAGGCTCAGTGTGAGGCTGGCTGTGATTGGTCAAGACTCCTGGGCAGTAACAACAGTTTAACTATATGCTTTATGCTAATTCTGTTGTGTCATTCAGCTTACCTTACATTCATATAATGAATCTTAAAGGCATATTATCTTTTCTGCTTCTTTGAATACAATATATAACTGTTACATGACATCCAAAACATGGTCACAGTAATAACTCTGCTCTGTCTTTAACATATAAACATATGAACTGTATTAGGGTTATTGGCAGGTCTAGCGGTATACAAATATAAGCCACCTAGGACAGGTCTTAGCTGGCCAGCTACACAGACCACCAGAAGAAAGGATCGTTTGATCCTCTGACAAGCTCCCACAGGTTCATTCTACACCATCCAGACACAGGTGGCACTTTCAATACACACCCTTGTCTCTGCCTGGATCATTTTCAGGTGCTTATCAGAAGGAAATTTGGTGTCATGGCAGCCATTAGATGCCCTGTCATTGACAGACAGCCACCGTCGCCCTTGTTTGTAGTGGACAGACTGGAATAGTATAATCTTTTGCAACAAATCCAGGTTCTGATTGGGATCCGATGATGGTCGAGTTTGAATATGGAGCCCTACTGGTGAGGGCTTCAATCCTGCCTTTGTTGTGGAACAACATACTTCTACTAATTGCTGGTGTGATGATCTGGGGAGCCATTGCATACAGCATTTTGTCACCCATAGTAGTGATACGAGGAATATTAACAGCTCAGCAATATGTGGAGGATATCCTGAGACCAAATGTGTTGTCTGTCATGACAGGGCTTCCTACTGGCAATTTTCAGCAGGATACTGCTCACCCACATACAGCAAGAGTTTCCCAGGAATGTCTTCAGCAGATTGCAACACTAACTTGCCCTGCCTAGTCACCAGAGTTATCACCAATTAAGCATTTATGTGGTCAGCTTCAGCAACCTATGATTGTGCAGGATCTACAGGCCCGCCTGCAACATTTGTGGTCAAATGTGGCACAGGATGCCATACATAACCAGGTATGCTTCCATGTCTAACTATATCCTATCTTTTATCCAGGCTAGAAGTTGTCCAACATGGTACTGGAGTCTCCTTCCAATTGTACAGTTTTCCCCAATAAACTTATCCTTTTGCTCTAATATTGAAATCACATATATCATCGTAATATGTTTGTATGTATATATATATGTACTCATTCACAAAAAATAATGCTTCAAGTACTGGAAGTGGAATAAAATATACACTTTATATATGTGAATGTAATATTCACATATATAAAGTGTATATTTGATTCCAACTACTTGAAGCATTATTTTTTGTGAATGAGTACAGATATATACATGTAAAAACACACATATTAAAGGGGACCGTAAAAATATTTATTCTTCTGCCTATTGATTTATCATCCTCCAAAAATATATATTTTAATTAATCTCCTAATTAACACTCTTCTGGCACCTGGAGCTGAAGCTGTAATTAGCACCAGTGCTAAAAAGCGCAAATAATTTTAAAGGTGTCATAAAAACAAGAAAAAAAGAATCTACATTTTGTTACCCCAAAGCTTTGTTAAATAACCCTTGTGCTTCCAGATCAGTCCAAAGCTTTGATATATCTTCTATATTGTTGATATAATCTGCATACTTGTGAATAAACAGTTATCAATGACTGCATTAAATATTCACAAGTCAATCACACCAAAGCTGTAATTTGCATACCAAGAAAAAGTATCATAATTCAGGAACAGAGCATCGGATCAGCAGAAGAAAACAGCATTTTAATCAGGTGAACCACAGATATGTGTCTGTAGAAAGCGATTGATAGGTAGGTCACTGGTGACAGATTCTCTTTAATCCACAGCAGATGGTGCAAAGTGAAAATTGTCATTTTTCCACTGATATGCCATTTCTGTGCACAATATGTTGTACCCTTTATGTACCAGTATGAAAAGTACGCCCTCTTATTATTCTGTTTTCTGGTTTTAGAAACGACCTAAAGCCTCTTTCACACGAGCGTGACGGATTGGCTCTGGATGCGTTCAGGGTGCGTTCAGTGAAACTCGCACCATTTTGCAAGCAAGTTTAGTCAGTTTTGTTTGCAATTGCGCTCAGTTGTTCAGTTTTTTCCGCACGGGCGCAATGCGTTTTCATATGTTTTTCACGCGCTTCATAAAAAACTGAAGGTTTACAAACAACATCTCTTAGCAACCATCAGTGAAAAACGCACTGCATCCGCACTTGCTTGCTGATGCAATGCGTTTTCTACTGAAGTCCAATTCACTTCTATGGGGCCAGAGCTGCGTGAAAAACGCAGAATATAGAACATGCTGCAATTCCCAGGCAACGCAGAACTGATGAGTGGAAAAAAAAAAGATCATGTACACAGACCCATTGAAATGAACGGGTCGGATTCAGTGCGGGTGCTTTGCATTCACGTCACGCATTGCACCAGCGCGGAAGACTCGCTCGTGTGAAAGGGACCTAATAAAGCACCATGCCCATTTTGAGGCTCAATGTAGTGATTTATACCACTTGTGCTGACAACTGTAGAGGGTTTGGGGTAAAATAACAAATTCAACTCCCAAAAAATGACCCCATTGTGGAAACTCTGCCCCTTAAGGTATTAGGGGGGGTGGAGTGATTATTTTGATGCATTACTTTAATGCTCAGTGGATGGTACAAAGTGAAAATTGCTATCTTTCCACAAGTATGGTATTTCAGTGTCCTCTATATGTGCCAAGCTGGTGCCATCCGAGACTCACACCACACTTCTTACTGATAGGCAGGTTTTAGTGGGTATGGAAATTCAATACATTTAGATGTAAACTGCTGTGTGGACACGTTCGGGCTCAGAAGAGAAGGAGTGCCATGTGGCTTTTGGAGTGGAGATTTGGCTGGAATGGTTTTTCGGGACTACATCACATTTGCCAAGACACTGAGATACCCGTACAGTGTAAAATCCCAGTACATGGCCCCATTTTGGAAAATACTCCCTCAAGTTATTTATTAAGGGCTGGAGTGAGCTTGTGCCATTTAAAACACACCACACCGCTTAAACTGTTAGATGGGTTCTATTAGGTACAGATATGCCATTAATGTGGACGTAAACTGCTCTTTGGGTACATCGCAGAGTTCAGAAGGGAAAGGCCACTTTTTGGCTTTTGCAGTGCACATTTTGATGGTTTGGTTTACGGACTCCACAATATTTTTAAACGGCTCCTGTGGTACCAGTACAGCTATTTTCTGAGAAGCATATATTTTTATTTTTATTTTGTTGGAACTGTGTGGTTTTTTCTTTTATGCAAGTTGAGTTGCTACTACATTGGTGATATTCTATTTCACTTTTTGGGTTTTATTATTGTGGCGTACAGTCTTAGAGAAAAAAGACATGTTACATTTATTCTGCGGGTCACTACGATTACAGAGATGCCAATTTTTTTATATAGTTTTCTTTTAAAGTTTTGCTGCTTTTACACAGAATATTTTGGAAAAAAATCATGTTTTTGTGTCACCATTTTCCGAATGCCCTGGACACACATATCTTGATAAATTTGTTGCATCTTGTGCTGTCTGTGCATTGCAAACTGAAATATATGCTAGCTAAAGGCTGGCATTGCTTTCATTTATAATTTATAACAGTTTTCTGGAATAAATTATTGTAAATGTGGCTGACCAGTAAATGTAATGGTAAATATACAGCTTTTATGTTCATAGGAGCAGTTCACCCTGGCCCATGTAAAGAGCAGAGCAGGATATATAGTGCTCTACTGTAGTGTAGAGAGAGGTACTGCTAGACAGCCAGTCGGTGCTTTCAGTTCAGTAAGGCTACTTTCACACTAGCGGCAGCCTTCTCCGTGCTGCCGCTATTATAGTTAATGGGGCCAGAGCAGACTTCCGGCGGCACGTGTGCACCAGGTTCGAAAGACTGTCAGAGATGTAGGTTCTAACAGACGAATAGAAAGATTTTAATTAAAGGTTAATATCTTTAACCCCTTCAGCCTCAGCTATTTTCCATTTTTGCGTTTTTGTTTTTCACTCCCTGCCTCCTTGGGGCCATCATTTAAAAACAAGGACTTGTTTTTTGCAGGGCAAGTTGTACTTTTTAATGGCTAGAAAAAAAAATCCAAATGGGAAAAAATCCAATTCCACACAGTTTTATGGGTTTTGTTTTTACCATAACTTTTTTTCATAATTATGCTTATAAAGCTGTGTAAGGGCTCATTTTTGGGGGGTGATCTGTACTTTTCATTGATACCATTTCTACGTCTGTATTACTTTTTTATCACCTTTTGTTACATTTTTTGTGGGAGGTGAAGTGACAAAAAATTGAGAATTTCCCATTTAGAATTTTTTCTGTTACGCCGTTTATCGTATAGTATAAATAATTGTATATATTAATAGAAGGGGTGTTTTCAGATGCGGCAATGCCCATGACATTTAGTTTTTTTTATTGTATGTGTTTTTTCTTTTTTATTCTAGGTAAAGGGGGTAACATATAGTAAAACCCTGTCAGGTAGAAGCAAATTTTCCTAATTTTAGGGGGAAATAATTCCTTCCTGACTTCAATCAGGCAATCAGAATAACTCCCTGGATTAATGACCTTTCCAGAAATCTACTAAACTATAACCTGTAATCAGTCGGACTGGTGTACCTAGGGCCCATCAGTAAAATTTATTTTGGGAGCCCACCATACGGATAAATTCAAATATAATAAATAATCTAACATGTTTTTTTTATATGAACATAAGCTGGTTGAGGTGCTGTACATTGAATATACGTATGTGCAGTAAATCTAATGCGTTATGTGCCACTTGTACAGGGGGTGGGAGACTAGGGGCCCACCTTGCTCAGGGGACCAATGGGGGATTCCCTTGTACCCCTGTGGGCCAGTCTGAGCCTGCCTGTAATATTATTACACTCCAGAAATACATCCAGGCCCCTCTTGAACTCATTTAGTAAATTCACCATCACCACCTCCTCCTATAGTCTACCCATTCCAGTTATTACTTCAGTTGCCCTCCTCTGAATTCTCTCTGGATACTTTCGCACTAGCGTTTTGGCTTTCCGTTTGTGAGATCCGTTCTGCGCTCTCACAAGCGGTCCAAAACAAATCAGTTTTGCCCTAATGCATTCTGAATGGAAATGGATCCGCTCAGAATGCATCAGTTCACCTCTGTTCAGTCACCATTGCGCTGTGTAGGTGGACACCAAAACGCTGCCTGCAACATTTTGCGGACAGCCTGACAAAGCGGAGCCAAACAGGTCCGTCTTGGCACACAATCTAAGTCAATCGGGACAGATCCGTTTTCTCTGGCACAATAGAAAACGGATCCGTCCCCCATTGACTTTCAATTGTTTTCAAGACGGATCCGTGATGGCTATAGAAGACATAATACAACCGGATCCGTTCATGACGGATGCATGCGGTTGTATTATTGTAATGGAAGCGTTTTAAATGCTAGTGTGAAAGTAGTCTCTGCTATATCTGTCGTGTTCACCGGAGCCCAGAACTGTACACAGTACTCCATGTGTGGTCTGACCAGTGATTTGTAAAGTGGTAGGACTATGTTCTCATCACGGGCATCTATGCCTCTTTTGATGCAACCCATTATCTTATTGGCCTTGGCAGAGGCTGGTTTCTACAGCATAGTTTGTCGTCTACTAAAACCTTTTCGATGTCAGTGTTAGGCCTCTTGCACACGAACCGGAAAATTGCGGTCCGCAATGCACAGACACCGACCGTGGGCAACCACATGTGGACAAGTTCTATTTTTTTGCGGAACGGAAGCACGGAACAGAACCCCACAAAAGCACTCCGTAGTGTTCCGTTTCGTGCTTCCATTCCTCATCCATTCCTCATCTCCGGATTTGCGGACCCATCAGTGATGCGGAATGCACACGGCCGATGCCCCGTGTATTGCGGATCCGCTGTATGCAGGCCGCAATACGTCCACGGGGGCGTTCGTGTTCAAGAGGCCTTACCCAGTGTTTTGCCATTTAGTATTTACGGGTGACTTGCATTATTTTTTTCCATGTGCATAACCTTATATTTGTCAGTGTTAAACCTTATCTGTCACTTCTGTGCCCAATCCTCCAATCTATCGAGATCCATCTGTAGCAGTATACAGTCCTTTTCCAGGTAAATTACTTGACACAGTTTAGTGTCATCTGCAAAAATTTATATTTTACTATGCAAGCCTTCTACAAGATCATTAATAATTATATTGAAGAGGATAGGGCCCAATACTGACCCCTGAGGTACCCCACTAGTGACAGTGACCCAATCTGAGTGTGTGCCATTAATAACCACCCTCTATTTTCAATCTCTCAGCTAGTTACTTACCCACTAACAGACATTTTCTCCCAATCCAAGCATTCTCACTTTACATACTAACTTTTTATGTGGCACAGTATCAAATGAATCCTAGGTGACTATAACCTGCATCTTGTATTGTATCATGTATATATATATATATATATATATATATATATACATATATATACATATCTTATTCAGTATATTCCAGTGCAGTGCTGCTACTTAGAGGCCTGCATTGGAATATACTAGGCCTATTACAGTCTTAGGCCTATTACTAATACAGCCAACTTCCCTGATCTCAGCCAGGGGAAGGAGGCCCGGGCAAGTAAGTTCGTCTCCCTGTTTTAGCTCTCTAAGATGGTGACATTTGACTATGGCATCTGAGGAGTTAAATGTCCACGATCACCATTACCGACTATCTCACATATTACCCCCAGGCCTCTGCTGTGTAAAACAGCAGAAACCAGGCAGTTATGGCACCTGCTACACTTGCAAGTGGGTTCCATCTTTAAGGACCGGACTTACGCTGTACTTGTACGGAGAAGGTCAAGAAAGGGTTAATATAAATCAGGTGTTAATATTTACTACTGGAAGTCTTTAGACCAGATCCTTATACTGTATTAGATGTTGATCTCCAGGTATGTGGGTATCCTGGGCTCCTGTTTACAATTAATTGGATCACAAACAAGAAGATTCTGTTACAGATGTGCTCTACCAGGAAGCAGAGTTGAAAATAATGGATTAGAGCAGCCTGAATGCAGTTTTCATTAAATTTGCCACAAAATAAAAGGAGGGGCAGCCTTGATATCACTACCAAAATCTCAGTGGTACTGTCAAGCTCCCATCTCCTTTATGGAGCAAGGGTCATGGTTCAGAAAGGGTAAGCAATTCAATTTTACTTTCTTTTCTGCCCCCCAGCATCTTGCCGTGACCCCATGGTATTGTCTGCTGGTGGCTGAGTTCCACAGAGACCTATCGTAATCCTTTCAGTTCCTTCTGTTCAAGACACCAGCTTGAAGTCAATTTCACACAGTCCCCTGTGAAGGGGCTCACTTTCTCCTCTGATAATCAGACTTGAAATTTTGACTTAGGCTGAATGAAGAGATTACAAAACTGGCTGCCCCATGATTTTATAGATCGGTTCACTACTGTATACACCCTGAGACTTAACTTTACTTGATAGTAATGCTTTAATTGTAATCCAGAAAAAAGATTTTTGATCAACCACAGCATCCAGGCAAGAAATAAATGGAGAGGTGGCCACATTCTCTCTCTATTTTTAACTGTGTAAGTTACGGAAACAGCTGAACAAGCATGGAATTAATGGAGATGTGGTCATGCATGTGTTCTATTCTCTCCATTATCTTCTGTGGGAGTTGTAGAAATAGCCAACCATTCGTTGATATGTCAAAAACGTCTGTCATGGCACTAACCTTTTAAGCATCTGTGGAGTTTCTTACAATAGAGGGGGAAATTTACTAATCAAAATGCACCAGATTAAGAAGCCAAGTCTCTGACTTTTGGCGAAGGTACTACGCAGCTCCATCCAACTTCCAGAATAGAGCAAATTCAAAACAGCAGATTGGAACGGGTACAGGGTGTCGGAAACTCTCCAATCAGATATTGATGGCCAATCTTGAGGAGATCGTGGAATACCCCTTTAAGTGTTTGACACTTTCAGACACTTATTGCTTCTTCTCCGACAAAAGGGTGTGGTGTCCTAGAAAGCTGCGCCACTATGATAATTCTGGCACAGTTTAAGACAGTCTGCATCAGTTTACATTGTCTTACATTTAGATATAATAGACATACACAGATATATGCATTTTATTTCCTTCCTTAGTAGCCTAAAATCTGTGTTTCTAAAAATTGGGTATATCTCATTAGAGGGGCTCTGTGCATTTTACACAAATATAGTATTGACTCTTGTGTAGGTACCAGTAATCCACTCTTGGGTACCAAATAATCGGATTAAGGGTCCATTGACACGTCCGTAGTGTATTGTGGATCCGCAATACACCCGGCCGGCACCCCCCATAGCACTGCCTATTCTTGTCTACAAATGCGAAGCCGCGGCCCTGAAGTTCGGGGCTGCGCTCTGGAAATGCGGATGCGGAGAGCACATAGTGTGCTCTCCGCATCTATTCCTGCCCCATAGAGAGTGAATGGGTCCGCACCCGTTCCGCAGAATTAACGGACGTGTGAATGGACCCTTATAGTTTGAACAAATCTTGACAAATCTCATCAACTTACCGTGAAGTCCTTCAGGGTGTCTTCAAAAAGCAGTGAAACCCTGATAGAAAGTAAAAAAGATCAGTGTCAACAAAACCTAAAAGTTTTGATTTAGTCTAGAAGGCTCTCATTAGGAAGGTGAAATGCATTTAGAAATCTTATGCAATAACTTGAAGCATATTGTGACTACTGGAAATATAAGTCTTTCGAACTGCTGCTACACATGTCAAAACATATTAAAAGCGTTGGTATGTAATATCACAAAAGTGATTGTGGATTGGTTGAACTGATTAGATGATAAGTGCAATATGAAGCTGGCAAATCATTTCGCAGCTGGTGTACAATGCTGGTTGCACCACATGTAGCTCAATTCTTATTTCCGGCCGTTTTTCATTGACTGCAACAACATTTATACAAACTAATAGCTACTCAGGTAAAAGCTTCTTAGGGGTATTGTTTCCCATTGTCAAGGATGCCGGGGCTGGCGCGGGAAGTCTAAGGCCTCTTTCACACTGGCGTTTTATCTTTCCGTCCTAGAGTTCCGTCCTCGGGGCTCTAGGACGGAAAGATACTGATCAGGATTTTCCCAATTCATTCTGAATAGAGAGAAATCCGTTCAGGATGCATCAGGATGTCTTCAGTTCAGTACTGATACGTTTTTTGGCCGTAGCAAAATCCGCAGCATGCTGCAGATTTTGCTCCGGCCAAAAATCCTGAAGGCATGCCGCAAGGACGGATCCGGAATTAATGCCCATTGAAAAGCATTAATCCAGAGACGGCTTTAAGCTAAACGTCGTTTCGGCGCATCACCGGATCCGACGTTTAGCTTTTGTGAATGGTTACCATGGCAGCCAGGACGCTAAAGTCCCGGCTGCCATGGTAAAGTGTAGTGGGGAGGCAGGGGAGAAGTATACTTACCGTCCGTGCGGCTCCCGAGTCCCGGGGCGCTCCACAATGATGTCAGAACGCCCCATGAGCAGGGATCACATGATCGCATGGATCACCTTTTCTAGACTCTGTTCAGATTATCGTGATTTGTTTCAGGTATTATGGAGCTAGCTATGACTAATCAATTTTTTTACATATCCCAATAAATAATGAGGGGTTCATTTGACTTATAATGGACTCTGTAGAGTTGAAGGCAAGAATAATGCTGAATAAATGTATAAAAGCAGGATATTGGAAAGCATTAAACCAGGACAATGGAAGGAAGACTGAGTAGGTCAATGTAAGTTTAAAAAGTACCCAATGAGGCAACCACATTTCCTCATAGGTAGGAAGAGTAGTGGGAATTTATAATTGAAAATGACGTCATGTCTCAGCTATCCAGTTTAAGAAGGAAGGACAAATGTGAGAGGGAACACAGCTGTGTAGCCATAAACATTATTATAGGGGAAAGTGAAAAATCCCCAAATTCAGCCTTAAAAATGTTCTTGATCACTTACCAATTTTATGCAATGGATGCAGATAACTCGTAATAACGTGTATGTTGCTTTTTTAGTGGAGGGTTTTAGACGTAAATGAAGATCTCTGAACAATTTATTACAGTTTATTTGTCTACTTCAATCTTCTGGCATCAGCAGAAATTTAGCAAATATCTTACAGACCAAAAAATGGTCATATGAAAGAAGCCAAAGTTTGTAATAGTTAAGTACACGCATTCACATACTGGAAAAACTTGAGTATAACTACTGACAAGCTTAGGGTCAGTAGTGTTCCTGTATTCTCTAGAGAATTGAAGTTGATTCCAGGGGAAGGAGGGAGGGAAAAAAAGAAAGAAAAGTAATAAAGTGTGCTGCTTTTAACACGCTCCAGGGCTCTTACACGTTCTGACACATTGAAATAAAAACTGCATTTGTCATATCTGTCGTTGGCCAATCATGTCCAACAGCAATCAAATGGCACGGAGGTTGCTAGCATCTGGTACTGCACTTTTACATCTTCAGTAACCTGCCCCTTGTATGATTTTTTTTAACAGCATACATTTTTGATTGTAGAATCTTATAAATGGCATTATTTTTCTTTACTGTATATACTAAGCAAGAAGCTTGTATATTCTGAGCTGCATATCTGTAGATTTAACATTTTTTAAGAGGACCTGTAAAAAAATGGAACTGAGCAGAACAATTTACCCATTATATAAAAAAATTGATCAAAATGGATCAGTCATATTTGAAAAATGGAGAGCATGACAGCAGTATAAATGGAGCCTAAAAGAGATATCTGGTGGACAACATGGTGGCTCAGTAATTAGAGTTGTTACCTTGTAGCACTGAAGTCATTGTCCTTCAAATTGGAACAGGAGCAACACCTACAGTAAATGGATTTTCTATGTTTTCTTTGTGTTTATATGGGTTTCCTCCTGACTTTACACTTTTCCCCCACAAACGTATCAGTTAATTATCTTTTGTGAAGCTACAGTAGCTCTCAGGTGTTTGTCTGAAAGAGGATAATTACAACATGAAGCCCATTAAGGACACTTGACCCACTACACTACTACATAAGGTGGATGTCATGTGTGGGAAATGAGGCCATAACTAACATATGACCGGATCTGTCCTGCCGCTAGTTCAAGTGTGTCGTCGGACTGCCGCTCTGTCCCCATTGACTATAATGGGGGTGGGGCGGAGTTCCGGCGCAGCACAGCAGCGCACGGCGAGAGGCCGCCGGACTAAAACTACGACATGTCCGACATTATAGTCAATGGGGAAGGAGCGGCAGTCCGGTGACACACTTGAACTAGCGGAAGGACGGATCTGACAGGCTGAACAGCCTGTTGGATTCGTCCTGCCGCTAGTGTGAAAAATAGCCTAAAATTTTGCTTCATAAACATAAAAAGTACTCAATAGGATGTTTTTAGGCTCCAAAAACATCCATATGTAATATAGTTTTTGATTAAAATAGAGTTGGTTCCTTCCCTTAGGCAACTTATAGTATCATAAGGGCAAGTTATAGTATTGGAGATGTATAAGCACAAGTAGCAGTGCTCTGAAATTTTGGCCAATTCCCTTAAGGTGAATGAATGACTTAAAAGGGCTTTCTGGGAATAATTAGCTATTAACTGAAGGTTCCTAGCCCCTAGCCACTCATTGGTTGCAACTCTGTACAAAACCACGTTCATACCCATCCAGAAGAAAACAAGCTAGTGACTGGAAGATAGAGGAATAGGAGCCAGCACACAGGACGAGAGCAACAGGAAGAATGTAAGTATTAAGGCCCGGTTGGCCTGCGGAACACTGGCATGGACACCCATGCTAAAATTACACTGGTGGACGTGTCCTTTTTACCTCCTATTCTTTTTAGTGGGAGTCAACGCTGAAGATCACTGAGCAGCATTTTAAAGCCGGGTCACGCCAAGAAGGGATGTCTCTCTTCTTGGGGTGCCACTGTGAGATCTTCAGCACTGCCTCTGTTAAATAGAATGGAAGACAGAAAAAAGTGGCCAATTCTACAGGGAAAAAAACACTGTGTGACACTGTGTGAATGGTTGGTTCATCTTTTAGTAGGGGGTGCAGACTAGGAGCCTTCAGTTAATTATTCCCAGACAAACTCTTTAAGACTACTTCTCTTAAGAATCAGTTGTCTACTCTTTTTGTAGCATTTCATTGTATACAATAGGTTTATTCCGTGTTAGATAGGACCTAGCTCTTTGAAATATTTCAGAATGTTGGTCAGAAGTACAGTAGTTGTTCCTTAAAGTTAGTTGCCACTTACAAGCATTAGTGCCTACCTGCAAAGTGTTAAAGTCTCAGTCAAATGTCTTTTATAAAATAAGAGGAAGGAGGGAAGAGGGCTGAGATTCTCCTGTGCATCTCCCCTATATCCTGCCCTCACCCCAGCCAGGAGAAAGTAATGGAACATTATTGATCTTAGCCTGTTAATGAATTGCTCAGCTTTTGAGAATTGCATTCGTAATCACACTCCCTCCCCTTCTGCAATCCTTGATGTCACACCAGAGGCCTTAAAGCCAAGAACATCTTTGTGCCAAGGTCCTGCTATGCTGAACTTGTAAATATGACAACTTTCTTTTGTGCACCTTTTGACAGTGGTAGTCATCCCTTTCATACAAATCACAATTGGAATATGATCGTTCAAAAGCATTAACATTTAGAAAGTTTTCATATATAAAAATATACCGTATTTTTTGCCCTATAAGAGGCACCTGCCCATCAGACCTAGGTTTTTGAGGAGAAAAATAAGAAAAAATATATATTTTGAACCAAAAGGTGTGCTTTTGGTGGGTTTTCAACTAATGGTAGTCTGTCTATTATGGGGGATCTGTTGAGGACACTATTATGGGGGATCTGTGGATGGCACTATTATGGTGGATCTTTAGATGGCACTATTATGGGGGATCTTTAGATGGCACTATTATGGGGGATATGTGGATGACATTGTTATGGGGGATTTGTGGGTGACACTGTTATGGGGATATGTGAGTGACACTGTTATGGGGGGATCTGTGGATGACACATATATAGCATCTTATGCTATGTGTCATCCACATATCCACCCCATAACAGTGTCCCTGTAGTGTGAATAACCCCCAATACAGGGGGTGGGAGTCGCATCTGGTTTTATAATAACAGCGGGGCCCATGCAGTGACTGTATTCTACTACACGGGCCCCCGCTCACTGTATATAATCTTGTCTATAATTGTAGGGATTGTTAATATATAAAAATCCTTGGTAATCAGCGCCTGTATTACTTACAAGCGCTCGGTAGCAGGGAGGAGGCGAGCCGGGAGGACGGGCGCTGGCAGCGTGACTCACTACGTCAGGCGCCTGCACCCCCAACTTTATGAATGAAGCAGGTGCCCACCCTCCCACCCTGCCTCCTCCCTCCTCTCTGCTACCGAGCGCTTGTAAGTAATACAGGCGCTGATTACCCAGAATTTTTATATATTAACAATCCCTATAATTATAGATAACATTATATTCAGTGAGAGGGGCCCGTGTAGTAGAATACAGTGACTGCACGGGCCCCGCTGTCATTATAAAAGCAGATGCCGGCCCCCAGCCCCTCCTCCCTTTCAGCTCATACACCTGCCACGCGGCATCATGTATCATTGTAAATTCGGCAAAATGCAGCATTCGCCCCATAAGACGCACTTTTGGGGGGGAGTGCGTCTTATAGGGTGAAAAATACGGTAAAGTCTTCTAATCTAATAAGTAAACTAGTCTATTCTTCAGCTTCTGATTTTGAGCAGGAGCAATTTTGCAAGCTTTAAAAAATACTGTAACTTGAAATAAAACCGTTAAACAGTGTTGAAAAGTGGCAGATTAATTTTTCTCACATGATTAATTCTCAAGCGGTTGTAGGAGGAGTTCATTATCTTTCTTCTTTCTTTCTGTTTCACAATTACTAGACATGTCATTTCAGCCGTCAAGCACAATGGACATCACGCATCTAAATAATATTCAAATGACACCATACATCGAGCTCGTGAAGATATTCCTTTGTCTAGGACATGTCAACTCCCTACCTCTTTCCATTGATGCTGATCTTTTTGTACAATTGCTATGCAGTTTTATTGGTTGAGAATACTGACTCTGTTCTACTAATTTACCCTTTAGCAAGTTCATTCAGATCTGATAATCCTATAGTCCTTAGCCTAAAAGTTGGGAGAGATTTTTCATGAGGGGGATTTTAAAGTCAGTTTTTCAAGTGCAGTGAGACCCTGAAGTGCCGTTGCGGAGGTTGGGAGTGATAGTGGCCCTGATAAGATGTTGTGTAGCAGTGTACTCCCTCTGGCTGTTGCTCCCTGAGGATCAGTGCAGTGAAAAGGTGGTTCGAAGAAGCTTGCCTTGTCAGAAGCAAATATAAAAGTCTCTCTTGGTGCAAAATATAACTTCTGGTACATCCAGCAGTAGTAGGTACAAAGTGCAGTTTCTGTTACCAGATGAGGTATGGTGACTGGTTATTTGGCAATTAAATGGCACTTGTGGGTATAGGTGTCCACTGTGTGATAGAGCCTGAAGGTAGACTTGCCTGGACATTTTCTACGTGATGGTTGTCCAGTCTGTATTCCCTCACATGCAGCAGGTCCTCAAAAGCTGCGGTTTGCTTATCACTCTACTAATACTCTGTAGCTTCTAACATTGAATTCTTGATTCTGTGAATCTCTCTGGAGTAGTGGTCTCACAGGAGAACTGGAGAAGGTCCCTTGGCATAAGAGCTCTGGCATGTGCCCTCTCCGGCTGGACCTGTATGCTGGATAAATCTCGCGCATGCGCAGTCCCAGCACACAGGGCCAGCAGGAGGAGACGAGCGCTGCCTGGCGCTGTCAATCAAGGATGGCAGGCGTGACTTGAGGTGGGCGAATGGAGCTTCTTGGAGCAGTAGCAACTGGAGTGATTGGGGTGAGTATATAAATTTTGCAACATTTTTGCACAGATAATCCAAAAAGTCACAAAGCCCTATTATGTAACTTTTTTTAAGCAGAATTCTATAGGGCTTGATAAATTTCCCTAATGTGTTTCTTTCTGGATTCTTTTTTACTTTTGCCTCATCTAGTCTTTTCCCAAAATATCTAACTACCTCCATTGCAATTAATTTAATTTACCTTGGGTCTCCATTCTGGATGGATATATTTTGTAGGAGACAAGTTTCAGTCCTGCTTGAGATGTCACCAAGATAGTTACCGAGTCTGCAGAGAAAATGTAGCTGATATGTTCCATTCCACACATGTGACCTTGTAAATCACACTCCTTCTCCTGCAACTAATAAAGTCCATAATCACAAATGATTGTGTTTGTAAGAATTTGTATGTGATACATTCAATACATCTATGGCATCTGTGTATCTAGCCATATGTGCTCAGTTCTGAGGGCTACATAGCGGTTGTACACAAGACTGTTCTTTAGGCTAGTTTCACACTAGTGGTGAAACATGCTAGTCACATCACAAATTTTATGGATCTTTCTCAAAACCCCCCAATGTTTTCTTAAAAGGGTTCTGGATAGATCATCAGCATCTGAGTCCGACACCCGTGACCCCCGCCGATCAGCTGTTTGAGAAGGCAGCGACACTGGCAGTAGCGCCGCGGCCTTCTCACTGTTTACTGCAGGAACAGTGACGTCACGACTAGTATCACTGGCCGGGGCGGGGCTAAGCTTCATTCGAGTGAATGGAGCTTAGCCCCGCCCAGGCCTGTGATACTAGTCGTGATGTCAGTGGGCCTGAGGTAAACAGAGAGAAGGCCACGGCGCTATTGCCAGTGCTGCTGCATTCTAAAACTGTTGATCGGCAGGGGTCCCGGGTTTAGGATCCCTGCCGATCAGATGCTGATGATCTATCTAGAGCAGGGGTGCACAATCTTTTCTGGTTGGGGGCCACATTGTCAGCCTGAACCAATTCCAAGGGCCGAAAATAAAACTTAAAGGGGAATTACCAACCAAAATACAGTATTTTTGGCATATTGAACATACAGTATATACTATAAATGTCTAGTGACAGTTCTAGGACTCCCATCTAATAGGAGAATACATGAAAGATACATGTAAAAAGCCATAAGACATAGACCTACATGTCTTTTACCAGATGTTTGGGGGCCGCACAAAATGGTATAGAGGGCCGCATGTGGCCCCCGGCCACAGATGTTTGGGGGCCGCACAAAATGGTATAGAGGGCCGCATGTGGCCCCCGGGCCGCAGGTTGTGCACCCCTGATCTAGAGGATAGATCATCAGTTTAAAATTACTGCAGAACCCCTTTAATGATAATTTGAATGCAAATTAAGGCCTATCATAGGTTGTTGTCAACCTGATGATCCAATCCTTCTCCTGGTTGTGGTTAGTCAAACACGATCCAAGGTTTCTAGTTGGTTCTGAAATCGAAGATCAAAGAATATCTCTGACCCACTGATGCCTCATACTGGGGATTTAGCCTCAATGGCTCCTTTACTTTAGAGGAGGGGAATTGTTGCCTTCCCACCATAAAAACAAATTGGTGGACATTGGCTTACGCAACATTGTAGTTTCCAGTATCCATACAGACTTCACTATGAAAATATCCATGAAAGGTAATTTGTCCTTCTCAGTCTCAAAGGTAAACCTTAATCCCATCCAATTGAACTTAAGACACCTCACAAATTCTACAAAGGCCACGTTAGACCCCAACCAGAAGATAGATATGTCATCAATGTACAATGCCCACATGCTAATGTGTAATGAGGGTAGACTGTTGTGATCCTCCTACCAGCCCAGGAACAAGGTAGCATAAGTCCCCCCCTATTGCTGTACATTAGAGGTAGTGATAGATTTTATTTTCAAAGGGGAAGTAGCATTATGTGGGAGCTGGTCAGATGAATGGCTGTGTAATGCAAGTATAGCTTGAGTCTGACATAATATGAACCACTCAAATGATGGGGCCTATGGGTGGGAGTTAGTTCAGAGCTTTTTCATACCCTCTACAAAAATTGTATACATTGCTTATATAGTAATTCTAAAATCACCAGGTGCTTCTATGGAAAACTGTATTGCAGAACATCAACAAAAAGTGCATTGGGTGAATGAAATTTGAAACATATGCACAAGCGTCAGCCCTTTTTGCCATTTACTTGTAACCTTTTCAGCATTTAAAGGGTTAGTGAATTGTGAAAGAAAAAAGCTAAATAAAATGTTAAATGATCTCCAGCAATTTGCAATAAGCTACGTACATGTGTATATATAACGTGTCTTGGTTTCTGTGCTTTACCTGGCTGATCCAAATTATAGCTTAATTAGAGACAATCTTTGGAAATGGATTCATGGTAATAAACAGATTGAACTGAGGAATCGGCGCAGTAAAAAGTTCAAAATTAATAAGTGGCAGATGTGGGAGCGTAATTTGTATTTGAACAAACACACTCTGATGGCTGGGGAGTTTTTGTAATTATTTTTTTTTAATTTACATATCTAACTTTTAAGTGGAATTCTAATCATACCTTATGCACGTCTGCATAAGGAAGAGCTCCCTATTCCCAGCAGCTGTGTGGTTGGGCTTCCTTGTGCATTGAGCTGTTACTTTTCTCCCTATGTGCCTGCAGTTGTTTTTTTCCTTCCTCTGCCCCTTCTCTCCGTTCCGCTCCATGCAATAATCTACCTGCTCTTTAAACTTTTACTAAAAGGGGTTGTCCAGGATTAGAAGAACATGGTTTCTTTCTTCTAAAAAAAGCACCAACCCTGTCCATGGGTTCTGTGTGGTATGGGGAGTCAATGAGGCAGAGCTGCAGTACCACATGCAACCTGTGGACAGGAGTGATGCTGTTTTTGAAAGAAAGCAGCCGTTTTTTAAAATCCTGAATAAACCCTTTACCCCTTAGTGACCACCAATATGCAATAGGCAATGGAACCCGCCACATTAAGCAGTTACAGAGGGAGGGGACTCTGTCTGTCTCCCATCGGCACCCTGTAAATGAGATTTAGGTGCGCTTATGTTAGTGCAGGTGAGCCAGGTCCTAGTGTAGGCCCCAGGCCTACCTCCAGCGTTTTCCAGCATGCTGCACCTCTCTGGCTTTTCAATGGAAAAAAATTGTAAAAATAAAATCTCCACATATATGCTAACAACGCGTCCGTTACAACCCTCACTATGAAATTAGCATGTAATTTATCCCGTACAGTGAAAAATTTACAAAAGAATGCCAGAATTGTTGCTTTTTGCTTAGTTGCCACCAAAAAATTTAATAAAAAGTGATCAAAAAGTGATGTGTACCCCAAAATGATACAGCTCTGTAGAAAAAGGGTGGACCTTGGGATGCAATTGCTTGGGAGGCAATGCAAAAACATTTTCTTCTTTTTTTTAAAAAATAAAATTTTATTGCGCAGTTGTCATGTTATTTATGTCAGAAAATGAACACTGCAAAGTTTATAATGTAAAAACGTAATGGCAGTATTGCTATTTTTTCTATCCCCCTCAGAAAAAGTTAATAAGAGTTAATCAATAAGTTATGTGTACCCCAAAAAGGGGGCCATTAAAAAACTACAACTTGTCCTGCAAAAAACAAGCCCTTATACAGCTACATAGACAGGAAAACGATAGCTCTTGGAAGGCGACAAACAATTTTTTTTTTTTAATTGCTTGGTCGGTAAGGCCCAAAACAGGCTGATCATTAAGGGGTTAACTACTATCTGTCCAGACAAAAACTCTAATAATACACAACTATGATATTTATCAAGTCCCGGCACCAATAGTTATTTTTTTGTAAAGTGTGTAGGGCATTCTAGTTTCACTCCATCTGACAGATTTACAAGTTTTTACCAATGTTTAGAATTGTCTGCCATATTTCTCAACAGATGAGCCCCATGTTGGGGAAGATGCCATGTGCTGCATTACATACACAGACTTACAAGGAGAGATTTATCAAAACTAGTGTAAAGGAATACTGGCTTAGTTGTCCCTAGCAACCAGTCAGATTTGACTTTTTATTTTCTGAAGGGGCTCTATAAAATAAAAGGTGGAATCTGATTGGTTGCATTTGTAATCACCCTCCCCTCCTGCAATCCTTGACGTCACACCAAAGGCCTCAAGGCCAAGAACATCTTTGTGCCAAGGTTCTGCTCCGCTGCACTTGTATATATGACAACTTTCTTGTGTGCAACTTTTGACAGTGATGTTCATCCCATAGCAACTAATCAGATTTTAGTTCTCAAAAATAAAATGAGGACTTTGATGGGCAACGAAGCCAGTTTTCCTTTACACCACTTTTGATAAATCTCCCCCACTGAACTTACTTTTAAGGTTATACCAAAAAGCCAGCTGTGCACCATAGAGTAAAAAGTGAATGATGAGAAGAACAGTGCAGAGAAGCTGCCCATCTGTTTTGATAGTACTATATGATGCTGAATCCCAGTGGGGACTGGAACAGATCTGCGGATGTAGCAGGCTGCTCTGGTCCTCCAGTCATCTAGTAGGAAGTAAAAACGTGATATAGCGAGAGAAAAATGGGAGAGGTAGCGGACAAACTGCCTCAGAAAAAAAAGTAGCTTTTGGTTGCAGTAGTCCAAACTAGGACAACTTCTAACAGCACCATTTTAGATTGCCTACAGCAGGCATGCTCAACCTCCGGCCCTCCAACTGTTGTAAAACTACAACTCCCACGATGCCCTTCTGTAGGATGATAGCGGTAGGCTGTCAGGGAATGATGGGAGTTGTAGTTTTGCAACAGCTTGAGGGCCTCAGGTTGAGCATGCCTGGCATACAGTATAGAGGAAAGATTAAAAAAATTCTAAATGGGGTGGAATTAAAAAAATTTAAACTCCAGTTTCATCAGCTGAAGTTACCATCAGCTGCTTATTTCCCCTGCAGAGAGACTGGGACCACCAGAACAAAAGGTGACTCTCCACTCTGGCTTATTGAGGAAGGTCTTGAATGTGGGACTCCTACTACGAAGCACCTTTGCCCTCATAAGATGAGCCTACACTTTTAATAGATCATTACAAATTTATATGTGCACCATTTTAAGATATCACTTATTAAATAAATGTGGATAATATTCCTTAGCATAGAGACATTTAATACTTTCCAGGATAAGCACTGGTTGTCCCATTTTGGCTTTAGTAAACCATATATTTCATTCTTTCTGTGCAATAAACTAGACTGTATCATATAATAAAATGTCTCTTCCTGTTTAAACAAATTAAGTCTACTTTCACACCAGCGTTTTAGTTTTCCGGTATTGAGATCCATCATAGGGGCTCAATACCGGAAAAAAAGCTCTTCAGTTTTGTCCCTATTCATTGTCAATGGGGAAAAACTGAACTTAGCTCCAAAATGCATTCCGTTTAGTTGCGTTTCGAAACTGGAGAGCAATGCGCAACATGTTGTAGTTTGCTTTTTGTCCTGGGAGGCGGAGCAAGACACATTCTGCCACAATAGAAAACGGATCCGTCCCCTCTTGACTTTCAATAAAGTTCATGACAGATGCGTCTTGGCTATGTCAAAGATAATACAACCGGATCTGTTCATAACTGATGCAGATAGTTGTATTATCAGTAACGGAAGCGTTTTTGCTGAGCCCTGCCGGATCCAGAAAAAACGCTAGTGTGAACGTAGCCTAAAAGGGTTGTCAGAGACTCTGATATTGACGTATCCTCAGAGAGTCAGACCCCAGCCTATCAGGGAGGGAGGTGCACTATACTTCCACAAGTTCAGTTATTTCTCTACAGCCACCATGCAAAGGAATTGAACGTGGTAAACACTCTATAAACCTAAATGGTTTAATAAAAGTTATTTTTAAAGATAGTATATTTTCTTATAAAAAGTAAGGATATGTACTTAGCACTGTATATCACTATAGTGACATGGAAAATGGATATTGAATTGTTGCACCTTTTGACAGGCAGTTACTGCAAAAAAAGTCATGAGATTCATGAAAAGAACATAAAATGTACATGAGGAGACTACTGATTTCCTCTATACAAGTAGTTCACGTGCATGCATAAAGCATTGTTTTCCAACCAGTATCCAGGCGTAACACCCATAGAGGCAGACACCGCCCACTTGACAAGTGAGGCACAAAACAAATGTGGCACACAAGCCAGAATTCTGGCACATTTTAATTAGTTAATCTGTCCCAGTACTTCAAGTTAACTGTTCTAGATTGCTTAGCATTCATAATTGATCAAGAAATGTATTCTGATTGCCATATGTTGTTTCAGGAGGTATCTTTTTTCTCCTTTCCATTTGTACAGTTGCCAACTACCTCACAGGAGTCTTGTTATTTCTTCTTCTGGATTATATGTCCTTATTATGGCTAGATAGACTTTCTCAGTAGAGATCTTGCTTTTAATAGGCTTATCTTGCCTTTTAGAACATTCCAGTCCTCTTGAGGCTTTCTTTTACAGTTTTAACTTTTATAAACATTTGGAATATACTTTTGTAGATACTTTCTATTTGTTCAGACCAAGTGCTATTAAAATAGGAAGCATCACAACAGTATAAGCCACATGGCCAGCAATCGCCAAAGCCTGGTCCTGCTTTCTTTAAATGTGGTAGAACTATTCCTGATCTGTGAAGAAATTTGGGGAAATTTCAGCAGGAACATTTTGTTGTACTAAGTCATGCATTTTCATGGCATGTTCTAATCTGTTCTATCTATAACAAACAGATAAATCTTAATCTAGGTTTAATATGTGGGCAAATAGTCACGTAAACCCCACTTGTTAATGCATAATTTATCATATTTAGACACTTGCTATCAAAGATGTTTAACAAAGCCAATTCCATAGTCGCTATAGTGGAAATGCCTAAAAGTGACCATTCACATTAGATGATTTTCAGCAAACTTGCCATTTTTCACAGGAGTGGCAGACCATCTAATGGCAATGATAATGGGGAGAGGAGTATCAGGCATGTTGGACTCCTTTTGTTTCCGGAGAGATAGCCGCTGCCTGAGGTGTCTGGCAGCAACTTCCTCCCCCTCTTCCTACTGAGAACATTTGCTTGCCCAGCCCAGCAGAGCAGGGATATGTATGATGGGATTAGAAGTGATAGCTGTCGGCCACACAATCGTTTGATTGAAACAGCTATTTTTATGTGTTTGGCTGGCCTAAGTGTTGGAGACGGTTTATAATGGTTTGACTAGGCCTTAGTTCTAGTGGAAAACATCTTGATGATACACTTTACAACACTGAGGAAAATGGGGAAAACTAGCAACTGGGTAAAAATCTTTTTTTTTTGGTTGACAATGTCCGTTTGGAAAAAGTATATGGCTTAAAAATAGGGTTGCTGGTAGATAGACCTGATTTCAACCTTATCGACCTTTGGGATAAATTGTAAAACCCCCTTTGAGCCAAGCTTTATTACCCAACATCACCGCCTAAAAGTGTTGACCTCAGTAAAGCTCTTTTGGCTGAATTTGGGCAAATCCTCATAGCTACATTATGTTCTAAAATTTAGTAAAAAGCTGTTTAATATGAGTTTATTCTCCATGATTTTATATTCAGATATTAAGCAAACAATTGCACAGTCATGTAGGGTACAAACAGCAGCTTGATCTTTCAAACATACAGTTCAAAATATTGCAGTCAGAGGAGTAAATTAGAGCTCCTGGGCCCAGTGCAAAATCTGTAATAGGCCCCCACCAACCATTTGTTATTTATTTATGGGTATCAGGGCCCCATGGGCATCAGGGCCAGAGTGTGACTCCATTCTCTGCACCCTATACAAGTATTGCAGTATTTAGGAGTAAGAGCAGAAGAGTACATTAATAAGAGGAAACAAGTACCAAAGGTTCCAACTCCCAAGCCTTGAGGGGAACATCAAAATGCCTCAAATTCTGTTAGTTTTTAATCTTTGAACAGAAAATCATTTTTTCTCAAGAATGTATAGTTGAGATCTCTCCAATAGCGCTGAGGTATAGTTTTAATTCATGCTTGAAGAGGTTGTGCAGGTTTAGAGCTGAACACGGACATATCTCCATTTTCACCCAGGCAGACCCCCTGATGTGAGCATTGGAGCATTTCATGCTCCGATGCTCTCCTTTGCCCTGCGCTGAATCGTGCAGGACAAAGCCTTTTTTTGGTTCTATATAGGGACTGCTAGGCGAAGGCATCCACCCAGCAGTGAGCCTGGTGACATGACCGGCACTAATGGCCGGGCTTTAGCATTGCCCTAGCCTGTAAAACGGTTAGGGCAGCGCTAAAGCCCACCCATCTGAGCCGGTGATGTCACCGGGAACACTGCTAGGTGAAAGCCTCAGTCTAACAGTGTGCCAAAGTAAACAAAAAAGCCCTTGCCCTGTGCGATATAGCGCGCCTAGGGTGTTCCTAACAGTAATCAACGGCCTTCTCTGTATGCACACTTTAATGCTTAGTCCGGTGGGTGGTTATATAAAGATAGCTGTCAGTCACTGTTTACAACCACCCACCGGACTAAGCATTAAAGGACACATACAAACACAAACACAAAAATGCAATGGCACTCTGCAACCAGCACTCTGCCCTGCCTCTTTGCTGGATGTTGAATGAGACATTAGTGTACATTTTGGCCAAAGCGTAATAAGCCACTCACCACGTCAAAGTCAGTATAAAACTGAGTCTGCTTTTATAGCGCCTACAAGTAGCCATTTGGCTCCAGGAGAAGTATATAGTGGGCTCAGTATGCATGTTGGTACTTGCATCCCTGGATCTGATTGAAGCTCTTATGACACTAGACAGGGTTACAAGCAGAGTGTACCTGCCATGCATGCTGCACCTGCGCTCCCTTGATTTTATGTGGCTGTGATGGCCCATAACAGGTAGGAACTAGTGTTAGGGACCACTCATGGAGGCGACCTTGACATGGTGAGTGGCTTATTACGCTTTGGCCAAAATGTACACTAATGCCTCATTCAACATCCAGCATGGAGGCAGGGCAGAGTGCTGGTTGCAGAGCATTGCATTTTTGTTTTTGCGTTTGTATGTGTATTTCGCCATAGCAATGTGCACCTGCATATAGGGTTGTGCAGACTGAGCCCCCCACCTTTTTTTCTTTGTGGTATATATTGGAGGCGTGGCGACCTCCATGCAGTCGTGCACACCTGACTAGTTAGTCTGCCCTGGAGGCTGGTTTTAAAGTCAGTATAAAACTGAGTCTGCTTTTATAGCGCCTACAAGTAGCCATTTGGTTCCAGGAGAAGTATATAGTGGGCTCAGCATGCATGTTGGTACTTGCATCCCTGGATCTGATTGAAGCTCTTATGGCACCAAACAGGGTTGCAAGCAGAGTGTACCTGCCATGCATACTGCACCTGCGCTCCCTGGATTTTATGTGGCTGTCGTGGCCCATAACAGGTAGGAACTAGTGTTAGGGACCAGTCATGGAGGCGACCTTGACGTGGTGAGTGGCTTATTATGCTTTGGCCAAAATGTACACTAATGCCTCATTCAACATCCAGCATGGAGGCAGGGCAGAGTGCTGGTTGCAGAGCGCCATTGCATTTTTGTTTTTGCGTTTGTATGTGTATTTCGCCATAGCAATGTGCACCTGCATATAGGGTTGGGCGGACTGAACCCCCACCTTTTTTTCTTTGTAAGCATTGAAGGAGCCCAGATTTACATGAGTTAAATGCATATTTATACTGACTTTGTCTACAGAACTATATATCAATCTGCTCAGCTCCTCCTGCTCTTTAACATGCTGCCTGCAGAACAGACTACATTCCCAGGGTGAAAGGTTCACTTTATATCACGGTTTCCTTGACCCTAGAACTGTTCCTGTAATATTGACTTTGTAATACCGTACTGTATATTAGACACTGTGCTTTCCATTTGGCTGCTGGTGCTGAGCACTTTACGCGTTCACATATCTGCTCAGTAGGTCAGACAGAATGGAGCAGCCAGTACCTGGTTTTACAGACAGCCCACTCTCGGATTTAATCTGATCTGGGCCCCAGAGGAGCTGGGTTTCCGTCCGGCCACCTGTCTGCCACATGAAATGCTTCATAAGACAGATGGGAAGGTGACAGAGCCGTCCTTGGACAATGAAACTGTAATTATGCTGATAACTGCGAATGGATCTTGATAAACCAGCAATTCATACCATATGCACCAAACAAAATTATAACATATTATGTTTTACAGCATATTGTAAAAAAATGCAGCCAGTATAAATGAAGGTAGGTAGCCGGAGGGATTAGCTGCTATTGTAGTGAAATGGTTAATTTGACCAATAGTTTGGTGCATTTCCATGCATGATGAAAGAGGCTGTTTCTAACCAGCAGCAGGAGGCAGATGACATTGGGCCCATGGAATTTAAGCAGCCGACTCTTTCTTGGCTATTATGGTGGCATGTTCGGCTGCTGCCAGCTCTTTAACTGGGGACTGGTGCTAATTTCAGGGCTAATTCCAAGCCGTTCCACATCACTGACTATAGCAGGTGGCTGAGTCCGATGGAGCAGAGAGAAGAGGAGGGGGTAGGGAGAAAGAGAGAGAAAATTACCCTGCTCGGAAAGGAATTCTCTGATTCAATTGACTGATTATTCTGTCAGATAATATGGGTAGCGAGGACAAGGACCGCAGCCGTACTAGGAAGACAAGGAAATATGGAATGGACTTACCATCACAGTCCGAATACTGTACGCAGACACCTAGATTTCTTACACTATGTACATGACCATTGACTCAATTGGCTTTATGTAAGATATTACGTTCATGTTTTTTAGGCATACATGTCATTACTTTTAGCTTTGTAAACAACTCTGTATTTATCTCGATACCATTTTGTAAATGCCTTTGCATGCTAAATTGGTAGTTCGACTAGCAGGAAAGAGAAAGCAAGTGCAACATCATAGAACAACTACCCATTTTTTAAGGCCTCATGCACACGACCGTTTTGCATTTTGCAGTCTGCAAAACGCAGATCCACAAAATATGGATGACGTCCATGTTGCATCTGAGTTCCGTGGGTCCGTGGTTTGGATTTTGAGACCAAGAATAAGACATGTTCTATCTTTTCTGGAATGGATAAACTGATGCGGAAAGCATATGGGTCATCATGTCTGATACATCATGTCTGATACTTTGCCTCAAAATGCAAACCACAGACCCATTTAAGTCAATGTGTCTGCAAAAAAATACAAAAAACGGAGGCAACACGGACGTCATACCGATGTCATCTGTATTTTGTGAATCTGCCGTGTGCATGAGGCCTTAAACAGTAAAATATATACTATATTAGATGAAAAATATATTAAAAACATTCAGATGTGACAAATTCCATATACTGAAAAAGGAAACCCCCTTCAAATATCCACATGTACACTGCCTAAAATGGTATAAGATATGTTAACACAATCAATATACCAGATAAGTACAAGCTAAAGAATTAGCTAGTAGTAGGTAAATACCTGAAAACACCGTTAAATTGCATCATGCTATAGTAGCCTAACAATATTACAGTTGGGGACTCTTTGGTTGATATTTTATATGTTTTACATGTTTGCTGGGTCTAAGTCTTTTTGGGTTAGCATCTGTAAAATTGCAATTTGCAGACCGCAAAACAGCTAACGGTCGTGTGTATGAGCCGTAAGGGTGGTTTCATTAACAGCATTTTTTTCTTCAAATTTCACTTAAAGGGGTTCTGCAGTTTGTTTAAACTGGTGATCTATCCTCTGGATAGATCATCAGCATCTGATTGGCGGGAGTCCGACACCCGGGACCCCCGCCGATCAGCTGTTTGAGAAGGCAGCGGCGCTCCAGGAGCACCACGGCCTTCTCACTGTTTACCGCAGGACCAGTGATGTCACGACTTGTATCAACTGGCCTGGACGCGGCTAAGCTCTGTTCTCTTAAATGGAGCTTAGCCCAGGCCAGTTAATACAAGTCGTGACGTCACTGGGCTGGCAGTAAACAGTGAGCGGCAGTTTTAAAATAGACCGCACACAGATGTAGTCTGTTTGCAGGAAAAATGGACAAATATAGAATGTGCTGTGATTTTTGTCATCATGGACTTATTGTCCATGTAAAGATACCCATTAAATTGAATGGGTCAGTATTTAGTTGGGGTGCTATCCATTTTAAATTTCGATAGCATCAAAATATAACCATTGCCTTGTGAAATAAGCCTAAAAATGAAGGTTTATTTCCAATGTCTGGGTGTCTGGGAAGGAAAGATAAAGTGGGAGATTTATTTTGAAGAACATTTTGAAAGTCAGCTTTGCAGGAGCCTGTGTAGCCATAATCTGCACCAAATGTATAAAATATTGCACAGTGTTTGATAGATTTGGTCTAACACTTTGGTCTTGAGCTGCAACTCTGCTTTCTATGTCACCCCTTTATTGGAGTAACATTGTGACAGGTTTACAACTTTTTTTAAACTTTATCACTCACTTTTTAAAACTAGAGTTAAGTGGTGTAAAATGCAAAATGGTGGCAATTCAGTAGCCAAGGAAGTACCTTGTATGTCCTTGCTACTTATGGTTGGATCTCTGGCTATTTAACAGCTAAGATTCAAGCTAGGTTTAAAGCTGACATTCTCAATAATCACCAGTAACAGCTCATAGACAGTGGTGTTATTGAAAGCTGTAGCCTTGATCTTGTTTTAAAGCTAAGATTGTCAAGACAATGGCATGAAACTCTAGCTGTTACACAACTTGATATATGGCAGCAGAAAGCAACCCTCCCCCTTCTTCTGGCTGAGATGTCAGCCAGCCTGGAAGAGGAGAGGGGTGCCAGTGAGGGAGTGCCAACAGACTGCAAAGAGTAGAGAGTAACATAGTTTATTGTCCCCCTGTGTAACTGTACATGTCCCCAGGGGGAGGATAACATGGACTTCTGAGTATGTTATCAACCTCATCAATCAGGTGGCATACTTGTCACATATGGGGGTCTTTTTTCCCCAGCAAAGAAGTGTGAGGATGAGCACTTGCTTATCTAATCATCCCTCTGCACCTTAAAAGACCGTTTATTGACACCATGACCCAGATATTTACCAGAGTCCAGATCACATTGCGAAATAAGTTGCACCAAACACACCAAAAACACATAAACATCAATAAAGTTTACATTTTAGGGTCCTTTCACAATGGCGTATTTCTTTTCCGACATAGAGTTCCGTCCTCGGCGCTCTGTGCCAGAAAAATCCTGATCAGGATCATCCCCATGCATTCTGAATGGAGAGAAATCTGTTCAGGATGCATCAGGATGTCTTCAGTTCAGGACCGGAAAGTTTTTTGAACGCAGCAAATACCGCAGCATGCTGCGCTTTTTGTTCCGTCCAAAAACCCGGAACACTTGCCGCAAGGCCGGATCCGGAATTAATGCCCATTGAAAGGCATTAATCCGGATCCGGCCTTAAGCTAAATGTCGTTTCGGCGCATCGCCGGATCCGATGTTTAGCTTTTTCTCAATGGTTACCATGGCAGCCAAGACGCTAAAGTCCTGGTTGCCATGGTAAAGTGTAGTGGGAGTGGGGGAGCAGTATACTTACCATCCGTGAGGCTCCCGGGGTGCTCCAGAGTGACGTCAGGGCGCCCTACACGCATGGATCACGTGATCCATGCGCATGGGGCGCTCTGACGTCATTCTGGAGCGCCCCGGGAGCCGCACGGACTGTAAGTATAGCGCTCCCCCACTGCCCACTACTACTATGGCAACCAGGACTTTAATAGCGTCCTGGCTGCCATAGTAACCTGAAAGCATTTCGAAGACTGATCAGGATCCTGATCAGTCTTCTAATGCTTCAGGCAACTTGCGTTCTGACGTATCCGGCGGGACAGAAGTGCCTGCCAGATCCTCAGAACGCAAGTGTGAAAGGACCCTTACTCTGTCAGAGTAAGTAAGACATTTTCTCCCAATGTCGCAACAAATAATTGTTTTCAGTTATCATAGTATTCAGATGCTTTTCAGACAGGTGTAATATGGGGGCTTTTTTGTGCCGGTATTATGGAACCAACACCTGGACCTCCTATAGTGTATCGGAAACAGAGTTTTAGCATTCTTTCTGATAAACTGCAGGAGGTCTAGGTATTGTACTATAAAATAATATAATAATACGGGAGTAATAAAGCACTCATACCTGTCTCATACCTGTCTGAAAGCGGCCTTAATACATTATATGAGGTTCAGAGATTTATTATTGTTAATTAGGATTACAGCTTGCATAAGGGGGTGGGAAATTACGTATTACATCATGTCCAGTACTTGCATGCATAAGTTGATTGGTTCATTACTGCAGTTTGTGCATTTCTTTAACACACACAGCCTTGAATGTAGACCTGTGTGGCATGTATTGTATTTGTATAAGGACTTTAGAGTGCGCATTTTAGTTGTAATTTGAATTTTTATCCAATTTTTACTAATAATTATTTGCTCAAAGTTGCATGAAGGTGGTTGTGTGTATTATTAGGTTGTTTTTTTTATACATGGTATGTTTTACGCTCTGAGAAAATGTAGATTTTGGTAACATGGTATGTGCTTGCAGTACACTATACATTTTTAACACATCTGTGAATGATGACCATATATTACTTGGCAACTGTTCCAGAGGCAAGAGTACAGGCTCTTGATGTACATTATGTGCTTGTGGTACATAAGAGAGTTGCACACCTTAATGTATTACATTTCTGTTATTTTTGTATGTAAACTTCTGATTGGATGTAAAAATAAGGTCCAAGGTGTTTTTTGATGCATTTTTTTAAAAATAATTCTTGTTTATCACAAAGTTACCTGAAGGTGGACATGGATCTCAACAGTTTGTCAAGGCAATTGCTATCATCAGATTTTCTGCCTTCAGGAATTATATAGGTTTTCGGGGTGCACTTACTTTTCAGTGACGGTAATTCCTGTATTTTATAGGTTGCTTAAAGGGAAGCTGTCAGCAAATTTGCCATATGCACCTAATGATATGGTGCTGTAGGCCACAGCACAGCTAAAGCATTGCTGTGTCTGTTAACACGGTCAGTTTTGGCATTTTCATGTAAATCCGCTTTGAAAATGTACCTTTTATACGTAAATTTGTGTCATGGAGTCATCAGGGGTGTCTTCTTATACTGCCCTGAATCATGGAGTCACCACCACAAGTACACTCATCTCATTTTTATTGAAATCCCCCTCACATCCCGCCAGCCATGTGTAAATGTGCCGTAAATACTCTAATACTGGTTTCCTTCTCCTCTGGTGTATGCACATGAGCCTACTGTGCACCGTGCACTCGGCTATCATCAAACCCCCATAGAAATTAATTGAGCAGCCACCCGCATGCTCGAACGGTCGCTCCGTTCATTTTGGGGTACAATGCCCCGTTCTTGCAGGTCCCAGCAGTAAGACCCCCACCAATCTTATAGTTATCTCTTATCCTTGGATAGGGGATAACCTTATATAACTGAAATACCCCTTTAACATGTACATATAATATCTTTTCCTCATTAAGATTATGTCAACAGTTAAAAAACGTGTTGCAAATTTTGAAATCAATTTTTAAGTCAGCAGCAAAAAAATTAGTTTGCTTATCTTTGCTATGTAATCCTTATAGTTGCACTGTGTAGTGTTTGTGCTGCTAAAACGTTTTCTTTTGTGCAGCAGATAATGGACACATCAGTGGTATCTACAGACAGCTCACCTTTTCTCCCGTGAAAACCTTGGCACACACTTGAACATGGACATTTTTAATACAATGTGATTTATATGAGCTATGCATATGGAGGGATAGCAAATAATGATACCAACCTCTGTGTGGTCAAGGGTATTCTGTTAACGTGTTTTGCAGTGTGCTGCATGGAGAGCAACCTGTGGGTAGAACATGCATTGCACGCTGTTCTGAATATTTGTAACAAGTGTTTTTTTTCTGCTCCCTTAATTCCTTAACCCCTTCAAGCGACAGCCTGTTTGGACCAAATGCAGAGCCCCATTTTTCAAACCTGACATGTGTCACTTTATGTGGTAATAATTTTGGAACGCTTTTACTAATCCAAGCCATTTTGAGACTATTTTCTCGTGACACATTGTACTTCATGCTAGTGGTGAATTTGAGTTGATACGTTTTACCCTTATGTATTAAAAAATCTAATATTTGCATTAGCTATATTCAAAATTAGAATTTCTTTGCTTTTAAGACGAATAGTGATTCTTCATAAGATAGTTATTACTTTATATTACCCATATGTCTATTTTATGTTAGCAACATTTTGTAAATGCCATTTTATTGCATTCAGAGCCAATCTGCCACGCTCGTGTGAAAGAGGCCAAAAAAACCTCAATATGTATTACTCTGATTCTGCAATTTACAGAAACACCCTATATGTGGTCGTAAATTGATGTATGGGCACACAGCAGGGCGCAGAATAAAAGGAGCGCCATATTGTTAACTGAGGGCAGATTTTGCTGGAATGGTTTTCAGGTGCCATGTCACATTTGAAGAGACCCTGAATTACCCCTATGGAAAAAAAAAAAAAGTGACCCCATTTTGGAAACTACCCCCCTCAAGGAATAAATTTAGTGGGGAAGTGAATGCTTTGACCCAAGCGTTTCATAGATTTTAGAAACACATGGCTGTAAAAATAAAAAACTTACTTTAATTTCCAATATAACGTTGCTTTAGCCCCAAATTTTCCATTCTCACAAGGGCTAACAGGAGAAAATGCAACCCACAATTTTTTAATGCATTTTTTTCCTGAATATGGCAACACCTCATACGTGGTCATAAACCACTGTTTGGGGGCACGGCAGCATTTAGAAAGGAAGGAGCGGCATCAGAATTTTTTAATATGTAATTTGCTGAAATTAGTTTAGGGCCCATAACATTTGTATTTGTTCACCAATGTAGCTGTGTGGGGACTTGTTTTTTTGCAGGACGGGCTGTAGTTTTTATTGGTAACTTTTTTGTTTGTTTTATTGGTTCACTTTTTATACCCTATTTTGTGGAGGTGAAGTGGACAAAAATGGCAATTCTGTCAGTGTTTTTTATTTTATTTTTTTATGGGGCTCCTCTTCTGGTAAATATTATCTGATTATTTTATTCTGTGGGTTGATGGCGATACCACATTTAAATAGTTTTTTTATGTTTTACTACTTTTTCTGCAAGAAAATCACTTTTGTGTTAAAAATGAATGCTATTTTGCATCGCCATATACTAACGTCATATAACTTTTTTTTTTTTTTCACCAACGTAGCTGTGTGGGGGCTGGTTTTTGTGTGTTGGGCTGTAGTATTTATTGATATCATTTTAGGGTACATATGTCTTTTTGATCACTTTACATTATTTTTTGTATAGTTGAGGTGACAAAAACAGAAATGTTGTCATTTTTTTCTACATTATTTTTTATGACATTCACTGTGTGGGATTAGTAATATGATACTTTTATAGATCAGGCTGTTACAGATGCGATGATACCAATTATGCATAGTTTTTTTATTTATTTCATTTTTAAATGACATAAATGAACGGATATGAGAAAAGACAATTGTTATTTTATTTTAATTTAATTTATTCATTTTAATTTTTTCACTTTTTTTTTGTACTTTTTATTTTATTTGTCAAAACCCATCTGGATCTTGAAGATCCAGTGGGCCTGATGGCTATACAGTGAATTGCAATAGTCATTTATTGCCCGCAGCAGCGGCGGCCCGATGGAAGACAGAGGCATCTAGGACCATGGCATCTATGGAGTTAAACGGCCGAGATCGGTGCCAGCACCGATTACAGCCGTAGCTGCAGAGTGTCAGTTGTAAATTACAGCTGGCACTCTCTGCTGATGGCAGCAGCTCTGTTTCTGAGCCGCTGCCATCGTTGGCTGGAGGACAACGCTGCAGAGGGCATCATGGGTGCAATGGGGGCATATGGGAGGGCAATGCTGGCATATGGGGGCATATCGGGTCTTACCTGATTTCAGGCTGTGATCTCCAGCGTAGAGAAACCGGCATTTTTCTCAATGAAGCACTCCGATTGGTTAGTCTGCAGAGGCTAACCAATCGGACCGCTCTGATTGGTCCTTGCCAGCTTCCCCGGTGTCTCTGCTCTCCGGGAGAGCGGAGACTCCGGAGCTGTGACACTTTATAGTGTCACAGCCCCGGTAAGCAAATTGGACGTGACTGTACGTCCAAATGCAGTAAGTCACTTAACATTTTACAGTGTCACAGCCCCGTTAAGCAAACTGGACGTGACTTTACGTCCAAATGCAGTAAGTCACTTGCAATTTGGACGTACAGTAACGTCCAAATGGGTGTGTTTCTACATGACACTTGTATAAAAATGATTTGTATAGTCAGGGGTGTTTAAATATTATATTCACACCTAGGCAGTAATATGTCCAGCAAGACCTAAACCCTGAATAATTAAGCAGCTTGTAGATTAATCTTGCATTCTTTATCATATCATTTTAGAACTATCTGGATGCATTTTTTGCATAGTGCCCAGATATAACCCTATAAACCAGTTTTAGTGTGTTTGTATGAGTGAGAGAGTTAAAACCAGGGTCAGTCGCTCATCATATACTCCTCCCTCACGATGGAGTTATTCTCTGCTGGCCCTTCCACCCTCACCCTGCAGCCAACACATCTGTAAATGCATATGTATAAGAGCTATTTGCATATGCTAATCCATGCATAGCTCAGTGTATTTGCATAGGTGTGAGTTCCCGGCAGTGATATGGGCTAGGAGGGGGACTACAAGAGGTGCTGGCGATATAGTCGATCTGTATGCTATTGCCGAAAGCTTTTTAACTGCAAATGCCCTGTTATTCACTAAAGTAGCTGTATTTAAGATACATATGTTTATGTCGATATCAGCTTTCTTTATTTATATTGTAGATATGCTAATTTGGTTCTGTCCATACATACTGTACACTTTATTTATAGTGATTTTTCTAAAATATGTTGAAATGTTAAACCGTCGTTGTGAATAGTGGATACACTGTACAGATGCTTTCCAATAAAAGCAACATCAGCCATTAGTCTCCCAAAATTTTTTGCATTGGGCCTTGCAGAAATTATGAATGGCTCATTATTGACCATAGTGAAAAGTGATAGCAGGTCCTACAAAACTAATCATCAAATAAGTATAGAGCGGATCAGCTCACATTGCTGTGCACAGATTTCCAAGCTTTCAAGGACATAATATATAAATGAGATCCGGCACAACCTTCTTCATAAAATTTCTAGCTTTAATTCTAATCTTTTTTTAAAACCAACCTCAAGCAGCATTTCAACAGCATAAAATGGGGTACAACAGAAGCATGTGTGAATAGGAAAAATGCTACGGTTGACATGTTTCGGACAGCACTAATCCCTATTCATCGCAATTTAAATACTGCTTGAGGTTGGTTATAAAATGATTACAATTAAAGCGGTTGTCTGCTTTTTTACTATTGATGACCTATCCCCAGGATAGGTCATCAATATCAGATCAGTGGGGGTCTGGCGATCTACTGTTTGAAGAGAAGGCATCGCTCGTACGAGCTCTGTTTTTTTCTGCTCTGTTTACCTGCTCGCACACAGAATTGCAGTGGTGAAGTGAATGGGGATTTCATACTTGTAATCACACCTGCTCACCACTGCAATTGCTGCGGCGAGCAGGTAAACAGAGAAGGCAGCGCTCGTACGAGTGATGCTTTCTCTTTGAACAGCTGATCGGCAGGGGTGTCGGGACTCAGACCCCCACTGATCTGATAATGGTGGTCTATCCTGAGGATAGGTCTTCAATAGTTAAAAGCGTACAACCCTTTTAAAGCTGGAGGTGTCATGAAGAATGTTATGCTAAAACTAATCATTAACCCGCCAATTCATTGAGGCCCCAATAGAGAATTTTGACTCCACCGGAACTCACTCATCAAATTCAGCTCGATTTAGGGATATACACACACATATGGAGCTTTTAATGCACCTGTATTTGTAGAGTGTGTTCTCCATATATATTGTATTTTACCAAATCAGTAGAGGAACAAAATAAAGCATTCCATATTAGCTAATCTACTGCTTCCACCTCCTCTTGCTTTTATAAACACAGTGGGGGGACATTTATTAAGACTGGCATTTTATACTCCACCTGTTTCCTGCCTCGCATCACCCACTTTTTTAAAAAGTGGCAGGCATATTGGGAAACCTCCAGAAAGTCCAAAAGTTTAGTGGGACTAGTGCCAACATTTGCGACTTTGACACAGGAAACCTGGCATGGGGCTTCATATATGTGCCCCAATCCCATCAGGTGTGATAGCCTCAGATTACTTTTAAGTAAAAACCACAGTACCCCCATGACTTGCTATCCTGATAGAAACTTAGCCCTCCTGGGCTATGCTACCCTCCTCCAGCAGAAAGAACAGTCACATTGTCGGTATGTTCAGTCTGTGACATAGTGACAATTTTAACTTCGGTTTTTGGATGTAAAATCTGCTTCTGGATATAAAGTGTATTTACTTTTACATTAAAATATATCTAATGCGGGTTATAATGTCCTGTTAAAGAAATATCAGAGGCTATCTGTAGAGGCTGGTTGCCAGGAAAATTATTACTGTAGATTCCAAGCTCCTACTGATCTGAGAAGTCTGGGGTTAGCAAAAAGGGAGGCTGTCCTCCATGTCTCACTTTCCTCTCAATATATTCTAGAGCCAGTAATAAGGATTATTTAGGGTTTAGGCCGGATACAGGAGCAGAATACATTACAATAGTGTGCACACTGGGGATTAATATGAGAAGACTCCAGGCTGCTTTTGATGACTTTGCACTCATAATGCCAAAGAAATTCTTTGAAAGACATAAGACATAGGGATTATGAGGGTGCTGAGGCATTACAACTTGAGCCATAACCTGCAAACTCACATTACAAGCAATCCAATGCAATGGTGTGCTTACTTCTGCAGTCACCAGTGAAGCCGTCATTGTACGAAGGCCAGTCACATTTGGAATTTCTTTTTGCAGTTAATTTGTGATTTGGGCATTTGCTGGAAGAGGATTATTTTTGTCACGTAATCAGTGTTAAAGGGGTTATTCCATGAAAAGTAACATAGTAACCTAGTTGATAGGACTAAAAAATACATATGTTCTTCCAGTTCAGTCAGTTATCCTGAAGTGTTGATCCAGAGGGGAAAAAACGTAGGTAGAAGACAATTCCTTCCCAACTCAAATCAGACAATTGGAATAATTCCCTGGGTCAATAAAACTTCTACCGAATTCTAGGACTGTAACCTGTAATATTATTACACTCCATAAATACATCCAGGCCCCTCTTGAACTATTTTAGTGAACTCACCATCACCATCTCCTCAGGCAGAGAGTTCCATAGTCTCACTGCTCTTACTGTAAAGAATCCTTTTCTATGTTTGTGTACAAACCTTCTTTCCTCCAGACGCAGAGGATGTCCCCTCGTCACACTGTTGAACTGTCCTAGGGATAAATAGATGATGGGAGAGATCTCTGTACTGACCCCTGATATTTTTATACATAGTTATTAGATCTACCCTCAGTCGTATTTTTTCTAAAGTAAATAACCCTAATTTTGATAATTCTTCAGGGTATTGTAGATCCCTCATTCCAGTTATTACTTTAGTTGCCCTCCTCTGAACCCTCTCCAGCTCTGCTATGTCTGCCTTGTTCACAGGAGCCCAGAACTGTACACAGTACTCCATGTGTGGTCTGACCAGTGATTTGTAAAGTGGTAGGACTATGTTCTCATCACGGCATCTATGCCCCTTTTGATGCAACCCATTATCTTATTGGCCTTGGCAGCAACTGCCTGACACTGATTTTTACAGCTTAGTTTGCTGTTCACTAAAATTCCTAGCTCCTTTTCCATGTCAGTGTTACCGAGTGTTTTACCATTTAGTATGTACAGGTGACTTGCATTATTCCTTACCACGTGCATAACTTTACATTTGTCAGTGTTAAACCTCATCTGCCACTTCTCTGCCCAATCCTCCAATCTATCCAAATCCCTCTGTAGCAGTATACTGTCCTCTTCAGTGTTAATTACTTTACACAGTTTAGTGTCATCTGCAAAAATGTATATTTTACTGTGCAAGCCTTCTACAAGATTATTAATAAATATATTAAAGAGGATAGGGCCCAGTACTGACCCCTGAGGTACCCCACTATTGACAGTTACACAGAGTCTGAGTGTGTACCGTTAATAACCACCCTCTGTTTTCTGTCACTCAGCCAGTTACTTACCCACTTGCAGAAATTTTCTCCCAGTCCCAGCATTCTCCTTTTTTATACTAACCTTTTATGCGGTACAGTGTCAAATGCTTTGGAGAAGTCCAGATATACGACATCCATTGATTCGCCGCTGTCAAGTCTAGAACTTACCTCCTCATAGAAACTGATTAAATTAGTTTGACATGACCGATCCCTCATGAAGCCATTCTGATATTGCGTTATTTGCTTATTTTCATTGAGGTGCTCTAAGATAGTATCTCTTAGAAAACCTTCAAACAGTTTACCCACAACAGATGTTAAACTTACCGCCTATAGTTTCTGGGCTCTGTTTTTGGACCCTTTTTGAATATTTGTACTGTATTTGCTATGCGCCAATCCTGTGGAACATTCCCTGTCAGTATAGAGTCCACAAATATCAGAAACAAGGGTCTGGCTATGGCATTACTTAATTCTCTTAGGATACAGGGGTGTATGCCATCCGGTCCTGGCGTTTTGTCTATTTTAATCTTTTTAAGACATCGCTGTACTTCTTCCTGGGTCAGACAGGGCACTTTTAATGGGGAATTTACTTTATTTAATAGCTTTGCTTTCTCCTCATCGCTCTCTGCAACTCCCCCACTCATCACTCTGTAAAGGGCCGACATCTTCAGATTTATACTTTTTACCATTTTTATAATTGAAGAACATTTTAGGGTTAGTTTTGCTCTCTTTGGCAATTAATCTATTGGTCTCTAGTTTGTCCGTTTTTATTTGTTTTTTACATATTCTTATTTTTTCCTTATAGTTTTTCATTGCTTCCTGGCTACCCTCCTGTTTTAGTGATTTAAATGCTTTCTTTTTGTCAGTTCTATTTATCCACATTGGTTTCTTCTTGTTCCTTAACCTTTTATTCCCATAAGGTATGCACCTCTCACAATTAGATTTTTGGATACTTTTAAAAATATCCCATTTTGGCCTATGGCCTCTCTTAGTTGGCTAAATTTTGCTTTTTTGAAGTTTGGTATTTTTGTGCCTCCCTGAAGAAACACTGTTTTGAATGATAATTGGAAGGTTACGGTATTATTTTATGGTCACTATTTCCCAGGTGTCCCCAACCTGCACATCTGTTGTTCTGTCAGGTCTATTGATTAATACTAAGTCCAGTATAGCCGTCCCTCTAGTTGGGTCCTGAAACAGGTTCTTGGTTATTGCCAAGAACCTGTTTCCGTTATGAGATGTACAGGTTTCAGTTTCCCAGTCTATATCTGGGTAGTTGAAGTCCCCCATAATAACGAACTCATTCTGATTTGCCACCTCGTCTATCTCGTTTAGTAGCAGATTTTCTGTGGACTCTGGTATATTAGGTTTTTTATAATAAACTCCTATTAGTAATATATTATTGTTTTTGCCTCCATGTATTTCTACCCACAGTGACTCCACATGTTCATGTCCCTCACTTATATCTTCTCAGACTGTGGGCTTTAGACAGGTCTTTACATTTTCTGTTGTGGAAAAAATGTTTGAAGGACTTTTAAGGGACTATATACATGAGTATGTGACTGTTAATAATATCACAGCCTTGGTTTACCAAGGACAGAAGTTGTTAGATTAACCTGATTTTTTTATAATTTAGAAGCCTGGACAGAGGGATGCCTGTGGATGTAGTGTTCTTGGATTTTGCAAAGTCATTTGATACTATCCCTCATAGACATTTAATAGATAAAATAAGTTTTTAAGCTCAGAAAGTATAGTTTGTAAATGGATTGAAAACTGGCTGAATGACTGTATCCAGAGAGTTGTCAATGGTTCCTATATTTTGGTGGTGTACCCCAAGGTTACCCATTATTTAACTTATTTATTAATGATATAGAGGATGGGACTGTTTCTGTTTTTGCAGATTACACCAAGCTATGTAGTAATGTGCAGTCTATGGAAGATGACCATAAACTATAAGCTGACTTGGATACTCTGAGTGTTTGAGCATCCACTTGGCAAATGAGCTTCAATGTAGATAAGTGTAAAGTTATGCGTTTGGTATGTTCTAGGGAAAGTAAAACTGGGAGAGTCAATTGTAGAGAAGGATTTGGGTGTAGTTGTAGATCATAGACTAAATAAAAGAATGTACTGTAATGTCAATCAGCTGCTTCTAAATCTAGCAGGATATTGTCATGTATTAAAAGAGGAATGGACTCGCGGGACAGTGATGTAATATTACCACTTTACAAAGTGAAGCAGCCTCATCTGCAATTTGGAGTTCAGTTCTGGGCACCAGTTCATAGAAAGGATGCCCTAGAGCTTGAAAAAGTACAAAGAAAAGGGACTAAACTGATAATGGGCATGGAGGGTCTTAGTTATGAGCAAAGATTAAAAGAATTAAAAGTATTTAGTCTTGAGAAGAGGCATCTAAGAGTGGACATGATTAACCAATACAAATATGTAAATAGTCCATAGAAAATTATGGCGAAAATCAGTTCCATGTAAAATTCCCTCAAAAGACAAAGTGTCTCCATCTGGAGGATAAAAAGTTAAGTCTTCAGAGGTGTCAAGGCATCTTTACTTTAAATACTGTATATCTGGAATAGTCTACCTCAAAATGTGTTCACAGCAGGAACATTTGATGGTTTTTAAAAAGGTTTACATAAATTCTTAAAATTAAATAATATTAATGCTTATGAAAATGTGTAGAAGTATGGGTCTAACTCCCCTTTTCTAATGTTACCATAAATTGAGGAACTGTGGAATCTGCCCCCTAACTCTCTGCACCATTCCCTCAGAAGGAGCAGTAGTAATGGACAATGTTTAGCAGGACTTCATAGTTTTTTATGTAAATTCAGAAGTGAATTTAATCAGTAAACCAGCAGCAGTCTTTCTGTCAGTCTCCCCACCTCTGCCTGTCTGCAGCTGTCCCTCCCTTCTTCTCCTTTTTCCTTTCCCCACCCAATAGACTTCTATGTAATCTGTTGTTTGTATGTATATGTTTGGGGGTACCAAACAAATAGTTGCAATCCTGCGCTGCCGTTCTGGTCCCCACACTAGTGTTTCCCTCTCCTTTAATAAATAAAGTCCGCTGCTGGGTATTACTCTATTGGAGCTTCCTGCCCTAGCTCCCTGTAATAAATCCGGTAATGTCTATGACCTTACTTGGTCAGAGATGAATACTCGCGCTGTAAGGGGAATACACTCAAGTTCACTATATTGTCACTTAGCTTATGTATCTGTACCTTTTTAAAATCTTCTTCCTACTGAGCTGTATGGAACATGTTGTCTCCGGGCTCCGGTATCTTCTTTTTGTTACTTCTGGTTCCACCTCCTCTGTGCGTGCGTCTCGCTCCGGCCGGCAGCGAGCGCTCGCGTGAGGGAACCTGGTGAGTTCCGGGCTGGGAGGATTGTTGCAGGTGACGTCACCGCTAATCCTAAGGGTACCTCAGAGGGACACAGGAACTCCAACGCGTTTCAGAGCTACGTCGGGGCTCCTTCGTCCCCTCTGAGGTACCCATAGGATTAGAGGTGATGTCACCTGCAACACTGCTCCCAGCCCGAAACTCACCAGGTTCCCTCACGCGAGTGCTTGCTGCCGGCCGGAGCGAGACGCACGCACAGAGGAGGTGGAACCAGAACTAGCAAAGAGAAGATACTGGAGCCAAGAGACAACAACTTCCATACAGCTCAGTAGGAAGAAGACTTTTAAAAGTTACAGATACATAAGCTAAGTGACTATATAGGGAACTTGAGTGTATTCCCCTTACAGTGCGGGTATTCATCTCTCACCAAGTAAGGTCATAGACATTACCGGATTCTATGTAATCTAATGTTTCAGTGAGCAGGCAGCCCAACAATGAATTGAGAGTAAGTGACATGGAGAAGGAAGAATCTTTGTCTGATAAAAGAAGAAAGAAGCATCTCTGTCTGATAAGATGTATTACAAAGTTTCTTATATTCACCGGTACTATTTAATTATGAAAAAATTAAACAGTTACAGAGACCAGATATTGGAATGAATGAAGCTTACATATGTAATGTTACATGGCATGCCGGGACTGTTTTTTTTAAAGTGAAGAATCATAAGTTGTAGATCACATTCATAAACACAACTTATATTCAGCGGGATATTTACAGGGTACTTAGACACTCATTAAATAATATATAGACAGGTATTGATGGCTCCCAATTGATGTACATTGCAGGCATGATAGGCTACTTAGTTTAGTAATGACATTAGAGGTATATTCCAGTTTTATCAAATTATTTTAACTCTTTGTATAATGCAAGGTTATAAAAATACATAATTTCCCAGTGTGTTTTTGTCTTAATTCTTTTCTTGCAGTCATTCAATATAAATGTACATTATTTACTTTTAAAAGATGTCTTCATGGCCATGTGGCAGCTTGTTACAAAGTAAACAATGTACATTTCTGTTGAATGACAGCAATCTGAGATTTTGGAAACCATAAAGTATTGGTACAGAAATTATTTTAGAAAGTTGCATAACTTTTATTATACAGAGAATAAGACTTATTTACTGATACCAAAATTCCCCTTTAACAATAGTTTCTGCAGGCTTTAGAATCCTTTCTTTTACAGAAAACGGATTTTAAAAACAGTAGTCACTTTACTGTACATATATTTATCATATATTTATCCATTTCAAATATGAAAGTAGTTTACTGGAGAACTGGTGATTTTTAGGAGGAAACACTTAAAGGTGAAGACCAAATACTACTTGAAGAAAAAAGAAGATAGGTATACAGTATGTATCAGATATTACAAATAAAGACCTCATCAACTGCTTAGGGAAAGGTAAAGAGGGCCTAAATAAAATTATTCACCATGGTTTGTTTTTTTGTGATGTTGTAGAAAAAATGCATTATTATTAAAAAATTAGCAGTGACTTTACAAATAGCTGTATTTAAGGACGAGGCACATAACTTAAAAAGGTGCATGGCTGAGGGTGATAACCTGCCTCATGTGTATAATTTGTTTTTTTCTCATGGCAGGGGAGCCTCCAGGCCTATGACTGCATGTCCCATCCCTTGTCCTCCAGACCTCAACTTAAGGTACATAATTATATTGAAATGTTGGGAAGGGTGTAACAGTTTAGATTTCATGCACCCATCCATACCCAATGTCAATTTACAAACAATGACAAAAGATAGACACAAATAATAGTTATTTTATTGCAAGCACGTGAAACGTTCTGGTTCAAGAATTAAGCTTCGTACACATGTGTGTTAGAGGCTCTGTTAGGGACCCCGTCACATAATCCATCAGACAGAACTGTGTAGCATGTTGCAATAGTTTGTCCTGTAAATGATGGGCATCAAGACAGACACCTGACAGAGACCCCATTATAATTAGAGGCACACCCCTCTCTGACTGGCATTCTGTTTTCTGTTCTTAAGACGAAACAGAAAACACAGTTGCGAACAAAGTCCTAAATGTAGTTATGTTTCTCTGACGTCCGTCATGCACATTGGACAATTCAACTATCTTTGTTATCCTCATGAAGAGTACAGATCTGCGTATAATCTTCAGTGAACCAGCACCAGGGTGTGACAGCAAAGTTTTAGTCCTCCAGGTTGGTTTGATAGTGACTGCTGTAAAACCTTGAAATGATGGCTGCTAGCCACTCTCCAATAGTTAGAAAAGCCCTCAGATACATAAAGAACATATATTTTGGATAACATATATAAAGAAAATTATATATATTCTGTATGCATACAATCACATAGGGATACATTGTCTTAGGATCTAGTATGATATGCTGAAGAAAGTTTTGCTTTACTCATCTGGTGTACAAAATATACCAAATTCTTTGGACTATAAAAGAAAAAAAAACAGTTTTCATCAGACCTCAGATCAGAATGTGTGTGAAATTCAGATCTGCCACTATAGGAGGTGACATCAGAACCACTAATGTGCAACTGAAAGTGCGTGCAGGTCAGGATTAGACAGTGATAGGGAACAAATATATTGTAGTATATCGATCTGTAGGCTCTTCCCTTTCTTTGACATAGCCTCTAACTGTACTGGTGTAGAATGGTCAGGGATAGAAGTTAGAGACTTCTCAGGATGTTTTCATAGTAATGCGGCCACCACACCTTCATCAAACTAAGCCTAAAGGAAACCTATAGTTATATAACATGCATGGGTGCATTGTGACCCACAAGTACTGTGGCCACCAACTTCAGCACTCACCATTCAACAGAGCCAGCTTCACTGTGGACCACTGGTTGAGGACACAGGGCCTCTGGTGATAGACTGGATACTCTACGGAATCTTAAAAAGCTTTATCTGGCTGGGAACATGATGGAAGCAATAGGTATGTAAAATATAGACTGTGAAAGACTGCTTCAATGCAGCTCTGAGCACTAACAGAAGGGGAATGAGGGGGCATTAGAAAAAAAAAATTGTGATCTGGACTCTATATCTGCAGTACTACTCATGTTTTATTGCAGAAAATGGTCCAAAATCGGGGTGTCAGATTCCCTTTAAACCACCAGGGAAGGTTTAATAAGTATAGATGTAGCAGAGTTTACATACAAACTTTTAACTCAAATTTCTTAACTCATTGCATTATCTTGAAACAAAATCTATTGAAAAGCAATTTAAGGTGTTTGCTTAGCACATTTTTTTTTTATTTGCTGTTGTCTAAACCTGGGGTTCATCTTATAGTCAGGTACATCACATGAAAATTTGGTTCTGTAAGGGGGTATCCAACCCCTAAAATGCCTCTCCATACGCCCGGGCCCCTCACAGAGGTTGTACTCACCTGGCTCCCAAGCACCTGCGGCGCTTCCGATGCCTGCACTGGGGCAGCCAATAGCAGGCCATGATGGGAACAAGCCTCCCTAGCATCGTGAATGATGCTCGGTATGCTCGTTCCCATTGCAGGCTACTATTAGCACCCCCGATGCTGCGGACGTCAGAAACGACGCGGGTGCTGGGTATCGAGAACTACAACTCTTTGAGGGGCCTGGGTGTATGGGGAGGCATTTTAGGGGTTAGATAAACCCTTTAAACTAATGATCAGCTCAAAGGCAGGCCGGAGGCAGAATTTACTACACTCTAACATGATGTGTAATATTATGATTGTTTGTTAATTCTATTAATATTATAACTGTAGAACTATTATTCTATATGCAGTATATTATACTATATTCATTACTAGAGGCATATATTTCTAGGGAATAATACAGTCCAGTCAATATTTTGTATGTAGACTATTCTAAACGGTATGCCTCTTTGTGGTCAGCATCACGGTGAGGTGTGCCATTATGTGGTCAGCATCACGACGAGGTGTGCCATTATGTGGTCAACATAACAACGAGGTGTGCCATTATGTGGTCAGCATCTTTGGGTTTGCTTATATAAACATTTTGGGGGACATTTATTATTGGCAGTTTTTTATTTTTGAGTCTGTCTTTGCTTTTTGTTTCTGCACCAAATGTATGAAATGGTGCGCCTTAATAATATATTTGGCATGATTGCAATATGGTTCACTCTAATTTGTGTGAAAGAAGACTCGGGAAGCCTGGCGTAGGATGTACCTTTTTTGTGACATTTAGAAAATGTCAAAAATAATAAATGTAGTCTGAAACAGGAGTAAGCCCATTCACTTGTCATAAACATAGAACACTGTGAAAAGTGGCGTACTAAGGCAAATGTTGCACAATTTGCGCAAAAAATGGTGTGCGACATTTCACGCGACAAATATACACCAAAAAAGAGCCATAAAGCTGGTAAATAAACCCTCTTTGTAGCTGTTTTTTTTTTTGGTAATACTTTTCATGTAGAATGACCATGTATTTAGGATGCATTGTCTTTTTAAAGACGAAATTGAATACCCATACAGTCTGAATGAATGCACAGAAAAATCTCTGTAAGCTTCACAGAGCTGGAGATATTGGAGAAAGGGTGGCTGACGCTGACATTTTTTCTTAGCTTTTTTTTTATTGACAGGGAGAACAATTTAACCAAACGCCAGGCCATCATTTTGCCAGTCAAGTGTGATATGGGTTGGTCAAGGGAGACATACGCCTGTATGATTTTGAGGAAGAATTGCTGAAATTGCAGTAGTTACGTATAAATCAGCTTTAGGTTCCACCATTAGAGAGCCTTGAGAATCTTTTATCCATTGTTGGCAAAATAATGAATTCACACATAAAATGCTCTTAACCCCAGAGGAGGTGTAACACATTAATATTGTTTGTTTTGAGATTCTGTGAACAATATGTTTCTCCCTTGCAGAAAATGGTTTGACTCGTGAAATTATCTCCCAGTGGAAGTGATAAAGCAAAGGGAATTCAAAGCATCCCAAGTTTTAATGCTGTGCTCTATAAAGAATATGAATGAGGGAATATTTTCTGAGACCCTACAACAGGCAGTGCTTTTTGGGAAAAATCCATGTGAACTTTACAGTGATCAAATCAAACATGGTACCTTTTGGGGTGAAAATGGAAACCTCTGCCATCTGAAATCACTTTTCCAGAAGTTTTCAGAGTAGGGGTCTGACTGTCATTAGACAGCTGAACACCTTCTCCATCTAGCCAGGGGAACCCATGCAATACTTAGCCTCCTCAGATGTAAAAAGGAACATTGTTGGTCACTAAGGGGGTTAAAGGAGTTGTTTCTCAAAAAATATTCTACGTTTTTCAAACCAGCACCTGGATCTAAATACTATTGCATGTAATTAAAAATTTAGTATACCGGTAGCTTTATACCTGAAAACGTACTATATGATATGGGATTTTCCTTTTTTACATTAATCATGGGAAAACTCCTTTAAGGGGTTATATCAGATGAAAAAATGTATAGATGAAAAACTATGGTACCACTTGGAACCGAATCAGAGTTCGGCATCAAGGTTTTTTACAGTAATAATTAATTCACAAAATACCCGCTCCGTACAGTATTGCCACAAAGTTTTATGCGACCTCGGATGGAGCAGCTGAAGGTGAATCGCTCATCCCTACAAATAGCTATACGTGGTCATCCCCTCATCACTAACTTCTGTTGTGTAATCTTTGAATATATTTCTTTTGTGGCAGAATATGGTTGCTTTACCTTGACAGAAAAGCTTGCACTCCATGTTTCTGGCTGATAGTTCACCATTGTTGCTGTCAGGATATAGCACGATACAGCTGTGTTCCTTCAACCAGTGCTTTGTTGTTGTTGATTGGATTTGACATCTGAAGCAGTGGAAGGAGGGGGGTACCTGACCTGAGTGAGGGTCGCCTGGTACATCAGGTGTCAGTGTAGTAATACGATGTGACACCTCTATTCTGCCCATCTTGTATCGCAGACCTGGCCAGTGATAATTGCATTTATTTGCAGTTTTTTACCTTGTTGTCTGTTTAGCAAATAGTTGATAGGATTAAATGTGTGTCAGGACCTTCCTTTTAGTGGCACACTTCACAAATAAGATACACATAATGCTGGGATGGCATTAATTCCTGTGTCTTCCTATTGTGGAGTACAGTGATCCCTCAAGATACAATGGCCTCAGAATACAATCATTTCAAAATACAATTGTTATTTCTGACCTATCGTAAGTTGAAACTAGACTCAACATACAATGTCTCAGCCCCAGATCCAACCAATCAAGGAGGCTACTCTGGTAAAATAGTTGTATTAGTTGCTAGTTAGCAGCTATTCCTGGTAAGGACTTCTTTTATCTGTCTTAGTTATCTGCTTATTTTTCTTAAATCTTCATTTACTCTTATCTTGGATGACATTTTGGGGCTTTGGAACTGATTACTCAACTTACAATGGTTTCAACATACAATGGCCGTCCTGGAACCAATTAATATTGAGGGACAACTGTATATACAGTAGTGTAAAACTTCATAAGCACCTAATGTAATGCATACTCCTGTTGGGCAGTTTCTGAAGTGTCTATAAAGTCTGGTGTAAGTGGCAGGAGGGCCTAATAATTGGTAAATGTGTATTGTCAAAGAGCCCCACCAAAAGAAATGATTCCTAGCAAATACTTTTGTGAATGTGTGCATGCATACCCAGTTGGTTTTAACTGGTAGGGTATGGCCACAATGCTATGTGTGGCTGTACCCTTATTTTGCTTTAAAGCTTGTCTTAAAGGGGTTGTGCCATGAAAAATATTCTAGAGTTTACAAACCAGCACCTGGATCTGAATACTTTTGCGATTATTTATTTATTTGACCTGATCACTGAGATGGCCGCTCATGCTCAGTTTCATCCTTCGGCTGCCTCCTGAGCTGTGATAGGGAGAGCTGAGACACGCCTCTGAGCTGTGATAGGGAGAGCTGAGACACGCCCCTGAGCTGTGATAGGGAGAGCTGAGACACGCCCCTGAGCTGTGATAGGGAGAGCTGAGACACGCCTCCTGAGCTGTGATAAGGAGAGCTGAGACACGCCCCCTGAGCTGCAGAAGAACAGACACTCCCCTGAGCTGTCAGCTTGATATAAATCTAGCAGAGCAATGGATGGGGAGATCTCTGGGTCCATGTGAGGTACAGGGCCGGTTTGGCTTTGTTAGAAAGAATTTGTCATGTACTATATTATGTCTGATTTTCATTTTTTACTTTAGTCATGGGATAACCCCTTTAAGTGCATTTTCTCCTGAAATCATAAAATGCCAGAGCATGTTGAGACCCAGCTTTCTACAAAACCTGAATGTGTTTAGATTTGCATTATCATTGTTCCTCTGTGACTGCAGTCTAGGAGGATTTTTTCTTTCTTTTTAGTGTTAGATCATTTGCAGAAAATAAAGCATGATTAGGGTGGTAGACAGAGATGAAGAAGGAAATGTATGGGATACAGCACTGTGGAAAGCTTAGTGGGTGAGAGTGATACATGTGAAGTTTTTTTTTTTTTTTTACAGAACTTTTATATTGATTGCCTATCTTTAAGGTAGGTCATTAGTATCTGATCGTCAGGGGTCTGACTCCTGCACCCCTGCCAATCACCTGTTTTTCAATAACTTTGGTGCCAGAAAGAGGCACTGGAGCTACACAGTTCTATTACTTTCTATGGTTACCGAATGGGAGCAGTGCAGAATAAAAGTCCTGGAAACCCATTTACAATATATTCTATAGTGAACGGAACCCATTGATTATTATGGGACTCGATAGGGATATGGCCTATTTCCAGCATTAGTGCTGGGATTCGGCCAGACAAATACCATTGCTTGAAACAGGCCAGATTATAGTCAATGGGGCCTGGTGGTGTGCTGGCCCTTTCCGGCTATGCCAGCTATGGTGAACACCGGCAGGTTGTTCCTCTGCCTGGAGATTTTAGCGCCAGTGTGAAACTAGTCTTAGAGTTTCTGCTGTTGACCTCTGGTTGAAAGCTGCCTGAAGCTGGCATCATCTCAGTTGGATTTGTACCTTGATATGTACGTTCTAATGTACAGTGCTTATCAACCTCTGTGTAATATAAAAATAACTGAAAGCATACCCTCTTGCTGAAATCATCACTTCTCCGCTACGTTATTTTGTGATGTATTTGTGATAGCATAATATTTGTTTTCACATTGATTGTTGCACTCTGGGCTGCCGCTGCCATCTTTTTTGTGACTTATTCTTAAGCTTTTGAGTATAGAAGGGAGAGGTAAGGGAAAGTTTTATCAGCAAGAAAAGGGCATATTTTGGGCATATTCTTGAAGTGAAAATGTCATAAGGGTGCAAGGGATCGACCCCGATACTGTGTGTATAATGAAATTGCAGTATTACTTAACAGGTAGAATAGCAGTACTGGTTACTATTGCAGTCGTGTCCTGAGGACAGTCCTTTATTTCCCCACTCCTAGCAGGTACTTTTCCCTGTGGAGAGGTGTGCATCATTCAGTGCTGCAAGGAAAGGGTTAAGATGAGTTGCCTGCGGCTGTCAACATTAATTTCTCCCCGACTCTGTAAACATCAGGAGCATAAAAGGCCAATTTCACAACTAAATATAGCAGCGTATTTTGGCCTGATATAAATGGCAGATCAGTGCTGTAGAACACGACAGGCGGAGCGTCCCAGTGATACACGGCTGGAAGGTAGAGAAAGATTTTGTGCTGAGGGCACAAATCTTGCTGAGCTGTGTTTGGTTGATACATGTGTGCTAAATCTGAAAATAAATCAAAATGGTAGTGTATAAGGCTATCAGAAATCATGGGTCAGTCACAGTTACAAGGGCACCACACATATGATGAGTTCACGTGGTTGGTGACCTCATGTGTGACAGTTCAGAGTACTGCTGGTTCTGGTTATTATACCTTTCCCACGTCATGATTTCTTTTATCAAAAGTCGATGGCTATTAGACTATATAGCCCCATTACATTACTTTTTTTAAAATAAAGTGTGGGGACATTCGCGCCACCGGAGGAAACGCTAAATTTATGCAGAGGCGCAGGCCTCTCTTAGATTTTGCGGATCCTCCCACTGGCTGTGTGACAGTCTAAAATCTACAGCAGCCTCCTAGCTGCTGTGGATTTCTGTCTTTATTCAGGCCAGAAAACTGGCATGAATTAAGATAAATGTGGTGGGCCAGTTGTGACACCCCCTTTCCGTCCTTTACGCACCCTTTTTTCTCCACTTCGGAAAAGTGACATGAAGGGGGAAAACTATTGTGGTGCAAATCACATAATAAATGCCCCCCTATATATTTATTGATTTTTTCATTACAATAAAAGAAAAGCTAAATAAAGTTATCTTTCGGCACATTACAACAGGTGTCAGCAACCTCCAGCAATTTTGACACTACAACTCCCAGAGAGCTCCATTCACTTCTTTGGGAGTTCCAAGAACAGCAGAGTGAGTTTGCATGCTGGGGGATGTAGTTTCACAACAACTGGAGTGCTGGAGGTTGCTGACTCCTGTATTTCAAGAACAGTAACCCTAAAAGTGGCTCAAAACAGACCAACAAAGCTCAATGCAGTCTCCGGGTTACTATTGTACATAAGGCTTGTAGTACTTAAAACAAGCAATATTTAAAGGGAATCTGTCACCAATAACCTCCATATCCAGCTGTCTGCATAGACACATAGCGGTGGTTCACCTGATTAAAACACTGTTTTTCTTTTGTTGCTCCGAGGCTCCGTTACTCAGTTATGATACTCTTTCTTGATATGCAAATTAGGCATTCGGTGCAATGAGGGCCTCACCATTTCTCTTGTTGCACCCAAACTTCACCTATTTCTGTGGCCAGACCCTCACTCTCTGCCTTGATAGACAGGGCCAGGCAGTAGTGATGCAGCCAGGTTAGGAATAGTAGGCCAAATGGTCCTATTACACTGCCCAGTGTAAGCACCGATGTATGAGAACACATCCATCGGCGCTCGTTTGCACCAGCCTGATTAGACAGGCCACAAGTATAGAAACAGCAGCCAGTATAGTAATGCTTAAATTGTTTATTTTCTTTTTCTTTTCAGTTATTTCATGTGCGACAGTATTACGTTATACTGTCGCACATGAAATAACTGAAAAGAAAAAGAAAATAAACAATTTAAGCATTACTATACTGGCTGCTGTTTCTATACTTGTGTATCTATTGGGTTGGAACCCTACAGTCAGCCTCCAAACAGAGTGCGCCAAAGACAGATCTGCGCATGATTAGACAGGCCGACGCAAACTGATTGCGGGAGGAACGATTAGATCCCGATGGAAGATTCCCATCAGCCGATGAAGAAACTTGTTCATCGGCTGATCAGCTGCTTGATTAAACGAGACAATTATCGGGAATGAGCGTTACTATGACCGCTTGTTCCCAATAATTTGCCCGATTATCATTCAGTCTAATTGTGGCTTAAGTTTGTGTAGCATAAAAATCTCAAGTGATCACAACACTATCTGTTCTGACTGGTGTGGGTGCATGTTGTGGTGTGTTCCTGACTCCACCTCTTTGAACTTAATTGGTATTAAGCAATTTCAGACTGCACTCCGTTTTTTTTGTATGCTTAATTGATTTTTATTATTCAGCCAGACATGGTGGTACACTGAACAAGGTTTCGGGTAAAATGAATGCCCTTCATCAGACTAGTTGTGTGCACTAGTCGAGGCAGGCGGCCTCCCGAGTGCTGTCTTAAATTTGTAGCAGCTCTGGGGTGTCTCATCACATCATCAGGAGTTTATATTGATATTCATTGTATATTGTACAAATAGACGTTAGACCAAACATGTAACATGCAGACCCCCATTTAAGCTTATATGGATGTTTTGGGGAAGGCATCCAGCGGGAAGGTAATACGTGATTTTTATACTGTATATTATAAATTACAGAAGAAAAGGTGACATTGGGAGGTGTTAGTTGAGTGAAATGTTTAATTTGGAGATACCCATAGTGAGCGGAGTCAGGAAGATAGAATCTAGACTTTACTGCATGGAAAATATACACGCATTAGGAAACAATGTCTCCAATATCCGCCAGTCTAAAAAGATTTTCATGATGCCACAGATTTGATATTTGGAATGCAAACCATGAGATAAGAGGTAGGTGTTCAAAAGGAAATTATTGGCAACTCCAGGGAGGCTAAGTGAAAATGAGCATTGCAGAGAGCCCAAGAGCCCAGATACATTTATCATAAAGTGTAGGGCCTAATAGAGGCCTAGGGAATGGTGTTGGAGTGGCCTGTTATAGTAACACATTTGGGTAGACTAGAGCCATAGTTCTGTCCATTGATGTCATAGCTTCAACTAATTGGAATACAAACTATCAGGTAAGAGGGAGATGTATAAAAAGGAGGTCATATGCAACTCCAAATTATTCGGCAGATTATCAGGAACAATTCGTTCTTATAGTCCGCTCCTGTAAAGGTGCCGCAGATAATGCGATGAACAAGCAAAGCGCTCGCTCATTGGGTGAAATGATTTTTAGTGCGGACACCTCATTCATTGTTTCTGGGCAGCAGATGTCTCTGTATGAGGGGGAGCGGTAGCAGTGACCATCGCTGGTCCCCATACAGTGGAGGTGATCACTGCATGTAAATGAATGGGTTGTCTGTATAATGCAGGACAGGACAGGTCCTCCAGAATAAGTGATGCTCTTTATAACTACTCTTCACTTTAGCCAACACATGAGAATCCCTCTCTATTAATTGAGAATTCCTAATTGGATGTAAAAAATTTAGTTTCTATATTTATTCTATTTATGAAATTTAAAGATCAAAGCTTAAAGGGGTTATACAATTCTAAAAATGTGATAAGTGTGCACTGCTTGGCTCTGTCAAAGTGGAGATTGTTGCAGAGAGATCTTTCTCAGCAATGTGGGCACATACGACATTGAGACCAACACAGATGCCTTCCACTGCCAAACGCACATGCAGCAGGTCTGCCAGTTTCATAGGTACAAATCTACTGACAGATGCCATTTAAAGAATCCAGTGACCTTAGTAAAGGTTCTGGGACTCTGTGACAGTACTGGCCTTGCATATCAGGTATTTTTAGCTGTGAGTCGATTATTAATCGCAATTTCTTAAGGAGTCCCAGCAGTGGCTCCTCTGTACTTGTTCTCCCGTTAGATGCTGCAAAAGCTCAGCATGTTAGAACACGCATTCCCATTAGATAGGCCGGGGTAGGGAGCAACGGGTGGTACCTCTGATCGCTAGACATCGAAACACGAGAGTTGCAGGGAGGCTTCAAAGCTAAAGAACTCCAGCCTTTGATGAATTTTTGATGGGAGAGTTGGGGATGCTGAGCATCCTTTCCATCTCCCAGGCTTGGAGTAATTGATTAATGGAAGGTGTGCTCAGGAAAATCCATAACTTGGTTCACGTCTGACATTCAACATGTAAAGAGACAAAAACGTGGTTTTACAGGAAGTTAACCCTAAATAACTGCTATTCCTGATTTCAGAGACCGTATCATTTGTGTGCATTACCAAAAAAGTTGAAAAGTGAGTTACTCATAGTATATGGATTTCTGGGTAGGCCGATGCCACCCGAGTCCTCTTCATGGCTGTTGGCCAGGTGTATGACAATCTGATGCTCTCAGCATTAATTGATGCTAGGGTGGTATTTTGTGCTGCACTGTGGTACTGCTGGCCCTGACTACTACTGCTGTTCCTGCCTACTTGTGGCAACTTTTTTGTGGCAACTTTTTTTTTTGTGTGTTGGTCCTGCCTGCTTGTGTTTCCCCACCTTCTGTCAGTTTGGACTCGCCTACAACTGGAGCCACTTTTAGGTTTTCTTCCAGGGCAACTTTAAATACCCAGTCCGCCCCTGGAAAAGATATGACGATTCTATAATTTGATTCAGTATTTTCACATAAAAAGCTGTTTAAATGTTGTAGGACTTATAGAGAAAGCATGTGAGCCCCGATTTTCCCCTGCCTGACAGTGCTGCCTGTATATAAACTCATACAGCGAAAGTTGTTTGTGGGTGGGGTTAGGAAGGACTCAGAGGAGGAGTTTGTGGTCGACTCAATGACTGCAAGGTACCCAGGTCCTCTGGCTGCAAAACAAACCCATATCCTCACCACTGTGCTTGACAGTTGAGGAGTTTGTGTCCATATGCCGCATTGTAGTGCTGTGCATTATGGTCAACTATCTCCACCTTGGTGTTACTGGCAATGATTGGAGAACCACTAAGCCAACCAAATGGTTTGACTGTGGGCTAGTCCTGAGGGCATTATCTTGGAGATTCCATTGTTTTCACCTTGTTATCACTATACAGGGATCTGGCCTTCGCTGCATGGGAACCAGTAGGCTACTACCTCTTGGATTAGTCTTGGTGTGATTGTCTGTTCACCCACTGGGGTCAGAGACACCAGTGTGAGGCGCCAATGCATCAGTAATACATGTAGTCAGGAGTCAGACAGAAGACAATGTGAATGTGAAACAATCCAGATGTCAGGGCAGGCAGAACAGGAACAGTACGGTAAACAGGTACAGATCAGGTACAGACCTTTTGAGACCTATTGCACAGGCAAGGGCTGAAGGAAACAGCCATATATAAGTACAGGAACAGCTGATTAACAATTGGACACAGCTATGCAGCAGCTCACAGACAGGGGAACATTAACCCTAGTTCTGAAGACAGTGTTACAATGCTTAAAAACCCTAATTCACACATAGTAGGCCAGCGACTGTGTTCACAGGACAGTGGTGACCGTGAACCGCTATTGTAACATTTGGTCTCATAAGTCCAAATAATATTTTTCCAGAAGTCTTGTGGTTTATACAGATGCAACTTTGTAAACTTAAGCCATGCTGCCAAGTTCCTTTTAGGGCTCATGGACACAAACGGACCGCATTTGTGGATCCGCAATACACGGGCACCGTTCCGTGTGGATTCGGCATCACGGAATCATGGAAGGGAACACTACGGAAGCACTGCGGAGTGCTTCTTTGGGGTTCCGTTCCGTACTTCTGTACCGCAAAAAGATAGAACATGTCTTATCTTTTTGAGGAACAGTTGAATGCAGACCCATTCAAGTTGAATGGGTCTGGAGTCATCCCAGCGGCTGTACGTGCATTGGGGACCGCAAATTGCACCCACTGCACGGAACAGACCACCTACGGCCGAATGCATGAGCGCTTAGAAAGAAGACACTGTCTCCTTGCAACCCTTCCACACAAGCCATACTTGTTCAGTGTTTTCCAATTGTACTGTCATGAACTTGAACATGTAATATGCTAACTGAGGCCCTGTCATAAATTTGTTGGGATGTCCACCCCTGGGAAGCTGTCTTGAATGTTTTCCATTTGTGAATAATCTTTCTCACTGTAGAATGGTGGACTTCATATTCTTTGGAAATCTCCTTATAACCCTAACCTGATTAATAAGCAGCAACAATTGCTTCTCTAAGATCATTGCTGTTGTGTTTGGCATTGTTTTAGCACATGCCTGAATGCTCCAGATCAGCAAACTGCCACAATTGCTGCTTTTATAGAGGAGGTCACACTTGCTGATGATAAGTTAATCAATGGCATTTGATTAGCGGCTTCGTATGGAAGCAGTAAGGGTGTACTTAATTTTTTAAGTGCCAAAAAATGGCGAATTGGTCATTTTAATTTTTTTTAACATACGGGATACATATTTTTATATATTAATAGTTTGGGCATTTTCAGACCTGGTGATACCATTGATCTTTATTTTTATTGTATAATGAGAAAAAAAGGGTAAGGTGAATTCTGATTTTTTTTTATTTAAACATTTTTCGTCTTTATTTTTATCACCTATAGGTGACTTCAACATGCAGTCATTAGATCTTTTATACCATAGACTGCAATGACACCAGATAAATTTTGTGCAAAGTATGCCAATGCCGATTAAAGCAAAACTGACTTTAGCTTTTGCCAGACCCGTACTGGTAATCTACCCTACAAAGCAGATTCCCGGTGGGCCAGACTGACATGAATAAATATGAACTTCACTCATGATGTAAACCATGCAGCATGAGTGTAGTGCCAGGTATATTCAAGCATCTATGATTACATCATTATCACAGGTTCTTAACTGCCCTTAACCTCCTGAGAGTACAGGAACTACAGTGATAAACAGTGCAGTTCCAAGGTTAGTAGTGCTCAAGGAACTGAGATGACATCATCCCAGGTCCTTAACCACCTAACATTACAGTAACAGCACTGAATAAGTGAAAAGTAGTCTTTAGTGTTCTGTTTTTGGGGGCTTTGGGAATTTTTTTTCTACATGTTCTGTGGGGTTTCTTGTGTGTGTCGGGTTTAGAGTAAGGTTTGTTTGGTGGACAACAATAGTTGTTAGAACAATGTGGGGCTAGATTTTCTCAGAAACCTATACTTTCTAGGCATAACCAGCCTCAATGTTCCTATACTGTCACTCTGGAAGAAAGATTTGAAATGTAACCCCTTCCCCATACATGTACGGCGGATTTCGGATTTTTAGAAAATGGCACCTGCTCAAGACCAGTTATTTTCTGGGTGTGCTGCATTCCCAGTGACTGAACATGTCTCCCGCTATGAGATCACAGGAGCCATTTGATCGCTATAGCAGCCTTGGGTCTTCTGTGGCAGGGCTTGATAGCAACGTAATGATTCTCCCACTGACTGCAGTGTTAAATCATTGCTGACTATGGGAGAAGCAATTAGTCAATCTCATGTTAAAGTCTCTTACGGGACTGAAAATAAATGTAAAAATTATTTTTTTTTTAATATATAAAAAGCCAAAAAGGTGTTAAAATTCAAATCACCCCATTTTATGTATATATATATATATATATATATATATATATATGATCATTAGTATCTGTGTAATAGAAAAAAAAATCAAAATTAAAAAAAATCACAGTTCTTCTTTACCTTCCCCAAAAATTGAATACAAAGTGAGCAAAAAGCCATACGCATCCCAAAATGGTATAATTGAAAAATACAGATTGCTTTGCAAAAGATGATTACACACCTAACTGATGGCAACAGATGCTTTCCCCCCCCCCCACCTTTTTACTACATTGTCCCTCAAAAACAAACCCTTATGTGAATGGAAAACTTGTCCCATAAAAAACAAGCACTTAAAGGGCTATGTGAACTGAAAAATAAAAAAGTTAGGGCTCCTGGAAGGCAGGTAGTAAAAAAAACAAAAAATTGACAAATTGCTGGCTGCCCCTGGTAGGAGTTAAAGAGGACCTTTCACGGGATTTTTTATTCTAAATAAATACCTTTACTTGCAGGGTATTCCGCGATCCAATCACAGCGGAGAGAGTCACAGCCAGAGAGAAAAAAAAAAAGATCACCTTCTCCCTGGCTGTGAGGCTCTCTGCTGTGATTGGATCGCGCTACAGCCAGGGAGAAGGAGATGCCCATTGAGAAACCCTGGCGTCTCCTTCTTTCTGTACCGATGCTCAGTATTAGCATACTGAGCGGGAAAAATACAGGGAGGCACAGCGGTCTGTAGGAGCGATGTCTAAAAAAAAAAACATTCAGGGTGGCAGCATCAGCAAGTAAAGGTATTTATCTAAAATAAAAAAAATCCTGTGAAAGGTCCTCCTTCACTGGGGGCAATGCTGCTGCCAATGGAGGAGGGTTGGTCAAGGGGCAATGGTCCTGGGAGATATTGCGCGCTGTATGGTGGTATCAAATGCTTCTGAGGAGGTATTTTGAGCTATGCCATGGCATGTGTGTATGTATACCTTTGTGATTAAGCATTTCTGACTTGCACTTTTACCTATTTATTTTTGCATTAATTGTTTATATAGGTTCATAGCAAGGTAAAGCAAAGGGGTTTGTGTGAAATGTTTTTATCGGTGGGGGTCTAGAACAAGGGCTGTTTTTTTTATCAGTACAGGAGATGCGCTAATTATAAGTCTTTGGGTCTTTCTCGATTCCATCCTTGCAGAGAGAGAGAGCGAGAGTAGTATGCAAGCACTTTTCTCTCCTCATTCTAGGGATCATGGTGGTCTTAGCACTCAGTCCCTCATAGGAAAAGTTTTCTGAAAACTGGGTGACCCTTTAAAAGGGTTTTCTTGGACTTTATTATTGATAAATTGTTAGTAAGGTCTTCAACATCAGATCTGCGGGGATCCAACTCCAAACTGCTCCTTATGCCATTCTTTTTCTCATGCAGACTGCTGCCTATGCAATCCTCCTCACATATTCTGCTCCCTATGCTGCTTCTTTTTCTCGCACAGACTGCCCCCATGCCTTTCTCTTTTTCAAACAGACTGCTCCCAATGCTTCTTTCATTTCCAAACAGACCGCTCCCCTTGCCCCCTCTCTCACAGACTGCTTGACATGGTTCCTTTCTCATATAGACCTCTCCCCATGGTTCTCCATTATAGACTGATTTCCATGGCCCCTCATGTCACACAGACTGTTCCCCATTTCCCCCTATGTCACACAGACTGCTCTGTCTAGCTCTCAGTCCTCTTATTGCCTTCCACCAAAATGTGCATAGTGCTCACAGCAGCAGAAGTCCACATAAGAAGCAATGCAGTTCTGTGTAAATGGTAATATTTTCATAGTGATTTTGCACAAATGAAAGTCAAAACTTTAAATTACAAAACGATGCCTGAGATCTCCCTGAGCCAACAGGAGAGTGGATGCTGTTAGCCTCCCCACTCCAAATCCACTCTGATTCTCACCAGGTGATGCCTCCATAGCTCAGAGGTAGTTGCTTTTTATTTTCATTATCTTGCTAAGTGCAAGCAACTTTGTTTTGATGCTGCTAGGGCTTGCATTGGGCAGGATTACCAATATGAAGGGCTACATGGCTTCCCATGATTTCTTTCTCTTCTTACAGACATTGACTTTGTTTATAGCTGGCTGTGTGCAACCCTATAACAATTTGTAGGTATTTTTAGGTAGTTTTGTAATGACTTTCTATCTGTTATGCCTGCCTTCTTCTTACTGACACTATAATCTTTGCTGTACAGCATATGAAATACAATCCTCCAGAGTTGGAGGGGTATGCACAGTGCAGTTGAGATAAGAAGCATATGATGTGTTAGTTCCAGTAAATTAATGATAGAGGAGAGAGAGAGGGGTGAAGAGCACTGACCACTAGGTAGTGGGGAGGTCACACAAGCTGTAGATAAAAACCAAGAGCCAGGCTTAAAGTTTACCAAATTTTTTTACTGCTCTTCCTCAAGTCTGTATAAAGGTTTTTGACAGAGCGAACTCAGGGCAGGAGCTCACATACCACATCGCTTCTGTCTGTGCCCAGTCTGCTAAAGACCCTAAAAGCTATCCATTTCACCAGGGAGCTGGCCAGACACAGGTACAGTATGCCAGACTTGAGGAAGAGCAACGCTGGCAGAGCAGCAATGCACAAACCAGTACAGCGCTCAGTGCAGCCACAGGGGAATACACAGCAGTGTACCAGAGTATGGATTGCAGAGTGCGATAGACACCTGAACTTCAGATGTCTAATTCACTAGGAAAAGTAAAAAAGAAATAAGTACATTAGAAATATTATTTCTGCACATTTCCAGTAGGTTTTATTACTAATCTAACAGAAAATATTTTTAATGCTGAAAACCCTTTTAATTGCTTACTATATTTTGTTTTCTAAACAAAACAGTTTACAAGCCCTGCGGAAAGAGAAATCCAGGGATGCTGCTCGCTCTCGACGTGGAAAAGAAAATTTTGAGTTTTACGAGCTTGCCAAACTGCTTCCTCTCCCTGCAGCCATCACCAGTCAACTGGATAAGGCCTCCATCATTCGGTTGACCATCAGCTACCTAAAGATGAGAGATTTTGCCAACCAGGGAGACCCGCCATGGAACCTACGCATGGAAGGCCCACCTCCCAACACTTCTGTCAAAGGTGCGTCACTGTTAAGTGGTAGAAATGACAGCTATGGTGCTAAAAAATATCATAAGACCGCATTGTAGGCCATGACACTAAATGTCTAGAAGCAATAAAATACATTTTCTCAAATAGTTTTGCAGCATGAAAAGACATATGATTGTTGTAGAACTCCAGAACGGGGTTTCTGTGCCACACAGGTAGAGGTTTTTATTAAACCGTTTTTAATAAACAGTTTTTATTTATGATTAGCAAGTATAATTAACTATAATGTTAGTATGGTGTTACAGAGTACTGTAGTGGGAATAGGTTCACATATTCTCATAAATAAAAATCACAAAGAAGGTGCAGTTTTACACAAATGTGTACATAACAAAATAGCAAAATCTAAAGACTTTTTTTTTATTATTTGGAGCAACAATAGCCCAGTATACCTTTAAAGGGCAGCTGTCAGCAGATTTGTAACTATGAAACTGGCTGACCTGTTACAGTGCACTTGGCAGCTGAAGGCATCTGTGTTGGTCCCATGTTCATATATGCCTGTACTAATGAGAAAAAATTAAGTTATACCTAGAGCCTCTGCTGTCTCTGCAACTGCCATACCCTTTGCACTTTGATTGGTAGGGCCAGGCATTATGATGTTATTGCATGTCAGTTGCAGAGAAAGCGAAGCCTCTAGGAGTAATGGCAATGCCCCCGTTGCGCCTAGAGACTTTTTGCATATATTAAAACTTTGTTTTTGTCTGCAATGTGGGCACATAAGAACATGGGACCAACACAGATGCCTTCAGCTCCCAAGAGCACATGTAATAGGTCAGCCAGTGTCATAGGTTCAGATCTGATAGCTTTTAAAGGGGGGTTTCCTGGTAGATTTTTTTTTTTTTAACCACCACATGATGTTATAAATAACATAACATAGAATTGTTACCTCCACCAAGCTCCCACCCCTCCTCTGGTACCCCCTCCTCAGCTGAAAATGCTATGAGATGCTAGCCAGTTACTGGCTGATGCAGGTCACCACCAAGGCCAATGATTGCCTTAATGGGCCTTTCCTAGCGTTTCCAGCTGTGTTCTTCTGGGACAGGGACTGCATAGCAGCGAGTACTATGGGTGGCATATGTGGAGTTGAGAAACAGAGCCCTGTTGGTTCTCATTTCTTCTGGGCCATTTCCTTTTTCATGAAAACAAAAAAATCTCCCCAGAAAACTCCTTTAATGAGTATCTAATACTGTGTTTGGAAGTTAGCAAGAAAATGCTGATTTCACAGAGGTATGATTTATATTGTAATGTTCCTGTATCCGGGTCATTGCATTCCTTTGGATTTTCATGAATGGTTTGATTACAGATGTATCCTCCTTCCTGGATAAAAGAAATCATATACCAATATTTGCCTGTAAGTATTAGGATCTTTTTCATCAGAACCTATATGCTTATAAGTCTTTCTAGTCTGATCGTCTCCCATCGAAGCTCTAGTGTCTTTTCTGCCTAGGCTCCATACTAGCTGACATTAAATGGTTCTTTGCTGTGGGTGTATGCACAATAAAAATGCATAGAGCTGTCAGCAATCATTCATTTAATCAGGCTGTGCAATGAGGTAAACAAAGATGGCAGATTAATGAGTCCAGCGTGCTCACTGACTGACAGCGTTGCAAACATCGGTTGTCTAGCATTAACCCTAACATAGCCAGTTTCAAACAATTTATCTACTACATGAAATCACATCATCTTTTACCAAGAACAAGTGATAAATGGATATTTTTCCTATGTTGATGCGTTATGTGTTGTATAGCTCTGTTATTTGATTTCTTGTCATACTGTAGAAGAAAAATGCCGTCTGTATAGCTAATAATATGCAAGATATACACATGTGGACAAAATTGTTGGTACCCTTCCACGAGAGAAAGAAAAACCCACAATGATCAATGAAATAACTCAAAACTGATAAAAGTAATAATAAGTAAAAAAAATATAGAAAAAAGGCTAATGAAAACAGACATTGCTTTTGAATTGTGGTTCAACATAATAATTTATAAGCCAAACTAATGATACTGTCCTGGACAAAAATTTGAGGCAATCACCGCAGTCAAGTGATTTCTCTAACTCTCAATGACACTTCTGCACTTGTCCACAGGTATTGTTGCTTATGTCTCATGAACAAACTGCTCCAGATGTATCATGTTTGAACGGCGCCTTCTCCAGACTGCATGTTTCAGCTCATTCCACAGATGTTCAATATTATTTAGATCAGGACTCATAAAAGGCCACTACAGAATAGATCATTGCTTTGCTCTTAGCCATTCTTGGATGTTTTTAGATGTTTTTTAGGTAATTATCCTGTTGGAAGACCCATGGCCTGCGACTGAGACTTAGCTTTCTGACATTGGGCAGGACATTTCGCTTCAGAATGCCTTGATAGTTTTGAGATTTCATTGCACCATTGTGTGCACAAGTTTAAGACACCCTGTGTCAGATGCAACAAAGATGCGGCAAAGCCAAAACATAACCGAGCCTCCTCCATGTTTTACAGAAGGTACAATGTTCTTTTCTTTGTATGCTTAATTTTTGCATCTATGAACATAGTTGGTCATTAATTAATCTGAAATACGCCTAAATAAGGCATATTTCAGGTGCAAATGGCGGCACAATGGTTAGTGACTTTTCCCTGCTCACAAGTCTAAAATTGTGGGTGTGGTGTATGCGGGAAAGGGGATGGGCCAGGAGGCCCATCTGATTTACCATTTTCTACGGCTGTTTTAGGCGGAGAAAATGGTGTAAATGTCTTACATTTAGAACTAACGATGGATGCGGCAAAGCTGATCTTAAAAAATGTGTCCCATAGAGCTTATATAACCTGCCAGAAAGCTCCAGTTTTCTCTCATCTGCCTAAAGGACATTCTGCCAGAAGCATTGTCGCTTGTCAATATTCATTTTGGCAAATTCCAATCTTGCGTTTTACGATTTGCTTTCAACAGTGGTTTTGCATTGTCCACTTTGGCCAAGACAGCGAGGGATGGTACAATCTGACAGTAATGTACCTTGACCTTGGAGTTCACCTCTAATATGTTTGGAAGTTGTTCTTTCTCTAATCTTTTTGGTTACCATTTGTATTAATCGTCTCCTCAATTTGTCATCAATTTTCCTCTTGCAGTCACATCGAGTGATGTTGGCTACAGTGCCATAAACATTAAACTTCTGAATAATATGTGCAGCTGTAGCAAAACAAGCATCAGGCTGCGTGGAGATGGTCTTGTAGCCTTTACGTTTAACATGTTTGTCTATAATTTTCTTTGTAATCTCATGTGACACTTAAATCTCCTAAGGGAATTAAGTGATGTCATAGCTAGACCTTTATTTCTGATATTTGCGGACTCTATACTGACAGGGAATGTTCCACAGGATTGGCGCATAGCAAATGTGGTGGCAATATTCAAAAGGGGTCCAAAAACAGAGTCTGGAAATTATAGACCGGTAAGTTTAACATCTATTGTTGGTAAACTGTTTGAAGGGTTTCTAAGAGATGCCATTTTGGAGTATCTCAATGAAAATAAACAAATAACGCCATATCAGCATGGCTTCATGAGGGATCGGTCATGCCAAACGAATTTAAGCAGCTTCTATGAGGAGGTAAGTTCTAGACTTGACAGCCGCTAATCAATGAATGTCATATATCTGGACTTCTCTAAAGCATTTGACACTGTACCTCATAAAAGGTTAGTATATAAAATGAGAATGCTTGGACTGGGAGAAAATGTCTGTATGTGGGTAAGTAACTGGCTGAGTGACAGAAAACAGAGGGTGGTTATTAACGGTAGATACTCAGATTGGGTCACTGTCACTAGTGGGGTAGCTCAGGGGACAGTACTGGGCCCTATTCTCTTCAATATATTTATTAATAAATTTGTAGAAGGCCTGCGCAATAAAATATCTATTTTTGCAGATGACACTAAACTGTGTAAAGTAATTAACACTGAAGAGGACAGTTTTCTGCTACAGAGGGATCTGTATAGATTGGAGGCTTGGGCAGAAAAATGGCAGATGAGGTTTAACACTGACAAATGTAAAGTTATGCACATGGGAAGGAATAATGCAAGTCACCCGTACATATTAAATGGTAAAAAAACACTCGGTAACACGGACATGGAAAAGGATCTAGGAATTTTAATAAACAGCAAATTAAGCTGCAAAAACCAGCTACTGCCAAGGCCAGTAAGATAATGGGTTGCATCAAAAGGGGCATAGATGCCCGTGATGAGAACATAGTCCTACCACTTTACAAATCGCTAGTCAGACCACACATGGAGTACTGTGTACAGTTCTGGGCTCCCGTGAACAAGGCAAACATAGCAGAGCTGGAGAGGGTTCAGAGGAGGGCAACTAAAGTAATAACTGGAATGGGGCAGCTACAGTACCCTGAAAGGTTTTCAAAATTAGGGTTATTTACTTTAGAAAAAAGACGATTGAGGGGAGATCTAATAACTATGTATAAATATATCAGGGGTCAGTACAGAGATCTGTCCCATCATCTATTTATCCATAGGACTGTCACTGTGACGAGGGGACATCATCTGTGTCTGGAGGAAAGAAGGTTTGTACACAAACATAGAAGAGGATTCTTTACGGTAAGAGCAGTGAGACTATGGAACTCTCTGCCTGAGGAGGTGGTGATGGTAAGTACAATAAAGGAATTCAAGAGGGGCCTGGATGTATTTCTGGAGTGTAATAATATTACAGGCTACAGCTACTAGAGAGGGGTCGTTGATCCAGGGAGTTATTCTGATTGCCTGATTGGAGTCGGGAAGGAATTTTTTTCCCCTTAAGTGGGGAAAATTGGCTTCTGCCTCACAGGGGTTTTTTGCCTTCCTCTGGATCAGCTTGTAGGAAACAGGCCAAACTGGATGGACAAATGTCTTTTTTCGGTCTTATATACTATGTTACTATGTAACTCTCTTCTTAGCTTTGGGTGTGGAACCCACCATGATACCAAACAGCACAGTGGCTACTTTTCACCCTTCAAGTAGGCAGACTGACTGATTACAAGTTTGAAGACACACCTGATGCTAATTACAGGACTGAACTTATGGTCAAATCATTTCAATCTTTTCTAGGGGTACCATCATTTTTGTCCAGGCCAGTTTTATTAGTTAGTTTTTTTTTATTATTCTGGTGAACCATAGTTCAAAAGCAATGTCTGATTCTCAGTAATTTTTTTTATTATTATTACTACTTTTGTCAGTTTCAAGTTATTTCAGTGACCATTGTGGATTTTTCTTTCTTTAATGGAAGCGTACTAACAATTTTATCCATGTGTGTAGTTTTAGAGAACTAGATCTGTCCTAGTACATCCTGAGAAAATAGGGATACATGCAACAGTTTTGTAGCCTTTGATACATATAAGCTAATCCTGATACTAGAAGAAAAACTGGAAATCAAAAATGTCAATTGGTTTGGCTTGGTTTATTACTTAATGCTTGGTTCTAAGCTTTTGTTTCTTTTTTTAATTTTTATTGAACATTTCAAAAGTTTTCATCTAAACAGTATGCTATCCCTATTTGGGGAGAGACGTTTTTTGAATATTAATTTGCATTGTAATAACACAAAGATATAGAAAACTAGAGAGAAAAAAAAAGAACATAAACAATTGGTTAATGTATAAAATATACATTTCCTAATACAATAATAGAAATACAGTTGTGTTCAAAATTATTCAACCCCCAATGCTGTAAAGGGTTTTAGGGAATTTAGTGTACATTTGTAATTGTGTTCAGAATGAAATCTTAAAGAACCAAATGCAACTAAAATGACATCAATTGTTTTTGTAATACAGTATTAAATGTTTTTTTTGTGATTTCTTCATTGCCACAATTATTCAACCCCTTAAAGACTACCACTTTTACCCTGGGTTCACACCTGAGCGTTTCTGAGACGCGCGTGTTACAGCGCGTTTTTCCAAATAAGAAGCGCGCGTCATACGCGCGTTCGTGACTCTGGAGACCTTTTGAAAAAGGCATATCTACACTTTAACGCGTGTTAAACGCGCATTTTACGCGCGTTCCCATTGAAGTCTATGGGTGCAAACCCGCAACAAAACGCCCCAAAGAAGCTCAAGAACTTCTTTGAGCGTAAAATGCGCTGTAAAATGCTCAGGTGAGAACTATGCCCATAGGGAAACATGAGTTTTCTCCTGTTGAGCGTTTTACAGCGCGTTCGAACGCGCTGTAAAAACGCGCAAGTGTGAACTGAGGGTTAAGAACAGAGGTTCATTCAAGTGTTTTCGATCAGGTATTGAAAACACCTGTGGATGTCAAGGAGCAGCAATCAAGCATAATAAGCACCAATTAGGCAGATTTAAAATGACTGTGATACTCAGCTCCTTCTAGACATTTACTGGTGTGTTTACAGACATGGTGAAGTCAAGAGAATGGTCCAGGAAGACAAAAGAAGAGGTGATTTCTCTTCACAGGAAGGGCAATGGCTATAAGAAGATTGCAAAGATGTTAAACATACCAAGGGACACCATAGGAAGCATCATTCGCAAATTCAAAGCAAAGGGCTCTGTTGAAACGCTACCTGGTCGTGGCAGAAAGAAGATGCTGACTTTGACTGCTGTGCGCTACCTGAAGCGCAAAGTGGAGAAAAGTCCCAGTGTGACTGCTCAGGAACTGAAAAAAGATTTGTCAGATGCGGGTACTGAAGTTTCAGCTCAGACAATAAGGCGCACACTGCGTAATGAAGGCCTCCATGCCAGAACTCCCAGGCACACCCCCTTGCTGTCTCCAAAGAATAAGAAGAGTTGACTGCAGTATGCCAAAAGTCATGTGGACAAACCACAAAAGTTTTGGGATAGTGTTCTGTGGACTGATGAAACAAAATTAGAACTGTTTGGGCCCATGGATCAACGCTATGTTTGGAGGAGGCCTATGAAGAAAAGAACACCTTGCCTACTGTGAAGCATGGCGGGGGTCAATCATGCTTTGGGGCTGTTTTGCTTCTACAGGTACAGGGAAGCTTCAGCGTGTGCAAGGTACCATGAATTCTCTTCAGTACCAGGAGATATTGGATGAAAATGTGATACAGTCTGTCACAAATCTGAGGCTTGGGAGACGTTGGACCTTTCAACAGGACAATGATCCCAAGCATACCTCCAAGTCCACTAGAGCATGGTTGCAGATTAAAGGCTGGAACATTTTGAAGTGGCCATCGCAGTCACCAGACTTAAATCTGATTGAGAACCTCTGGTGGGACTTAAAGAAAGCAGTTGCAGCGCGCAAGCCTAAGAATGTGACTGAACTGGAGGCTTTTGCCCATGGAGAATGGGCGAAGATACCCGTATATCGCTGCAAGACACTTGTGTCAAGCTATGCTTCACGTTTAAAAGCTGTTATAACTGGAAAAGGATGTTGTACTAAGTACTAAGATTGAATGTCACTTGGGGTTGAATAAAACTGATAATGATGTGAGCACAGAAAAGACATTTGTGGTTATTTCATTATAAATGTTATGTTATATTTGTCTGACTTACAAGTGCCTCTTTGATTTAATTGTAAACAAGATGACTGAAATGATCAAAATCAATGTCAAACTGGCCAAAACACTCAATTTCAGTGGGGGTTGAATAATTTTGAACACAACTGTAGTTCAATATTAGAGAGGTTACCCAATTTGTTAAAATGTTTAGCATAGTCCATAATCTGTTGTTGGTTTGAAGTACATCTGTATGTGACATCATAACTTATTCATAAGGTGCTGCAGAAGGCCTCATGGTACATAGGTCGTAAAATGGTGGCATAGACGTAAATTACCCACGTCATATCTTTCTTCACTATCCATACACAGATCCCTTTCTGAACATGCGTTTTACTGTGTCATCACATGTGCAGAGGTTGTTTTTTAGTAGGAAGATCATAGATAATGTTAGGAAAAAAAAAAAAACAACTGTGATCTTTGGTTATTGATTGATTTGGTATGGTCACTCTCTGATTGTAGTGTATGCACATATTCATTCAGCTGCTTAAAGGGGTTGTCCAAAGAAAAATATTCAACATTTTTCAAACCATTACCTGCATTTAAATATTTTTGTAATTGCATGTAATTCAAAATTTAGAAAATGTAGTATAGCCACTGAGTTATTCACTGAAATATACTGTATTTTTCGCTTTGTAAGATGCACCTGATGTTAAGACGCACCTAGGAAAATACGAAAAAAAATATTTTTAACCAAAAGGTGTGCTTTTGGTGGGTTTTGAACTAATGGTGGTCTGTGGATGACACTATTATGGGGATCTGTGACACTGTTATGGAGGGGATCTGTGGATGACGCACTGTTATGGGGGCATCTGTGGATGACGCACTGTTATTGGGGCATCTGTAGATGATTCACTGTTATGGGGGATCTGTGGATGATGCACTGTTATGGGGATCTGTGGATGACACACTGTTATGGGGGGGATCTGTGGATGACACACTGTTATGGGGGATCTGTGGATGACGCACTGTTATTGGGGCATCTGTGGATGACACTGTGATGGGGGATCTGTGGATGATGCACTGTTATGGGGATCTGTGGATGACACACTGTTATGGGGGATCTGTGGATGACACTTTTATGGGAATCTGTGGATGACGCACTGTTATGGGGGATCTGTGGATGACACTACTATGGGGATCTGTGGATAACACACTGTTATGGGGGATTTGTGGATGACACACTGTTATGGGGGATCTGTGGATGACATTGTTATGGGGATCTGTGGATGATACTGTTATGGGGGATCTGTGAATGACGCACTGTTATGGGGATCTGTGAATGACGCACTGTTATGGGGGATCTGTGGATGACGCACTGTTATGGGTGATCTGTGGATGACATTGGTATGGGGATCTGTGGATGACATTGGTATGGGGGCGTGGATCTGTGGATGACACATATATAGCATCTTATGCTATATATGTGTCATCCACAGATCCTCCGCATAACAGTGTCCCTGTGAGCTACAATACACCAGGCCCCGCTCACAGCTGTCTTCATATGTAAAGACGCGACTGTACAGGGAAGGGCAGTGATGGAGGCAGCGCTCAGCTGTCTGCATGAGCAGCCTGGACACTGCAGCGTATGACCCCTGGAGTGTAGTCCCAGTCATCAGCCCTCACCATAGTGAAGGATGAGCCTGCAGTCATGTAATCCTTAACCTGTGGGTAAGCTTTGGTAATGTAACACAATCCTCTGCAGTTGTACTCACTATCAAACTACCATAGCAGGCCGGCAGCGTAACGTCACGCGCCTGCTCCTCCCACTTTATTAATGAAGCAGGCGGAGGAGGCGTGTCATGGAGTGAGTAACGTTACGCTGCCGGCTGGCCTGCTACGGTAGTTTGATAGTGAGTACAACTGCAGATGATTGCGCTACTTTAACAAAGCTAACCCACTGGTTAAGGATTAAATGACGACATTTTACATATGAAGACTGCTGTGCGCGGGGCCCGGTGTAATTGAGTACAGTGACTGCATCTGGCCCTGCTGCAATCTCAACATCAGTTGCCAGCCTCCAGTCCCTCCTCCCTCCCCGCTGATACTTTGCAGGCCGCGCTGTGCAGCATAGCGGCCGGCGATGGATCAGCTTCAGCAGATTAAAAATGGCAGCATTCACTTTATAAGACACACTGCCATTTTCCCCCCACGTCTTATAAAGCGAAAATTATATGGTATATATCCAGCTCACTTAGGTTGACATACATGCTCAGTTCCATTCTTGATGGAGGCATGCCCTTTGAGTTGCCATCTTAAAATAAATCTTGCAGTGAAATTGCAGCAGTGAATGGGCAGGTCTCTGGATCCATGTGAGGTACAGGTTCTAAGTTTGTTAGAAAGAGACTGTCATGTGCTATATGATATATCATTTTTAACATTATGGGATAATCCCTTTAACCATTTGAGGTTTTTCTATTTTTGTATGTTCGTTTTTCACTTCCTGCCTTTTTAATCATGTAATTTTTTGTGGGAGTTGAAGTGACCAAAAAATAGAAAATTGACCATTTTGCCATTTTTTTTTCTGTTCGCCATTTGCTGTATGAGATAAATATTTTTATATCATACTAGTACAGGCATTTAGGCATCTGGCAAAGCCCATAATGTGAATTTTTTTCATTATTTACATATTTTTATTTTCACTTTCGGTAAAGGGGGTGATATGAATTGTTATTATTTTTTTTTCTATTATATTTTTAAAAACGTCTTATTTATTTATTTTTTTACACTTTTTTATAGTTCCCATAGGGAATTATAATAAGCAATCATCAGATTGCTTCTCTCATAGACTCCAATGCCTTAGCATTGGAGTCTGTGAGGTTTTTACTATGTTCCTATGGAGCTCTGTCACAGGGAAGACACTGCATCCAGCTCCCCTGATCCTCAATAGCGCACGACTCTGGGCTTTTGCGCCTCCAGATGCCGTGGTCACTTTTGATATTAGGCCCGGGCGTCTGCTGTATTGCTTTGGAGCTACAGAGCGGGCGCCATCTCTAAAGACCTGACATGTTACATAATATTAAGTCACATGTTAGGAAGGGGTTGAGGAAGATTAATTCCATGTCTAATTGTTTACATCTGGTATGACAATTTTTCCGGCCAAAATGTGAAAGGCACCAAAAAGTTTTTGTAGGCTTGGTTAAGTAAAATATTTGTCGACATATGCCTGGAAACCTCATCAGAATGGAGCATAAAAGTAAGAAATGCGCCACTAAAATATCTTTATACATTTGACAGCCAGAGGCAAATAATTTTTTTGTTTCAGGGGTTAACTGGAACAGGCAAAACTTGGTATTACATCTCACCCAATAAAGACTGTTGCTGTTCGCTATTTCCCTGTTTCTTTTATTTATATATATATTTTTTTTTTGCTTTTTAATCGTAGAGCAATTTCCACAGCTGTGGGCAAGAGACATTGCATTCCCGGGCTGGGCTGTAAGAAAAATTGAATGACAGCGAGCAAAACAGCAGTAATTATAAAACTAATTACTAAACGCTCATGATGCCCGCAGGCTTGTGCATAACTAAAATTAGAAAAAGAAATTGCTTTTGGCTGAGGAGGAGGAGGAGAGCTGTTTTGGTCGCTGCTCCCATAACGCATCCGTTTTCAAATCAGTGCGGTGTGTTTAGCAGCATAGGTTCAAATCCCTCCATAATAATGACAAATAATTTTTCTCACAAAATTACAGAATGTGAGAGCAGATAAGGACCTCATTGTATTGCGTGTTCTGCCTTTTTCCTTTTCTGCTGTAAAGTTTCGATATAAGGCTTTGGAGATTGAACATTCTTTACAATGCACCTAAGTAAAATATGTGACACTTGTAAAAAGATATACATCCATCCGTTTCAGCCTGTTATCCTGCAAAGTTGATCCAGGGGAAGGCAAAAAACTCTACTGATGTACAGTTGAAACTCGAAAAATTAGAATATCGTGCAAAGTTCATTTATTTCAGTAATGCAGCTTAAAAGGTGAAACTAATATATGAGATAGACTCATTACATGCAAAGCAAGATATTTCAAGCCTTTATTTGTTATAATTTGGATGATTATGGCTTACAGTTTATGAAAACCCCAAAGTCACAATCTCAGGTACTATTTGCTCAGGGGGTATGAATTAATTAGCTGACTAGAGTATGACATTTTGAGCCTAGAATATTGAAAGTTTTCACAATATTTTAATTTTAAGTTGCATTAATGCAACACCTTTTAAGTTGCATTACTGAAATAAATGAACTTTTGCACGATATTCAAATGTTTCAAGTTTCACCTGTAGAAGCCAATTTTCCTCATTTTAAAGGGGTTGTCTGATTTATTTATTTTTTGTTCTTTGTATGTTTCTAACTAGGCAAATGAAAGGACTTTACAATTCACTTACTTTATCTCCAGTTGCTGGTTTCTCAGATTTCACTGAGGGTCACATGACCTGTGATGTCAGCTTTTCTCCCTGCTCTGATGATGTTTCGTGCACAAGCCTGAGAGAGCAGATATTAGTCTGTACACAAGACGTCACTGTGCTGGCCGTGCCTCCCTGCACTGCCGGCTGCTGCTTATTGCTCTCTCCCTGGATTCTTGAGGAAAAACATTAACCCCTTCAGCTGCACAGACTCAGGGCTTAAGGCTTTACTGAGTAGCTGCAGGCAATGAGGAGACAAATGCTGGGCACAGGAGCTGACAGAGGAGTTCTGCAGAGAATTGCACAAGAACAGGTAGGGGGAAGATCATGTGTGTATCAGCAGTGTCATTGTACATCTGGGACTTGTAGTCCTACATATACAACCTGCTGCTAAGTCTCAGGGCAGCACTTGTATTCACTCCCTTTGCGGAGCAGGGGGAGGGGCAGAGATTGTTGTTATTACAGGTAAACAAAGGGCCAGAAGAGAACCAGGGAAATGAAAAATATAATTTTTTTTGCCTAAAACTTGCTTAGCTTAGTTATATATTGCTTCCCATCAGATTTACAGTGCTATATATTTTTTTTTCATAACTCGGGCAACCCCTTTAAGAGCTCATTCAGACTACCATATGAATGGGTCCGCATCCGTTCCACAATTTTGTTTTCTGTCCGCATCTGTAGTTTTGTTTCTTGGCCCCGCAAGAAAGATAGAGCAAGTCCTATTTTTGTCCACAATCCTGGACAAGAATAGTGATTTCTATCATAGCGCCGGCCATGGGCGGCCCGCAAAATGCAAAAAGCAAATGGCCGGTATCCGCGTTTTGCAGATCCATCATTTTGCGGACCGCAAAACACTATGGCCGTCTGAATTAGCGCTTAGGGAAATAAAATTCCTTCCTGACTCCAGTCAGGCAATCAAAAATACTCCCTGGATCAACAACCCTTCTCCAGAATTCTAGTAACTATAACCTGTAATATTATTACCCTCCAGAAATATATCCAGGCCCCTCTTAAACTCTTTTAGTGAATTCACCACCACCACCTCCTCAGGCAGAGAATTCCATAGTCTCACTGCTCTTACCATAAAGAATCCTCTTCTATGTTTGTGTAGACACTTTTTTCCATCCCTGTCACAGTCCTGGGGATAAATAGATGATGGCAGAGATCTCTGTACTGACTCCTGAAATATTTATACATAGTTATTCGATCTTTCCTCTCCCGTCTTTTTTTTTTTTTTTAACTAAATAACCCTAATTTTGATAACCTTTCAGGGTACTGTAGTCCATCCATTCCAGATATTACTTTAGTTGCCCTCCTCTGAACCCTCTCTATCTCTGTTTTGTCTGTCTTGTTCACAGGAGCCCAGAACTGTACACAGTACTCCATATGTGGTCTGACTAGTGATTTGTAAAGTGGCAGAACTATGTTCTGTCCACTAAAATTCCTAGGTCCTTTTCCATGTCAGTGTTACCCAGTGTTTTACCATTTAGTATATCCTGGTGACATGTATCTTTCCTTCCCATGTGCATAACCTTACATTTGTCATTGTCAAAGGAGTTTTCTCACCTCAGACATTAGAGCCATATCACTAGGATCTCTATGGGACACATTGCTAGGGACCTGCAACTATCTACAGAACAGAACCCTCCAAAGTGAAGGAGGACACAACGTGCATGCACGGTTGCCCTCCATTCATTCCTATGGGAGCACCGGAAATAGCCGAGCAGCACTATTTTTTGCAGTCCCACTGCTCCATTCAGTTTTGTGGGGCCGATGGAAATAGCCTGGCTGGGCTATTTTCTGCGATCCCATAAGAATCAATGAACGGCGTCTGTGCATGCATGGGCATCTATCACTTTGCGGGCTCCATTCTAAAGATGAACTAACCCTTTATGTGGGACAGTATCCCTCATAAACCCATGCTGATTCGGTGTTATACACTTATTTTCATTGAGATACTCCAGGATAGTATCTCGTAGAAATCCTTCAAACAGTTTACCCACAACAAATGTTAGACTTACCGGCCTATAACTTACAGACTTACCAGCCTAGAACTTACAGGCTCTGTTTTTGACCCCTTGGAACCCCATTTGCTAAGTACCAATCCTGTGGAACAGACCCTGTCACTAAAGAGTCCTTATCAGAAATAAGGGTCTATTACATAATTCTCTTAGGATTCACGGGTGTATGCCATCTGGAGCCAGTAATTAGTCTATTTTAGACTTTTTAAGGCCTAATTCACACGTCCGCAATCTTCTTCCGCACCGTTCCGCAAATTTGCGGAACGGGTGCGGACCCATTCATTTTGAATGGGGACGTGATGGATGCGGAGAGCACACACTGTGCTCTCCGCATCCGCATTTGCGGAGCGCGCCGCCGATCTTCCGGACGGCGGCTCCGCAAAAATATAGAGCATGTCCTATTCTTGCCCGCAATTGCGGACAAGTATAGGCATCTCTATAGGGCTGGTGGCAAGGTGTTTTGCGGATCCGCAAAACACTACGGACGTGTGAATAAGGCCTAAGACTTCGCTGCTCTTCTTCCTGGGTCAGACAGGCATCATTTAATTGGCAGTTTACTTTGAAACTTTGCATTTTAATTGACATTTTTTTTTGCATTGCTTGCATAGGGAATAATTGGTAATTTACCATGGTATTAATTACATGACAGTGATCAGCAATGAAAAAATGATATGCAAATTATTGTAATGAATACACAGCATTGACTGTGTTGACCAAATACATTTCCTATATGACTGGCATTATAGACATTATTCTGTATTGTACTGTAAACTAACAGTTATCTTAGTGTTTTCTTCTGAGCAAAAGTTATATTCCCCTTAAGAACATATGTAACATCATTTACATACTGTACATTTGATATATTAGATGCCCTGCTCCATAAAGGTGTGTTGTGATATATACATTCAAGGCACATTTAGACTGCCCAGTTGTCAGGCAGATTATTCGGGAACAAACATTCCTTTGAATGCTCGTTCCTGTATGTAAAGGTACCACAAATGATCTGTGGTGCGGACACCTCGATCCTTGTGTCTGGGCAGCAGTTTGTGTTGTGTGGACATCACTCTGCTGCCCAGAAAGAGTAAATGTGTAAGCAATAGCGGTCACTCATCATCATGTCAAGCAGGTAACTGTTGCGAAGGAACGATTCTTTCCCGATAATTATCTGCTCATCAGCACAGTAAAAATATGCCTTTAGAGAATATATAATGTTACGGAGATTCCAGTCAGACAATCAGGGGTGTGTAATTCCTATCGCCCGACGCCCGGGACATGCAGTATCGGGCGCCGGGCAAGTAGTTTGTACAGTTGTTTAGCCCTGCTGCGGGCAAGTAGCAGGGATGAGTGGTTGGGCTGTAATAGGAGCGGTCGTATGCGTGCTGCCCGATCCTAAATCTGTCAGACGCTCCCTGCATCTGCCTACCGTACTTCTTGCAGGCCACCCCCTGGCTTCCATATCAAAGTCTCCTCCCACCTGCCGAGCACAGGAGCGAGGCGGGCACAGTAAGTCAGTAGTCCGTGTCCAGAGACTGAGTGACTGGGAGAAGAGGAGTGAGAGAAAAGGCCACTTGCAGATGAGCGTTCCTCCCAGAGACTGTCCTCAATGGAGCTCCCGGCCTGACCTGCAAGCGCTGACTGGGGTCACATAGCATTATACTGATTTATGATGCTATGTAACCCTTACAGTTCTGGAATGTGTTGGATAACACTGGCAGCATTATGCCTGCATTATACAATACATTCCAGAACTGTAAGGGTTACATAGCAGCATAAATCAGTATAATGCTATGTGACCCAGTCAGTGCTTGCAGGTCAGGCCGGGAGCTCCGTTGACAGGCTCCGGGTGTCAAAAATAAAGGTTGTACTTTCAGCAGGCAGGGCCAGGGCCGCAGAAGACAAGCTGCACTGCACGTGGTGATCACTTGATAAACTATAATGCCTCTCTGTGGCCCCCATACAAAAGCAACAAGAAGACATTACTGTATGGGGGCCACAAGACATTATTATACTGATGGTGAAGGGGTTACAAATTGTTGTCCCATACAGTATAATGTCTCCTTGTGGCCCCCGCCCCCATACAGTATAACGTCTCCTTGTGGCCCCCGCCCCCATACAGTATAACGTCTCCTTGTGGCCCCCACCCCCATACAGTATAACGTCTCCTTGTGGCCCCCCGCCCCCATACAGTATAACGTCTCCTTGTGGCTGCCCTCATACAGTATAATGTCTCCTTGTGGCTGCCCTCATACAGTATAACGTCTTCTAGTGGCCCCCGCCACCATACAGTATAATGTTTCTTTGTGGCCCCCATACATTATAACGTCTCCTTGTGGCTACCCCCATACAGTATAACGTCTCCTTGTGGCTGCCCCCATACAGTATAACGTCTCCTTGTGCCCCCATACAGTATAACGTCTCCTTGTGCCCCCATACAGTATAATGTCTCCTTGTGGCTGCCCCCATACAGTATAATGTCTCCTTGTGGCTGCCCCCATACAGTATAACGTCTCCTTGTGCCCCCATACAGTATAACGTCTCCTTGTGCCCCCATACAGTATAATGTCTCCTTGTGGCTGCCCAGTGCCCAATACAGTATAAGTTCAGGACAAGTAGATTGTCATGAGGGTCAAATAGATCGAGTCCCTGCTTTAGTCCTTCGACAAGTAGTTTTTTTTTTAATTTCCACACCCCTGGACAACAAAAATTTCAATTAGACAGTGCTGATAAGACCCTCTGGACCTCCTGTTCCCATTTGCATCTTTTTTATTTTTTTTACTGGTAGGCCATGTTAGTAATAGTGGTCTATACAGCTCTGCATGTTTTCCCTCAGTTCTTTTTTTTTGTGTGAGGTCATTTTCACATCCTTGCATATGAAAATGTACATGCAGACTTACACTAATATACATTGATGTGTGCAGCAGTGCAGCATAGTTTATGTGTGCAGGGGGACAGTTCATTAACACTGCACATCTAAACAATGCCATTCCACTGCACACATAAACAGTGCTGCACTACTAAACATCTACAGTAGAGCAGTAGTGCCGCCCTAGTGCACAGCTAAACAGAGCTGCCCTATTGAACACCTAAACAATGCTGCCCCACTGCAAAGCTGCCATAATGTATGCTTAACCAAGCAAACCAAATGATAAAAGTGGCCATATAATCAACATTTAGAACAGCACTGTGGAGACATACACATCGTCATGACATATAGAAATATTATATACACACATATAAATACATGCTACATACATACATCCGTATACAGATATCTGCACTTTCACTCCTCCCTCTTCACTCTCACTCATCGTGCATCAGCCTGTATCCTGCTGCTCCTAAGCTTCATTTACCCATTCGATAGGAAATCTTCTTCCTTATAAAACTTTGAAGTCCAATAAGGTACAGTATTAGAAATAGACAGACAATCGAGCTGAGCCTCCCACAGGTGTAGAAGCAGCCCCCAGCATGAAAAAGCCTTAGAAAAGTAGAAAGTGATAAATAAGTATAGTAAATGATGCACTAATGGTATTGAGGAATATTGTCTGCTTTGTTCAGGGTGCCTGAAATTTTAACATGTTCTGTATAGCATACTGGTTACTTCACATTTTTTACACCAAGTTGGCTCATTTGCTCAAAAATAATAGTTGCATCAAATGTGGGGTATAGCTGAACTAATGAGCAATAGAGAAAGGAGAACAGGTTGGACAATCACCTAAAATACAGAAGGCATCTGCAACTGACAATCTGTTTAGGCTTCAGTTGTCTAGGGTGAGAAGCTTTGCTATCAATTTTGTAGCTTGACCAATAAAATATTATGTTTTCAAAGCCAAACAATAAATTAAGGATGACTTAAGTAATGATAAAGAACTGCTGTGTAGTCTAAACTGACTGCTGATGCATATTATTTGCTGGAAATGGTTCCGTGCAGTTGCAGATCTTTAGGTTCTTCGCTTTTATAAAGGTAAAATCTTATATTTGTTTCCTCCATTCTTCCTGTGTATTCTTTTTATGTCAGATTTTACTACAATTGTCATCCACATGTGCATGTCACATTTTACAATTTAAACTAGCGAGATCAGCCTGAGGTCATTCAGTATTCTCCTGGTGTTTCTTCAAATTTCTCTGTAATTAATCTGTTCCTACAGCTTCACAACAACTTATTACAGATACCTGTGCATTAGATTTGAGTTGCGCATTTGCGGTATTGCTAAAGGTGAGGTCACTATGAGAAGTTATAGATGACAGCCATCATTAGATTACAATCTACTGTCATTATTAATACACTGGCATTTTGCCAATCATGCTGGAGGACAATACATCATGCATAACAGCTATATTTTCTAAGTCAGTAGACCTTATTTTGCCTATTAAATAAGTGACAGTATCAAATCCCTTTGCAGACTCCAAGAACACTACATCCATAGCCACCCCACCGTTTAGGCTTCTACTCACCTCCTCATAAAAACATATCAGGTTAGTCTGAACACTTCGGTCCTTGGTAAACTGGCTATGATTTATTATATTATTAACAGTCACATACTCCTGTATATAGTCCCTTAAGAGTCCTTCAAACATTTACCCCCTTAACAAAAGTTAAGCTTACTGGTCTATAATTACTTGTGGAAGACCTAGATCCTTTTTTGAATATGGGCACCACATTTTCCTTGCACCAGTCACTTGGCACTGTACCAGTTCCTAGAGAATCTCTAAAAATTAGGAATAGGGGCACAGCAATGACTGAACTGAGTTCTTTAAGAATTTTTGGGTGTAATCTTACTGGACCCGGAGCCTTGTTCACATTTACCTGATAAAGCTTAGCTTGGACCATATCTAAAGGTTAGCCAGTTGAGTATGTTACTGGATGAACTAACAGGCCTGGCACCACTGATATCAGCTCCTTTCTCTTCTTTTGTATATACAGAGCTAAAAAAAAAAAAACATTTTGCAGCTCTGCCTTTTTCTTATCTTCAGTGACCATCCCCTCATTACCATTATTTAGGGGACCTGACCTTGTTTTTTTTTAGCAGTTATATATTTAAATAATTTTTGGGGATTTTTTTGCTCTGTTTGGCCACCTGTTATTCATTTTGTTCTGTTGCAGACTTTATTTTGTTTTCACAGATTTTATTAAAGAAGCACTCCCATTGTTTTTTTTTTTTTTTTGGTTTTCTCTAAACCTAAAGATCTGTCTACAAGTATGTCAAAACAGTTCCTACTGTTGCTTCATCTCCTTTCTTCTTTCTGGTTTTCCTGTGCTGGTCTTCCTTCTTTATATACCTTTTCTCTCTAATATATTCATTAAAATCGCTGTTGCTGCACTCTTGCCTACAAGTCCCAGAATACTGCTGTCCTAAGGGGGAAAGTGTAAATGAGGGAAGATGTTTCCCTCTCTCCCGTCTATCTTCCTGCTCACTGCTGCTATGTCTATGTCGAGCAGAAAGAGAGAAGGGAGATGGCACGCGCGTACTGCGCACCAATCCCTTCATACAGCTGATCGGCAGGTGTGCTGGGTATCAGACCCCCGGCGATCTGATATTGATGACCTATCCTGAGGATAGGCCATCAATATTAAAAGCCTGCAGAAACCCTTTAATTATGTTTATTTTCCTAATATCAAGGGGTCTATAGAACAGCCAACATAGATTTAGGCATTTGCTGGTTGTTTCATTTATGTGACTTGATCTGGTCACATCACCTTGTAGTTCAGTGATTCTATGCTGATATGGAGGAGGAGGAGGTGGGGGCTGTATTGGGAGGAATGAAGAGCTACTGAGGGATGGAGATAAAGCAGATGATGATCTTTCTTCTATCCGTGAATTATAACAGCCCTGTCTCAGCCACACCAACTAGATCTATGTGTTCCTCTAGCGCCATAGACTCCAGCTCCCCCATTTGTCTTGCTAGACTTCTGCCATTTTTAAACATATATTTTAAGAACTATTTAATATTCCACATTCAGTTTCCGGAATGTAATATTTTTAATTTTTTGGGTACCTTGTTTTTTATTGTTGGTTTGTAACAGGTTTATGTTATTAGCAGCTCTGTTTTTCATGGGTCTGCATTTATGCTCAGTCACTTCCCCACTCTCCTTACTAACCCCAGCCCCCACTAACTCTCCACTGTCCCCTCCTATGTCCACGTTTTACCCTATATGTATTATGTGTCAAATGTCTCTTTCCCTTGGGTTCTAAAAAGGCCCTTGTAAAAGGGTAACTATGACAGTGAGGCTGTCAGACCAGAAAAGTTGACCAGGCCTAACATGAAATATCCCAAAACAGACACAATCATGAAATACATGGACAACAAAAGTACTGCCTGAAAATAAGCCAGGAATCTGCATAGTGTGCCGATTCGAGAAAGCACAGTGTGGTTCTATTTACATGTAAGATTGTGGCACCTCTAAATATATGGATACCCAGTTGTTAAATTATATGTCATACTGTATATAATGCCTGTTTTTTTTCAAATAAGAGATGTCTTATTGCCTTTAATTCAACATATACTTTTTCAGTGCCATTTAGAATTTTTCCTTGGCCATTATTTGCTGGAAATGTTGCGGCTAGAGGTACCTTCCCCTGTAGTAACCCGTGCTGTATTATATGCTGGCTGTTTAAATTAATGACTGTCCATTAGGGAATATGGAAAGGGTTTGTCTCAGTGATAAATGTCTGATAAAGACTTGGACTCTTGTATCAAAATGTTGATTCAAGAAAAATGTGGTCTTGTTGCCTATAGCAGCTGATCTCCATTTTAATTCTCCAAGTTCGATTAAAATTTGATAGGGTGCGTGGGGCTGTGTAAAGTTCAAATAAAAATCTTACTCACCTTTAACATGCCCCACCTCTTGGGTCCCACCTGGGCTTGTAGTGATGACATCACATTCTGTAAGACGGGACCTAACACTAAACACTACCTGTCTTACAGAGATTGCCTTGCCGTTTGGCAGACGGCCCAAATAATTTTGTACAAAATATATTTGCTAAGAATCTAAAATTTACTATATAAGCATAGGGTTAACGTTATAATATTTATCATTATTATGACATTCATGTACTTTATTTGGGTTGCAGAGTGCTGTTTCATTCTATTTTTCTGTATATATATATATATATATATATATATATATATATATAGTTATAAATATTGGACAACCCCTGGAAAAATTCAATCTGAGATTTTGATGCATGGACCAGTGCACCCTCATAATAGATAGTTAGATATACTAAAGTTCGAGAAAACAGCAGCACTTGGCATAATGGAAAGTATGGGTGCAATGCCTCCAAAATCCAAGGATCAGGATCCAATAGACATCCACAATAAATCCAAAAATAAAGGCAGCACTCTAAGTTGTGTGAAAAGAGTAGTGGGCCCGCTAGATTCGCCCATACAGCGTTTCTGCACTACACAATGAGGCCTTTGCTTGACATAGTCTTGCTGGAAGATCCAATTCGTCCCACTAAAGACAACCAGCACGTCTGGGTGTACATGATTTACAAGGATGGATTCATACCCAAATCGGTTGAGAGTTCCTTCCACATGGATGAGTGGGCCCAGAGAATACCACAAAAACATTCCCAGACCATAACACTGCCATCATCAGCTTGTGGTCTTCCAGCAATGGTTGCAGGATTTTTGTTCCCTGATGTAATAATAAAAATGTAATAATAGCACCATTCTGGACTCAATAACAGTGTTTTTTTTTAACAGCCAGTTAATATCTACTATCAAAAAAAAGGATCTATCATATTTTCTGCCTTTTTCAAGGCCAGATGGATCAATAGGAAATCAATGGGACTGTTTTTAATGGCCATTTAGACAGGAGTGCACCCGTCTAACAGCCGTTAAACACTGTTACACTTGATTTTTCAGAAGTTAAATTAGAAAAATAATAATAATATTCTCCTCATCCACTTGCGTGCAGAGGGACACTTGCTCTTCACTGGATGCCGCAGGACCTGACGTTCCACAGGTTCCTTACTGCTACATAGAATAAAGAGCAAGTGTTCCTGCGTGTCCAAATGGATGAGGTGAATATTAATTATATATATATATATATATATATATATATTTATGACTTAAGCAGAATGGGGGCCTAAGGAGGAATACTGGTAGGCACTAATGGGGCCATTCATAATACTAGGGGCAACTAATGGGGGCATTCAAAATACTGGGGGCCACTAATGAGGTATTAATCATACTGGGGCACTATGGGGGGATTTGATGTTCAGGAGGCACTATGGGTGATATTATGCATACAGAGCGCACTGCAGGGGTTCACATAAAAACAAAATCTATTTGAATTCATCCAGCTTTTAAAAATGGATGCAAAACGGCCATTAAAAAGACCAGACCGCCAGGAAATAGATGCAAAAATGGTTGAAAAATGGGCATGAAAAATTGACAGTGTGTCATGTGAATGTAGCTTTTGTTTATAGAGATACTTTTGAAAGAAGAGTTAAAAAAAGGCTTCTCTTCTGTCTTAAATTCACTCCAGGTTTTGGCTTCCAAAACTGCATGCAGAAACCTGACCGTGTGGCAGTACCCTAAAAGTGGAGGCTTCTAGGTCTAGGGAATATGCATCTAATGATGTGAATAAATCATGCAGAACACATAGTTTCGCTGGACAACACTGCAGGTAGCACATCTGCAAGCTCATGTCGGCATATAAGGCAGCCACCTGTTTTCTCACAGTGAATGGTGCTGGAGGCTTTGCTATATGTGACAGTGGCAAATTTTCCCCTATAGTTAGAGACAATGTCACCAATAAAACTGATCAACTATGTTCCCAAACATCAAAACCACATAGTATGGAAGTAGTGACACTGAAGCATTGAAAGCATTTGACAGCAGTTGGCAGTGGTTTCTATTGAACTGTTCTAGGGAATAGTAATCCAAAGTCTGAAGATTCTTCTTTGCTTGAGAACAATGATTTTCTTTCCTTGACATAGTAACTTTACATTGTAAGACTGAAAAAAGACCATCTAAAGAATTATCCTGCAAAGCTAATCCAGAAGAAGGCAAAACTCCTCATAGTTTGAAAGACAATTTTCCTTGTCTTCGGGGGAAACATTTGTTTTTACTCCAAATTCTTAGAATAAATCCCCTGGTCAACATCCCTTCTCTAGAAATCTAGTAACCATAACCTGTGATATTACATTACAGAAATACATCTAGGCCCCTCTTGAACTCTTCATAACAGCGGCTGCTGTGCGCCGCTGTTCCCCTGATTACCACCGCAGTCCCGGGCGCTGTGTTCAGCAGGGATCTATGGCCGGTGCTTCCCATTCACTGCTGCTCTCCTGGGCTCTGTCTGTGTGGGTGCTGTTGTTCTGGGATCCGCTCCACAGTTTGCTCTCAGCCCTGGCCACAGCATGCTTACTGCTTGTTCCTGCAGCACCTCCTTAAGGGCTGGCGCGTGTCACTTACTGGGCTTTATGGTTTTGGTCATGTGACCTATTCTTGCTATCATGCTGACCTATCCTTGCTCTCCTGCGCATATATTTAAGTGGCTTAGCCCCCTTCCCAGATGCCTCAGTGTCAAGGTACTTGTGTACTAAGGTTCCTGTTTTCAGCTTGTGTTCTTGTGTTCCTTACTCGTATCTGTGTTCCTGGACTCTGCTACCTGTTATATCCCTACCTGATTGCCTTGACTCTCCTGTTGCCGATCTGGATTGCCTGACCTTTACCTGTGCCACCTGCCCTGACCTATTTCCTGTCTGACTACGTCTCATCCTTTAGTCCTTTCTCAGATACCTCCTGGTCCACCTGGACTAGCTGCCTCGTGTGCCTATCATCCTCAAGAGGTAGCCACCTAGTGTTCCCCTCGGGAAAGTCTATCACCACCATCAGGGGTACTGTGAAGATCCAGGGGTTCACTTAGACAACGCCCTTAGAGCAGGTAGGACATGTGGCACAGTGGGTTTACACCGCTGGTTCGTGACACTCTTTAAGTGTTCCATATCCTCCCCCTCTATCTTTGTGTAGAAATCTTCTTTATGCTAGACGTAGTGTTTGCCCGCTTGTTCGGAGCTCACAAAAAAAATGTATTCCTTAAAACAATGCAAGGTCACTCTTTCATTTGGGTTTTGTGCTGATTGAATGATCTCTTTAAAGGGGCACAAATGCTCAACTATCTTCCGGAGCCCCATAGAGTTGAGAGGAGTGGCAGTGCACCTGTCTGTCTGAGGCTCCATTCAAACAGGGGACCCCCTGCCGATCAGACACACTTGTCCCTTTTCCTGTGGGCAAGATTGTTGTAATGGGACAACCCCTTTAAAGGAGTGCCCAGTTTTTGTGGACTATCTAAAATACAATAAACATTGTAAACCATCAGCTATGCATTTATTTGCCATGATACTATTCTTAATTCTACCATAAGCAGGCACTTTTAAGTATGCCTAATTTTTCGACAGCATTGGCAATGTACAGACCATTAGATGCCTTTAGCCCCCCTCTATGGGATAGATTAAAGATAGATTGTTAAAGGATATGTGTCACCAAAAATGTATCTACCAGTTAAAACCAGATAGTAGCACATTTTTTATAATCTGTTTTTATTTTGTGATTGTAGATTTTTTTATTCTATTTCCTGAACATGATTATGGGGCGGGCATCTTGTCTGAGCTGTTCTTAACAGCATTTAGAAAGCATTAAGACAATTTCTTTACGGCAGCCCCATGGGCCATAGACACAGTGGTCAGGAGAGGACCTCATTGTCTTCTATGGGATAGTTTTCTGGGCATGTGCTGTGACCTGTGCAGAGGTCATTGTGCAAGGAAAGAATAAATAAGCTGTGACAATCACCTATTGTGAATGTACACAGAGGTGATATAATTACAGGCAGGATTACAATGAGTTAATTGCAGTAAATTGATCTGTAGAAACCAAGAAGTGGCCCCAATTACTAGAAATAGTGGCCAGTGAGAAAACTGCAGGATTTTTGGTTTTAGTTTATACATAAAAAGTGACATAGAAAAATTTAAAATGTCAGCAAAAATTATTTAGAAATATGTAAAACATAAAAAAGGGGTTCAAACAGCAGGTCATTTTCTGTTCAAACATTCCCTTTAAAATTGATTTGAATCAGATGTGATTTAACAAATAGACTACCTAACAGCTATGACCAACTTGGTTCACACCACATAGAGGTTAATAAAGTCCTATTTTTGGCCAGGAAGGAAATTTTGAACTGTAGAAGTCAGGGCCAGGCATGATCATTTTTACACTGCCTGGCCCTGTTAATCGAAATGCAGAGGGTGCGGCAGTTGCAGAGAGAGCTGAGTCTCTAGGTGTAACGCTCCCGTTGCTCCTGAAAGCTCATTTACATATACTAAAACTTCACACAATGCAGACACATATGGACAAGAGACCAACACAGATGCCTTCAGCTGCCAATCTAAAGATTGTTATAGATGTGTTTGAGAGACCGGCACACTTCTCTATAAAATAAGATAAAAGAGGTCTTAAAATACAGCAAAAATGGTGTGTGACTAACAGGTCAAAATACAGAAAAATGGTGTGTGATGCAACAGTCAGCCAGTTTCATAGGTGCCCTTTAAGTTGCAATATTTCCAGCCATTAATGATCACTTAAAAGCTTTTTGTACTGTTTTTATTTGTCACACACCATTTTTGCTGTATTTTGTTAAGACCTCCTTTTTTTTTTATAGAGAAGTGTACCCAGCCAGTAAATGGTAAGTTGGGACCGGCCAGACCTCAGGATAGTGATTGAACGCAATATAGGCAAAGAGATCTTAATAGTAGGGACTTATACGAACCCATAGGTAGTCAAGGTGCTTTGTGGACCATTGGCGCGCAGGGCAGAGTTAACATTTTCCAGTATAGATATTTTTAGGGGCACCTGACTTGGAGCTATTGGTGATGAGGCCTGAGAGTTCACCAAAGGTTCGTAGAATAGAGAGGAGCTTGATCAGTGTGGTAAGAGGCTGACTTAACAGTATATTGTCTGCGAACAGACATAGTTTATGGGTAAGGCCCCCTACTTCAGTTTTGTAATATCTGGCCTGGTCCTGATGGCTGCCCGTAATGGCATTTTATTTTTTAATATTGGCCAACACATAACAGAAAAACGCTGCAAAAAACACAGCTAATAAACGCAGCATTTCTGCTAAACAAGATGTAATGTGAAACTATCCTTAGGGGTGTTGTAATGGCTCCTTATGTTGTATGTCAGGATGGATGCTGCTGGCAGCCATGTTGATAGTAATTTACGTTTACAGCTTTGGTGCCAGATTGGTCACCTCTGTAATCTCTCAAACACATCTATAACAATCTTTAGATAAAATGTCAAATAATGCTATCTGTTATAATGTAATTTCGAGGGAATATCAATTGGCGGTGCAGTATTTTGTGCACAGGAGAGAAAATGATAGTTGAAAAATGATGAACAAAATACCAGAGATTGGGAAGAATTGTAGGAACCATGTTTTATAACAGTAGAGAATGTTCTCTGACATTTGCTCCAGGACAGTGGTGTCCAATATTTGAACATGCGGTGGATATTACAAACTGTTGTAACATCTGCAGACTGTAATGGATGGGATATTTGACTACTGCCAGTTAAATCAGCATAAAGCCTGTGAAAGTAACCTACACAAACTGTAATGTTTTTTCACTACTATGGTATTTTGTAGAGCGTTTTGGGGTCACATAATATTGTTGCTGGTAGGAGCATTATTTAAAATGCTTTCATTGTTACTTAAATGGGTTGGCTGCCAAACAATATTTATTACCTATTCACAGGGAGTCCTAGCGATCTGTTCGCTTCTATGGGACTGACGAAAAGAGCCGGCACCCCCAGTGACTCTTTGGATATGTGATTAATAGTTTTTTGTGGGACAACCCTTTTAATGCTGATAACCTCAATTGATTTGCGGTAAGAGCAAAATGTCCCATAAATATCCTAAGGGTCAGTTCTCACAGGGTTTCTGCCTCAATATCAGCTCCAAAAAGTACCTCTAAACAGCCTCCCGTTCATTTAACTTGTTTATTTTTCCACGTGGAAAAAAGAAACAGCAAGCCTTATCTTGGGACGGAATTTGCACTGAATTCCCCATCGAAGTGAATGGGAAGCATAAAAAAACACATTAAAAACTGCACAAAAAAAAAAAGCTGAAAAAAAACATGCAGGCGGATTTTCAAAATCCGACGTGTGACCATACTCTAAATGTGCAAGGGAGCAAATGCTAAATGTTTATATGCCCAAGTGCCATTTCTTTGAATATGGCACACATGTGGTATTATGTATGCGCATACCTTCACAAATGAAATAACGCCAGCAAAATCACCCATTTTCATAAATCTGACCAGGGCTGCTCTTTGAGGACTGAGTAAATCTGAGCCAGCGTTTGACCTTCTGCTGTTCACTTAAAACCATTGTTAAGCCATAGAAGCCCCTTATTATAGCGGAGCGCTAACGGGGTAATGGCATCTGTGTATACGGAATCTTAGCTATGTGTATACCTCTCCCTGAGAGTTGGGAATACTGGTCCCCAGTGAGCACACAGCTCTCGGTGTGTCTGACAGGAGCGGGCAGGAAGAGCGTCTGATCCACTCTCACAGAGCCCAGAGAGGCAGTAATTGAAATCAGAGGCGGTGTGACGGAATGGCACAAGGGGCTTTGAAGTCTGCTTTCTGAGAGCGCAGCGGGAGCAGACATGCGGTGAAGGACATTCACTATTACAAGCAATGTCCTTAATAATCTTGTTAGCCCAGACTCTCCCCGTACGAGACAAATGGAACATTATTGGTTTATGGGTTGAAGTAAATAATTTAGTTTCCAATATTCTGGCTTCTTTGACAGTAAATTAAAATGACATGAAAGGGGTTTGTTGAATAAAGAAAATATCCAATCAGATGTAATTGGCATGACTTAGGCAGGAGAAATGTATATTATAATTAAACTGTGTTGTCTTCCAGCCCTTTGAGTTTTGGATGAATTCAAATGTCAGGAAAAGAAAGAAAGAATTCTTTGATTTGGTGTAGTTTAAAGTTTTGTAACACATTCAGAATCTCTCATCTTTTATTCTGAGATAGACGCTCGAGTAACGCAGGCCGTGTGATGTGAAAGGCATTGTGACTTCAAATAGGAGAAAAAAGCTTATTAGCTGCACCACGACCTAAATCAGAGGTGCAAAGTAATGCATCGGGCCCAAGATAGATGCCGGATACTGGCTGAAGTGCGACCTTACATAATCAAGCTTGAGGCCTTCCCTCATTGTCTGTTAAAGGGGTTGACCACTCCCTGGCTATTGTTGACCAATGTGTACATAAGGTGACAATATTTCTCTTACTAACATAGTCTTTGTGGATATCCTTTGCTATGTTCCATAAGTCGTGCACATTTTCTGTGCTGTCTGCATAGAGATCCTGTGCATAAGATGGCCGCTGATGGAGGGTCATGTGACCAGACACATCACTCAGCCTCCTCCATTGGGATGCCAGGTGTGGTGTATTTGAGTGGAGGAGACTAAGTGAATTACCTGGTCACATGAGCCTCGATCAGCGGCCATTTTATGGACAGAACCTCTGCACAAACAAAACAAAAAATGTTGGCATCAAGGAGTAAAGAAAAGGCTGCAGAAGATCAACAAAGCCTATATTAGTAAGTGCCATATATATTAACAATAGCCAGCAAGTGGCCAACCCGTTTAACCTAGTTAACCCTATTAACACTGGTCATCAATATCAGATCAGCCAAGGTCAAATTTCCGCTAATGTGCAATGTGTAATGGCTGTCTGATCAGTGGTGGTCCAACCATTGGGGCCATTGGAATAAGGGCCCGTACTCTCCATTTGAATATTATGCCATTTCTTGGTAAAATTAGTGCATGTTTCTTATTTATTATGGGGTTACTTGCATATTACTTTTATTTATGAAATTGCTTAGTCCATTTTTTTTTTTTTTTTTTACTAGTGCCTGAATATGTTAATATTATTCTGAACTGTAACAGAATATACTTTCCATTTTTTAGTTTTCAGTCTACTTTAGTAAAGGATCCATATTTGATGTTCACGTCATTACAAATCTTCAACTGTGGCACGCAATTGGCTTTAAAGGGACATGATTAATGTAAAAAATGAAATCATACCTACGGTAATCTAGTACGTGACAACCACCTTCTAACAAAGCTAGTACCAGCCCTGTACCCCGCATGGATCCCAAGATCTACCCATTCATTGCTCCAATTGTTCTGCTAGATTTATTTGAAGCTGGTAGCTGGGGTGTGTCCTTTCTCAGAGGGCATGTCCTTTCTACTGCATCTAGTGGCAGTGGAAGGATGGAACTGAGCATGTGCTACCGTCTCAGTGAGCAGGACAGAGAAATTAGAAAAAAGAGGAAACAGCAGGTGGCGCAACAATGAATAACTCAGTAACTATAATACATTTTTCCTTACATGCAATTACAGCAGTATTCAGATCCAGGTGCTGGTTTGAGAACCATAGAATATTATTTATGGGACAACCCCTGTAAGCAGCATCGAGATGACTAAAATGTGACACCACCCCAGATACTGACACTCCTTGTCATGCACATATAAGGAGCAATCCACTCAATTCATGTCATGCACCGAAGGAATAGATCCCCACAATAATGAATATTGATTATTGACTAATGAAAGTACACATTCTCCTTGCTTCAACATTGGGAGATCATATGGGGGATTCAAGCAAAGTCGTCTCATCCACCTTAAATAACCTTATACATTACATTGAAAAGTTTACATACATTATCTAATGCCCAGTGATGCCCAAGATATGTGAGAAATATGTAATTTATATATGTATTAATTCCTTCTTATTTTACTGTTTCTGCCTTTCTTTGTCTGTTTTAAAAAAATATATAAATAAAAAAGTAAAAACCAATTCAGACTTAGAAAGTCTATCATTTGGCTCCTATAATAAGATTTTAAAAGATGCGGAATATGGATTTTCATTGGGACAGTTAGAATGTATTCCCATCCACTTTTTTCACACTTCTTACATCTATGCCATACATTTACCTCTCTTGTCAGACGGGCGCTTCTGTTAGGACAGGTGACATCTTGATTTGTGACCTTTTACCTGATCCCTTGAGAACGTTCTGGGGTTTAATTTAAAGGTCACTACTATAGGCTCTGCAGTAGGGCCTTTGCGTAGTGTAAAATTACTCACATGCGTCTTGTCCAAATGATGCAAAGAAAGATAAATTATTCTCCAATCACATCAGGATGAGTGTCAGCAACAGGGACACTTTTTTATCCAGATGTACTTTAAGATATATTTTTTACAGGATGAATGGACTTTGGCAATGTAGCTCCATCACTCTACTAGCCGCAGCAAAGATGACTTGCAAACTGCGGCTAGGTGCCTTATTGCCGTCTTACTTTGGAGTGACTCCTGGTAATGACAGCTTTTAGACACACTTGATTACAATTATAGATTTTATGCCACATGCTTCACCTCTCTGACGATACAGCGAGACGCCGGGCTGAGGGGGTCAAAACGAAGAAAAGGGAGGGGGTCGTCTAATCAACATATCAGTGATTCTTATTCTAATAATCAGAAATCTGAGCGAAAAAGAGACCTTATCCATGTTTTTATCCAGATAACATTTAACCATTCACCCTCCTTAGTACAAAGGACTTCATTATAAGAATGTGTGCTTGCCAATTATCTTTCTGTAAGCTTGAGCTGTCTAATTTAAATTCGTTACATTGTAATGGAAAAAAAGCAAGACTATTTTATACACATATATTCTGAAAACTAGGTGAAATATATCCATAGGGATTGGTGTTCATAGTAGAAGCATTTCTAAATACATACCCTGTGTACCCAAAGCCTTTTCTGGAGGTTTGCATATTCTATCATTATTAAATATATTGGGCCTTCATAGTTTTGACAAGGTAACATAGGACGAAACATAGAATTACCAGGAATAAAACATAATGCAAGCTAATAAGAATTTAACATGTATTAGATAATAGGAAATGTATAGGTTTCGATCATGTAGCCCCTTTCCCCTCTTTCCCCAAGGCTATACTGATTAAGGGGGACATTTATCATATGTACATTATGCGCTCTATCTGAGAGCTCTCGTCTCCATTTTAGTTAGGTACTCCTGCATTTGGGCCAAAATCGGGGGAAATTAATTGAAAGGAAGAAGAGAGTATTACCAGTGTTTTGTGCAGGGGATGGGCAGAGCCGTAAGAAAGCGCAGTGCAGCTTCATCCAGTAGCTGCAGGACAGTGAATAGATAGAGTCAGTTTTACAACTTGTGTTGTACAGCACAGTAACATACAACAGTAGTTGTTATTTTCGATGATAAATACCTGCAGTGTGTAGACCTAGTCACTAGGGAGTCCTCACATTCATGGGCTTCCCCGTCCTCTGCCGCTGATTGGTAGTTCTCAACCTATAGCAGTCAGTGGGGATGGGAGGAGCAGTCAGAGCAGGTAGCTCTTTTTGTTGTATAGAGAAAATGGAATCCATTACAAGAATTTGGAGTCATCAAACAGGTCACTGCACATATTCAAGGCTTGTTCACATCTTTAGCAATAAGCGATTTGAAGGTAGAGAAGGTAGAGAATCCAGCATATTGTAAATAAAATTCCTTTAAAATCAATCCTTTATTGTAATTGCTTAAAAAAAAGCACATCCATGCTGTCCTTTGACGCGTTTCGAATGATAAGCGGTCTTAGATTAAGACCACTTGTCGATCGAAACGCGTCACTGACAGCAAGAATGTATTTTTTTATGCGGTTTATTACAATAAAGGATTGATTTTTATTTACAACACACTGGATTCCTTCTGTACCTTCAATATCTCTTTTTTTTACATGCGTTAATCCATTGTGCTTTTTTCTATATTCATGTACTATATATATATATATTGATCCACCATTTGATCTCAACCCTACGTCCTTTTTTTCATTTGTGTTCTATTCAAATTTATTCCAGATAGGCACACTAACCTATTCATTTCTATAGGGCCATGCACACATCCTTAGTATTTGCAGATCAATGTGGCCATTCCACAAATTATAGACCATCCTATTCTGATCTGCATTGTGGACAAGAATAGTCATGTCTGTCAATAGGATTGAGAAAAATGCAGTATGCACGCAGACGGTATCCATACTTTGCAGATCTGTGATTTGTGGAGCAGAATATAGACATGGTTGTGTGCATGAGGCATAAAGCTGTACAGTAAAATACTACTACAACCACTTCTCAGTCTTACAAATGTATGACACTAAAGGTATCCATACACACGTTACAACCAACTGGATTGAGTTTGGGCTTAAACTAATGGCGCTATCCTGGTAGTCCCTTGGTATTCACCCTTTGAACCCTATACGGGGATGTCTGAAATTTGTTATTGAGCATGTAATGCCAGTTTAAGTGACTATCAGCCAATATGGACTAAAACGTGTGTGGCTGCATCTGTGATTATTCACCAGCGCGCTTCTGTCTAATGTGTATGGCCTCCTTTAAGCTGACTATGCCTAGAGAGTTGTCTCTTCCACGGTTGGTGACTCATCTCCTGTCCTCAGACCTTCTGCAGCCAAAATATTGCATGATCACAAAGAGATGTTCTTTCAATACAAAATAGAAAAGTAGTTTGTAAAGACTGTGTGAAATTTTTACCGTTGCCTAACATGAAAAAGTTATTGATGTAGAAAAAAAGTGTTATTGTTTTCTGACTTTTTTGTTCCAAAGTTTTTAAGGATGACATACATAAGAAAAATGAATAAAGTAGTAGTGGTGGCACATGTTAAACACACAGGGTGATGCGCGTTAAGAAACTGGTGAGGTTCTGACAGGGGAGGAGGGACCTTGAAACGCCTCGGCCAGCATTTCTCTATGATAAATGTCTTGTGAGCTTAGAAGCTTTTGGGACGTAATAAAAAGAACTTAATGGACAATTTCTCGAAATTGCTAAGAAAAACCGCTTGCTGTCGGTAGGGTATAATAAGAGGATTTCTCATCACGGAGTCTGAGATTGAACGCCTGCAAAAGGAGAGAGAGAAGGGAGAGAGCAGAAAAAAATAGAAGAAAGGATTTATCTCTTTGGTAACTGAGTAATTGAAATACAGACGAGCTTTGGTTCCAATTTGCCAGCAATAAAGTTGTAATGGGGTTTTCTCTGCAATTTTACCCTTAATGTGCTCATTCTAAGCAGCACTATTTTTTCCAAGCGAACAAATAACCTCAGTACAGCTTACTAGCGGTAATAGGCGCAAGCTGATGCTCATATTAAACCTTTTAAATCAATTCACTAGTCTCTACAAGCTGCAGTGTCTGGCTAGTGTGTTGATTAACACTTTCAATGCTAGCGCTGGTTTCTGCAAGCATCAGTTTGAACGCTGTCTGCAAATGACCGTCAATATTTATCAGCATTGCCCTATAGATATACCTAACGCCCATGGGCCCAGTGCCGACAAATATGTCTATAGGTGTTATATAACTACTTGAACCTTCAACGCCTATATAAACAACACCATACACAAAGTAAAAATACATAAATACGAAAAGTTGTATTATACAATATACTGTGCTTGTGCCATGAATATTTGTTATCACCATTCCACCGTGGTCCTCTCCTCTTGTGTGGGTGGATTTGACCTTTTAATTTTTACCAATTATGTATTTTGTTGATTACTAATAAAAATGTATTTATGTATTTTCTACTTTGTGTATGGTGTTGTTTATATAGGAATTGGATTTCCCTCTATATATAGGATTATATTGGGGTGCTTTCCAAAATGAAAGATAACAGCTAGGTTTTGAGTATACTCTTCGTTTGTAAAAGGCAATCCTTACTTTACTATAGGGAAAATGAAAATACCTCTGTGTTTGTGGAGATGAACAAAGATGTAATTCATGGTTGAGAGCAAATGATCTTGTAGATTTAGGTTTTCAAGAGCTTCCAGCAATTCCCAACCTTGAAGTCATCACATAATCCTGATGATGCAAGTTGGGCTTTCATAAAACGATGGGCAATATGCATAACATAGATGAATGTGGGCGCTCATACACACAGAAGAGTCTTGCACAGGAACGTGCTTGTCAACATACAGAATCCCAGTCCCTACTTAATGCATTTTGATACTGTATATAACCTAGATTTTACATATATCATCAGATGGAATATGGTTTAATTTGCACATATAAAATCAGAGGCCTAGGGAGGCCCCATATATTTCACTTGGACCGGTTTGATAACTCTGTACAACCCATTTGTACAGAGATGTCTTGTGGCCATGAGCATTATTAATGATCTGTTTTCTAAATTAAGTCAGATCATCAGCTACATGGAGCGATCATTTATTTCTAACAACTGCTCCTCATTTGGGTTTTTATGCAAATGCTTAGTCCAAGGCTCAGCTTAGTCTAAGGGTGGTCCCGCACCATCCGCTCTATAATCTGCTCCACCCAGTTTTTGAAAGTAAGGATGTAAAACCCCAAGAAACTTGCTAGCGTTTTTCATTATTTGGAATCCATATACCCATACATTGCTGACATGTATGCAGTGTAGGATGTACGGACGCAACAGTTGTGCAGGAATGAGGGTCGCAGTGAGCTCAGTACTGGCAGGAGCATACATCGCTGCTGCTGCTTGTGCCCTCTCTGCTCAGCTAAACCCTGGCATAGTACATTAGTACGAGAGTTTCCTGGACTTACAGTACAGTATGTGTCTGATGTAGATGGTAAAACACATGCTGAACCTTCTTTTTAGGCGCTGCCAAGGATCACCTTAAAGCCGAGCATGTAGTTCCAAAAAGCTTTATTTTCTTCCACATGCTCGGCTTTAAGGTGATCCTTGGCAGCGCCCGAAAAAGAGGTTCAGCACGTGTTTTACCTTCTACATCCAACATCTACTCCAGCACCTATATCCTTTGGGCACAGGCAGGAACCCAGGCAGCAGCCAAGCCCCGTATGCTGGTCGGGATATGTACCAGCTGGAGCCTGCATACTGTAGCTGGTAAATGCACTATATACATTTAATCATCACAGTTTCAGCAATACAACACATGAGGCGCTGTCCCCTTTCTCTCTTTTTCTTTCTCTACATACTGTAAATGTCTGGTGATTTATAAATCTATGCAATCGCATTCATGACCTACTGGATGCTGTTGTACGGAATATCATAGTGTATGCTATTCCATACTTTTTTTGCAGTATGCTGTACTGACGTATATTGGTGTTGCGGAGGCCACTAATGTGACCTTGTGGACACAATTAGCCTACATCACAAACAAGATGTGAACACAACCTTGTTCCCCACTGCTAAAATTGCAGCTGACATCATTTCTAACATTTAATCAACTGAAATGATACGTCTTTAAATATTTTTTTTAATAAAATGTATTAAACTGCCCAACACAGTAGAAGGTTTATGAAAAGGCATTTCTGATCTAGACTCAGCAGTTTCAGAGATCAGAGGTTTATTCTGGCTATTACATTCAAATCTCCCTTAAAGACAATATTTGAACCATGGAGATCAATCATATCACCAGCCTTACAGCCAGCATCTCCTCCATCAGCAGTGAACACATTTAAGCTATACAGACTGTAAATATTAGTGGACATCTGAACGGGTTGTGACCGTCGTCTTTCCACAAATCAATAGTGATGAAATAGAGGTTGAAATAGAGACTTGGCCTAATACTATTCACTCAATATACAGTAGTCTGGAAAACGTGCACAGTTACTTACATACTTCATATTCCTACAACTGTCAGGCCTCCTGGATATGTTTCTATTTCTAATACTGCATATGAATGCTAAATCTTACCTTCAGTACCCTAGCCACATGAGCGGGTGGCATCTACCAATATGGGGCCTTTACTGGTAACGTGTTAACATATTTGGATTACCACCAAAGCAGAAGCATGTTCCATATGTGGGCCTTTCCCGGCCCAAAAATGAAAGAGGGCCTGATGTCCGTGTAGTCATACTTGCATTTAGGGGTGCACCACTAATGAGGCCAGGTGAGGCGATCACCTCAGGCAGCACAAGGTAGGGTCAAGAAGGGGGCAGCGAAATGGCCATGGGCGCCATTTCAGTTTCACCTCAGGCAGCAGAAAGGCTAGGTGCACCCCTGCTTGCATTTCCCACAAAAGAGCAGTTTTGGAGCATCCTTTCTTAGAACTTTGCATTGTGCTATTTTTTTCTATAACCTCTGGAAATGTATTAATAAATTGACAATTGACTGTTACCCTTCCTCCTGGTTCTGCCCCTACACGGTTAAATAGTGATAAAGTTAGAGATGAGCGAATTTCATATTTTAAAATTCGTTCACACTTCGTTTACTGGTAACGAGTCTGATGAAGGCACAATAAAGTGCCGAAACGCGTCACTTGTATACTATGTGACCAATTAAAGCATTTCCAAAGATCAACTGAAGCGGGTGCCGGTCTCCATTTTTGAAGTATTCCAGGGACACCGACCCATTGACACGTTCACTGCGATCATTTCCAGAGCAGTGCCGACCAGTCCAGCGCTTATCGTTTACTGGTAAAAGGTGAATTGCGTTATGGATTCTATTACCACTGACCATAACGCAATTCTATGACAGAATGCATAACGGAATGCCTCTAAAGGCATTCTGTTATTCATTCCATCATAACAGAAGTCTATGGGCTGCAAAACGGATCCGTTGGAGAGCAAAAACGGACACACAAATTCTTCAGGGATGAAACATTTACGGATTTTCCACTAGCATTAAACGGACATGGAAATGTCAACAAGGCCTAACGATGATAATTTATTGAATTCAAATGATAATCACTCTGTCTAATAGGACCTTAGGACTTCTTGGACATGTTAACTAGCATGAAAACAAAATCAGAAGCAGCATAGCTTGTTGTGCTACACTGTTTCCGTAGCTTTCATGCACAGCAATGAGAGCTACTAAAACAGCAAAACTCCGGAACGCTCTGCTGTTTCCTGGCCGGAGGTTGGTCGGGACTGTGTCTCATCTCGCTTTAGTAACGGAGAGATGAGACAACCCCTTTAAGGCTACATTCACACGACCGTAGTGTATTGCGGATCCACAAATTGTGGATCCGCAATATATATAGCCGGCACCCCCCATAGAAATGCCTATTCTTGTCCACAGCTGCGGACAAGAATAGGACATGTTCTATCTTTTGCGGAGCCGCGGACCGGAAGTTCGGGGCCGAAGCCCGGAAGTTCGGGTCCGCGCTCCGCAAATGCGAAAGCGGAGAGCACATAGTGTGCTCTCCGCACCTCATCCGGCCCCATAGAGAGTGAATGGGTCCACACCCGTTCCGCAGAATTGTGGAACAGATGCGGACACATTCACGGCCGTGTGAATGTAGCCTAAGGCTAAGTTCACACTTCAGTTATTTGGTCAGTTATTTCCATCAGTTCTTGTGAGGAAAAATGTATAATGGAAAGATTTGCACCTGTTCTGTATTTTTGACCCAAACCTACTTTTGGCTCACAATAACTGATGGAAATAACTGACTAAATAACTTTGGGAACTAATATCTAAGCGGAAAGTAATCCTAAGAAGATTTTACTACATGTAAAATGGGACAAAAAAAGACTTGTTCAAACTGCTTATGAAAGTATTCAAATACTTACTTGTTTGGCTGCTTGAGAAGTGACATGTTACTTCTTGGAAGCAGATTTGATTATGGATTCCATAGAAGTCAATGAGGAAGCAAAAAAACTTCACTCGAAAACTCTTGTAAAAACTCCAGAAAAAAACAACCTCCAGATTATAAATCTGCCTCCAAAAACAACCTATTTTAGCTACTTTTTCTGCTGTGGATTTTAACGATGTGAACATAGCCTCGGAGATGGCCGATTAATGACCTCATTCCCTTTCTCACCTGATTTAAACCTTCTTGACGGCCTTTCTTAAATTTGAAATTTACAGTGAGAGAAAACAATAGACATCTTTGAACAGCATCTGGGTGGCTGTGCTGGCTGCTAAATCAATATAACTAGAAGCCCTGCAAACTCTCAACTGGGTGAATAAAATCTAACTTTAATTGTGTCCTGATCATACTTAGATATAGTAATACCATTTACTTATAAAGTAAATACTGGCACAGCAGTGCTCAAAATAAAAATTGGAGCAGTCTTACCACCTCAGTAGATGTGAGATACGAGTGTATGGGAATCCAGTAGGGGATACAATGTGGGTCTCCTTTCTGAATCACAGCAGGACAGTCTCTCTCTAGTCTAGGAGCCCTAAATCCTGCCCCGACTCAGGTGGTATCAGTCTTGTTGTTTGGGGATTAGACAAGTTCCCAAATAATTATTTTCCTAAGGCCCCTTTTACACTAGTGAGTTTTCCGCGCAGGTGCAGCGCATAATGTGAACGCATTGCACCCGCACTGAATCCTGACCTGTTCATTTCAATGGGTCTGTGTACATGAGCATTTTTTTTCATGCATCAGTTCCGTGTTGCCTTAAAAAACGCAGCCCTGGCCCCATAGAAGTGAATGGGGCTTCAGTGAAAAACGCTCATTAAAAAGCGTTGCACCTGCGTGGAAAAAAAACGGAACAACTGAATGCAGTTGCAGACAAAAATGACTGAACTTGCTTGCTAAGTGGTGCGAGTTTCACTGAACACACCCTGAACGCATCTGGACCTAATCCGTCACGCTCGTGTGAAAGAGGGGACATTCAGTCAAGTGCACTGCTGGTTGTTGGCAGTAGAACCTGATGAAGTCACGTATGGCCAGACCAGTGAGGTACTGTCCAGAGGGATCGCCCCTTTTGGGGCGAGTGCTCCGCTTAGCTAGACTAACTAGTTCAGGCTAGGACAAGCAGGGCAAGAGGAGGAAAAATTACATTGTCTTGCTGTGATCTGGAAATGATTCCCGCATTGTGACCCCTCCTATGCACTACGGGACTCCCATACACTGTCTCGTATCTAGTTAGGTGGTAAGACTGCTCCAATTTTTATTTTTGAGCATTGCTGTGCCAGTATTCACTTTATATGCAGGTAAATGGTATTACTATATCTAAGTATTCACTATATGTGGATTCAGCCTCTATGCCAGTCAATGGTATGACTATATCTATGTATTAATTGCAGTTTTATTAGCATGCAGTTAAAGTTAGGTTTTATTTTAATCATCTAATTGAGGGTTTGCAGGCCTTCAAGTTAGATTGATTTGCATTTTTGGGTGTTTCTCCCATCTGTGACCACAAGTACCGTAACTTGGTATTGGTTATATATTACTGCCACATCAATAAACTCAGCTTTGTCAAAATTATGAAGAAGGTACAGCTGTACTGGCATTTAAATATTCTAAAAAGACACAAGTGGTAACTGTATATTTTTCCATTTATAATTACTTTCTAAAATTCTTGTTGTTCTTAAAAAACTATATTTGTTCATAATGTCCAATACAATAAAAGGGGTGATCCCATGATTAAGGGACCATTAAACCCCTAAATAACAAGAAAAAAAAGCATAACATTCAAATTAAAGTTTGTCTATGACTCTTTCTGCATGAATATCTGCAAGTTGCTACAGTGAGCTGTTTTCTGCAGTTAGACAAATGCCTCCTTCCTCCCAGCCCTCCCATATTCAGTGGGGGACAAATTCGTATCTGTCTAGATCAAAACCTGAAGTTCGGTAAAGAGGTAGGGCTTAATATCGCTTCACTTAAAACGGACGCTGAGATCAATGTAAAAAGGTGGAAATGACAAAACTTCGGCAGCTTCTTACATTCCCCACTCACATGTATGAGTGCAGGTATACTATACAGTATCAGGTCACTTACACTAGAGAAGAAGTTACCCATAGGAATTTCTCTTGGTCTGTCTAGGCAAATTGGATATTTATCATCGTTTTATATTCATCATCAACTGAATTACAAATCACACAGTCCATATAATGTTATCCTTATATTGTGTAGATAACCCAGCCTTCCCAGGACCCTGAAAGGCAAATCTGCCTAGGTGTGGCACTATTTAGGAGTAGGGAGTGATTTATCATGGTAGATTAAGTATCTTTCAGTGTCTACTATAACTCCATAAGGTTATAGCCAAGCTTTCCCATGACTTTGAAGGGCAAATGCACCTAGCTATTGCACTATTTAGGAGTGGGGAGGGATATATCTTGGTAGATTTAGTATTTAGCAGTATCTATTACAACTCCACCCGGTTATAGCTGAGCTTTCCCATGACCTTGAAAAGCAAATCTACCTAACCATGGCACTATTTAGGAGTGATGAGGAGAGTTTATCTTAGATTTAGCATTTTGCAGTCTCTAATACAGCTCCACAAAGTTGTAACCCAGCTTCCCCACGTGAAAGCCAAATTTGCCTAAATATGGCACTCTTTGGGTTTAAAGGTTCATGCAGTGTTACATTTGTATTTTGCAATGGATTTTGATGTTATTTGCCCTGAATCTCACCCTTTGCATTGCAAAAGGTAAAATTTGCACAGTTGACATGCTGGGGATTTTAGAATGGTATGATAGATTCTTGCATGCTTTGAAATAATAATTCTTTACTTTGTATTGGCAGTTTATATGATCGGAAAGAAATATGTCTCAACTGCTTTACTTGTGCAGCACATTCCCCCATATCACCTCTGATCACATTGCCAGACTTTGATTCTCAATATCGTTTCACTGGCTTCAGTTTGTTTCTCTGCTCTGCTTGATTGGTGGGCCGAGCTGAGGGGTTAAAGTGTCAGGATAATTGGCAAAACTAATTAAGCTGAAAGGGCAGCGACATTTTAATCAGAGACTTCTAAAAGGCAAAATGCAAATGTCCTGCACAGATGGGCAAACTCTGAGCATCTTAATGAGAGAGCAGGGATTTTGCCAGTGTTGGTCAGTGAGAGGGGTGCGTCTGAAAGTATAATAGAAACTGTCTACTTACATCATCCCTGCAGTCTGTCTCTTACTTTTATGTCCTGACCTCTCTATTTAGAACAAATGTAACCCAGTCAGTAGGATACATGTGAAGATAATTCAGTTTTAATTTCTTTTTTAAAATAAAATGTCTCTTAGGCATAGTTGCATAGTTACTGTACTTTTCGGTTACTGTGTTGAACTGCACTGGATTCCTTTCTGGGACAAGCACACTGCTGGAGTCCAGAGTTCGATGCCTGCATGTGAGCCTGGTTATAGACAAGAATTCACCAGGCTTGTGATTCAGGTGAAGCACAGCCCTATACCTATATAAAAGGGAAGGTGTCACGTATATTTCTTCTGCCATTAAAAAACAGATAATTAAATATTTTCTTTTTTTCTAATCTGTTTTTTTCCCAGATCTGTTTATTATTATTTTATCATTATAACAACAAACAAATACAATCCAATAGAATCAATAGCTTGGCTGTATATAATGAGAATTACACACATTGTTGAACAGAAATGTCCAGAACATTGCACCCTTTCCCTCTCCCCTCCCTCCCCTAATCCCGTGCGCAACCCACACAACCCACTCCTCTGAGAGACCTTCAAGTCTCAGTCTGAGTCTGAAGAGGTGCGCGTCCATGTAGGACCTCATATAAAAACCATGTGGTGTGTTCAAAATGTTTTATAAGTTTGGATTTAATGGATATGGAAAGAGTATTCATGAATAAAGACCATTTTTCAAAAAACCTTTTGGTCAATTTTTCTTTATCTGACAAAGTGAATATCCAGTCCATATTGAACAGGAATGTTATTTTAGCCGGAATAAAAGGGGTAGAGAAGTTTCTGAGTCTAGCCATTGATGTAAAATACTCTTTCTAGTACTAGCCGAGTCTATTATTTTTTTGACTGTAGATTTTTTAAAATTGTTTAACTTTTTACTGAACATGATTATGGGGGCGACCGTCTGGCCTGAGCCAGTGTTAACACCATTTAGAGATATTCTTTATAGCAACCAGCTTGGGCCATTGACACAATAGACTTGACGAGACTAAAATTGGATAATTTCACTGGTTGTGAATGGTAGATCTTGTGTTATCAGATAGAGAGAAAGTTCTTATCTGTCATTGTAATCCTGTCTAGGATGATAAAGAGATGACTGTTGAAAAGTGGTCTGACCAAGAAGTGGCTTCTATGTTGTAGCTATAGACATAATGACATAGAAAATTAAAATAACATTGCTAAACATTTAACATAATGTTATGATTTAAACGATAGGTCATTTTCTGATGACATATTCCCTTTAACTGAACAGCAGCTACCTTGGTGTGCACGGTGCTTTACAGGACTCCATCGCTGTGCCTGTCAGTAAGACTGTAGACAGCGTTGCTGAATCTCTGTGGACAGCATTCGTTATGTCTGTAGTTGGTTTGAAAAAAAACTTACGATATGTCCCTCAAGATCTATCACGGGAGGGGGAAAATGTGGATAAAGGGAAGGGTGCGGGTAGAACTTTGTTGTCCCCTTTGATACAGAAGAAGTTAAAAATCCTATAAGACATGAGCCGATCTACCCTAAAAAAGAAAATGTATGTTCCTGATACCAAGTGGCGATCAGACAGGATCAACATTCAAAACAAGACTTTTATATATTAAGAAATCATACTAAGAAATTATCTCTGCCTCTTTATTTTAAGCTATTGACTGTTAGGCCTAGGCTACACTGCAATTTTTTGTAGCAGTACTGATTGATTTTAACAATTTGCAACAGTTGCAGTTCACAAAATTGCATATCGTAACGGTCTCTGTGGCCCGATAATTAAACCCAATCTGTAGCACGGCATAAAGTTGCAGTCTAGCCCTAACCTTACTGCTTCTACCAGATGCTGAGGCGACTATTCCAGATTCACAGCTCTGTAGATTGAACATTTTTTTCTCTACATGGAGTAAATGCCCCTTGCTTTTAAGGGGATTTTACGTAAAACAATTTTTTACCATAATTTAATACAATTAAATATTTATGCAGGTTTATCTTGTTTCCCTTTGGAAGTCTTTTCTCAAGATCAGATAAATGTATTTTTTATAGAGTGCAGCCTTGAATGGCACCAGGTGCATCTTTATACATAATGATAAAACCCAGTTTTTTTCCCTCCTCTTCCCCTTTATAATGAAATACGTAAAGTTCTTCCTAGGACAGTGATGTGAATAGAGATCAATTTTTTCATCCACAAGATAACATGTAGACTGTTGCTCATAAAGACTCTAGTTTGCGAAACAAATTATTTTATTGAATTTTAAAGTACATACAAATTGGAAAAGCAAGTATTTTCTTGTACGATATCTGTTGGCTAGATACTCGCACAACAATAAAGACTCTACTTTGAGTAGACACTGATAGCATTTTTTGTGTAGAAGCTTTTCTTCAGGTGTAATAATAGTATTAATTATTCCATTAAATAAAATAATAAATCCTTTTTTTAAATACATAAGGGACTATACAGCTTTTTGGACTTTTTTTTTTACTTTCACTAGCAGCATGAAAAAAAATAATCTAACAGTAGCTTGTTGAACTTGTAAAAAATCATACTCACCTGCTGCCGTGGCTCTCCTTGGCTCCATTCAGTGGTCTTCTGGTCCCATGCCTATAAGACAGGTGGGGTTACATGCTCCACAGAGGCCAGTCATTGGCTGCAGCAGTGCATGTGACCCCATCTGTGTACAGGATGCTGACTGGACAACCTCTGATCAGAGCAGAGGAGTCAGAGAGAAGGTATGACTTTTTTTTCTTCAGTTCCAACAAGCTGTGAAAGCCAAAAATGTGGACAACCTCTTTAAGGTTTTATTATATTAGTAGTTCCTAACCTTGTAAGCTGGAACCAGTGGCTCATTTTATCCATCTTTTTATGCTCCATGGATTGAGTCAGTATGTTGACTGTATCCTGAGAATGGCTAGGTGCGGCTAGGTATAGCTTTAGGTAAACCAATCCTTTTAAACTTTTTTTAAAGGGATTATGCCATGAATGATGTCAAAAATGAAAACCAGACATCATATAGTACATGACAATACCTTTTGAACAAAGCTAGATCCAGCCCCATACTGCACATGGATCAAGAGATCTTCCCATTATTTGCTTCAATTGTTCTGCTAGAAGATTATCTTCGGCCGGGGGTGGGGGGGGGGGCTTTCTGCTGCAGCTCTCTCCCTGTACCTGCCACAGCTTCTAACAGAACATATGGCTGATGGCAGTTAAAGATTCAAACTGAGCAAGTTCAACCAGCTCAGCGAAGTGGACGAAAAATAAGGAAAAGTACAAACAGCAGGTGGTGCTAAACAAATGCATTTTAGTGAATAGCTCACTGGCTGTTGAATACATTTTTATTTACAAGTAATTACAATAGTATTCAGATTCTGGTGCTGGTTTGAAAAATGTAGAATATGTTTCATGACACATGTATTGAGGGTGAGACAGTAAGCACATATTGTACATGTATGGCATCAGTGTGAATGGTAAATAGGGATACCTAGAGAGCTTTTCTGAAAATCAATAATGGTTGTGGTTTATGTATATGGAGGAGATATGTACAATAAATTACAGGTGTAAAGCAGTGAAACAACCCTCGTATGGTAGGGGAAAAGGGAAAATAGAAGAACGAATGGCAGGTAATAGAAGTAGAGATGAGTAGAACGTATCAACTTATTGCAGGACACGTACAGCACATGTTGATAGCTGTAAGGGGAGATGTGCCTCCGCCATTGGATGTTGTTTGTTCCTTTTGTCTTACATTTGATATCATTTGTTATAGTGAATAGATTTCATAAAAGTCACATTTCATAAAATCACCATACAAAAAGTCATACTATTGAATTCCTAATGGGATTTAAGGGCTCAATAATAATACCTAAAATGTTATAATTTATATAGCACTAACTTATTCTGCAGCACTTTACAATTAGAGAGTTCATGTAGAAAATAAAATTGTGCAACATTACATAGCATTAAACAAGTCAACATTTAGAGCAAGCTCAAGAGCCCTGCTCACAAGTGAGGAGATGTGGTGGCACATAAGGTAACGACTTGTGTGCATGGAGTCTGTACAGCAGTGCATTGAGGCCATGCCACCTTTGTGTGCTGCCTTACAGGATCCATCGGGTGGCAGATATATTGAGATATTCTCTCCAAAAAGAAAATAAACTGACAAAACAAAAAAATCCTTCGTATGGTAAGGGAGGGATACAGCGTTCACAGTATACCTTAGTATGGAGCATTAATATGGTCCCGTTCATGAGAAAGTCAAATCTGCAGCAAATTCCACAACCAGTCTGCAGCCCCTTCAGAATCAAAGCAAAATCCACAGAGAAAATTCCTCCGCAGAAAATCCACCCCCAGCGACCGTACCTTTCAGCGTGCCGTCAAGTCCAACAAGTTAATTTCATTAAAGCATAAATGCCTTCAGACTAGGTGAGCACATTACATGCATGAGAAGCATTTATTGAGAACATGCTAATTTCAGGAACTTTGGTGGTTCTAACCAGAGTAGACGTTGGAAAGGAACAGGCACAACCTAGGATGTAATGTGTTATAAATGACCCCATCTGTATCCTTTCACATATCTTCTTGCTAGTATGTTTAAAAAGCATTTAACATTTATTGGAACACAGAGACGAAACTCTGACTTCTGCCCTAATGCTCTGTAATTAATTTTTTTTTTGTTGAAATGGTATTTATTATAGTATTCATGTTCAGGCTTTATCTAATGCATAATGTTCATTCCCAGCCTCTAATTGCATTTAAATTAAAATTGTCCTAGCAGGAAGATGAATAGTCTGCGGCGTGCTGGAATCACTCAGCTGGTCCCGGTCAGACTGGGCTGCAAAGCCATTTGAAGATGAGGTTTTGGGGGGGGGGGGGAGCGTTGAAGTTCATTAATTTTTATTGCCCAGGTAGTTGGAGTAAAGCAGGTTATTTTCTGTGAAATTTATATTTATGTGTGTGTCGGTGGTCAAGCTATGATGAGAGGCCCAGAGGGATAAGCAGTTTTTATTTCAATTTCACATATCCTACTCCTTGGGATTTGTGACATGTATATCTGCGTTGTTCTTCTCTGCTTGCTGCTGTAGATGACAACTAGCTGCACCATCTCTGCATGCACTGCACCATGCTTTCTTCACCACTGTAATAAAGGCTAGCCTTAGGGTACTTTCACACTTGCGGCAGAGTGATCCGGCAAGCAGTTCCGTTGCCGGAACTGCCTGCCGGATCCATCAATCTGCATGCAAACGGAAAGCATTTGAAGATGGATCCGGCTACAGATGCGCCCCGTGCCCGTATTGCGGACCGCATTTCCGCATCCGCAATACACGGGCACCATTCCGTGGCCATTCCGCATCACGGATGCGGACCCATTCATTTCAATGGGTCCGCAAATCCGGAGAGGCTGAACGTTGCGGAATGGAATGACGGAACGGAACACTACGGAAGCACTACGGAGTGCTTCCGCGGGGTTCCGTTCCGTACTTCCGTCCCGCAAAAAGATAGAACATGTCCTATCTTTTTGCGGAACGGGCAGATCGCGGATCCATTCAAGTGAATGGGTCCACGATCCGCTGCGGCTGCCCCACGGCCGGTGCCCGAGCATTGCGGGCCGCAACTTGCGGCCCGCAGCACGTGCAGGGGTGCACACGTTCGTGTGCAAGAGGCCTTACAAATGCATTGCAAGAACGGATTTGTCTCTCCGCTTATCATGCGGAGAGACGGATCCGTTATTTTTTTTTCCACAATTTTACCGGTCTGCGTATGCACAGACCGGAAGGACGGATCCGGCATTGCAGTATTTTGAATGCCAGATCTGGCACTAATACATTCCTATGGGAAAAAATGCCGGATCGGGCATTCCGGCAAGTGTTCCGGAATTTTGTACGGAGATAAAACCGCAGCATGCTGCGGTATTTTCTCCGTCCTGAAATGTCAAAAAGACTGAACTGAAGACATCCTGATGCATCCTGAACGGATTTTTCTCCATTCAGAATGTATGGGGATAAAACTGATCAGTTCTTTTTCAGTATAGCGCCCCTATGACGGAATTCTATGCCGGAGTTCCTTTAGGGTACTTTCACACTAGCGTTTTTGTTTTCCGGCATAGAGTTCTGTCGTCGGGGCTCTATGCCGGAAAACTACTGATCAGGATTATCCTAATGCATTATGAATGGAGAGAAATCCGTTCAGGATGGATCAGGATGTCATCCGTTCAGTATCCAAACGTAAGCCAAAAATCCAGAGGACTTGCTGTAATGCCGGATTCGGAATTAATGCCCATTGAAGTGCATTAATCCGGATCCGGAAATAAGCTAAACGTCGTTTCGGTGCATCGCCGTATCCGACGCTTAGCTCTGCACATGCGCAGCAGCAGTTCCGATCGGGGCCCCAGTGTAAGCTGGGGGTCCGATCGGTTACCATGGCAGCCAGGACGCTACTGAAGTCCTGGCTGCCATGGTAAGTACTCCGCAGCAGTGTACTTACCTGCGCTGCGGCCCCCGGGTGCTCCTCCATGACGTCACAGGTCCGGGCGGCGCATTGATCTATGCCGCAGGGACCTGTGACGTCATGAAGGAGCCCCGGCGGGTGCAGTGCAGGTAAGTACACTGCTGCGAAGTACTTACCATGGCAGCCAGGAATTCAGCAGTGTCCTGGCTGCCATGTTAGCCTGAAAGCATTTTGAAGACTGATCAGGATCCTGGTCAGTCTTCAAATGCTTTCAGGCGACTTGCGTTCTGACGGATCCGACAAAAAGCTGTATTTTAGCCACAGTAATCAGCAACATGCACTCTTGAGAAATATAGAACTAAATAGAAATGTTGGTTGCAAAAAATTCTGGTGCAAAATCAAACACTATTAATATATAATCTCCCAAAATGTGCCAATTTATAGGCTTATTTTGCACCAAAACGCTGGAAAATCTGGTAAACGTCTTCTGCATTAACACTTTTTGTACCTTGTTCAATAAGGGTGTGTCGTAGAAGGAAATGGGTGTAGTCCTATATGAAAGTGCTTGTCTTATAGGCAGTGGCGTATCTATCACGAGGCAAACATTTGCCTAGGGCGGCACTTGCCAATGGGGCGGCAAAATGCCTTGTTTGCTCATCACGATCTGAGTTTTCACGATCCCCCTTGCCTGGGGGTTAGAATATATAGGGTAACTAACATGTCTCCTCCCAGTGACATGACCCGCCCCCTCCACCGCCCCACCTGCACCTGATTGTAGAGTGATTGATGTGCCCATTACATCACGAGTCTCCGCCTTTTCCTACCTACCAGGAGGCCCTCCATTCTAGTCAGGGCCACGCCCCCAGCTCCTCTCTGCAGGTGACTTTCTCTCTGCCAGGACCTGCCCACAACCAGTATGGCGGCTGGCTCCTCGGCGCTGATGGTAGCGGCGGCCGTGGCGTGAGGGTAAGAAGGTGGTGAGGGTAAGTGTCCTGATGTAGTATGTACAGTGCCCTATGCATGCGGTATGTGTGTACAGTGCCCTGTGTGTGTGCGGTATGTGTGTGTGTACAGCGCCCTGTGTGTGCGTGCAGTATGTTTGTGTGTGTGTACAGCGCCCTGTGTGTGTGTGTACAACGCCCTGTGTGTGTGTACAGTGCCCTGTGTGTGTGTACAGTGCCCAGTGTGTGTGTGTACAGTGCCCAGTGTGTGTGTGTACGGCGCCCTGTGTGTGTGTGTACGGCGCCCTTGTGTGTGTGCGTACGGCGCCCTGTGTGTGTGTGCGTACAGTGCCCTGTGTTTGTGTGTGTACGGCGCCCTGTGTATGTGTGTGTGTACGGTGCCCTGCTCGTGTGTGTGTACAGCGCCCTGTGTGTGTGCGTACAGTGCCCTGTGTTTGTGTGTGTACGGCGCCCTGTTTGTGTGTGTGTACTGCGCCCTGTGTGTGTGCGTACAGTGCCCTGTGTTTGTGTGTGTACGGCGCCCTGTGTGTGTACGGCGCCCTGTTTGTGTGTGTGTATGGCGCCCTGCTCGTGTGTGTGTACAGCGCCCTGTGTGTGTGCGTACAGTGCCCTGTGTTTGTTTGTGTACAGCGCCCTGTGTGTGTGTGTGTACGGCACCCTGTGTGTGTGTGTACGGCGCCCTGTGTGTGTGTGTACGGCGCCCTGTGTGTGTGTGTGTACGGCGCCCTGTGTGTGTGCGTACAGTGCCCTGTGTGTGTGTGTGTACGGCGCCCTGTGTGTGTGTGTGTACGGCGCCCTGTGTGTGTGTGTGTACGGCGCCCTGTTTGTGTGTGTACAGCGCCCTGTGTGTGCATACAGTGCCCTGTGTTTGTGTGTACGGCGCCCTGTGTGTGTGTGTGTACGGCGCCCTGTGTGTGTGTGTACGGCGCCCTGTTTGTGTGTGTGTGTACAGCGCCCTGTGTGTGTGTATGGCGCCCTGTGTGTGTGTGTGTACGGCGCCCTGCTTGTGTGTATGTACAGCGCCCTGTGTGTGTGCGTACAGTGCCCTGTGTTTGTGTGTGTACGGCGCCCTGTGTGTGTGTGTGTACGGCGCCCTGTTTGTGTGTGTGTACAGCGCCCTGTGTGTGTGTACAGTGCCCTGTGTGTGTGTGTGTACGGCGCCCTGTTTGTGTGTGTGTACAGCGCCCTGTGTGTGTGTGTGTAAAGTGCCCTGAGATAAGCGCTCATTTAAAGTTAAAGTTACAGATTACAGTTAAAAGTTACAGATTACAGTTAATAAATGTATAATCCTGTGAGTGGCGGGGAGGGGGAATCTGTGGACGGCACTGTCATGGGGGGGGGGATCTGTGGATGACACTGTCATGGGGAGGGGGATCTGTGGATGGCACTGTCATGGGGGGGATCTGTGGATGGCACTGTTATGGATGGGGGAATCTGTGGATGGCACTGTTATGGGGGGGGATCTGTGGATGGCACTGTCATGGGTCTAACAGGAAAGGGTGGAGCCTAAAGAGATAGGGGTGGGGTTTACAGAGGAAGGCGTTTGGCCTTGACCGGACGGGGTGGGTCAAATTTATATTAGGGGGGTGCCCAAGTTTAGTCTCGCCTAGGGCAGCACAAAACTAAGATACACCACTGCTTATAGGTTTGTCGCAAAGTAAGTCAACCTTTAGGTGATGTAAAGTTGAACAAAAGTGGCTAAAGAGGTACCAGCTTTTTTATCCAGCATGAGCCACTGTTATAAATCTGGAGCACAACCGTATATTGGGTCTAAGCACAAACAACATTTTTTGTGGATCACACAGACCCATTCATTTCTACTGGGCTGCAAAAAATGGGCACAGCAAGTGAATGTGTGCAGCCATTCCTTAAAATGCCTAATGGAATTTTGCAGAACAAGAATAGGCATTTCTGTAATAGGGACCGAGGAAAGTGCAGGATGCGCATAGCCAGTATCTGTACTTTGCACGTCCACCGCAGTTTGCCGACAACAAAACAGCAACGGTGCGTGAGACCTTAGACCGAATTAGTAAATCTGCCCCAGTGTCTCTAATGAAATTAGACTGCCATAATGGGTTGGTACTGGTTGCTGAAGGCACGGATGCATGCTAGATGGAGACAGTCTGACCTTACTGACATTAAGATCACTCTTAGGCCTCATGCACACGACCGTTTTTTTATGCTGTCCGCAAAAAGGGGTTCCGTTGTTCAGTGATCCGTGTCCGTTTTTGCCTTCCGTTGTGCTTCCGTGTGTCCTCCGTTTTTTTAGCGGACATGACCCAAAAGATTTTACCAAAAGACAGGCTGACAATGTTTCCCAAATGCCTGCCAAGTAGAGATGAGCGAACATTTAAAAAAAGTCCGTTGTTCGGGGTTCGGGTCGTGGTTAATTGCGCATCCCGTTATGGATTCCACAATAGCGCATATGGAATCCATAAGGGGCGGCTGCCACCAACCCGAACTGTAGAACAGCTGAAGGACCTGGCGTGACGTCACTGTCATGTGATCAGTGCAGGGGGCGTGGCTCAGCACGGGATTTGATCCCGTGCTGAGCCACGCCCCCTGCACTGATCACATGACATTGACGTCACGCCAGGTCCTTCAGCTGTTCTACAGTTCGGGTTGGTGGCAGCCGCCCCTTATGGATTCCATATGCGCTATTGTGGAATCCATAACGGGATGCGCAATTAACCACCACCCGAACCCCGAACAACGGACTTTTTTTAAATGTTCGCTCATCTCTACTGCCAAGGGATCCGCAAAAAAAACGGACACGGAACACGGATGACACACGGATGGCCATCCGCATTTTTCACGGACCCATTGACTTGAATGGGTCCGTGAACCGTTTTTCACGGACAAGAATAGGACAGGTTATATTTTTTTGACGGACTGGAATCACGGACCACGGACACGGAGGACAAACGGTGCATTTGCCGAGGTTTCCACGGACCCATTGAAAACCAATGGGTCCGCAGAAAATCACGAAAAACGGAGCAACGGACACGGAATCAAACAACGGTCGTGTGCATGAGGCCTTTGACATGCACAAGTGTTCATAACACAGTGTTTACACAGAACATGTAGACCGCAGTGACGAGAACACGTTAAAGCTTAGGGGCAGAATGATTCTGAGCACCGTGCCCGTCTTAAAAATCTGGTGTTTTTACAGGGCAGAGGGCCCAAGAGTCATAGGCTAGAACATGACACACTGCAAATCAAAGAGGGAAACATTTCAGTTGCAGCGTACCGTGTACTGTGGTAACATTGTAATGGATTTAGTTAATCCATTGTGACGCACTTCTGTCTGGAAACTCCCTTGTGTGTGAGTGGATCCTCGTAGCGTGTTCTAGTGCCGGTTACTCTCTAATTACACTCAGGCAGCGCTTGTATTCCCTCAGCGCTGATATTTTTCTGCCTGGATGAGTTATCGTCTTGTTCGGCAGGATGGAACACCAGCCGCAGGTTGTTGCTGATTCTCCATTTTCACCCAACCACTCTGTGCAGTAGACGTCTCCCTTTCTTCACCCCTGCACCGTATGATGTAGCTGCAGTCAACATGTCCGTGACAAAGTCTTATGTGCAGGAGCTACCCAAGCAAAGGTAGCCAGACATGAGGATCTGTCGTAAATCAACTACATTTTCTTATATGAGAAGATTGTTATTAACCCTATGTAAAATTCTAAATTGGTTACCTTTTATTTTTTTGCTCAGCTTTTTTATACCAAAAACATTTCGTTCATATTAATGTTAATGGTCATTCCTATTTTAAGGAATCCCTATTCTAAGGGATAGTTTGCATAAAAATTTTCGCCTTTTAATAAGGTTGGCTACTTAAAGAGGTTTTCTGGGATTTTGATATTGATGACCTGTCCTCTGGATAGGTCATCAGTAACTGAACGGTGGGAATCCAACCCTGAGACCCCTGTCGATCAGCTGTTTGAGAAGGTACCAGCGTTTCAATGAGTGCCGTGGCCTTCTCTCAGCTTACCAAGCACAGCGCCATACACTGTCTAGTGGCTGTCCTTGGTATCGCGCTCAGCCGCATTCACTTCAGTGGGGCTAAGTGCAATACCTGTGAGCACTGGTGTCTTCTCAAACAGCTGATCAGTGGGGGTCCCAGGTGATGGACCCCCACCAATCAGATACTAATGACTTATCCAGTATCAAAATACTACAAAACTCCTTTAAAATGATTTCTTTCGAGATACTTAGCCCCTCTTGATAGGGACACCTATTCTCATACATTCTTCCTTCTGACATGTCTGTATAGAGGATGTTACTGACACACTGTGAGAGAACTGAGTGACTTGCTCCAAGGCCTGCAGATGGAGATACGAGAAGGTTAGGCAAGAACGGCCAGAACATTGCACAAGTATTATTTTCAGGTTATGAAACTCAAAGCTTTTTCTATTAAGAGGGCTAATTTATTAATGAGAATAGGTTCTAAATGAGGATTAGGCTACTTTCACACTCGCGTTTGGTGCGGATCTGTCATGTATCTGCTCAGACGGATCCGCACTGATAATACAACCGCATGCATCCGTTCAGAATGGATCCGTTTGAATTATCATGAGCATAGGCAAAACGGATCCGTCTTCAACTACATTGAAAGCCAACAAAGGATCTGTTTTCTATTGTGACATATTGTGTCATTGAAAACGGATCCGTCCCCATTGACTTACATTGTGTGTTAGGACGGATCTGTTTGGCTCAGTTTTGTCAGACGGACACCAAAACGCTGCGAGCAGCGTTTTGGTGTCCGTCTCCAGAGTACAATGGAGGCGGAACGGAGCCAAACTGATGCATTCTGAATGGATCCTTATCCATTGAAAATGCATTGGGGCCGAACTGATCCATTTTGGACCGCTTGTAAGAGCCCTAAACGGATCTCACAAGCGGACCCAAAAACGCCAGTGTGAAAGTAGCCTCACTGTGTTAGTGGCTATGAAGAGGCTGGCTCTGCACAGAACAGTCCCACTGGCATTTAGTATCTGCTCAGCACACAGGACCTAACCATGAACCGATCAGTTTGGGTGCTGTAGTCGACTCCCCACCAACACAACCCCTTTAATTACAGTGTACACTGAGCTAAGCTGTAGACTTTGCCCTTAGCCTTGCAACGTGTTTCATGAAAAAAACTAAGAGTAGCTCCAGCCTTATTGGACCTCATAAAATTATATCCTTCTACTTTCTGAAATAAAAGCTGTATTCCTGCTGCATTGTGACCCCAAAGCCACGGAGACCCTAAAATTGGTTGCGGCAGGGAACACATCTACTCTCTTGCACTACAGCTGAATTTTTGCATGACATCACACATGATCACCTCTGTGTATAGTTTTAATTTGTATGTTTTAGAAGTTCACAAAAGTGCAGATAATTATCACACTGTTCATACTTCTGCAGACATCATGCCGATTCCTTCCAAAGCACCGTTTGTTGTACTTTATCTAAATTATACCAGACATTAATAGCTGGTGTGTCCGTATAGATACATAGATAAACTCTTAGGCAAAGCCTCTCAGGTTTTTTTGTCCCCCTGTAGTTGTGTGAGAACACTTGTCAGCCTTCCCCTCTGTGGACCATCTTACATGACAGGTAAGGGGAGCACTCAGACATGGTCTTACTGTATCCATTAGAAATCAGAGCCATGGCATAGGCTACAGTTCGTATATGTAGGAAGCTGGCCCAGTCTGAAGGTCACGCTTCAAAGATACAGAAAGGAGGGGTGGAAGGGCAAGGTGCTGCTGTCTGCTCACTCAACTGGATTTGAGCAGCTCCATCCTCACATTCAGGTGTCAGGAATATTTCCACTGGAGGCTCCTTTCACTTTATATTCTGCCCATACCTTGACCGACCAGTCCTGCTGACACCAAACTCTGTGCTGTTTTATATAGTGGTTATGTCCAACAGAAAAAAAAATATATATGATATTTATATTATGGTCAATGTAGATTAGTTAATCTTATCATAAAACATCTAAAATGTATGTTTATATGTTCTAAACTTTTCACTGTAAGACAAGGAAAATAAAAAATCCATTTTATTCAGGTTAAACCATATATTATGGTCTCAGTCAGGCATGTCCAAACTGCGGCCCTCCAGCTGTTGCAAAACTACAACTCCCAGCATGCCTGGATAGCCTACAGTTATTAGGGCATGCTGGGAGTTGTAGTTTTGCAACAGCTGGAGGGCCGCAGTTTGGACATGCCTGGTCTAAGTGGTTTATTTACTAGCCTTTCTAGCCAGCGACCTGTGTGAGATGCAAGAAGCTGGCACAGAAGTGATTTGTGTTTGTACTGGCATCCATGCCAGTGTTTTGCAATAAATGGACTCCTCCAAAGTATCTATTCCAGCTTTATCAAAGTATCGTACGTAAAAACTGAAAGTTTCTGGTTCTTTATTGAAATAAATTTGGGTTACCTCTAGGTTTCTGTAACTCATGTTCTTTGCATCTAAAGGTAAATGTATGGCAACCATCCAGCATGGGTCAAGTCTTCTTATACTGTAAATGTCATCTATTGGAAAGTTTCTTAAAAACTATAAATGGTTTTGTATAAAACATAACTGTAAGTGTAGCACTCACACTTTTCCCAACTTACTGCTATACACAGAACATATCTGTCAACCAAAGTTGCATCTTTACAGCCATAGGGAGAAGGAATAATCTGTGCCAGATACCTAGAAACTCTTAGCTTAGTTTGGGCGTGTTAAAATCTAGCATGTTGCCTGTTGTCCCATACAGAATAGATTGTCTGGATCCACCTTAGGCCTCATGCACACGACCGTATGTGTTTTGCGATCCACAAATGGCGGATCCACAAAAAAAGGATGGCGTTCCGTATGGCATCCATTTTTTTTGCGGATCCGTTATTTTTGCGGATCCATTATAATAATGCCTATCCTTGTCCGCAAACTAGAAAAAAATAGGACATGTTCTATTTTTTTGCGGAACAGAAAAACGGACATACGGAAACGGAATGCACACGGAGTACCTTCCTTTCTTTTTGCAGACCCATTGAAATGAATAGCTCCGCATATGGTCCGCAAAAAAAACGGAACGGACACGGAAAGAAAATACGTTCGTGTGCATGAGGCCTTATGTGGAGTTAAATCTCAGAGACTGCTGCTGTGGGGGCTTTATTTTACATGCCACATGTTTCTAAAGGAGAGCTTTATGGACAATATGCTATATCCATATTTTCTGTATGTAGTGAAAGCTGAGAATAGCACCTAAACAGCTAAATATGGAGTTCTAGGGAGGTGGTCCTGTCAGAGAACAGACCTATATACACTGTAGATAGGGGAAAATCCATTGCAGAAAAATGGATGAGGGTGCTTTACTGTATCCGGTACTATATCCGGTACAACCTATACAGATGATCATCATATTAAAAAAAAAAAAAACACCCCCCCATGGGGCAACAGTTCCTGAGATCAGGAGGGGAGGGGGTTCAGAGACTGTTTCCAAATGCTATACAATCATTCATATTTGTTTTAATGTAATTATTTAAGATTAATTTCCATTGTTCTTCTAAAAGTTACCAATGTTAGCACAGAGCAGAAAGGTTACATATGCTTGCATACTTTTCGAATGACGACACTGCACCCCATTGTAAATTCCTTTCTTGGTCTCCAAGCTGCACTTGTGTACTGTGAGGGCAGAAGAAGTTGCTTAGTAACTTCAAGTGGGAAATATCTTCCCCATTCATAGGGAGATGCTCCATGTGGAGGGAACCCACAGGGAGGGAGGTTTGGGGGAGTCTGGGGGAAGGGGGGCGTGCCTGATCCAGTTAATGTGATGGAGCTCTCACACTCCTGAATGAGCCTTGTTCTGTTTGAAGGATAGTAGTTCTGTCACAGTCCATGGTTTTACCTCCTACAAGACCATCACTGAGGGCTGGCACTAAACAAAAGAGAAATGTGGCATACATAAAGTTCTGGAAGCATAAAAGTTGCCACAGAAATAGTGTACACATGATACACGTGATACAAAGAGATTTTGTAGAGCCGTTCAAGCAAGAGAGGTTTCTGTGTGCTACAAAGAGACACGCTGCACCTGCTAAGAGATTTTATGGCCTGACAGAAACATTGTCCTCTGGACTACATCTATACTATAGTTCGGTAAGTAATGTCGTCCTGCAGAACAGTCTGACTGCTACATTAAGCAGAGACATTTTTTTATTTATTTAAGAAAAATAACTTTTTAGACAGAAGGCAAGATTTAAAAAGTCTATCTTCAGGTAGACCAAGCAGTACTTACCTTGCCATCAAATTGTGTGTTAGACAAAAACAGCCACACTTGCACAGACTGAGATATACACACACGGGCTCTTTCGCATAGTCAACATGCTTCAGGGCAGATAATTTACATCTGAATGATTCACATTTGCATATAACGCATCCGATCTGCATATATCAGATCTCGTATGCATATGAAATGCATGCTGGTGGCCCACCAGTGGCTGAACCGAGATTCTGAGGACCAAGGTCACAGTGACAAGGTCATGGTGGAGCACAGGAGGGGCAGCATATTGCTGGAGAAAGAGGAGGGTAGTTCTTACTATCAGTTCATGTTTATACTTCTTGTGTAGCATGCACTCAAATCATTTTTACTCTGAGAAGGTCTATTCTCTGCATTCACCAAAGCACAGACATTAAATACGTTTCTCATTGTGAGTTGTCCATATTTGATGCATACTAACAATCTCATTTAAAAAGTTTTTTCTGAGACATTTCAACTGATGATAGTTCATCAGTAACTGATCGGTTGGGGTCCGACACCCGGGGGCCCCACTGATTAGGTGTTTCAGAAGGCACCAGCAGTCACAGCTTCATTCATTTGATAGCGGCAGTGCTTGGTATCGCAGCTCAGCCCAATTTACTTCAGTAGGGCAGAGCGGCGCCTAGGCCATGTGACCAATGCACATGAAAGCTATGAGACAGCTGCGGCACTTTTGTGAGTGTCAGTGCCTTCTAAAACAGCTAATCAGTGGGGCCCCCAAGTGTCAGACTCCCACCAAACAGATATTGACAACCTAGCTGGAAGGATACAGATGTAGCCGTACCCTAATTGCTGGACTGCACCTTGTCCAGATGGCAGTTGGCTGTAACCACAGTGAAATACCTGTGGCTCAAGCCACACGTATAATAGTATACATAGTGTAGAAAGATTCTTCATCTGAATAAAGTGAACTCAGGTAATGATCTCTGAGCTGTGCTCCGCCCGCATACCGCTGATTTTTTAATGTGAATAAAGCTGCAAAGAGTTTTTGGTGAGTGCCGCATCTTTTTTGTTCTTTCATCTTAAAGATCTTTATTGCTGTTATTGTCCATCTGCCTTTGCCTAGTTTTACTGTTTCATTCATTTAAACTTTTTGAACAGTATTTACAATTTCCATGATATTACTTAGATATGTGGAAGTAACCAGGCAACATGCTCCACATTTTATTACTCTAGGAAACCAGTTGTAAAATGTATAAGAAGCGACCCCTCAACTGACCTCACTGTTCCTTATACTGCTTTTATACGTGATGATTAAGACTTTTCAGAGCTCCAGCTGACTGTTCCGGCACTGAACAGCCTGCCGGAGCTCTGTGCATCCGGCATTGCCGGCCACTGCCTGAATGCCCGCTGCCCCATTAACTATACTGGGGACCACTGGAAATCTGGCCATAACCAAATCAACTAGACTAATACAGCTGTGTGCAGCATATTTCCCCTGGTTGCTGCTGGTCCCCATAACAGTTAATATGGCCGGCAAGCATCCAGGTAGCGTCCGGCAATGCCAGAGAGTTTCAGCAGGCTGTTTGATGGCGAAGATACATTAGACAGTTATCAAGAACAAGTGTTCTGCAAACGATTATACCCAATAAATGTCCCAATGTTTGCTCAGTGTAAAAGGGCAGTAAATCAGGTACAAAAATAGATATTGTCAGTCTGAGACAGAGAATGCTATGTATGTGCCTAAGCCCGGGTTCACATGATATGTATAACGGAAACAAACGGAAATGTTATTTGGCCCCGAAGACATGTATTAGGATGGAGCAAAACAGAATGCCTCTTAAAGGCTTCCATTTTGCATTCCATCCTAGAATTCCGTTATATTCCGTTATAACTCTGTTATAACTGAACCTATAATGGAATTCAATAACGCTGATGTGAACCCGGCCTTAGGAAAAGACAATCGTTAATTTTTCTAGACAATTTCTAGTACACTCCATTTCCCCCACCTTGAAATTCGCAGTGGCCAATGCAAGATCAGCTGATCATCCCAACCACTTATCTGTAGTGAGATGCACCAGCTGCTGTAGCTCTCTAACCAGCTTCATTCTTTGCCTCTCTCATCAACTATAAATATACATTTATACGCAATATATTAAGTCAGCCTCTCCTTCTACCTCTAGCACAGTTTTTTTGAGAAAGCAGCTATGCTTTTTTAGTCCTGTACAGTGGTAGGCAGAGCATTATTTCACTTTTTGGCTACCTGTGCCCTGGTCTTCCGATCCTGGCACTACTCGTCACATATTACCTTCTTATAGGAGTAGATCATAAAAGTTAATACACTTATGTGCATAGAGGAAGAATGATGGCCCTCATTCCTTTCATGCACTCTGTTTCCTTTCCGAAACTGTTATGACTTTCTAAATGGGGACATGAATTGTATTCCTTCTAGGTATTGTTACTATCTGTGGATGTGGATCCACTGTGCCAACCACCTAAGAGTGGTAAGCTACTGACCCATGGGGCTCAAGGACACCAGAGCACCAAAGGAAGCAGGCCAGCTCATAGTCAGAAACAGTGTGAGGTAAAAGTCCAGAAAGACAAGTCAGAATAACCCCAGGTAAACAGAATATAGATAACAAGGTAAAGCAGACTAACAGAACCTAGCAGGACCTGTGATGATCAGGCAAAGAATAAAAGAGACATTAACGTATTTATAGGGGAGCTGATAAACTAGTTAGTCAGCAACTGGACAGCAACACGCAGAGCAAGGAGAGAAAGTGTGTAACCCCTGCTGTGCTGATCCTGAGGTAATACAATAAACTAAGCTCCTGTTCACACATACCCATTGTACAGATAGACAACCAGCAAGTGGAGCGAAGGACACAGACTGCCAACCTAACATGTAACATAGTAACATAGTAACATAGTATATAAGACCGAAAAAAGACATTTGTCCATCCAGTTCGGCCTGTTTCCTACAAGTTGATCCAGAGGAAGGCAAAAAACCCCTGTGAGGCAGAAGCCAATTTTCCTCACTTAAGGGGAAAAAAAAATTCCTTCCCGACTCCAATCAGGCAATCAGAATAACTCCCTGGATCAACGACCCCTCTCTAGTAGCTATAGCCTGTAATATTATTACACTCCAGAAATAAATCCAGTCCCCTCTTGAATTCCTTTATTGTACTCACCATCACCACCTCCTCAGGCAGAGAGTTCCATAGTCTCACTGCTCTTACAGTGAAGAATCCTCTTCTATGTTTGTGTACAAACCTTCTTTCCTCCAGACGCAGAGGATGTCCCCTTGTCACAGTCACAGTCCTGGGGATAAATAGATGATGGGACAGATCTCTGTACTGACCCCTGATATATTTATACATAGTTATTAGATCTCCCCTCAGTCGTCTTTTTTCTAAAGTGAATAACCCTAATTTTGATAACCTTTCAGGGTACTGTAGATCCCTCATTCCAGTTATTACTTTAGTTGCCCTCCTCTGAACCCTCTCCAGCTTTGCTATGTCTGTCTTGTTCACAGGAGCCCAGAACTGTACACAGTACTCCATGTGTGGTCTAACCAGTGATTTGTAAAGTGGTAGGACTATGTTCTCATCACAGGCGTCTATGCCCCTTTTGATGCAACCCATTATCTTATTGGCCTTTGCAGTAGCTGCCTGACTGTGTACTGTTATCCTGTTCTACCATGTATTTTTTTGCTGTGATCACTTCTCCCTCACTATGTAACACATTTAACAAAAATTGCATGATTAAATTGCATGGAAAAAAAACTAATAGTGCCATCTTGGTAGTAAAATGTTACTTATTTCCATTGTGAACACAGTTGTTATAATAATCTTTATGTACAGCATATATCACCACTATATTCCACAGCGCTTTACAATTAGGGGGTTCATGTACGACAGTCATAAATAACATAGCAACAAACAAGTCAACAATTAAAACAGTGAGGGCCCTGCAACACAAGAACTTACAATCTGTGAGGGTATATAGGTGACACAAAAGGTAAAAAGTGCTTGATTTGTACAATGGTCCAGCCATCCCAGGGGTGTGGAATTTAAAAAAAAAATAATACTTGTCGAAGGACTAAAGCGGGGGCTGAATCTACTTGTCCCTCATCACAATCTACTTGTCCTTAACTTCTACTGTATGGGGGCGGGGGCCACAAGGAGACGTTCTACTGTATGGGGGCGGGGGCCACAAGGAGACGTTAGTTATACTGTATGGGGGCAGCAACAAGGAGACATTATACTGTATGGGGGCGGGGGCCACAAGGAGACGTTATACTATATGGTGGCGGGGGCCATGAGGAGACGTTATACTGCATGGGGGTGGGGGACACAAGGAGGCGTTAGTTATACTGTTATACTGTTTGGGGGCCACAAGGAGACGTTATACTGTATGGGGGCAGCTACAAGGAGACATTATACTGTATGAGGGCAGGGGGCCACAAGGAGACGTTATACTGTATGGGTGCGGGGGACACAAGGAGACGTTATACTGTATGGGGGCAGAGAACACAAAGAGGCGTTAGTTATACTGTTATACTGTTTGGGGGCCACAAGAAGACGTTATACTGTATGAGGGCAGGGGCAGCCACAAGGAGACATACTGTACGGTGGCGGGGGCCACGAGGTGACGTTATACTGTATGGGGGCGGGGGACACAAGGAGACGTTATACTGTATGGGGGCAGAGAACACAAAGAGGCGTTAGTTATACTGTTATACTGTTTGGGGGCCACAAGAAGACGTTATACTGTATGAGGGCAGGGGCAGCCACAAGGAGACATACTGTACGGTGGCGGGGGCCACGAGGTGACGTTATACTGTATGGGGGCGGGGGACACAAGGAGACGTTATACTGTATGGGGGAGAGGGACACAAGGAGGCGTTAGTTATACTGTTATACTGTTTGGGGGCCACAAGGAGACGTTATACTGTATGGGGGCAGCCACAAGGAGACATTACACTGTATGAGGGCAGCCACGCCATACTGGTGCAGCGAATCCCTTTAATGTATATGCCATAATGGGGCAGTTACACCCCCCCATTTATGCAGGGTGAGTGGTTGGAACCTGGCAGCACTCCTAGCTTCAGCGCCAGGGAGAAGGAGCAGAGCTGCAGCCTGACATCAGAGCATTGCTGACAGCTCACCCAGAGGAGTCACCACACACACTACCTGCTGGGCTGTCTATTAGGACACGGGCTGCCACCATGTGAGGAGACAAGAGCACCCACTACTTTAGCCACCGACTGCCTGACTCGCGCTTCTTCTGGGAGCTGACTTCCGTCCCGCGGCGCACTCCTCTAATCCCGACTTCCGGCCTGCACAGGAGTGCTGATCACACTGCGGTAAGTAGCCCGGACATGCTGCCGGGCTGTGTATGAGAGGGAAACCCGGCGCCACCCTAGCCCTGCTACTTGCCCGCAGGGCTAAGCTACCTGCACAAACTACCTGCCCGGCGCCCGGAACTGCATGTCCTGGGCGTCGGGCGATAGGAATTTCGCACACCTGCATCCTAACATAATAAGTGAGAAGATGTAAAGCTGCATGAGCTGATATCTGTAGTGCTTCTGACTGCATTGGTGTGGATGTATGATGATGGATCAGGTTCCGAAGAATGATGATGATAAGGGGTGGGGGTGGGGGAGTGAATGAATAACAGTTAGATTAGGGGATTTGATAAGCCAACCTAAAATGATTTTTCAGGGAACACTTAAAAACTGTGAATGTTGTGAATTAACCTAATTGCTTGGGTTAGGGCATTCCAGAGAACTGGTGCAGCTCAGGAGAAGTCTTGAAGACAGCAGTAAGAGGTGGATTATGGTGGATGTTAGTCGTAAGTCATTGGCTGAACAGAGAGCTCGGCTAGGATGGTAGAGAGAAATGAGGGAGAAGATGTAGGGGTGCAGCACTATGTAGAGCTTTGTGGGTGAGATTGAGCAGTTTAAATTGAATCTTATACTGTATGGGCAACAAAAGGCAATGACTGGCACAGGGTGGAGGCATGGGAGTAGCAGTTAGACAGATAGATGAGCCTGGCTGCTGCATTCAGTATGGATTGGAGACGGGAAAGTTGTTAGGTGCATAGACCTGTTTAGCCTGCCCCTTCATAAATGTCTCTAAAACCTTCAGGAGTGTGACAACAGAAAGGACGTATAAAATGTGGAATTCTGCTAACTGTAAAACATCTGGGGTAATATATCTGATTACGTGTAGCTGCCCACTAAATTATGTGGGAAAAACAAAACGTGAACTAAGGAGAAGAATTTGAGATCATCTAGGTCAGGCATACTCAACATGCGGCCCTCCAGCTGTTGTAAAACTACAACTCCCACAATGCCCTTCTGTAGGCTGATAGCTGTAGGCTGTTCGGGCATACTGGGTGTTGTAGTTTTGCAAGGTTGAGCATGCCTGATCTAGGTGACATCAAACATAAGAGAGATACACCAATAGCCAACCATGTTTTACAGGCCCATGATGACAACTCACGTGACCTTAAATTTCAGGTTATTGAGGTAATTGATCCCTCTCCCCCGAAGAGGTGATTGAAATAGAAAGATCCTACAAATACAAACTACATGGATTTCTTTTCTGAAAACAATACACCTAGGGGGTTTGAATGAACAGCTTTCGTTTAGTTGCTTCCTTTGAGATATATACCACTCTCCTTCAAATAATATGTTTCATAGCCTTATGTGTATTTTCCCCAATTAATTATTCCTATCATATATCAGAAGCCTATTTATCGAACCATAAATAGTTCAATGAGTTGAAATTATCTGTCTGTAGTGTGTAAAAAGCCCATAAGTATCCTTTTTAGGGCATACCTTCTTATTAAGTTTTGATAACCCCTATGCACAATATAGGAAATAATATTTCCCCCTTTTCCCCTCCCTCTATCCTGAAATAGTAGTATTGTATTTTATAAACATTTAATAAATAGGATAAAATATACCCTTTCCATCAATGGAGGAGATTCCTCCCGCTATATTGGGAAATATAACTTCTTTCCATGGTGTGAATAGCGATTAATAGAGATTTAACTGCCCTTCCGGGTTCCTAAGCAGTGGGGCGCATATGCGTTCCACAGGTAATTTCCGGAAGTGGGGTGATAACGTCACATCCGGTCTTGGCCGCTCTGTGGAATTCAATTAGCGTTAATGATGGGTATTAATCATTAATTAATTACATGATTTCTACTAGGGGAGGGGGAGGAAGGATAGGAAATGAAGGGGAGGAGTCCAAGGGGATATACCCTTTATAAGGAGCCAAGTTTTGAACAGTACATAGACGCCATCTATCTGGAGCCCATACCTAGGGCCTATTTCCTAACTACTGGGACTTATTTTGGAGGAGACAACATACCGGAGAATAGAATCACTGCATCACCACCGGTCTGTCTCCTTTAGTACCACAGCATCCCCTGAAGAACCAGTGTTAATACTGGGGAAATGCAGCTTTGGGATTTGGGACTATCTTACTAACAGTTCCTTTGTTTGGAGTTGGGATTTGGGACTGTCTTACTAACAGTTCCTTAGTTTGGAGTTTATTTGTCCACAAGTATATTGGACTTGGGATTTGGGACTATCTTTACTAACAGTTCCTTTGTTTGGATTTTATTTATCCACAAGTACATTAGATCTATCTTTTTATGATTGCATATTTTGGGAATAACATTCTAATCTAAAGGGCAAGGGCAGGGACCTCAAAGGGTTTAGCCACTGAGAGTTGGGGTCGCCCCTTTCGGGGCCGGTGCTCTTCCTGTAGGCAGGGTGAGATCCATGGGTAAAGTAGGGATAGATATGTTATTCCCAGAAAGCCTGGACCTGGAGAGCTCATTGGGACATATCATATATTTGAATAATTACGAATATGAAAGACATCTATGATATCACTCTCTTATCCTATCCTGTGACTACTAACCGTGAGTAAGAAGGACTTTCAATGTCCCACCTCTTAATATACCTGCCTGAGATTCAGATTGTATACAGATGGTGTACTATGTGACTGAGTAGAATTTAATATCGCACTATTTATAGGGGTTTTCATTTGATACATTTTAAAAGTACCTAATAAAATATATATTTTTTTTTCTGGTGCATACATAGATAGAAAAGCACCATGGAACTCTTCTGTCGTTTTTATGTAAACTTGTAGGTATTTAGCATTACCACATTTGTTTCGAAACAGTCAGAATTATATTTTTAACCAGGCAGTGATTTTTGCCTCCTACACTGCATAATAACTAATGATTGGATTGACTGGCATGACACAGAAATGTCTGCTGTAAGCTGCAGTTATGTATTTTGAATTTGTTGTTATTTTATGAAAACATCTAATGAAGTCCAAGTGAGCCTGATGTAAAGAGAGAAATGGAGTCTGAAAGCTGATACCTTTAACACTCAACATGCATAACGAAAAGATTGTCCTACCTTACATTTTGAATCGTTACATACTGAGGCTGACCCCTCAACAACACTGATGAGGTTATAATATAATCAGATTTGTTCTCCTCAAAACTATAATCTTAGAAATAAGGAAATGAGGAGACATAAAGTGGGTGCATTTTAGACAGATTTGTTTTACTGTAGTTTTTTTTAATTAAAAGAAAAAAAATTAGAAAAAACTTTTAATGGACTAATTTTCATTTCAGTCATCTCACAATGAGCAGGTTAATTACACTTCGTTAATCAGGACATGGCACTATGGCACTCAGGTGTCATTTTGAATTTAGAGTAATATGAAGTGAACTGCTTCGTCTTTGCTATTCCCAAGGCCCAACTCTTATAATTTCTCCTGGCATTTACAAAACAGCCTAAGGTCCACAAATCAAGAGCTACTCAGATACTACTGCAGGAGTCTCAGAACACAGATAACCAATTGCTGAACAACGGAGGATTCAGGACTCAGCAAATGGATATTAAATCACTGAACAATGGTGGCTGCCAAAGGACTAGATGTTCATTTACTGGATTACATGCACTTTCAACTGCAAACCAATATTCAGTTACTTGTCTTCAGGACTACGTGGCAGATGACTATTGACACTGATTACAAGGCACTGTTCTTTCATTTGGCCAAAGTAATTTATACCAACGGACTAAAGGATTGTTGTATTTGTTCTATACCTTATTATTTAAAGAAGAAAGTTTCAATTAAGTCGTTTTTCAACTTATTAAAAAAGACACTCAAAGTCAGCAATTGTCATAAAATAATAAAAAAAAAATTGCCATAAATTATTTGTTTTGCGGACCCAACTATGGAACACATAGTCTCTACTTAAGGCTAAAGGAAGTGCAATTTTATCACAAATTACTTTACTGTCAAAACCTAAAGAGGTTCTCCCATCCGCCATTCTCACCTCTTTCTGTGCTTTGTGTGGGTGGTACAATCCACTTTGATTGACAGTACTGACAAGTGATGTACTGCTGACACTTCTTGACCATACACGCACCTGCCCGATGCAGCTATAGCTAACAAGTCTACATCTACAGCGGCTGCTTGGGATCTGCATAGCTTTACTGAACGGCTCCTTAGCTACTGCAAATGTCCAGGAGCTGTTCCATTGATTACTGCTGCAATGCGGAGTGATGGCAGGGTTGAGAGCTGCCATAGAGGTAGAGGAGCATACAGTATGTGTGCTCCTACTATTCCGGCCACCACAGCACAAGAAGGAAGAGAGGACATTGCTGCAGTGTCACTATGGTGGCAGTAACCCCTAAGAGAGAAAAGGAGGAATTTGGCATATTGAATAAAGGTGGCTATCACAGTCATAAAATTAATAGGCACATATAAGGCACTTGACATGATAGAAATACCCCTTCACAGGGATGCACTAATATCTACACCTCTCAGACTGGCAGGACCCACATTGGTGATCATAGTTATCTGATACCCAGTGCTGGGTCCTGGCTCATTCGCTCTCCGAGTTGTCTAGGGTCCCTCAATGTAAACTTCCTGTTTGACGCCGCTGCTCCAATCACTGGTCGCTGCTCCCCTTGCATCATGTCATGACCGCTGGCTTGGTGACTGACTCAGAGGTGACCTCCACGTCATCCTGCTGTGGCTCAGTGGAGGATTGAGCCATCCAGTTTACAATCTCTTCTTTATCCTCAATAATAATGTTGTGCCTTTCAGAAGCCAGGTAGAACTGTGGCCTGCCACTTCTACTTGTGACCGGATAGCTGGTGCTGCATCTGCTCACATTCTAGCTCTGTCAGGACAAGGCTTTGATCTTTAGTTTTGAACTCTTCCATATTCTAGTGATTTTATTATAAGGCCTAATGAAAACTCAAGATTTTCCTGAATGAAAAGTCAGGGTTTGGTAGTCAGTCACACAAATTATAGAACAGTTGTAGCAAAATTTTAATTACATGCCCTTCCCTTTGACAAACCTGATCACTGCTATTGACAATTTACTTTGGGAATATTGCAGTGTTGCTGCCAGTAGGACTTCTGCCTACTGTTTTATTTGCTTTTAGAAACACAGATTCAAAAAGGTCCTTTTTTTAAAATAATAACACATATGTTTCAACCTCTCAATTAGATTACCCCAACCACCAATATAACTATGTAGGAAAGGCTGGTAAGATTTCTGCCTACTGTGTTATTTGCATTTAAAAACACATGTTCAAAAAGAACCTTTCTTCACTATTAAGACACATGTTGCAAACTTGTAATTAGATTATTCCTCCCCAAAACCACCAATATAACAATGCAGGAAAAGCGGTAATATTTCTGTCTATGGTGTAATTTGTGTTTAATTTCATTGGTGTAAAAATTGCATTATTACCATAAAATGGTTTTGCTATAAAGCAACACATTTTTAAAAAAAACACGATTGAAGAAAAGTTGCAATTGCTCAGCAGCAGAATGCTGGCAATAAGCCTATGTAGAAACTTGAGTGTTTTTTTTTTTTCGTTTTTTTCTGCAGGTGGTTGATTTTGTAAAGCAGAACAGATAGAATGAGGTTCAGCATGAGCTCAGACAGAGAGTTCCATAATCTCACTGCTCTTACAGTAAAGAATCCTCTTCTATGTTAATGTAGAAACCTTCTTTCCTCCAGACGCAGAGGATGTCCCCTCGTCACAGTCACAGTCCTGGGCACTGCTCTTATCCAGGGGTTACGATCACCCTGTAATCCCACATCTGTGGCCGTGCTTCCGATATAATAAAAAGTGATAGAATCTCTGAGAGAGATCTCTATATTGACCCCTGATATATTTATACATAGTTATTAGATCTCCCCTCAGTTGTCTTTTTTCTAAAGTGAATAACCCTAATTATGATAACCTTTCAGGGTACTGTAGTTGCCCCATTCCAGTTATTACTTTAGTTGCCCTCCTCTGAATCCTCTCCAGCTTTGCTATGTCTGCCTTGTTCACAGGAGCCCAGAACTGTACACAGTACTCCATGTGTGGTCTGACTAGTGATTTATAAAGTGGCAGGACTATGTTCTTATTATGGGCATCTATGGCCCTTTTGATGCACCCCTTAATCTTATTGGCCTTGGCAGCAGCTGCCTGACACTGGTTTCTACAATTAGGTTCGCTTTCCATACATTTGTGTTATGCAGATGTAAATCTAAATGGATTCTGAATCTGGCTTACTCCTGCAGATTTTTCCTTATTTTCTTAGAAGGGTTGTCCCATCTAGGACATTTACAGCATCTTGCTCACATATGCCATAATTGTCAGATAGGTCCCATCAGTGAATGGAACAACGGTGATGCACATGCGCTGCTGCTCCATTGATTTATATAGGACTACTGAACGCTGTACTCTCCCTTGCAGTCCCATAGAGTGCTGTGTGACCATTGGTCCAAGGACTCCAGGACTTCATTCTTGTGATTGGTGGGGGTCCCAGCAATAAGACTCCCGCTGATTAGATTTTGAGTTATTATGTTGGGACAATTCCTTTAGTATTGAGTCAGTTAAAGGGCAGTAACTAATGACATCTCTGAATCGTCAGTAACATGTACACTATACAGACTGTACAGAAATACAGTACAGTTGCGCTCCATGTGAATCCCGTAGTGAGCACTATGCCATTCAAACTCTCACAGCCTAGCACTTTGATAATTGAATGGACTTTAATGGATGCAGTCCACCATGAACTTCTGACTGTGAGTCTTTGCAGAAGCTACATAGAATTTATGATATTGGAAATGTGAGACTCAGTCTGTATTAAAGAGCCTTTCTTTTCAGTTATAGGATCCCAGAGGAGAAGAAGCCCCAGCTCTGTGGCCATTGATGTCTTTGAATCTCATCTTGGGAGTCACATCCTACAGGTACAAAATGTTTCATATAATATACTGAAAATACATAATGATCCTTTGATTCTTGATCAGAATGCAATTACTATATGTGATTACAAAACGTATATCACCATGTAAAATTAGTTAAAGGGCTGTCTCACCAGCAAATGCCATTTATCATGTAGAGAAAGTTAATACAAGGCACGTACTAATGGATTGTGATTATCCATATTGCCTCTTTTGCTGGCTGGATTCATTTTTCCATCATATTAAACACTGCTCTTATCCAAGGGTTACGATCACCCAGTAATCCCACATCTGTGACCGTGCTTGCGATATAAGAAAAAGTGACAGCCTCTCTGGTGGCCAGGACTGCAAGAGTGTGCATAAGGCTATTTTCACATTAGCGGCAGGGGAGTCCGTCAGGCTGTTCTGGCGGGTGAACAGCCTGTCGGATCCGTCCTTCCGCTAGTTCACGTGTGCCCCCGGATGCCGCTCCGTCCCCATTAAATATAATGGGGGTGGGGGCGGAGTTTCGGCAGTGCACCGTGAGAGGCAACCGGACTAAAAGTACTGCATGTCGTACTTTTAGTCCGGCGGCCTCTCGCTGTGCGCTGCCATACTGCCGCTGGAACTCCGCCCACACCCCTATTATAGTCAATAGGGACGGAGCGGCAGTCTGGGGGAACACGTGAACTAGCGGCAGGACGGATCTGACAGGCTATTCACCCGCCGAAACAGCCTGACGGACTCCCCTGCCGCTAATGCGAAAGTACCCTTAGCCAGTGCTTTTTCCTATAACTATATGGACAATACATTAGTAAGTGGCTTGTGTGAACTTTCTTTACATGATGAATACCATTTACTGAAGTGACACAACCCCTTTGATGGAACTTCCTTATTTTCTGTGTGATTATGTTTTTTATATTAGATTGCAATGCAGTTTTAGTGTCTTAAAATAGTTTTTCCTATGGTGCATTTTCATCATTGGGAGTGGTTGGTCTGAGTTAACATTATTATATCGCCATTTATTTTATCAGTGTGCATTGGGGAATCATTCAGATATAGATGGCCATTGCTGGCAGTGTGTTCGATGCATATGTAGCATAATGATAACTATACCAGTGACTAGGGACAGTGGAAAATGCACCTTATGTTCTGTCTTTTCTTTAACTGATGTACTAGTTTCCCAGTGGAATAAGTTAAATAATATGAAAATTCCTATGTGTGTTTTTGCCTAATTGTCATTATGGGAAATGTTTGCGTGGACCATAGGTTTTTGTTGGTTTACTTTGCATTTGCTTTATCCAGCTGTGATCATGCAGTATTGTGCAGAGAAGAAATGGCACCTGATGATGGTACAGTGTCAATGTCAGCCTGTTATTGTTTCATATTTTCCAAAGCAATAATTATATCATTTTACAGCAAGGTACTACTGTCTACATCTGTTAGGTCATAGTTTAATTAAGAAGGCATTCACACGACCATATCCGTTTTGCGGTCTGCACATTCCGAATCCCGCATTTTCACCATCTGCAGGTGCCACACTATTTAACACAAACAGACAAGAGCAGGACATTTCTGTTTCTGAAATACATACATACTTTTGTTGCGCCATTGAAATAAATCCTCAAAAAATGCAGATTGGATGTAGAACAAAAATATGGTCATGTGAATGCCCCCTACTAGAGATGAGCGAACTTTAAAAAAAAAGTCCGATGTTCGGCGTTCGGGTTGTGGTAAGTCGCGCATCCCGTTATGGATTCCACTATAGCGGCATATGGAATCCATAAGGGGCGGCTGCCACCAACCCGAACTGTTGAACAGCCGAAGGACCTGGGGTGACGTCACTGTCATGTGATCAATGCAGGGGGCGTGGCTCAGCATTGGATTTGATCCCGTGCTGAGCCACGCCCCCTGCACTGATCACATGACAGTGACATCACCCCAGGTCCTTCGGCTGTTCAACAGTTCGGGTTGGTGGCAGCCGCCCCTTATGGATTCCATATGCGCTATAGTGGAATCCATAACGGGATGCGCGACTTACCACAACCCGAACGCCGAACATCGGACTTTTTTTTAAAGTTCGTGCATCTCTACCACCTACCCATTCAAAAGAATCGTCCGGCCTCAATAAATGTGCAAAAGTAGTGTCATCATTTTTTTTTTCCTGTGTTGTAATAGTTCTCTGCTTTAGGCCCTTATGGTTATTTTATTATATATGCTGCTTTGTTGGACAGGATTGTTGTTTAGGCCGTGTGATTGACAATTTCAGTGTAGAAATCCCTCTTTTTCTAGTAGTTTTCAGCTTTGTATTCACAAATCACTTTTTGTATGTACAGATCAATGCACATTTATGTGTATCCACTAGTAGATGGGACAGTCGTGATAGTTGATGTGGCCACCTTGCACCATACATAACTTTTTAATGGATATAGCATGCACTATAAACCGGATAATCCTTTTGAGTAGATGTGTATGCCTCCCACCAGGTTTCTACTGAGCACTAGGATATCATATTGGGCACACATCATTGTGTTCCATCCTTATGTTTCTACATTTGTATATAGTGACAAAAGTTCCTTCGGATGAGAATGAAGTGGTATTGCAAGGACTGAAACGAGGTGTACTAGCTAGCAGTGCCTTCTCTGTCTGGAGGAGCCAAGTCTTTACTGAGTACTTACCATGAAATGTTGGTTAGCTATGACCAATCAATAGTGAATTAGATGAACATTTTGGGAAAGTCACTTTACATAAAGGGGACCATAAAAGCATAGATAAATATCCTCTGAATATCTTCATTATGCAGAAGTCTTCTTCTAGTTGTGAGCCAGTAAAATGTAATAGTGTAAATGTGGCCAGAGAAGCCTTAAAGGGAATCGCCTGTATAATTGTTATTTAATAATAATAATAATATAATAAATTTTTTTTTTTATAGCGCTACTATATTCCGCAGCGCTTTAAAAATTCATAGGGTTCATGTAAGCTCTCAAGAGCTTACACTCTATGAGGAATTAGGGGTGACACATAAGTTAGTTGATTGTGATAAGTAGGATTCGAGCCATGATAGAACTGACAGGAGTGGAGCCGGCCGATCTGCTTCTGGTTTGGGACTATTAAAGGATCGAGTTTAGGCCAGAGGATTTGGTGGGGGGAGAGGTTTAGTCCTGGAAAAGTCATTTTAGGAGGCTTAATAAGCCTGCCTTAAAAGATGTGTTTTTAAAGCATGTTTGAAGGTGGAGAATTTCCATAATCACTTGCATTCTGATGAAAAAGGCATTGGGAGGACTCCTCTTTGAGTCCTCTCCATTATGTACGTGAGCAAAGGAGTCCTCTCGATGCATTTTACTGCTGGTTTGTCAGAGCACAGTGTCGGAAGGCAAGTGAGTATGAAGATAAAGATTACATAACTAGACTTGGCATGTGTTTTGGGTGTTTTGGAGCTGACAGATTCTCTCTAAGGTTTTCTATGTGATTTCTGGGTCCATTTCAGTCCTCATTTCCATTCAATATGTTTTTTTCTTTTTTTGTCGTAGAAACTTTTATACGTTTTATAAAGCAACAAACGCTTTCGCATGTGACGTTTGTTTGCCCACTCTTCAGCAAGCAAAATCTCTTGTTCTGTAACCTCGGTCTCTTGGATATGCACTTAATTTAAATACTTAATACGATTGCATGGAGAGACATGTAAAAAGCTTTAGGTGTTCTTGTTCTTTTGGTAAGATGAGATCTCCTGTGGAAGGAACGTGGTTAAGGGTGAAGACAGGGCAGGATTGGTTTAAAGGAGAACTAAAGCCAGAATCCAAACATACAAAAAAACAAACAACAAAACATATGATAGTCGCCTGATATGTCTTTGTTTTTTGCTTTTGTTTCATCAGATATCACAAAAGCAATGCATTGTTCTCTAAGACTCTACCCCCTCTCATGCTAGTGCACATAAGCCAGGAAGTATTGGAGGAGGGGGCTAGATATGTGTGGATAGCTTTTGTGTACACACCTCTTGTTATCTATTATCAGCCAGTATCATAGCACTATATACAAAGGGTGTATATGTGTTGGGATATTATATCATGGACCAACACAAAATAACAAGTATGTGTGAGGTGAAAAGAAAATGAGACATGGCTTTCAATACTTTGTAGGACCACCTTTGCTGCAATTGCAACATAAAAAGTCTTTTTGGGTATGTCTCTACAATCTAGAGGCTTACATTTTGCCCATTACTCTTTGCAAAATAGCTCAAGCTCGGTCAGATTGAATGGAGGGCATCTGTGAACGGTAATTTTCAAGCCTTGCCACAGATTCTCAATAGGAATTAGGTCTGGACATTGACTGGGCGATTCTAACTCATGAATATGCTTTAATCTAAACCATTCCATTGTAGCTCTGGCTGTATGTTTAGGATTGTTGTCCTGCTGGAAAGTGAACCTCTGCCCCAGACTCAAGTCTTTTGCAGCCTCTAACAGATTTTTCTCCAGGATTGCCCTGTATTTAGCTTCATCCATCTTCCCATCAACTCTGACCAGCTTCTCTGTCCCTATTGAAGAAAAGTCTCCCCACATGCTAGCAACACCATGTTTCCCGGTAGGGGTGGTGTGTTCAGTGTGATGTGCAGCGTTAGCTTTCCACCACACATAGGTGGTCATTTATCAAACTGGTGTAAAGTAGAACTGGCTTAGTTGCCCATAGCAACCAAATTAGATTCCTCCTTTCATTTTCCAAAGGAGCTGTCCAAAATCAAATGTGGAATCTGATTGGTCAATATGGGCAACTAACCCAGTTCTTCTCTACACCAGTTTGATAAATGACCTCCATAGTGTTTTGCATTTAGGTCAAAAAGTTCAAGTTTGGTCTCATCTGAGCAGAGCATCTACTTCCATGTTGGCTGTGTCTCCTACATGGCTTGTGGAGACCTGCAAACAGGACTTCTTATGGCACGCTTTCAAAAACAGCTTTCATCTTGCCACTCTTCCATAAAGGACAGATTTGTGGAGTACAGGGCTAATAGATGTCCCGTGGAAAGATTTTTCCACCTGAGTTATAATGCAAAGGCATCAGCTATTTCGCATACACAAAATACCCAGGACAAAACAGTGTGGAGATCTCCTTGCGTTTTCCCCCACTTTTAGAGTGGTCAGACATCCGGTTTTAGGCCGGACAGTCTGATTTTCTGGCTTCCCATCCTCTGTCCAGCGCAGGGCCTGGACGGACACAGGGACACATCACGCTGTACATTCCTGGGCTTCAATGTGGGTGCTGACTGTGAGTGTAGAAGGAGTCGCTCTCTGCCACACTGGTGAGTAGGTTGTGTGGCATCGTTCTCCCTCAACCCCAACCCCCCGTCTTTTCCTTCATACAGCTGATCGGCAGGGGTGCAGGGTGTAGTACCCTGCCTATCTGATAATGATGACCTATCCTGAGCATAGTACAATACAAACTACAAGTAACAGCACACTGCTTATCAAATGCACAAAGATATAAGCAACCGATAATTACAAAATAAACTGCTTGGTTACTATACTCACTGTTAGAAAAAAATAGAAGCTCTTTGCGCATATTATTGATCAAAAATATGTCGCGCCCATCTACCGGTGACAAGGTGGCTTCAAACAGACGGTACCTACTCTAACACATTCCTCTTCTGGGCTAACAGCCTACAATCTGGGCAAAGTAGGATGCAGCTATGTAATCCTGCTGATTAAAAGCACCCGGTAAATGGGTGGTGGTGCACGGTTCAAAATCACCAACAGGGGGCACCACCCCCTTGCAGGATTATCAAAGGAAGGGAAAAAATAAATGACTATACACACAAAGATTTCACACTGCCTACTCCACAATAAAGCAGCGGCACCTTTTAAGGGGATAGGTTCAGTCCCCTTCAATACAAATAATTAAATGGTTAGGACCGCGCTGATGGCAAGCAGTACATCAAGATGATCCACGAAATATGAGAAATCGCAGCTGACCAGGGTGAGATCCAATGCTGGTGTGCCGATCTCCTTATCATTCACACACGTGCGGCACTCCGATACACCTTGGTATACAACACTGCAGATGGACTGATCCTCCTGGTATACACACCAACCGAATCCTCGCCCCAGACACGCTCAGCCTTCAGGGGGAGAGACAGGAACAAAATGGTGCAATACCTCCGATATTTGAGAATACACGCTTTTAATTATACTCACAAAATCCACATAAAACATAGGCATAAAATCCTGCTACAATTGCCCGACCCGGGTTTCGCCTGAGCTTCTTCAGGGGCTGTGAACGTTAAACACACCCGTTCACCTGAGAGGTTTAATATCTTCCGTATATGCTCCGGAAGTGCATTGTCCTGACGTCATTCAACAGGTCAGGTAAAACAGATAGATAACAGCTGCACCAATAAGCAACATTAATATATCACATTATGTATTTTTGTAGCCTTCTAAAATATTAAAACAATTCATTAAAACAATATAGTTTAAAAGCTAATCCAATAAAATCATGCCATACACACGGACTTAATATCCCATTCAATATTCAGGCCGTGTGGTTGCAGAGTGCCCAGTGTGTAAATCCACTCAGCTTCTTTTTTGTTAATTTGCTTGACTGGGTCTCCCCCACGCCAATGTCTCCGTACTACTTCTACAGCGCAGAATTTGAGGCCGGTGGGGTCTTTTTGATGGAATCTCTTAAAATGTGCAGGGACGCTATGATTTAAGTTTGCATAAGTTTGCTTTCTCTACCACCTACTCAATTTATTGTCCGCAGATTAAAAAGGTGATTAATCAGAATTGGAATGTGCTAAAAAATGACAGCACTATTGGTGACATCCTCCCTAAAAAGCCCCCCTTTATATTTAAAAGGGCCCCCACAATCAGAAACCGCATAGTCCATGGATGTGTGAATGAGAAGACTAATGAACATAAATATCGGGGCGCGTTCACTTGGTGCGGTTTTTGTGTGGGTTGCCGCAATAGATACAGAGATGATAAGAAAAAGATCAGGGTGGAAACCATCACTGCAACTTCAACACATAAAGAATCTAAAATTAAGGGGAATATATTGTGTGACTACAGGAGTGATATACCTATTGGAGTGTCCATGTAAACTCCAATATATAGGTAGGACACTGAGGAAATTGAAGGTCCGCATAGCGGAGCATATAAACAATATCAGAAAGGGTGTTGAAAATCATAGCGTCCCTGCACATTTTAAGAGATTCCATTAAAAAGACCCCACCGGCCTCAAATTCTGCGCTGTAGAAGTAGTACGGAGACATTGGCGTGGGGGAGACCCAGTCAAGCAAATTAACAAAAAAGAAGCTGAGGGGATTTACACACTGGGCACTCTGCAACCACACGGCCTGAATATTGAATGGGATATTAAGTCCGTGTGTATGGCATGATTTTATTGGATTAGCTTTTAAACTATATTGTTTTAATGAATTGTTTTAATATTTTAGAAGGCTACAAAAATACATAATGTGATATATTAATGTTGCTTATTGGTGCAGCTGTTATCTATCTGTTTTACCTGACCTGTTGAATGACGTCAGGACAATGCACTTCCGGAGCATATACGGAAGATATTAAACCTCTCAGGTGAACGGGTGTGTTTAACGTTCACAGCCCCTGAAGAAGCTCAGGCGAAACCCGGGTCGGGCAATTGTAGCAGGATTTTATGCCTATGTTTTATGTGGATTTTGTGAGTATAATTAAAAGTGTGTATTCTCAAATATCGGAGGTATTGCACCATTTTGTTTCTGTCTCTCCCCCTGAAGGCTGAGCGTGTCTGGGACGAGGATTCGGTTGGTGTGTATACCAGGAGGATCAGTCCATCTGCAGTGTTGTATACCAAGGTGTATCAGAGTGCCGCACGTGTGTGAATGATAAGGAGATCGGCGCACCAGCATTGGATCTCACCCTGGTCAGCTGCGGTTTCTCATATTTCTTGGATCATCTTGATGTACTGCTTGCTATCAGCGCGGTCCTAACCATTTAACGATTTGAAAAAATAAATGAACCAGCACCTCCATGATGTATAAATATGAGAACGCAGATGTACGCTACCTTGGCTGAAACACAGTACAATACGTTGTTCAATACGCTGTACAATCTGTTGTTGCTGCCCAGTGGTCCTCAGCCTGTGTAATCTGGCCAGATTCTCACTATGGGCCTGGGGCCATTGATCAGGGAGACACCCTGGGTGACCATATTTTGGTTTTCAAAAAACACTTGGGGCAGGATGGTGACATGGTGCTGACAGACACCTGCACCTGGTGAAAGATGGAGGAGTGGGAGTGTAATTTAAAGTAATTGGTGGCACTATGTCAGGGTGTATGGGGTTGGAAACAGTTTAGGACACATTCACAACGGTTTGTTTTCCGCTCTTCTGATCCATCAAAAGAACCAAAAAAGATTTTAAAAAAACAACATATTCTTTATATTGAGCATCCATTATGCTCATTTTGCATCCATTTGTGTCAGTTCTGTCAGATCCGTAATTTTAACATTGGAAAAAGTCCTGCGAGGAGGACGGAACTGACACAAAATGATCTAAAAGGAGCATAATAGATGCTCAAAATAAAGAATCCATTTTTGTTTTCTGCATAATGTCACAATAGTGTTCCCAGCATTAATAATGCCCCTATTAATCGCCATCAGTTATATTAACGCCCCATTAGTCCCCACCTAGTATTATTCTGCCTCCTCTAGTAGACACTAGTATTAATAATGCCCCATTAGTGGCCCCCAATAATATTAATGCCCAGTTACTGCCTACCTAGTATTATTGTGCCTCAACCAGTATTAATAATGCCCCCATTAGTGGCCCCCAGTAAAATTAATGCCCCCATGAGTTCCCCCTAGTATTATTTGTCCTCCATTAATTGTCCACAGTATTAATAATGCCCCAAATAGTGGTCACCGGTTATATCAATGCCTCCATTAGTGGCCACCAATATTAATAATGCCCCCATTAGTGCCCACCACCAGTATTATTCTGCCTTCATTAGTGGCTACCAGAATTAATAATACATAGTAACATAGTACATAAGGCCGAAAAAAGACATCTGTCCATCCAGTTCGGCCTGTCATCCTGCAAGTTGATCCAGAGGAAGGCAAAAAAAAACCTGTGAGGCAGAAGCCAATTTTCCCCACTTAAGGGGAAAAAAATTCCTTCCCGACTCCAATCAGGCAATCAGAAGTAACTCCCTGGATCAACAACCCCTCTCTAGTAGCTATAGCCTGTAACATTAGTGGTTCCCAGTAAAATTAGTGCCTCCATTAGGCCCCCCCATTATGAATAATTCCCCATTAGTGTCCCCCAGTATTAATAAGGCCCCCATTAGTGACCCCCAGTATTAATTATACCGCGTTAGTGGCCCCAGTGTAAATAATGCCCTATTAGTTGTCCCCAGTAAAATGAATTCCCCATTAGTGCCCCCTAGTATTATTTGTCCTCCATTAGTGGCCCTAGTATTAATAATGGCTCCATTAGTGGTCCCAGTATGATTAATGCCCCAATAAAACTCTGTTTGTTCAAAAAAGAAAAACACGTCACCTCATCCATTTGATCGCGCCGCGGGGAACACTCGCTGCTTACTGGATGCACAGGACAGGACCTGTGCTCAAACATGAGGACGTTTCACCTGTCGTGCTGCTTTCAGTCAATAGGGACACTCCTGGCATCGCAGCTTGTAGCAGCAAGGACCTATGAAATGTCATCACGCTGGAGCGGTCCTGTCCTGTACATCCAGCGAGCAATGAGTGTTCCCCACCTCACATCAAATGGATGAGGTGAGATTTTTTTATTTTTTTTGCACAAGCAGAAGGGGGCAAAGGCTGTACTAATAAATGCTCCACAATAGAAGCGCTCATTAGTAATAGTGCAAACCCCATATGAAAATAGCCACAATAATTATTAACGGTAAAAAAAAATATGCCAGCAATGGCACAGACAGTGAATTACCGGCCAGATGGCAACCCTATATGTGTGTAGCAGAGCTGTATGTGTGTAACAGAACTGTATGTGGGCAGCAGTGCTTTATGTGTGTGCAGTAGAGCTGTGTGTGTATATGACAGTGCTGTGTGTATAGCGGAGTTGTCTGTGTGTGTTTGTGTGAGTCGCAGGCAAGACTTTAAAAATAATATAGCAGAACAAGAAGCATGGCAGGACTGAACAGAGCAATGACAGGAGACACTTTTATTTGGATAGGTACATTTAATGAGGTGATGACATGCATCATTGCTGGTTATTACAATGGTCAGCAGACCAGACACACTAAGGCCCCTTTCACACGGGCGTGATTTCCACGCGGGTGCAATGCGTGATGTGAACGCATTGCACCCGCAATGAATCCGGACCCATTCATTTCTATGGGGCTGTGCACATGAGCGGTGATTTTCCCGCATCACTTTAATGTTGGGTGAAAATCACCGCAATGCTCTACTTTCTGCGTTTTTCACACAACGCAGGCCCCATAGAAGTGAATGGGGCTGCCGGGAAATCGCAAGCATCCGCAAGCAAGTGTGGATGTGGTGCAATTTTCCAACATGGTTGCTAGGAGACGATCGGGGTGGGGACCCGATCTTTATTATTTTCCCTTATAACATGGTTATAAAGGTAAATAATAGCATTCTAATTACAGAATGCTAAGTAAAAAGGGCAATAGAGGGTTAAAAAAAAAAAAAAAAATAAACTCACCTCCTCCAATTGATCGCATAGCTGCCGGTCTCCTGTTCTGTCTTCAGCTGGGGGGGTAAACATCACTGTGGTCCAATCATAGGAGAGCAGGTTGCAGCGTGCTTACGTGCGCTGCAAGGAGTTTGGCATGCTCTGAGCGCTAGGTGGGGAAGGATTGGCGACATCACTGGGTCACATGGTCCAATCATGGAAGCAGGTGATTGGACCATGTGACCCAGTGATGTCACGAAGGTCCTTCCCCACCCCCCTTTGGGTCTGGGTACCAAACATGCCAATTTTTCTCACGCGTGCAAAGCGCATTGCAACAGTTTGCACCCGCCTCTTATGTGGGCGTAAAACTTGACGCCCGTGTGAAAGGGGCCTAAGGCTACCAGGAGCTGACCAAAACTGTTCCCCCCTACACTGTACCCTAAAGTTACTGACCTTGACCCCTCCACTTCAGTAAAACACCAGTAAACCCCATTCCCTTCAAAGAAAAGAAAATATTTTTTGTAATTTTCTGTTATCTAAACCTGGAGTATGTCTTATAGTCAGGTATGTCTTATAAAGCGAAATGTGTGTGTGTGTGTGTGTATATCTATACATATATACACACATACATACAGCAGTATCTGTTCTTGTCCTGTCAGTGGTCAGTATCACAGCAGTGTATACAGTGCTGTGAAAAATGATGTGCCCCCTTCCAGATTACTTTTGTTTTTGCACATTTGTCACACTTAACCCCTTAGTAACCACCCATACGCCTTTTTATGGCGGTCACTAAGGGGCCTTAGGCTAGGTCACCGCTTTTTTACGGCACCCCAGTCTAAGCGGGGTCCTGTCTCTCACATGAGAGCTGCGCTCCTGCTCTAACAGCCAGTAAGTAAAAAAAAACATTTATTAAATAAAAAAAATGACATTTAAAAAAATACGCTTTTTTCAATTGAAAATACACTTTTGAATGAAAAAACAAATAGCAAAAAAAAAAACTCCCCCATATGTCTGTATCACCGCATCCGTAACAACCTGCACTACATAAATATCATGTATATTATCCCCTAAGGTAAACGCCGTAAAAAAAAATTATTAAAAAATAAAAAACAGAATTGTTAATTTGTTCTTAGTTGCCACCGAAAAAGCTTAATAACAAGAAAGAGACTATGGGCCAGATTTATCATTACTCTTGCAGTTCACTCCACTTTCAAAGAAGGCGTATGTGTATTTGAGTCAAGTCAAATTTATCATGGGCTCTTTCAGAGGTTGATAAATCTGGTGTATTTCTGGTTCCTAGTTGTATTTTGGCTTTGTCTTTGGAAAAGTCGCCATTTTAAAAAAGTGATTTTGTCAAACATAAGCATGGTCATGAGTGGAGTGAGTTTGCGCAATTTTTTGCGACTTTTTTGCGACTATTTAAAAAGTCGCAATAATAAATCTGTCTTGCAAGTGATTTACATACGACAAAACGCCCATAAACTTGGTTTTGGAGTGAGTGGCGTAAGTCTCCAAAAAGTCGCAAAAAATTGCGCAATTTGGCTATTTGCGCAATTTTTTGCGACTTTTCAACTCCAGAAAAGTGACTTAGGCTAATGATAAATCTGGCCCTATATTTTTATTATCCATATTTCTTCCTTTGCTGGCTAGATTCATTTTTCCATCACATCATACACTGCTTGTTTCCTTGGTTATGACCACCTTGCAATCCATCAGCGGTGGCCGCGCTTGCACCGCTTTGCTCCAAACTACGTTTTAATGCTGTATGGAGATTCGTCTCCGTAAAGCATTAACATGTATGGGCTCCAGTGAGGCAAATTCATTATCATCAAAGTCTCGTGGGACATTTTAAAAAATGGAAATGACTACCTGTGCATTCCGTGTCCGCATGGCTGTTCAGCAAAAAAAGAAAACATGTCCAATTAATGTCTGCATTACAGACAAGGATAGGACTGTTCTATTAGGCGCCGGCCCTATGCAGGATGCACGCGGGCGGTATCCGTGTTTTGCAGACCACGAAACAGCCAGCAGTCATGCGCATGAGCCCTAAGATCTCTCTTAAACTGTTTGTTGGAGGAGTTTGTGGAGCATCTTGCAGTCATAGCTGTGTATGTAGCAGGGGTTGAACGTTTTGTGTTATTTATGTATTTGTCCATTTAGGGGATGCTAATTAATCAGTAGAGAGTGTGGAGACTAACATTTGTGTGTGCACGCAGGGTGATAACTGACTGATGAGAAGGCAAGCATTTGTGCAAGTGTTCTTCTGAAAACCAGATTTAAATGAAATCAGTGTCATCTCAGGAAAGGGTTAAGTCAGCATTGCTCTTTCACCGACACCTCTGATCAATTGGTAGATGAATGGATGGCTGCAGCCCCAGCACTGACATTTAAACCAGGCATCTGCCTGTGATTGATAAAGTCCCACAGGCGGCCATCACCGCTAGGAGGGCAGGAAAGGGAGTCTACATATAACGGCATATGATTAGGGTACAGCCACATGGTCAGGTTTCTGCAAGCAGTTTTGAAAGCCAAAACTAGGAGTGAATTTAAAAAAACTTACACACACAGCCCTGCTGCATACACATCTAACAAACTCAGCTCTGCTACATAGCTGACATACAAACACAGCACAGATGCATACACCCCATGGCAAACACAACCTGCTATACAGCTGACATACACACACAGTACAGATACACTGTAAATTTACACTGCCCTCTACTGCCGTGCTCACATACTCCAGGACTGAAGCCTGCATCAATGCACCTGCCTACTTGACTGTTCTAGCCCAGGGGATGACGACACTAGTTGGTCTCTGGCATCCTGACGTCTGGGCAGGCTTGGAGGCACAGTCCTCAGAAGATGCTTAGATTGTGATTATGGAGCTGCCTTGGCCGATGGCAAGCTTCAGAAGTGAGGTGCGTTGGATTGGTGGTGATGTCAGCCATCACTCAGTGAACCTGTCTCAGTCTCTCTCCCTGAGCCGGACAGCTCCTTAATCATGATCTAAGCATCTCCTGAGGACTGTGCCCCCAAGTCTGCCCGAACTTCAAGGTGCCAGAGACCATCCAGCGGCGCCACGTGGGCACTCTGAGCCAGGTAGACAGGTGCATTGGTGCAGGTTTCATTTCCGGTGTATGTGATTTGGGCAGAAGGAGCGCAAGTCATTGTGGAAGCAGTCAGGGGGTCTGGCATGGCTGTACCACCCTGACTGTGGACTATAAGATGCATGCACTTTTTAGCAAGACTTTTTCTTGCCAAAAAGTGCATCTTCTAGTCCGAAAAATACAGTACTGTTATGAGAGAAGCAGCAGAAATGATCTAGAATTTTCTGATGATTGCAAATCCTATTTATCAATATATGTGTTCAGTTATCAGTTGTATTGGATTTTGTCTACGTTAATTTGCTTGAAAACTATACTGTACTTGATCTCTGGGAGATGAATCTCCCAGGGGGCATTTCTCCCCCCCCCCCCCCAGTTCTTTACAGCCTGTAGGGAATCTACCACATCACGTCTGTTCCCTGTATCTCTTGCACCTCTCCTGCGCCGGACCCGGCAGGTCTGCACCAGATCCTCACAGCGGGGGCTGATTTGCAGAACAAAATAGCACCTGGAAGGGAAAATCATCCCAAATCACCGAACTAAAGATAGAAAAATGGCAAAAGTGAATATATTTGCATATGCAAATTAGCTTAATTGATCCTGCTCGCCTCTACAGGGATTTTTCATTACAAACTGGAGTGCTACATTGTTCGGCTCATATTGAGTAATTTACTAACTAATGAGACCCGTTTGCACTAATTTGCATATGATAAATGGTCTTAATTGCAGTAAATAACTTCGAGGCATAATTAAAATTACTTAATTTTTCCGTGTTGCACGGCTATTAAATCCACACGCGGTCAGAGCACAGAGACCTGTTTGTGAAGTGAAGTATCAAAGAACACAAATTGGCTAATACCATGACCCGTTAACCAAACCTATGACTTTACAGGCACAAAAGAACAGAACACCAAGGCCTGATTTACTAAAACATTCATATCCTGCAGTAGGTATATAATTTGTGTATTGTACAAAGCTTTCACCTAACATTTATATATGATGTCTAATTTATATAGCGGTAATATATTCCACAGTGCTGTGCACAAGACATACTCCCACAGTCCCCAGTGTGGCTCACAATCTAGTCTCCATGTTAGAACATGTTGCACACCCTCCAGGGCCAGTTATCCCAGGCTTACTATCAGCAGACCCTCTGTAACACTGGGTTCAGACCTGAGCGTTTCTAAGACGCGCGTTTTACGCGCGTTTTAGTCGCGCGTTTTTATGCGCGTTTTTGGCAATAGTAAACGCGCGTTTTACGCGCGTTCGTGACTCTGGAGACTTTTTTTAATTGGTCTGGAGACCAATTAAAAAAGGGCATCTCTACACTTACACGCTGTTAGAACGCTGCGTTAAACGCTGCTCCCATTGAAGTCTATGGGAGGAAAAGCGCGACAAACGCCCAAAAAAACGCTCCTGAACGAGCTTATGCATCGGGCGTTTTACAGCGCCTTTTTACGCGCTGTAAAACGCGCAAGTGTGAACCACTCCCATAGGGATGCATTGGTTTTCATGTGTTGAGCGTTTTACAGCGCGTTTGAACGCGCTGTAAAACGCTCAGGTGTGAACCCAGGGTAACTGTCCTGCCACATTACTAACCACTGAGCCACTGTGCTGCCCAGCGGTATACAGCAGATGGGTTTGTCATAGCGGTATACATGTTCATGTACATTAAACAAGCAGGCCAATGGTATCACAGAGGTTTCATCTCCAGTTGTCATACCACCTGTAGCCCTTTCTGCTCTCTGCTTTTTCTTTCACTCATTTGATTAAGGGTAGATACACACGACTGTATGTGTTTTGCGGTCCGGCCATGTGCGTTCCGTATTTCGCGAAACCCACTCAGCCAGCCCTATGATAGAAATGCTTTTTTTGTCCGCAATTGCAGACAAGAATAGGACATGCTCTATATTTTTTGCGGTGCCGCAGAATGGATGTACAGATGCGGACAGCACAAGAGGGGGATGCTATGGGGACCACTTTGTTTGTTTTTCACTCCCTGCCATAACTTTTTTATTTTTCGATTCACATAGCCACATAAGGGCTGGTTTTTTGCAGGAAAATTTGCACTATTCCGCCATTTAATATTGCATACAATGTATTGGGGAGCTGGACACAAATTCGAAACAGGGTGAAATTGAAAATGAAACTCTATTCTGCAACAGTTTTATGGGTTTTGTATTTACAGCATTCCTTATATGGTAAAACTGACCTGATACTTTCATTCTCCAGGTCAGTACGATTGCAAGAATATCACATATGATATTTTTCTTGCATTTTAATACTAAAAAAAAAAAACCTTGAAAAAATTTAATTTTTCATTTCCATATTCTGACCCCTATAATTTCTTTTAGTTATGTGTATGCAGCTGTGTGAGGGCTCTTCTTTTTTGTGGGGTGATCCATACGTTTTATTGATGAAGCGATCAAAAACCGGTGAATTGGCCATTTTGACTTATTTTCTGTTTCGCTGTTTGCCGTATGGGATAAATATTTTAATAGTACATGCCCATGATGTGTATTTTTTTTTATTGCTTATGTATTTTTATTTTCATTTTGGGGAAAGGGGGGGTGATTTGACTTTTTATATTTTTAATTTTTTAATTTTTTAAAACATTTATTTTGCACTTTTTTTATAGTTCCCATACAGCAGGCACTCTGGGGCTATGGCCCCTGCCACGCTTGCAAGTGGGCGCCATCTTTAATCCCTTCCTCACTCTGGGATTTTCCATATTTGCTTTTTGCTCCCTGCTTTCCGGAGCCATAACTTTTTTATTTTTTCATTCACATAGCTGTATGAAGGATTGCTTTTTACGGGACAAGTTGTACTTTCTAAAACCACCATTTAATATGGCATACAATGTGGAGGGAAGTTGGAAACAAATTCCAAATGGGGTGGAATTGGAAAAAAAAACACAATTCCACCACAGATTTATGGGTTTCGTTTTTACGGCATTCACTATATGGTAAAACTAACTTATGCTCTTCATTCTCCAGGTCAGTACAATTATGGCGATATCACACTTGTATATTAAAATAAAAACTTTTGAAAAAATACATTTTTTTCTTGTCATCACCGTATTCTGACTCGCATAACTTTTTATAGTTAAGTTGACGTAGATGCGTGAGGGCTCGTTTTTTTCTGGAATAATGGAATTCGCTACCTTATTCTATACAGAAATCACCATATTGCAGTTCAGTGCTGCCACCTGTTGATCTGAACTGTAATATGCAAGTAATGAACCTGGAAGCCTAGTACAGGTTCAGGCACCTTCCCCGATCTCCTTTCCTTACCTTCCGGGTTTTAGCCCTCTCAGACGCTGTGGTCACATTTGACCATGGCATCTGAGGGGTTAAGTGTCAGCGTTCGGCATTACCACGGACATTAGCTTCAGGTGTCTGCTGTATGAAACAGCAGGCACCCGCCGGCTATGGTGCTCACTCCACTCCTGAGCGGGCACCATTTTTAAAGACCCGACATCCGCCATACATGTACGGCGGATGTCAAGAAGGGGTTAAAGTCCTGCCCATTGCTGTACATGCAAGGCGCTGCTCAGGAAGGGGTTAATGATCGTTAACAGCTGTTAAATATGAATACAAAACGGATGCAAAATGTACATTAAAAAAGGAAAAACATCCATAAAGCCCACTCAGATGCAAAATGGACATGAAAAACTGAGAGTGTATTGGTTTCTATTGGCTGTTTTTTTTTCACTTTCGAGAGTTGCAGGAAGCTGTAAATCAATTTTTATGTTGAGGACAGGAGCTTTTTCAGGTACACAAGTGCAGATTTGCATGCATCGGTGTTTGTCCAGCCTATTCTCAACATATGTGCTGGGTTGGAGCCGTAGCTCCGGTAGGCTATTCCCTGTCAGATTCGCCTGCCGGAGCTCTCAAGCCCTATTGTAGAAGTAGCCTAAGGGCTTATGCACACGAAAGTACTTTCTTTCTGTTTCAATTTTTTTATGGACCGTATGCGGAACCATTCATTTCAATGGGTCCACAACAAAAAACTCTGTGTGCATCTCGTTTCCAAAAAATAGAACATGTCCTATTATCGTCTGCATTACGGACAAGGATAGTACTGTTCTATTAGGGGCCAGCTGTTCTGTTCCGCAAAATAGGGAATGCACACAGATGTAATCCGGACTGCAAAATACATACGGTCGTGTGCATGAGGCCTGACTGGCTTTTTATACATCAGTCTTAGGCCACATTTACCTGATCGTTTTCAGAAGTCTATGAGACCATTCACATGGCCATAACGCTCAGTGAATAGTGACCAGCAAAAAATTAAATCAAGCCCCTTATTGAGCCCTTTTTTAATATATATATATATATATATATATAAAGGGGCACTAAGTGGTGCATTGTATATTCTGGGAGGCACTAAGAGCACATTATTTATACTGGAGGGTACTATTGAGGCCAATTGATACTCAGGGGGCACTATGGGGGTCATTATGCATACTGAGGATGATGCAAGTGTTGGGATTTAAAAAAAAATAAAGCCTTTGAAATTCAACCGTTTTTAAACAGATGGCCAGGAAATGGATGTACACACTGATGGCTGTGAGAAATTGACAGTGTATCTGTTTTTAACGGTTGTGTGAATGTAGCCTTAAACCAAAGTATGTATGTCTTAATAAATCTGGCATCTTGGACTGTTCTGAAAACAGAAAATTAAATGCATACCTGCCAGGCATAAATTTGCTCTGCTTTTTGCGCCATTTACTGTCTGATAAATCTCTGTGAACATTTCTGGTCACACCACTTCTAGGTAACCCTGCTTGATTTTCTCGTCACTTCTGAAAAGGAGAGCGGAGCCACAGATTATAGTGCCAATATGCAATGCTCTGTAATTTGCACATTTCTCAGGGCTTTGGAGTTGGTAAGCCAAAGTTCTGTCTAAATGGCCAGTAATAACACATTTACTGTGGTAACACGGTAACAGCAGACTTTTCTACTTAGAACATAAAACATATTTATTGGAATACAATTTCTGAAATTCATGATATTTTCCAAATTCCTGAAAGTAAATATGCAATGCATTATGTATTTAATAACCGGAAAACACTGTTATACACTTACGGTAATTACTTTAAAAATCTATGAAGTTGTCCTCAGGAAAAGTTAGAAAAGCTCCATATGCATGTCCTGGAAATGCAGAGACTCATGTGCAAGTGTAAAATAAACATTTTAATAGTACATGCCCATGATGTGTACTTTTTTTATTGCTTATGTATTTTTATTTTCATTTTGGGGAAAGGGGGGGTGATTTGACTTTTTATATTTTTTAATTTTTTAATTTTTTAAAACATTTATTTTGCACTTTTTTTATAGTTCCCATACAGCAGGCACTCTGGGGCTATGGCCCCTGCCACGCTTGCAAGTGGGCGCCATCTTTAATCCCTTCCTCACTCTGGGATTTTCCATATTTGCTTTTTGCTCCCTGCTTTCCGGAGCCATAACTTTTTTATTTTTTCATTCACATAGCTGTAGGAAGGATTGCTTTTTACGGGACAAGTTGTACTTTCTAAAACCACCATTTAATATGGCATACAATGTGGAGGGAAGTTGGAAACAAATTCCAAATGGGGTGGAATTGGAAAAAAAAACACAATTCCACCACAGATTTATGGGTTTCGTTTTTACGGCATTCACTATATGGTAAAACTAACTTATGCTCTTCATTCTCCAGGTCAGTACAATTATGGCGATATCACACTTGTATATTAAAATAAAAACCTTTGAAAAAATACTTTTTTTTCTTGTCATCACCGTATTCTGACTCCCATAACTTTTTATAGTTACGTTGACGTAGATGCGTGAGGGCTCGTTTTTTTCTGGAATAATGGAATTCGCTACCTTATTCTATACAGAAATCACCATATTGCAGTTCAGTGCTGCCACCTGTTGATCTGAACTGTAATATGCAAGTAATGAACCTGGAAGCCTAGTACAGGTTCAGGCACCTTCCCGATCTCCTTTCCTTACCTTCCGGGTTTTAGCCCTCTCAGACGCTGTGGTCACATTTGACCATGGCATCTGAGGGGTTAATGTCAGCGTTCGGCATTACCACGGACATTAGCTTCAGGTGTCTGCTGTATGAAACAGCAGGCACCCGCCGGCTATGGTGCTCACTCCACTCCTGAGCGGGCACCATTTTTAAAGACCCGACATCCGCCATACATGTACGGCGGATGTCAAGAAGGGGTTAAAGTCCTGCCCATTGCTGTACATGCAAGGCGCTGCTCAGGAAGGGGTTAATGATCGTTAACAGCTGTTAAATATGAATACAAAACGGATGCAAAATGTACATTAAAAAAGGAAAAACATCCATAAAGCCCACTCAGATGCAAAATGGACATAAAAAACTGAGAGTGTATTGGTTTCTATTGGCTGTTTTTTTTTCACTTTCGAGAGTTGCAGGAAGCTGTAAATCAATTTTTATGTTGAGGACAGGAGCTTTTTCAGGTACACAAGTGCAGATTTGCATGCATCGGTGTTTGTCCAGCCTATTCTCAACATATGTGCTGGGTTGGAGCCGTAGCTCCGGTAGGCTATTCCCTGTCAGATTCGCCTGCCGGAGCTCTCAAGCCCTATTGTAGAAGTAGCCTAAGGGCTTATGCACACGAAAGTACTTTCTTTCTGTTTCAATTTTTTTGCGGACCGTATGCGGAACCATTCATTTCAATGGGTCCACAACAAAAAACTCTGTGTGCATCTCGTTTCCAAAAAATAGAACATGTCCTATTATCGTCTGCATTACGGACAAGGATAGTACTGTTCTATTAGGGGCCAGCTGTTCTGTTCCGCAAAATAGGGAATGCACACAGATGTAATCCGGACTGCAAAATACATACGGTCGTGTGCATGAGGCCTGACTGGCTTTTTATACATCAGTCTTAGGCCACATTTACCTGATCGTTTTCAGAAGTCTATGAGACCATTCACATGGCCATAACGTTCAGTGAATAGTGACCAGCAAAAAATTGAATCAAGCCCCTTATTGAGCCCTTTTTTAATATATATATATATATATCTAAAGGGGCACTAAGTGGTGCATTGTATATTCTGGGAGGCACTAAGAGCACATTATTTATACTGGAGGGTACTATTGAGGCCAATTGATACTCAGGGGGCACTATGGGGGTCATTATGCATACTAAGGATGATGCAAGTGTTGGGATTTAAAAAAAAAATAAAGCCTTTGAAATTCAACCGTTTTTAAACAGATGGCCAGGAAATGGATGTACACACTGATGGCTGTGAGAAATTGACAGTGTATCTGTTTTTAACGGTTGTGTGAATGTAGCCTTAAACCAAAGTATGTATGTCTTAATAAATCTGGCATCTTGGACTGTTCTGAAAACAGAAAATTAAATGCATACCTGCCAGGCATAAATTTGCTCTGCTTTTTGCGCCATTTACTGTCTGATAAATCTCTGTGAACATTTCTGGTCACACCACTTCTAGGTAACCCTGCTTGATTTTCTCGTCACTTCTGAAAAGGAGAGCGGAGCCACAGATTATAGTGCCAATATGCAATGCTCTGTAATTTGCACATTTCTCAGGGCTTTGGAGTTGGTAAGCCAAAGTTCTGTCTAAATGGCCAGTAATAACACATTTACTGTGGTAACACGGTAACAGCAGACTTTTCTACTTAGAACATAAAACATATTTATTGGAATACAATTTCTGAAATTCATGATATTTTCCAAATTCCTGAAAGTAAATATGCAATGCATTATGTATTTAATAACCGGAAAACACTGTTATACACTTACGGTAATTACTTTAAAAAATCTATGAAGTTGTCCTCAGGAAAAGTTAGAAAAGCTCCATATGCATGTCCTGGAAATGCAGAGACTCATGTGCAAGTGTAAAATAAACATTTTAATAAACAAGTGTAGCTACTATATTCAGTGCTTGCCGGTCTTCCTGTTCTGTCTACTCTGAGATGACTGCAGGCATGCCCAGTAGTGAACCTCCTCCTCTGGTCTTCACTACTGCGCATGTGCAGCACAGTTTCAGGCCGTGTAACTAAGGGCCCTGGAGCAGCATAGATATACCGAGTATAAGGGACAGGGGAGAAGAACTTATTATCACCACTAGAACACCCTGCTTATCACTTTTTAATAAAAATAAGGTCCTTAGATTGACGGATACTAAAATATATTCATGAGTAACACTGCAAAACTTTTCTAGATTCCTATGACAGCTAATAAATTAATTACACATTATTAATAACATAATTTTATAAGCTAGAGTCAGTCCTTTTCTACCAACTCTGACTCTGTTCCCAAAAACTATCTCTGACTCTGATTCCGCAGCCTTGAAATTAGTACACCAACATACTGGTGCAAATCAATTGATTAATCCCCCGACAGTATATGGCACCAATAAAATCCAGCAACATTTACACCTGGTGTCCAAAATAGCAGCTCATGCTGGCATCAGAGCATGGTCTTCACTAATAAAACTGTTTTACTACTGAAATGTCCATGCTGATTGGCTGGATCACCCATTATTTTGGTGGCTCAGTTTACACTCATGCTAACAAACTGAGATTGTTTTTGGAGCATAACATTGTCATGGACAGATGTCACATGTTGGCCCACTGTAAATTATAAAAACACCCTACAATGAGTTTTTTTTTTTTTGTATTTTAGGTTTTAAGATAGTTTCCTGTCATTGTTTTGGCCCTTTTTTATTGCAATATGCTCTGGGTGTGGCATTTTTTCAGGCATTTTCTCATAGGCTTTTTTATAGAAAAAATAAGCTGAAAAGAAAATGTAAGTAAAACTGTAATTTCAAAATGTATGAATTTCAATGTATTTTTTACAATCCCCAAAAGTATTGAAAGCGTGAGTTTTGTAATGAAGGTATTTGCTATCTTTTTCAATGGTATAATTGTACAAGCTAACAACTGCATACCCATTTACAGGTAGCAAGCTGCTCTATTCCTGGGAGTTGGACTCACAGTGGTTGTAGTTGCGACCAGGCCCACTAGCCGGGGGGCACCATTCTCCTTCACCACACTAAGGGCTCATGCACATGACCGTTGTAGTTTTGCAGTCCGTCTTTCACAGATCCGTTGTTCTGTATCTGAGTTTTTTTTTTCTGTTTTGTGTTTGCATCCGTTCTGTTGTCACAAAACATATCCGTATGGTTTCCGTATGCGATTTGTTTTTTGCGGTTCACAAACGGAAACTAAAATTTGTAATCATTACTGTAATGTACTGTAATGTTTGTAAACAGTAAACACATGGGCAAAGTGGGCATGGATCCGCAAAATACGGATGACATACGGATGTGTTCCGTATGCATTACGTATTTTTTGCGGACCCATTGACTTGAATGGAACCACTGACCATGATTTGCGGACAATAATAGGACATGCACTATCTTTTTGCGAAACGACCAAGCGGACATACGGAAACGGAATGCACACTGAGTAATTTCCATTGTTTTTGCGGAGCCATTGAAGTGAATGGTTTTGCATATGGTCCGCAAAAAAAACGGAACGGAAATGGAAAGAAAATACGTTTGTGTGCATGAGTCCTAAAACTGATTGTGCCTCCTTGATCTTGGTTTTTAGCTCCTTTTATGTCTGCCAGCCTTTGTATTATTTGTTCTTTGGTGCATTGAAATGCTGGAGTGGAGGAGACAAGGCAGATTTATGATGCACTGGCTGCCAGACATCCCCACCATCAGAAAGTAGATCATTTAATGCCAAAAGTAGCAGTAGTTCTTAATATAATCAGGGAAGGGAGGCTGTGGAGAAGAATGCAGATGGGCTGCTGCAAGGGTTTCAGTGTTCTCATAGCACATGGCTGCATAGTAGAGACTGCTGAGCTGTACAGTAGATTATACGCCAGACATATTAGGCCCATATCAGAACCTACAGCCCAATTAGATTAAAGTTGGCTGATCATGCACTAACTGACAGCAGAGAGCAAATGCATGTATAGTATTATAAGAACATCACTAGGGGTGTAACTAGAAATGACTGAGACCCACTGCAAATTTTTGAATGCCAGCAACTTCCCCACTGCTGTAGTTAGTCAGGATCGCCTACAGTAGCAGCGATCACAAAGAGTTGGATGGGTTGCCACTCACATCATCTGTCGACGAGCTGGCTTGGGGTCTTCCAGCTTGTAAGAAGCTGGTAAGACTGTGGGCCAGATTTATCATTACTCTTGCAGTTCACTCCACTTTCAAAGAAGGCGTATGTGTATTTGAGTCAAGTCAAATTTATCATGGGCTCTTTCAGAGGTTGATAAATGTGGTGTATTTCTGGTTCTTAGTTGTATTTTGGCTTTGTCTTTGGAAAAGTCGCCATTTTAAAAAAGTGATTTTGTCAAACATAAGCATGGTCATGAGTGGAGTGAGTTTGCGCAATTTTTTGCGACTTTTTTGCGACAATTTAAAAAGTCGCAATAATAAATCTGTCTTGCAAGTGATTTACATACGACAAAACGCCCATAAACTTGGTTTTGGAGTGAGTGGCGTAAGTCTCCAAAAAGTCGCAAAAAATTGCGCAATTTGGCTTTTTGCGCAATTTTTTGCGACTTTTCAACTCCAGAAAAGTGACTTAGGCTAATGATAAATCTGGCCCACAATATGTCCACTGTTTCTTTACTCTATGTTTCACTCAGATAAAGGAGAGCGACAAGAACTGTATGAAATACACTGAGGGACGACCTAGGAAGTGCAGGGCTGTGGAGGAGCGTGCACTGCATGCACTAAACAGTATGTAAGTAATGTCTGCAGTCACCTCAGCATGATCACTCCATGTGCTGTTCTGCCTGCACTATTTTATGGAGAAGTTAGGGAACATACAAAAATTCATGATGCCCCACCCTGCTCCCTGCCCAGCAAACCTGCATTACTACAGCCATTGTTATACCAGCTCTGTGTACCAGCTTTAACTGATCATATATCTAATGTAGTAACGCGCAGCCTGACTTACACAGTTACAGTTTCAACTGCTCAGATTCAGCCCCTAGTGTCATGATGTTCTTTACCAGTGCAAGTTAACTGAATGTTCTCCTAAGTCCTAACGCTATCGCAGCATAGGAGACAGACTTTTTTTCCGTCCAAGATAACAGAAACCAGACAGAACCGTTATTTTCGGCCATAGAACTCTGTTATGACGAATCAAAACGTAATGTCTCTAAAGGTTTCCGTTTTGAATTCCGTTTCACAATTACATTATTTTCCGTTATAAACATGTTATAACTGAAAGCTATTAGGGAATTGAAATGTGTGAATTCCCCCTTACATTATGTGAACTCCACCTTACATATATGTCCAGTCTCTCACCGTGCGGTTCACAGTAACAGTTTTGGCCATGTAGGCTGGCTGCATGCTCTCTTGCGTACTGGCTGCAGGCCAAAACCTGTGTATACTGGTTGCTTGGGGCTGCATGCTGGCTGCGGTGTCTTGTGTGAACTATGACCGTGCAGTTCTTATCACTGTTGCTGTTTAGGCTGGCTGCAGGCTCCCTTGCATACTGGCTGCAGGCCGACACTTGTGTATGCTGGTTGCTTGGGGCTGCGTGCTGGCTGCGATGTAGTGTGTGAACTGTGGCCTGTGTTTATAGATTTCTGCATCTCTGTGGCTTCTGTCTCCGGTGCCATGCAGGCTGGCTGCATGCGCTTTGTGTATGGCTGTGGGTGTTCCCATGTATGTTGGTTCTGCGATGCGTGCTGGCTGCGGTCTTGTGTGTGAACTGTGGCCTGTATCATTTGTTCTGTGGTTCTGGTACTCTTGTTCTGATGGGGTTAACTTCCCCTGATTTGTGCCTGGGTGTTTCTTATCAGGTTCCCTGTTATGCAGCTATATCTATCTGTGGGGCTTGTGGTTAGTCTGTCTTCTGCCTTGCTGGGTGTTGCACCTTGCTGCTCACCCAGGAGGTCAGTCTGTCTTGGGCCTTGCGGTGTGTAGCCCCTTGCTGCTATCCCAGGGGGCTTTGCCATCTGCCCTTTTGTGTATTGTCGCCTGGTAAAGCATTGTTGTTGTTGCTTTGTCTGTTCTCTGTACATGTCCTGTGATGATGTTGATGTTGTTATCCTAGTCCATGCCTTGCCCGTTCTTCTTTACCTGTTGTCTGTCTGGATTCACTCTGTGCCATATCTAGCCTAGCAGTGCTCTAACTGCGTCTGAAAGCCTGTCAGTGCTAAACTGCTTCTGATCCTGTTCTATGTGTACCCTGGCAGTGCCTGCTGTTTCTGATTTAGTCCGTTCCTTGTCTATCCTGCAGTGCCTTACTGCTTCTTATCTAGCCCGTTCCTTGTCTGTCCTGCCTTTGTGAGATCTCTAGTCTGTGTGCAGCTCTGCCTGAGACCGCCATGCTCTTATTCCGCATGGGGTCCAGGCATCTGCTTCAGTTCTGGTTCCCGTTTGTCTTGATGTCTCATCCATGTACTGTGTTTGCTTAGGTTCCAGTTCTGTTGTCTGTTCTGCTGGTGCTTGCACCAGCATGGTTCATTGCAGGTAGGGGCCAAGTGTACTAGGACCAGTGCGACGAGTGAGCCCTCGGCCCAGTTCATCCCCACCACCAGATATCTGTCAAAAACAGGGCTCACTGGCTCTTCCCCCTCCTGGGTTTTGCCTCTGGTCTGCCGGTGCACTTGGTCCTGTGGTAGTTCTACCACTTTTGCCTAACCTGCATATGTTACTGTCATGTTCTTTATTGCATGTGTAATAAAGTATTCTGTTGGTCCTTGGTCTGTATCTTGCCTGTGCAAGATGTCCCAGAGGTCTGCCTTTGGGCCCCCGGGCACGTGACACAGTCAGAGTTTCACCTGTGATAAAAACTACATGAAATCAGACTGACTTTAGTATACAAACACCTTTAACACATATGAATTTGTAAGTCATTGATTTAGTCATTGATCATGGCACTGTACAGTTTAGAGGTTAATGCCATATAGCAGTAAACAGCAATTGCTGGAGTCCATACACTACTCAACACTTTTATCATTTATTTTTGATTAAAGCACCATTCATTCCATGGCGCTCTACATATGAAAGGGGTGTGCATACATAATATACAAATATTATACAAATATCATACATAATATACAAACAATTGCAATAACCGTGAACAAGACAAGTTACATAGTTATACAGAAGTAGAAAAGACCCTGCTTGCCGCGGCTTACAATCTACGAGGAATGGGGAAAGCATTGTGTAGGTAATTGTAAATCTGGTCATACGGAGGTTTAGTGGCAGCAGGGTTACTGTAAGTTGTAGGAATGTCTAAAGAGATGGGTTTTCAGGTTTCTTTTGAAGGTTTCCATTCTAATTTATCATCTGATATATTGCGGTAGCCAGTTCTAGAGTATGAGGATACACAGGAGAAATCTTGTAGGCGATAGTGGGAAGAGCACATAAGTGGAGACTAGAGAAGGAGATCTTGTGAGGATCTGAGATTTCATGTGGGAAGGTACCAGAAGGTCAGGTCACAGATATATGGAGGGGACCGACTGTGGATATCTTTGCATGTCATAGTGTTTTCCGTTGGAATCTCTGGGCAATGGGGAGCCAGTGAAGGGATTGGCAAAGAGAAGACACGTAGTAGTCAAGAGGGAGAGGTGGATTAGTCGGCCAGCAGCAGAGTTGAGGATAGATTGGGGAAGGGGGGTGCACAAGTGCTAGATGGGAGGTGGCTGTTACAGTAGTCCAGGCAGGAGATGAGTGCTTGTAAGATAGTTTGTAAGGTTTAAATAAGATATCTGTCCACCCAGTTCAGCCTGTTATCCCACAAGTTGATCTACAGGAAGGCAAAAAAGGCCTGTGTACAAGCATCCAAAGTCAATTTGCATAATACAGCAGCCCCGTACAGTATTAGAATGTATTGGCTCCGATGAGCCGAAGTTCAACTTTGCGTAATAACTTCATAAATTAATTTGTACTGTGAAAAAACAGCCCATCAGCGCCAATACATTCGAATACTGTAAGCAGCTCCTGCTCTGTACAGTATTAGAACGAAGTTTTATGCGAATCGACTTCTGATGTTTCATCCGAAGTCGATTCGCTCATCCCTAAATGTGAGGATCTGAGAGATATTTTAGATTTGGAGGCAACAGAAGGTGAAAAGGGCTTGGATGCGCATTTTGAAGGACAGAGCAGAATTAAAGGTTACCCCAAGGCATCAGACTTGGTTGACCAGGGAGTGTGTGCAGCCATTGACTGTGATAGGTCTGTTGATAAAAATGTTTTTGCCATGTTACGTTTTAGAAAGCGAGAGGAGAAGAAGGAGGATATAGTAAATAGGCATTGCAGGATTCTGGATAGTAAGGAGGTGATATCTGGACCAGATAGGTACATTTGTGTATTGTCAGCATAGCTGTGCTACTAAAAACACAGGTTTTTGGTGACTAAGGCATTAAGGTTAAGGGCAGTTTCAATTGAATAGTTGGGTCAGAACTCAGATTGTAGCCTCATAAAGAAATGGAGCAGGTAGAGAAGTGGGAGGAAAGTTCAAAGTGAACATGTTGTTCAAGTAGCTTTGAGGCATATGGGAGCTAGACAAACAAGATGGGTCAAGGAAAGGCTTTTTGAGAGTGTGATGGTAGCATGTTTAAACCAGGAGGGAAAGATACCAGTGGTTAGTGATAGGTTGAAGAGATGGGTTAGAGAAGGGATAAACATTCTAGGAAGGTTGAGGATGAGTTTTTCCTCTGTAATGGTGGAGAAGTGGGTTTGGTGGAAGAGGACTGAAAAATTCCGTAGAGCGAATGCTGGGACTGTAGGCTGAAGCTTTTTTTGATGTTGTCAGTCTTTTGTTTGAAGTATGTGGTTGTGTTCTCAGCTGTGATGAGAGGATAAGGAGGGGGTACTGGGGACGGACAAGAGAGTTAAAAATTTTGCCTATTGTTTTTGTTTGTTTTGTTATGTATGAGGGAAGACTGATTTAAGAGCTGTAGTTATTGTGATGTTATACAAAGTAGTGGCATCATCTGTATCATGGCAGGCAGCTATTGGGAATGAACGGTTCCTTACTGGTCAGCCATGTGCAGTACCCCAGAATAGGGTACTTGCAAACTGTTCTTGATATGTAATGTTATTTAATATGTTAATGCCCTGTAATGTACCAGCATATCTCCGTATGGGTCTCTTGGGGTCAATAATCCTTACTTTGCCCATGTAGGAGGTTATTCTGAAAATAAACTGTGCTGAACGCTACATAGAGTAGTACAATATGACCCAAAAGAAATATGGGAGTAACAGAGTTGTAGGTATTACTCTCAACTTTAACAGTTGTGAACAGTCACAACCACTATAATGGCATTAAGGGTTATTTGGATGGCTGCCAGTGTGGATTCCACATCATGAATGTCTTCCCAACATCAAACATGTAAGGAGGATAGTTTGAGTATATCCCCAAAAAAGGAAACCGCTGAATACACTGGTGCTGGACACCAATGATATTTATAAACCTGATTTTTTATTTCAAACAAAGCTAACACTTTTTGGGGATTAACTGCTGCATGCGGCGGCATTTGTCTGGCCGTTCCTCTACACTTTTGCCAGGTTGAGGCTGGATCTCCACCAGACCCCATTATAGTCAATGGGGCCGGACAGATTGCCAGCAGCACACTGCTGCGCCCAGCAAGGACGCATCGGACAGGCTGTTTCGGCTGGGAGCCGGATCTGTTTTACCATTTGTGTGAGAACGCCCTAAGGCTGATAGAGACTTTACTGCAGTGAGAAGGACTTTGCTAAAACACCTTTATCTCTTGGACATGGTCTCACCCACCATATTTTAATCATGTACCCCTCAGCTGGGAATTAAAGCCACCATTGCAAGAATAATATTGCCAGCCTTAGATTCTGCAGAGAGAGACTTTGGAGACATAGAGTATGGACTACTATAATCCTATCCTGGCCTACAGTAAATCCATACACTGCTGTTTGGGAAGATTTGCACTGTAAATTGCTTGGAACTGTGTTGTACTCTAATATGCTCCTCAAGAAGGGATCTTTTTATATGCCCCGAAAAGCATCAATCTAATACAATAAAGGTTACCTTGTGCTACGTCTGAAGTCTATCGGATCATCAATCAATAAGACGACAAGGGGAACTTACATTCAACATGCGACCTCGGCGAGGGGGGGTCTGGCGTCAAGTGTCTTGAGTTTATCTTGCGCCACCCCCCCCCCCCCCTGGTGAAGTGAGTAAACACGCACGATAGTGTGTATATATTTTACTAAACCATATAGTAATTGTACACACTTGGATTATTGCTCCAAAAAAAAATTCTAAACGTAAGAACGTTTTTTTTTTTTGTTATCTATATTGGCTATATATTATAAGGCCTCCTTCACCCCTAGGAGGACTCTATAAGCCACCTTTCTTTAAAACTTATTTCTTTCAGGACTTGGAGCTCCACTGGCTTGCTTTTTCTGTACATTGTGATACCATTAAATGTACTACAACTTCTATTCTGCACATTATTAAAGAGACACGGCAACTGACTTCTACAGCTGGCACCACCACTACTCGCTGGCCACTGCAACTACATCTCCTGTCTTACACCCGCACCAAACCCACAAAATCAAGTGCACCCCAACTACCATCAGGCTGAAGCCCCGACTTCAGTTTGTGCCCCAAAGAAAGAAAGGGTGTGCCCTCCTATCACTACCCTGGCTCTAGGGAGCATCGGTGTGAGGATTGTCACTGTAAGTGATTATTGCAGTCAGAGCCATAAGCACTCCCATCCTCCGCTAATCCCAGGCCATAGCACAGGCAAATGCTCTTTTAGTTTACTGGTTGCCAATATACAACTAAATCATTCTTTCTGCTATCCCTAGTTGTGTTACACAAATATACAATAAACACCTATGATTTTTAGTTTGTTTCAACAACCGTTGCACAATCAAATTTCAGTTGTGGAAGTAGAACAAGTATTTTTTCTGAAAATAAATCTCATGTTGATATGGTTTGAAATATATCTGGAAATTAGAGCATACCATGAGTAAGATCAACTGTATGGTCAAAACGCATTGATATTACCTGGCAGTGCGGTACAGGAATTTTTTATGTGATTTTTCAGTAACTGGAGTTGCTTTTATCCTGGTGCTGGATCAATACTTTATTGCTTGAATTCATCACGTCGTTAGAGTAGGATCTGCGCATTAGATTTGCCACCCAGTTTCGGCCAGCTGATCTTTCTGTATTTCAAAATAAGAGCAATGCCGTAGCATCTTCATTTGCTCCAAGATTGGGTTTAAGATTTAAAGGGAGTCTGTCACCAAAATTTGACAATAGAAATTGCTTACATGGCGCTCTAGCACAACTACACAAGATTCCAATGGTACCTTTGTTGTATTCTTCTGACTTTCACCAGCTGAAAAAACATAGTTTTATCTATATGCAAATGAGGGCTCGCAAGTGTCCAGGGGCGGGGTTCTTGTTGTAGGTGCCCTGGCTGCCCTGCCTTCTTTTCAGATTACCCCTCACCAGCCTCCTGCTGGTACAGCCCTGTAGGGCAGTTTTATCATCCCAAGTAGCGGCCGAGATGCTACTAGGGCGCAGTTAACCGCCAGCCCGGGCATGTGCACTGCGATGCCCATTGTGGGCAGCGGCATCACTTCATGCTGTGCGCCGATGAACAGCGCAAAACCAGCGACAAGGGGGCGGACTGGAATCAAGCAGGAATACTGAAGGCAAGCCGAGTGAGAGAGAGGTAAGTATATCCCCATCACAGTACGCATGCCCGGGCCGGCGGTGAACTGCGAACAGGATCCATTTCCTTTTGTTTCCCCAAAAAAATCTTGCTCCGTATCCGATGACGCACACAAAATTCAGCTTGCGTTTTTGTGTCTGGCATGGGAACGCAACCAACTGGAACAGAATGCATTCTGGTGCACTCCGTTCAGTTCAGTTTTGTCCCCCTTGACAATGAATGGGGACAAAACGGAAGCGTTTTTCTCCGGTTTTGAGATCCTATGCTAACGGAAAGGAAAACGCAGATTTTTGTAAAGCTAAATTTCCTCCTCATTTCGCTGTATCTGTGGAGAAATCCATACTCACCTGTTCCCCTCCGCTCTGTCCACTTATCCTCCAGTATCCTCCTGACTGTCAACTTCTGCATGGAAGCAGCAATTGATTTTTCTCAGTGATGACGTGTTTCCAAGCGGCACGTCATTGCTGGGTCACATGCCATCTTGGGGACGGGTCAACATTGAGGACAATCGTTGCCTGCAGCAATTCACACTACCCTGTATAGGGACCGGAAAACCAGTGAAGAAAGCCAAATAAGGGAGCATCGAGGAGCAGGTGGCCATGGAAGTTTGTCACCAATTGCAGAAAAAAAAAAAATCATGCACCAAATTTGCTATTGATTTTCTAAACTTTTTCATCACTACTAGTTGTAAAAGTTCAGATGTATGCCAATTGGTTGGTACAAAATATTGGTGTAAAGAAGAGAAATGTGTCTACCATTATGCCCTGTGGCAAATCGCTATGCACCCCATGCGCAGTGTCAGTTACATGTCAGGGATGGATGGACAGGTAGTTAATAGACAGACAGATAAACATAATGATGAATTTGATGAACAGGTGATGGACACTACAGTAGCACAAGTTGTGTCTTTTATAAATCCAGTTGCACAGAGCATTTTGAATATGTGGAGGTAGAAGATGAACTGGTTAGTGTCACATGATCTGCTGACACCAGGACACATCTAACTGCCCTAAGGCATGATGGGACAGCAGTCACATGACTAACCAGGAAGTAGGATTAAAGCATGGGGATAAGAGAAAAATGCAAATGAGGTTAATTTGAAAAAAAAAAAAAAATCCAAAGAGGCAGGGGACTGTTTGATGAAAAATAAACTTTACAGTGAAAAGTAGGTCATGGCACAACCCCTTTAAGCAACATTAGTTAGCACTGTTGCCTTGAAGTAGTGGGCCATATGTTCAACTCAAGCAAGGGCATCATCTATGGAGGTTGGAGGGTCTCGCTCTGTGTTTGTATGGGTTTCCACTGGTCACTTCAATTTCTTCTCACTCTTCTAAAACTATGGATATATCAGTCGGCTTTCTATGATATTGGGCCTTAGTGTGTGCAACATGGAAATTAGGATTCTACTATAGGTAGGAGACTGATATAGTAACTAGTGTGTGAAGGTTAAAGTTAGGGCGTTATGAAAGGGGTTATCCAGGAAAAGGTAATCAGTATCAGATCTATGGGGGTGCGACACCAAGGACCCCCACTGATCAGCTGTTAAAAGAAGCCTTGAATGCCGCAGCCTCTTTCTAGGCCAGTGACATCACTGTACATTGGTCACATGACCTAGTTGAAGCTCACCCCCATTCAAGTCTATCGGGCTGAGCTGCAATACCAAGCACTGCCACTATGCAATATACGGCTCTGTACTTGGAAAGCTGCTGGGAGCCTGCATCACTCATAGCAGCTCCCTGAAACAGCTTATCTGCAGGGTGTTCTGGGACTTGGACCCTCAATGATATGATAATGATGAACTATCCTATCTTTTCCCAGATAACCCCTTTCATTTACATTACAACTAGATTGTCATTTCCTGAAGAAAATACATAGCAAAAAGAACCAAAACAGATAAAGTGATGTATGTATTGAAGATCACTTGTAATTCAGAAAAATAGACTAAGGAAGTGATCCAAGTTTGATTAGATATGAATAAAACATAACTTTTAATGCTGTTAACTTCTAAAAAGATAGCCCTTGAGATAAAATAAAATTAAGTTAAATAAAACAACTGAAATTCAGTTGTTCCTTAAGACCTAGGGGAGAGACTGTACGCAGAAGAAAAGTCCATCGGGTTTCATGCTGCAAGAGTGCAGTCCCAATCGCCACCTCGACTTCGGGGTCGGACCCCCTCTATGCCCATGACTTTAATACATTTGGAATTACCATGATGGAATTTATGAACTTGTCTGGACACAGCCATGTCCCGCACATTTTCAATGTCCCCCAAGTGTTCTCCTATACGTCAACGAAATTCCCGTCTGGTCTTGCCTATATATTCCTTTTGACATTCACAGGTAATTTTATAAATTATTCCCCGGGTACGACAATTGATAAAGTCCCTAATGGGAAAAGTGCATTGTAAATTGGTGCTGTAAAAGGATTTACCACTCTGGATGGTCCTATGTACATGCCACACAGCCACTACACCTAAAGCAGCCTTCAGGTTTACGATCTAACCAAGTTCCACTTCGGGAAACAGAGGTGTAGAAGCTGTGGATGCTCTGTGGCTAGGCTATCAGGGCCAGCATAGCACTCTTATTGTAGGGAAACTTTAGGGACTTCTATATCCCAACCCCATCTTACATTCAGCAGCTTCATCTAACCCAGGGACAGTCTCTTTTTATTTTCCTGGATTATCGATGATCCTTGGAACCCACTGATGGTGTGGTAGGGCAAGTGGTTTTCATTTATGTGTGACGCCGTGCACCACTATTCCTACTATTATAATGTTTTGTTTGTTTATTATATCACTTTGATTTATCTATCTTTTTAAAAGTTAACAGATTAAAAGTTATGTTTTATTGATATCTTATCAAACTTGGATCACTTCCTTAGTCTATTTTTTAGAAAATACATACCGGTAGCTCTTGAAAAGAGCAGGAAGTTTGTGTGTGTGTGCCTGTGTGTGATAATGAAGAAGGGCTGTGCGTGTGCGCTGTGTCTGTGAGAGTGGGTCGTAGTTACACTGTGACTGTCATATCGTCCATGGCAGTTAAAGTTTGAATCTCCGAACATTTTGCCTATTGTTTCCATGAGGGATTTGTTTTCTTTTTAAAGGTACATTTTTAAAAGACGACATATTCAATAGAACCCATAGACATACATAGCACACATTTCAGCACAGAAAGCTACAAAGCGCAGAGTCTGTACGTTAAGCACTTCAGGTTGTATTAATTGCGGAAAACTAGGAATAGATTATAAAGAATAAAATATAAGACGACGAGGAATAACAGTATAGCAGCTTTTCAAGCACTATAATTACAGGACCAGAGAATATGTAACAGGTACCTGCAACATCTTTCACTTTTGTTCCAGTATAATTGCACAATTGTCTTTCCGTTCCTCCATTGCATACATGCATTGTAATGAACGGGTTACCAGCCAGACAAAATAGAAGCATAAAGCTCATCTCTTCTGAGTGTTCTGGCCCCCTTCACCTGTGAATGAGCAGCAGAGGTGAGGTGATCTATGTGATCCCCCCCGGGAGGAGCAGCGAGACCTGCACACGCAAACTCTGCCTGCTTTTAAAGTCTAATAGCATTTTAAGGTTATTATCTATTTCAGATCCACGGCAAGGGTCAGGGTTCACGGCTGGCGGCCATCCTCTCCCCTCCCTTCACCAACACCCTGCCTTCTGACTGACAGCAATCAGTCAGGCTATGGCCTCCTGAGAAAGAGAGAAGGAAAAGGGGGGAGGGTCCAGAGGTCGGCAGCGGGCAAGATTCAGCTGTCATTTTTAATTATCTAAATGATATTCAGAGCGCAGAGCATCCTGTCTGTCAGCCCAGCCACATTAGCATGGCAGTGTTTGTATAAAGAAGGGGGGTGAATATAAGAATTAAGGATGCAGAAAGACAAAATGGAATAGCTGCATTAATTATAACCCCCCCCCCCCCAACCCTACAAAAAAGAATAGGTGAAAGGGGGAGGGTTAATCGTTCAGCTATTGAAGAGAAGAAAGAGTGGATGAGCCATAGAGGAGGGAGATGGTCTGGACACTGGTTACCTATTAGTTCTTAAAGCAAATGCTTCAGAAAATTGTAACATGTACATGGAGAGTGTGTGACTAGCGTAATGGCTCAGAAAGATGGCATGTGAGCAATTTATATGCAAATGGCTATTTAGGCTTCTAAATGACAGTATACTAACAAAACCCTACAATCTGAAACCGCAGAGGGAACCTAAAACGGTCAGCTACTGTACTTCAACACCCTGCAAACGCAAGTCTTAGCTAGACATCTGTATATATGACTGTGTGCGTATTGTTCAACTTTATTCACAGAGGCTTTTAGGAAGCGCTCCTTCCAGTCGGCTACTCACTGACTGTAGGTGAAGCTCTGCATTTACATGCAGTGATCTCCTCCACAGTATGAGGAGGAGCGGTATACAGCTGCCTTGTTTCTGGGCAGCAGATCACTGTGTAGACAGCACGATCTGCTGCCCAGAAACGATAATTTGGGTGTCTGCACAAACGACTGTTTTACCCAACGAATTGGCATTTTGCTTGTTCATAGGGTGATCAACTGCACCTTTAGACCTTTTTTTTTTTTTGCATTTCCGTTCCGTTTTTGCAGATTCCGTTTGCTGTCTGTATGCGAAAACCATTTATTTAAAAAAAAAACTGAATGTACGCCGTATGCATTCCATTTCCGTATATCCGTTCCCCTGAAAGATAGAACTTGTCCTATTATTGCCCGCAAATAGCGATCCGTGGCTCCATTCAAGTCAACGGGTCCGCAAAAAATGCGGAATGCATACGAAACACATCCGCATGTCATCCGTTTTTTGCGAATCCATGTCCACTTTGCCCATGTATATACTGTTAAAACACATTACTGTACATTATATTAATGATTAAACATTTTATGTTTCTGTTTGGTATCCGCAAACAACGGATCGCATATGGAAACCATACAGAGATTTTTTGTGGAACTACAGAACAGAAATGGAAACACAACGGAAACAAAAAAAAAAGGGAACAACGGATCCGTTAAAAACGGACCACAAAATACTGAAAAAGCCATACGGTCGTGTGCAAGAGGCCTAATCCTGTTTTTGATATGTGTTTTATTAAACCAACCAGTACCTCAGCCAAATATTAACAAATAAAGGGCCTAGCAATATAGCTCAAGAAGACTCCTATAAATATAAACTAATAGCCCAAACTCAAATAAACAGAAAATACTATATAAAATATACTTTAACACATGAAAATCTTCTCAAAGGTCGAGGGTCGTCTTATACGCCGGTATACTGCGTGCTGAAACTTAAGAGAACCTTTCACTGGTCGAACGATTGTTAGATAATGATATGTATGTGTAGAGCGGCGCCCAGGGATCTCCCTGCACTTACTATTATCCCTGGGCGCCGCTCTACACATACGGTACATATCATTATCTAACAATTGTTGGACCAGTGAAAGGTCCTCTTTACCTCTGAGCCGGACTAGAGAAGCTGTCCTTCTCAGCTTCAGGGACAGGCGCCCTCTAGCTGAGCCACCATGCACTGCACCCCGGCCAGTCCCTCCTGAAGCAGCCCCCTCTCCCTGCTCTCAGTGGTTTTCTCATGCTCGGATCGTCTGTTTAATTTTTATTTGGTGTGCGTTGGAAGAAGGGTAGTCTTATACGGCGAGTATAGCCCAAACCCCATATCTTAACAGGAAAAGTAGGGGGTCGTCTTATATGCCCAGTCGTCTTATGCGCCGGAAAATAAGGGTATATCAAAATATTTTATTGAAACATAATTACACAAAATATAATGGAGGTGAAAAACAGAAGGGGACAGAATATAAAAGCCCCCCCACTGTATCCCTGCAGAGCGGAAACTGCACAGGTATATAGGCCAGACACAATCAATATAGAGAGTAATACATATAAGGCTAGTCAGCCACTACCCTACCAATAGTTAGCTCAGTTATATTTAAAATCTAAATGCCACCTGGCATACCGAGCAGAGCATAGATATATAGTCCCTTTGATCTGTAAAAATAATGTTGCAGAGTCATCAGCAAAATAGCAGGTATAATCCACAAAACACCCAAAAATAAAAAATTATGTCAGAAAATATCTAATGATCCGGGCGATATATACAAATATCAGCTGATGTAAACTCTGCAGCATATAATGACATGTAGGGCAAGATCAAATAGTGGAAAATTGAGTTACCTGTATTGATACATGGTCTGGTCCACTTGGCAAGGCTACTTCCTCAACGTGCGTTTCGACAACCCACTGCCTTCGTCAGGAGGAAAGGATAAAGTGGAACAAACTACGCACTCGGCCGTCACCCTAGAGACGAATGAAGCGGAGAACTACATGATGCAGACTCCAAGTGCATGTGCGGGACGCGTCCGAACTCAGAGAAAAGACAAATACTAAAAGGGACTGTATAGGACCCGACTAGGTATCACATGGAAAAAAGACAAAGAGGCCAGAGAAAGGAAAAAGGGCTATATATACCAAACACACATGATTAACCAACTTCCCAATGTGGAGGTTAACATTTCATATAATAGTGAAAATAAACATAATAGAACAAAATAATTTGTGTGATAAAAACATGAACGATACTTAGTTAATTACATAATAAGCCATGATTCTAAAATATAGAAAAAAATAAAAAAAAGAGAACAAAAAAAAACCGAACACAGTTTTTTCCGGTGGGCACCAGGTCAGTGTCCTACACAAATTTACGGACCTCACTTCGTATTAAAAATTGCAAATCTGGCCTTACTAACTTTGCATCAGACCATTTTTATATTTTCTAACGTTCATACAAATGAAAACAAATTTATTGGGATGTTTATAAATTTGCACCTAATGTGTTAGGTAAATAAGCTCCCCTGGATTACCGTTTGCACCCCCAATTTATGATTATAATGACTTCTTATTCCTTATTGCAAAACAGGGTTAATGTCTTGTAGTGCCTGTTTGCATTCAACTTCACAGCCAAGTGAGGCCATTTTTTCTCTGCCACGCAGCTGCTTGACAGCCCCTAATAATAACACACGAGGACAGTCAGACAGAATGAAGACAAATACGGCAACTTCTCACAGAATCCTAATGTCCCAATGCTCGTGGGAATCTCTTATCAGCAGGCAGCGCAATGTGTATGCGGCAGGAGGCTGAACGTCAGCACGTGTACATCATAGGGACAAATGTTCATTCTACAAATGCACATGTATGAACCGATCTCCATGAAACAATTGCACATACTGTAATGTATATATATATATATATATACATATATATATGTATCTTAAAGACTCGACATTGGATGGCTCCCAGATATTTTTACTGGATCACTTCTGCCTGGACAGATACTTGGTTTCCCAGGACAGATCTAGAAATCTCAGACGCTCTTATTTAAAGCGAGAGGCATCTGTACATTGGAAATAAATGCAAGCTGCCCACATGATTTATCACACATACTGTATGTGTCACCATGTCCATGAATCTCAACCAAACACCTAAGAACTGCATCTTAAAGAAAACCTGTCACTACGTCAAACTATGTCATCAGTTTCTTGTGGCCGTTATGCCACATTGGCTTGATTGACAGGTCTCTCCCAGTATACAAATGGACAGAGACCTGTCAGTCAAGCCAAGTAGGGTGGAGCCATGCAATGGACTGCTCGCCCTGTGCCGGGCGTTGCTGATTAAAACACAGCCCTTTATAAAGAGGAAGGCTGTAGTGGTTTGGGCAGGGTTCAAGGGACTATGTCATGATTGATATAATCAGACATAATCTAGTACATGGCAATCTAACAAAGCTAGAACCAGCCCTGTACCTCACATGTATCCAGAGATCTCCTCATTCATAGTTCCAATTGCTCTGCTAGATTTTCTTTAAGGTTGTAGCTCATGGGGTGTGTTCTTTCCGCTGTAGCTCTCACCCTGTCATATCTTAGGGGGTTGCGCCCTTACTGATGCAGCTCTTGCCCTGTAAGTGTCACATCTTCTGATATGGCTGGTGGAAGTTGAAGGATGGAACTGGGCATGTGCAACCACCTCAGTAGGTGGACATGCACATTACTACACAGATTCACCACTAGGGGTGCCATTATGGTTAAGTAAAGAGAATATCTCACAACTGTGGCATTATTATGACAGAAGGTCAATTGCAAAAGTAACTAGTGTTTCATGCTGCGTTAAAAAATAACATTTAATGTTAGCACAACCTCTTTAAACTGATGACAGGTTCCCTGTAAGGCTAGCGCTATGTATCCGGTATTCTGGCAGGGAACAGCCTGCCGGATCTATCTGCATTCCGGCATTGGTGGAAGCTTGAATGTCTCTGTCTGGCCCCATTAACTATAATGAGGCTGGCGGAGTTCCGGCCGCAACCAGCAAATATGCAGATAATCAGCCAGAAAAAACTGCTGCGCTGGATACTAGCCGAAGGACGTCAGACAGTACTGTGATACTTGCACTTGTGATCCTTTTTTAGAGCTGGTGACTGTCTCAGGTTTATCATGTGACATGACTTCTCATTCACGCGTCAGTGTTCCATGAACGTGTGCTGTATGTGTCCTCCACGGACCGTATACGTCCTCATTTATTTTATGTGTATTCAGACATCAGTGTTTTAGCACAGTCCGTGGATCCATGATTTTAGCAAAGATGCACGCTCGATTTTGTCCGTGTTCATCCATCACGTCTATTATAGTCTATTGGTCCGTAAAAATCACGGATGCCATCTTTGTTGCATTAGGAAGAGATGCTTTGTTAATAATTTTTCAGCTGTACAGTGCCAGTGAAACACGGATGACACACGGACCCGCCGCGGATCCTTCACGGATGCATCACTGACCACCTTCTCACGGATTTGAGCACTGACACTGATCTATTAATGAGGCTTAAGGTCTTATGCATGCTCACTGAAATATGTTGAGCATACAGCTGAATAATATAAGTCATTTTGTTCGCGTTCATCTCACTATTTATGTCCTATTATCAGTATTAATATCTTGTCCCTAAACGCAATTTATCGGTTTTATTAATAGGCTCACAATTTCGTTACGGTTAATTTCTTTATTACTATTTATTTGCAGAGCTATGGTTAAAGCTCCTCGAATTTGCTGCATACATTTTATATATGACATGCTGCCACTAAGGGCTGCGTAGTAGCTTATTGCTATACATTGAACTCAGTAATAACACAGTATGTATAAGCTTTCTCACGTGGAAGCTTATTATGAAATGAATATGCAAGCATTTTGGATCTCAGAAATATGCTAACAGTTTGAAGTTGCAGGAATAAAACTCTAATACAGATTTAAAATATGTCTAAAAACGTGGACGTGGCGGGGGCCTCTCTCATTTACTATTTTCAACGCCTGTAAATAGGCATAGAAAATAGTCTAATGTGACACCTAGGAAGTTGTCTTACATTTAGAAGCAGCTGTGGATCTGCCGAAGTTATGTAGAGGACGGCGCCTTAACATAGCTTCAGCGGATCAACCGCCAGTGCAGGGCCTAAAACACCGGTCTTAATAAATGTGCCCCTAAGGGCTCATACACACGGCCGTTGCCCAGCCATTCCTGTATTATGGCCCACAAACAGCGGGTCCACAATATGCGGGCACTGGCCGCGTGCACCCTGCATCACGGATGCAAACCCATTCATATGTTCAATTTTTTTTTTGTGGTGCGGATAGATCACAGACCCATTCAAGTTGGATAGGTCTGGATCCGTCTGCGTAATCTGCACGGATGTTACAAATTGCGGTCCCCAATGCACGAACAGCCTACCAACAGCCGTGTGCATGAGCCCTAACTCTGTATTCAGGATCTGTTCTACATGGAAGTATTATGGTTCCCCACTACACTTGAGTGTATGGGGACTTTGCTAAGCTACATTTGTAGAACTTTGCATCACACAGCCATTTGCAGAACCATTTAGTCTATTGGCCTCTACATGGCCCTTTTTGTTAATGGTCTGTAAAAACAAGCTTCGAATTAATGCACATTCCCTATTTTGTCCGTTTTCGAGAACCCATACAATTGAAGCAGCCCATTTTTAATGCCTATAAATTAGAAAGCACCCATTAAAAAAAGGATGTTGAAAATTGGCCCCTTTGCCATTTTTAATTACAGTTTTTTTTGTTTTTACGGAAAGTAAGCGTAGCCTTAAACATTTCACTCCCATCTGTCCATGTATGGGACTGTTCATGGAAACATCAACTGCTGTTGCTAACCTGTCGGGAATCGAACCTGTGACCAGTCATGTCCCAGGCGGTAGCTCTAGCCACTAGACTACCAGCCTTTCTGGACTTTTCCTCCTGCTGAACTCTTTCATCTATCTTGCTCCAGCCTACCCTTGTTCATCAGTCTTGATTCCGTGCACCTGTTACTTCCCTTTATAAGCCCAGCCTCTAGCACCAGACCTTTGCTGGTTATTGTGCCTCCAAGCCTGTAGCAAGCTTCCTCTCTGCTCCTCCACGACGACTGCTATTTACCTTTGTTGCCGACCCGGACCGTTTGACCTCGCTGAACTGCCGCCTGCATTGACCCTTTGCCTTCCACCGACCACGCCTCTGTCTACTCCTGCTGTTACCTCGCCGCCATCTCTACTGCCGACCCGGACTGATCGACTCACGCTACCTGTCTCCTGCTTCTGTGGGCCTTTGCCACTGGACTCCAACCACCAGCCGGCTGTCCTCTGACTCAGGTGAGCCAAGGACCGCTACAGAATAACCAGCCATACCATGGAGTCCGCAATGGCCACTCTGCGCAAGCAGGTTACCGAACTGCAGGAATTCGGTACTACGTACCAGGAGGAATTTGCCCAGCTCCAGGCGTTGTCCAAGCCAACAGGCGGAGATTATTGAACTTCAGAGGCAACTCCTGGACGTCCACAGCACGGCCGCAGATACTCGCATGCCACTTCCATCAAAGTCCGGCGTGACAGACGCCAGTATCGGGGTTTCTAAACCAATGCCGCATCTATTTTCAGATGTACCCGGGCCCCTTCATTACCGAGAGAAAGAAGGTGCTATTCATGGTTAATCTCCTGACGGATGAAGCACTAGCATGGGCATCACCATACGTGGAGACTAACAGTCAGCTCCTGGACGACTTAAACAACTTTATTGCCGCCATGAGCCAAGTCTTCGATGACCCCAACCGCTGTGCAACAGCTGAGGCGCGACTACATAGTTTACGGCAAGGGAGACGCTCCGTTGCTGAATACACCGCCGAATTTCGCCGCTGGGTCACGGACACCACCTGGAACCTTAGCAGCCAGTTCCGGCGAGGCCTGTCAGAATTAATAAAAGATGAACTCGCCAGAGTTGAGGCCCCGGACAGTCTGGATGACTTCATTCAGTTATGCATCCGGATAGACCAAAGGCTGTCTGAGAGAAAGAAAGAACGACTCTGGTCCTTGGACCACAGGCCCACTTACTCCTTCTCCTCTACCACCCAACTCACCAAAAAGGCAGTCCCCTTCTCCTGGACACCCGAGGCCCAGGAGGCCTTCACGAAATTGAAACTCCTCTTCACTTCTGCTCCAATCCTAGTCCACCCGAACCCCGAGTTGCCTTTTACTATCGAAGTGGATGCATCTGACTCCGCGGTAGGGGCAGTTCTGTCACAACGGACAGGGGAGAAGATGCTACTACACCCGTGTGCATATTTCTCTCGCCAGATGTCCCCCTCCGAGAAGAACTACGACATCGGGAACAAAGAACTATTGGCGATCAAGGAAGCCTTCTCCGAGTGGAGACACCTGCTAGAGGGAGCTGCCAACCCCATAATCGTACTAACTGACCACAAAAACCTCGAGTTCATCCGCAGCGCTAAGAGACTCACAGCCAGACAGGCCAGATGGAGCCTATTCTTTTCCCGCTTCAACTTTCTCATCACCTATCGCCCGGATCAAAAACGGCAAGGCTGACGCCCTCTCTAGAATGTTTTCGGAGCCCTCACAGAGTAATAAGGGCCAATACAACATCCTATCCGAGAAAAGTGTTGTGGGGGCCACCTACTCTAAAGAACTCCTAGTCACAATCAAAGAAGGATACGAAAATGACCCCTTCCTCGCCCACCCCACAAGGAATGTCAGCCTCACGTTTAAAAATGGTCATTGGTTTCATCAGGACCTACAACTTTATGTACCAGAAATTGCACGACTCGAAGTGCTCAAACTTAACCATGACTCCAAGCTGGCCGGCCATCTGGGCACAAGAAAGACCCAGGAGCTTCTCTCCGCTCCTTCTGGTGGCCAACATACAGGGAGGACACCAAGAAGTACATCTCCTCGTGCACGGTCTGTGCCCGCAATAAGACTCCTCGTTCCTCTCCCGTGGGTCTGTTACAACCCCTCCCAATTCCCTCCCGCCCCTGGGGCTCGATCTCCATGGACTTTGTGGTAGACCTTCCTCCTTCAAAAGGGATGAACACCATTCTGGTCGTGGTCGACCGCCTCACCAAAATGGCCCATTTCATCCCCTACAAGGGCCTACCCACGGCCAAACAGACGGCTGATCTTGTCCTCAAAGAGGTCTTCAGGCTGCATGGGATTCCGGACGACGTGGTCTCAGACCGAGGCGTACAATTTACCTCCAAGTTCTGGAAGGACTTCTGCCTGGCGCTCGGGGTTAAAGTGAACCTTTCCTCCGCTTCCACCCTCAGTCAAACGGGCAGACGGAGAGAACTAACCAGACCTTAGAGCAGTACCTACGCTGTTTCAGCTCCCACCTGCAGGATGACTGGCTTGACCATCTCTCCACAGCCGAGTTCGCCTACAACAATGCTGAGCACAGCTCAACCAAGCACAGCCCTTTCTTTGCTAACACAGGCTCGCACCCCGTGTTCATTCCCCACCTGCCCGTCGCCTCCACCCTCCCAGCAGTGGCCGAGCGCCTAACAACCCTACAGGAGGCACAAAAGGACATAATGGACAACCTCCAGCTCGCCCAGAGGCGCTTTAAACAGGGAGCAGACAGACGCCGCAAACCCACCCCGGGCTTCCATGTAGGAGACAAGGTATGGCTGTCCACCAGGAACCTCAGACTGAAGGTCCCCTCCAAAAGTTAGCCCCAAAATACATGGGTCCGTTCCAGGTCACCGCACAAATTAACGAGGTCACGTTCCGGCTTGACCTTCCGGATTCCATTAGGGTGCACCCTGTCTTCCATTGCTCCCTCCTCAAGCCATACGTGGAGAATACCTTCACTGGCCGCCACTCGCCCCTCCACCACCCGTGAGGGTACAAGGTGAGGAAGAGTTCATTGTCAGAAGATCCTCGACTCCAGGATCCACCGAGGAAAATTGCAATATCTAATTGGGTGGGAGGGCTACCCTCCCGAGGATAACTCCTGGGAGCCTGAAGAAAACGTCCACGCCCCCAGACTGGTAAAGAGTTTCACCAACAGCACCCGGTAAGCCTGCCCCCATGGTGCCCGGAGGTCACCTTGGAAGGGGGAGTACTGTCGGGAATCGAACCTGTGACCAGTCATGTCCCAGGCGGTAGCTCTAGCCACTAGACTACCAGCCTTTCTGGACTTTTCCTCCTGCTGAACTCTTTCATCTATCTTGCTCCAGCCTACCCTTGTTCATCAGTCTTGATTCCGTGCACCTGTTACTTCCCTTTATAAGCCCAGCCTCTAGCACCAGACCTTTGCTGGTTATTGTGCCTCCAAGCCTGTAGCAAGCTTCCTCTCTGCTCCTCCACGACGACTGCTATTTACCTTTGTTGCCGACCCGGACCGTTTGACCTCGCTGAACTGCCGCCTGCATTGACCCTTTGCCTTCCACCGACCACGCCTCTGTCTACTCCTGCTGTTACCTCGCCGCCATCTCTACTGCCGACCCGGACTGATCGACTACGCTACCTGTCTCCTGCTTCTGTGGGCCTTTGCCACTGGACTTCAACCACCAGCCGGCTGTCCTCTGACTCAGGTGAGCCAAGGACCGTTACATAACCATTAAATGTAAGCCTTCCTCTTGGAAACTGGACAAGATTAACAAACTCCTGATAAGTGGATTAATACAAGAAGCATCTTCATATTTTACAAATCGTAGCTCTAAAGGGGTTGGCAAGCTTTGGGACCTTTTTGGCCAGTAGAGCTTCTACCTTTTGAAAAAAAGCTCATGCCTACCTGCCCCCTGTCCACCCATTTTGGCTCTCTGGTTTCTTTCTGCAGTCTTCCGGTTGCTGTCTTGTAATCTCCTGAACAGACATGGTTGCCTACAGCCATTGGCTGGCCTCAGCAGTGACGTGTCCACAAGTGGCACATCTCTTCCAGATCATGTGCCACTTAGGAACATGTCAATGCTGAGGTCAGTCATTGGCTGCAGTGGCACGGCAAACCCCTTCCGTCCGGAGGTTTGCAGGCAAGGAACGAGAAGACCACAGAAGGGAGACTGAAGAGAGCAGTGGGTTACAGTGGGGTGCACCCGCATAGCACATTGACCCGTCAGTTTTTCCACTCGGACCGTTGTTGTGAGCATTCATGATTCTTCTCAATTTTTTTCCTCCAAGATTTATTCAAGTGGATGGGTCTGGGAGAAAATTGCATGTATCCAGCCACCATATGAACATCCATGTATGTCTGTGTTTTGTGGATGGCAATCGTAACAGCTATCTGACCTTAATATTGTATGGTTCTGCAGAGATAGCATGCTGTGCCCCCTAAGCTCCAATATGATTACATATATATATATATATATATATATATATATATATATATACACACACATTTTTTCCTATGCCTCCCTCTTCCATGTAAGGTTCACATACCAGCACCTTCCTAACACCGTGCTCCTAGCTGTGTCTAATGACAGCAGATTAGCATGCATTACAAATAGCCTAAATAATGAATTATTCAACTCGGTGTAATTATCACCTCACCCTCTAATGCAATTACTTGATGCCTTGCGTGGTTATTTCAGGGCTCTGACTCTACCTGCTGGATGCCATTTAAAGGTGCGTATCCTTCTAATTGCTCAGGGAAAAAAATGCACTTTAAACAAATATACCAAGTGAGCCTTTTGAAATAAAGGAAGGAGGGGTGAACAAGTGGTTTATTCTCCAGCCTGGGCTTCACAGCTAGACTGTTGGATTTTTTAAAGTAATACTTTCCCCTTTTCTTTGTGTAAAATTCCCAGCTAAGATATATTTCTCTTTTCACTGGATGAGGCACCATTTGCTGGGATGCACGCTAGTCTCCGTGGCATATATTTAACATAATTTAAAATTCTACTGATTGTAGAAAGCAAAAGATGTCCCTTTTTAATGTTGTCTACAGACCTCTTTACTATGAAGTTATTGCGGTATATGCGTTTTGTGAATGCTTGGTCCATGAATCCTTCCTTCTAGGCAGCATGAGAGAAAAAGAGTCCTTCAGTACCACTTCAGTCTGCCATTACCATTTAGGAGCAGTCACGTCACATTTTAGCCCTTCGCTTGCCTTTCTTCCAGGGGATTCGTCTGAATACCCAAAACATTGATCCATTAACTTCACTGAAGAAAATGGGTTTAAAAATGTTTTTTAAGACTCAGTTTGAACTACTTTCTGTGCACATTTTACTTTTCTTTTTCTTTTTTTTCTTTTTTTTTGCAGGACGCAGTAGAATGGTAGACTAAGGCCCCTTTCACACGGGTGAGTTTTCCACGCGGGTGCGATGCGTGAGGTGAACCATTGCACCCGCACTGAATCCGGACCCATTAATTTCTATGGGGCTGTGCACATGAGCGGTGATTTTCACGCATCACTTCTGCATTGCGTGGAAAATCGCAGCATGCTCTATATTTTGCGTTTTTCACGCAACGCAGGCCCCATAGAGGTGAATGGGACTGCGGGAAAATCGCAAGCATCCGTAATCAAGTGCGGATGCAGTGCGATTTTCCCGCATGGTTTCTAAGAGACGGGACCCAATCTTTATTATCTCAATAAAGAATGCTTTGTAAAATGTGGATTAAGGGGTTAAAAATAAAAAACTTAACTCACATTAGCCACTTGATCGCGTAGTTGCCGATCTCTTCTGTCTTCTTCAAGCATTCGCAGCCATCTAAAGGACCTGTGGTGACATCACATCACATGGTCCATCACTATGGTGATGGACCATGTGATTGGACCATGTGATGAGCTCAGTGACCTCATCACAGGTCATTTAGACGGCAGCTAATGAATGAAGAAGAGATCGCAACTACGCGATCAAGTGGATAAGGTGAGTTAATTTTATTTTTAACCCCTCCATCCACATTTTACTAAGCATTCTGTATTGAGAATACTATTATTTTCCCTTATAACCAAGTTATAAGGGAAAATAATAAAATCTACAGAATACTCAACCCGAAACCGGACTTCAGTGATGAGGTTCGGGTCTGGGTACCAAACATGCCGATTTTTCACACGCGCTTGCAAAACGGATTACAAAAGTTTGCACACGCGCGGAAAAATCGCTCATTTTCCCGGAACGCACCCGCCTCTTATTCGGGCGTCAAATGTGACGCCCATGTGAAAGAGGCCTTAGGGCTCTTTCACATGAGCGGATGTCGTGTGTGGAATCCGCTGCGTGAAAGACAGCCAAGCCGCACTCTGGACAGCAGAGACACGGAGCAGTAACATGATTGATAATGCTCCTTGCCTCTCTGTGATGTTTTTACTATAAAATTACGTAGACAACTTTATCTCACTGTGATTTTGTAGTAAAAAAATCAATCATGTTAATGCTCCGTGTCTCTGCTGTCTGGAACGGGGCTTGGCTCTCTTTCACGCTGCGGATTCCACGCACGGCATCCGCTCATGTGAAAGAGCCCTTAATGATGCAGTGTGATTAATCTGTTAATCACATACTGATCCGTGCCGGAGCAATGTTACCAGGGCAGTGACATGTTAAGACTTAAGCAGGACTCGCATTATTATTTTAAAGGGGTTGACCACCTTTTAGTCCACTTTTTAAAATTTACTTTTCAAACTGACACAGCCACTATACGTATTTGGTATCACTGTAATCGTACTGATCCAGAGAATAAAGTCATCCTGTTTTTTATGGCAAAAAATGAACTCTTCAAAATTTATGATGTAAAAACTCAGTGGCGGTATTGCTGCCCCCTCTTCCCTGAAATAATTAATCAGTTATGTGTTCCCCAAAACGGTCCTATTAAAAACTGCAACTTGGCCCACAAAAAACAAGACCTCATTTAATTACATCGAGGAAAAATTTTAAAAGCTATAACTCTTGGTAGGCAATGATGAAAAAGATTTAATAAAATAGCTTGTCATTAAGAGGTTAAGAAAAGTTATTGAAGTAGCAGTTGCAGCAGCTGCTTCTCCTATAGCCATGCCACTGGTCCCTAGTCTACCCCCTATCGACACTGCAATTTTAGGAAAGGCAATGAAAGGGAACTGATTGACAACTGTAGCAATGAACATGATATCACTGGCCTAAGGTAATGTGCGAGAAAGCTGCTGCCCTGACAGGAGCACCACGGCCTTCTTAAACAGCTGATTGGCGGGTCAAAACCCCACCCATCAGATACGAGGATAGCACGGTGGCTCAGTGGTTAGCACTGGTGCCATGCAGCACTGGGGTCCTAGGTTCGAATCCAACCAAGGACAACATCTGCATGTAGTTTGTACGTTCTCTTCGTGTTTGTGTGGGTTTCCTCTGGTTACTCCAAAGACATACTGATAGGGAACTTAGATTGTGTGTCCCATTGGGGACAGTTGGATGCTAATGTATGTAAAGTGCTGAGGAATATGGCAGTGCGTAAAATAGGTAATCAGCTCCAATCCCAACTGTTAACCATTTGATTACCATAGTCTGTGACCACTACATGATCATAGGGGACTCCTCCTCTGGTTGGGTGTCAGCCTTGGGGACCACAGGGCTGTTGGTTCAGTAATCCTGCTGCCCAAAACACAGCTTGTGCCATAGAGACACAGCATAATTTATAAAATAAGTATAAAATAATAATAATAAAAAAAAAATCTATCTTTCATCTATCTATACTTATTAGGTATCCCCATGACCAAAATAACCAGAAAAACTGATTATTCAGGGTGAAATATGTATACAGCCATGTCAATGAAAAAACTAAAAAGTTATGTAGAGACAAAACTTGGAAAATATTAACTGGCCAGTAAGAGGTTAAATTTGCTCTCACATTGTTACACTGACAGTGATTTAGCACCTCTCACCCTTAAAGCCTCATGTACACAACCATATTTTTGGTGTGTGTCCCATCCTCATTTTTTGCGGTTCAGACACGGACCCTTTCGTTTGTATGGGTCCACAAAATGTGCTGTCTGTACTTTTTTGTGGACGACATCCGTGCGGCCAGATCTCTATTCTTGTCCATTTTGCGGACAAGAATAGGTTTTTATACAGAGGATCCCATGAAAATTGCGGGATGCACATGGACCACGTCCATATTTTTTGGATTTGCAATTTGCAGGCTGCAAAACTGGTACAGTTGTGTGCTGGAGTCACTTGCTCCTGAACGTTTCCTCGTTCATCGACTGATTGGCTACTCGATTTTACAGGCCAGTTATCGGGAACTAGTGTTCGTATGCCCGATAATTGTCCCAAAATCGTGCAGTCTAATAGGGCCATAACATCCACCCTAATTCTGTGTATACTGAGATCTACCAACAATTGTTTTCATGTGAGTTATCAGTAAGCAGAACACATTTGTCTAAGGAAAGTCTATATGAAGATTACCTCAATCTTTATAACATCCCATCAGTCTAAAGTATGTAAACTATGACAATCTTTTTTGTTGATTGACTTGATGATAGTGTTCCTGAAAGGTAAACGTAGCCATGTAGCATGCAGCAGTGAAGTAACAGAAATTCTTAGTGCTTTTACATTTAGTTCAACCTGCTTTGAGATTGTACAGATGGTTCCCAGACCTTATTTCTACAGCTTCTCTCCCCATGCTCTGTTTTGCACTCACATTAATCTGTTTCTCATTGATTTTTCTGATCGCTGAAACTTTGAGCCACAACCTGATTCTTTAAGAGAGAAATAGCATCTTCTTGCTGGCTTGCACTTTAATCAGAGAAATGACTTTCCTTTATACCGATTGCTTGGTATACAAACTTTGGTGGCCAGTGGTACAAAGCAGACGTACACTTAGATATAGATGTGTGTATATACAGTTGTGTTCAAAATTATTCAACCCCCAATGCTGTAAAGGGTTTTAGGGAATTTAGTGTACATTTGTAATTGTGTTCAGAATGAAATCTTACAAGGACTTTTTAAAGAACCAAATGCAACTAAAATGACATCAATTGTTTTTGTAATACAGTATTAAATGTTTTTTTTTGTGATTTCTTAATTGACACAATTATATATATACATTCACAGGGCCGGCTTCAGCACCCAGCAAAGCCGGGCAAGTGCCGGGACCCATTGCTCCTGGGGGGGCCCACTGAGCTGCTATGAGCACTTCCATGAATACAGATGGAAGCGCTCATTGTTGTCATTTCACTTACGCAGTACCCCTTCTGGTGGGCCCTCTGAGTCACACGAGGCCGGCTGCTGCAGAGCTTCAGAAACGCCCCCTCTACACAAGACGTGCTGCCTGAGGAGAGAGACCAGCAGGGCTGGAGTAGAAGTGTGAACACAGGTTGTCAGTGATTCTGCACTGTGACTGTCTCTTCTCTGTGGGACAGGAGGAGCGGGGGGTCAGGGAACTCTTCAAGCAGCTGCTGGATGATGTAGACCACCAACTTCATGCTATTTAGTTGTACTGCCTCATTAAGCAGTTTGCCTCCATGACACCTGCCCATCCCCCCCATATCCTGTCCTATCTCATCCTCATAAAGCCCCTGCTGTCTCCTTTCCTCCCTCATGTATCCAGAGCTTCTGTTCCACCCTCCTATCTCCTATTGCTGCCCTGCACAGACATTCTGCCCCAACTTTTTGTATGAATCCTCTCCAGAGCCCCTTCCACCTACTTGCTGTGTTCACCCTTCCTGTCCATCCAGGGCCCTGGGCCCCTGTCTCACTCCTCTGCCTCTCATTATAGTGGCGTCTAAACCGCATTCACCATAAGGACCTTCTAATGTCCCTTGGTCATGTGAATGTGCCCCCCACCCTGTACTGTGCCCCTCACCCCGTACTGTGCCCCCTTATACCCTGCATTGTGCCCTCTTACCACACCCTGTACAGTGCCCCTAGTCATTCCGTGTACTGTGCCCTCTTATACCCTTTTATCCGGTCACTGTATGGCGGTGTTATCTGGTCACTGTACAGAGGTGTTATCCGGTCACTGTATGGTGGTGGTATCCAATAACTGTATGGCCATAACTGTATCCCTTTCTCTGCCCATGCCACCTTTTTTAGACCTTCCATGAGCAGAAAAAAAATGCAGATTGCATTGCTAAGGACCCTTGCGCCACAATCTGTGTCAGAAATAACTAGCGTTAAAGTTTTCAGGTATTGTGTTCCGTTCTAGGGGCTCAACACTGGAAAAAAACTCATCAGTTTTGTCCCAATGCATTCTGAATGGAAAGCAATCCATTTAGTATGCATCAGGATGTCTTCAGTTCAGTCACTTTTACGGTATTTGGCATGCTGCGGTATGTTCTCTGGCCAAAATTCCAGAACACTTGCCTGAAATGTATTAATGCCGGATCCGGTATCAAGTGTTCCGATAGAACGGATCCTGTTCCCGGTCTGCGCATACCTGATCCATTTTTCAGGATGACACAGAAGAGATTTATCCGATATTTCAATGCATTTGTCAGACAGATCCAGAAACAAATGGTATTCGTTTATGTACGGATTTCCGGATCAGGCATGCAGTTTTGGCAACACTAGTGTGAAACTAGCCTAATATAGATGTACAGTATTTCTATTTAATAAATGACCCCCTAATTGCATTATCATTCCAGGGTAGGGCTAATATCTTTATAGTATATACACAGTATAATGACCCCCAGTGCCCCGCATTTAGTAAAATGATCCCCATTGACCCTCCATTCTGTATAATGACCCCCAGAGCCCCCATTCAATATAATGACCCCCAGAGACCACCAAACAGTATAATGACCCCCAGTAACCACCATACAGTATAATGACCCCCAGTGCCCCCTCCATACAGTATAACCCCCAGTGTGGGGGCCACTGGGGGTCATTATTCTGAATGAGGGGTGACTGGGGGTTATTATTCTGAATGGAGGGCCACTGTGGGGGTTATTATACTGTGTGTGGGGTCACTGGAGTCATTATACTGTGTGTGGTATAATTGGGGGGTCATTATACTGTGTGAAGGGCCACTAGTGGTCATTATACTGTATAGAGGGCTACTGGGGGTCATTATTCCGTGTGGGAGCCACAGTGGGACATGTAAATGTAGTCACCAGGGTTGCCAATTGTTCAGAAATTTCTGGACAGCCCGTAAAAATAGGCAAATTTTTTCCTGGGACCGGGAAAAAAATAGGGGTGTCTGTTATTTTTTGGAGGCTGCTGGTACTTGACTAGATTATCTTGGTGGAATTTATCATCGTTTTACAGCTCACAGTTAATGCTAGTAATCAGGTGTTATCAGTATAGTGAGCTGTAGACATGCATTACTTCTAATCTTTATCATCCATCATGGTTTTCCCAATTGTCTGTGTAAAAATTGTTGGCTGTCCGGGATTTTGGGATGTCTCCTTTCATATGTGCGGCACAGCTCTCCAGCAGGCCATTCCTGAATACAATGCTGGGAATCGGCCAGACAGAAATCATTGCATGCAGCGTTTTATGTCCAGCTGAATCCCAGCATATTTGCCGGGGAGATGCTGGATCTTCTTGAAGCTTCATTACAGTCTATGTGGTCCAGCAGGCAGATTTTTCTCTCCCGGAAAACCCTGCCGAAGAACTGTGCCACAGATGTGAAACTAGCCTAACTTGTCCAGAAAAAGAAAAATGGTAGTCATTGTGGTCAAGGGATTATATCTTCTGTCATGTGTCCACCAGACATGATGTCACTAAGAATTACATCTGATGTCCTCTTCTTAGCTGTAACAATGTTGTGCCGTATACACCGGACATAGCTGCAGCCAATAAGACCTCCAGAGGTTTGCAGCACATGACTGCTGAGGCCAGCGACTGGTTTCAGTGGTCATGTGGAGGATAGGGGCATATCATTGCAGCAGCCGAATAAACAACGCCCCCCGGTGGGGAAGATAGGAACTGCAGCGTTGGAAGCAGCAAGGAATGATGTAGGTGAGTGTTGCGTTCTTTTATTGTTTTATCAGTTTTTTTATATGTCTGGTAACCACTTTTAATGTATCGGGATGTATTGCAGCATATGCACCTGCTATAGTGAAATCACTCATTCCATCTAATTTGAGTCAGAGGAATGTCCATGCATGGTTTATATACGCTATCCATATGTGTTCTGCCAGCTAAAATCCCAGTGGAAATGGCCCTCTCTTTGCCCTCACTGTTCAGTTGTGGACTTTGATAATTACATAATCTCTCAACTCATGTCTGACCTTTTGTCTCCAATCCAATTGAGCAGGATACCTGCCTTGTGACCTTTATAGAAAGAATGTCAGCAGCCCCTCATACCTCCTCTAGCTATTCAGCTGTCACCACTATCCCTCCTACACCACCAGTAGCATTTAAACCTTTTACATACAAAGGGACGAGCAGAATATCAAGCAATTAGACCACGTGTGAGGCCGACTCATGTAACACGCACCGGTCTCCCTGTGGAGGTATGGTCCAGACATGTCACAGAGTTATGATGTTGTGCCACAACATGATTGTCCCTTATGTCTCAGGAACCAGACTTTGTCGCAGCCATGCAGAATCCCTCTCCTGTGTGTCAGCCATTTGGGGAAGGTTCTGTGACAGCTCTTCACTTTACCTGTACTCACAAACACATTTATCTGTCACATTATCACCTTGCATGGACAGACACAATGAGCCACAGGTCTTCTTTTCCTCAGCCTCATAGTGTCTGGTACACATGCTGTGGCAATGACAGCCTCCTTACATCATTGTTGGAGAATACAATGTAAAACTCGACTAAGAGCATCAAACGGTGGAGAAAACCCAGCCAGAGCAAAAGAGACAAGTGATTAGCGCGATGGAAGAAGGGAAATTGCTGGAGATCCTATCAGCGAGGCCGTGTGGTGTGCTGTGCTGCCATTAGCCTTCAAGGTGCTTTTGAGATTCCAGAGAGATGTATGGGCCACTTAACCTGCATCAAACCCAAGACAAAGAGTACTCAGCTCCTCCGCTGGAGGATGTGTCAAGAGCAGCTCGCAGAGCAGACAAATGCCTCTCTGGTCCACTAAGTACTGCGTCTGTGTGATCCGTATCTCCTCATTCAGCCTGATACTGAGCTACAGTTGTAACCATTTACCTGCTGCTATTCATTGCAGAGGAAGTGCAGGCTCATTGCATTTCATCATAGTAATCATTATTGGAAAAAGGGTTTATTTTTTATATACAAATGAAAGCAAAACAGTGATTTTGTTTTAAATTTACTATCCTGTATGTCTGCAACACAAAGCTGATTGAACTGGATCACAACTGAGACTCCCACAACTTTATTACTGTGGTGGTACTGAGTATTGGTAGAAATAATGTATCAAAAACAAATGTATATAAAGCAGCTCTCACCCTTTGCGTCCTCCACAAGCGCGGAAGCCAGTAGTGATATTGAAGGAAACTGTAACTCCAGCTCAGTAGAAAACGATGGATACTTTATTGACCATAAAACTTTAAAAGTCATGCATTACATGCCGTAACGTCTACGCGTTTCGGACCACACAAATTTCAGGGTCCTTACTCATGACCATTTGAGTAAGGACCCTAAAATTTGTGTGGTCCAAACCGCGTAGACGCTACGGCATGTAATGCATGACTTTTAAAGTTTTAAGGTCAATAAAGTATCCATCGTTTTCTACTGAGCTGGAGTTACATTTTCCTTTATGTATCAAGTAACCCTCTTATGTCGTATGTCAGTAGATAACAGGGGCATCACTGTAGGGGGTGCAGAGGTTGGAGTCCCTTAGGACTTAACAGGGCACAGTATCTCTGTGCTGTGACATCACTGTGTTCATTATCCTGCTATTATCATACTGTGTTTAATATGTCTTGTGACAGTAGCACTTAGCCGTTAGCTGTGACATCTCTGTGTTCATATACCTGTTCCGTAACATGACTTTGTACACCATTGTGAGGCTACTTTCACACTAGCGTTTTTTGCGGATCTGTCATGGATCTGCAAAAATTCTTGAGTTAGAATAATACAACCACAAGCATACGTCATGAATGGATCCGGTTGTATTATGTCTTCTATAGCCAAATTGTGTCAGGGAAAACAGATCCGTCCTCCTTGACTTACATTGTGTGCCAGGACGGATCCGTTTGGCTCCACTTCGTCAGGTGGACAGTAAAACGCTGCAGGCAGCTTTTTGGTGTCCGCCCCAGAGCGGAATAGTGACTGAATGGAGGCAAACTGATGTATTCTGAGCGGATCTCACAAATGGAAAGCTAAAACGCTAGTGTGAAAGTAGCCTTAGTCAAAATCCTATATTGTATAATTTCTATATTGTGACATCACTGCTTGCATCAACACTTACACATAGTTACATAGTTAATACGGCTGAAAAAAGACACAAGTCCATCAAGTTCAACCAAGGGATAGGCAGGGATGTGAATCCCAGAAGAAAGTGAGACTCAGATTTCTACATATTTTCATAAGCATTAATGTAATTTACTTTACCCTTTTTTTAAATTGTCCACTGTTCCTGCTGTGACCACAACCTGAGGAAGTCTATTCCACAGAGTCACAGATCTTACAGTAAAGAAGCTTTGATGCTTCTGAAGACTGAACTTCTTCTTCCCCAATCGGAGGCAGTGCCCCCTTGTGTTCTGAGGGCATTTTACATGGAATAGTTTTTCACCGTATTTTTTGTATGGCCTGTTTATATATTTATATAGGTTAATCATGTCCCCCTTAGACGTCTCTTCTCAAGACTAAATAAATTCTTTTAATCTTTCTTCATAACTAAGACCCTCCATGCCCCTTTTAGTGGCTCTCCTCTGTACTTTTTCCAGTTGTAGTGCGTACTTTCTATGGACTGGTGCCCAGAACTGAACTGCATATTCCAGATGAGGCCGCACCAACGCTTTGTAAAGTGGCAATATCACATCCCTGCCCCGCGAGTTCATGCCTCGTTTAATGCATGACAATATCCTGGTGGCCTTAGAAGCAGCTGATTGACATTGTATACTGTAATTCAGTGTTTCCCAACCAGTGTGCCTCCAGCTGTTGCAAAACTACAACTCCCAGCATTCCTGAACAGCCAAAGGCTGTCCGGGTATGCTGGGAGTTGTAGTTTTGCAACATCTGGAGGCACACTGGTTGGGAAACACTGCTGTAATTTAATCTACCATCCACAAGGACACCCAAATCTTTCTCTATAAGTGACTCTCCCAGTGTTACATCACCTAAGACATATGAAGCACAGAGATTATTACTACCAAGATTCATAACGTTACATTTATCCCCATTGAACCTCATTTGCCAAGTTGATGCCCAATCACTCAGTGTTCAAGTCAGCTTGTAGTTTATGGACATCTTCCATATACTGTACAGTTCTACAAAGCTTAGTATCATCTACAAAAATAGAAATGGTGCTATTAATCCCGTCCCTGATATCATTAATAAATAAATTAACTAATAAAAGGCCCAGCACTGAACCTTGTGGTATACCACTTATAACACTGACCATTCTGATTAGGAATCATTGACCTCAACTCTCTGGACACGGTCCAGACAGTTTTCAATCCAATTACAAACTATACTTTCCAAGAAGCCTATAGGTCTATAATTACCTTTGGAGTACCTTGATCCTTTTTTGAATATGGACACCACATTTGCCTTGCGCCAATCACTTGGCACTGTACCAGTACCTAGAGAATCTTTAAAAATTATAAACAGGGTCACAGCAATGACTGAACTGAGCTCTTTAAATTCTTGGGTGTAATCCATCTGGATCCGGAGCCATGTTCACATTTACCTTATTTAACTTGTCTTGGACCATATCTACAGTTAGCCAATTGAGTATATTACTGGATGTACTAACAGCCCCAGCACCACAGATATCATCTCCTTTCTGTTCTTTTTTTATATACACAGCTAAAAAACCCATTTAGTAACTCTGCCTTTTCCTTATCTTCAGTGACTTACCCCCCTTTACCATTATTTAGTGGACCTACCTGCTCAGACCTAGTTTTTTTGAGCATTTATATATTTAAAGAATTTTGGGGGATTTGTTTCGCTCTCTTTTGCTACCTGCTGTTCGTTTTGTATTTTTGGCAATTTTATCTCCTTTTTCCAGATTTTATTAAGCCCTTTGTAATCTTCAAACGCTACAGCTTACCCCTCAGATTTTTTTTTTAAATGCCCTTTTTTGGTCTTTTATTGTCCTTTTTACAGTAGCTGTAAGCCTCGGGGGTTTAATTTTAGCCGTTTATACTTGTTACCTAAAGGAATACATTTTTTTGTGCAATTACTCAATGTGGATTTAAAGCTCTCCCATGTATCCTCAGTATTACTATGTGACAATAGCTGCTCCCAGTCTATACCTTGAAATGCTGCCCTCAACCCAGGGAAATTAGCCTTTTTGAAATTTAGTGTCTTTGCTCTGCCTGACAGAGTTTTCTTCTTATAGTGTAGGGGGAATATAATTATATTGTGGTCACTATTACCTAGTGTTTCTCAAACAGTAACATTTCCAACAAGCTCTGCATCATTAGAAATGACCATATCCAACAGAGCATTGCCCCTAGTTGGTGATTTTACAAACTGGCCCATAAAGTGGTCCTGCAGCAAGTTGAGGAACTCTCCTTCTCCCCTTTGCGGCTGAGGCAGAACCATGACCCCAGTCAATGTCTGGGAAGTTAAAATCTCCCTTTATGACCATTGTACGAGCCTGTGCAGCCGCTCTATACAGTTGCTTTTTTTTGTCTCCTCTGTGATGTTAGGGGGTCTATAGATTACACCAAGTATTATTTTTTCAATGTTTTTATCCCTTTGAACTTCCATCCATAAGGTTCCCATATCCTTACCCACAATTGCCTCTTTCACACTTGTCTTCATATCATGCCTCACATACAGGCACACACCACCTTTTTTTCTATTGTCCCTGTCTCCTAAATAGTGTAAAACCCTTAATATTTACAGCCCAGTCATGCGAAGAATCCAACCGTGTCTCAGCCACACCAACTATATCTTATGTGTTCTTCTAGTACCATAGCCTCTAGCTCCCCCATTTTGCTAGCTAGACTTCTGGCATTTGTGAAAATACATTTTAAAATACTATTACCTGTAAAGTGAATATCCAGGATTTTTGGGTTACTTTGGTTGATGTTTGTATGTAACAAGCTCTTGTTACCAGCAGTTCTATTTTTCACAAGTGTATAGTTCTGCCCAGTCTTCTCCCTACTTTCCTCGCTAACTCCAGCCCCCACTAAATACCCACTGTCCCCTTCTATATCCCACTCTCTGTCTACACTATTTACCCCCTCATTAGTATGGACCAACCCCCCACCCCCACAGATCCTAGTTTAAAAGCTCCTCCAGCCGTCTAACCATTTTTTCCCCCAGAGCAGTTGCACCCTCCCCATAAAGGTGCAGCCTGTCCCTACTGTAGAGCCTGTAACCGACAGAGAAGTCGGCCTAGTTCTCCATGAACCCAAACCCTTCCTTCCTGCACCAGCTTCTGAGCCACTTATTTGACGCCATATGCTCCCGTTGTCTTTCTGGTGACGCTCGTGGCACTGGTAGTATTTCTAAAAACACTACTTTGGAGGTCCTGGACTTGAGCTTCTATCCTAGTTCCCTAAAATCATGTTTAACCCTTTCAGGACCGAGGGTCATTGATGCCCCCATGTCTAGGTCAAAATTTACAAATCTGACATGTTTCAATTTATGTGGTAATAACTTTGGAACGCTTTTACTTATCCAAGCCATTCTGAGATCGTTTTCTTGTGACACATTCTAATTCATGATAGTCATAAATTTGAGTCAATATATTTCACCTTTATTTATGAAAAAATCCCAAATTTACCAAATATTTTGAAAAATTTGCAATTTTCAAAATTTGAATTTATCTGCTTTTAAAACAGAAAGTGATACCTCATAAAATATGTATTACATAACATTACCCATATGTATACTTTATGTTGGCATCATTTTGTAAATTACATTTTCTTTTATTAGGGTTAGAAGGCTTAGAAGTTTAGAAGCAATTCTTAAACCCCATTGCAGAAACTACACCCCTCAAGTTACTCAAAACTGATTTTACAAACTTTGTTAACCCTTTCGGTGTTCCACAAGAAATAAAGGAAAATGGAGATGAGATTTCTAAATTAAACTTTTTTGGCAGATTTTCCATTTTAATTAATTTTTTTCTTTAAAGGGCTTCTGTCACCCCCCCAATTAGCAATTTTCAGTATCGGACATTAGCTATTTGCTAATGTCAGCTGAGTCCATATATATCCCTCTTACCTCTGTCTGTGCTGTAAATTCTTTAAAAATCGTTCTTTTATCATATGCTAATGTGCGATACTGAAAATTGCTAATTGGGGGGTGACAGAAGCCCTTTAACACATCAAGGGTTAACAGCCAAACAAAACTCATTATTTATTACCCTGATTCTGCGGTTTACAGAAAATCCCCATATGTGGTCGTAAACTGATCTAAGGGCACACGGCAGGGCACAGAAGGAAGGGAACACCGTATGGTTTTTGGAAAGCAGATTTTGCTGAACTGGTTTTCAGATGCCATGTCCCATTTAAAGCCCCCCTTACAGTAAAAACTCCCAAAAAGTGACCCTATTTTGGAAACTAGGGGATAAGGTGCCAGTTTTATTGATACTATTTTGGGGTGCATATGACTTTTAGTGACATTTTTATAGAGCAGATTGTTACGGACGTGGCAATACCTATTATGTTTACTTTTTCTTATTTATTTTAGTTTTACAGAATAGCATTTACGCTAGGTTGACACCTGAGCGTTTTACAGCGCGTTCCTACGCGCTGTAAAACGCTCAACAGGCGAAAACCCATGTTTCCCTATGGGCATGGTTCTCACCTGAGCGTTTTACAGCGTGTACGAACGCGCTGTAAAACGCCCTTACGCCCAAAGAAGTACAGGAGCTTCTTTGGGGCGTTTTGTCGCGCTTATTGTGATTGACGCCAGAGTGGTCAATCACACGTACGCGCATACAAAGAGCGTTTCCTATTTCCAAAAATACGCTGTAATACGCGCGACAAAAACGCGCGTATAAAATACGCTCAAGTGTGAACCCAGCGTTAGTGTCTCCATAGTCTGAGAGCCATAGCATTTTAATTTTTTGACTGATTGTCTTAGTTATGGTCTTATTTTTTGCGGGATGAGGTGACGGTTTGATACGCCTTTTTAATCTCTTAGTGTTGCAATTTTTGTGATTTGAGGTGAGAAAAATGGCTTTTTTGGCACTGTTTTTATTTTTTGTTTTTTACAGTGTTCAGCTGAGGGGTTAGGTCATGTGATATTTTTATAGAGCTGGTTGTTACGGACGCGGCGATACCTAATATGTATACTATTTTAAATAATGGCATATTTGAATTTTAAAAAATTATGTTTTAGTTTCTCAATGTTCTAAGAGCTAAAGTTTTTTTATTTTTTAAGCGATTTTCTTATTTAGGGGCTTATTTTTTGCAGGATGAGGTGACAGTTGGATTGGTACTATTTTGGGGGGCATACTCCTTTTTGATCACTTGGTGTTGCAATTTTTGTGATGTAAGGTGACAAAAATGGCACTATTTTATTTTATTTTTTTATAGTGTTCAGCTGAGGGGTTAGGTCATGTAATATTTTTATAGAGCTGATTATTACGGACGCGGCAATACATAATATGTGTAGTTTGTTTTTGTTTTTTTCGTTTTCTATAGGGAAAGGCAATTTATTTTATTGTTCATTTACATTTTTATTTATTTATTTTTATTACTTTTATTTAATCCTGAGCCATCAAATACAGCAGGGGGATGCATGAGAGGCTCACTGTCCGTGTCTTTCCTAGCAACTGTCATAACACAATCAATATGGGTTTCCAATATGTCTGTGAAAAATGTTGGGTGTCCATGATTTTGGCATAAGTTGTTCAGAAAAAATAAAAATTCTGATTGTCAACCCTGCATGTGGGTCATTCTACAAAAGAACCAAGAGCACAGTATAATCATCCTGTAACAAAAAAGAGAAGGTTGGGGTAAAAGAGTTAAAAGTACTCATAGGCAGAGTAGAGTAGTCAAAGTATGGCATACCCTGCCCCAGGAAGTTGTAATAGCAGGTACTATGAAAGGGTAGATAATCATGCACAGAAAATAAAATTTAACAGGTTAGAAAAATAATAGGTTATAATGACCAAAAATATCTGTAATTACAATGGGCTTCTGTATTTGCTGTCTTAGGAAAAAATTGCAAAAGTATGTTAATAAATAATATACACTGCTGCCCCAAATTTTGATGTTCATTTGCCCCAGATCTTACCCTTTGCATTGCAAAATGTGAAAAACATGAAAGTGTCTGAAGACTTTTTGAATACGTGAATAATAATCCATAGGCCCCTGAGGGATACTTCTAGAAATATGTTTGTGACCTGCTGATCCTAGGAGTCAACGTGGTAGGAGAATCATGGGTACATGAGCTTTTACTGGGGATCCAGAGGCCTCAGTTTGATCTAAGAGATGAGTCTGGCAGAAGCTTTCGTGGTAAGACACATTTCATAACTCCAGAAGGAATTGTAGCATTGACTTTTTGTGTTTCCTGGATTTCCTATCTGAATACACTGTACATGTTGTAATTTACTTCCCCTACCTTCTCGATCACCTCACAGGGCCCCTGCCACCTAGCTAGGAACTTGCTTTTAAGGGTAGGTACCAGAACCAAAACCCGATCTCCCGGATTGAAAACCCGTACCCAAGCCTGACGATTATACACCCTACTCTGAGCTTGTTGCGCTGCCTCCATATGCTCCCGGACCAGCGGCAACACCCTTTCCATCCGTTCCTGCATCTGGGTGACATACTCGATGACACTTTTGTGGGGGACGGGTTGTTGTTCCCACGATTCCTTGGCGATGTCTAACAGGCCCCGAGGGTGTCTGCCATAAAGTAGTTCGAAGGACGAGAACCCAGTAGAGGCCTGGGGCACCTCTCGCACTGCGAACATGAGATAGGGCAGAAGCAGATCCCAGTCCTTCCCATCTCTAGACACCACCCTTTTTAACATATTTTTTAAAGTTTGGTTAAACCTTTCGACGAGACCGTCTGTTTGCGAATGGTAAACGGACGTCCGCAACTGTTTTATACGCAACAATTTACATAGTTCCCTCATAACCTTGGACATAAAAGGGGTCCCTTGGTCTGTCAGAACCTCCTTAGGCAGGCCCACCCGGGAAAACATTTCTATTAACTCCTTAGCTATGAGCTTAGCTGATGTATGTCGCAGGGGCACCGCCTCCGGATACCGAGTGGCGTAATCGGGAACGACCAGAATGTGTTGGTGGCCCCTAGTGGACTTCGGTATGGGCCCTATTAGATCCATAGCGATTCGCTCAAACGGTACCTCTATGATTGGTAGAGGTACCAGAGGACTACGGAAATGTGGTTGGGGGCTATTTACCTGACAGGTTGGACAGGACTTACAATAATTTTCTACCTCCTTGAACACACTGGGCCAATAAAACTGCTGCAGTATGCGGTCCTGGGTTTTCTGCCTTCCCAAGTGTCCCCCAAGAACATGTTGGTGGGCAAGCTCCATAACGAGCTTGCGATACGCTGTGGGCACCACCAACTGTTCAATAAGCTCACCCCGGATTTTGTTCACCCGATACAACATTTCCTGGTGAAAAACAAAACGGGGAAACATTAACTCAGCCCCTGGTTTTTGGGGTTTACCAGCAATTATCACAACGTTCTCCCAGGCCCTGGCTAGGGTTTGGTCCCGGTGTTGCACGGTCCCAAAATTTTCTCCCGAGACATTGAGGTCTGCCAACTCAGGCCCCGGTGGCAAGCCCTCCATGTCTCCCACCATTACACTCAGTGGGGTTGTCTCCTCCTCTATCACAGAAGTAGTGGTCACCCCTACTGCTGGTGCCTCTGCCTCGGGTTCCTCGGGTTCGGGACCCGGACATTTTTCTTCCCAACAGGTAGGCAACCCGTTCCTCCACAAAGACCAGAACAGGGGAAAGTCCCTCCCCAATATTGCGGCATAAGGGAGCAGTCTCCCCACTCCCACGACTTGTGGCACCTCTCTACCACCCACCGTCAGGGTAACCTTAGTAGTGGGATACTCCCGGCGATCCCCATGTATACAGACAATGGTAAGGGTTCGCCCTTATGGGAGTTTTTCCGTTACCAACGACTCATGGACCAGAGTTACCAGGCTCCCAGAGTCCAGCAGGGCCTGCACGGAGTGTCCATTAACCATGATGTCACACATCGGAGGGGTGTCCGCGGCCAGCAGGGGGTCAGCTATATACAGTGGTTGGGAAAAAGAGAGGACCGGCGAGCGAACCCGCAGTCCATGGGTTTGGATGCCCTAGGGCAGTTGGCGGCCACATGTCCCCAGTCCTGACAATGCCAACACCTGACCCCCGCAGCCTCCCTCCTCCCCAGGGTATTCCTCCCACGGACCGGAGATCCACTCCCCTCCTTATGAAGTAGGATCCCTTTTCCAGGATCCCGGGTCGGCAACTTGGGCTGACGTGACTTCGGTAGTACCGCAGAGTCCTTCAACAAATCCTGAGTGGCCATATACCTCTCCACCAGGCTAACCAGTTGTTCCAGGTTGCCTGGATCGCCTTGTCCCACCCAGCGCTGTATGGCTCTCGGGAGGGTACGCACAAACCTGTCGACCACGACCCTTTCAACCATCTGAGAAGGGCTCAACAGTTCAGGCTGGAGCCATTTTTTTACTAGGTGAAGTAAGTCATAGGCTTGTGACCGGACGGGTCGGGACTCGGAAAACACCCACTGACACACTCTGTGCGCTCGCACATAGGTGTTTACTCCCAACCTGGCCAACACCTCACCTTTTAGCCTCTCATAGTCCTTTGCCTCCTCGCAGCTGAGGTCAAAATAGGCCTTTTGTGCGTCCCCCACCAGAAAAGGCGCCACCACCTCAGCCCATTGCTCCAATGGCAGCCTCTCTTGCTTGGCGGTTCTTTCAAACACCGTCAGGAATGCCTCTATATCGTCTTCTGGACCCATTTTCCTCAGGGCGGATCGGACTTTGTCCCTGGCGGTAGACACAGTCGGAGCTGTCGTGGTTGCAACTCCTTGCTGGGACTTTCTCACCGACTCCTGCAAGGCTATCAGCTGCTGCATTAGGAGATTGTTCGTCTGCTGCTGGGCACACATAGCCTCCTCATGTCTTTTTTGCTGTAGCTCATTAGCCTGTTGCTGCTGTACGTTAGCCTCCATGAGAGCTTTCACAGCAGCCTCCATGTTGCCAGAAACCACAAAAGTTGCAGGCCTGATATATGACATGCAGTCCAACACAGCAAAAACAAAAACTTTCGGCGTTCAGGCCAGTCTCACTGCGCATGCCCGCATCCGACACCAAATGTGGGGAATTGCTCTGGTAGACAGGCTTGCGGACGCAGTATAGAGGCAAGGTACACAGTTCTCTGGGTAAAGCAGAAGTGTTTTATTCACACTCAGCAACACAAAAACAGGCTTAGTGCTTGTTCACACGAGGCAAAACACAAGGCAAAAATATCAGTCCCACAGCAAGGTCACCTGAGTGGTTGGTGTTAGTTCACACCTGGCAGTTAGCTCGGCCACGCAAAGTTTCCACCAGCGGCTTCCAGGTAGACTGCACGCCTGTTTGCAGACTCTTGCTCTCAGCCCTGAGAGCTCCACAGCTACCCCAGCAGCTTCCAGGATAATCACCTCTCACCTGCTGAGGTGGCTGCCTTTTTAAAGGCCCGGAAAAAGTCCGGCCTGGACCGTGGGGAATAGTCTCCCACCCAGCACTTGACTATTCCCAATAAGAGCCGGCCCGGATCGGCTTTGTAGCCATACTAAATATCAATGTGTCAAACAGCACTAGCTGCTGCTGACACACAAAAAATCCGGCTCTTATCTCACCGAGGCCAGGAACCTCGGTGACACGTACCTTCCGTCGACGACGGAACCTTGCGCCCTCTTACAATATATTTTTCCTAAAAGATCGTGGAGCACTTTAGTGCATATCCTGAGCTACCACATCGAAAGTTACATGTTTATAATGCTAGTTTAACAGACTGTAGTAGTGAAAGAAAACCAAGGTTTAGTTGACCAAGTTTTACCCCCTCATCTTTGCTTCAGACCTGAATCAGAAGACAGTAATTTCTCACCATGTGGTGTCTGAACCTGCATAGCACATGGACCCATAAAATGAATGGTGAAAATCATACCCAACTGTGTGCACTGCCGTAGTGTGGGTTCTCAATGGCCAAGGCAAGCCAAGCATTTCGTCCTCTAACATGTAGACATGCCCCTATTATGGAACCACGCCCACAGTAAACCAAGACCAACATTACCAATAATTTCACTATATCATGGCCAAATAATACCAGTACATCATGACTACATATGATGAGAATGTTAACACCATACTGTACTGAGTAAAAAACACTATACCAAAACCAACATTATGAACAATAACACTATATAAGAGATAAATAATATAGCCAAGACCATTAATATCTATTACCACTACATTGTAATTGAATTTTACACCACACTCATGCTGCGTATTATACACTATATGAAGACTAATATTACCACTATATAGTGACCATATAGTGGTACATACAGGCTCTACACAAGTGCACTTACTTACAGGTGATCTCTCCTGTGACTGTATCTGAAGTCATTCTTTTTTTCTTAGCTATCCAGCCCAAACCACCATGACGATTTCACCCAGTATTTAAAATGCCCTGGTCCTGGCACAGGTGGTCACGATAAGGTGAACATGCCACCTACATCCGGATGAAGTCATTGCGTCTTGTGAGACCCAGCACAGGCGGCTGTAATAACGACATTGCTTTGCAACTACCTGTGCCTACTGCCTTATAGGCTTCAGGCCAATTGACCTGTGGCCTATGAGCGTGAAGAGCGGGGACGGGAGCCTTAGGCTCCCATCTGGTGCCCCATCGTGGCAGATGTGGCCCTGCCCAGCTCTCTTATAAACCGCTAGGCCTACACCTAGCTCAAGTGAATGATGAGGCGGCTGGTGCCAGGCATCGGGCATCTCCTGGTAGTTTACAGCCCCCACGCTATGCCACTGATTATGTGTGCTAAAAATTGTGCAGCATGAACCACTCTTGTCCATTTTCTTTCCAAGTCATTCAAATAAATGGTTCTGGAAAAAAGAATGCATACAGACATCCAGATAAATCTCTGTTTGCTGATGGAAATCAGAATGGCCATCTGAATCCAGCCTTAATGGTACATTCAAATGACACTCAGAAAAAACGGCAGTTAAAACTTGATATACTGTCACTGATGGCCATTTTGCTTGCATTTGCAGATCCATTTTGTGACCGTCTGTCCATTTTTAACACCCGCTTTACATTCATTTTGCATCTGTATTTAACAGCCATTAAAATATGCATTAAACACAGATGTAGTTCTTTGTATAATTCATTTTTTTAAACCCATTCTCTGTAATGCCCGCCAGTATACATAATGCCTCCTGGACATCCAATGACCGCCATATTGTCCCAGTATATAAAAGTGCCCCCTCATAATGCTGCCCATCCCTCCCTTGCTAGAGCCTACAGATCCTCTTTTGAAAAACAGAAAAACACTCACCTCACCACGTGTAGGGACACTCGCTCTGCCCTGAAGGTGGCAGGACCTGAAGTTCCCAGTGTGATCACGTGACATCAAGACTCTGGGAACATCAAGACTCCTGCGAAGTGGAGAGGTGAATATTTTTTATTTTACTTTTTATTTTAACCCCTAAAAGGCCCTTTTTTTTTTTACATATTTATATATTTATTTTTATTCTATTTTATTGGCTGTTAGAAGGGTGCATTCCTGTCTAAACAGCCGTTGAAAACGGGCCCATTAATTTCAATGGGGCTTGACTGGCTGTGAAAACTGTGAAAAATAGGACATATATTTAAAAACGGCCATGTGCTCTTCATAAATTTTAATTGGTTCTGAAAACATCGTTTTCACTGATATGTGCATGTCCTCTAAGTCAAGGATTGCAAGCAGGAGTCTCAGAACCCCATATTAACCCCTCTATGATGTAGGAATGTAATTACTTGTTTGTGGTGTCTTAGTGGTTTAAATACAATTATTAAATCACAACAATTTTGAAACAGCAATACCAAGATACAATAGCGAATGTAAAGTGAATTTAGTATATACAATATGAATACACATTCTAGTAAGTTTTAACAACAAAATGATGGTTCAGAAGAGAATGATTGTGAGCAGGTAGTTTGCTTCTTTTGCTGAGAGTCGACTCTTTGTATCCACTACCCAGTCAGTTAAAGCCTTGCTCTCATCCCCGTGGAACTAGACTAATCTCAGTGACATGAAAACCTTGCCCATTCTCCGCCCATGTCACAAAACGGTTTAATTATAAAGGCAGACAGACCCCAGTGTCCCCCGGCTGTAAAGGCGCACAAATAAGCGTGCAATCAAAATCAGCAATTACCTCTGAAATTTAGTGTAAACAGACCTATAATCAGACAACAAACAGAGCTGTTTAGCATTCATCTCGCACTGCGCCGTGTGCGGGGCAATTTCCCTTTATTTATCTTCAGCTGCTCGGCAAAAAACTAGCAAGGGCATCCATGCAATTAGCATAATAACTACACATAGGCTGGATCCTGTGTGGATTCTTTCCCAGCTCTCTCGCCCCCTGCTCTGTGCTGCCCTTAGACCCCTCTCTTCTAACCCCCTCAACCTCTCCACAGCATCAGCACCCAGGAGCATCTCTTGGAGAACTGACGTTTGCCATGAGAGCAGTTGAGAAATCCTGTGTGATGGATGATTGGTTAAAGTGGAATGGACATAGAAAAGAGCTGTAGTGCAGAGAGTTGTACTTTATTGAATGATGGCTGTAAATTTAGAGATCATAAAGCATGTAGAGTAGTAGACATAAAGAAATTGCCAGTAAAAGGAAACATAGACTAATGTGCAGGGGAAGAGGTTAAGATCCTACGCAGACTTATCTTTAGAATAAACAGTAATGAAATTAGATCCAGTTTATGGATTTTTCCTGTTGTCTTTCAAATTCATTTATATAACTGTATTTTGTTATGATGTATTTTTTTTAATTACTTTGCTTTTTTTTTTTTATAAAAATGTGGTCTGCTACAATCTGGAAGACTGCTGATATATATCAAATGCCTGCACACCCTTACTGAAATAATATTTTTGTGATGTTATGCTGTAAATCACGGTGAATTGATTTTTTTTTGTCCTTTGCTGCAAACAACTTCTTGTACTCACTGAAATGAAATTGAAAAATAGAAATTTTAGGTAAAATATCTAAAAAAAATTCCCTTGTTGCATTTCTCAGCAATTAGAAGGTTTTCCTTTGCCTTTTAAATGCAGCTGGAAGTTTCTCTTTGTTGAAAGAGCTTATTCCATATAACTATATATTATATATATAATATGCATCTATCTGCTTTTTTTTAGAAAATTCATATTACCCGGTCACTCAATTATTTCAATGATTTCTGATCTGACTGCTTCAAGTAACACAGTAACATGGTTTGTAAGGCTAAAAAAAAAACATGCATAAACCTGATTTAGCCTGTTATGCTGCAAAGTTGATCCAAAGGAAGGAAAACAACGCCATGAGGTAGAAGCCAATTTTCTTCCTGACTCCAATCAGGCAATCAGAATAACTCCCTGGATCAACGACCCCTCTCTAGTAGCTGTAGCCTGTAATATTATTACACTCCAGAAATACATCCAGTCCCCTCTTGAATTCCTTTATTGTACTCACCATCACCACCTCAACAGGCAGAGAGTTCTATAGTCTCACTGCTCTTACCATGAAGAATCCTTTTCTATGTTTGTGTACAAACCTTCTTTCCTCCAGACGCAGATGATGTCCCCTCGTCACAGTCCTGGGGATAAATAGATGATAGGAGAGATCTCTGTCCTGACCCCTGATATATTTATACATAGTTATTAGATCTTCCCTCAGTCATCTTTTTTCTAAAGTAAATAACCCTAATTTTGATAATCTTTCAGGGTACTGTAGTTGCCCCGTTCCAGTTATTACTTTAGTTGCCCTCCTCTGAACCCCCTCCAGCTCTGCTATGTCTGCCTTGTTCACAGGAGCCCAGAACTGTACACAGTACTCCATGTGTGGTCTGACTAGTAATATGTAAAATGGCAGAACTATGTTCTCATTATGTGTATCTATGCTTCTTTTTATGCAACCCATTATCTTATTGGCCTTGGCAGCATCTGCCTGACACTGGTTTCTACAGTTTATTGTCAACTAAAACATCCTAAGGGTACTTTCACACTAGCGGCATAGCTATCCGGCAGGCTGTTCCGGCGGGTGAACAGCCTGCCGGATCCGCCATGCCGCAAGTACCTGTGTGCTGCCACTCCGTCCCCATTGACTATAATGGGGTGGGGGGCGGAGCTACGGTGCAGCACGTCTGTGCACGGCAAAGATCGCCGAACTAAAAAGCCGGACCTGCAGTACTTTTAGTCCGGCAATCTCCGGCTGTGCCTTCTACAAGATCATTAATAAATATATTGAAGAGAATAGGGCCCAATACTGACCCCTGAGGTACCCCACTAGTGACAGTGACCCAACCTGAGTGTGTACCATTAATCACCCTCTATTTTCTATCACTGAGCCAATTACTTACCCACTTACAGACATTTTCTCCCAGTCCAAGCATTCTCATTTTATGTACTAACTTTATATATGGCACATTATTAAATACTTTTGAGAAGTCAAGGTATATTACATCCATTGAGTCAACTCAATCCAGTCTAGAACTAACCTCCTCATAGAAAACTGTTTAGATTAGTTTGGCAGGACTGATCCCTCATAATGCCATGCTGATGCACTGTTATACGCTTATTTTCATTGAGATACTCCAGAAAAGCATTTATTAGAAAACTCCCAAACAGTTTACTCACAAAAGACGTTAGCCCCCCGCTGATCTGATATTGATGACATATACTAAGGATACGTCATCAATATTAAACTCCCAGAAAACCCCTTTAAGTACATTCTACAATACACTTTTTCAGGATAGGTCATCAATATTAAAATCCCAGAAAACCCATTTAATTCTCTTAGTATATGGGGGTGTATGCCATCTGGGCCTGGTGATTTGTCTATTTTAATCTTTTTAAGACGCCTCTGCACTTCTTCTTTGGTAAGACATGCCACATTTAATTTTTCTCAGTGAATACAGTGGAGAAAAAAAGTAATTCATTCGCTTTCAGTTTCTCCTCATTGTTTTTATAACGTTTTAAAGGGCCAATACTTTCATGTTGAACCATTTTAACCCTTTATATAGTTTTATCTATTCTATTTTATCCTTATAGTTTTTTTAATGCTTTGCCACCTTTATGTGTTATTAGATTAAGTGCTTTCTTTTTGTCATTTATTGCCCCTTTATTATTAATGTTATTCTTGTTTCTGACCTTTTTATTCTTAAAGGTATGTACCTCTCACAATGAAATTTTAGAATGCTTTTAAAAATATTACATTTTGTGTCTGTATTTTTATTTTTGAGGACATTGTCCCAGTTGGGAGATAACTGTCCTCTCTAAGTTGGTCAAATTTGGCTTTTTGGAAGTCCAGTGTTTTTGTCCCTGCCTGAAAAAGAATGCTCTTTTGAATTGGAAGTCTATTGTATTATGGTCACTATTTTCCAACCTGCATGTCTTTTGTTCTGTCAGGTGTTTTGGTTAATTGGGTCCTGTACCACTTTATAAGATCCACTGGTTTCAGTGTCCCAGTCTATATCTGGGTAGTTTAAGTCCACCATAACCATGAGCTTATTATGATTTGCCACCTCATCTATTTCTCTTAAGGTCCCTTTACACTGGCCAATTTTGAAGGCTAAAGTTGGAAAGGAAGCGTTCATTTCTGGAAAGCACCTGTTCATCAGTTAAGGACACTGCTGCATGTTAATGCAGCAATCGCCTCCACAGTGTCACTAATGCCATCTCTCTTCCCCATACAGACTCGTTGTGTGGCGGCAGCAGAAAATGTTTACACTGCACGATCTGTTGCCGGCCAACAGCGATTTAGTTGCCTACACAAACGATCAAATTACCCAACGAACTAGCACTTGTTCATCGGCGGCACCTTTGCACCGCCAGAAATTATCTGGCGGATGTGCAGTTTGAGAGACACCTGGGAAATAGTGACCATAAAATAATAACTTTCTAATTGTCATTCAAAGGAGTGTTTCTTCAGGGAGGCACAAAAATACCAAAATTCAAACAAGCAAAATTTGACTGGGACAATTTCCTCAAAAATAAAATGCAGCCACAAAATGGGATATTTTTTAAAAACTCTAGTTGTGAGAAATACATACCTTATGGGAATAAAAGGGGGAGGAATAAGAAAAAACTATGTGGATAAATAGAAATGTAAAGGAAGCAATAAATGACAAAAAGAAAGCATGTAAATCACTACAACAGGAGGGTAGCATTGAAAAACTATAAGTGAAAAAATTGAATATGTAAAAGACAAATAAAAGCAGCCAAACTAGAGACATACTAAACTAAAACTAACCCTAAAATGCTCTTCAATTACATAAATGGTAAGAAGTATAAATCTGAAGGTGTCGGCCCTTTACAGAGTGATGAGGGGGGAGTTGCAGAGAGTGATAAGGAGAAAGCAAAGCTATGAAATATTTTTTCTCCACTATATATACTGAGAAAATAAACTGTCAGATGAAATGCAGAATGTAAAAGTAAATTTCGCATTAAAACAGAGAAGGAAATAACCGAGAAGGCCTTTTCTCTGTCTACCGAGCACAGCCCCGTACATTGTATAGCGGCAGTGCTTGATATCGCAGCTCAGCCCATTCACTTCAATGGGGTTGAGCTTAGCCTCAGCCATTTGCCCAATGAACATGATGTCACATGGTGTAGGAAAAGCTGTAGAAGGCCGCAGTGCTACTGTGAACGCCTCTGCTTTCTCAAACAGATGATCAGCAGGGGTCTCCGGTGTCAGAACCACACCGATCAGAGGATAGGTCATCAGTAAAAAAAAACTCCCTTTAATTAGAGTATGTAGATTTTTTATTACCTATCCTTACACTTAAAACAATAAACGTTTGGTAAACTTTACATTTCTACGTATTATACAATTATATTATTTCATGTCAAAATATCTGCATTTGATGACACATTTCTGTTCAGGGCTGGTTGAGCATGACATTGAAAAGTGTACTGCTTACACTGTAGGAATTTTATTTTTGAGAAAATGTGAAAAAAAAATATACAATGTTGTTCTCTTCTGAGAATGTCAATGCTATTGAAATGGGCAATACATGATTCGTGGTGTAATACCAACATATTCAGCAGTCTAGGTATCATACGGCTGCAGCTCTTGGAACATACTATTTTCATTATAAGCAGTAATGTTGTTTCCTTTTCCCTTCCTGCCCAGCCACACTATTCTGTTTTATTTCCCTTTAATTTTAGTTTTAATGCTGATTTTATCAGCAATGAAAAAAATTGCCAAATGGCTTACTTCCCCCTATGTTGCCCCTTCTTTCAGAGCTGAGAGAGAATAAGTCTGCCTCCCCCCTGTCTGCTGCTTACCTACACATTACTGGTCAGTACAGCCACCCAAGGTGACTGTTATCACTTAATTAAATCCTTGCACGCTGAGATGAAAAAACAACAGTGCTCATTCATTCATAACCTGAGGAGAGAGGCCTGTCCTCCCTCCCTCTCTCTGCCTTATTCCTCAATTCCCTCCCTCTGTTTCTGGCTATCCCTTGCCAATTCTCTCTCTACCTCTTATTTCACTCTGGCAGGGAACCCTGTGCAAGGTTTTAGTTCTGAAGACATCATATGACACTTCCTGTCTCAATCTTTACAATGTCTAATCATTCCTTCTTGTTTCTGTCCCATTGTTTGTGGTTGCTGCTGTCACTCCCATTTCTTTCTGCTCTTCTTTTTGTCTTATTCTTATTTATTATTAATATCTGCTAATCTCTCCATGCCGTTCTCTGCTCTTCTGTTGACTTGACATTCCTACCTCTTTTGTGTAGATATTTTTGCATCCACTTTATAAATCACATATGTACAGGCAGTTTTCTCTCACAATATCTCGCAGCTTAAGCGGCTTGTTTTCTCAGTAATGTATAGCAACACAATTACAGTCACCCACATGTATATCATGCTGAAGAATTGTGATGGGCATTCTGTAGATAAAGCCAGCAGTAGTCACACATAGGGTAGCATAGGTTCTAATCCTTCTCCTTCTCTAGAAGTTCTGCAGTTACATTGTAGCACAGCTCATCAAAACATTTGTATTTGTATCCAAAGTAAGTATATAGGTGTTCATACACCTTCTCTTCATCAGCATCATTAGATTTTTGGCCATCCCCAGCGATGGGGATCTTAAATGGGCTGTCCCATGAAAAATATAGTACAGTTTTCAAACGAGCGCCTGGATCTGAATACTTTTTAATTGCATGTAATTAAACATTTATTATAGCCACTGAGATATTCAATAAACTGTATCTGTATAGCGCCACCTGCTGTTTGCTTTCTTATTTCTTTGACCTGCTAACTGAGATGGCCGCACATGTTCAGTTTCATCCTTCAACTGCCTCCTGAGCTATGATAGGGAGAGAGCTTCTGCACCCTAAGCTGCAGCAGAAAGTGCACTCCCCTGAAGCTGTCAGCTTGATATAAATCTAGCATAACAATTGGAGCAATGAATGGGGAGATCTCTGGATCCATGTGAGGTACAGGGCTGGTCCTAGCTTTGCTAGAAAGAGATTGTCATGTACTATATCAGGCATGGCCAATCTGCAGCTGTCCAGCTGTTGTAAAACTACAACTCCCACCATGCCCTGCTGTAGGCTGATAGCTGTAGGTAGTCTGGGCAACAGCTGGTGAGCCTCAGGTTGGCCATCCCTGTACTATATGATGTCTGATTTAATTTTGTACATTAACTATGGAATAACACTTTTAAGGAATGGTAACGTAGCCAGTAATAACCATTGTTGGGCTCAGCTATTTGAAGACACCTGTAGCACACAAAATACTGTGTCAAATATTTCCTGCAAGAATTGGATACATTTTTTATTTGCTGCTTGTGAAGGATTGAGATTGAGGAAGTCACCTCCAAACGTGAGACCTTTCTGTAGATATTCTGTGAATATACCTGTGACTAAGACAAGTTTGAAAGTGTTAATGCCTCGCTGCTGTGTTTTGAACCAAATCATAAATGATACCTACGTTGGTGAAAATGATTGCAAGCCGAACTGAAAATGTGCATGAATGATAAATGGTGCTTTTCATCAGCATATTTATGCTAGTCACCATTGACCTTGATTATTTTGTGAAATGGACTAGCATTTCTAGGCACAAATACAGAAGAAAAACATCTGTCATACGAAAATTCACATTGGAAAAACTATTTTAAAGTGACAATACAAAGATTCATTTCTTTGGTAGCTTGTATTCATAGATATGCAGTTGTGTTAAAAAAAAATCAAGAATTCTGGAATCTAGAATTAATAAATGAGTGCTATATGCTGTTTGCTGTTCTTAATTTTCGATATAATACAAAGGATCTGCCGGTTGCATTATATGAACTGAAGCGTTTTGCTGTGGTTTTGAGATCCCCTGACATATCTCAAAACCGTACAGCATAACCCTGATGTGAATGTAGCCTTACTCCAGCTCTCTGCTTCCTCCATGCTGATAGATAGATAGATAGATAGATAGATAGATAGATAGATAGATAGATATAGAGATAGAGAGATAGATATGAGATAGATAGATAGATAGATAGATAGATATGAGATACATAGATATTAGATAGATAGATATGAGATAGATAGATAGATAGAATAAGTATGAGAGAGAGAGATAGATAGATAGATAGATAGAAATAGATAGAACTTTAGGCTTCCAGGTCCTGTGATGACAGCAGTTGTGGCACTGATTCTAGCCGTGAATCAGAGTACTGACAGGGAGGGGGCTTTAGAAAGGCATTGTACATTAGGATCTAAGTATAAAACATACAAAAATTGCAGCGCTCACCCATATCCAACTCCCAGAAGCACGGACGCAGCTAGGATCAGCTGCTAACTTGTAATATGAGAATGAATCATGAGAAAGGACTGTAATTTGTGTGTCCGAAACGCGTAGATTGTGTATTGTCATCCTGTGTATGGAGGATTGTACAACGCTGGAATAAAGAATTGGATTTTAGAAGCTGGACCTTTCCGTTTTTTTCTCATTAGGATCTAAGTGCACTGTAAAGCTCTTATTTATTTTCCTATTTTTTTTTACAAGGGGTACACTTTAAGATATTAAAAGAGACATCCAGTTTTGGATAGAATATCACTGTTACACCTTAATTCACCATATAAAGTCTATAAAGATGTTTTACCCATATGTTCATAGCACTAGGTGCCAGAGGTTTCATAGTCTCGCTCTACTTACTGTTCTTTCCTGTAGCCCTTATGAATGTCCCCTTGTCATGGTCACGGGCCTACAGATGAAAAGATCATTAGACAGATCTTTACATTGACTTTTGCCATATCTGCTCATAAGGCCTCTTTCACATGAACGATGCAGATTGTGTCAGGATGCGTTCAGTGAAAAATGGCACGTTCAGTCAATTCATTCTGCAATTGCGTTCAGCGTTTGTTTTTTTCCGCATGGGTGCAGTCAGTTTTGATGCATTTTTCACGCGCATGAAAAAAACCCCGGAAGATTTACAAACAACATCTCCTTACAACCATCCGTGAAAAACGCATTACATCCGGATGCAATGCATTTTTCACTGTAGCCCCATTCACTTCTATGGCGCCAGGGCTGCGTGAAAAACACTGAATATAGAACATGCTGCGATTTTCATGCAACGCAGAACTGATGCATGAAAAACAATGCTTATGTGCACAGACCCATAGAAACGAATGGGTCAGGATTCAGTGCGGGTGCTATATGTTCACTTCACGCATCGCACCTGCTCGCGACAGGGGTCTTACTATTAAAGCAAGCCTCCATTTTATCCTAAAACCTGTACGTAACAGAGGGAATGCATCGTTAACTTATATGGTGCCCTTACCTGTATTCATTTTGCCATGGATGAGCCGATTCCATGTTCTCTTTGCGTTCACTTCACATGGCTGCCAGCTGTCAGTCTACCCAATAGACAGTGCTCTTTTTTCTAGTCTGAGACAATCTCCCTGCTCTCGGAGGGATCCGTGGTGATGACAGGGTTTCTCAGGCTGTCATAGCACAGTGTGCATAGGTTTCTTATAAGGACTTTTTGCCACAGTCCTAGATCTCTGAATGGCAAATCTTTATACTTATAGCGCAGTGTAGAAGACGGTAGTTATATCACTGTATGACTAGAGGTATTTGCTTTCCAAGACTAGCAAAGCTGAGGAACAACTCCTATAGGATCTGTAATGGTAGTCATATTGCCAAAAACTTCTTTTAAAAGGAATAGATTGTCCAAGGTAAATAAAGATAAGTTAAAGATTATTAAGACAGCCCCTGCAACATCTTAAAAAAACATCATCCAGTATACTCCCTCCTTACTCCAGCGTTGTTGTCTGCAGCATTCCTTCAGTACTCTTGCTGCTGTTTGTTTCCAAACAGCAGCGGCGATGGCACATGACCACTGCAGCCAATCACTGCCCTCAGTTGTCTACAGCAGAGGACAGTGATTAGATATAGTGCTGAGGTGCGGGGCACAGTAGTTGGTGACGTGCCTGGATTTGGCACCTCAACACTGCAGCCTGTCACCGTTCTCTGCTGTAGACCGCTGAGGACAGTAATTGGCTGCAGTGGTCACGTGCCACATCCAGGCATGTCACAGCAATGGGAATAGCGCGGGAGCACCACAGACAACGGTGCTGGAGAAAGGGGCGAGTATATTATGTATGAGATTTTTTATGATCTCGGACAACACCTTTAATCTATATGTGCTTTTTGTTGGAGTCTGGTTTGCCCCTGCATCAGAAACTGATCTAATTGCTAATATGTTCAGCGGTTTTGTGCATTCTTTCTGCTTGTGCTCCCTCTTCTGATTACGTGCAGAACTGTCTAAAATTTCATTTTCAGCTTAATGGTTTTATGCATTTGTCTCTCTATGTATTATTGTCTTTGCTCTTCCAGTGACTGTGTGCATTGTCTCTGTATAACTGTACTTTCCTTTTGTGTACCACAATCCCCCTTTCTTTTCCTCTGTTTGGCTGTCTCCTGCCTGTTTTCCTGCCTGTTCTCCTCCCTGCCTCTCCGTTTGTGACTGTCTCTTGTTCTTTTCCCTGCAGTCTCTGGACGGATTTGTATTTGCACTAAACCAGGAAGGAAAATTTTTGTACATTTCGGAGACTGTGTCCATCTACCTTGGCTTGTCTCAGGTGAGTGTCCCTCATCTGTCTCTTCACGCTTAGAGCATCACAACTTACCTGTCAAATTAAATTTTTTATTTTTTTTTGCAAAACATGGGAAGTGCATATGAAACATTACAGTTACCAAGTGCATAAAAAGAAAGAAATGACTGTGTATCAGTGTGTTTTTATAGGTAGATACATTAGTGGTTGATAAATAATCAGTGTTTACTAATATATAATTTTTAATTGACAACTAAAAGAAACTTAACAGAGTAATTATTTACTGTAATCTGCAACTATGGATCTGTCACCTATGCCAACTGGAGGTATATGTGTTCTGGGCTGAATTAATATTCATGAGGCTGCAGATTATCATTTTATTAAGTATGGAGCCAGTAAGGTCTGTGGTAGAGTTTCTTAAACCTTTTTCCATGGGGAAACCCCAAAGATGAATATTCATATGTTGCACTATAGGTCAGAAAAAGAGAATAGCGGGAGTATAATTCAATTACTGCAATTTTACTGACAAAGAAATTCGCTAACTTAAACCTCAGAACAAAACGTGTTTCTGCATGGCATTTACTGGCCTTGCAATAATGGCACTAATGAGTACCAATGCGACCATTGTCTGAAATGAGGCCACCCCCTTTATGAATAACTGGTTTATTGAATTGTTGAAGGTTGAACTTGATGGACCTGTGTCTTTTTTCAACCCGGGTAACTATGAACAGAAGGTTTGGTCCAGAAAATAACCACTGTTTAATGTAAAACCCCATTGTGGTACTCCTGTGTTTCCACTTAATGCATGTTTACACAGCCCCATGTTTTAGCCGATTATCTGGAACGAACGTTCATACCAACGCTCATTCCTGATAATTCGCCCGTGTAAAGGTGCCACAGATAAACCGATGAACGAACAAACCATTGGGTGCAATGATTGTTAGTGCGGACATTGACAAAACAACTGAAAGGTGGCATGATGTTAGAACAGCAGGATATGCTCAACCCAAGATGCAGTTGTGCATATATATATACAGGGGAGCAGATCCTACACTTGTGGCCCTTGGCTAATGTCGATCCCCAGCAAAAATGCATATGGTGGAGGATGCCCACAGCAGACCACAAGTACCACAATAGACATCCTACACAAGATGGCAATTGTGTGGATGTGATAAACCATATAACAATATAGCAATAACAAATGACAAGACAGGTGCACACTGCGGTCTTACTAAGTACTCAAACTGATCAAAAACTTGAGAGATTAGTCAACATATCCTGCTTTGGAGAACATGTCTAAGCCCGAGCACCACGCCAAGGTTTCTCAAGTAGCTCGGGACCTAACACTCACCTACCTGTGTCGTATGGGAAATACCAGGGTCCAGTGGACATCAGAATCATTGTTTCATGGCAGCAGATTGTGCTGTGTGAACCACTCTCTGCTGTCCAGAAACTATGAATCTCTATGAGGATGAGTGATGACAGTAGAGGTGATCGCCGCATGTAAATTCAACGCTTCACCTCCACTGACGAGCAGGCAATTGTCAGGAAGGAATGCTTCCTTTCTGACAATTGTCAGATCATTGGTGCTATGTAAATGCACCCTTAGCGTTTTAAGCATGCCGTTTTTTCACATGTGCCTTTATTGTCTCATTATAGACCATGTGCACTTTTTTAGCACATTTTTAAGCTAAGTTCCAAGCTGACTTTCGAACAGGTTTGCAAAAAATAAATAAAAAGGTTATTAATTTTGATTGCTGTGAAAATGCTGTGTTTTCATCTAGCATTTCCATATATCCACACCGTACTTGTATGTATCCATACATACCCATTGTTTTTACCCTTTGTTCATCACTGTTATATGTTTGGGATTATCTCATAGTGATGAGCAGCTAAAAGGTGGTGCTGTGGGCTCTACCCCTATTTAACCTACCGCTTGCTTGGTCTCAGTGGGTTCTTGCTCTTTGCCTGGTGTGACCCGGGAGAGGGCAGCACAGTGTTAGCCAGTTGTCCCTGGTGTCCTATTATTGGCCGTTCCTAGTAAAGCTGTGCGCTGTGGGATCTGACACTGTCACTGCTGTCTGCTCACCTATCCCATTAAATAAGAGTGGGGAGAGAAGTGTCTGTGGTGCATTTTAATATCACTAAAATACCAAAATAGGTCCCACCTGCTTCTCTGCAGTTCATGCAGGAACGAGCATTTATTCACATACAGATTATAGTCAAATATTTGGATGATATTTCAGTCCCTTCTGCCTCTTTGTATTGTCATTTTACATAATTGCCATTTGGTGTTTTTCCATTAACTCTAATGCATTGACACACCATGGAGTGCTCTGGAGTATTGCTCTGAGGAAAAATAAGAACTCTCTTCAATTAGGTTGTGTGGAATAGTCTGCCAGTCTGCCACTTCCTGAAAGATGCTTTGTGTGCATAGTAATATGCAGTAATAATGAGCTTCTTGGTAGGGCGCAACAATTGGAGCCTGTGATAAACAGTCATACCTATATATATTATTCTTATCCTCGTGTGTCTGGTCAGTTTGTTTCTTTAAGGACAAAGCATGTTCTGAACCATTACGACGAATTAGATACTTTCACAGAATAGATAAAAACTCATTTTTCTGTGTTGTACAGATTTGACTGGATATAATTTTGTTGCATCCTCCTAAAATATTTCCTCCAAATAATTAGCCAATATACAAAAATATTATTCCTCTTTGTTGAGTGTCATTTTTATGGCATACTTTTATTTCAGCAGTTTCAGCAACTTAGGACCAAGAATATGTAGAAAAATGGTAGCACTACCTGTATATATTGGTATGTACAGTATATTGGTTTTAAATCTGATGAAGGGTCCAGTATGGCCCTGAAATACATAATTCCTGCCAATAAAGATTTTCTAATTCTATTGAACTCACTTTTGTCCTTCTGATCCACCGACAGCGTTACCATTTTTCTACATATTTCTGGATCTAACGTTCAGCATGACAGCAGCCGCCGTGGTGGTTCTATAGATACGCTCCACGGGGTGCTGTGCCTCCAGCACAACTGTTTCCGGTGACCACCCCAACTTCTGGTAACAGCCCCGGCGGTCCTCCCTACGTGTGATTCTCTTTTCTAGTGTATAAATTAAGATAATAGCTTGAGATCATTTTCAGTAGCCCATGAAAGTGAAGTTATAGTTTGGCAATGTGATGATAAACTAGTTACATACAAGCAATGGGATATTATATAATCTTGCTGTAAGATAGTGAGCAGGTTATAATCCAGACATAGCATAATGGGCATGTTATAATCCAGCAATATGGTGAGTTATCCAGAAATATGATAGCAGATTAGAATCCAGCAATGTGAGTTGGTCCTAATGCAGTAGTGAGATCACGAGCGGAGTATAATCCAGCAATTTGCCAATAGGAGACCGCGTGACCACTGAAACAGCGTTACTTTAGAAGTTCCTTTTCTTTTCGAGTAAAGCCTATTTGCATCCATACTGCTCAATGTCACCGTCAGTGGGCAATATTTAAAGGGGGTATGTCTACTTTGGGTCACCATTTTAGTGCATTCCTTATTATTATACACTGATTCTAAAGCATTGCAGCTTTTTGTGCCACATCTGACTGGGGGTTAGTAAAATCCAATTTAAGGGCATTATATTAGCTAAAAATTTGCAAATATACTTAATTTTGCCTTAGTGACAGTGTGCATTCATAATTGCTCTGGTCAGCACTGGAAATAGACAAGATGGCTAACAATTCTCACTACATGAAGTAACTGAGCAGTATTTAGTACTAAACAGAACACACTGCAGAATGCAAATAATCAGAGCATACCCTACATAGTCATTGATGTGGGATATGTCAGCTCTGAAGACTACAGAATTGTCAATGCAGCTACGGACTATGCTACAAACTGTAATAGGGTAAGTACAAGATAAATATTGCAATGTATTTGCAAATTAACAACTTTTTATGTAGATTTATTCTATATGTAAGTAACTATAAAATGGTGTTTAAAGGTGAACTGACTCTTTACGCCGTGTAATTGTAAGTGATGTGGTTCTGTAGGAACTCCAAATTTGTACAGAATGAACTAGGGTCATTTAGGCAGGTCGGAATAGTAGTGAAAGTCCATTAGTGTGATGGTCAGTAATAAAGGAGTCCATTAGTGTCTAGAGAATGGGTAATATGGTTGTCCTTCTAAGTGATGCACTGCACTTTTGAAAAGACAGTCAAACCGAGTAAAGGAGGACAGAGTATAGAATCAATAATGTGTGTAGGAAAAGCTTGCTGGTGCTCAAGATTTAAAAAAAAAGAGTATATTGGTGGCTGAATATGGTATAGATGTTCCTACACATGTACTTCATATACGGCATGTATACACATGTTCTGCACAGCTGGACGTGACTTAAGGACCAGGTTCTGGGGGAGGATCGGGGGGAATCGGGGCACAATGGCTGCTCTTACTGGCAGGCAGCCATACCGGGTAAGGGCAGCATGGTGCAGCACCGCCCCCCTGCAGCTCCAAGCGCTGCAATTAGCCGTCAATGAAGAAAGGCACATCGCAGCACCGGAAGCTGTATACAGCTGCGGGGCAGAGGGAGGTGAGGCAGGGAACACCAGTGTTTGGCGTCCCCTGCCAGTGCTGCGATTGGCTGGAACAACACTCCAGCCAATGGCAGCGCTAAAGCTGCACAGAAAAGGGCAGAACCTCCCTGCATGCAGTCATTCTAGCTGTTAACTGCATGCAGAAAGGTCCTGTGCCTTTCTGTGCTGCTTTTGGCTTGCTGGGACTTGTGATGCACACCACTGCGCTTTATCACTTTCCTGCTAAAAGAAGAACAACATCTGGAATTGCTTCACTGATTTTTTATTTTATTTTTCATTTGCAGCTTTTCCAGATCCCTAAAACACCCTCCGTCCCTGTCCCATATATATATAATTTTGCACGACAGCAAGGAAGGGAAGGGACCCATAATTTAACTTCATCCATGATGTACCCTGTAGTTTTGCCACCTTATATCTCTGATTAAGGCCTTTTGCACACGAATGTTGTGCATCCGTTCCGTGCATTGGGGACCACAATTTTTCCTTTTCACAGCCAATTGTTTCCGAATTCAGTAAAATGCCTGATGGGTCAAAGTGCTCACCACACACCTTGAAATATTCCTTGAGGGGTGTAGTTTCCGTAATGGGGTCACTTTTTGGGGGTTTCCACTGTAGGGCCACCTCAGGGTGTCTTTATATGCGACATAGCTCCCAATTACCATTCCATAAATCCGCTCTCCAAAAGCCATATGGTGCTCCTTCCACTCTGAAGCCTGCTGTGCGCCCATACATCAGTTTTTGAGCACATATGGGGTGTTGCCATATTTGGGGGGCAAATAGGGAACAAAATGTGGGGTGCATTTTGTCATGTTACCCTTTGGGAAAGTGAACAATGTTGGTGTAAAGCAATTTTTTTGTGAAAAAAATGCAATTTTTCATTTTCACTGCCAAGTGTTTCCTAATTCTAGGAAAAACCTTTGAGGTCAAAGTGCTCACTACACACCTTGAAAGATTCCTTGCGGGGTGTAGTTTACAAAATTGGGTCACTTTTTGGGGGTTTCCACTGTAGAGCCACCTCAGGGTGTCTTCATATGTGACATAGCTCCCAATTACCATTCCAGCTAAATCCGCTCTCCTAAAGCCATATGGTGCTCCTTCTACTCTGAAGCCTGCTGTGCGCCCATACATCAGTTTCTGAGCACATATAGAGTGTTTCTGTAAACTCCAGATTCAGGGTAATAGATTTTGAGTTTTATTTGGCTGTTAACCCTTGATATGTTGCAGAAAAAATAGATTAAAATTTAAAATCTGCTAAAACAAAGTTAAATTTTGAAATTTCATTCCCATTTTCCTTTAATTCTCGTTGGGCACCTAAAGGGTTAACAAAGTTTGTAAAATCAGTTTTGAATAGCTTGAGGGGTGTAGTTTCTAAAATGGGGTGATTTGTGGGTGGTTTCTAAAATGTAAGCCTCACAAAGTGACTTCATAACTGAACTGGTTCTGAAAAAATTGGGTTTTGGAAGTTTTCTTAAAAATTTTACGATTTGGTTCTAAACTTCTAAGCCTTCTAACATCCCAAACAATAAAATGTAATTTTTAAAATGATCCAAACATTAGGTATTACTTTACATTCGACATATGTCTACCTATTTCTGGAGGTAATACTATAATAAGAGTAGAGAAATTGAAATTTGGAAACTTGCTAATTTTTCAAAATTTTGATAAAAATATTTTTTTACAAATAAAAATGAAATATTTTGACTCAATTTTACCACTGTCATGAAGTACAATATGTGACGAAAAAACAATCTCAGAATGGCCTGGATAAGTAAAAGCATTTTTAAATTATTACTACATAAAGCGACACATGTCAGATTTGCTAAAAATAGCCTGGTCCTTAAGGTGAATAAATGTCCTGAAGGGGTTAACATAGCTCTGTTATACTGAGTGTGATGGTACAGGTCATATATACAGTGAAAAGTGGAGGAATAGACATGTCAGTTGAACATCATGCAGCGTGCAGTGTTTTATAGTAAGTGACAGTGGTCAACTAGAATATTGCTGTAAGAGCTACGAGGGCCGTCCATCAGACTGATAGTGGGAAAGATAATAAAGCAGTCCCATAGTCTGGGTAACAGCTTCACGCCCAGATGCAAATCGAGCCTGCCTGTCAGTGCATTGGCATTTGTCTGTAATTGAGACGTGTGTGTTTTCTTTGTTGAACAGATGGCAGAGCGTGTGTGCTCAGGGAGCTTGCTAAACTATTGCTGCCTTCCCTGGGCCAGCACAGAACCAGCTCCTGGGTCTCCGCCACAGGCAGAGGCTCATGTGCCAAGAGAGCATATGCCCAAAGAAAGCCTTGTACTTTCAGGGAATTGACACATCTGGAATGTCTAGGGGGTGACATAGTTCCTAAGCTGCCGGGAAGCTATTCTTTTTTCTAACCAGTGGAGGAAAGAATGTTGGGTTAATACTTACCCATTCCTTGCTATGCCTGCGCTGCCATCTCCATTACACTCACGCAAGCTGTGGGCTTTTCCGCCAGGGTCCCAGCTGGATTTGTGCTCTGCTTTTTCTGTTCAGCGGCATTTACGACTATGCAGCTAAACGCAAAGAAGCACACACATCCAGCTGGGCAGTGGTGCACCACCAATGAGGCCAGCTGAGGTGATCCCCTCAGGCAGCACCAGGTATGGCCAACAGGGGGGCAGTGGAAGGGCAATGGGGCTTTCATTGTGGCATAGGGGTTAGGTTAAGAAATTGGCATTGGAGTGGGGTCGCCATTTCCGTTTTCACCTCAGGCAGCAGAAAGGCTAGATGCACCCCTGCAGTTGGGACCCGGGCAGAAGAGCCTGCAGCCTATGTGAGTGCAGCGGATACAGTGATATCGTCGTGAGTTAGGGATGGGTAAGTGTTAAAGGGAATCTGTTACCCCAATTATGGACTATGATCTGCAGTATTACATGAGTGGTACTGCAAATATGGAGTCCAGATCACAATTTTTTACTTTCCCGCTGCCCCAGTTCTCCCACTGCCAATGCTCAGAGCTTCTTTGAATCACATTGTCAGGACTGCTGTGCATACGACCATAAGTCCTCTCTATTATATTAGAACAGCACATCGGGGGAACAGGGGGCAGTAGGAAAATAAAAATAAGTGATCTGGACTTCTTATCTGCAGTTTTATGCATGTATAGTGTAGATAATAGTCCAAAATCGGGTGACAGATTCCCTTTAACCTATTGATCTTTCTTCCACAAAGAAAGAACATTTTTTATTAAAAGCCTGGAGAACACCTTTAAGTTTGGACATTATAATGTACTTGTTGTCTACCTTATGCAAAATCAGTTCGCTATGCTAAGAATATTACTATGGTAGTAATTCCCTCATAAAGTGCATGAAGTTTAGTGAATGTCCTGCCAGTATCCAAGTATCATTGACATACAGCAGATCACTAAGGGTTTATAGATGTAGACTCCCTACCCAAATTGATGTCTTGATCATTTATATTAGGGACATGTATGCATGTTCTTTAATTTCTTCAACTGTGATCAGGTCAGATTATAATTAATAAATCTCATCCATTTTAATTGTAAAACTTATGTATGTGTGAACCAGATTTTGGGGATATTACTTTAGATATAGCTGAATACATGGTAGTAATGACAGCAGTATTGTATGTAGATGGATGCATATGATTACTTAGTAACTGCATATTCTTTTATATTGCAGCAGTTTACATTACATGTATGGATAACAGTTTTATATACTCTACCATACAATTGTAATAGTATATTTTAGATATATTGGGACAGATTTACAGATACTAAGTCCAACGTTAGACTAGACAGTCTAAAAATGCACCAGATTTATCACAGTGGTTGATGCCGGATCTTAAATCTGGTGCATCTTTAGACTATCTAGTCTTAGTTTATACCACCCATTAGTTTGCTCAAAATTCTGGCACTATTTTGGTACATCTTACACCATGCCTACTTTCCACTAAGTCATGTAATTGCTTACCTCATGTACATCTTCCCTGAGTTTTTTTTTTTTCTTTGTGCCCTCTTGACCATGTAAGAAAATCACACTGATTTGTTTGTATTCTGTATGTAGCATTTCCTATTGCTGTGTCCAACCAAACCCATGATGTACTTCTCCTTCCCGTGGCACAGCTCTAGTACAATCCCTAACAATGGCCAGCTCGTTTATAGCTGCTCCACACAGCTACACAGACACTCCCCTATCACTGGCTCTGTTGCTGCTTTGACACGCTCATATATATATAACATCACAGGAAATAAGAAAGAGCTACATGGTCATGGGACCACAGCCCAGAATGAAAGATAGTAACATAGTACATAAGGCCGAAAAAAGTCATCTGTCCATCCAGTTCGGCCTGTCATCCTGCAAGTTGATCCAGAGGAAGGCAAAAAAAAAACTGTGAGGTAGAAGCCAATTTTCCTCACTTGAGGGGAATAAAAATTTCCTTCCCGACTCCAATCAGGCAATCAGAATCACTCCATGGATCAACGACCCCTCTCTAGTAGCTATAGCCTGTAATATCATTACACTCCAGAAATAAATCCAGTCCCCTCTTGAATTCCTTTATTGTACTCATCACCACCTCCTCAGGCAGAGAGTTCCATAGTCTCACTGCTCTTACAGTGAAGAATCCTTTTCTATGTTTGTGTACAAACCTTCTTTCCTCCAGACGCAGAGGATGTCCCCTCGTCACAGTCCTGGGGATAAATAGATGATGGGAGAGATCTCTGTACTGACTACTGATATATTTATACATAGTTATTAGATCTCCCCTCCGTCTCTCCTCCTGCCCCTGCTCCAGACCACCAACCCCTGCCCCCCCCAGCTTTGCCTGTTCCCTCCACACTGTGTGATCCTGCATCGATCTTCTGCCGGCACAGGGGAAGACAGAAGCTGTAATAAACCGCTCCTGCCTTCTCCTCAAAGTCCCTGCTGAGTCTGTCTGCCGGGACCCGACCTGCAGGAGCTTTTATCCCAGCGCTGGGATTAAAGCGCTGCCAGCATGTGTATATAGGTGCTAGCTGCACGGGTTGTGTGCAGATAGCACATATATAGCCGTATGGCAGTTGGGCATGTGTCCCAATTTTATAGCAAATCTAAATCTAAATATTGGTCATTGCCAATTCTAGTAGGCTATTATGGGTATGCTAATAGTGACAAGTTTTTGTATATTTTGAATTCAACACCAGTGTCCTGCATATTGCTAATTAAAGTGATTTTCTACTTTGGAAAGTCTCTTATTATTAGTAAATCTGAAGATGATAAATCGATCATACATTGTCCTGCCGTTTAGAAGCCTAGCAGACAAATGGGATCTGTGGGGTTTGATTTTTCTGCAGCAGAATGAAGCATTACACAATTCCCATTGAAATCAATGGCCTGTCCATGTAGTGTACACACATGCTGGATCTTCCATTTTGAGAGATGCTTTTTGTAGTCGCACTTTGCTTTGGCTAAGGCTACTTTCACACCAGCATTTTCCCTTTCCACTACTGAGATCCGTTATAGGTTCTCAATAGCAGGGGAAAACGCTTCAATTTTGTCCCCATATATTGTCAATGGGGACAAAACTGAAGTGAAGGTAACAGAATGCACCAGAATGCATTTCATTCCATTTCATTGCGTTCCCATGACACACACAAAAGCGCTGCAAGCAGCATTTTTGAGTGCATCCTGGGATGGATCCGTCATGACTCACAATATAGTCATATAGTGTAGAGTCATGGCTATTTTAGAGATAATACAACCCGATCCGTTTATAACGGATGCAGATGGTTGTATTGTCATGATGGAAGCATTTTTGCTGACCCATGACAGATCCAGCTAAAACGCAGATGTGAAAGTAGCCTAATAAATACAACTTCCTCTGAGAGGCAAGTTTTACTTATGCTAGTTGAAGTCTATGCTATACTGTGTTGTATGCTATTCAAAGAATTAGGACTAGTATACTGTATGGTTTTGCATTTATAATTATGTGATCATTTGTTCTGTGCCCTACAATCATTGGTACACGAATATCCAGGCACGGGAAATACCTTCCCCCGTTGATATACAGAACATAGGGTGTTTTAGATTGAATCTTTCACTGCAATCTTGGACCATGATCTGCAGTAATACAGGAGTAGTGTATTAGTGCAGCTGATACAGAGTTCAGATTTCTTATTTTCCTATTGCCCCCGAATTCCTTGCTGTCAGTGTTTGAAGCTGTGCTGAAATATATTGTGAGGACTGCCGTGAATGCGCACATGAGTCCTCTCCATTATGTTAGTGCAGCACTGACATCCGGACTGTGTATTTCAGCACACATAGTAAGGCTGTAAAAAGACATCCGTCCATGCAGTTCAGCCTGTTATCCTGCAAGCTGAGCCATGCCTATAAAGGGTGACTGTACTTTCAGTAAACGTTTGATATTTCATAAGGACATATTAAAAGTTTTGATCAGTGGGGGTTTGAGTGCTGAGATCCGCGCCGATCTCTAAAACAAATGGGGTGAAGCAAGTGCATAACGAAAGCACTGAAAGTACAGCGACCCTGTAAGTGCTGACAATGGGGGAACAAGGGGCAGGAAGAAAATAAAACATGGTGATCTTGACTCCTTCTCAGAAGTGCTACCATGTATTCTGGTGACATATTCCCTTTAAGGGGGTAAAAACTGCTGATCTGAGGACAGAGATGAAAGTCATTAAGAAAATAATTAGTGTTGAGCGAATCGAAGTCCGACAAATTGACTTCGATACAAATTTCAGAAAAAATTCAATTCGCCATAAAGCAGAATTTCCTCGCAAATTGTCGCCGTTCCCAGGTGTTTTGAGGATATTCCAGGGTAGTCTGAAAGATGGGCTTAAATGTCCCGAATTTTACATTTTACATGCTGGTAAGTATGGGAATAGCAGAAAGAGGTCTCATATTTTGAAGCCGAGTCTTGAATGGGTTTTCTGACATTTTTGAGTTGATGACCTATACTCTGGATAGGTCATCAGTATCTGATCAGTGGGGGTTCGACTCTTGCGACCCCCACCCATCAGGTGTTTGAGAAGGCACTGGTGCTCTCAGTAGCGCTGTGGCCTTCTCGTAGCTCAGCTTAGACTACGTGACGTAACGTTCATTGTTCACATGGCCTAGGCGCAGCTCAGCCCCATTGAAGTGAATGGGGCTGAGATGCGATACCAAGCACGGCCGCTCTCAAATAGATGGTGCTCTGCTTGGTAAGCACGGAGAAGGCCGCAGCGCTACAGTGAGCGCCAGTGCCTTGTCAAACAGCTGATTGGTGGGGAGTCCTGGGTGTCGGGCCCACACTGATCAGATGCTGATGACCTAGCTGAAAGATAATCTGGAAAACCCATTTAAGGGCTGAGAACTGTTATAAAATTCTAAAAGTGAAGAGAAGCAGTCTGGTAAGGATGGGCATCTCCACATCATTGCAGCCCTTTTCTTCCCCATTTTCCGAGAATATGTAGAATATATACAGTATGTCTAGTAATCACTGTCTGTACATATCGTGCTCTGACAAGTAATGAGCTGATACAAAGTGCTTACAGACATTATAACAACCCCTTTCTTAGCCCTACAGGTCTGTAATGCCTGTATTCTGTTGATGAGTGTCAGAGGTATGGGATTTCCCCAGCTCTGCTTGCTTTATTTTTTAAAGTGAAAGTGATTGGAAGTGATTCACTTAATGAACAGTATTCCATAATATCTAGTGCTTTAAGTGAATTGATTTAAAACCATGAAAGTATATCAAGAATAAGAAATATTAACATCATTTCCACCAGATTTTGTGTTGTAATGAACAGCGTAAACTGCAGTAAATGTAGTAGGAATTGTGTGGATGCATTTTCAGACTACCATTTGAATGTGTGGCCATGTTAGCAGGAAAGTGTTTTACTTTTTTCCTTTTTTAAGTAAAATACAATAGAGCAGCTTTTCAGAGTGCAGAAGAAGTGATGAGCAGAGATTTGAGTAGGAGAGAGGAAATTGTAAGATCCAGGAAGAGGGGCGTAGAATTCCCAGGACACAATTCACTGGCTGTATTATCAGCGAGCCATGTTCAGATGTCTCACTACGCATCCGACAAGGGCATTCTGAAAAGCAAATAGGGGACCAGACGAGAAAATTGATTTCTCAGGAGGTGGAAGTCTCCCCTCCCCTCTAGGAAAGCCAGGCACATGGCCACCAATGGCTGGGAGCTGTCCAAGTGCTGAAGAGAGATAATGCCAGTGATCCCTGGGGAATCTTATCACTCGGCGCAGGGCCTGACTTTTAGAGTCAAGGTTCCCATGTTTCCATTGCTTAAGGGTGGAGACAGGTACTGTATATATGTAGTATAAACCCAACTATGGAAGGGTAATTGCTGGCCAGGGGAACTTAACCCCTTCATTTCATTGTTGCAAAGTAAATTACAATTAAGTACATTTGCAAAATGAAGAAGCCAAACTCTGTTTAATTTATTCCCTGGCAGTGAAATCTTGTATCACTAGAGTAAGGGTTTGTAGTACAACTAGGAGCTTTATTATTTCGCAGAGAAACATTCACACCAGATAATAACCTTTATGGCTGTGGGAAAATAAAAGCTTTGTCACACTTACATTGTAAGTATTGGAAGAGGCACAAGCTTCCTATCATCCCCCTTCTTAAATGCCGTCCCTGCTAACCCCCACCCTCTGGGCTCTCCTTCATCCTCGGTTGATAAATGAGCACATATTGGTAGCAGCAATTCATATTTCATCTCTGTGACACCCGCTGATCATTGGCGTTAGTTAGGGAGGCTAATATTAAAGATGTCAACAGGAAGCTGCCTTCTTCCTCAATGTGTGTACAGTGCTGACAAATACTGTGGGTCGCCTAACTCTTGGTATTAACCGGTTCAGCACCATAGCTTAAAAACGATACTGCATTTTATTCTAAGTGGTATCTGTAGGAAGTGCTTTTATGTATTCATTACCATTTTGCTTTCATGCGTTACCGTTCTCACAGGAAAATAATTTTCCTTTAAATTTCAAAATGTAAAAGACAAATCTATTGCGTTGAAAGACAGGTACTATTACAGAATGACCACAATGTATCAATTATTTAGACTCATGTTAAATATTTAAATTGCACAATCCCAATTTTGGTCAGTTTATTTTTTCAGTATTAGACCTCAGAACAAAAAGCTTTGCACAGTATCTACAGCACAGAATTTTATTTTACTCACTTATATAGCGGTGACATATCCTGCAGCTCTTCGCAGACATCACTATTTGCTTTCCCCAATTGGGGTTTTCAGTCTAAGTTCCCTATCAGTATGTCTTTGGAGTGTGGGAGGAAACCGGAGAACCTGGAGGAAACTCACGCAAACACGGGGAGAACATACATATCAAATTAAAGATACAGTAGGCAATCTTATAGTCCGAGGGTTAATTCTAATATCTGATTCCAAGAATTTTACATGTCAGCATATATATTGAGCTTGCAATAACCGTATATTTCTGTTCGTAATAAAGGAGCTGTGTTGTACAACAGTGTCACCAATCAGGCCTGGTTGTAATGGTAGTTTGTGTAATAATAACAGGAGTGTTTGCAGTAAGCTAGTATGGGGACTGTGGGGGACTAGCATAAATAGGGCTGTACATGTTGGACATTCTCAGACTGTTAAAGGATTTTTTTTTTTTTTGCATTGGTCCCCATTCCTCCCATGTGATCTGCTCCTTATGCCCTCTGCCCTTCTACATTCTGTAATTTAGTTCTTTGGTCCCTTTCGCCCTGAGCAGCACCTCCCGCCTGCTTCATGAATGATGTGCTAATCCATTCTCTGCCTCAGACAAATGTATCGACCCACTCTAAACAGACCGCAGGGCTCACACTGAAATGAAAAGCTCAGCTGCATGCATTCGATGGCAAATGCAGCAGCTTTCCTCCCACCTCTCTATCGCTATGCTCCCTTGCCTCCTGTCATCATTCCTTCACCTTCTATCATCTCTTGTGCACCTACTGTCATCACCCTTCACCTTCTGCCATTGCTTACTTCTGTTTTGGTCTCCTCCTCATATAATCAGGTCACACCTGCCTCACCTCTCTCCACCTATGGTAAGAGATTATTCACCTTTCATTGTCAGTTTACAACTTTCTAACTTTTTGTCTCCATTCATTAACCTTTTGTGACACTCTAATTTCCCTTCTATTTCACAGTACTTCCCGAATCAACATTTCCTTTTGTCTGTCTTTGAGAATTGAACAGATCATCGCTAACGAACGTTCATAGTAACACTTGTTAGCGATGATCTGGTGGTGTGTCCAGTGGTGTATCTTGGTTTTGTGCTGCCCTAGGCGAGACTAAACTCGGGCACCCCCCTAATATAAATTTGACCCACCCCTTCCTGCCAAGAACAAACCCCTTCCTCTGTAAACCCCACCCCTTCCTCTTTAGGCTACACCCTTTCCTGTTAGAGCTTCACGTCTTCCTTTCTGTATTTAAAAGTGAATAACGAAGGCTAATATTTTGTGCTTTCTGTACCAAATGGTGCATCTATTATTTAAAGAGAATCTTTAGATATAATAATATAAAGATCCCCCTCCCCATAACAGTGCCATCCACAGATCCCCCCTAAACTGTGCCATCCACAGATCCCCCTCCCCATGACAGTGCCGTCCACAGATTCCCCCCCCCCCTTGACAGTGCCATCCACAGATCCCTCTCCCCGCTGCTTACAGGATTATACATTTATTAACTGTAATCTGTAACTTTAACTTTAAATGAGCGCCTATCTCTTTACTAGGGTATCTTACTCTCAGCTCCGGTGACAGGCAGTGCGGGCGGCGCTCACTCACTGACTTCACGCTCCTGAGCCACCTAGTGAGAGGAGCAGGCACGTGACATCAGTGAGTGAGCGCTGCCCCCACTGCCTGTTACTGGAGCTGAGAGTAAGATACCCTGTTAAAGAGATAAGCGCACATTTAAAGTTACAGATTACAGTTAATAAATGTATAATCCTGTAAGTGGCAGGGCCCTGTATATTCTAACCCGCAGGCAAGCGTCCCCGTCACCATGGGAATGCCTGGCTGGGGGTTAGAATATTCCATTGGATCTGAGTATACCGGCATTTTGCCGCCCCATTGGCAAGTGCCGCCCTAGGCAAATGCCTTGTTTGCCTCGTGATAGATACACCCCTGGGTGTGTTGATTACCTGTTGAACGAGCGATGGCATTAGCTATTGCTCCTCCCTATACTGTGTAGGAGATCGGTGTATGTAAATGAAGAGGTCTCCTCCGCTAGCAATCAGCAGAATGCTTCCTTCCCGACAATCTGCTTTTACATCATCCCTTGTAAAGGGACTTTTACACAATCTGGGTACCACAAAAAAGCAAATTTATTATAAAATGCGCTGGTAAAATAGGAGCCATTTTCAACCCACCGGTATTACAGCAGTCACTTAGTCACCTTATTACAGCAGTCGCTAAGGGCCTTTAGGATATGCTGACTAGTCTGTGCGCTGCAGAGTGATGCATGAAGAAGCAGGAGCTCAGCTCTCTAATGGTAGCCAAACTTCTGCTCAGATGGCTGGAATCATCAGAACTACTGATCCTGGCTGTTTAACCCCTTAGATGACACTAGTGACCATGGCATTCCACTGTCCAGGGCTCCCTGTTTCACCCATTGGTGATTGTGCTCATGGGGTGCCAAAGTTTTTACAAGTCTTTACATGGCTGCCAGGCATTTATTGAAGCTCCCCAGATCTGCCTTAAATGTATGACTATGCTAGAGGCACCATCTATTAGATTGCCTGATAGTTTGCTACTGACAGCATAATACACTGTACAACTTAAAGGCAATTTACATTTTTGGGGGCTCTTGTTTTTTTTTTATTATTGCACTGTACTCATTTTGAGCTAAAAATATTTATTACTTTATTAAAAATTCAGAGCCCTTTTCTGTGTACAAGGTTGAGTTTCTCCAGCAGCAGGATCTGAATTTTCTCTCTGTGCCATCAGGCAGCTCACCTAACGGGTTCCTTATCTCTGATCTTATAAACACTCGATATAGTTCAATTCTTATCTTACTGATACGAATGTGGTTTAAATAAGTGTTTATGACCTTTTAGTAATTTAGAGATCACATTTATTAGACAAACAACACAAAGTGAAAGTAAAAAGTGCACTTCACACCGCTAGAAAAACAATAGACAGTGACAGAATAGCTCAATATTTTTAATAAAGACCAACTTAAAAAAATATTTTTAGACCAAAATTACTAAAATGCAGTCATAAAAAAAATTGCCCCCGAAGGTGTACATAGCCTTTAAGTAGAGCAGTGTATTATGGAAGTGATCAAATTATTGCACGTCAAAGTCCCCTTATGGAACTAATAAGAGGTTAAGTAAAACCTAACCAATAAATTGTTCCGTTAAAAAAATCGGTCACATATTTGGTTTCACAGCATCTGTAATGACTAGAGTTGAGCGAACTTCTGTTTTAAGTTCGGCTTCCAAAGTTCGGGTTCGGGTTATTCAAGCATCCCGTTATGAATTCCGCTACCACGGACCATAACGGCATTTGGAATCCGGGGTGAAGGACCTGGGGTGACGTCACCGTCATGTGATCAGTGCAGGGGGCGTGGCTCAGTACTGGATTGGATAAGAGGTCGTAGGCTACCACCTCTTATCTAATCCAGTACTGAGCCACGCCCCCTGCACTGATCACATGAAGGTGACGTCACCCCAGGTCTTCCGTGTTGTCCAAGGTTCGGGTTCATTGAAGAATCCCCTTATGCATTCCAAATGCCGTTATGGTCCGTGGTAGCGGAATCCATAACGGGATGCTTGGATAACCCGAACCCGAACTTTGGAAGCCGAACTTAAAACAGTAGTTCGCTCAACTCTAGTAATGACCTGACTATAAAATGATCATGTAATTTACCCCACATGATGAACGTTTTAAAAATAACAAAACTTATGGAACTTGGGATATGGCAATGCAAACATATTTTCTTTAAATAAAAATCCAAACTTAATTCTGCTGTATATGTACCCCAAAATGGTGCCATTAAAAACTACAACTTGTCCTGCAAAGAACAAGCCCTCACACAGCTGAAAAAACTGAAAAAAAATAGGAATGTGTCAATGAAAAAATTGCTTGGTCACTAATGGGTTGACAATGTATAGCATGGGTATATGGGCTTCTCATACTATTCAAGTTGTAATAAAAACTGAAATATAGACAAATATGACACACGGATGACATTGTTAATACCACATTTTTTATTTTATTTTTGGGTTTCTGAATTTAAACTTGTGTCTTAAATCTCTTACATTACCCATTGTAGGCTAATTATTTCATCTGATTCCAGTATTTCACAATAATTGTGGCCACAGCCAATCATTTTATTTCTCGTATATATAAATATATATATAGATATAGATATACAGTATACTGTGTGTATACAGAATATATATATATATATATGTATAATATATAAAGCTGAGTGTATATGTGTATGTCCGCTAAAGCAATCCGCACCGTCGCTTTTACAATCACAAAATTTGGCACACAGGTACATCAGGTGTCCGGGAAGGTTTTAGACCAGGTCTCAGCTCTCTAGCACCTACCGTTCCTGAGATATTCCCAAAAAATGCATTAGCCAATAGAAGCCTGGTCACATGACCCTTATCAGCCAATATAATCTCGCAGGCCCTTAGTCTCCACATACACACGCGATTCCAGTTTTATACCAGGTTTCCCTAACAACCCAGACATTTTTCTTCACTGCTGTAGGTCAGCTTTAAAGGGGCGGGCGCTGTGGATGACACTGTTAAGGGAACGGAGTGCTGGTGAGGTCACAGTTAAGTGGGCAGGTAGGGTGGCCATTCAGGCCACTCTCAAAAGACAGACTTAAAAACTCCTGTTCCCGCTAAGCCACGCCCCCTACTTCGTTAGGCGACACTCCCTCCACAGGTCACTAATAAAGGGCTGCTGTGGAGGCCACAGTTAAGGGGATGGTCCGCTATCGAGGTCAGTGTTAAGGGGCAGGGTGCTGTAGAGGTCACTGTTAAGGGGGCAGGGTGTTGTGGAGGTCACATTTTAAGGGAACGGAGATCTGTGGAGGTCACTGTTAAGGGAGCAGATTATTGTGGAAATCACTGTTAACGAGACGGGGTACTGTGGAGGTCACTAATAAAGGGGCGGCCACTGTGAAAGTCACTTTTTAATCATACAATAACCCCTTTAATCAGGCTCGGACTGGCCCACAGGGATACAGGTGAATCCTATGGGAGGCCCTAGAGCAAGGTGGGCCCCTTGTCTACCACCCCCTGCACAAGTGACACATAACACAGTAGACATACTGCACTACATATAGATAGGCAATATACAGTACCTCAACCACCCTATGTTCATATAAAAAAACTGGGGAGATTATTTAAGAAACTCCCCAGTTTATTATCATACACACGTTCATGTGGCTGAGCTGACTTCTGGGTACAGAGGCAGTACAACCAGTGTCCTCTTTTCCCAGGGACCCAAGTTGCTGCAGGGAACCCCTAACCAATCATCTTGTAGCATCCTGCTGCTGTCTGCTACTGTGTGAGCAGGTAATATTTGGATGTATCCGTATGGTGGGCCCCCAAAATAAATTTTACTGGTGGGCCCTACGCACCCCAGTCCAACACTGCCTTTAATACAGCTTTGCAACTAATAATTTTTGACGTCTTAAAAGTGTCATTTTCTGTTAGTATCTGACTTGTTTGCTTTATTGTCTCAACCAGGGGTCTCAACCATCTATATTAGAAGCAGGGGAAGTGGCTGCCACAGGGCCCGAACTTGAGGCCAGTCTGGGGGAAGGATGAATGATTTTATTGACAGGGCCCACTCAACAGTGTTATACAATAACATCATATACAGAGACAGTATACACAGTGACATGACATACAGTATATACATGTAGATAATGGACAGAGCGGCTGCCTGGCGTGAGTGAGGGTAGCATAGGAGGGAGAAATTTGCTGTGGGGGTTCAGTCAGTTGTAGTTACGTCACTGGTCTCAACAGTGCTTATTGATTGGTATACCACAATGTCAATCAAAAATGAAGGGAACATTTTCATAGATCTATACATAAAAACAGGCTTTGTGATGTCCTGGCCTACTCCTACGAGGGCTCTTAGTCACAGTAGACGGACGGCGTGGCAGCCTCAGCCCCTGTGCAGTGAATGCTCAGCCCTGATATTTCCTTGTGTAAATAGAATGAATGATACTAGGCACAGGCTGTGCCATATGGGTAATAAAGATTCATGCAGAGAATATTATACCTAGCCCAGCATATGAAAACAAACAGACTGCCAGCCAGAGACGGATCTGTACAGACATATATCATCCATCATAACACAGAATTGCCATATGTATGAATCATTTTACCGTAGATTTATGTCTGCCCATATACTTTACACATGTACACATCAACGTATCACTATTACCATAATGTCTCAGTACATTTTTGTTAAAACTCCTTTTTAGCTGCCTGTGTGATACTTTGAAAGTCAATGTAATTTCTACTTTTTAGATCTCTGGAACTATTTCCTTATTTCCAGAAGTTTTTATTTTCTCTGTCGATCAGCAGACACTGTTGTTTTTCAGTGTTTTCATCAAACTGCTTGTGCCTACAGCAGGCAGGGGATGTAGTCAGAACACTTCTGCTTGGGAAGGAAGCAATTCTAGTAATGAAGCTGTGTTGAACAATTGATATATCTGCTATTCTCTCTATAGTGTTTAAGAGCTACTTTACACTAACATACTGAGATTTCCTTTGACTTTCAGGGGCTTGTGATTTTCCTTTTTCCTTTTTTACTCCCTGCCTTCGCGGAGCCATAACTTTTTTTTTTTGTCTGTTCACATAGCCATATGAGGGTTTACTTGCGGAGCAACTTGTACTTTTTAATGCCATTATTTTTTATTGCATACAATGTAATGGGAATCTAGGAAAAAATCTAAATAGGGAGAAAAAAAACTATTATGCTACAGTTTTTATGGCATTTCCTATGTGATAAAACTGACCCCTGCCCTTCATTCTCTTGGTCAATACAATTACAACGATACCACATTTATATCGTTTTCTACTGGTTTAATAATAAAAATAAAAATATATATATTTTTTTTCTTTTCATCGCCATATTCTGACCCCCATAACTTTTTTATAGTTATATCTACAGAGCTTTGTGAGGACTAATTTATTGCAGGACGATTTAACATAGTAACATAAATTAGTAATATAGTTTGTAAGGCTGAAAAAGGTAAAAAGTCCATCCAGTTACCCTGCATATTGCTCCAGAGGAAGGCAAAATTCCTTATTTGAATATTTCAACTATATTTGCTAAGCACCAATCCTGTGGAAGACTCATTGTCATTATAGAGTCCTTAAATGCTATGTCCACCTTTTGGGACAATTTTTTTTATTATTGCATTGTACTCATTTTGAGCTAAAGATCAATTTTTCAATTTGGTCTTTATTAAAAATTTGGAGCCCTTATAGTTGGTTGCACTGTATCACTTTACAAAGCTTCTGGGACTCTGTTCACAGGATTATCTGCAAAGTGACTGGGCTCCCTGTCCCAAATAACCCTAGATCCCTGTTACTATATGTTTTTGATTTCACTATTCCTGTGTACAAAAATTCTGTCCACAGGTTACCTCATTTAGGAGGTTATACAGCGACATTGGAAAGCTTCTACTCCACCTACCCTAGACGAGTGGTTTGCTAAAGTTGTGCTCTATCAGAGGATACAGGATTTGATTATCAAAACCCCTCAGGAATCGTTCGTTTTTCAAAAAACCTGGGGTCCTTTGGACTCCTTTTGTACCTCTGGGACGTACTTGGCCCTTCTTTTTCTATCTTTCTTTTTCCCTCTCTTTCACAATATTCTTCAATCTAACACCTTAATGCAGTTTCAATTAATATTAATGTCCGGCATTATCTTTATGCCTTATTTTTCTTATGATAAGAAATGCGCTGAAATTGTGTATCCTGGACATAGGCTTATCTTCTTGAAGCACTATAATAATGTTGTCAGTGTGTTATATTGCTACTGTGACATCATTTGTTTTCTTGTATTGTATATTTTACTATTGTTAAATAGAATGTAGTAAAATTCCTGAATACGAAAGATTTGGAGTGCTTTTCTCTGTACCCGGCTGAGATACCCTAGTAGCAGGATCTGAATTTTCTCTCTGTTCCATCAGCCATGCTCATTATCTCTGACCTTATAAACACTCATAGCTCAATCCTTATTTTACTGATAAGAATGTGGGTTAAATAAGTGTTTATGACCTTTAAGTAATTTAGAGATAAGGTTTATTAGATTACTGGCACATAGTGAAAGTAGGATTCACACAGTTAGTAAAAGAGTTAACCTGACTGAACGTCTGAATATTTTTAATAAAGACAATTGAAAAATTTTTTTTTAGCCCAAGGTGAGTAAGGTTACTTTCACACTCGTGTTTGGTGCGGATCCATCATGGATCTGCACAAACGCATCAGTTCAGATAATACAACCGCATGCTTCCGTTCAGAACGGATCAGTTTGTATTATCTTTAACATAGCTAAATCCGTCTTGAACACTATTAAAAGTCAATAGGGGACGGATCCGTTTTCTCTTGTGCCATATTGTGTCAGTGAAAACGGATCCGTCCTGACACACAAAGTAAGTCAATGGGGACGGACGGACACCAAAACGCTGCAAGCAGCAAAATGGAGGCAGAACGGAGCCAAACTGAGCCAAACTAATGCTTTCTGAGCAGATCCTTATCCATTCAGAATGCATTAAGGTCAAAACTGATCCGCTTTGGGCCGCTTGTGAGATCCCTGAATGGATCTCACAAACGAAAACCAGTGTGAAAGTAGCCTAAAATGCAATCATAAAAATATTGTCCCCGAAGGTGTGCATAGCCTTTAAATATAAGAAATAAGGGTCTGTCTATTAAATTACTTAACTCTGTTAGAATACGGGGGTATATGCCATCTAAACCTGGTGATTTGTCTATTTTAATCTTTTTAAGATGCTGCTCTTCTTCCTGAGTCAGACATGCCACTTTTAATGTGAAGTTTACTTTGACACTCAGCGTTTTGTCTGACAGTTCATTTTCGGCAGTGTGCTTCTGAGTTTTTTGCCATTATAAAGCCCTGGTCACACTTGACCACAGCATCTAAAGGACTAAATGCCTGCAATCGACATTATTGCAAGTTGCAGACATTAGCCGTGGGCTTCTGCTGTTTGAACCAGCAGAGACCCGCTCGGGGCTATGACGCCGACTGCACTTGCAAGCAGCTGCCATATTTAAAGAACCTCCCAGCTCCGTACATGTAAGGATTAAAAGTATTTATAGATTATTATTTTTTTTTTAAGTTGCCCTAGATGACTATATCAAGAAATCATTAGATGCCACTTGTATTCTGTAATGAATTTCTGTCTAATGCAGAATACTGGATTCAGTATATTGCAGTGCAAAGCTGCTACCTGCAGGCCATCATTGGAATATACTAGTTATCGGCATGGGAAGCCTTGTTCACGCTCAGGCCTATTACTAGTAGGGATTTCCTTCCCCATTCTCACCCAGGAAAAGGCTGGTTTTAGCGCTTTCAGATGCCGCAGTTACTTTTGGTCTGCGATCGGTACTACTCTGGGCCTCTGCAGTTTTAACAGCAGAAACCCGGTGGTTATAGCGCCTGCTGCGCTCACGCTGGATACATCCTTTATGAATGGAAGGGGTTAATTAGGAAAGTTGTTTAACGGGGGCTTTGAAAACTGTTAGGCTTCTTTCACACTTGCGTTCTGTGGATCCGGCATGCACTTCCGTCGCCGGAAATTCCCGCCAGATCCTTTACAACGCAAGACAACTGAAAGCATTTGAAGACTGATCAGTCTTCAAAATGCTTTCAGTGTTACTATGGCAGCCAGACGCTACTAAAGTTCTGGTTGCCATAGTAAGTAGTGGGGAGCCAGGGGAGCAGATACTTACAGTCCATGCGGCTCCTTGCGCGCTCCACAATGACGGCAGAGCGTTCTATGTGCATGGATCACGTGATCCATGCGATCATGTGATCCATGCTCATGGGGCACTCTGGCATCATTGCGGACTCGGGAGCCGCATGGACGGTAAGTATACTTCTCCCCTGCCTCCCCACTACACTTTACCATGGCAGGCGGGACTTTAGCGTCCTGGCTGCCATGGTAATCATTCACAAAAGCTAAACGTCGGATCCGGCGATGCGCCAAAACGACGTTTAGCTTAATGCTGGGTCTGGATTAATGCACTTCAATGGGCATTAATTCCGAATCTGTCATTACGCATATCTTCCGGATTTTTGGAGGGAGACAAATCCGCAGCATGCTGCGGTTTTGTCAACGTCCAAAAAACGTTCACATACTGAACGGAAGACATCCTGATGCATCCTGAACCGATTTCTTTCCATTCAGAATGCATTAGGACCCCTTACTTTCTTTTCACCTGATTAAATTGTGAAAGATTATGTGGCATTTCTGAGTTTGGGTAGGCCTCTCATGGATGCAGCAGCACTCAGTGCCTTAGTTTTATTAGGGTTTTTAAAGAGGCATTCCCATATAAGACATTATGCCATATCTGTAGGTTAGCTATAAATGTCCAACCTATTAGAATGATAGTGATCCCCTGGCCCCCTTTTATTTCAGGAACAGAGATACAAATGGACCAGATCATTGGCTGTGGCTGTCTCCATTCAAGTCTATAGGCGTGGAAACACACGTGCAGCCACTCAGTGTTCAGTTTCCAACATTTGCTTTTTTACAATAAAACACACAACATATTTATGAGCTAATAAAATTTTGGTGCTTAAGCGGAACCATCCGACCATCTGATGTATATAGGTGGGGTCCGGACTTTCTGTCAATGGATAAGGGGTAAATAAATACTGTCTTAATGCAAGAATAGATATAATTGCTGCTAATAAAGCAACACATTCGACTGTTAGTACAAGGATGATTTGCACAAAATGCTATTACAACTATATGGTGCTTTCCAATCTCTCTGAGTTTCCTGCAGAACAACAGAATTTATATTCCAACAAAATGAACAGATGTAAAAGGTTGTAATTCAATGATTATGTTGCTATCTTTGTCTCTTTTTGAGGAATTAGGTATTGCACTCGTGGGAAGTCACATTTTATGTCTTGTTGGGATAATGAATATTATGGTAATATGCAGAGAATGTGAATTTTGGAAAGTTAGGAGCGAGAGGAGGCAGCTAGCATGTCCCCAGTGCATGGTAATAAATAGGAAGTAAATTTGTAATTATAGCCTGAATCTGCGTGTGCTGGGGGGTGTTCAAGGCACCAGATTTAATTAAATCCTTTTTTAATATACAGACATCTAAACTGCATAATTCCCCTGTACTGCAAAACGGAGAGCAATATTAAGACAAACAGTCAGCGTGGATTACTAAACGTCTGCGAGTACAGAGTCAATAGATGCAGCCTACAGAGAAAAGACTCTTTGAGCGTCCTCAAGCAGTTCAACCCCTGCTCAGCTGAGGAATCAGTGTAGCTGCATTAATCCGCGTGTCCTTCATCTATGCCCATATTATGCATGCTTGTGATCCTACATAAAGATAATCTGTCATTTTGATGTAGGCGCAGGTATCACAGAATGTATGGGATCTATCTGTTGTAAATGTTATAAAATATTAGCCCTCACCTGATTTACTAGGACATGTACCTACCAAACACCTGTTATTCACCTTGTCCCACTTATTTTTTGGCACTTCTCACCATCTGCCAATATTTTCTTCTATTTTATACTTAGAATACACTGAAGCATATCATAGTTAAATGCCAGGGAGATGCACTTTTATGTTTCTGGCAATATAGAGCTTAATTTGAGAGAAGGGGTGGGAGGTGACTGTCAGTGAGGTTTAAATCCCCTTGTCATAGTCAGGTCCTTGCATGTGTCACTGTCCATCCCAAGTGAAGGATGACTACTGCCATCCTCTGACATCCCGTGATGCCTTTGTCCGAGTTCCAGGTTCCGTCCCTCTCAAGTATAAATCATCTTGCAACAAGAGGTTTCTAATGAAACTCCGCTTTTGAAATATGTATGTTTCCTTTTGGTTGCATTCCAACACTTTCTTCCTGACACCTCTGGTAAGGAGGAGGAAAAGATATTGCCTCTTGTTAAAGAAAGTAGCCACTTAAGTGGAAGATTTACAACAAGATAACATTTTAGAACTCTGTGACCTTGAAGGCATCTTCCATAATCATTTTCACACGTTTGCATCTATTCTGGTTTCCTATTTTTCTTATGTTTTAAAGTTAAAGCTATATATATTTCCCGACATCTTGATTTGTTTTCCTCTTCTATTCCATCTCTTTTTTCATCTTCCACTCCTTTTAAAATGTTTGTCCTATTTAAGGATGTCTTGATCTAATCTACTTGCAGTTGAAGACGAATTAAATGTTAACCATGAATCTTTTGCTGTTTTTTCACATAGAGGACACCTTCCCATAATTTTTTTTGAGGATTTTTTTTTTTGTAAAACTATATCAAAGGGAAGCGTCCCTAAGTGTTGCTATATATATTACTAATAGATTGTGATACATATACATGCATGTTTATATATAGCCAGTGTTTTAATCTATCTGTTTCTAAACCTGTTAGCAGATGAAGGAATATTCCTTCAATTATTCTATTACTGGTTGCTAAGCAACCCCTTTCTCCTTTACCAATCAGCACAGAGTATGGTGATCACATGCACTCTGCAAATTCTCCTTTGCCATTAATTGCCTGTTTAAAGAAATAAAAGAACAGTCCTGAATGTGTTTCCTGTTTGCCTATTGTCTGCATATTTCATTCTTTATTATTATTTATTGAAGAGAACTTATTACAGACTGGACAAAATAGGTGCATTGTGTACCTCAAAGGTTTAGAAAATGATCTGCCTGAATTTGTAAATCTGACATTGTAGACAGGTTGAGATGGGAAAGGCAAATAGTGAAGAGGCTGATAAATTAAGTCTGAGGCTGTAAGAAATACCGTCATATAGAAATGTTCCCTGCCCAAATGTTGCTTAATAGCTGGAGATGATGCCAGAAAAGGTTGACCGGTTTTAAGACTGGAGCCATGATAGAAGCCGAGAAGGATCATTTGAGCTTCTATACTTGAGCAAGGTCATTGTTGTAGGGAATATTTTATGCTGCTCTGATTTTTTAACAATGGAGCATCAGGTTAAATATCCCTACAAGATGTTTTTTAGGGACAGGACCAGCATGCAGAAAGTAGCAAAGCAATATATAAAGGTGAAGATGAGAGTCGGTGGGATGAGCCCCGTAATCTGTTGTTTAAGCCCTTGTTGCAGTGGGATTCCTTCTCTGGTGGTTCTGTGCATTTCAGAAGCCTCCGTCCTTGTCTGTGTCAGCGACCTCAATAAAAAAAAAATCTCAGCTCCTCTCCGCCTGGGAAAAAGGGCCCTGGAATTCATGCAAATCACATTAATTCTGGCATCTCCCCAGTGAGCCTGCTATAAACTGCAGCCTAATTAAATATTTTTTAACGATGTGAGTAATTTTTGCCACGGGGCGGATTCAGGGGGAAATTTAATATGAGATCACAAGAGCTGTTCCCAGTGTTGATTCTGTAAATTAATAACTACAAACCAAGAGGAGAAACATACAGACCAAATAAAAGGATGGTGGAGTAGCAAAAGGACCGTCATACTGATTTCTTAATACATCAAATATTTTTTACTATGTCTCAGTAGAGTTAACCCCCTAGTTCCAATGTTAATAACATGATGCTCAACTTTACCCAAATAATAGCAGTTAAGGAAAATCACAAGTGACCAGGAGAAGTTAACTAGGTGAGTTCTGTTGGAGCTTATAGACAGTGCTTGTCTTGAAATGTTATATGAACATATGGCTACTAGAGAGGGGTCGTTGATCCAGGGAGTTATTCTGATTGGAGTCGGGAAGGAATTTTTTCCCCCATAAGTGGGGAAAATTGGCTTCTACCTCACAGGGATAACAGGCCGAAAAAGATGGACAGATGTCTTTTTTGGCTTTTTAAACTATGTTACTATGTATATAATCTACATAGTCCTGTTCCATTTAACTACATACCACTGGATATATTCAGGCAGGAGAGTAACTACACCAGATGTAGAGGTTGTATTCATGCCTGGGCCTCAGATCTGAGAGAGTCCAATGAGCCTTCTTCCACTTCAGTGGACATCACTACTATAAAACGCAGGTGATTGTTGGGTTGACTATACCCTTCTGCTTTTTGTTCTTAGTTCCCCCTGATGTTTTATCATACATGTGTTTGTTAAATCCTTAGTTTGCCTTTTAAAACTTTTAGAAGGTTCATACTGAACGAACCACTTGAATATGAGTCAGGACAGGGAGAAGAGTCATCTACTGTAGGCAGCTCTTTGCCAGCTTCTTCCTGTCTGGCTCAGCTTGATATCCCTATTTGTGTATGGTTCAGTGGCATGAATCTCCTGACAGATTCCATTTAAACCAGTAATAAAAATGATAAAAAAATTAAATTATTAAAGAGATTCATTTCACATATCATATCTTATATGTAGCAATTCTCATTATACCAGTACTATTAGGCTTTGTACAAAATAAACTTTCCATCCCAACCTTGTGTTGCATTGAAGCTGACACTGTGTGCTTCGCTTGAGTTAAATAACTGAAGGGTACATTTTTCTGAGATGTTTTTATACATTTTTCAATGTGTGTCCCGTTTTGATGAATTATTACAAAATCTTTATTATCATTTGCAGGTGGAGCTGACAGGAAGCAGCATTTTTGACTATGTTCATCCAGGGGACCATGTAGAGATGGCAGAGCAACTTGGCATGAAACTTCCCCCAGGGCGTGGACTTCTCTCACAGAGTTCCAATGACGATGGGGCCAGCTCAGCTTCATCATCCTCACAGTCTGAGACCCCAGAGCCAGGTGAGTGAACTAACAATCACAAACATGAGACATGATTTCATTTATAAACTTGTAATTTTTGCTTTTTACCACATTTTTTGTACTACTTGACAATGTCATCAGGTACATGTGAATGAGCTTCATGGGAATGAACATTGAACTTCAGTAGAGCCATTAAAATCCTTCATTAACTTGTGCTGACAAAATGGGGTGCTGAACTTGTTGTAAGTAGGGCTGAAACGATTATTGAGTTGAATCGAGTAACTCGACACAAAAAAATCCTCGATACAAATTTTTTGCATCGAGGATTCGCTTTTGTTGTGACCACGGAGCATGATTGAAGCTCTTACTATTACTCACCGCTCCATGGTCATGCCCCTGGAGGGGCAGGTGATGGCACTGGGTTGCAGCTGATGACACTGGGTTGCAGCTGATGGCACAGGGGGGGCAGATGATGGCATTGGGGGGGCAGCTGATGGCAGGGGGGGGGGCAGCTGATGACACTGGCGGGGGCAGCTGATGGCACTAGTGGGGGCAGCTGATGGCACTGGTGGGGGCAGCTGATGACACTGGTGGGGGCAGCTGATGACACTGGTGGGGGCAGCTGATGGCACTGGTGGGGGCAGCTGATGGCACTGGTGGGGGAAGCTGATGGCACTGGTGGGGGCAGCTGATTGCACTGGTGGGGGCAGCTGATGGCACTGGGGGGGGTTGATGGCACTGGTGGGAGGAAGCTGATGGCACTGGGGGGCAGCTGATGGCACTGGGGGGGGCAGTTGATGGCACTAGGGGGGAAGCTGTTGGCACTAGGAGGGAAGCTGATGGCACTAGGAGGGCCAGCCTGATGGCACTGGGTGGGGCCAGCCTGATGATGGCACTGGAGGGCTGATGAGTTTATATAAAGACAAACATTCCTTTAATTAGTTTTTTGTTATTAGAGTACTCGATTCATCGTTGGATTAATCAATAGAATACACGATTACAAAATTAGTCGATAGCTGCAGTCCTAGCTATAACCCTATTTACACTGCATATGTGACAACAATGTATGTATATATTAAATCCATTAAATATCTAAAGGGGTTGGCCACCAAATGCATAAAAAAACAAAGGGTCCCAGATAATAACTAAAGCCACGAGGTATTTGTATCATGACAGATATACTGTGTACATATACATTTTTCTACTGTATTCAGCATAGCAGGTTCACATTGATGAGAGGCTGTGTGGGCGGAGCAGCTTCAAAGTGAAAGTAAAGATCCCAGCATGCATCACAGCAAGCATCTTCAGAGGAGTGATCACATGACATCATGTTTTTTTTGTGTCACCATTTTCTGAAAGCTATACTTTTTTTTTTCTGTCAATCATCTTGTGCACGGGCTGATTTTTTGCGGGAAGAGTTGATGTTTTTATTGGTACTATTTTTGGGTAGATATGATATTTGGATCATTCAATATTACTCTTTATGGCGTAAGGTGACCAAAAATGTGTTGTTTTTTTGGCACAATTTTTATTATATTGTTTTTCGGCATTAACCTGAGGGGGTAGATCATGTGATTATTTTATAGACTAGGTTGTTATGAATGCAGCAATACCTAATAGGTCTACTTTTTTTTATTCTGTTTTACGAAAAAAATAATGTTTTAGTGTATTTTCTGAAAGCCATATTGTTTTTATTTTTTGGTTGATTTTCTTATGTAGGGGCTCATTTTTTGCAGAATGAAATGACGGTTTGATTAGTACTATTTTGGGGTACATAAGACTTTTTTTTATCGCTTGGTAATACACTTTTTTTGATTGCTTTTTTGGAACAGTTTTTATTTTTATTTTATTTGGCGTTTACCTGAGGGGTTGGATCATGTTATATTTTGATAGAGCTGGTCGGTAGGGATGCGGCGATTCCTAATATGTCTGTGTATATATATATATATATATATATATATATACACCATATTTCTATATACACACTTATATACACGTATATACACATGTATACAGACAATATATATACATGTATATATACACACACATATACACATGTATATATTTATTAAAATGTACTTTACAGGGGCTCTAGATTTTATAAATTATGGCCAGGGGATCAGACGCGCTCCTACTAGTCTCCCCACTCAGAACTCTGACAGGAATAAGCTGTACAGACAGAACAAGCAGTCGGAGCAGGGAGCGCGCCAGTGGCAGGGGCAGACTGGACATGTGCTGCTCTTAGGCAGATGAGAAAAAGTAGTGCATGTGCAGTTACACTACAGGCATGGACGAGCTTTCTCTAAAGCTCCTCCATGTTGTGTGCAGCCATGGAGGACGAACTGGCTGCACGGCAGAGCGGGGCTCATGGGCTGTGGCTTACTTTAAAAAGATTAGCAGACAGATTTTTTAAATAAAGTATATTTGGAAACTCATTTTTACCCTGCCTCTTACAATGTTGTGTAAAGTACTTATATAGATGCCAACCCCTTTAATGTAAATTTTTGGAGACAGTTTCACTGCCTAAGTAGTTTAGTGGGTCAGCTGCTGGTGACTCTAAGGTTCAAATGCAAGATTTTGCATTTCATAGTAGAAGCATTATGGGATGTGGCACTGCCTCTCAAAGCTGTCTCTTATCTGAAATAGATCATTAATGGGTGGCTACCAGGGGCGTATATAGAAATCATTGGGCCCCATATCAAGAATCTGATTGAGATTGGGCCCCCCTAACTCCGCCCAGTACCCACCCTGGCCCATCCCACTACCTGCCCTGGCTCCTCCCCTGAAACATCCCCATTGTATTCCTACTGACCCAGAGAATGAAGGGCACAGGTCAGTTTTGCCACGAAGAGAACACTGTAGGAACAAAACCCGTAAAACGGTGGAGGAATTGGGTTCTTTTTTCAATTCCACCCCATTTGGAATTTTTTGCCTGCTTCCCACTACATTGTATTAAAGTACAACTTGTACCGCAAAAAATAAGCCCTCAAATGGATATGTTAATGGAAAAATAAAAAAGTTATGGCTCAAGGAAGATAGGGAAGAAAAATAAAAAAGGCAAAAATGAAAAAACCTCCGGTATCTTAATGGTTAAAAGGGTTATCCAACCCCTATTAAAATGCAACAGGTTTTTACCCTTATGGCCCCAGAATACCCCACATGCCCCCTACCCCACAGCAATGAGTTCCCGTCACTCCCAGCATCTGAGAGTGTTAAAAAACGGAAGTGTGGGATTCCTCTTCAGGCGCGCTTTCCCTAAGCGGAGAAAATGTTTTATAAATAAGCCACAGCCTGTACTAGGCTTCCAGGCTCATTGTTAGTATATCCCAGTTTAATCCACTAGGTGGCAGCACTGAACTGTGATATAGTGATTTCTATACAGACTAATGGAGCAATTTACATCTGATGATTGTAAGTTGTGGTCCACTTGGGGCACCTAACAAAAAGTAAAAAAAAAAAAATGTCAAAAAAAAGGGTTGAAAATATAAAAAAAAATTAAAATTAAAATCACTCCCATTCCCCAAAATAAATAGAGACAAAAAAATAGCATTATGAGCATCGCAGCATGTGAAAACACTCATACTATTAAAATATTTTTAAAAAGTTAGTCCATAAGGTGAATGGCGTAACAGAAAAAAATAGAAAAAGGCCGAATCGCGTTTTTTTCATCACTTTATCTCCCAAAAAAAATTGAATAAAAAGTGATCAAGTCATACACAACCCAAAATGGTATTGTCAAAAATGACAGATCGTCCCGCAAAAAATGAGCCCCCAAACATCTCTGTAGACATAACTATAAAAAAGTTTTGAGGGTCAGAATATCGCAATGAAAAAAAAAATGTTTATGAAGTGAGTCCTGTGTATTTAAGTTTTACGTAGCCTATATTTTTAAAACGTTTTTCTGTGGGGATTCAAACTCACAGCCATCTACAATAAAGGCAAGAATCTTAACCACTTGGCTATAGAGCTTAATGCTAAGTCATTGCTGAAAAACCTCATAGAAGTTTCTCTTCTATTAAAAACCAGTCATAGAAGTTTTTCCTATATGACACAAGAGAAACTTCTCAGAGGTTATTCAGTAAAGGATTAGCACTGAGCATATAGCCGAATGGTTACGGTTCTTGTCTTTAATGTAGATGGTTGTAAGTTCAAATCCTCACAGAAACATTTCAAAAATAGAGTCTAAATTAGACTTGTATACACAGGGTGTCCCCAAGCATAGTGACCATGCTTGGGAATACCTCTTTCATGTTCATAACACTGACTCCATATATAGACACATCCATACAGTATATGGAGTCAGACTCCTAAGCTGGGAAATTCCCCACTCGGCTGTGTGGTCTGCCTATATTGGCAATACACCACATGTGGCTGCACACTATGCAGATTACTCGTGGTTTGTCTGCGTGGATTTCATACAGAAAAACCGGAGCATAATACAGTACCAGCAAAGTGAATAAGGTTTGACAAATCTCATGTACACTTTGCTGTTTTTCTTAGGTGCGGAAATTGACCTGTTGACCTGTTGTGTGGATTTTGTGTGGATTTTAAAATTTTCCCCATAGACTTCACTGGGGTTGTTTACATAAACAGAAAAACTGCATGAAAATTCACCAAAACTGTGATAAATAGTGCATTTTGTTTTTCTTTTTGCGGTTTTGATGCCGATCTAATGCAGATTTTCTGCGCACAGATTGGCACTGTGCACTACTGATAATAGTGCAGTCTCCAACACTGAAGCTGGTAGACTATGAGGCAGAGTAGGACATCCTTGCACTAACATCCATGCTAAAGACAGTCTCCAAAATACACTAATGCAGTTATTTAGAAAAATGCTGAACTATAATGATTTTTCTTTTGTAACTGAGGTACATTTTAAAGGAACCCCCAATAGCCAAAAGTGGTATCCTATGTTATGCTTAGTGCATGGCCTAAGAGAGTGGAGCATGACACAAGGATTCTCATTTTTTGCACTTTGAATCCCTTTATCATGCACCGCCCCTCAGGTCCTGCATCAGGCTTAACATGCTAAATCACTTTTGCCTGGTGTGAAGTACTGAGGAAGCAAATACATTGTAATGTAGTTCCTGATGGTAGACACTAAGGGACGCAATTTGTGTTAAAGCTGCCACAGGGTTTTTATGTTAATAGTTTTTAATGTGAGCTTCCTGATTTTGACAGCACTGTTTATACTTGGCCAATGGAAATTTTTAAGATAAGACTTAAGACATCTCTGTGAAATACTCTAAATAAGCTTAAAGCTCATTGCTTCCATCCCAGAAAATGGTAAAGTAAGGGTGGATCAAACACAGCCCTGTGCTCCCCCTCTTCTTCATTGTGCTCCGACGATAATTCATGCATTAGGGGAAAATCCATTTATAAATTAAACAAAATGACTTGATATCCATCGTCCCCCAGTTCATCACGCTGTTCAAACAGCCACGAGATTGGCGTCTTGTCCCTGGCCTTCCGAGAGCCTTAGTAATTAGATCTGTGACGGATTTATCCTTTACTGATTGAAGCTCTAAATTAATTGAAGTTCCACGTTTGTGGTTTTCTTTTTTTTTTTTTCATTGTATTTTTTTTGTCTTGTGGTTTTTCTCTTTCGATCAATCTCTCGAGAAATACTGGAAGCCTTTTTTTTTTTTTTTTGTTCCTTGTGCATTTGAGCACAAAAAGAAAGTGTTTTGGAATTGAGGAGGCCTGGGAGCTTCAGTTTGTTTAGCTTCTTTACAAGTGGAGGTATGGTTCTTTCAGCCAAACAGAAAATCACCCAACACTTTCTACATGCTCTGCTAGTCATGGGACTAATTCAGGATGTATAGTATTGTTGTCAGTATGTGTATTTGAAATGAGTACAAGTATTCAGTTGTATACTTTTCAATACTTTTGATGGGTAAAATCACTTTCCAGATAAGTCCACAGTATCTGACTCTATTGTTGAAAGGATATGACTAGAAATGAGCAAACCACTCAAAATTCGGTTCGGTTCTGGTTCACCGAATTTTTGAAAATGTTCAGTTCGGACCCAAATCGATTCAGACCGAACCAAAGTGGCTCCAATTACCCTGAAACTTTTATATAACACCTTCTAGTATCCTAGGGCTAGAAACTAGGAGAAACTTGTTATCTCTTTTTGTTTATTTTTATGATTTTTTTTCTTTTTCCCTCTCTCCTCCTCAAGCTCTGGAACACAATGATAACAATAGTAAATGATGTCTGAATGTCACTGACATACATAGCGATAGGTAAACGCACACAGTGTGTTTTTATATACACTGTGCTGCCACATGTGTTATGCTTATTTACATTTCAAAACTTCCAGAAATTGTCCCTTATTGGAGGCAGATGATGTTTAAACAAACACGGTGTTATGAGAAAAAAAAATAAAAAAATGGCAAAAAAAGGTGGCTTGGGGGACCAAGCGCCCAAAAATTATGCTTGACAAGGTCAGAATGCCTGCCCATACAACACATGCAAGTGATGATTGTCAGAATAAAAAGTGTCTCATTCTTAACAAGCCAGTTATTCTAGAAAGGTAGAGTAACAATAGGCATGTGGCCGCAATAGTAGCGGCAGCATAGCATACAAAGCAGTGGATCGGCTGTGTGTAGTAGTAGTAGTAATGGTAGTACTGACAGATGTGTAGCATTAATCGTAGTTGCAGTAGGGAATTGGCAGCAAGGAGGCGGCAGCAGCAGCCATATGGTTCATGTTGGCAGGCAGCAGCATGATGGAGGTAGCAGCAGCCTTATTGAAGATGATGATAGGCAGGCAGCAGCAGTAGCACGATGACAGCAATGGTATGATAGAGGCAGCAGCAGCCGTATAGAACATGCAGCAATCCGCAGCAGTGACATGATTGAGCCAGGATGGCAGGCAGAAAGGAACAGTGGCAAGATTGGGCAAGGTCAGATCTATTCATGGGCCTCAGCTGGAGGAGTATGGAAATCCTCCCGAATCAAGGCTCGGTTCATTTCAACAAAAATGATGTCTTGGACACTAGTGGGAGACAATTTCGTCCATTTGGGTGTCGCCACGCCTCCCATTGCACGGGCAATGCTGTAAAATGGCGCTACGTGCAATTTTACTGGATTCATCCGAAATTAACCTGAAGGGGTTTGGTTTTGTCTGTCCAACGAAAAATTGCAAAGTTCGTTATAAACCTGGTTTATTAAGAACTAGTTCTCTCATCTTTACATGTGATTATTCCCATATTCCTTGTGGAATACACACTACTATCGGCGTGGATATATGATCATTGCTGTTACTAAGTGGTTACAATGTCTGAATATTATGTTGAAAGTGTATTATATTTACAGTTTATGGGGGACTTATATCAAATCAGATACCTCAGTTTTGTGACTTAAAAATGTCGCACATCATCTCGATTGCGGCGTTTTCTGTGACATTGACTAAAATTTTGCAATATTTGGTGACCAATTAAAAAAAATATTTTTAGCCCAAAATGAGTAAGATGCAATCATTAAAAAACTTTTACCGAAGGTGTACATAGCCTTTAACTAACAGTTTGATTAAGGCAAAATACTAAGAAACGTTTGTGGCCAACAGATATCAAAGCCACTATTAATATAATACTTTTATTAAATGATTTTTTTAGACGTATATTGCAAAACTCAGGATTTAAAATCATAGTATTCTTATTCAGTCATATTTTTTGTTGTATTTGTGTTTATGCCTATTTACCAATGCACTGTAAATTGGTAACATATGCTCCATTTATGTGTGTGCATCTGTCCTCCTCTCCACAGTCTAAAAATGGCTGCGCAGAAGAAAACAAATTACTTTTAACTTGCGTAGCAAAAGTAGACAGAAATTATTTTACGTATGAGTTCACCTGGAATATATAGCTACAGAATTGATATTTAATCAGTTGAAGACAAGGCCATTTTCCACCTTTCATGACCAAAGAAATGTTAGTTTTTGTTTTTTTTGCACGTGCAGTTTGATTTGATTTGGTGATCCAAATATTTTCTTTTTTTTCCGTTCATACATCAGGCTTATTTTTGTCATTTTTATTTGAATGGAGATTTGTTATAGAGCTGATATGGGTCCAGTAGTTCCTGCAGTTAAACGGTGATCATGTGTATTGGGGCTGGAACAGGAAGCATCATTGCCACTTCCTGAACTGTATGCACAGCGCACTTTGTGCAACATGTCTCCAAAAAGGTACAGTAATAAGCCATCTGTCTCTTCTCTATGGGGAGTCCAGCTGTCTCGGCAACCAACTCCTTGCTCCTACAGCTGTACAATATATGTACAGCTGCAGATTCAGCAGGCATGTTTAGGAACATCCTTGCATAGTTACATGCAGAACCACCAGACAGTTTGAGTCTTCCAACAGTCTGCAAGTAGTATAAAGACATTCCGTCCCAGGCAAAAAGTTCATAACAGTTAGGAAACATTTTTGCAGGCCTCATCTATAAGAACCTGCAGCCATTTAAAGGGATTGTCTCACTTCAGTAAGTTGCATTTATCATGTAGAGAAAGTTAATACAAGCCAGTTACTTATGTAGTGTTATTATCCATATTGATTCCTTTGCTGGCTGTATTCATTTTTTTATCACATTATACACTGCTCGTTTCCATGGTTACAGACCACCCTGCAATCCTTCAGTAGTGTTCGTGCTTGCACACTATAGGAAAAAGCATCAGCTAGTGTTGCAGCGGGTATCAAATTATTGATACCCAATCGATACTTTTGCGGGATTTGACATTTATCGATACTAGGCTGCACAATATCAGACAACATGGCGCGCGCTGCTATCAGCGTGCACCATGTTCTCCTTAGCAGCACAGGGGAGAAGGAGTTTCTCCCTCCCCCCTGTGCCGCTGCTGCCAATAAGAAGAGAGAGGGGCGGGGCTGTGGCCACTGCGCCACCAATGATGATAACTCACCCATTAATACAAATATAGACGGCGGGTGCCGGCGGCAGAATCACATAGCAGGGGGCTGCAATCAGCGGCAGTTAACCCCTCAGGTGCGGCACCCGCCTGATGTATTTGTGTTAAAAGGTTACTTATCTTCATTGGTGGTGCAGTGTGCCCCCCCCCAACCCCCCAGTATTATAATCATTGGTGGCAGTGGCCACAGGGTCCCCTCCCCTACTCTTCATTCATTGGTGGTGCAGTGGCAGCTTCTGATTGGAGCCCCAGCAGTGTAATCCTGGGGCTCCTATCTGTTACCATGGCAGCCAGGACGCTACTGAAGCCCTGGCTGTCATGGTAATCTCCCTGCTCCTGTGTGTACTATGCACAGGGCAGCTGGGAGAGTGTGAAGTCATATTCACCCTAATAGATCTCTATTAGGGGGACTAGGACAAGGGATGAAAAGATCTCAGGTTCTAGCCCCTAAGGGGGCTATTAGTTATTAAATAAAAAGTAAAAAATAAAAAAAATAAAAAACAACACCAAAATATTACGTTTAAATCACCCTCTTTCCCAATTTTACATATAAAATATGTCGACACATATCGACACGCCCAAAAAAGTGCGAGTTATTAAAATATTAAAAGAATCTCCTATAAAAACCTCGCGATTCGCCATTTTTTATTCACCTTGTCCCCCCAAAAAATAGGATCGGACTGTTCGATTATGGGCTAGACGTTCCATAAAATGCGGAATGCATGCAGCTTTTTTGATGTTTTATTTTTTCGAGTGGTATCAAATGGTATCGAGTATCGCAATACTTTTTTATGATATTGAAATCGAATCAAAATTTTAGTATCGATATATCCCTAGCATCAGCCACACTGGTGGCCGGGACCATGGGAGCGCACATAGGCTAGTGCTTTATCCTATATTGTGCAAGCACGACCACCACTGATGGATTGCAGGGTGGTCTGTATCCATGGAAACGAGCAGTGTATAATGTGATAGAAAAATGAATCCAGCCAGCAAAGGAAGCAATATGGATAATAACAATACATTAGTAAGTGAATTGTATTTACTTTCTCTTCATCATAAATAACACTTACTTAAGTGTAATATTTACCCCTGTCCTATTCTGCTTCTGCTTCATGTAAACATGGCCGCTTCTGCCATGAGGCAAGATGAGAATCTTGCCTCAGGCAGCAGTTTGCAGTATCTTTGAGGGGGCAGCATCGGGGCAGCGGTTAACAAACACTGACTGATGCCCACTGCTCTCTGCACTCCTCCACAGTGCTGACTCTATTAGTGCAGGGGACCTGTCATCTGAGCTAGAGAGCAGGAATTACCTTGCTGCTATCTACACTGTAGCGCTCCTCTTCCTGAAATTGAGCAAAGCAGGTGAAGAGCTGGGAGTGGACTATCTGCCACCATAGAGAGCAGAGGGAGCAGATAGTCCACTCCCAGCCCTCTGTCGTGGCACAGCTCCTGTTGTGATACATGGGCAGTACTCAGCGTCCTGCAATACAGTGTAAATGGTTTAAACGAGGCTACAGCAAAATGGAGCCTGTCTCCTCACAATGTGGAACGTATCGGTGGCGAGAATTGACTATATTGCTGAGGTTTTGGCGTGTAGAGGAAAGTCTCAGTATATACACTCACTATAAAATAAAATATCTGAGTGTGGTTCTTTATTGTGGAGGACTACGTTAAAATGGCTGACTCGTAACTGTGTCCACCAGGATAGTGTCTAATCTTCATGCATTGTAAAGATATCACAAGGGTGCATGACATTCAAAGCCTTAATTTCAAAGTAACCATGCACCTCACTCTAAACACCATCATTAGGGTTAGTTATTATTATTTTTTTATTATATTAACTTCTTAAGGACACAGGAAGTACCCGTACTTCCTTTGTCCGGTCTTTAAAGATGGCGCCTGCTCCTGCTTCATGCGGGCGCCTTAGCCGCGGGTGTCCGCATGGTTCTTGTAGCAGACACCTGCGGCTAATGTCTGCAACCGGCAGTGATGCCGATCGCGGACATTTAACCCCTCAGATGCCGTAGTCAATCCTGACCACAGCATCTGAGCGCGCACAAACCGAAAGTTTTACTTTCGGTTTGCGCTCCGGCTCCCCCGTGTGGCGATCGGAGGAGCCGGAGCGCTCCTGTAGCAGCCTGGGTCTCTATGAATGAAACCCAGGCTGCTCTGTAGTATTTCCTATAGAGCCTTACCTGTAATAGGCTTCATAGGAAATATGCGATTTTTTCATACATTCCAATGCTATTGCATTGGAATGTATAATAATCGCAATCAAATGATTGTAAGTTATAGTTCCCTATGGGAACTATATAAAAGTGTAAAAAAAAAAAAAGTTGTAAAATAAATAAATAATTTATAGTTCAAATCACCCCCCTTTTGCTAAAATAAAAAAATACACATCATGGGTGTCGCAATGTGCAAAAACGCCCATACTATAAAAATATAAAAAAATATTCCCCGTACGTCAACAGCAAAACGGAAAAAAGCGTCCAAATGGCGGATTTGCCATTTTTGGTCGCTTCATTGTCCACCAAAAATTACATAAAAGGTGATCAAAAAGTCATACACACCCCAGAATGGTATTAATAAGAAGATTAGATTATAACGCAGAAAATAAGCCCCCAAACAGCTCTGTACATATAATTACAAAAAAGTTATAGGGGTCAAAACATGGTGACAAAAAAGTAAAACAGATTTTTTCCCACTTTAGAATTTTATTTTCACTATCAAAACGCAAGAAAATCTATACATATAGGGTATCGCCGGATTCGTACTGATCTGTAGAGTAAAAGAACAGGTTAATTTTATCGCACATCGAACGTCGGAATTTAAAAACCCGCAAAACTGTGGTGGAATTGCTTTTTTTTTGCAATTTCACCCCATTTGGAATTTTTTCCTGCTTCCCACTACATCATATGCAATATTAAATTATGTTGTTGCAAAGTACAACTTGTCCCGCAAAAAACAAGCCCTCATATTGCTATGTGAACCGAAAAATAAAAAAGTTATGACCCTGGGAAGGCAGGGAGCACAAAACAAAAACGCAAAAAAAAAAAAAACTCCGGTCCTTAAGGGGTTAAACAGGAGGGAGAGGACGGACACAATGGGGGGAGGTATATAGTGCATGGTATATTCTTTGCTGGAATATATTGGCATGTGTGTATTGATGTGTGCTATACTCACTGCTGGTTTCTATTGGTGGATGTGGAATATTCACTGCTGGTATAAACTGGTGAGTTTGGTATATTCACTGTTAGTGTAATTGTTGTGCACAGTATTTTCAGTTGGCTACATGGCTTTCTCACATTTGATTTTTAATGTGGGAGCACCATTTTAATTTTTGCCTCAAGCAGCAAAAAAGTAGAATCAACCCTGCATGTAAAATCCCCTCAAAGTCTAAGGGGAAAAAAAAATGAAGGGGGTCATTTATTAATCTGAAATACACCTAACTTAGGCGTATTTAATGCGCAGAAGGTGGCGCAGCGGCTAGTTGCGCCGCTACCTGCAACTTTTCCCTGCTCATTCCAGTTCTAAAATTGTGGGGAAGGGGACGGGACGGCAGGTTTGGCTCATTCACCATTTTCTAAGCCTGTTCTAGGAAGCTGTCTTACATTTAGAACTGGCGCTGCATGTGCTGAAGTTATGGAGGGGCCGGCAACTTTTCATAACTTTGGCTGATCCACCGCCAGTTATGTGCCTCTATTAGGACTGGCGTCTAAAATGCCGGTCTTAACAAATTTGTCCCTAAGACCCCTTGCAGATGAGCGAGTATTCCGCCCGCACAGAATCCGGACCCATTCATTTCAGTGGGGCTGTTACATACGCAATGTTTTTCACGCATCACTTGTGCGTTGCGTGAAAATCGCAGCATGTTCTATATTCGCCGATTTTCACGCAACGCTGACCCCATAGAAGCGAATGGGGCCGCGTGAAAATTGCATCGCATCCGCAAGCAAGTGGTTGCTAAGAGATGTTGTTTGTAAACAGTCCGTTTTTTATCACGCTCGTGCAAAACGCAATAAATTTCATTGCACCCGCGCGATAAAAACTGAATAATTGAATGCAAACAAAACTGATTGTACTTGCTTGCAAAATCGCACATTTTTCAATGAACACATCCGCAACGCTTCCGGACCTATTCCGCTCACGCTCATCCGCACGGGGCCTAAGTCTCCAGAGGTGACAAGGCTTCTTCACCATAAGAACTGTGAATATGTGGCATAGTCTATATCAGGGAGTTGTCACAGCATGAACAGTTGACTGTTTCAAAAAAGGTTTACTTGAATTAAATAACATTAGCAGTACTTATGTAAATGTAGAGAAGCAGGGTTTTTTCACTCCCCTTTTTCACTCCCTTTCACATTAATTCACATCCCGCCTGTTGAACCCATACCATTTCTGCTCTATTTTTCTTTCTTTGTGTCCCTTCTTTCCTAATGACTGTCAACTATTGACAATTATGAATTGGTTACATTCTTTCAAACAGTTCTAAGTCGTATTTCATTTTTCTTTTTACTACTGATGAACGGAGTATTGAAAAATTCCTTTGTCACAAAGCGCATTTCTTTGTAACTATTGAGTCCAATGACAGGGAGCAACGATTGTGCCGCTCCCCGTCATTGTACCCCTCAGATGTCGCGTTCATAGCTGATCGTTGATATTGCAGTGTAAAATAATTTTTTTTATAAAATCATACTTACCTTACCTTTTGATCCCGAAGAGCCGGCCGCCTCCATCTTAATTTAAGATCTAGTGCAAAATCATCATCAGATTTTGTGTGGAATCTTTAATCAAGATGGTAGCGGCCGTCTCTTCGCGCTCAAACAGATTAGGTAAGTATGATTTTTTAATTTTTATTGGTATTTCAGGGAGAATCTATTCCCTACCACGAAGCATGAGGAAATTCGTCTTCGAATCGAATCTTTCCTGAAATTCTGATCAAAGTACGTTTTGTGGACTTTGTGGAATTACTTCTGGTTTTTACACTTTGTGTCATCCCTGGTTGTTGCCTATAAACCAAATCAGCCAGATAAACATCTACCAATATTATAGCCTGCATTCATTACATTCATGTTCTGGTGCATGTGGTGGCTGGAAAAATAAATAAAAAAAATCACTTCAACATCAAGTACTGGAGTGTAGTCCTTTTATTAAAGGATTTTCACCCTTCCCATATCTTGTCTAGCTCACTCGCTCCTTCCTCTCCGGATTATCTCCGTGTCTCCCTTCTTCTCGTCCTGTCATGTACATTTCCATATTGTTTTCATTTTTTCTCCCCTCCTCCTTTCTTCTGCACTAGCATTCTCTCCTTCTTTCACAGTGATGTGTGCTGCTGTCTCTCATGGCTTGCTTGCAATTCAATTACAGAGACGAGAGATAGTGAGTCTCTGGTGGAGAAAGGCCCCCGTCTGACAAGAAATACGACAGCCTACTTAAAATATGTTTATGTAGTTAAATTCAACCTCGCCACACCTGTAATATGGTAAATATCAGGGTTTGTGGGTTTAAGAGAATGCAAACCTGTGTGCAAATATGCATGCTTGTGTGCATTCAGTTTGCCACTTGTCATCTGTTATGTGTGCAGACAGTGATTCGGATTTGTAAAAGCTAAATTCACACGGCAAAATCCACAGCAGAAAAATCTGTAGCAGATTACTAGCTGAAATCAGGTTGTGTTTAGTGGCAGATTTGTAATTTGGTGCCGGATTACAAGCGTTTTAGAAAATTATTCATTTGAGGATTTGGAATAGTATTTAGAAAAGTATTTAAAGTAGGTTTCACCACCGTTTTTCTTATCCATCTTTTGGTTGGGATATAATCAAAGGGGTTGACCACTGTCTGATTTCTGTTCAAGGGGTTGTCCGAGTTATGAAAAAAAAATATATAGCACTGTAAGTCTGATGGTCAGCAATATATAACTAAACTAAGCAAGTTTTAGGCAAAAAATCTATATTTCCTCATTTCCCTTGTTCTCTTCTGGTCTTTTGTTTACCTGCAATAACAGCAATCTCTGCCCCTCCCCCTGTTCTGCAAAGGGAGTGCAAAGAGAGTGACATGTCTGCCTGCTGGGAGACTCAGCAGCATGTTGTATTTGTAGGACTACAAGTCCCAGTTGTACAATGACACTGCTGATACACACAGGATCTTCCCCCTACCTGTTATTGTGCAATGCTCTGCAGAACTCCTCTGTCAGCTACTGTGCCCAGCATTTCTCTCCTCATTGTCAGCAGCTACTCAGTAAAGCCTTCAGCCCTGAGTCTGTGCAGCTGAAGGGGTTAATGTTTTTCCTCAAGAATCCAGAGAGAGAGCAAAAGACAGCTGCCGGCAGTGCAGGGGGGCGTGGCCAGCACAGTGACGTCTCGTGTACAGACACATATCTGCTCTCTCAGGCTTGTGCACGAAAAATCATCAGAGCAAGGAGAGAAGCTGACATCACAGGTCATGTGACCCTTAGTGATATCTAAGAAAAGAACAAGTGGAAATAAAGTAAGTGAATTGAAAAATCCTTACATTTGCCTAGTTAGAAACATACAAAGAAAAAAAAAATGACTCAGACAACCCCTTTTACCAATGTGTTTGTAAGACAACTATATGGTACTTATTAATACAGTCTTTGTTGAAATTCTGCACCTTTTTTGGTATTTCATAATAATGTATGCTGCAGCTCACTAAAATTCCCAGGTCCTTTTCCATGTCAGTGTTACCCAGTGTTTTACCATTTAGTATGAACGGGTGACTTGCATTATTCCTTCCCATGTGCATTACCTTACATTTGTCAGTGTTGAACCTCATCTGCCACTTCTCTGCCCAAGCCTCCAATCTATCCAGATCCCTCTGTAGCCGTATACTGTCCTCTTCTGTGTCAATTACTGTACAGAGCTTAGTGTCATCTGCAAAAATTGATATTTTACTGTGCAAGCCTTCTACAAGATCATAAATAAATATATTGAAAATAATAGGGCCCAATACTGACCCCTGAGGTACCCCACTAGTGACAGTGACACAATCTAAGTGTGTACCATTACTAACCACCCTCTGTTTTCTGTCACTCAGCCAGTTACTTACCCACATGACATTTTCTCCCAGTCCGAGCATCCTTATTTTATATACTAACCTTTTATGAGGTACAGTGTCAAATGCTTTGGAGAAGTCCAGATATACGACATCCATTGATTCGCCGCTGTCAAGTCTAGAACTTACCTCCTCATAGAAACTGATTAAATTCGTTTGACATGACCGATCCCTTATGAAGCCATGCTGATATGGCGTTATTTTTTTATTTTCATTGAGGTGCTCTAAGATAGCATCTCTTAGAAAACCTTCAAACAGTTTACCCACGGCGGATGTTAAACTTACCAGCCTATAGTTTCCAGGCTCTGTTTTTGGACCCTTTTTAAATATTGAATATTGACCAGGAAAATTACCTCCAAGTGATTTCTCTTCCATTCAAATACACCACCGTTGATATCTGCCCTTGAAATGTTGGGAGTTTAGTGCAGGTGCAATGTTTTTGAGTAGAGGAGACATCACATGGAAATGATTTTGCTGGTCACATGACCCTCCATCAGCAGCCATCTTATGGACAGGACCTCTATGTGGACAGCACAAAAGACTTAGTAAACAAGGGAGCATACCTTATGAAATACAGAAAATGGTGCAGAATTTCAAGAAAGGCTGCATTGATAATTGCCATATAGTCATCTTACAGTCATCTTACAAACACATTGGTCAAGATTTGCTTAAGAAGAGGGAATGGCTTATGAAATATTGCAAATTGCACAAAATATCAACATAGGCTGTATTAGCAATTGCCATATAGTCATCTTACATACACATTAGTCACAAGTAGCCAGAAAGTGGCCAACCCCTTTAAAGAAGCTTTCACCCAGCAGTATGTTCAGTGACATCACCGGCTCTGATGTCACCGGCCGTTTTACAAGCTAGGGCAGCGCTAAAGCCTGCCCATCAGTGCCAGTGACATCACGGGGCTCACTGCTGGGTGGAAGCCTCCGCCTGACAGGCCTAAGCAGAGCCCAGTACGTCACTGGATCTTCATATCTGTGTTGGTCCGAATGGCCCCCAAAAAATGCCCCATAATTAAAATGAAGGGTGAAAGTGGGCAGCCTTGTTCAGTACTATTGTGTATATGATAGGATTCTGAGAGGGTGCAGAATCATAAGGGGTATCTAATGTGTCTGGGCATAATACATGATATCTAAGGTCCTTATCACAGGCCTCCCTCCCAGGAACAATTCCTGCCTGGTGCGGATGAATTAGAGATGGTATATGATGATTTAGTCTATTCGGCAAAGGTTTGGCGTAAATTTTGAGGTCAGCATTTAATAACAAGATCGGTCTGTAACTAGAGCAGACCTGGGGATCCTTCCCGGATTTAGGGAGGACTGCAAGATGTGCCAAAGTAGTCTGGTAAGTAAAAAGAGAGTCCTGCAACATTGCTTTAAAAACTTTAAGCAATTTACTTACCATAGTGTCCAGCAGGGTTTTAAAAAAGAGAGAGAGGTGTAACCATCAGGCCCAAGGCTTTTTCCTCCAGGTAGATTCTTGATCACTATAGACAGTACAGTTCTGCTAACATGAAGGGGATCTCTGGGTTGGCATGTACGCTGCATCCTTATGCAGTCTTAATATTCACGGTGTGAGATTGAGTCATGGATCCCCTAAGTGCCTCAGCTAGCACCTGCCCACTTTTATTGCTATATTCATAAAAATGGCTACAACAAATCTGAAGTTATTTTTTTAAGGGAAAGGTCTAAAAGGCGATATACATCCAAGCAAGCTGCTTGCAGTTCTCTCAGAACTAAGGTAGATAAGAGCGCGTTTGTGGGTAAATTTAAGGGCCATATCCTTCTGAATGGCTGTATGGAGGGTATGTGCTTTTTCTTTTTCAAGGGGCGCCCCGTGTTTAATCAGTGTACCACGGAGGTTGCACTTAGGTACTTCTCATGGAATTAGGGGCTAGCTAGGGTCATTAGTATGGGAAATTGTTTCCCATAAAAAGTGAATCAGACAGTAGGGACTCATTCATCCCTTTAGACAAAAATGGGCACATGGTCCAACCACAAAATATTCCCAATATGAGTAGAGACCAACCATGGAAGGGCATTATGCTGTAGAAGAATATGTTATGTGGAGAGGAGTAAAAAGGAATTAAAAAAAAAGAGGAATAAAAGCTGTAATCTCTATCTGAGGGATTTTGAAGACAAAGTGTCGATCGCAAATCGTTGAAGGAGGCGATCTTAACATCTGACATCCTGGCAAAAAGGGTAGAGTAGACTGACCTCAACAAAACATAAGTGGAGTTAAAAATCTGAGAAGGAGGTATACAAATTCCATTGGCACCCAGAAGACAGTAAAGGAGAAAGGGAAAAGTCAAGGCAATCAGGTATAAGAGGAGAGTACAGGGACAAAGTATATCAGACGAGGACACTAAAAAATAGGGAGTCTAAAGATTAACTGCAACAAAATCCTAAATAAGTCTCAGTAGAGGCTGGATACAAGATCCAATCATAGCCTCTAGGTAGTGGGGAAAAATGACAGACAGGAATGTGAGCCATCACCTCTCTTGATAATATAGGAAAAAACATTTGAAAATAACAGGCATCCAAAAAACTGGGATCCCCTAGTTGCGACTCTGAATAAGGGATCAAAGTGCTATTATTGCTAACAATGATAGTGCAAATTATAGGGCAGTATAAGCAGGTACTGGTCCACATACTTGGGCCTTTTCAAAGTAGACAGAAACCTATGGACACACAGAGACACTGAAAGTTCAAGTAATTGGGGATGAAATGGGCAAGAGACGTGTTGCCGTCAAGAAGAATGGTGAGATCTACACTTGGGACTTCTAGGTGGGAGACCATCTTAGCATCCAGCGGGGGGTTGTAGATCCCAGCTGTCAGAAGTGTACTTGAGGAGACATGATCCAATTGTTACTAATGGCAAGTCCAGATCCTGTAGAAACCTAGGAAGGTCTGAGGGAGAGTGGAAGACTGCATGACAGTCCACCTTACAAGTGATTGAGGAAAATTCATTGTGCAACATCATAAACTCCTGTCAACATTCCTGCATAATAGTTTTAGCAAAGTGAGAGAGATCCTCTTTTGGTGGGTAAGGACTGCAGAATTATACTGAAGTCTGCCATGTTAGATCAGTCAACCGCAGTATTAATGCAGACTGGGTAGTTCAAATACGGCTCAATATTTTTAATAATGACCAATTGAAAAAATTATTTTTAGCCCAAAATGAGTAAAATGCAATCATAAAAAAATGCTTCTGAAGGTGTACATAGCCTTAAAGTTCTTAAGGTGTCTCCTAATATGTTTCATGCTTTAGACCCGCCACCATTTTTTGTAGCCCACTTTTGTACCCACTCCATTTTATCTGTATCATTTTGTAGGTGGGGTCTCCACAACTGGACATAGTATTCCAGATGTGGTCTCACTAGTGCTCTATACAGCAGGATCACAATCTCTCTCTCTTCCTAATGGATATACCTCTAGCTATACAGTGAAGCATTCTACTTGCTTTCCCAGCTACCCGTTCACACTCTGCACTCAAGCTGTCTGATATCAGGGATACTAGATCCTTCTATTCTGAAGTTTTGGCTAATACAGAACTGCCAAAATGATACTCAGATAGAGGGTTCCTTCTCCCCAAGTGCATTATTTTATGTCATATTGAACTGCAGTTTCCATTGTTTAGACCATTTTTCCAGAGAAGCTAGATCTTTTTCCATGTTACTAATCCCTCCAGGAATATCTATCCTGTTACACAATAAATCCTACCCTGTTGCCTACCAGTGCTTCTCCTACATTACTCACAAAAAGTTAGGGATATTTGGCTTTCGGGTAAAATTTATGGAAAATGTAAAAAGTTCACACTGCAATGAAATTACCGTATTTTTCGCCCTATAAGACGCACCGGCCTATAAGACGCACCTGGGTTTTTGAGGAGAAAGATAAGAAAAAAAATATTTTTAACCAAAAGGTGTGCTTTTGAAGTAATGGTGGTCTGTGCATGACAGTATTATGGGGGGGATCTGTGGATGGCACTGTTATGTGGGGGAGATGTGGATAGCACTGTGATGGGGGGATCTGTGGATAGCACTGTGATGGGGGATCTGTGGATAGCACTGTGATGGGGGATCTGTGGATAGCACTGTGATGGGGGATCTGTGGATAGCACTGTGATGGGGGATCTGTGGATAGCACTGTGATGGGGGATCTGTGGATAGCACTGTGATGGGGGGATCTGTGGATAGCACTGTGATGGGGGCATTTATGAATGACACTGTAATGGATTGGATCTGTGGATGACACATATATAGCATCTTATGCTATATGTGTCATCCACAGATCACCCCAACTACAGTGTCATCCACAGGTGCCCCCTTTTCTAAAACATCTGGCCCATGGCTGCTTAGGGGCGAGCCTGGCAGCACATGGCGGGCGGCCCGCCGCTAACAGCGTGACTGCTTGTATAACATTTAAAATCTTTAATTATGTCCCCTTATTTCCTAAAAGCCTAGGACAGTAGCGCTCTGCTAACCTGCTATAACGATCCTCTAGCAGGCAGAGCGGTGCGGCGGCAGGCTGGTGTGTAACGTCCTCACTGGCGTCATCTGCCTGCTCCTTTCACTTTATGAATGAAGCAGGAGGAGCAGGCAGATGACGTCAGTGAGGACGTTACACACCAGCCTGCCGCCGCACCGCTCTGCCTGCTAGAGGATCGTTATAGCAGGTTAGCAGAGCGCTACTGTCCTAGGCTTTTAGGAAATAAGGGGACATAATTAAAGATTTTAAATGTTATACAAGCAGTCACGCTGTGAGCGGCGGGCCGCCCGCCGCGTGTTGCCAGGCTCCGCCCCCTCCTCCTTCCATGCTGATACATCGCAGGCTGTGCGATGTATCGGCTTCAGCTATAGGAAAATGGTAGTATTCGCCATATAAGACGCACTGCCATTTTCCCCCCACTTTTGGGGGGAAAAAAGTGCGTCTTATATGGCGAAAAATACGGTATATCATGAAAGTCGGGCATTTATGTAGAAGCATGCACTCGTGATTTCTTCATCTCAAACAATTTATTGAAACAAAAGCCAAAACCAATAGTGGGTACAACCCCCACAAAAAATGTCAAAGTCTCAATAACTTGTCAGCAACAGCAACACACTTAGGGTCGAAAACACTGACGCTGCACATCGCCAGCACTTAATAGAGGATTCCTATTCTTATCTGCAGCTGTGGACAAGAAAAGGACATGCTCTATTTTTTTGCGGAGCTGCGAACCGGAAGTTTGGGGCTGCGGACTGGAAATGCGGATGCAGACAGCACACTGTGTGCTGTCCGCATCTTTTCCAGCCCCATTGAAAATAATTGCGGAGCAGATCCGGACCCTTTCTACGGAAGTGTGAATAGACCCTAAAAGTCAGTGTATAAGCTAAACTTGAAACCACCTACACTATCAAACCATTCCACTGAACTTTTCCTTAAGGCCTCATGCACACGACCGTTGGTGTTTTGCGGTTCGTAAACCGCGGATCCGCAAAACACGGAAGCTGCTCCGCGTTCCGTTCCGCAATTTGCAGAACGGAACGCGGCCCATTGTAGAAATGCCTATTCTTGTCTGCTAAACGTACAAGAATAGGACATGCTCTATTTTTTTTGCAGGGGCACGGAACGGAGCAACGGATGCGGACAGCACACGGAGTGCTGTCCGCATCTTTTGTGACCCCATTGAAGTGAATGGGTCTGCACCCGAGCCACAAAAAATTTGGCTCGGACGCGGACCACAACAACGGTCGTGTGCATGAGGCCTTATAGAGAAGCTCAGTTGTCCATAAATGCCCCCCTCCTAACAAATCCTGATAATTCTGAGTGAATAGCAAGCAGCAGAGACCTTGCGAGGAGATGAACCATTTATTCTGCCTGCATGCGCACTTTTTCTTTATCATAATTATTTCCAAGTCAGATCTCCTCCCTGATTTCCTAACGGGCCCTTCTCTCTCTCTCTCCTTTCTCTCTCCAAACAACATTCTGGATCGAGAGGCCATGATAATTCAAACTCCAAACCTCACGGGTCCTGTACCTTCTCTTTTTTTTCTTCCTGTTCTTTTTTTTTCTTCTGCATTTTTCCAAGGACATTTTTATTACAAAGCTGATGAAATTTGCATATTAATTTGTTCCTTTCAATTTTTTTTTTTTTTTTTTTACAATTAGACGTGACAGGCGGGTATCAGAGCTTTCGGTAGTCAGAAAGGATAAAACTATCCGAAAACACATTGGAATTGTTAAGAGGAGGCAAGGGGGAGGTTAGTTCACTGCTCTATCAATTTAATTTAACCCTACTCTTCCCTAAGGGAAGTGTCGTACATAAATGGTATTTCATCTAAGTTGCTCAGCGCACTGCTTCTACACATTATTAAGGTACATGAATGACTATGTGGTTGGGAAGCAATTATTTTGTGAGAACTACATTAGTCATCTGTAAGGCAGTTTGATGACCCTACTTTTAGAATGTCATTATACAGTGTACACAATACTTTTGTCCTTTGTCCAGGGTTTTTTCCCCCACGTTTTAAGGATAAGACGTATGTTTAAAAATAAGATGCCAAGATTCTCGTAAAAAAAACAAGATCTTTCTGGATCCTGTTTTTGATGCAGTAGACAATATGGTAAATCATTTTGACTGGATGGACAATACCTGGACCCGACAGAGTGACTAGATCAGTAATGAAACATGTTGTTCAGTAGTTGCCTGTGTTACTTACATTTATAATTATTTTTAATTAATTGCTTTGATGCTGGAACAGGACACAATCTCTTGACCTGCAAAATTTGAGGGATAGTGTTGGCGGATAAACCCAGGTTTGCTACTTTGAACTCCATTATTGCTTACCAGACCTGTATAAGGAAGTCAGATAGGGTTGCTGTCCTGCGGTCTTTACACTGAAACCAGTGAAAAGCTATCATAAGAGTAGTATCAGGACATCTGCATCACTGTCCTCCTCTGCGCAGGCCCGGTCCCTTATTTAGTGCACCTGGCTCCCTGGACACCTTTGGGGCATTATTTAAAATTTATCGCATGCATTTTGGGCTAAAAATCCTAAATCATAATTGAACATACGTAGATCAGCATTCAAGGTATTACAGATGCTGCTGAAGACCGAGCTGTCAGACAGTCTGACTGACGGATTTCACAGTGAACTGCATTCTGCGGCCTGATATGTAGCAGAATACAAGCAGACTGCAATTTAAAAACTTTTCAGAATTTTAATGGGAAAAAAAAGTCATATTCAATAATAATGTTCTTTCCTGATAGTTGGCCCTTGTAAAGGCGCCAGTATTCACCTGATGAATGAATAAATGCTCGTTCATCAGGTTATCGTGTTTTTCAACCAGGACCAAAAATAATTTTCTTTGGAGCAGATCTCCCTGTAAACAGGGTTCTGCAGCCCAGGGAAATGATTCTCTGTAGGGGCAAGCAATCGATGTAGCCACCACTAGTCCCTGTACAGAATGATGATTGCTGCAGTAAACGCTCCTCTGATGTGAGAAACATGTCCATATAGCGTATACTGTATGTTCATACAGTGAAATGGTTTAGAAAGTTCTCTACTATAAAGAACAGAGAATCATATAGATAGCACAGTCAAATAGGTTTGGCAGGCATCTGTCACCAAACAGTACACTTAACACTGTCTGAAAGTGATGTGAACCTTTACTCAAAAACCTAACTATACTCCTGGATCCATATGCGTAGTAACTCTCCCTATAGCTCAAAAAATGTTTACATTTATAATAATGTTGCTTCTGGGGGAAGTTCATCGTGTACATAGTCTTCCCTTATCACCACAATATATTCATAAGATACATACCTCATCAGTTATTAGCTTTACTGTGACACAGGGATAATTCCTGTTTTAAAATATTGAATGCATTTCCAGTCTCATGCTGTGTGTAAAAGGGTGTTAGAGGGTGCAACAGCGAAACAGCCCCCTCCTCTGCTCAGCCGTCTTTCGCAATCTATCTCTCTCCTCTCATAGCTGCAAGGCCTCATTGGGGATACATACATTAAGCCCTTTAAATCGTTTATAATAAATCTTTGTCTAAGGCTCATTTTGACAGTCTCTCTCTCTTCCCTTCGCTCTCTCTCTTTATCTGACCCTTTTAAAAGAGCTCCTTTTAAAAAAAGAATCCTCAATAGTCTGTTAATCCACTGGGTGTACTGACAGAGAGAGAGTAGACAGAGAGAGACAAGAAAGGCAAAAAGATACAGCCCCAGGAAATATACACACACAACGCAGTGCATTTACACAGAGCTGGCGCATGCAGACTGCTTATTAACCTATTTGCTGCCGCCATGGCTTAGTGCTGCCTTTACTGTCACAAATTAGAAATTGCCTGTCTTTAAAATGTTAGTACTCCATAGTAACACTCTTAGGGCTTAGACCTCATGCACACAACTGCAGTTTCGGTCTGCTTCCGATCCGCATTTTTTGCAGGTCGCCCGTGGACCCATTCGTTTCTCTGTCTCCACAAAAATGCAGGCAGCACATGGATGTGAAAGAATATGAACCCACAAATGTACCCCTAAAATGTAATGAATCTTTATTGTATATACAGATAAGGTAAAAAAAAATCATAATAAAAATCACATGATGCAAGGATAGGTGGCAGAAAAAAACGTCCTCCAGAGATCACATAAAAATAGTGAATACTAGCCAAACTGCATATGTTGGACATCACCCTGTAAACAGCTAAACTGGAAGTAATACCTGATAAAAAAAATAACTATATCAAGGCCAGAGGTAAAAAACTATTACCAATATTCAAAACTCCCCCATTTGTAACAGTGGTCAGTGGTGGACGCGACCCCAACACGCGTTTCGGCATACCTTCATCAGGGTGATGCCCAGCATATGCAATTTGGCCAGTATTCACTATTCTTGTATATTATAAATATTTACCCCCATTTGTTTATATGCGATCTCTGGAGGATGTTTTTTTCTGCCACCTATCCTTGCATCATGTGATTTTTTTATATGACTTTTTTACCTTATTTGTATATACAATAAAGTTTCATTACATTTTATTTGTACGTTTGAGGGCTCATATTCTTTCTACAGTATGTTGGTTGTTTGCAGTTGTTTGAGCTCGTACCATGGTTACTGCAATACATTTGGGTAGGGTTTAATGCATACATAGTACATTGTACGTTGTAGGTGTCATGAATGGTTGGCCTTTTTTGCTTAGTACATAGAATTTATAGAACATGTCTTATTCTTGTCTGTTTTGCAGAGAAGAAAAAACATTTCTAGAAGAAAAATACAGCATGCACATTTTATTTTTTTTATTCAGCACTCATATTCCGCGACATTTTACAGACATTAGCATCAAGCTGTCCCCTATGGGGCACACAATCTAAGTTCCTCATCAGTATGTCTTTGGAGTGTGAGACGAAACCGGAGTATCCAGAGGAAACCCATGCAAACACGGAGAGAACATACAAACTCCATGCAGATGTTGTCCTTGCACATGACCGTATTTTGCAAATCCACAATTTGCAGACCACAAAATGGATACGGTTGTTTGCATGAGGCCTATCTCACACGTTAGTGAATCATAGACAGCACATAGGACCAACTGACACATGCACTTGCTTATTGAAGTCTATGGATCTGTGAAAACCACCATCTGTGTTATTTCCTTTTTCACAGATCCTTTGCATAGAAAAACTACACATAGTAAAATATTGTAAAAAAAAAACACTTTTCTCCATCTGTTTGAGAAGCAAGGCAGCTACTTCCATAGGGGATCTCATTTCGGCCATATATAAAAGTTTTATAGATCCCGTTCTGGCCCAGACTATTAGGTGCCCGTATAGGGACAGATGGGAGTCCCTTCTCAGTGGGCCACTATCTTCAAGTACTTATTGGCTTCTTTGTGTGCTGCCTATAAAGAAAACCAGTATAAGCTGTTTATTCCATCTTTCCTCCATGGGTTTAATTGGAAATTTTGGAACTTTTCTGAAGGGGCAGCTCACTTGGGGGGAGGACTTGACATTACCTCATCTGTTTTAGACTTGGTCCATGTCCATGTGTTTTGGTCATAGATTTATATTTTCATTTCTAGGATTTTTGAACTGGAAATACCATTATAGTCATTATTTTATCTTTCTAATGTCCCTCCATTTTTACTCGTCCGTAAGATGGCTAAGTTGCATTTTTATTTACTCATTGTACTCAGATATGTTCTCACTAAACATTGAAAGAAATAAGTCCTCTCCTTCCTCCATGGATCTATATGCCAGAGTTAAAGAAGTTAGGAATATGGAGTACCTATAGACTATATTGAGCAACAAGTTGAATCGTTTGATGCTGCCTGGTCCATTTGGGATACTTACTGAATTCAAGAGGATTCTTAAACTATGGAGTATTAGCATATTATATATTTCCCCTAAATTTACCTTTTGTCCCTCACCCTTGTTCCTTATTGACTTAGTCTCTGTTAACATGGCAGCCTGTGCCTGCTGCTGCACAGTCTCACCCACCCGTTCTGCTCTGCTAGGCGTCCTGGACCCTTTTTCCCTCGTCTTCCTCATTCACAGCGGAGTCTCATACTCCTCCTGCATTATGCAGCCTGCACTTTCCTTAAGCTTGCTCCCAGGCAGTGGCATAGCTAAAAAAGACTGGGCCCCACATCAAATTTTTGAACGGGGCAACTCCAGCAACTTCTTTGCAACCCCCTCCTCCCATGCATCCCCAACTCTTGTGGCTAGTCAAAATTGCTCTCTCAGATGGGGCCCGGCAGCCACTCCATCTGTTTCCTACAGTGTCATTGTATATAATGTCATTTTATAATACTGTTAAGGGGGCCCTGACAATAAAATATTTTAGTCCTCCTCCTGGGTGCGCACCTTCTGAGTTCCCCTTCTTCCCCTATAGCTACAGCCCTGCTTCCAGGCTCCTAATGGGCCAGCGTGCTCACATCCTAAATCTTCCACAGCCTATGGCTGGCTATCTTGTGGTATTTAGGGTACATACATTTATAGGAGGCTACTCAGAGGTTTTCTTTTATGGAATTCATGAGCATCTGTGAGGAAGAATATAGCATGCAGCATCATACGCAAAGCACTATGAGGTAATAGTATAGGTAAAAAGTAAATGTGCGCCTCAGAGAGCAGTTGTTCACCTAGTGGACCTGTTATACTGCTAAACTCATCGAATCTGATTGACAGAAAAATTAAGTTATCGCTATTGGATTGAAAAGTATGAAAAAAATAGCTTGGTCTAGTCCTTAAAGGGGTTCTCCATGAATTATTTTAAATTGCTACCAGTAGCCTGTCCTACAATGTGAGCAGTACTGGTTGTCAGCCACCTGGTGGACATGTAAGTAACATAGTACATAAGAAATCTGTCCATCCAGTTCGGCCTGTCATCCTGCTAGTTGATCCAGAGGAAGGCAAAAAAAAAACTGTGAGGTAGAAACCAATTTTCCCCACTTAAGGGAAATAAAAAATTCCTGCCCGAGTCCCAGAGCTTAATGTGTAGTGAGGTCCCAAATTGCAGGTTTTAATGAATCTTTTCCTACAAAACTATATATCAATCTGCTCAGCTCCTCCTGCTCTATAACTTGGTGCTCAGCATGATGGACCATTTTTCACAGGGATGTACAGAAACATTCAGCTCCAGCCATTCAACACTGTAGCATTCACTAGATGCTCTGTGGCGGCACCCACTGGTAGCAGTGTCTGTTATAAGACTAAGGGGGCATTCACATGACTGTATGTATTTTGTGGTGCAGAAAAAATAGGGACGGACACATATAGGACATGTTCCATCTTTTTTGCGGGACTGTGGAATGGACATACGGATGCAGACAGCACACAAGTGTGCTGTTCGAATTTTTTTGAGGCCCCATAAAAATGAATGGGTCTGCAAAAAATGCAGATTGGATGTGGACCAAAAATACATTACCATTGGGATTCTACAAACTACTGCTCAGACTTCATAATTAAATCTGGCAATCATCTGGCTTTTCTTATTGGAAATACATAAGAAAAAGCAGCATTGTTATACTTACTCATTTTTAACTATATATATTAGCTGAGGTCCCTTAAAGGGGTTATCTGCAATTTTTTTAATGGTTCCCCCTTTAGGTGATTGAGCACTTTACCAGCTATAATTTTGAAAATATTCCACTCGGGTCAGCGCTGTGCTCATTGGTGTAATCACATTGAAAAATGTGTCACATGTATGTATCTAATGTGACAATAAACTAAGGAGCATTAGAACTGAGACGGTGAGTGCCGGTCTGCTTTCTTCATTGCTGCACTGAATGCCTTCCCTAGATGCCAGCACTATGTTATTTACCAGAGTGCCAGCTGAACAATACACAGTATTCTTTTATCAGACTGTGATATGTCATTGTCGGTACAGTATATTGTTTTTTTTTATTGTGGAATGTGCGATTTCTAGTAAAAATGTATACATTTTGGGTGGATACATGTATCAGTTCTTTTTTCCTGCGATATATGTTATGATAAATTTTAGTTTGTGCTTACAAATAAAAAATTGCTGAGTTATACTTACCTCTCAATGTATAATGTTAGGAATCTTTGCAGACCCAAGGAAATGCTCCATCACTTGTAATGTCATAAGCAGGATTATGTTCACAACATTCAATAGAGAATGGTGTAACTAGCAAATATTAAAAATATGCCTGCATCCACCTGAAGTCATGACCACTAGGGTTCTTAATTCCACCTAAGTTGCAGAGGCTCAAAAGACAGCTGAGAGGAAGTGAGGGCGTGTCAAAGCTAGCTGAGATGCTGAGCGTGATAAAATAACTGCTTCTACGCATCTTCTGATCACAGGAGCCTCCTGCCTTTCTGTAAGTGTGATTCCCCCCTCATAAACATAATGGGAAATAAGGGAACGGATGTCACAGTAGTACATACTGGCAGAATGGAGACCCCCCTTCCTCTGAGTGAAATGCATCTAGCTGTGCAGTGCTGTGATTGTACAAAAAAGCATAGTGATTATGCAAACTTATTTGGAAAACTCAAGTACACCTTAAAGCTTCAAGCACACTGTAGAGCTGTATGCAAGAGACTGTGTGGTGGCACACAAATTTCTGTGCGACTCTGTACTACAGGGCCACATAATAATCAAGTGCCTGTATTGTCGATATTCTCACCTAAAAGCAGAGTTTTTAAGAATAATATTAGAATGTCTTTGCAATGTGAACTCCACAATTTATTTTTGTCTCATTTCTATGTAAACACCTTGCACATCCATAGAAAAGGGAGCTATAGGGTCTCCATGTGCTTGGAGCTTAGAATAACAGAAACTCAACTCATTCACAATGTCAGGTCAGAGATTCCACACAATATATTTGATGGCTGGTTATCAGGACAGTGGGTACATGCATTTTGCCCATTCTTTTATATGAAAGACAGCTTTGGTAAAAGAGGAAAGCAATAACTGAACTAACCTTTATGAAGTACCGTTAGGGTTTTCTTTATGTTCCACTGTTGTGATCAATTCACGGTCAAGGTGTATATAGTTTTTCTCACAATCTTCTCCATGAAGGAGACAAAATTTCAACTGCCAATAAAAGCTTCACAGTATACACAAATAGCGGCAGTGTGCTCGGTGCACTGAAGATAAAGGCGGATCTGACACCTGATACTGAACAGCTATTCCTCTTGCACTAGTGAGGACGTGCAATGTTTTCCCGATCTCTCCTGGCCCGCCCCACCGTGAGGCTTCTGTGATCCCGTTCTCTGGTGAAGCTGAGCATCGGATCCTAGAACCAGCTGGATCTGAAGCCGGCACTCCAGTTTTTGATCTTGAAGCTTTTGATTAGAACTAATGAGCTTGTTTAATTCAAAATGGGAGCCCTGTGATAAAAGAAATAGGTTTGATTCCACTGGATTAGAGAAGAGAATTATCTAGTGTAGTGATGATACTTAACCCCAATTCATGGCATTGAAGCTTTTCTTCTATTAACCTCTTCCATACCAGAATAAAGACACTAACTCGAAGAACAGATTGGTGCTTTATGTAGCAAATGGCATATTGGTCATAATCAGTTATTTAAATATTATAAGTAGCATCTGCATAATTGTAATTATATGCTCTTGAATAATTTTCACCACAAATTTGTATGTGTGTATATATGTGTGTGTGTATATATATATATATATATATATATAATATATAATTTTTTTATTATTATTTTTTGCAGGAAGGTGTTAATGCTAGGGACAGCAAAATGTAGGACCCTAATTTTAAATGTACTTGATAATTTTAAGGTGCTTTCCTCGGTGTTGACATTGTCCATGGTTATTTTATAGTGGAGTCCTCCAGCCCCGGGATCCTCCCTCAGGACAACTCTCTAGAAAGGTCTTTCTTCATTCGGATGAAGTCAACTCTGACTAAGAGAGGGGTGCATATTAAATCCTCGGGGTACAAGGTAAGTTCTGCAGGTAGGACAAAAAGGAAAAAGCTTTTTCTTAACCGTTTTTATTTCATCTATGATTTGGTAACATCTTTAGCTACTGAATGACAACTAGAGAAGGTATATTATGTTTTCTGTAAAGCATTTGTTTGCATAATAAGGTCATAGCAACTGTGAACTTTCTGTTAATACATAGGACTATTGGGGGAATTTTTCAGTTTTCTGGTGTAAAAAAAAAAAGTCACATGTGTTTGCGACTTTTAAATGCCACCTAGTCTAAATCTAGGTGTAAATGACGTTTACATGTCACCCTCACCACTTTATTAGAAATGGGTGGGGTGGGACCTGTGGCCCCAGCACATTTATCTTTCCACCAGTTTTCTGGCATAAAAGAGGACTGAAATCTACGGCAGCTCCGAGCTGCCATACATTTCAGTCTAGACTGCAAGAGGTAGCGGCAACACTCACAAGTCGGCAGGCATGGCAGTAGTCGCAGTGCTCCTGCTTCCTTGGTGGCACTGCTGGAGTGTGGGTTCTCACTCACTGCTGCCGCACCAGTCGGATTAACAATTTATCACTACAGTTAGGGTGACCACTTACCCGAAATGGAGGACACCATACCCGGGACAGCGGGCATTACAGGGAGGATATAGGTATAAGAGGATAAGACTACAACTCCCAGCAGGTCCAGGTCATTATTATGGGATATCAGAGGACATTTTAGAGAGTGGGCATAAGAGTAGAGGACTACAACTACCAACATGTCCAGGGTGTTAATATGGAATATCAGAGGACATTTCAGGGAGCGGGTATTAGAGGAGGGGACCTCAGCTCCCAGTATATCTAGACTGTTATGAGATGTCAGAGAATATTACAAGAAGGGAGTATAAGAGAAGAGGACTACAATGTTCAAGTTTTCACAGGTACTGTACTGATCATATGATGGTGACATCATCACAGGTCCTTCACTGACACTTCTCCTCTCCTCTGCTGAGCTTTGACTCTCCTGCACTGATCACATGATGTAATGTCATTACAGGTCCTTCAGCTTTTGCACTGTAGTAGATACAGAGTTGGTCCTGGTCGTTATTTACTGCTGCTTTGTCTTTGCAGAGCGGCAGAGTGGCACGTGCCCTTGGGTACCTAGTTTTAAATATGCCACTGTCTCTGTCCCTTTTCCATTTCGAGTGCATATGTATGTTTAAGCAGATTCCATCTCTTTCTGTTATTCTGTCTCCTAAACTATAAACAAGGCTATACCTATCACAAGATAAAGGATTGCCTCTATTCTGTCACATGTAATCCTGTAATTCCCTGAATGTGATATATTTTTTCTCATTGGGAGAGTGAAGGGGAAAGCAAAATATATCTCAGCCTTTGTCCCACACACCCCTTTCTCTGCCCTGCTCCCTCTGTCCTACCTCTTCTTTGCTTTTCAACTTCAAGGCCTTTATGTTGCTTCCAAATTGTGTCTGGGAGAGAATTCCCCCCCAGGCTGCCAACAATCTAAAGGTGTCTTTGAAGAGCATCAGTGTATAAAGAATCAGGATGGTTCCTCTCTCCTGAGGCGGAAGATGATAAAAAAAAGAGAAGCACAGTCATACTTGTTTCTATGTGGGAGAAACCTGGCATCAACGCTGCAGGAACACAAACTGGGCATTCTGCGGGCTTTACTAGAAAGTGATTAAATGAGAGGCAGTTATAGCCACTGTGTGTTACCAGTAACATAGTTTATAAGGCCGAAAAAAGACATTTGTCCATCCAGTTCGGTCTGTTATCCTGCAAGTTGATCCAGTGGAAGGAAAAAAACACTGTGAGGTAGAAGCCAATTTTCCCCACTTAAGGGGAAAAAATTCCTTCCCGAATCTAATCAGACAATCAGAATAACTCCCTGGATCAACGACCCCTCTCTAGTAGCTGTAGCTTGTAATATTATTACACTCCAGAAATACATCCAGTCCCCTCTTGAACTCTTTTAGTGAACTCACCATCACTACCTCCTAATGCAGAGATTCATAGTCTCACTGCTCTTACCGTAAAGAATGGGAGAGATCTCTGTACTGACCCCTGATATATTTATACATAGTTATTAGATCTCCCCTCAGTCGTCTTTTTTTCTAGAGTGAATAACCCTAATTTTGATAATCTTTCAGGGTACTGTAGTTGCTCCATTTCAGTTATTACTTTAGTTGCCCTCCTCTGAACCCTCTCCAGCTCTACTATGTCTGCCTTGTTCACAGGAGACCAGAACTGTACACGGTACTCCATGTGTGGTCTGACTAGTGATTTATAAAGTGGTAGGACTATGTTCTCATCACGGGCGTCTATGCCCCTTTTGATGCAACCATTATGATATTTGGCCTTGGCAGCAGCAGCCTGACACTGGTTTCTGCAGCTTAGTTTGCTGTTCACTAGAATTTCTAGGTCCTTTTCCATGTCAGTGTTACCCAGTGTTTTACCATTTAGTATGTACAGGTGACTTGCATTATTCCTTCGCATATGCATTACTTTACACAGTTTAGTGTCATCTGCATAAATTTATATTTTACTGTGCAGGCCTTCTACAAGATCATTAATAAATATATTGAAGAGAATAGGGCCCAATACTGACCCCTGAGGTACTACACTAGTGACAGTGACCCAATCTGAGTGTGTACCATTAATAACCCTCTGTTTTCTATCACTGAGCCAGTTACCCACATATAGACATTTTCTCCCAGTCCGAGCATTCTCATTTTATATACTAACCTTTCATGCGGTACAGTGTCAAATGCTTTGGAGAAGTCCAGATATACAACATCCATTGATTCGCCGCTGTCAAGTCTAGAACTTACCTCCTCATAGAAGCTGATTAAATTAGTTTGACATGACCAATACCTCATGAAGCCATGCTGATATGGCGTTATTTGCTTATTTTCATTGAGGTACTCCAAGATAGCATCTCTTAGAAAACCTTCAAACAGTTTACCCACGACAGATGTTAAACTTACCGGCCTATAGTTTCCAGGCTCTGTTTTTGGACCCTTTTTGAATATTGGCACCACATATGCGCCAATCCTGTGGAACACTCCTAAATATCAGAAATGAGGGTCTGGCTATGACATTACTTAATTCTCTTAGGATACGGGGGTGTATGCTGTCTGGTCCTGGCGATTTCTCTATTTTAATCTTTTTAAGTCGCTGTTGTGCTTCTTCCTGGGTCAGACAGGGCACTTTTAATGGGGAATTTACTTTTACATTCAGCATTTCATCTGACAGTTTATTTTACTCAGTGAATACAGTGGAGAAATTTTTTTTTAATAGCTTTGGTTTCTCTTCATCGCTCTCTGCAACTCCCCCCTCATTACTCTGACACCTTCAGATTCATACTTTTTACCATTTATTTAATTGAAGAACATTTTAGGGTTAATTTTGCTCTCTTTGGCAATTAATCTCTCGGTCTCTAGTTTGGCTGCTTTTATTTGTTTTACATATTGTATTTTTTTCCTTCCTATAGTTTTTCAGTGCTTCCTCGCTACCCTCCTGTCTTAGTGATTTAAATGCTTTCTTTTTGTCATTTATTGCTTTCTTTACAGTTCTATTTATCCACATTGGTTTCTTCTTGTTCCTTAATCTTTTATTCCCATAAGGCAATGATGGCGAACCTTTCACAGACTGAGTGCCCAAAGTGCAACCAAAAACCCACTTATTTATCACAAAGCGCCAACATGTCAATTTACTCTGAATACTACAGTCTATATATAGTATATCTTCCATGTCATTTATCGCTGCCTGTGCTGTTCATAGTGCGCCCTGCGCATATTGGTACGCCATGGACTTTTTCCAGGGTGCGGGTGCCCACAGAGAGGGCTTTGAGTGCCGACTCTGGCACCCGTACAATAGGTTCGCCATCACTGCCATAAGGTATGTGCCTCTCTCACAATTAAATTTTAGGATGCTTTTAAAAATATCCCATTTTGTGGCTGTATTTATATTTTTGAGGACTTCGTCCCAGTTAGTCAGGCCTATGGCCTCTCTTAGTTGGCTAAATTTAGCTTTCTTGAAGTTTGGTATTTTTGTTCCTCCCTGAAGAAACACTTTTAAATGACAATTGGAAGATTATTACTTTATGGTCACTATTTCCCAGGTGTCCCCCAACCTGCACATCTGTTGTTCTGTCAGGTCTATTGGTTAATACTAAGTCCAGTATGGCTGTCCCTCTAGTCGGGTCCAGAACCAGTTGGGAAAGGTAATTGTTTTTGGTTATTGCCAAGAACCTGTTTCCTTTATGAGATATACAGGCTTCAGTTTCCTAGTCTATATCTGGGTAGTTGAAGTCCCCCATAATAACCACCTCATTATGATTTGCCACCTCGTCTATCTCGTTTAGTAATGATTTTCTGTGGACTCTGGTATGTTAGGTGGTTTATAGTAAACTCCTATTAGTAATTTATTATTGTTTTTGGCTCCATGTATCTCTACCCACAGTGACTCCACATGTTCATGTCCCTCACTTTTATCTTCTCGGACTGTGGGCTTTAGACAGGACTTTACATAAAGGCAGACCCCTCCCTCTTAGGAGAGAGTTCGTAAAGTGTCAGTATTGCATGGGAATTAGTAATGGTAGTTACAGTAGTTGCCAGCCCATGCCCTGCTAACAGTTGGGCAGTATAAATAGCTAATATATAATGTCAGCTCAGTAGTGAAAAAAAATGACATTAAATCTGCAACTTTGTAAAAAAAAAAATTTTCATCTGTTTAAGCACTTTAAGGGTGCCTTCACATCTTGCTGGTTGTTGAGCAGTTAACAATACTGTTCTTAATATCAATTAAGGTCATAGGAAGGGGAGTTTGCTCATGACATTGTATGTACCTCAGCTCCCCCCTCTTTCAGTGTCATAGTAGATTTAGCTGCTGAAATATATGAAAGTACCACAGGAGTCTCTGATGTGTTTCTTGCCATGAGCAATCCAGCAGCAAAACTCCCAATATGTGTCAGAGAGGATTCTACTTACCGTATTCTGCTAGTCTTTGGATTATTTAGTCTGCGGCATCCTGCCTCCCACTAACTAGCCCTTCTTTTTCCTTCTTTACATCCTTTTTTTCAGATTTTTTTCTTTTACTTACAGTTCTAGCGTTTGTCTTGTTGATCTAAGCTTTGCTTCTTTTCTTTACTTCTTGTATTTGTCTTTTAATAGCCACTGTCTGCTATCACCTAGGCCTTGATTATATAAAGCTTTAGTGTTCTACCTTTCTGTTCTCATTTATGTGAATTTTATTTTTCAGCTGTGCATCTATGTTTATACACAAAAACACTTTCAAAGTATTAATCTTTTTTTTTTAAAGGGGGTTAACCCACATACACATACAGTATTTATCACCTATCCACAGAATAGGTGATAAGTGGCAAATTGTCAGAGTTCCGACCATTGGGACCCCCAGCGATCCCTAGGAGAGGAGGTCCCCAGACACTTCTCTGACTGAAGCAGTAGTGTACATGTCAGGCTACTGCTTTACTGTCTACGTCAGTCTCATAGTAGTGAATGGAGCGGTGGACAAACATACACATTTTTGCTCTACTCATACAACGGACTCAGAGACAGTTTGTTCTCAGGATTGCTGGAAGTCCCAGTGGTCAGACCTGGTTGGACCCCCAACAATATGATATTTTTCAATTATCCTATGGATATGTGCAATGTTGGACTGGGCTTCCTTGGGCCCGTGAGAAGAATGTTTTTCTCAAGGCCCAACCCCAATATCATCCATAATGCCTAACAGATTTTGGATCTTTGGAGTCCATTATGGTATCAGAGACTGGGCCAGTCCAATCCTGGACAGGTGATAGACAGTTGTGATAATTCATGGATTGGTGATAGATACTTGTCATAACTTCTGGATTGGTTATAGTTACATAGTTAATACTGTTGAAAAAAGACATCAAGTTCAACCAAGATATGTGTGATAACTCCTTTAACAAAGCAGCAGCGACAAACTTATTTGATTTTAATATTCTATTCCTCATATGAATTTGTTTTTATTCTCTGGCTGTAGATTCTGATTTCCTGAACATGATTTTGAGGGCAGCCATTTTGCCTGAGCTGTTATAGCAGCTACCATAGACACAATGGACTTCTGTGGCAGAGTTTTCTAGGCATTTTCTGTGACCTTTGCAGAAATCTGTACAAGGAACGAGAAGGGCTTTGACAGTCATCTATTGTGAATTTTTTTGTTAGCTATATATAAGTGATATCTGCCGTTGTAATTCTGCCTGTGATGATAATGAGATGACTGCTTAAAAGTGGTCTGTACAGTCCACTAAGGGGTGCCTATTATTAGGCTTAGTAGCCAGTGCAAAAACTGCAGGATTTTATTCTAAATGTTGGTATGTGGAAAAGTAAAAATAACCACCAAAAAATCTTTAAAAATAGGTTTAACATTAACCCTTTGGATACCTGAGGTTTTTTCATGTTTTGCCTTTAATTTTTTCCCCCTATCTTCCTGGAACCATAACTTTTTTATTTTTCCATTCACCTTTCCGTATAAAGGCTTGTTTTTTGTGGGACAAGTTCTACTTTCTAATCCCACCATTTAATATGGCATACAAAAAATTGTACGGCACTGGTCAAAAGGTTAAAATTTGATTTAAACAATAGGTCATTTTCTGATGACACATCCCCTTTAAATGCACTTATTTAATAAATCTTTTAGAATATAGTTGTCAATTTTGACTGACTTATTTTCCTATGTTTTCTAGGTGATCCATGTAACTGGACGATTGCGTCTCCGTGTATCTCTATCTCATAGTCGCTCTGGTACTGGACAGGTCATGGGCTTAGTGGTTGTGGCTCATGCACTCCCTCCTCCAACCATCAATGAAGTCCGCATTGACTGCCACATGTTTGTAACACGAGTCAATATGGACCTCAATATTATATACTGTGAAAATAGGTATGTTATCTTTTAGACTGTAGCACTTGTAATGAAGCGTACATGTTTTATTGGTAAGCACTGCACCTGATGTACAGAATTACATTACAGAAAGTTGCAATGGTTGATGGTCTCTTAAATGTACAGTAATCTTACTGCTAATGATAGAATATACATTGTGAAAATACACAATGTGCCCAGCTGTTGAAAGGATATGTCCGTGCAAAAGAAAAGTGTATGTGAACAGCATAAAAATTCTGAAACGTGACATAGCTATTAGTATTTAACTGCTAAAAAACATGATCTCAAAGCAAGCAAGTTTATACTGCTGAAACATAAGCCTCATCCTTCATTCCGATAGCCATTTTTAACACAACATGTTGTTCTGCATTATTCTGGAGCAGGTTCTATAGGTACATCTCAATAATTTAGAATATCAATGATTAGTTACAAGTTTTTTACTTTATTTCAGTAATTCAATTCAAAAAGGGAAACTCATATATTCTATAGATTCATTACACACAGATTGATCTATTTCACTGGAGGTTTTTTCATTTTTGCGTTTTCATCTTCCTTGAGCCATAACTTTTTTATATTTCCGGTAACATAGCTGTATGAAGGCTTATTTTTTGCGGGACAAGTTGTACTTTCTAATGCCCCCATTAATTATGGCATACAATGTAGTGGGAAGCGGTAAAAAAATTCAAAATGGGGTGGAAAAAAAAACGCAATTCCTCCACCTTTTTACGGGTTTTGTTCCCAGGGCAACAAAAGTGTCTCATGCCCTTCATTCTCTGGGTCAGTACGATTACAATGGTACCCCATACATATAGGTTTTTTAGGTCTAAATAGTGTAAAAATAAATGTAAACTTAAAAAAAAAATTTTTTTTTTACATCACCCTATTCTGACCCCCCCTCCCCTATAACTTTTTAATAGTTATATCTACTGAGCTGTGTGTTTCCGTTACGCCATTTGCCATATTGGAAAAATATTTTAATAGTATGGGCATTTTCGGTCGTGGTGATACCCATGATGTTTATATTTTTGTTATTTAGGTATTTATTTTTTATTATATGGAAAGGGGGTGATTTAAACTTTTATATTTTTTTCATTATTAATATAATTTTTTACAGTTTTTCCTTACTTTTTTGTAATGTTTTTGAAGCTTGTATTTGAGCATACAAGATCTATTTTTTTTATTGTTTATTTTGAACAATCATGTATTTTTAAAATGACTTTATTACTGTCTATTGCTAATTTTTGTTGGCCTGCCATCTGATGGCCAAAATAAGAATTGCAGTTTGAATATTGTCAGCCTTTTCTGCAAAGCTCAGCACATTCAAATCAATAACCGGCATCCTCTCTGACCACACCCGGAATCGCAAGTGTCCTGGTTTTTGCGCATTTAGATGCCGTGATCTCACTTGATGTCTGCCATGCTTGCCTGTCACTCCAGCGCCGTACATATATGTCGCTGGTAGCAGAAGGGTTAATGTTGATGATTAAGGCTTACAGCTAATGAAAACCTAAAAGTCAGTATCTGAAAATCAGAACATTGTGAAAAAGTTCAATTTTGTAGACTCAATAGGAGAGATTTATAAAGACCGACACCTTGTGCACTGCCAGAGGATGCACTACATGTATGACGAGGTGCAGGCCTCGTCATAAAATGGGCACATCCTCCGGCAGTCCATGCGCCTAAACAGAAATCTATAACAGCTAATAGTTGCCATACATTTCTGGCTTCATTTGCACCAGAAAACTGGCATAGATGAAGATAAATTTGTCTCAGCTCTTGCCACACGCCTTTGGTAAAAGAGGCGAGGGTGGAGTAAAAAGAGGCACTTGTGACTTTTTTTTTTCAAAAAGTCACATTTAAAAAGTCTTCAACACATTAGTTGCTTGCTTTTAAAAGTCACTTTTCTGGCACAAGAGTGGTGTCACACTCTAATCAGCTAATCAGCACAAAATACCTGAAAAGGTTCCTAAGCTTTTGAAGGCCCCTTTACACTGGCCTAAAATCCGCCAGATAATCACTAATGAGCGCTCATAGGATTGTAGAGGTGCTCGTTCGGTGAGTAACATGCTTGTTTGTGCAGGTACCTAAATAGTCGTTTATAAGCAGCAGATCGTGCTGTCTAAACAACACTCGTCTACTGGCAAACAGCAAGTCTGCATGGGGATGAGCAATGGCATTAGCGATCACTCCTCCCCACACTGAGGAGGAGATCGGTGCATGTAAATCTCTCTAATTGTTGAGCAGGTGCTTGCCGGGAAGGAACACTTCCTTCCCAACGATTGTCTGCTCAGTTGTCCTGTGTAAAGGGACCTTAAATGGTCCCTCTGTCTGGTCAGCAAGACTGCTGACTTGACAGTTGTCCAGAAGACAGTCATTGACAACTTTAACAAGGAGGGTAAGCCACAAAAGGACATTGCTAAAGAAGCTGGCTGTTCACAGAGTTCTGTGTCCTAACATATTAATGGAAAGTAAAATACAAGGAAAAAGTATGGTAGAAAAAGGTGCATGAGCAACAGGGATAACATGCCGTCTTGAAAGGATTGTCTAGAAAAGATTCACAAGGAGTAGACTGAAGCAGGAGTCAGCCACCACACACAGACGTATTCAGGACATGGGTTACAACTTTTGAATTCCTTGTGTCAAGCCACTCATGACCCAGAGAAGTCAGAAGAGTTAGGGCGCATTAACACAATTGAGCCGTGTTTTACGGTCTGCAAGTTGTAGATCCACAAAACATGGATGCCGTGGATATATAATAGGAGTGAGATAGGGCGATAGCTGGATAAAGAGGACCGGTGTGGGCAGTATGGTTATGGGTGTAATGGTGGCATGTTTACAGGGAGTGCAGAATTATTAGGCAAGTTGTATTTTTGAGGATTAATTTTATTATTGAACAACAACCATGTTCTCAATGAACCCAAAAAACTCATTAATATCAAAGCTGAATATTTTTGGAAGTAGTTTTTAGTTTGTTTTTAGTTTTAGCTATTTTAGGGGGATATCTGTGTGTGCAGGTGACTATTACTGTGCATAATTATTAGGCAACTTAACAAAAAACAAATATATACCCATTTCAATTATTTATTTTTACCAGTGAAACCAATATAACATCTCAACATTCACAAATATACATTTCTGACATTCAAAAACAAAACAAAAACAAATCAGTGACCAATATAGCCACCTTTCTTTGCAAGGACACTCAAAAGCCTGCCATCCATGGATTCTGTCAGTGTTTTGATCTGTTCACCATCAACATTGTGTGCAGCAGCAACCACAGCCTCCCAGACACTGTTCAGAGAGGTGTACTGTTTTCCCTCCTTGTAAATCTCACATTTGATGATGGACCACAGGTTCTCAATGGGGTTCAGATCAGGTGAACAAGGAGGCCATGTCATTAGATTTTCTTCTTTTATACCCTTTCTTGCCAGCCACGCTGTGGAGTACTTGGACGCGTGTGATGGAGCATTGTCCTGCATGAAAATCATGTTTTTCTTGAAGGATGCAGACTTCTTCCTGTACCACTGCTTGAAGAAGGTGTCTTCCAGAAACTGGCAGTAGGACTGGGAGTTGAGCTTGACTTCATCCTCAACCCGAAAAGGCCCCACAAGCTCATCTTTGATGATACCAGCCCAAACCTTGCTGGCGTCTGAGTCGGACTGGAGCTCTCTGCCCTTTACCAATCCAGCCACGGGCCCATCCATCTGGCCCATCAAGACTCACTCTCATTTCATCAGTCCATAAAACTTAGAAAAATCAGTCTTGAGATATTTCTTGGCCCAGTCTTGACGTTTCAGCTTGTGTGTCTTGTTCAGTGGTGGTCGTCTTTCAGCCTTTCTTACCTTGGCCATGTCTCTGAGTATTGCACACCTTGTGCTTTTGGGCACTCCAGTGATGTTGCAGCTCTGAAATATGGCCAAACTGGTGGCAAGTGGCATCTTGGCAGCTGCACTCTTGACTTTTCTCAGTTCATGGGCAGTTATTTTGCGCCTTGGTTTTTCCACACGCTTCTTGCGACCCTGTTGACTATTTTGAATGAAACGCTTGATTGTTCGATGATCACGCTTCAGAAGCTTTGCAATTTTAAGAGTGCTGCATCCCTCTGCAAGATATCTCACTATTTTAGACTTTTCTGAGCCTGTCAAGTCCTTCTTTTGACCCATTTTGCCAAAGGAAAGGAAGTTGCCTAATAATTATGCACACCTGATATAGGGTGTTTATGTCATTAGACCACACCCCTTCTCATTACAGAGATGCACATCACCTAATATGCTTAATTGGTAGTAGGCTTTTGAGCCTATACAGCTTGGAGTAAGACAACATGCATAAAGAGGATGATGTGGTCAAAATACTCATTTGCCTAATAATTCTGCACTCCCTGTAAAAGAGGAATGGAAAAACGCCAGTGGTTAGTGATAGGTTGATCAAATGCCCCTTTGATTGTATGCATTTTCCCCTTTTCTCCCCTATGCAACCCCTTCCTCTTGTAGTCACCTCCAGCTTCCACAGGAACACAAATACATTCAGATCCCAAACCCCTAAATGCACTCAGACTCCAGTCAAGGCCCAAAAAATAATTCAGACTCCGGACAAGACCTCTAAATGAATTCAGTCTCCAGACCAGAGTCCTAAAAAACTTCAGACCTCACACCAGAGCCAGAAATGTATCCAGACCCAAAAACAGAGCCTAAACTTAATTAAGAACCCCAGACCAGACACTATAATTATTTCAGATCCCATACCATACCCCTAAATTAACTCAGACCCCAGGCCAAACTTCAAAATTAATTCACACCCCAGACCAGATCCTTTAAAGGGGGTGTTCCATGAAGTATATTCTTTATAATTAATTCCTCCAGACCAACATTTTTGTATATACACCTGTTAGAAAAAATGTTTATATCCCCAGATATTCCAGGAATATTGTTAGTATAATGCCACCTGCTGTTTCTATTAAATAACCTTTTTGCATCCATCTCAGTAAATATTCTGAGGTGGACACAGATGCTCAGTCTTGCCTCCCTATCTCTGCTTCTTTAAGTATGGGAGGGATCCCTGGTGTGGTGAGACAGTGGTGTTGTAATTGAATTTGCTAAGTATTTCTTCTTAGAAGCATAAAATACAGTTTCAGAAGCCTTTGGGTCACAACATAAGGGATCACTTACACTTCCTAAAGAGGAGAGAGAGAGTCAAGACTGAGCAATTGTGTCTGGATTTAAATGGTTGTACAGTACTTAAACTAACCTGCTCAAGCCCAGCCTCCTCCAATCCAGTGCTGCCACTCCTTTCTGTTCCAAGTACTGCAGCCAATGTAATATGTCAATGGCTGTAGCTTGAGGAAGAGGAAGTAGTGAAGCAACTGGATTGGAGGGGACTTTGCTGGGAAGGTGAGTTTAGGTGCTTTTATTACTTTATCAGGCTCCTTCAATTTCCCCTAATACAAAAATATATTGGACAGCCCTAATAATTATAAACAATTTTTTCATGGGACGTGGCACACTGTCTTCTCAAAAATTTTAATATAAATGCTAAAAAACAAGGTCAGAGCCAGTAGGTCCCTAAATAAAGGGAGATGGTCACTGAGGATCAGGAAAAAACTCAATGGGTTCTTTTAGCTCTGTATACACAAAAGAAGAAAAAGACGCTGATATAGGTGATGATGTAGCACATTGAGTAATATACAAAATGAACTAATTGTACAGCTGGTCCCAGCTAAATTAAATAAGGTACAGTGCCTTGAAAAAGTATTCATACCCCTTGAAGTTTTCTACTTTTTTCACATTATACCCACTTAAATGTATTTTATTGGAACTTTATGTCATAGACCAACAGAAAGTAGCAAGTATCTGTGAAGTGAAAAGGAAATGATACATAGTTTTCAAAAATTTTAATAAATAAAAATTTGCAAAAGAGTGTGGCGTGTATTTGTATTCAGTCCTCCTGAATCAATACCTTGTATGACCACATTTTGCTGCAATTATAGCTCCAAATCTTTTGATGTATGTCTCTACCATATCTATTTTGCCCATTCTTCTTTGAAAAAATAGCTCAAGCTCAGTCATATTGGATGGAGGGCATCTGTGAACAGCAATTTTCAAGTCTTGCCATAGAGTCTCAATGCGATTTAGGTCTGGACTTTGACTTCTAGCACATAAATATACTTTGATCTAAACCATTCCATTTTAGCTCTGGCTGGAAGGTGAACATCCGCCCCAGTCTCAAGTCTTTTGCAGCCTATAACAGGTATTTCTCCAGCTCATGTTCAAAGGGGGCTTTAGGTCTTCCCCAAGTAGCTATAGACCAGTAAGCTTAATTTCTTTGTCGGTAAAAACTTTTGAGGGACTATATACAGTATTGTGACTGTAAATAACATCATAAGTGATAGCCAGCATGGGTTTACCAAGAACAGAAGTTTAAGGAAGTGAGTAGAAGCCTGAACAGAAGGGTTCTTGGATTTTGCAAATACATTTGATTAATAGGTAAAATGAAAGGAAGAGAGATGTAATATTATCACTTTACAAAGTTTCAGTTTGCAAAGTTCAGTTCTGGACACCAGTTCATAGAAAGGATGCCCTGAAGCTTACAAAAGTACAGAGGAGAGCAACTAAACTGATAAGGGGCATGGAGGGTCTTAATTATGAGGAAAGAAAGAATTACATTTATTTAGTATTGAGAAGAGGTATCTAAGCGGGACATGGTTAACGTGTACAAATATATAAATGGCCCATACAAACAATATGGTAAAACGCTCGTCCATGGAAAATTCTCTCAAAAGACAACGAGGCACTGCATTCGCTTGAAAAAGAAAAAAATTCAGTTTCCAGAGGAGCAAAGACTTTACTGTAAGAACTGTGGAATAGTCAACCTCAGGATGTGGTCACAGCAGGAACAGTGGGCAGGTTTAAAAAGGGTTTAGATAAATTCTTATAACTAAGAATTATAATTTTGAACTGTAATTTTAAATGTAATGAGTTTTGGAGCTAGAGAAAGCTCCTGCTCCTTTGTTACAGTTACATAAAACAATAATGGCAATTACATTAAGAGAGCAGCCAGTGTCAAGTAAACACCCAGCCGTCATCTGGGGTAGTGACCCAGATGTTTGGGCCACAACTGTAGTGCTAGTGTCTAGGAGAACAGATGAGAGACAGACCGTTAGATGCTGAGTCCCAGAAGAAGGACATAATGCATAATAACTTCAGACTAATGCCAGGGACTCTGGGACTTTGAGCTATTATTCTGATTGTCTGGTGCGTGAGGTCTACATTATAACAAACAAAACAGTAGATTGTACCTTAAAACTGAAGACAGGTTTTCAGTCTGCACTTTGGTCATGTGGTGGTGAGCAGCACCATTGCTATAGCTTTGACTAACTGAATAGGCCACAAGTGGCTGTTAGGTGGTGGGCACTGGCAGCTGATGACACATCGACTGGTGGCATATTGTATATTATCACAGTAGACAAAAGTGACATGATACTTGCAGCCCTGCACTATCTCTAGAGGAAGAATTATAGGGGAAAAAGGAATAAAAATAAAATACATCATAAGGCCCAACAGCCACATTGACATAAACATAGCTTGTTAAAATACTGTGCTATAGTTAAATCAAATAGAATTGGCTGCAAGATTACTAATGTGACTAATATGGACCATAAAAGTGATGCAGTCTATGAGGGCTGATGCATTATTATAAGTATACAAAAGCAGCTAGAATATCTGAACCAAGATAAAAAAAAAAAAACGGAAGTGAAGGTTCAGACTGGATTATGATAAAGATATCTATCTATCTATCTATCTATCTATCTATCTATCTATCTCTAACTTGTAATTAAAACCACATAATTAAATCTAATGAATACATTTGTACTACTAGTAGCATCCTAGTCTCAGGGACAAAGGGAGGTCTGAGAGTTCTAGTAGAGATGGGCCATGTAATTCCTAACAAGGGATCAAAAGTTCTCTTCTAGACCTTGTCTCAACCCATTAGGAGACAGGGTATCCAGTTTGAAAATCCCAAACATCTCACATGTTTTCCAGTTTAGAACCTGCAATTGGAGTTCATGGGAATATGTTCTATAGGGATTACCATACATTTTCCAGACATGAAATTGTGCTGCATGTTTGGTAACAATGTAGGAGATTTATCAAACTGGTGTAAAGTAGTATTGGCCCATAGCCCATAGCAACTTTTCAGATTCCGCCTTTCATTTTCCAAAGGAGCTGTGAAAAATGAGAGGTGGAATCTGGTTGGTTGCTATCAGCAACTAAGCCAGTTCTACTTTACACCAATTTGATAAATCTCCGCCAATGTGTTTTAGGAACCTATTGGTTACATTGGCTCTATAATTGTTAATCCTGGCACTTTAGGCTTGCATCATACAGCCAACTTATTGTAAACCACATGAGCATGTGAGTTTAAGTATATCACAAACTTGGAGGTGCAGGTCAAAAATGATTTAACATAAAATACCTCTCCAGTAGTATAACTCATTAACATTAAAATGTTAGAAGCTAGTCCTTTTGAGTCTGTCCTCGCCAGTGTTTAAGTTTCTTAAAGGATGTCAAATTTTTGAGGGTCTTAACTCAGTGATATGTGAGCTTTGGCTTGACTGAAATATGTTATTTTAACAATGGGTCAGAGTACTCTTCCAGTCTATTCTATGTAACAAGCTCTGTTTTTGCCAATGTAGCCCCTGGGCCTTACAGTGTATTCTATTTTTATTTCAGGCAGTGAAAACATGATGACATTTTCACTGCCTGGCCGTGTTATTCAAAGTGCAGAGGGTGCAGCAGTTTCCGAGAAAGCTGAGTCTCTAGGTGTAATGGCCACGCCCCTGTTGCTCCTAGACCTAGAGGCTCATTTGCATATAATAAAAGATCATTTCTCTCAGCTATGCGGGCACATATGAACATGGGACCAATACAGATGCCTTCAGCTGTCAAGCGCACATGTAACAGGTCAGCCAGTTCCATAGGTAGAAATCTGCTGAAAGATGCCCTTTAACCGTGTGTGAACTTATATGTAATAAATACTCTGCTTTTTGATTAGTTAAGTAAACTACTGTATGGTAACCTGCTGTTGGGTTATACACATGTTCAGTTTATAGTGTACAATGTACCACATTGTCAACACTTCACAAATTGCAGTGTATTATTGATAATACTGCATTGAAGTGAAATAAAGCATTGTTATGGGAAGCTGTGGGTGTATGAACATATCCCTATGTCTGTTATTGTATACAGCACTGTGCTATGACTTCCTTTGTTCTGTGTTGCTTCATTAGCTAGCTCATTATTCAAGCAGTATAATGATGATCATTGCTATTATCACCAGGCTTATTATTACCATTATTAGTGCCATTACAGGTTATTACATGCTTTGTCATTTATATCATTCATCGAGTAATATCCGCTGATTATTATAATTCCGATACAGCGGCGCAGAAAGTGTTGTCACCCGCGCTTTTGGTAATTAGTGGCCTCGTTGTTTTCCGCCTTTGGGATGCGATGGAAATAATTGCTCGTTAATTACTTCCAGTTACATTCACTTTTGCAAAAATTTTGGAAAGGACAAAAGAAGGAGATTTAACCCTTGTAAACGGAGTGTAAGAAGAAATGGCATTACAAAGTTATTGGCATAGAATGAGTTACAGTACATGCAATCTTCGCCTATTTACAAGGACTTATAGTGGTTTCCCAGCTGAGGCTGGGCATGAGGCTCAGCAGTCAAGTGCAATTACTGATCCATCACTGAATAGGCCATTTATTGACTAGCAGCAGTGAAGTGCATGTAGATAGTACATCACACTTTTGGTCTAAAAGGGACCAGAAGCAGAAAACACAATAGATACAGTGCTGGAAGTTGAGTACTGTTTTTTTTTTTTTTCAGCCCATTCTTGGCCACAGCTAACCTTTTTTTAAGATGACCCCTTTAGCTATCTGTACTTTTACCAAATCAGAAAAAGTCTAGTATCATGTTAGCTAGTAAAAAACTGGTTTATTGCTCTCATTAAGAAAAACAATATAAGAGTTTTGTAGATATGAAAAAATTGAAGCAATTATGTTACATAGCATCTCTGAACAGCTGGTAACAGCTACCTGGTCTTGTTTAAAAACTGGCATTCTAAGCTTTCAAACAAGACCAGAATCAGAGCATTATCTCTGCTACTAGAAATCTGGAGAGAAAAAAGTGAAACTTTCTTTTACTTTTACTGTCAACAGCATTCACTGCCAAATAAAATAATAAAAAGTTATTTAATACACTTATATGTACCCCAAAATGGTTCCTATAAAAAAACTACAAATCATCCCACAAAATCAAGAAACAATTTTAGAATGAAAAACTTATGACTGCTGAAACACAGAGGGGGTAAATGTTACTGGCCCTTAATGCTAAAATTAGTTATGTCACTAAGGCAAAGTTCACACTTCAGTTATTTGGTCAGTTATTGTGAGCCAAAACCGGGTGCAGGTCAAATACACAGAGCAGGTACAAATCTTTCTATTATACCTTATCTCACTAGTAGCCTTCACCACTGGATTTGGCTCACAATAACTGATGGAAATAACTGATCAAAGCACTTTTCCCCCAATTAAATCATTTAGACATTGTTAAAAATAGAAGAAAATAGACATATTTGGTGTTGTCGCATCCATAACAACCGGCTCTATAAAAATATCACATGATCAGGTAAATGCTATATTATGCCAAAACAGCAATTTTTTGTTACCTCACCTTCCAAAAAAACATATGAAGCGGTCAAAAATTACTAGCGCTCGGCTCTCAGCCAGGGAGAGGAAAACCACTCCCCAGGCAAAAGACAAGTCCCCACCTTATACAAGAAATCCCCACATGTGAAAACTAATGGGGACCGGAGCGCACGAATGGGGGGTTATTTTGGAAAAAAAATGTTGCCTGGACGTCAGCGGGGGCCGCCCAGGAAGGTAGTGTAAGTATTTCACTACCTAAATCTTAGTGAAAGGTCCTCTTTAAGAAAATAATTGACATTTGGTATTTCCTCATCTATAATGACTGGTTCTATAACAATATCACATGATCTTCCCCCATCAGTTGAATTGCGTAAAAAATATGACAGAGTATGGAGGTGGCAGTAGCATGAGGAGACCACAGAGTGGCAAGGTGACATAGTGTGGAGGTGGCAGCAGCATGAATAGGCCACATAGTGGCACAATGACAGAGTATGGAGGTGGCAGTAGCATGAGGAAGTCACAGAATTGCACAATCACAGATTGTGGAGGTGGCCGCAGTATCAGGAGACCACAGAGTGGCAAGGTGACATAGTGTGGAGGTGGCAGCAGCAGGAGTAGGCCACAGAGTGGCACAATGACAAAGTCTGGAGGTGTCAGCAGCATGAGGAGGAGGCCACAGAGTGGCACAGTGACAGAGTCTGGAGGTGGCAGCAGCATGTGGAAGCCAAAGAATGGCACAATGACGGAGGTGGCCGCAGCATTAGGAGTCCACAGAGTGGCAAGGTGACATAGTGTGGAGGTGGCAGCAGCATGAGTAGGCCACAGAGTGGCACAATGACATAGTCTGGAGGTGTCGGCAGCAGCATCAGGAGGAAGCCACAGAGTGGCACAATGACAGTGGGGCAGCAGCATGGGGAAGCCAAAGAATGGCACAATGACAGTGTGTTGAGGTGGCAGCAGCATGAGTTGGCCACAGAGTGGCACAATGACAGAGTCTAGAGGTGGCACAATGACAGAGTGACGATTGACCAAGATACTTCTGGGGGATGGACGATCGACCAAGATACTTCTGGGGGAGTATGGAGGTGGCAGCAGCATGAGAAAGCCACAGAATGGCACAATGACAGAGTGACGATCGACCAAGATACTTCTGGGGGATGGACGATCGACCAAGATACTTCTGGGGGAGTATGGAGTTGGCAGCAGCATGATGAAGCCAAAGAATAGCACAAAAACAGTGTGTGGAGGTGGCAGCAGCATGAGTGGGCCACATAGTGGCACAATGACAGAGTCTGGAGGTGTCGGCAGCAGCATCAGGAGGAGGCCACAGAGTGGCACAATGACAGAGTCTGGAGGTGGCAGCAGCATGAGGAAGCCACAGAATGGCACAATGACAGAGTGTGGAGGTGGCAGCAGCATGAGTAGGACACAGAGTGGCACATTGACAGAGTCTGGAGGGGTCGGCAGCAGCATCAGGAGGAGGCCACAGAGTGGCACAATGACAGAGTCTGGAGGTGGCAGCAGCATGAGGAAGCCACAGAATGTCACAATCACAGAGTGTGGTGGTGGCAGCAGCATGAGGAAGCCACAGAATGGCACAATGACAGAGTGACGATCGACCAAGATACTTCAGAAAATATTTTACCACATATAACTGCAACAGTGAACGATGGATATATTTAGTTTTTCTACCGAAATACGTCACTAAAGGTTTTGCCACATATACCTGCAACAGTGATCGCTGAATATATTTATTTTTCCTCCCAAATACGTCACTAACGTTTTTTTGCACATATAACTGCAAAGGAGCTCCTGAAGAAGCGCATAAGCGAAATCCCCGTCAGGCGATTTCTGTGCATGGCATGTCTGTGACTTTTATGCTTTTAACAAGTTTACGCTTGTAAGTACAATAAACCCTTTGAAAATATGGCTGAATGCAATTTCTTTTTCGACCGAAATAAGTCACAAAAGATTTTACCTCATATTACTACAGCGCTGAACGCTGAATAAAATTAGTTTTTCCACCGAAATACGTCAATAAAGATTTTACCACATATAAATGAGCACAGAGATGGAGAGGGTCTTCGGATTTCCCCCGCACTATATGGACGTCTCAGAAATGAACCCCTGCTCCCGACAGCAGCTCGGGAAAGTCATGGAGAGCCTCAGTCGTTCGGCATCTATTCGCCCCGCTGAAGGATTATTTTGAAAGTGTGTAGAAGCCACACGGGGCCCCCACGCTGCAGATTTATCATGGAGACATAATGGAGATTTTACCGCATATAACTAGAGTGCTGAACACTGAATAAAATTTGTTTTTCAACTGCAATACGTCAATAAAGATTTTACCACATATAACTGCAGCATTGAACGCTGAATAAATTTTGTTTTTTGACCGAAATACGTCACAAAAGATTTTATCGCATATTACTACAGCAACAGTGAAGTGCGTATATATTTTTCCTTTTGGTACTGAAATAGGACACTGAAGGCTTTCACCACATATAACTGCAGAAGTGAAATGCTTATATATTTTTCATTTTGTACTGAAATAGGCCACTTAAACTCTTTCACCACAAATAAATGCAACAGTGAAATGCGTATTTTTTTTTCCTTTTTGGACTGAAATAAGACACTGAATGCTTTCACCACATATGACTGCAGAAGTGAACTGAGAATATATTTTTATTTTTGTATTGAAATAGGCCAGTAAATGCTTTTACCAGAAATAAATGCACCAGTGAAGTGCGTATATAATATTTTTTTGTACTGAAATAAGACACTGAACCCTTTCACCACATATGACTGCAGAAGTGAACTGAGAATATATTTTGGACTGAAATAAGACACTGAACGTTTCATCACGTATGACTGCAGAAGTGAACTGAGAATCTATTTTTATTTTTGCACTGAAATAGGCCAGTAAATGCTTTTACCAGAAATAAATGCACCAGTGAAGTGCGTATATAATTTTGTTTGTACTATAATAGGCCACTAAAACACTTTCAACACATATAACTACACCAGTGAAGTGTGCTTCTTTTTTTCTTTCTATACTGACATAGGCCACTAAAGGCTTTTAACACATATAACTGCAGAAGTGAACTGAGAATATATTTTTCTTTGTGTACTGAAATAGGCCACTAAGCGCTTTTGCCACAAATAAATGCACCAGTGAAGTGAGTATATATTTGTCTTTTTCTACTGAAATATGCCACTAAACGCTTACACCACATATAGCTGCAGAAGTGTACTGAGAATATATTTTTCTTTTTGTAATGAAATATGCCACTAAACGCTTTCACCACATATAACTACAGAAGTGATCTGCGAATCCAGTATATTTTTCTTTTTCCACAGATATAAGCCACTAAATGCTTTTCAACATAGCACTTGCACCCCAAGAACAAATTGCTGGAATGACAGAGCTGTATAATGGCTATTTGGATCCCCAAATGATCTTTTCCTGCACTTTCTAGCACTGTCCCTAGTGCCTTCTGACATCTCTCCCTGCACTAAGATGCTGGGAAATTAATTCTCCCTATCCTTTCCCTGCACTTATAAATCATTTTTTCATGGTTTTTTTCACAATGAGGTTTTTCCAATTGCTTACCCTAGCGCCTTCTCATTTTCCAGAACGCTGGAAAATGTCTGATTCTAAGATGGCCACCGTATTTATAGTGCTTTGACATCACAGGGCGGGCTGGCTGGCTGCTGATTGTCTGCATCATGCATGTCAGTCTGGGTGATCCCGCCTTCCCATACTTCCTTTCTCCATGTCTTCACGTGTGCAGCAGCCATTTTAGATAAAATACGATTCGTTACCACGAAGCGCGAGGAAATTCGCATTCGTTGTGAATCTATTTTTTCCTGAAATTCGGATCGAATTTCACTTCTTCAGCTTCGATTCGCTCATCTCTAGTACTGATAAAAAGTACAGTCTGTCTTGAAAAAGGCAAGCCCTCAGACATTTACTTTGGCAGTAAAATAAAAATGTTATGTTGGTATATAACTGTGCAAAATATAACAGATTTTTTATAAAAAGTGATTTTATTATGCATAAGTAGTAAAACAAGAAAAAACTACATAAATTTGGTATTGCCATAATCGTATCAACCTGCAGAATGTCATATATTATCATACATAAGTTATCATATATATACCACATGGTGAACCTCATAGAAAATAAAAAACACTGACTGAATTTCTGCCCACCTTACCTACCAAAATGAGCTAAAAAGTGATCAGAAAGCCAAAAGGTACCCCAAAAAAGTACCCCAAAAGGATGCCAATAAAAAGTACAGCTTGTCCTGCAAAAAATAAGCCCCCACACAGTTCAGTCAACAAAAAATAAAAAATAAAGTTATGGCTCTTACAAACCATTTCAGCAAATTCCATGTTAGAAAATTCAGATACCGCTCCATCCTTTCTGAGCTCTGATGTATCTCCAAACAGCAGTTACGAGCACAAATGGCGTGTTGCTGTATTCTAGAGAAAATGGGTAGCAAATTGTGGGGTTGATATTCTCCTGTTGCCCCTTTTGAAAATGACAGTTTAGGCCTAAAGTACCATTTACTTGTAAAAAAAAAAAAATTTCACTGCCAAGTGATATAAATTCTATGAAATGCCTGTTCAGTCTAAGTGCTCACTACACCCCTTAAAAATTCCTTGTGTGGTGTAGTTTCCAAAATGCTCAGGGTCTATTCAAATATGACACCCAGAGACCATTCCTGCAAAATCTGCCCTCCAAAAGCCATATGGCACTCCCTTCTGAGCGCTACCGTAGGCCCATGCAGCAATTTACAACCACATTCTGTAAACTGTAGAATCAGGATAATAAATATTGAGGTTTGTTTTGCTGTTAACCCTTGGTGTGTTACAGGAAAAAATGGATTAAAATGGAAAATCTGCAAAAAAAGTGAAATTTTGAAATGTTATTGTTATTTTACTTTAATTCCTGTGGAATACCTAAAGCGTTAACAACATTTCTAAAATCAGTTTTGAATAGTTTGAAGGGTGTCGTTTCTAAAATGGGGTAATTTATGGGTGGTTTCTATTACGAAAGCTCCTCAAAGTGACTTCAGAACTGAATTGGTCCTTAAAAAAGTTGATTTTGTAATTTCTTCTGAAAATGTTAAAAATTCTAAACTAGTTCTAATGTCCTAAAACAAATAACAGTACCAAAATGATACCAACATAAAGTAGACAATGGTGAATGTTAAAGAACTCCCGCAATTTTTTTTATTCTCTGACCTGTTAGAAAGGTGCATGATGTAATCTGCAGTGAATTTAATCTTCTCATCTGTGACTATATTTGTGAGTTATCCCCTCTCTTCTAATTGTAGCTGTGTCATGTGACCAACTCTCTGATCTCCAACTGACACAGGATAGGAATCCAGTTACTTCTCTATTCATTCCTATGAGACTGAGAGTGAGGCTCCCATAGGAATACGTAGAGAAACTGACTTGCTGTCCACACATAAGATGCTGTGTCAGTTGGAGAGTCTGATTGCTGGTCACATGACACATGTGAGAAGGACGAGGGAGGTACAACTCACAGATACAGCCACTGGTAAGAAAATACATTCACTACAGATTATGTCATGTACATAATCTGTCGGAGAATAAAATTTTTTGGGGGAGCTCTTCTTTAATTTATAACTATTGTATGAGTATACCCAGATTGTTCTCTATCTGGGGACCAGTTTTAATAGGACATATAGATGGAAATGTACTAAGACTAATGTATCATACACCGGTCATATAAAGGACCTTTCATTGTATGCTTACCAGATAGTGCGGCCCCTACCGATGGAAACATTTTATTTTTTATATTACTTCTCCGTTCCACCTCTGTGTCCATGTTAATTTAGACCATCGGTATAGAGCGGAGAAGACATTTGTTTTTCTCAATGGGCATCTCCTTCTCCTTGGCTGTGACGCCGTCCAATTGCAGTGGACCATGTCACAGCCAGGGGGAAAAAAACAGCTCACCTTCTCCCTGGCTGTGACGCGGTCTGCTGCGATTAAACAGTGTCACAGCCAGGGAGAAGGAGGCTTAATGAGAAACCAAATGTCTTCTCCTGTACCGATGGTCTAAATTGACATATCAGGTGCCAAAAACAGTGGGCAGCACGGCAGTGGAACGGAGGGGTATTTAAAAAATTATAATTTGTAACACATAATCCAATGAAAGGTCCTCTTTAATCTGTGGTCTGATGGCATCAGATGCTGGTGTGACATATTGTTGGCAACCTGTGTACAAAAACTGTTCTCAGAAATAGCGTAGATTTCGGGTATCATTTATGCCAGTTTTTTGGCGCAAATTATCACAAATATACATTAATATTAAGGTTACATGCACACAACAGTAAAGACAGATACACTCGTTTTTTTATGGCCATGCGTCAATGTGTGCATCCTATTTCTGCCCATGTATCCATTTTTAATGCCCATTTTGCATCAGCTTTTTACGGCCATTAAAAATGGATGTATTCTATTGGCTTTTTTTAAACAAACCCAACTCCTGTAGTGCCTTCAGTGTACCCATACTGCCCCCTGAACATCAAATGCCCTCTTAGTGACACCCAGTATATATAATGCCCCTCTTAGTGGCTCCCAGCATGATTTTTTAAATATTTTATTTTTGGGTCACTAAATTAAAAGAACCAGAGCATGTGGAGCTGTGGGGGGCTCTTGTGGAACGAGTTGTAGTTTTCATTGGTAATATTTGGGGTATATACGACTTTTTGATGGCTGTTTTTGGTTGGACTGGATAATTAACAGCAATTCACTTACACTTTCGAAGGACTGTGCATGCGCTAGTTCTCTTGTCCATCCCCCTATATAAATGAGTGTAGGCTGCTGATGAACAGGACCCTCCATCAGAGGCCATTTTGGGAGTGTAAAACGGTGAATCAGGTACACGAACCTGCAGGTAAACCTAAATTAGGCATATTAAACCATTGGGCATCAGTGATTTATAAGGCTGTGTGTTCCTGCATGACCACTAATGAGCACAGTACAGAAGACCAGCGGTTAGGCATGAGCATACCGCATCACAAATCAGTATGATGCAGTGAGTTCAAGCAGAGCAGCAGTGTTCAGTCTGGGAAAAACAGCTTGTGTGAAATTGGCCTGAGCTGTTCTATACGTTCTTTTCAATGTACCATTAGTAGCCTTGTGTGTTATTAGAGTGGTTTTCTGGAATACATATATTGATGACCTATCCTCAGGAGTGGGGGTCTGACTCCCAGCGTTCCACCAGTCAGCTGCTAGAGAGCCTCCTCTTCCTAGGCCAGTGACGTCACATTCATTGGTTACATAACCTAGTTGCAGCTCAGTCCTATTCAAATAAATGAGTCTGAGCTGCAATACCAAGCACAGCTACTATGCCAAGCTGCTGTGTTTGGTATGCTGAGAAGAGGCCACTGCACCAGATGATCGGCAGGGGGAAGGGGACGTTTTAGGATTTCCACCAATCACATATTGATGACCTCTCCTTAGCTAGGTCATCAGTATACTGTAGGAGTCCCTGAAAACCCATTTAAGAGAATTTGATTGTGTATTCATTTAACTTTCTTGAATGTTGCAGGATCAGTGATTACATGGACCTCAATGCTGTGGATTTGATGGGAAAAAGATGCTATCATTTTATTCATGCAGAAGATGTGGAAGGCATCAGGCACAGCCACCTAGACTGTGAGTATCTTGCCCAGTGACCTGGAGTGTCTGATTTATCTTCTACAGTAACATGTCCTGAACACCTATCTGTAGGTTTTGCTATGCATGACAGATATTATGTTCATGAGGCCTTTTAGTAATTTACAGTTTTCAATGGACAAGTGGATTCAAAGTTATATATATGTGTTTTATGAAACTCTAGGATACACATGAGTAAAAGGCTATGAAAACAATATTTATTTGCTTGTCTTTTGTGGTGGAGAGTGGAGATTACTCTGCAGCATCCAATTCAGTGAATTTGTCTATGCTTAAGAGGACCTTTTATGGGTAAGCGAGTATATTATTTTCTGTATACACGTGCATAGCCTTTTCTCGTGAAATTTACCAAATCTCACAATAACAGCTTACCTTCTCCCTGGCTGTGACACGGTCCGCTGTGATTGGACGGCTCCACAGCCAGGGAGAAGGAGATGCCCACTGAGGAAGCCAGATGTATCCTCCTCCCTGTACTGACGGTCCGAATTAACATATAGTACGTCAAAAACAGCGGGGGGCACATCAGTGGAGCACAGGGGTATTTTTAAAAAAAAAAAAAGGTTTACATATAGAGGGGCCACACTATCTGGTAAGCATACCAGTTTGTGATACAAAAACCCATGAAAGGTCCTCTCCACTGTGTTATTTTGAGACAGTACAATATCTAAACCTTCGTTTTCTCATCTAAAACATTTGGTGAGGAAAACTATTCCATAGTGCTTTAAAGCTTCTTTTACATTGTAAAGACTAGTGCAGTTTCTAATGCATTGTTTTTGCAGTACTTCTCCTGTTTGCATACTTCTTTTTAGAAAACAAAACTGCACATAAAAGCTGCACCAAAAAACGAACCTACTCAAAGGGGTCATCTAGGATTTTAGTATTGATTGCCTACACTGGAACTACACATATCCATCCATTTTGTAGTGAACAGAGTTGGTTACTGCAGAGCTGCTCCCACTGAAATACATGGGGGCAGCTTTGCAATAACAGCTCTGTCTACTATACCAGTGGTCCCCAACTCCAGTCCTCAGGGCCCACCTGCCAGTCATGATGTAAAAATGTCCCACAGAATGAATGCCTGTCTTGATGCACTGACACTAATAATATCACCTGATCAATACTAAAGAAATCCTGAAAATGTGACAGATGGGCCCTGAGAACTGGAGTTGAGGAACACTGCACTACACAGTGGATTGAGCTGCCCAGCGCTGGAACTACTGAGATTTCAAAAACATTTGATATGTCATAGTAACTAAGCTTAAGGATGAGCAAATCTATTCTAAACAAATCGTATTTGTTAAGAATTTTTTAAAAATTTCCGCAAACGAATCTAAAGATTTTTTAATTGTTTCGGAATAATCCCATAAAACAGTGTGCAGGGACATTTTACTGTTCATGTTGGCAGGCAAAACCACAAAGGAGGAAGAAGAAGGATGGTCACATGACACTGAGAGGAGGTGAGGGAAGGCTTGCCCCGATTGCCTCAAAGGCTGACGGACAGTCTGGATCAGCCAATCAGGGGAGCAGCAAACAGGGAGGTGCTTGTGCAGAACACCATTGTGCATTGTACTTGCGACCTGGAAGGATATGCTGTGGTTCCGTGTGTTAAAAAATCTGCAGCAGCCGATTGATTAGCGGAGGTGCCGGGTGTCAGACCCCCGCCGATCTGATATTAATGAAAATTAACAAAACAGCGTCTGATATACTGGTTTGATGCGATTTAATTCGCATCTACAGCCTGCCAGCGATTGATCATCGCTGGCAGGCTGTAGTATCACTGCCGAGCTGTGCACTGCTGTGTGCGCGCTTTCGCGCGTTCACAGCAAATCTCGCCTCTCGCGAGATGACGCGCGGATGCGTCCAGGAGGAACAAACCTGACGCCGCTTGGATGCATCCGTGCGTTCGGCGGTCGGGAGGCGGTTAAAAGGCATTCCGTTTTGCTTTCCGTCATAATAGAAGTCTATAGGAATCATAACGGATCTGTCTGGTTCCAGTTATGCAGAACGGAAAAAAAAGTCCTGGACTGGACTCCTGCAAAATGGAAACCAGGACGGATCCGTTATGCTGTCCATAGACTTGTATTATGAAGGCTCAAAATGGAATGCCTCTTAAAGGCTTCCGTTTTGACTTCCGTTTTATGGATTCCATTATTTTCTGTTATAACCATGTTATAACGGAAAACAAAAACAGAATCCATAACGCTGATGTGAACCCTCCCTTACTGAACACATTGTACATTGCTGCAAGGTGGTGGGTGGATAGTATACAGCATCATATGCATTTCACATCAGTAAAACAAATTATAACTCTGTTACTAAAGGCATTACTGCATCACAGCGTCAAGTTGAAAAGATGTTTCACTTCACTGCAAAACATTGCATTGTCACACAGGTGTTTTAATGAAGGGCCCCTGCACTTGGGAGAAACACAGTGCAGGGAATCAGGAGAGGGGGGGGGGGGGGCAAGGTGCCCACAATGGCATACCACAGTCAATAAAAGTGGCGGGAGGGGTAAGGACTATGGCGATTATTGTGTGTCGGACAATATTTGGGAGCCAGAGGGGGGTGCTGAGGAGGAGGTGACATCAAAAGAAGAGGGTGTGGGAAGTGACAGCAATAAAGAGCAGAGGCAACATACAGAAAGAGCCTTCCTAAGAAACTGGCAGGGTCGCATCTGCTTCAAACTGCTGTAATGCAGTTTTTCTCCACAAGACCAGCACACAAATCCACAGCCATGTGCAACATCTGCAGTATTAAAAATAAGCAGTGCTCATTCCCGCACCTGGCCAAGTTTCTGGAAATGCAGTTGCTGCCATACCACTTAGTTGTGGTAATGGTGAAGTAGTTCTGCACCTTCTCCAACATTTACTTCAGCTGTATGATATTCATATTTCTGCCCAGCTGCCATTTTTTTCAAAACGTTTAAAATTGCAATTCTCACTGTGCAGCAAGATGCATACCCCCTTGGACACCTGGAGCAGCTTTTACGGGCAGGTATAGTACATGTCTTTGATGGTGCACTGGGTCAATGTTTTTCGTGGCAGTGGTGAGGCAGCAAGGCCAGGTCCTTTTGACACCTCCACATTTGTGTCGGTCTGGTTCCCACATCAGGTGCTTTTCCACCCTCTCTATGTCCTTCTCCATGGACATCCTTCTGTCTCCAACAAGAGCAGGGCAGAGCGTTGCTCCCACTCTCTCCTATCATATATGTAATGTGAATCGTTGCCATGCGTAAAGCCGTGAATGATTTTGTCAAAGCAGGCAGCATGTGCTGTTTCAAGGTCAGGCAGTAGCAGCTCAGAGACACCTATCATGCACTGCAGCCCTTCGAAGGGACTATAAAATTTGTCAGTAGAAACAATGATATCCCCCTGATATTTATCTTAGAATGTTTTCCTTGTAGAAAGGGAGGCCAAATTACTTTATTATAATCACTGATAAAAAAAAGCGCTAAAACATAACTTTTAATAATGATACTGAAATGTAACAAACTGGGGGATTAGCTAAATCTAAAACCACTCCAGAGATATGCAGGTTAAAGGGCACATCTGATTTCCATGATGAGGGCAATTTTCCTCAACATAGAGCCCAGCCTGCTATATCCCAAAGCGTCTGTGACACTTCCAAATGGTTAAACAAATAGCTGTGCACCATTAATGTGACGGAAGTATCAAAAAGACCCGTGGAGAACTACACTCAGTTACCAGGACCCTCCTCAGCAGTCCCTAGGGTGGGTAAGTGAGAGGGCGATCATTGGCCACTATTCGGCTGGACCCTTTCACTAAACAATGCCCTATGTGAGCCTCCACACTTGCAGGTGTCTAAATCTCATCCATCCCTATACACGCTCAACGCGTTTCATTTTACAAATCATCAGGAGCGATGGGGAACATAAATTTGAGAAGACCTGCCTATGGCGCTGCCATGCTAATGTGCTTGTGGCTGCACCTCTCGGCGCTATAATGGCCGTCTTTACTTTATTACCAGGAAACACATCTCAGCTACTACAAGCAACAGAAACAGCAGCCAATTCAGTAGTATCAACATGATGGAGAAATTTTTCAATGTGCCACACCAGGCTGATGCAAATCAACAAATTGAGATGTACCCAATACCCAAGTTCAGTCTTACCTGGACCCTGGCCTTTGCCCAGCACATACTATGTACTCATGAACTTCTGGGCACGCATACTGGAACAGTGGCCAGAACTGGCCCTGTATGCTCCCTCTGTTCTGTCTTGTCCATCCTCCAGAGGGGGTTTTCACCGTTGCTTGCGGCAATGTTACAACCATACAGACAAAGTTGACCCCCGGAAGTGTACAAAACTTCACTTTTGTCCAAATGATTGGGAGATGAATCCATGGGGATTTTTTACACATCTGGATGTGGCCAATTAAAAGATCTGCCTTCTCTGACAATGCTCCACTGCCATTGCTGCTGTTTGCCTGCATACCATCATGTTCCATATTGTGTCACTGCTGCAGCCATCATGCCACTGCTGCTGTCAGCCTTTCAACCAACATGCCCCCTAGCTATATATGACAGTATGACCACTGGAGGCAGCACCTCATGTGTGGTGTCTTTTCAGCAGTATAGTAAGAATAGAGAGTAATGCGCTTACCCGGCTATGTTGTCAGAAGTCACAACAGCTGTAGTTGGCTTCACTGGTTTAGTCAGACCAGAACACGGGGACCCCAGACTGCCATCTGTGTTCCTGCCCGTAGTGCTTGCGCGATCGTCAGGAAAATATTGCAGAAGGAAAAAAGCCTGGAGACACTATTTCTGGCACTGTCTTTGGGGGTCAAAAAAGCATTGTTGGTTATATCCAAAATTCTTTATTTGTCTACGAGTTTCAAGGGCTGAGAGCCCTCATCCTCAAGACAGTTACAGAGATCATATAGTGCTGACATACCTTTTAAAACAGTGATTTATTTGGCAAGCAGGCCAAGTTGACAATATAGGAGTGTTTCTACTGTGATTGACATTTTACATATAAAGTACCAGTGGTGATTTTTTGGGACCAACTACATATCTCCCAACGATGTAACAGAATCAGAGTATTCATTCATTCTATTAGCCTACTGCATCTGTTTCAACAGTTTTTGATGTTGTTATTATTAATAAGAAGAAGAGAAAGTTCACCAGATGCAACAGTGTTTCTATTATAGTATAGGTTATCTATTATATTATTCTTAACAATGGATATATTGTTGTGGTGGTGTCATACCTTATGTTTTCAAGGTATTTATGAATAGAGACTTAGGGGCACATTTATTAAGACCGGCATTTTGGACATGGGTCTTAATAAGCTGTCTCTTCATAACTTCGGCGTATCCAGCACCAAATATAAATGTAAGACAGCCTTCTTGCTGCCCTACATTTAGACCATTTTCCACACTTAAATCAGGATGAGAATAAGCCGACCCTCCCCCTTCCCCACCTACACCACTTCCACTTTTGTAGACCTGGCGTGAGCAGGTAAGGTCGCAGATTCTGCTGCAAAATGGCGCGCAACAGAATCTGTGCCAGATATACGCCACAAAAGTGGCGTATATCTGGTTTAAATAACCCCCTTAGAGTATATTATAAAACCTATAGAATCGTGTGTATTTCTATTGTCAGATGTATATGTATTTGTAGATCGGTAAATATGTGTAGTTAGGTAAATATATATATATATATATATATTTACCAAAGGGGAAGATTAGGAGTTTTGTAAAATGGAAATAAAGATAGAGGCATTTATAAATATAGAACCTTTTTGTGGGTATAAAATGTGTCTATAATTATGTAAGAGTGGTCAGTTACAATAGTAAAAGTATATCTAGATTATATCCACTAATAAAAATCATATTTGGAGTATGTTCTGTTCCTACTTATTCATACGTATATAATCATATGTTTTAGTCCCCATTGGGCCCCCTGGGTAATCACTTCAAAAAAATTCTGTATGCAATAGAATAACAAAAAGTATATATATGCATTAAAATGTAGACTGATTAGTATAAAAAGATAATAACTGGTAGATAAAAGTAGGAGGAAAAAGGAGGGGGGGGGGGCGTGTAAGGATAAAAATATAAATGGCACCAAGGTATAAACCAATAGTGGTTATTATTAATTTTGTGTCTCACAGTATTGTTTCATTAATTTTGTTTAACCCGTGAGGAATGAGAGTATCTAATTGATATATCCAATATACAGTACCTCATGTTTTTGGAGAATGTCAAAATGGTTATAGGGGTTCTCAGGAATAAAATCAATTGGGGTTATTCTTAGAGGGTGTTTCTTTTTCTCTGGCATAGATGCTATGTTTTTGGTAGAGTCTTTGTGTATTATATCTTTGCTGGTTCACTCGACAGTGTAATGTTTGTGTTGTATTCTCCACACCCACATTCAGTTAGGTATATTACCTAGTTTGAAGGGCAGGTCAGATGGTGTTTTATATGGAAGATGCTACTATTGGTGTTACATATGAACATCGTTTTGTTATGTGAAATTACTTTACAGCAAAGACAGAGGGTGGAACCACATCTGTAGCTTCCTATTTTGCAAGTTATTGTAGTAGTGTGTTGTGCTTGTGTTTTCAGATGTTGTGGTTTTCTGGGGGAAAGGATATTCATAATCGTGCAGCTTTCTCCTTCACTGAACGAGCAGCCGACTGTTGAAACGATTCTTTCCCGACAATTGTGTGCTCCTCTGCCTGTATAAACCCGTATCTAACCATCACAGTCATAACGCGTTAACTAGATGTGATAACTTACCAAGTGTGTGTGTTAAAGAGGACCTTTCACAGGCCCGGACATTATCATATAACTAGCAGGTAGTGTAGGGCATAGTGAAGTGATGTTACAGCACTTACTAGTTTCCCTATGCGCCTCTCTGTTTGCCCGCTGTGCCCCCCGTACTTGTTTCTCTTCTGGTATGTAAATTCATACCAATGGTACAGGGAGGATGAGATGGCCGTGTTTCTCAATAGGCGTCTCCTTCTCCCTGGCTGTGAGCTGGCCAATCACAGCGGAGAGCATCACAGCCAAGGAGAAGGTGAGCTTCTTTTTGAGAAACACGGCCGTTTCCTCCTCCCTGTACCTGATGGTATGAATTTACATACCAAGCAGGAAAACAGTACGGGGAGAAAACGGGTGAACGGAGCAGTGCATAGGAAAAATAATAAGCGCTTTAACATCACTTCACTATGCCCTACACAACCTTATGTGATAATGTCTCGACCCTTGAAAGTTTCTCTTTAACTCAGCTACATCCATACATGTAGCACACACTGAGCAAGATCTACACCAAAGCCACAAGAACAGTACCAAATGGTTCAGTAGAAATGACCAATGTCCATTTACTACCTACAATGTATATGTTGGTTTAAAGAGGTCCCTGGTGTTTGAAGGACCCAGAAAGTTGGAGATACTGGTTGGTCAAATCAATCACATCTGTCTGGACTTTAAAGGGTTTTTTACTCAGATTTTAATACTGATGACCAATCCTCAAGATGACCGATCAGTTGCTTGAGAAGGCAACGGCACTCGCAGTAGCGGCTCGCCCTTCTCGCTGCTTTTCCTAAGCCAGTGAGGACATGTTCATTTGTCATGTGACCTAGGAGTAGCTCAGCCCCTAGAATTGAATGGGGCTGAACTGCGATACCAAGCACAGCTACTGTATTTGGTAAGCATGGAAAAGGCCGCAGCGAGGAGCACAGGTGCCTTCTCAAACATCTTAATGGTGGGGGTCCCAGGCGTTGGACCCCCATCATCAGAAAATTGCGGAAAACCCTTTTTAATCATATCTATTAAAATTGGTTTTAATATTACTGTTTTCTGTTAGGCTGAGTTCACACTTCAGTTATTTGGTCTGATATTTACATCAGTCATTGTGAGCCAAAGCCGGGTGCGAGTCAAAAACACAGAATTTGTTTAAATAAAATCATTATACCTGATCTCTGAGTAGGCTTCACTACTGGATTTGGCTCACAATGACCAAATAACTGAAGTGTGAACTCAGCCTTAGTAGTTGCTAAATATTGAGCTGCTGTTTACTGAATTATTGGCAATTACTGTGATTTAATGTGCTATCGTAAGCTTAATTTCCCACTGAGAGGGGACATCCACCCCTTTTTTAGGAGACTTTACAGTGAACATCTGTTCACAGTATTTTTTTCTATGTGTCATAAAACGTTTGGACAATGTCTTTAGTCCAGTTACAAAATTGAATTTTTAAACCAATAGGCATAGACAATGGCAACACTTTAAAAATGTGCTATAAATGCAGCTGCTCCTCTATTCAAGTTTCTACTTACCACTTTGTAAAATAAATTAAAGGGGTTTTCCAAGAGTTTTTTTTTACTGATGACTTACCTTCTGGATATGTAATCAGTATCTGATCTGTAGGGGTCTGACATAAAAAAAACTGTGAGGTAGAAGCCAATTTTCCCCACTTAAAGGGAGTGAAAAATTCCTTCCCGACTCCTATCAGGCAATCAGAAGAACTCCCTGGATCAACAACCCATCTCTAGTAGCTATAGCCTGTAATATTAATACACTCCAGAAATACATCCAGGCCCCTCTTGAATTTCTTTATTGTACTCACCATCACCACCTCCTTAGGCAGAGAGTTCCATAGTCTCACTGCTCTTACTGTAAAGAATCCTATTCTATGTTTGTGTACAAACCTTCTTTCCTTCAGACGCAGAGGATTTCCCCTCGTCACAGTCACAGTCCTGGGGATAAATAGATGATGGGAGAGATCTCTGTACTGACCCCTGATATATTTATACATAGTTATTAGATCTCCCCTCAGTTGTCTTTTTTGTCTCCCCTCAGTTGTCTTTTTTGTCTTTTGCCTGACACTGGTTTTTGCAGCTTAGTTTGCTGTTTATTAAAATTCTTAGATCCTTTTCCATGTCAGTGTTTTACCATTTAGTATGTACGGGTGACTTGCATTATTCCTTCACATGTGCATAACTTTACATTTGTCAGTGTTAAACCTCATCTGCCACTTATCTGCCCAAGCCGCCAATCTATCCAGGTCCCCCTGTAGCAATATATTGTCCTCTTCAGTGTTAATTACTTTACACAGTTTAGTGTCATCTGCAAAAATTGATATTTTACTATGCAAGCCTTCTACAAGATCATTAATAAATATATTAAAAAGAATAGGGCCCAGTACTGACCCCTGAGGTACCCCACTATTGACAGTTGCCCAATCTGAGTGTGTCCCGTTAATAACCACCCTCTGTTTTCTATTACTCAGCCAGTTACTTACCCACATACAGACATTTTCTCCCAGTCCAAGCATCCTCATTTTATATACTAACCTTTTAAGCTTTGGAGAAGTCCAGATATACGACATCCATTGATTCACTGCTGTCAAGTCTAGAACAAGTCTCCTCATAGAAACTAATTAAATTAGTTTGACATGACCGATCCCTAATGAAGCCATGCTGATATTGCGTTATTTGCTTATTTCCATTGAGATCCTCTAAGATAGCATCTCTCAGAAAACCTTCAAACAGTTTCCCCACAACAGATGTTAAACTTACCTGCCTATAGTTTCCGTGCTCTGTTTTTGGACCCTTTTTGAATATTGGCACCACATTTGCTAAGCGCCAGTCTTGTGGAACATTCCCTGTCAGTATAAAGTTCGCAAATATCAGAAATAAGGGTCTGGCTATGACATACTTAATTCCCTTAGGATACGGGGGTGTATGCCATCCGGTCCTGGCGATTTGTCTATTTTAATCTCTTTAAGTCGCTGTTGTACTTCTTCTTGGGTCAGACAGGACACTTTTAATGGGGAATTTACTTTTACATTGCATTTCATCTGACAGTTTATTTTCCTCAGTGAATACATTGGAGAAAAAAATATTTAACAGCTTTGCTTTCTCCTTGTCTCTCTCTGCAACTCCCCCTTTATTACTCTTTAAAGGGCTGACACCTTCTGATTTATACTTTTTAACATTTATATAATTGAAGAAAATTTTAGGGTAAGTTTTACTCTCTTTGGCAATTAATCTCTCGGTCTCTAGTTTGGCCACTTTTGTTTTTTACATGTTCTATTTTTTTCCTTATAGTTTTTCAGTGCTTCCTGGCTCCCCTCCTGTTTTAGTGATTTATATGCTTTCTTTTTGTCATTTATTGCTTTCTTTATATTTCTATTTATCCACATTGGTTTCTTTTTGTTCCTTAACCTTTTATGCTGTGGCCCTGTATGCAGTGGTTTATACTTACAAAGATTGGTCCAATAAAAGACAACCAGTGAACCAACATCAGGGTCATACAGTAGGAGCCCAAGGCTCACTTAGGCATGTGGAGATCAAGAACTAGCCTGCCTGGTCTGATACCACAGAGTAGCTACTGTAGCATAAATTGCTGGAAAGGTTAAAGGGGTTGTCCGCTTGTTCATATTGATGACCTATCCTCAGACCAGTCAGAGTGCCCATGCTGACCCCAGTCTGCCAGCAAAAGCAACTACAATGGTTACATGAGCATCAGATCTAAATCGTCAGCAATGAAAGAAGATGGCCTGGTCTGAGGAATCATCTTTTCTTCTACATCATGTGAACTGCTGAGTGTAAATGCACACGTTCAGGATTTATGTTTGCAGAATCCACAGTGAAATTTCTGTGGACAATCCACATCAGTTGGTGCGGATTTACATTCGAATTTGAATGCGGATTTGCTGCAGTTTTTACTCTCCCCGTTGAAGTGAAAAGAGAAAATCCAGTCAGGAAATATAAAATAAATTGACATGCTACGAATTTTAAAATCTGCACCGCAGATCAAAATCTGCACGGAAAAAGTCTGCATCGTGTAAATGAGAAATTCAAATTCTCATAGAATACAATGTACACGACCTACGGTGCGGATTTTCCACATTCAAATCCGCGCAGAAATTTCACACGCAATCTTGATCGGGTGCATTGAGCCTGAGTGTGCTTGGCTTACCTGGAGAAGCAGTGGAACCAGGAAGGCAAGCCAGCGGAGACAGTGTGATACATTGGGTAATGTACTGCTGGTAAAGGTGGGTTTACACCGCACAATAATATAGCTGATTGGTGGGAAGGAAGCATTCCTTCCCAACAGTCGACTGCTTGTTCAGTGAAGGAGATGGCTGCAGATCTCCTCCACAGTATGAGGATGAACAATTGCATTGTTTCTGGGCAGCAGATCGCTATAAAAACAGCACAATTTGCTGCCCAGAAATGATGATTGATGACTACATGAACGACAGGATCACCTGGTGAACGACACCAGGGAGGCCCGTCCCCGCCTGTCATTGGCTGCTCCCCCCCAACACTGGATGTTTTCATCCGCACACGGGGAGAAGCAGCAGCGGCGGTGCCGGGACCAGGAGCTGCACAGGGAGCAGGAGCCAGGTAAGTAGATTTAGTGTCAGGGGCCCGAGCATATGGGGACATTTTTTAGTCACGGAAACCCCTTTAATTAAATGTACGGAGCACCAAAATTCCATCCCTTTTCTCACTAAGTACTTCCTTTCCATTGTAGACTGACCAGGCCAGGCGTCTTATCCTGCTCTTGCAACCAACCCCGTAATCGTGCACCTTTGCTTTGCTCCAAAATTGGCACATGCTCAGTAAAGCATGTGGTTCCTGCATAGGAGAGAAGACCTGTACTGCACATGTGCCGATTACCTTGGTTACCTCACAAGTGAATGCGGTACCAAGGCTCTTCACTTCCTGGGGTACTGTGACGTAGTCGACTGACATAACCGATTGTCTAAAATGCTAATGTACTTCTAACCTGCTGTCAGGAAATGGTGAATTGTAGAATATTTTCTATGTTATATTTAATGTTTATTGAGTTAAGAGTTCTGATGCTTATTACATTAGTAGGTTACTTTGTATATTTGAGAATAAAATGAAATCTCAATTTCTATGGCAACTATAGGCTTGGAGCTGTATGTACAGCAAGTAGATATAAAGTATGGCGAATGGCAAAGGTGGAACCTCCCTTGTGAAAGTCCTGTGTTTATTCCTGTCTAATAATATTGAGTATCCCTCTGTTTCTGTCGCTACCTCAGGGACACATTCTCACTGCCATCTGATAAATGGAATATGGACGTTAGAGCCATTTTTATGGCTGTTTCATTCAATGTTAAAGTCCTAATTGAGCCCTAAATTACGGAAAGCAGAAGCTGCCAGGAGCAGGCGGGTGTCGTTTGGCTCTCAGAAAGGTCACCCTGTCTGCTTCGGGAATGTCTACAGCTTCTAATATCTTGAATACATATGAAGGACACAGCAAAACACCCAGCCATCACTTAAATGAACATGTACCGGAACAACATATCAGTGAGTTAATATAAAGGTGTGTGATACATTTAGGCTGAGGATACACAGCAGACTTGGTTGCAACACACTTTGTGCAACCAAAAATCGCAGTGTAGCAGTGTAGCCACTGAACAGAATGGGGTCACAGCATGATTTGCAATTTGCTGATTCCACAACTCCAAAATTGCAAAAAAAATCCAGTAGTGTTGGGGCATCTTGCAAGATACTCTGCAACGCCATTCAGTTCAGTGGCTGTGTAAGGGCTCTTTCACACAAGCGGATCCCATGCGTGGAATCCTCTGCCCCGTTCCGGACAGCAGAGACACGGAGCATTAACATGATTGATAAATGCTCTTTGCCTCTCTGTGACCTTTTTACTACAAAATCACAATGACATCTTTATCTCAGTGTGATTTTGTAGTAAGTAGATCACAGAGAGGCACGGAGCAATATTAATCATGTTAATGCTCCGTGTCTCTGCTGTCGGGAACGGGGCTTGGCTCTCTTTCACGCAGAAGATTACCCGCACGGCATCCGCTCGCGTGAAAGAGCCCTAACACTAGTTGTGACCAAAGTCCACCAAGTTGCACCATGTCCAGTCTTAGAAACCTTGCATTCCGTAGCCTACCCGTGCATTGCTATTATCCTGCAGTACTCAGCAGTAGCTTCCTCTGGCAATGTTCACTTATTGTCAATGTTTTCTATATTAAAAAGGGGTGGTCCAACACTAACCTCGTTGATAGTCCACATTCCTCTTAGAGAATGTTCCCACTAAGTGGTTAAGGTGCAGTTCAAATCAGATTAAAATCACATTGGAAAAATTGTGATGCAGTTTTAACTGCTCCTCCTTAGAATAGGTCATCAATGTCTTATCGATGGTGATCCAATTCCCAGTACCATCAAAGATCAGTGGTTGGGAGGGGCCATGGTGCTGTGGTGAGAGATGAGGCCTCTTTCTTGGCCAGTGACATCACATCCATTGGTTACATGACCATTCTACAATTCAGTCTCATTCACGTGAATAATATTAAAGGGCATCTGTCAGCAGAGTTGTACCTATGTAACTGGCTGACCTGTTGCATGTGCATTTGGCAACTGATGGCATCTGTGTTGGTCCCATGTTCATATATGCCTGAATTGTTTAGAAAAAGTATGTTTTAAAATATGCAACTTAGCCTTTAGGAGCAATGAGGAGGGGGGGGGGGGTTGCCATTACTCCTAAAGGGTCTGATCTCTGCAACTGCTGCAGCCTCTGCACTTTGACACGGCCAGACAGTGTAAACATGATCATGCGGGGCCCTGACTTTCAAAGTGGAGAGGTTTCGACAGTTGCAGAGAGAGCTGAACCTCTAGGTGTAACGGCAACACCTCCCTTGCTCCTGGATTCTCAATTGCATATGAACATGGGACCAACACAGATGTCTTCAGATGCCAAGCACGTATGCAACAGGTTAAGGAAGTTTCATAGGTACAAATCTGTTCACGGATGCACTAAAGGGCTCATGCACTTGACTGCTGTTGATTTGCTGTCTGCAAATTGCGGATCCGCAAAACACGGATACCGACCGTGTACGGAACGGATGGCCCATAATAGAACGTTCCTATCTTTGTCCATAAGGTGGACAATAATAGGACATTTTCTATCTTTTGTGGAACAGACATACGGACATGGAATGCACAGAGTCATTTCTGTTTGGACTCAGACAAAAATACATTTGTGTGCATGAGCCCTTACGCTGCAATACAAAGCATGGCCGCTATCCAATCTGTGCTTGACCTCTTTAAACAGCTCATCAAGGCCACCCTTTCCTCTGACATTCCAGCCACTTTCTGCAAAGCCAATCCCCTTTTTTGTTGAGCATGTTGGAAAAAAAGTGTAGAAACTCTAGATGCACAAATGTGTGCCACTTTTTTTTAGACAGATTTAGGCCCCAGTCACACGTCCGCAAGTGTTTTGCGGATCCACGGATCCGCAAAACACGGACATCGCCGGCACTATATAGAAAATGCCTTTTCTTGTCTGCAATTGTGGACAAGAATAGGACATGTTCTATTTTTTTGGTGAACGCGATTGCGGAACCGGAAGTGCAGAAATTAATGGCAAAATGCGGAACAGAATTGTGGACGTGTGAATGGGGCCTTATGGTGAAGATACATCGGTAAAAATGGGCAAGTGTAAGTAGGGTGTTTTATAATTTCTTATTAGCCAATACGTAACGTGAGGCTTTTTTTTTTTTTTTTTTTGCTAGAAGAAAAAACGGACAAAAAAATTGATATCTTGTTTTTTCTTTTAAATAGAATCTATTACCAGAATACCATTTTGTAAGATGTTCTTTTTAAAAGCGAGATAGGCACAATCATGCAATCATTGAAGTAGACGGGCTGATTGGTGTGCTGAAAAATAGGATCCACACTCATAGGGAGAAAAGTGCACACAGAAAAAATACATAACAACTAATACAGCTATATCAGAGCTGAAATGCAACTGTGAACCAGTGGTAGGTAATAGTCCCACAGGCTCCGAAATGGCCACTGGTAGCAAGGAAGGATATAGCCAATATAGCCACTTTATATGTTTAAACACATTCTCTGGACTTTTTCCTTCATACTCATTATACCATTAGGCCAAGATATTTAGGGGGTCATTTATTAAACAGAAATACGGCGTATTTCTGGCGCAGATTGCAACACAAAGGTCCTTTGCACCGCAATCTGCAACTTATACTCACTCACGCCTGGTTTAAGAAAGTGTGAGTGGTATGGTCGGGGAAGGGGACGGGCCCCAGAAAATAATTTAAATGTAAGACAGCAAGGAAGCTGGCTTACATTTAGACTGGCGCTGGATGTGCCGAAGTTATGTAGAGGATGGCGCCTCCTCATAACTTCGGTGGACCCACTGCCACACATAGGGGTTATTAAGACCAGCATCTAAAATGCTGGTTTTAATAAATGTGCCCCTTAGTGCTTGGAGCTACAAATGGTTACAGTATAGATTTTGTGCTACTGGACATTTCGCACTGTAGAACATTATATTCATGGAAATAAATCACACAGCTGACACAGAACATTGTGCAGTTTACTCCAGCGGCAGTGTTCCCTACCTACCTTATGGGGTATGTTGTTTTTTCAGCTCCCAGTTCTATGCATTTTAAGTGCGAAATCCATTTATTGACCTTCCTAGTACAGTGAAGGACATAGTCAAACTTTAGTTTCCCAAATCCCTGAGACCTCTCTGTTTTCCTGTCCATGTTTGAACACCCCCTCCCTGCTGCGTCCCTCAGCGTTCAGGCGTCATCTGGCGTTTGTTTTTAAAGCTGCCGCGAAGGACGGGGCTGACTGTCAGGGTGCCGTGGGCGAGAGGTGCAGATTAAAGCAGTTTTATTCCTTTTCATGTTGAAGCTGCCAGTTTGGTGACTGGAGTGAAAGAAGTGGAGGGGGAGAGATGGCGAGAGAGTGAGAAAGGGTCTGCCAGTCACACTGCAGCCAAGCCTTGTTCGTTGTTATACTGCCGCACTGAGGAATGTAACCCTGTAGACAGGTGTTTGGAGGAATGCAAGGATACAAATTGATTATTCAATGACAGGGTTAATTTACCGCCTGACATCAAAAAGCTTTATAGCAAGAAAAAAGCTTGTGTGTCAGGCGTCAAAGATCTCCAACTTTTCTATGTGTCATTCACTAGATCTGATATCTCTAATATATATATATATATATATATATATATATATATATATATAAAACTGTGTGTATGTACAGTATGTATGTCCACTAAAGCAATTAAAATCACACAATGCAATCATTTACAATGCACACAGGTACATCAGATGTCCGGGAAGGTTTTAGACCGGGTCTCAGCTCTCTAGCATGTACCATTCCTGAAATATTCCCCAAAAATGCATTCGAAGCCAGCCAATAGAAGCCTGGTCACATGACCCTTATCAGCCAATAGAAGCTTGCAGGCCCTTAGTCTCCACATACACACAGTTTAACACCAGGTTTCCATAACACCCCAGCCATTTTTACTGCTGTAGGTCAGCTTTAAAAGGCAGGGTGCTCTGGATGACTGTTAAGGGAGCACATTGCCTTGGAGGTCACAGTTAAGGGGGCAGGTAGAGTGGCCAATCAGGCCACCCTCAAAAGACAGACTTAAAAACCCCGCCCCCAGGTCCCACTAAGCCATGCCCCAATCCGGTTAGGCCATGCCTTATCCCACTCTGCAGCCAACGGGGATTGAAAAATGAAGGTAAAAATCAACTTCTGTCAGCTGCAGGGGTGGGTGGGAGGTAGGGTGACTTTCTTCCTGCAGCTCACGCTCAGACAGCACTGGGCTGCTGTCTGAGAGTGAGCGATTCAAAAGGACATCCCTGTGTCCGTCCAGGCCCTGCACCCGGACGGAGGACAGGGAGTCTAAAAGCCGGACTTTCCGGCCTAAAACTGTACCTCTGACCAGCCTAGGGGCAGGCTGCTGTGGAGATCATAGTTAAGGGGATGGTCCACTATGGAGGTCAGTGTTAAAGGGCAGATTGCTGAAGAGGCCACCGTTAAGGGGGCGGGAGGCTGTGGAGGTCACTGTTAAAGGGATGGGCTGCTGTGGAGGTCCCTGTTAAGGGGGAGGGATGCTGTGGAGGTCACTGTTAAAGGGGCGAGCGTCGAGGAGGTCTCTGTTAAAGGGGCAGGGAACAGTTGAGGTCACAGTTAAGTGGACGTTCCGCTATGGAGGTCAGTGTTAAGGGGCGGGGTGCTGTAGAGCTCACTGTTAAGGGCGTGGGGTGTTGTGGAGGTCACATTTTAAGGGAACGGAGTTCTGTGGAGGTCACTGTTAAGGGGGCGGATTATTGTGGAAATCACTGTTAACAAGACGGGGTACTGTGGAGGTCACTAATAAAGAGGCGGCCGCTGTGGAGGTCACTGTTAAAGGGGAGGGGCTGTTGATGTTACTTCTAAGGGGACAGGCCGCTGTGGAGGTCACTGTTAAAGGGGTGGGGTACTGTACATGTCACTGTTATAGTGGATACTGTCGATATCTTTTAATGACACACACAAACATTAAATAGATTAAATATTCCCATGCAAAGCCGGGTCCTTCTACTAATTTATATATATATATATATATATATATATATATACACACACAGTATATTCACACACATATTGAGCAGTATATTTAAAATATGTTACAGTGAGACCTCACTCTGCTGAGTACTTTTTGAGATTTCAAAAAATATAGCACAAATTGTTGAAGGTGTTATCAAAATATGAAATTTGCTCATCTCTATCAGTAATGTTATGACATCATCTGTTTCATATCCACAGCCGATTGTCAAGCAATAGTCTAATTTAACTAATGTATATTCCTCATAGCAAAAGAAAGAGGTGTAATTTCCCGTATATAGAAAAAATGATTTCAGGACATTCTTTCACAATCCGCATTCTAGACCAATATTCAGTTAGACACCATTCGGTGGCTAATTTGATAATGGCATTCCCTTTATTAAAAAATAGCGAGTGGAACCAAAACCCAGGAACATTCTAGATATTATAACTGAACCTGTACCAAATATTCTTGTGTGAACCCACTCATAGGCATAAGAGGCTTTATGTTGGCAGAAGGCCCTTGAGCTCTGAACTCCAACTCCATGCTGTATGAATATTCTCCTACCCCATTTGTATAGGAGAATACCTCATTATATGGCATCTGTATAAGGGTACAACACTATGGGTTTCTGCATGCAATTTTGGAAACCAAAACCAGGAGTGAAATAAAAAAAAGGAGACGTCTTATCTGTCCTTGTTACTTTCTTTCCTTTGGTTTTCAAAACTGCATTCAGATACCCTCAGGTACAGTAGGGTCTCATACAACTCTATGGGTGCTCCATTACAGCGCCATACAACAAAGAACTTTAAAACAGCCATATGCATGAATGATGATTTTTGATGATCTTGATCTTGTCCCTTGCTTTAAAAGCATCTAAAATATGGACGGTGAGAAAAGAAGATGAAAATGACTACCTTTATGTTGTAAAGACTACCCTCTTGATATATTAGTTCTAAATTAGTTTTTTTATCTAATGTTAGTGTCAGTATGTAAATAATATATTTGGGGTGCTCTTATGGTAGCTTTCCATGTATGTTATGCAGCTCAGTTACGCATGAGCTTTTTTGTAGGGAGCCCTTATGTTTCTCATACTGCACTGTTTTTTGCCTGTGCTCCACCTGTCCTTATTGGAGTTTTTTTTCTGTCCCCCTCCCTCCTTCCTTTTATTACAGCTTTCCCTAGCACACTGTGTATTGTGTAGCACTTATTAGCCACAATTAAATGGACAATATGAATTTAGTGCCTTCTCTCGAGCTTTCCTCAAGCTCTGCTTTGCAGCAAGATGATTAATGCAAATACATATTACTTGAGATAACCATTTAACCACTAATTTAGCCAAATTTATTACAGCAGTTAGAAGGTTTTCCATTCTAGACAGACAAGGACACAGTAAGGGGACATGGGGCTGCTGATGACACACTGCCTCCTCCTGGTGACATCGTGGAACTGCCCTCAGCTTGAAAGATGTGAAGAGACACCAATGTAATTTCATGCTTAATTATGTTTCTCTGAACATACTGCATTATACAGTGATACTGAATACCAGCCAAGCACTGAAACATCATGCTCATTAATGCCTATATGCCCCACAACGTATAAATCTCAGTGCCAAGGCTCACCATTAACCATTTGTTCTGCAAATTCTAATAAACAGTATGCTCCTTTTATTCTATTTTAGTTGAATATATTTTGTTACATAGTTAGTACGTCTGAAAAAAGACTTAAGTCTCAAGTTCAACCAAGGGATGGATGGGGGTCTGGATTTTAAGAAAGGGGAGGGACAACCAGACTTCTAAACCTTTTTTAAGCATTAAAGGGGTTTTCCAGGATTTTAATATTGATGACCTATTCTCAGGATGGGTCATCAATATCAGATCGACAGGGGTCCTACACTCAGCACCCCCGCTAATCAACTGTTTAAAGAGAAGGCTGCGCCAGTGCAAAAGCTGCCTTCCCTTCATTGTTTACCTGCTCGCCATCGACATCTCAGCAGTGAGCAGTTGCAATTACAAGCTGTTCCATTCACTTTAATGGTATGGTTCAAGTGTATACTACAGAGCCGTCCCATAGAAGTGAATGGGCGGCTTTTTGTAATTACAGATGCTCACCGCTGCGATGTTGATGGCAAGCAGGTAAACAATGAAGGGAAGGCATGGAGCGAGGTCTTCTCTTCAACCAGCTGATCGTCTGGGGTATCGGACCCCAGCCGATCTGATATTGATGTCCTATCTTGAGGTTAGGTCATCCATATTAAAATCCCATAAAACCCCTTTAACGTTATTGAATTTTTTTAAAAACCATCAACTGCTCCTGCTGTGGCCACATCATGAGGTAGACTATTCCACAGCTTTACAGTTCTCACACTAAGTCTTGACGCTTCTGGAGACTGAACCTTTTCTTCTCCAGTCGGAGGTAAAATGTTTTGAAGGCATTTTACATGGATTACCTTTTCATCATGTCCCCCTTAAATGCCTCTTCAAGACTAAATAAATTTCATTATTTTCTTCATTACGAGACCCTCCATGCCTCTTATCAGTTTAGTTGCCTCCTTTGTACTTTTTCCAGTTCCAGGGCATCCTTTCTACGGATTGGTGCCCAGAAATGAACTGCATATTTCAGATGAGGCCACACAGAAGCTTTGTGATGTCCGTGCCATGTTTAATACATGACAATATCCTGTTTGCCTTAGAAGCAGCTGATTGACATGGTACGCTATTATTTAGTGTATGAATTCTACAAGTATACCCAAATTTTTCTCTAGTAGTGATTCTCCCCTCCCTCATATGATACATGTAAAATATTTGTACCCAGATACATAACTTTACATTTATCCACATTGAACCTCATTTGCCAAGTGGATGTCCAACCACTCAGAGGGTCCAAGTCTTGTAGTTTATGGACACATAATTGTATGGTCACAGCTGACCTCTGTCCAGCTCCCCCTTTGAGCTTTCTGGTAGAGATGAGCGAACATTAAAAAAAAGTCCGGTGTTCGGCGTTCGGGTTGTGGTAAGTCGCGCATCCCGTTATGGATTCCACTATAGGGGGCATATGGAATCCATAAGGGGCGGCTGCCACCAACCCGAACTGTTGAACAGCCGAAGGACCTGGGGTGACGTCACTGTCATGTGATCAGTGCAGGGGGCGTGGCTCATCACTGGATTTGATCCCGTGCTGAGCCACGCCCCCTGCACTGATCACATGACAGTGACGTCACCCCAGGTCCTTCAGCTGTGCAAAAGTTCGGGTTGGTGGCAGCCGCCCCTTATGGATTCCATATGCCGCTATAGTGGAATCCATAACGGGATGCGCGACTTACCACCACCCGAACGCCGAACAACGGACTTTTTTTTAATGTTCGCTCATCTCTACTTTCTGGTTAATAATTTTCCAGGGAAGACCTAGAGCCTTTTTGTGTATGGGTGCCACATTTGCCTGGCGGATTGCAGAATGTTATAGTGATCAATTAGCATAGTTAAACAATTAACTATAATGAACTCTTATACACTTGAAGGGGTTATGCCATGATTGATGTAAAAAATGAAAATCAGACATCATTATAGTACACAACAATCCATTTCTAACAAACCTAGAACCAGCCGTGTGCCTCACATGTATCCAGAGATACTCCCATTCATTGCTCCAATTGTTCTGCTGGATTTATTTCAGGCTAGGAGCTCAGGGGGCATGTCCTTTCTTAGGGAATGTGTCCTTTCTGCTGTAGCTTTTTCCCTGTAACTGCCTTAACTGAAGATGTGGCTGGTGACAATTGATTATTTAAACTGAGCACGTGCGACCACCTCAGTGAAGTGGACAAGGATTAAAGAAAAGAACGAACAGCAGGTGGCACTATACAGATTCATTGTATTATATTTGAAATAGCACTCCAGTCAATTGATGAGATGCTGCTAGAAGGGTTCTTCAACCCAATGAATACTGTAAAAAGTTTAGTGCACTCTCTTCAGGTCAGAAGAAAATATTCTTAATAATTTCCATATATTTACTTTTCAATGATTGCTTTAATCTCCAATGTAATTTTTCCAGCAGTGTTGAAATATATATTCAGATGCATTAAACAGATTCATTTTATTAAATAGCGCAGTGTCTATCCTAAATTTTTAATTACAAAAGTTTTCAGATCCATGTTCTAGTTTGAAAAATGTAGAATATTTTTCCTAGCACAATCCCTTTAAAGGTGTTTCCCTAGAATTACAGTTTATCACCTATCCTCATCATAGGTGAAAAGTGTATGATCTGTGGGGGTCTGACCGCTGAGACCTGCACTGCAATGAGAATCTATGATTTTTTTCTTTATGTATGTTTCATATGATAAAACCCACCTCAAATAAAATAGAAATTCTCATTGTATCTTATGACCATACTAATGACTAAGTTTCTCTTTCGACTTCGTAAGCAAATCATATACTTGATCATCGCATTGTTTTTCTTCTACAAGTTCTGAATTATTGTATTATAGGCCACAGATGCAGTCACAGCTTTACAGTTTGTGATTGAAAACCGTCAGCAAGCTTATGAACAGACACTTACTTAAGCTCAGCTCCTTAGCTGAGCTCCTATATAGTAAAATATCTTCCTGCATCATATTACTGTACAATACATTGCACGGAGACAACCATTCCCAGAACAGAAGTTACAGGAGCAAACTGCATGAGCAAGACAGCTGGAACTGCTGGCAGATTTCAGCTCTGAATGTATGTGGAAACTATAAAATGGGTGAACTTGTGGACTACACAAAACACACCAATGACCATTTCCATCATAATGGGTTTAGAAGACAATGGTGGCTATAAAACAATAACGTTCATGTTAAATAATATCTCCATTTATTATAATACATTAAAATAAAACACGAATTTAAATGTCACAGTAGCAAAAAAATTTAATACTTAAATTGTTTACATTTTTTACATCTGTTTGCAAATGTTTTTTAGCTTATCTGAACGAAGGCATATGATATATTTTTACTAAAATTGACAGTAATATTGAGCATACCTTTGGTTAATGGGGTATTCCCATCTGGTCATTTCTGCCATATCTATAGGATATACCATAAATATACCATACATGTATGATAGGTGTGGGTTGCACCTCTGGCACCTGCACCTTTCTCAGAAAAGGGGCCTATCTTGCGTCAACCATGAATGTAGAGGTGGCTTCCTGCATTAACTTCTATAAGAATTCAGAAAATTGCTGAGTATTCGTAACGGTTACACATAGAGGTGAACGCAAAGAACAGCTTATGCATGGCAATCTCTCCATTCATGGCAGCAGTGAGATGGGATCCTGTTCTTGATATAGACACATATCTACACATATCTCAGAATTTCCTTTCAATTTTCCACCAATGCCCCTTTAACTATGGTATCTATTATAAATCATATTTCAGATTTCAACTATTTTTAAGTTACTGGCCAAAGTATTTTTGTTTTTTTCTCTCTACTGCCTTTAATGTTTTGTCTATGCATGGTTGTACATGTTTGTAAGCATTTTGGCCTAAGATGCAGCCATTCATGTCTGGCCTAGGTGATTTAAAAGGGACTATAGTCAAATACTGTATTAGGTCATGCTTGAAAATTTCCTTGAATAGTCTGGCAGCACATAGCTAGATTAGAGGCAAAGTCAAATCAAATAGTAAACACGGAGTGCTGAAGAAATGTTTACAGAGAAATTAGACTAAATCTGCTAAATTAAACTGGAACAAGAAGTCTATCTAGAATGGAGATCATCAACCTATGGCACTCTTGCAGTGGTGAAACTAAAACTGCCAGCATGCTCTTCTGTAAGAGTCCTGGGAACAGCCAAGCAAGAGTGCATGCTGAGAGTTGTAGTTTCACTACAGCTGGAGTGCCAGAAGTTTCTAATCCCTGATTTATAACATAGTTAGAAGACCTAAGGAAAACATGACACTGGTAATAGAAAGGGAGCTGTCCAGCATCTCCGGTAGCTCAATGAATAGTGCTGCAGCTTAGGCAGGAGAGTTTCTGGAACTGGTTATACTGTATATGTACTGTACATTTGAAAAAAGTGTGCAGGAAAAGTTGCTGCCTCTTCTCGGTCTTTCAGGGTAATCATTACTCAAGGGTAATCATTACTCAAGTAATCCTTTCATCTAGGTGTTTGATATCCTTTCTTTGGATATTCTTCCACAGAAGATCAGTAGCGGAACCTGCATAACTGACTCACTTATGCTATGTCACGCTAGAATTGGAGATGATCATTTTGTTTGTTTTTTACAAAAATGGATTACATTCTATTTTTTTCCTCATATTTTGCTTTATAATCCAACAAAGCTTTCCTTGTTTGATGGCATTTGAGCCAGTGGTTCATTTTCTTCCACCGGATTACCCTGTGTCAGAGGTGGTACCTAAACTGAATAGATACAGAGACATCTGCAAAGAAAGAAATATAACATTTTGGGAGTGTAGATTAAAAAAGTAATTTTCAATTCCTTCACCATTTCTTCGGTATAGTATTACTCCTGTAGTTTATATTATGTATGTTGCTAACTATGTGACTGCAGTGTGTTATATTTTTCTATGTCTTTTTTTCTTCTATCATCTTTGCTATCTATTACTCGTTATTATTTCTCCTTCATTTCCAATAACCCTTCCTCTGCTGTCTTCACATATTAACTCCCATGGTTTTAGTTCCCCCCATCACCCCACCCCATATCTCCGACTGGGATTTCGTTCATCTGAGAGCTCTAAATTCTCTCTGACAAGATGAAAAGAAATGCTATATTTTCTGGCCGGCTGGAATCCCCAAAATGAGCCCAGGGATCAAAGCTGCACAAATACCTTCAAATAACCTCTAAGAGGCAGACAGAGAGAGACTTTAGTGTAATAGCAGTAGAGTTTAGAGCTGTACTCCATACCCTTATCAGGCACACTTCTTTCCTATGAGTGCAATCTATGTAACTCGTCTTCCTACTTAGCCAGTAATGCTGCCATCAGTAATACATTTACAAAAAAGTATCTGTTATGTAATATTAATCTGTTATTTTTAACCAGAAAATATCTAAAGACATATGTTTTCTCTGCAGTGTTGAACAAGGGCCAGTGTGTAACCAAGTATTATCGATGGATGCAGAAGAATGGCGGCTACATCTGGGTTCAATCTTGTGCTACCATCTCAATCAATGCTAAAAATGCCAATGAGCGAAATATCATCTGGGTCAACTACATCCTTAGGTAACTTTAAGCTTGACATTCAGTGACGTAAAGGTACGGTGACGTACACCTTCGGGAGCATTTTTTACTATTGAATTTAACTCATTTTGGGCTAAAAATAATTTTTTAAATTCGCCTTTATTAATAATGTTCAACCATTTCTGAGGCACAGAAGATAAAAATCTGTCTTTTTTCATGCTGTCACTTTCTGTTTTCTTTAAATCTTGTCATCTGACAGCTCATGTGTAGCTCTTATTTCTGATATCCTGACCTCATGAACACGTATTTAAACCATATTCTTGTCAGTTTGATAAGTATTGAGCTTTAATGAGTGTTTATTAGGTCAGGAGATCAGGGATAAGAACGAAACATGAGCCGTCAGATGACAGGATTCAAAGAAAACAGAGAGTGACAGCTTGCAAACTGACTGTACATGTATCTCGGAAATGATGACCTTTTTTTAACAAAGACCAAATGAAAAATGTTTTTATTTTTTGCCCAAAATGAGTAAAATACGATCATACAAAAAATTTCTTTAGAGGTGTACATAACCTTTAATTGACAAACTAGACAACATCTCACATCTTCACTGGCCTTCCAGTATAGTATCCTTTCTGCAGCCTAGAGTTTTAGGTCTTCGATGTACAGCTTTTAAATGTGCAATCCAGAAAAAAGTGATGCATGGTCTGTCTATATCAGTTTTGTCCAGAGAGTTTTTATAATATTAAGTTGGTGGAGGAGTGACGAAAAAACATGCACTGCTTGAATGTACAACAGTCATGAATGTACCACGATAAATGCACTGCAGACAAATATACATATAGGGACAGACAGAAATATAATACATGAAACAATGGTGCACACCTGAAGTAAGAGAAAATCATTCAATTATATTAGATCTGTAACACACAACTACAGCAACCAGCAAGATAAAAACACTTACATGCAAACAACATATCTAAGGGGTTGTGCCTGCAGTGTAATCGATAAAGCCAGCACACCACCAATAATGTTACATATGTTGATAAGATAAATGAGCATCTTGTTTCCTTGCATGTAAGTAAACACAAAGACAAATGATAAAAAGCAAGTATCAAAGAACAAATAAATAATCATCTGCATAAGAATTAATGTGGCACCAAATGTATATAAGCGCTAACGCAATCACCCATAAAAGTACAATGTGCAGGAGATAACACACAAAAAATGCCAAAAGCTGTGAAAAAGTAACTTAGACTAAACCCCTTACAGGAATTGCTGCAAAGCAGCTTCCTCAGGGATTAACCCTGACTTCTTCCAGAAATAGACACATAAAGACACATGCACATAGTATAACTACTTTATGTAACAAGTTAGTGAAGTCATCAGAAATAGTCATGTATTACACTTTCATATAAAAAAGCAAGTGGGTAATAATGAATGAAAAAAGGTTTAAAAAAAAAAGAGCTGAGATGCAGTAAGACAATAAACATGGTGTGTGTGCCACCTGCTGCACAAGTCTGAACAGTGCAGCTGGTGAGAAGCCAATCGACCAAAATGCTGTACTCTTCACTGAAGATGCACAGTGCTGTTTATGTTCATTGAAGAAAGGAATGCTAAAAGAAGCCAAACAAATACCTAAATAGTAATATTTTGTTATTGTCATTTGTACATGATTTTATGTATACAAAAAAACCATTCACATTTAGAATGTCCATGGGTGACTTCTTTTAGTAGCTTCCCATACACCATAATATTACATCGTATAGAAGTTATATTCAGGGAGTGGCACAAAATGGTGAGGCTATGAATGCAGCTTTTCAAGTCTTTGAACATAGATTATGGCAGGAAACCAGAGTCAGAGCTCAGATTCAGTCTGAAAAATGCTGTGGACAGGACAGAATGAGAGCTGGTCTTAAGGATGTGCGTCCTCTGCCGACCTACACGGTGCATCACCTGTCACTACTGAAGGAGGCACCTGAAAATTGCAACCCTAATCTTATACTTTACGGTGTGCAGCTGCATTCCATAGTTTATTAATTGTAAAGTGTTCATTGGGCACATTCTTGATAGTAGCGACTTATGGGAGTGTTTTTGAGCAGTGTATGATAGTGTTATTTGGGCACTATATGATGAACAATTAGGAAAAGCATCAATAGAAAGTGCTGCACATGGCACCAATCAGCCTAAGTCCTGCTCTGGACAGTTTCACCCAACAGCTGTTTTGGAACCTGGAAGTGGTGTTTGAAAGAGATGCTGTAACCTGGTGCCTGTCTCATATCATGTTTGTCCACTCTACCTTTTTAAAAAGTTTAAAATATTTTTCTTGTATATATTGAATAAAGCTTGTTTTCTTTATTGTGGATCTGATGACTTAGTCTGGAGCCTTTCTTGTAGGCTTGTTGGACATAGGCTTTGCCTACATTTTGTAGATGCATTTTCAATATAATGTATAGTAGATTTGCATAGTAAAGGGGTATTCTGGGTTACAGATGTTGATGACCTGGTCTCTAGATAGTTCATCAATATCAGATCAATGAAGGGGGGGGGGGTATCTGTAACCCAGCGAACCCCTTTAAACCTGCATTCTCATACCCATTTGTTTTGGTAATTTAGTTTGCCTGAATACAAGGACATTCCAATGGATATTGCTCAGCTGCCACATTTGCCTGAAAAGACATCAGAATCCTCAGAGACCTCTGACTCGGATTCAGACTCCAAGGATAATTCAGGTAACACAGACAGGAATATAATTAAAGCTATTTTATATTATTTTCTTTTTAGTGCAAAAAAAACTTATAAAGACTGAAATTGAAATCATGCTCCCTAAATCACTTTTTTTTTTGCTCCTGCATACCTAATTGACTAGTTCTAACATGTTAACATGTACCAAATTTTTTAACCTAACTCCAGCACAGGTAATGTGATAAGAATCCCATCAGATAGACAAATCAACCATTGTCCTTGTCGAATACTGAACTACTACTTTACAGTTTTTCCAGTACACATGTGGATGCAGAAGCAGTTGGCAATCATTCTGTGTGGGTAGGGGAGGTAGAACATGTTTTCTCCATGAAAATCAGCACGTAGATAACAATATATCCCCCTCTATCCAATGCCAGTGACCGATAGAGTACCGCAAGAGACCTAAAAGAGTCATTTTGAATCAAGGCAAAAGTAGACCTGTATTCAAGTTAGTCTCGTAAAGACACCAGAATGTCAAATACACAAAAGGCATGTGTAAATACAGCCTTATTTGCCTCTTTAAGGCTGGGTTCACACGAGCGTGTCCGGATTAGGTCCGGATACGTTGCGGATGCGTTCAGTGAAAACTGTGCGATTTCACAGGCAAAGCCATTCAGTTTTGCCTGCGATTGCGTTCAGTTGTTCAGTTTTTTCTGCGCGGGTGCAATGCGTTTTGATGCGTTTTTCACGCGCGTGATAAAAACTGAAGGTTTACAAACAACATATCCTAGCAACCATCAGTGAAAAACGCAACGCACCCGCACTTGCTTGCGGATGCAATGCGTTTTTAACGCAGCCCCATTCACTTCTATGGCCTCTTGCACACGGGCGTTGCGGGTGCACTCCGTCAAACAGTGCGGGTGCGTTGCGGGAATCGCCGCGATTTTTCCCTGCGAGTGCAAAGCGCTGTCATGCATTTTGCACAAGCGGGAGAAAAATCGGCACTTTTGGTACCCAGACCCGAACCTGCACTTCTTCACAGAAGTGCATGTTTGGGTCAGAAATTGTCCCGCTGGTATTATTTCACATTATAACATAGTTATAATGTGAAATAATACCCTTGGCCATCTTCCTAATGTTGAACCTGGTGCTGAATGAGTTAAAAATAATAAACTAATCATAACTTACCTGGTCCATTTGATCGCGAAGCCCGGCATTCTCTCCGTTAGCTAGCTACTAGGTAAAGGACCTGTGATGATGTCACATGGTCACATGGCCCAATCACATGCTCCATCACCATAGTGATGGAGCATGTGATTGAGCCATGTGATCATGTGACATCATCACAGGTCCTTTCCTACAAGCAAGCCGGGCTTCGCGATCAAATGGACCAGGTAAGTTATGATTAGTTTATTATTTTAACCCATTCAGCACCGGGTTCAACATTAGGAAGATGGCTAAGGTATTATTTCACATTATAACTATGTTATAATGTGAAATAATACTGAACCGATTACACATCCCGATGGTTGCATAGCAACCATGCGGGAAAATCGCAACGCATCCGCACATGATTGCGGATGATTGCGATTTTCCCGCATCCCCATTCACTTCTATGGGGCCTGCGTTCCGTTAAAAACGCAGAAACTGGAGCATGCTGCGATTTTCACGCAACGCAGAAGTGATGCGTGAAAATCACCGCTCATGTGCACAGCCCCATAGAAATGAATGGGTCCGGATTCAGTGCGAGTGCAATGCGTCCTTCTCACGCATTGCACCCGCGTGGAAAACTCGCCCGTGTGAAAGGGGCCTATGGCAACGCATGATGTGAACGCATTGCACCCGCACTGAATCCTGACCCATTCATTTCAATGGGTCTGTGTACATGAGCGTTTTTTTTCACGCATCACTTGTGCGTTGCGTTAAAATCGCAGCATGTTCTATATTCTGCGTTTTTCACGCAGCCCTAGCCCCATAGAAGTGAATGGGGCTGCGTTAAAAACGCATTGCATCCGCAAGCAAGTGCGGGTGCGTTGCGTTTTTCACTGATGGTTGCTAGGAGATGTTGTTTGTAAACCTTCAGTTTTTTATCACGCGCGTGAAAAACGCATCAAAACGCATTGCACCCGCGTGGAAAAAACTGAACAACTGAACACAATCGCAGGCAAAACTGAATAGCTTTGCCTGTGAAATCGCACAGTTTTCACTGAACGCATCCGCAACGCATCCGGACCTAATCCGGACACGCTCGTGTGAACCCAGCCTATGGGGCTAGGGCTGTGTGAAAAACGCAGAATATAGAACATGCTGCGATTTTCACGCAACGCACAAGTGATGCGTGAAAAAAAACGCTCATGTACACAGCCCCATTGAAATGAATGGGTCAGGATTCAGTGCGGGTGCTATATGTTCACATCACGCATTGCACCCGCGCGGATGTGAATGCAGCCTAAAGGAAATGTGTCATCAGAAAATGGCCTATTTTAACTCCCTCAGGACACAACCATTTTTCACCTTCCTGACCGAGCCTGTTTTTGCAAATCTGACTTTTGAATGCTTCAATTATCCAAGCAATTCTAAAATGTTAAAGGTAAATTTGAGTTGATATGTTTTACCTTTATAAAAAAAAATCTAAAATTTACCCAACATTTGGAAACATTTAGTTATTAATTAACATTTTCCATATGTCTACTTCTTGTTTGCATCATTTTGTGAATGTCATTTTTATTTATTTATTTTTTAGGATGTTAGAAGGCTTTGAATTTTAGAAGCAAATTTTCTAATTTTTAAGGGAAATTTGGAAAATCCACTTTTTTAAGGACCAATTGAAATTTGAAGCCACTTTCAGAAACAACACTCCTCAAATTATTCAAAACTGATTTTACAAAGTTGCTTACCCCCTTTTATGTTTCACAAGATTTCAAAGAAAATGGATGCGAAATTTCTAAATTTCACTTTACACTTTACATTTTAATAAATTTTTTCTGTAACACAGAAAGTGTTAACAGCCAAACAAACCTTAATATTTATTACCCTGATTCTAAAATTTGCAGAAATGCTGCATAAGTGGTCGTGAACTGCTCTATGAGCACACAGCAGGGCTCAGAAGGAAAGGAGCACCATATGTTTTTTGGAGGCAGGTTTTTTGTTTATGGGCGCCATGTTGCTATTAATCAGCCTCTGAACACTAGTACAGCCATTTTCTGACAACCATACATTTTATTTTTCTCTCAACGGAGCTTTATCATTGGTTCTATTATGGGGTATATACAACTTTTGTATCACTTTTTATTTCGCTTTTTGGGAAGCAGGATAAAGATACAGCTTTGCCATTGTTTTTTGGGACTTGTTATTGGGACAAAGACCGCGCAGGAAAAATTACACATTCTGTTTATTCTGCTGGTCAGAGATATCAATTTTATATGTTGTTTTTATGTTTTACCACTTTTGCACAAAGCATTTTTGAAAAAAAAATCCTGTTTTTGTTTCACCATTTTCTGAGAAGCATTTTTTTGGGTCTTGTGTGGGGGGCTCATTTTTGGCGGGATAAGTTGACATTTTCATTGGTACCATTTTGTGGTACATAATACTTTTTGGCCTCTTGCTATTATGCTTTTTGCAAGGCAAGGTGACAAAAAATATCTGTTTTGACATAGATTTTTAGTTTTTTTTACAGCATTCCCTGAAGGGGTAGACCATCAGATATTTTTATAGAGCAGATCATTACGGATGCAGCAATACCTAATATACCTATTTTTACATTTTGTTTGCAATCTTACACAATAAAAGCATATTTGAAACTAATTCTATTTTTGCATTGCCATTTTCCAAGAGACATTTTTTTTTACTTTTCTGACAATTGTCTTGTCTGGGGGCTCATTTTTTGTGAGATGAGGTGACGTTTTCAGTGGTACCATTGTACTTTTTGTAAAGCAAAGTGACCTAAAAAATGACAATTTTGGCACCGTTTTTATTTTTATTTTTTTTACGACGTTCATCTGATGGAGTAAGATCATGTGATATTTTTATAGAGGTCATTACAGACCTAATATTTCTTTATTTTTATTTCTATTTTTTACAATTTTATGTGTTTATTATGGGAAAGGGATGTTCTTTTTTATACTTGAAACTTTTATTTATTTATTATGATGAACATCTTATTTTCTTTTTCTTACTGTATATTTTTGTCCCATTGAGGGACATTAACTTTTGGGGGTCTAATCACTTCTGCAGTGCATTACGATACATGTGTATTGTAATGCATTGCCTGTCAGTGTATTATCAGTGTAATACACTAACAGACTGCTTGCTTGTGAGACCCAGGGGACTGGGTCTCACAGGCTTACGTAGAAGGCAGCCCTGATGCCTATGGAAGCTGCGGGGACGGGGACCCGATGGGGACGGGGGAGAGGCCCCTCCCTGCACAAGCCCCCTACATGCCGCGGTCAGCACTGACCGTGGCATACAAAGGGTTAAAGCGCCAGCATCAGTGTATTCACTATTGTCAGCACATACAGCAGGGGCAAGGCTATCAGGAACAGCCAGACCCCTGTTGTTGATCGGGCAGGCGCAGCTCCTGCACCCGCCCAATCAGCACGCAGTGCCTGTATAGCGGCTGTCAGGAACTCGCTTCCTGATGCACCATACATGTGCGGCGGATGTCGGGAGGGGTTTAAATCACATTTTTATGTTTAACTTATTTTTCAAGAGTTTTTGATGATGTTATTTTTAAATTTCCATGTCAGGATCTTGATTTAAACAAACACCATAAAATCCTGCAGTTTTCCCTCTGGCCACTAAGCCTAAAAACAGGTGCCAATTCTTGGTCTGTACAGATCACTTTACTGCAGTTACCTGCTTATCTATACACAGAGGTGATATAGATACATTTCCAGACAGGCAGAATTCGAATGACAGATAAGACAGGATCCACCATTCACAATAGGTGATTGTCACAGTATATCTATTCTTTCTTTTTACAATGATCTCTGCACAGGTCACAGTGCATGACCAGGAAACTCTCCCATAGAAGTCAATGAGGTCACCTTCAGTCCACTGTATACACAGTGGCCCATGGGACTGCCGTAAAGCAATTTTTCTTAATGCTTTCTAAATGCTGTTAAGAACAGCTCAGGCAAGTTGGCCACCCCATAATCATGTTCAGGAAATAAAATAAAAAAAATCTGTAATCAGAAAATAAAAAGAGATTAGAAAAAAAGGAGATGTATTGTTATCTAGTTTCAACTGGCAGATACATTTTTGTTGACACATTTCCCTTAATAAACTGGAAATAAAGTGCACTTTTTGTTTGGCTGCTGAAGTAAAGCTTCTTTTTCAACTGCAAGATCTCCGGCAGGCAGTTTTCTGACAGTGAACAGCTTGCCAAAGCTCTCTGGATCAAGCATAGCCAGATGTTACCACAATGCCTGCTGGCCTTATTGACTATAGTGGGATCTGGAGAGATTTGGTTGCTACGTGGTAAATATACTGGATTCGGCTGGACGCAAACCATTGAATACAGCGTTTCTTGTCCAACTGGTATTTGCTGGGTAGCAAGCATATTCCTCTGGATCTTATTATAGTCAATGGGGGAAATGTAGGAATAATTTAGATACTGGGTGTTACCATTGCCCTTTTGTGTATGGTTTGTTTGTACACAGTCTGTCCAATTAGTATCAGAATGTGTAGGGACATACCCCACTGACAGGGGAATTATAATGGCCACTTATCAATTTACCCACACATTTCCAAGAGAAATAACAAATGAACGCACAATACAAAGTTTTCAGAAAAGATGCTCTAGAATTGTTATTTTATGGGGAGGTCCTGTCTAAAAGGCGTTGTCCCACTATAAAATAACAAGTTACTTTGTTAAATCCTGGTGTTCTTTTGATTCCCTTTCATAACCTCCACCTAATGTGTCCAGTGCTGGTAAGAAGAAGTTACTTCTTGTGCACCCCTTCTTATTTCATGACTGTACAATAGCAGGAATCACACTACTGCCCAAGAACAACAGAATGCAGATTGTGTGACTGAGCTACTGAACATACGTGATCACCAGCAATGGACACATCAGGTGGACGTTTTGAGAAGGAGAAGACCGGCACTCACCAAAGTAGCAGAAGTTATATCTTTATTGTGGCCTCATGGAGAAACATGTAAGTGACGTGTTTTGGCTCAGAATGAGCCATTGTCAAAGGCTCATTCTGAGACGAAACGTGTCACTTACATGTTCCTCCATGAGGCTAAAATAAAGTTATAACTTCTGCTACTTCGGTGAGTGCCGGTCTTCTCTACACTAACGCACGTGGGACGCTGACCCTGACACGCGCACCGCCCAGTGTGCTGACAACGGAGTGCCGACTGTTTCTTCCTTTACATGTTTTGAGAAGGAATCATAAGAACACCAGGAGGAAGCCATAAAAAATGTCTAACAGCAATATCTAGGCATTGAAATCTTGTTATGTTTTCCATGATCTATAACAGTAATGTAAATGGACACTTCCATCAGAAAAGGGTTTTAAAGGTGTTCCCCGGGATTTACATCAGGATAGGTCATCAATATGAGATTGTTGGGGATCTGACACCCGTACCGTCGAGTGGAACAGGGAACTACGGATCGAAGTCTTGAGGCTGGGTCGTGTTGAAAGCCCAAAGTGCATAGTGCCCCAGGACTGGTGACCCTGGGGTGCCTTAATTCACTGGATGACCAGGGGTGACCTGGCCAAGGAGTGATGGCACATTTGCACGGCACTTTTCTTTCTCACATATTAGGCGCACACACCTCTATTTGCTCGGCTTTCGGCCTTGACAATATGGAGAATTTTACGGGTACCCCTTCCTGAGGTCTAGGTGGGGTGTGTGTGGCCATATTGGTTCCTCACCCCCCTGACAAACCCCGTGGGCTCTCCCTCTGGGGAGAGTCCTGACCTTTGTTGAAGCTCCTGGCTGACGCCCCTGGTGGCAGCCTAGGCGAAATTTGGGAGCATTGATGGGCTTCAGCTGAGGGTTGCCACTTGTCCCAGTCCCTTGCGGGAGCCTTCTGGCCTGGAGGGATAGGGAATGGTTTGTGTGGGGCCCTTTTCTTACGGAGAGGGCCTGCGATAGACCGCAATCCAGTGCACGATTTTGTTGCATGGGGTGAGAAAGCACTGACTTTGGGCTTTCGATAAAAGAAAAACAAAAAAATATCTGACACCTGTACCGATCAGCTATTTGAGGAAGCCGCAACGCTCCTGTGAGAACCACAGCCTACCAAGCACAACAACATCCATTGTATAGCAGCTGTGCTTGGTATTGAAGGTCATCCTCATTCACATGAATTAGACTGAGTTGTGTCTAGGCCATGTGACGTCACATGGCCTAGGAAGAGATGCTGTGACCTATTCATACAGCTACTTTACAGCTCAATATTCTTAATTTTTTACTGTTTTTCTTTTTCATTTCATCAGTACTGTGCCATTGAAAATAAAATACAAAATATTGACCATCAGGAGTAGTCGACACAAACGATTAACCCTTTCCAGACCTCCTCTGTACATGTACAGCAGAAGTCAGGTCTTTAAAGGCTATGTACACCTTAAGGGGCAATTTTTTTTCTTCTGATTGCATTTTAATAATTTGGGATTTTAATAAAAATATTGAGCTGTCCTGTCACAAAGGGTGAACTATTTGACTAGCTGTATGAATGATACTTTCACTTTGTGCTGGTCATCTAATAAACCTTTGGAGTCATTTATCAAACTGGTGTAAAGTGGAACTGGCTAAGGCTACTTTCACACTCGCGTTTTTGCTGGATCCGGCAGGGTTCACCAAAACCCTTCCATTACTGATCATACAACATTCTGCATCCGTTATGAACGGATCCAGTTGTATTATCTTTAACATAGCCAAGACGGATCCATCTTGAACTCCATTGAAAGTCAATGGGGGACGGATCCGTTTTCTATTGTGTCAGAGAAAACGGATCGGTCCCTATTGACTTGCATTGTGAGTCATGACGGATCCATCTTGCTCCCCATACCATGACGGAAAGCAAACCGCAGCATGCTGCAGTTTGCTCTCCTGTATGAGAACGGAACGGAATGCATTTTGGAGCATTCCGTTCTGTTCAGTTACTTTTTGTCCCCATTGACAATGAATGGGGACAAAACGGAAGCGTTTTTTTTCCGGTATTGAGAACCATCATATAGAAAATACGCTAGTGTGAAAGTACCCTTAGTTGCCCATAGCAACTAATCAGATTCCACCTTTCATTTTGGACAGTTCTTTTGGAAAATGAAAGGAGGAATCTGACTGCTTGCTATGGGCAACTAAGCCAGTTCAATTATACGCCAGTTTGATAAATGACCCCCCTTATCTCTAAATTACCAAAAGGCCATAAACACATATTTAAGCCACATTCTTATCAGTAAGATAAGAATTAAGCTATGATGAGTGTTTAGGAGGTTAGATAGATAAGGAGCCGTCAGCTGAGCTGCCTCATGGAACAGAGGGAAAATTCACAGCCTGCTACTAGAGAATCTCAAGGCTGCACAAAGACAGCGGTTCAACATTTTTAATAAAGACCAATTTTTTTGGCTTAAAATGAGTGCAGTGTACACCCCAAAGGTGTATATAGCCTTTAAAAATAGCCACCTGAGGATAGGCCATCAATATTGTACTCTTGGAAAACTTCTTTATTATGTGATAAATGATTGCTGGAAATGTTCCTTTAATATTTACTTGTGAAAGAAATGTTTTAACTTTAGAACACCTGGATATTTAATTTGTACCTGAACATGGTGTACCTGAAAATTCATATCCCAGGGACTTAATAAGCAAGCCTTCTAGTTTTCTATTAAAAAAAAAAGATTACTTGTATTTAAATGTAGGTATGCAAAGTATATACAGTCTTATTTATGAAACATAAAGAAAATTACACATTTACTGAATTAAAGCATTAAATGTTAAATGTATGTGCAAAATATTTATATTGTGATCTTTAATTTTCACAGAGGATAATGATAATCCCAAGTCAGATGGAAAGGGTAACCTGTCTGAGCAGAGTGAGGATCCAGAGCCAGACCGTAAACAGCCTGGTCAACATTCAGATCCAGAAATGAATTGCGATGAAGATGCTAACAGCTCAAGTGACGCTTGTAGTGAGGAGAGTGAAGAAAGTGAAGACTGTGAGGTTAGGAAAGCAGCAGAAGAGATGGAACAAGGAGGCCTAAGTGCATTAGGGAGTATTAGTTCTTTGGGAGCACTTGGTCCCATGCACATTAAAGTAGAGCGATACACTGAAAGTGAAACAGACATGCGTGGACCGGAGTCCCTGAGTTCTGACAGTGCCAAAGACTCTGAGAGTGGAGAGGAGGAAGAAGAGGATGATGAGGAGAGAGCAGTCTGTGTCTCTGGTGTGCTAGGTAGACACCAACGGAGAAAAAGGAGGCGGAGAAAGAGTTTAGGGCAGTGTGGTGGCCGCAGGAGACGTCTGTCTGGGGGATCCAGCCCCAGCGGGATAGAGGGAGCATTAGGGGATCCTCCAAGACTGCTTCCTTCCACTCCTCCCCCAACAAGCACCTGTTCTACGTCATCTGTGCTGAAGATCAAGACAGAAATGGCAGAACCTATTAACTTTGATAATGACAGCAGTATTTGGAATTTCCCGCCTAATCGCGAAATCTCACGCAATGAATCCCCTTATAGTATGACCAAGCCTCCAGCAGGGGGTGAGCACTTCTCCCCATCCCCATCATCTTCTACTGCTGCACCTCCAGCCCTCCATGTCTCTATACCAGACTCTGTTCTCACACCCCCAGGTGGGACGGAAGGAGCTGGGCGCAGCAAAGCGCAATATTCTGGATCCTCAGGGGGCTTGGGTCCTGTTAATTCAGATCCACTTTCACCTCCACTGTCTGCCTCACCTCGTGAGAAACCTCCCCAAACAGGCGGCCCATCAAATTCTCTTCTGTATGCAGGAGAGTTAGAAGCACTACAAAGGCTTCAGGCTGGCAATGTGGTCCTTCCTCTTGTGCATCGTGTTGCAGGAACCCTTGCAGGAACAGGAAGCAGTGGACAGAGGGTGTACACCACAGGCACCATTCGTTATGCCCCAGCTGAGGTGACATTGGCCATGCAGGGCAATCTGCTCCCTAATGCCCACCCGGTGAACTTTGTGGATGTAAATGGTCCTGGATTTGCTCTAGACCCCAAAACCCCAATGGAGATGCTGTACCACCATGTACACCGACTAAACATGTCTGGTCCATTTGGAGGAGCGGTGACAGGTGCTGGTCTTACCCAGGTCCCTGCTGCCAGTGTCTTCACTACAGCTGAAGGAATTTTCTCCTCTCTTCCATTCCCAGTGTACAGCAATGGTATTCATGCAGCACAGACTCTAGAACGTAAAGAAGACTGAGAAAATCAAAGAGGAAAATGACTGAAAGAGAGAAAGAAGAGAAAATAGACTTCAGAGAGCAGAGAAAGACGTTATATAATAATTCAGAATGTAGGTGGCTTTGTACTGGTGTTAGGGGCAGCTAAACCTGGCCACCCCATGTCTCCTCCGCTGCTCCCTAATCCAAAGCCGCAAGAGGAAGAGGTGGTCTTTCAGACTCAATCCGAATTACTAATATCCTTCTCCAAAACATATTGGGACCACTCGCTCTGTCTTCCACATTTCATACTTAGCTGGGCTGCATAAAATAAATGTTTCTCCATCAGCCTCCTTTTCTGCGGCTTTGGTTTAGCTGGCAGATGCCTCTCTGGGGACCGCTCGCACTGTGCCCTTTGCTCTGTCACTTAGAGGAGGGAGCAACGGCTGCATTCTGACCCTTTACAACATAAATTTATTCCAGCACTTTGACTCACACCTCAAATTCCCTCTTTTGACCCGAAACCTTTATGGGCTTCTTTTACTCCTCACCCTGTCACTGCCAAAATACTGAGACATTGAATATGTTGTAATGTTTATTTCTCAGAATGTTTGGACCTCTCCTTCTCTGCTGCTAGACATTGGAGCCATTAACTTTTTATTTACCAGAAGAACAGTACCATGCATACTTCTCTGGCAAGGAAAGAGTTGGCAGGCATGCACTACTAGATGATGGAAGTATAGTCAGCCTTGCATTGACCCCCAACATTGCAAAAGGGTGTTGACTGAAACAGCCTGTAAACACCTGTGTATTGAAGTTAACAAAGATGCCTTTTCAAGGGAAATGTTATGGGTGTGTATATTTTATCATACACATGTCACGTGCAGGAACAGAGAGTTTTCCACACCAGATTCACATACTGTGACAAAGATGTGTGTATGAATTCTCCTAACCACAGGATAAAATTCAGGTATATGATGCCCAGCTGTTACTGAGGAAATGTCATTTAGACACCCGAGAAGGAGCATAAGGTTCTTCTGGCAGGTATTAGTAGCCAAATTGCAGTTTTTGCTGTTAATTGCTGCCATTATGAAGTATAAGGACTGTTTTACTATAAGTTTACAAGGAATCTATTCTCCCCCCTCTCAAAATCTTCCAACATTACACTGTTGCCCACGTGTAGATGTTTTCACAGCATCCAACCAACACACCATAACAAATAGTGTCAGAAAGATTGTGATTACTTCTTATCTGAAGACAATATCTATTCTTCCAAAAATAAGATATTTCGGGGGAGATGTATCAAACTGGTGTAGAACTAGTATATTTCCCCATAGCAACCAATCAGATTCCATCTTTCATTTTCCAAAGGAGCTGTCAAAAATGAAAGGTCATTTTCTTGCTCCTCATGCCGACTCTGAGACTATTTGAAGATATTGAAGTAATTTAAGAGGTCTTTTCTGATAATTTCAGGAGAAAGTGCTAGGATAATGGGCATGAGCTGGTAGAGATTAGGTTGGAAGATTGGTGGGACCATGAGAAGGATTGGAAGCAGGAAGGCCTTGTCAGCATTTGGGGGTTAAATAGATAATGCATACCTCAGATTTTTCATTATCTTCTCTTAGATCCCAAATCAATTGTGGAAACAGCAGTGGTAAGGAGCTGGAGGAGAAGTTCAGGTTTGGATGTAAGATCACTAATTGCAGAGGTAGGATATACAGTAAACAATTCATCTGGTATCCTGGCATTAAAGTGACAGGATTAATAGAAATGGTCTGTATCACTGGGCAAAGTCAGAAGATGATAATGTTTTTTCTATACACATTATACTAGCTCTAGTTAAATTAGAATCTTTTTCCTTGTCAATCAGATAAACTGGGATGAGGACAGGGTAGTCCTTTACCTGAAATAAAAGCAACTTTTTGCTTTGTTACCTACTCACAGGCAAGTAAAGCTATTCTAGTGCTTCAATCCATGCCGCTCATTAACAATATAAGCCAGGTTGTTTGCCCAGACAAAATAATGATATGGAAAAAGTGGGTTACTTTGCAGATTCCTTTTTTGCACAAAACACTTTACTGACCCGTCGTGTTTTTGGTGTTACATGTTGTGTGTCCCCACCAGCACTGTGTTTCTGTGTTATACTTTACAGTAAATGGAGGGTTAAAAAGTAAGACAGAAGTCATCTTAACCTGCATATTTTTAACATATATGTTTCTGTTGCTTTGCTACTTTCTGTTCCATGTCTAATAAGCTTAGACGGGCTTACAAGTTCCTGTAAACAACTAACACATAGAAATGATTTACTGTATTCTCAGTCAGAAAGTCTCAGCCAAATTTTTGGAAAAGGCAAATGGGATTTTCAGGATGTAAGAAAAAAAAGAAGTTAAGAACAAGACAAGGGGGGAGGGGAATCTGAGTCATTCAGAAACCAAAAGTGTGACGTTTCATGGAATAATGGATTTTTATTTCCTAGTTCCAGTCTGTTTGGCAGCTTATCTGTGAAACATCTATTACCAGGTGTGAGACTTTGTAATGTGTTGCTTCGTGTATTAAAAAAGAGAAAAAAACACAAATCTAAAGAGGTTTAGAAAAAAGAAAAAAAAAACATTTCCAAGTGTCTTTTAGCTGTCTCATTCCAGTTTCAACGTGTGTTACAATATGCAGTATATTCTAAGCTAATGTGAGTGTTTATATCTGTTGTCTTTCTCTGTGCTTTTAAAACTGTAGTCTGGGTCTGTCACGTTCTTTACTCCCTGTGTGTCAGTGAATCGGTGGTACCTGGGGGCTCGTGGATGTTTGTATAGTGGCAACGCTGCTTTCACTGTTGGTACACCCTATGGGTAACTTTGCTCTTTCCTTGTTTTATTTTGGCTATCGCTTTTACTGTTGTGAAATTTCAGTACTCTGTCTTAATGACTGTTCTGTAATTTTTACCTATGTCTTATGTCTGTCTTTCCTACATAAACCAGCAAAGATCATTTTTGAAAATAAATATAAAAAGCCACCGACATGCTTTGTGCAAGGGAGGAAAGGACAGCTATTTCTTCTTTCTCCACATAGAGATTAACATCTCTCTGACACTGTAGCTGTAGAGAAGTTGATCTGACATATCAGTAGCCCAGTGTACTTTGCATCTATGCTATCTAGAGGAGGCTCATTAATGGTGATAGAAACATTGGTGTATTCTGTACACTTTTATCTAGACCTGTCAGTCTTCTTTTACATGTTAGTAGTCCATGCAGTCCATCTCTGCGTGATGCAGCCGTAAATGCTAGTTTTTTTTTTTTTTTTTTTGCCCAATTATTGGCATTGTAGCGTTCCATTAAGCTGAAGGGTAACCCAGATTATCACATTATAAAGATCCCACAGTAATTTCTCTGTCTCTATCTCTTGCTGCTTTTGAATAATTTTCTAGGCATGCATTGGTTCTACCTCCTATATTTCGAGAGAGGAAATTAAAAAAAATAATACAAACTGCAAGTGTTAGGCCTCCTGTGTCATCTTTTGTGTCTTCTTGTAGGGAAGGGGTTAATGTAATGTGGACCCTAGTTCTCTGCCAGAAAATCCATCCATAAATCCAGTACTAGAAAACACTCCTCTAGAATTTTCTAGAGATGGAATGGGTCAGTATGATGACTCCCTGCACAGACTTGGTGGTTGCAAAACACTGAAATCTCACATCAGATTCTTTTTTGCTTTATCCTTTGTCTTCCATTCTTGTTTTCTGTTTGTTACTCTTCTGTTTCTTTTTTTTTATATTTTTAATAGGTGTTTGTGTTGTGTTGAAGATTAAAGAAATAATATTATTAATAATAAACTATTGAAGATTGCTGGTTATTTCAATTGAGCAAGTTTAACAGCTGCTTTCAAAATAAATTGTCTGACAGTTTTCAAAAATGACAAAAAGGTCATTTTTTATTTGTGACAACTGTGTCTGTGTTTTTAACTGTTTCTTGTAAATTAATATGAAAAATTTATGAGGTTGGTGCCACTTTGGTTTATTATTCAAATAAAAAGGGAGGGTTAATAGGAAATAGAGTAAAAAATTGTACCTGTAAACCCAGCAGTGTTACCAACTTAAACGTTTAAAAGTATATATATTAAAACGTTAAAAAATGTGAACGTTATGGGTACGTTTTATCGTGTTTTGAAGACTAACTCAGTTTTAACTCAACGTGCCTCATCTGTTGTAAAAAAAAATATAAGAAAAACATTATTTTTCCATTAACCATCAAATTAATACGGTGCAGAAAAGAAATGAAAAAAATAAGCAAAAAAATCTGTACATAATTTCATTTTTTTAAACAAGATTCTTTTTATACTTTTCTAGGCCTGCTTACACACCATACATGCTGTCTTTTATGTAAATTAATTTTGGATTCATCCGGCAGGTACCATTTTCATAATAAACTTTACATTTTGGATTTGTTTGCAGTTTTGGCATCTTTTATTTCACACATTAACACCATCCTGATCAAGATGAATTTTATTGCTGGGTCATATATGATTTTTAAACATTAAGGCCCTGATTTATCAACAGTAACAATTTGCATTTTGTCTTCACATTTGTCTTTTTGTGTGAAGGCAACGATCTGTGAGCCAAATTGATGAAAGTGGCACACAGCACAGGCAAACCTCCCTATGATAAATAAGGTAAAAAAACAATGTACTCCACAGGAATGCCCACAAAACAGCTGGAAGTTGACTTAGCATGAGCAAAAAATAACATTCACCTGTCGCAGTATAACGATAAATTTGTCTAACAAGCAAAACAACAAAAAATAAAGACAAATTCAATCTGATAAATCGGGGCCCTGGTGGTTTTATATATCAATCTATTTACAGAGCAGAGTTTATTTCAAGGGGGTCTGTTAGGATTTTTGACCTTTGCCATATTGCTGACAGCAATATGTAGGGGCCGGTATGAGCAGTACAATCATAACTTTTTAGTGCGAATATGATTTTTTATTCTACCAAATTCTGCTCTCTCAAGTAGCCAGGACAGGGCTGATGTGCTCTCTCTTTTGAGCTGCTTCCCATCTACTCCCCTCAACTCTCAGTAAGGCCTCATGCACACAAACGTATTTTGGGTCCGCGTCCGATCGCACTCCGTGTGCTGTCCGCATCCTTTGCTTTATTCCGTGGCCCCCACAAAAAAAAATATAGCATGTCCTATTCTTGTCCGTCTGACAAGAATAGGCATTTCTACAATGGGCCGCGTTCCGTGTTTTGCGGATCCACGGATTGCGGACCGCAAAACACCTATGGTCGTGTGCATTAGGTCTGACACTGTAGCTTCCATCCAGGAGACCACGACTGCTATCGCTGAGACTGTGAACCAGCCCAGTAGTTCACAGTGAATCCTAAAGACTTGAGAGAACAGAATTTTGCAGAATAAAACATCATATTCTCACTATTCCTGAAGCTCCACAAAATGTATGTTTGTATTGCTCTTTCCAGCCCCTACCTAGTGCGTCAACAGCTTAGCATGGTCAAAACTGCTGGCAAACTTTCATTCAGCTTGTGATTACCATAAAGAAACTCTATGTTTAACAAATAAATAAATAAACAAACAAACAAAAAAGCAGTGTTTACCGCATTTTGGTGAAAATTCGTTATTACATGAAAAGTCGTTATTACGTGAAAAGATTATGGTGCTTGCGCTACATATTACACAATTTTCTGCGCTTTTTTTTGCTGTTTTGTGCTTCTTTTGCTGCTTTTCAAAAGTGACAAGAAAAGTTTGGCGAGTTTAAGGAGGCAGTAGCAGATTAACTATAATTTGCTTCAGGAATTCATAGTGTAAAAACTATGGACGTAATTTACGAACAGATATACGCTACTTTTTATCTGCGACTTTTTCCACTTTTCCGACACTAACAACTAAAGAAGGGGGCGGGGTGTTGGTGGGGAAAAGGGCAAGCCAGCAGGGAAGTCTCATTTATCATTTTCCACACCTGTGCCTCTTCATAACTTAGGCGGATGAACCACCAGCGCAGGAGGGACAAAGACCGGCGTCCCCCTATGCCTTTCATAGCACACATAAATTTACATTTTTGTTTCATGGACAGCCAAAGATGCATGAAATCTTTGAACAGGCATGCACTTCTTAAAATGCACCTGTCAGCATGATTATTAAACCAGGCATATTGCCTGGTAGGGTTCATCATGCTGATTAAATTGATTTCTGTCTTATGGTTATAAGATCAACTGCTGCAGTGATAATAGTTTTTATATATAGGAAAATGACCTAGTCCGAGCACTGAGTAGCTAGTAGTAGCGCTTGGAGAACCACTACTGCTTCACCCCTTTGTGCTCTATACCCACCCCTTTGATTGACAAGGCTATTAGTCAATCAAAGCAGAGGTAGGAGTGTATTGAGCACAAACTGGCGTAACTGTAGTAGTGCTCCAAGTTCTGCTGCCAGCCACTCGGTGCTCTACTAGGTCAATTGTATAAATACAAAAACAAATCTATTGCTGCATCAGGTAATTGCATAGCCATAAAACAGATATTAATTTATTCAGCATGATGAACCCTACCAGGCAATATGCCTGGTTTAAAAGGGTCAATCATGCTGGCAGGTGCTCTTTAAGAAATTGTCCGCATCTCACTCCAGAATATTGTAGTTCAAGACTGCTGTATGAAATTTCATTTCACTCCCATTTTTTTTCCTCTTCTTTAGTACTACTATTTCAAAAGGGGGAAGTATTCCATATTTGTACTTTTTTCATAGGCATTAATTTTAGCTCCCCCTCTTCCCTCTAGAAATAATAGAAATAATAAAAACAGTGCTTAGACAGCTTTATTTCTGATGTAACACATCATACACAGATCTATAATCAAGGTCACACAAGTTGGTTGAAAATTTGGATTAAGGCCTTATTCACATGTCAGTGTTTTGGTCAGTGATTTCCATCAGTGATTGTGAGCCAAAACCAGGACTGGAGTCTACACAGACATAAGGTATAAGGGGAAGAGCTTCACCTGTTCTGTGTTTAGAGCAGAACCTAGTTTTGGCTCAAAATCACTGATGGAAATCACTGACTGTGTGAATGAGGCCTAAGACCCCTTTATCAGCAAGGGATGTTCCTAGGAACGATCTGTTATAGACAGTGGATGTGGACCCACTGTGCCAATCAACCAGTTTGACCTTTTAACACCTATACAGTGATTTCGCTTTTGCTGCAGGGCAGCCACCAGTCTCTACCTCTTAAAATAATCCAGTGTGGTTGGCTGCTCACCCATGGGGGTCAGAAATGATGTGCAAAGTACCAATGGATCAGGCAATACTCATAGTCAGGAAACAGGCAGAGTTCAGGACAGTCAGATGTGATTTATGTAAATCTTTGAAACTAATCTGAGGTCAGTGCAGGCAGCAGAGGGTCAGTACTGTAAACAGTCAGTGGTCGGGTTAGGCAGCAGAGGGTCAGAATTGGTAGATAGGCAGACAAACAGGAACCGCATACTTTCACTTGGAACTAGCAAGCAAGACAACATAAAGTTCAGGCACCCTCCCACTGGAGAACGTGCCTGTATACCCTGAATCAGTCAGCTGGGGAAGACTCAGGGCATGCAAGGCTCCAGACCTTTAAGAGAAAGGAAGTACATGTGCCTTACAGGCAGCAAAGCGCAGGCTATGGCGTGCAGAAGGAGAACAAAACTACTGTTGCAGTGCCAGCTGTGGGTGAGAAACAGGAGAGGCAGCATGTCAAGGCCCTGGATGGGAGGGTTGAGTAAGGAAGTGCCTGTGCTGCCCTTGAGAGCATGACAGTGGCAGGCATGGGCACGACAATTGCCCTGTGTAAAAGTACCCCAGATCATCTGATGAGTGAGAAAATGTTTGTTCATCAGGTGAAAGGATTATAATTTCTGGGTGAAAATATTGTTTCTGGGGACCATATCATTTTGTTTAATCAGCAATCTGCTGCCCACAAACAATGAATGATTGTTGTAGTGATCATTTGTCAACATCCAGTGGAAGTGAAAATCGAGGCTGTATAGCTATTATTGCTCCATTGTGATCATAAGCCATGGCTCTAGCAAGAGTCTAAGGTCCCCTTTACACGGCAGACCTAGCAGGCAGTTATCGGGAACCCACTATTGGTAGTTACCAGGTAGTGAATTCAGTCAGCACCAGGAGCGCTATATTCACCGAACTTCGGTATTATTGTGTACTAAGTGTACTAATAGTGTACTAATAATAGAAGCGCTCATTCGTATTTTCTTCATAAGATGCACTGCTATTTTTCCCCCACTTTGCGGGAAAACGTGCCTCTTACGTAACGAAAAATAAGGTAATTTATTATGACATTAGGCACAAAAAATACTCTGCTTAACAAGTTTAAAGTAGAAATGCTAGGTAAGTGCTTTCAATCTGTAGGCAGCATGTTCTAGAATGAAGAAACCTGAGCAGTATCTGTTATTATAAAATCATGAAGAATGTGTTTATATTAATGTGACTTACTAGGCTTTTTGCATTGATGAAAATGTCTGGCTCTGTATACCAAAACCACAAAAACGACATTACAACCATGAACGTTCCAATCAAATGCATCATATAGCTTCAATAAGTATTGTGACTAATCTTAGAACGTTCCATTGTCATGTAATGGTCGGGCTCACAAAACCTAAAAGAACAAAAAACCACAAAAAATGAGCTAAGAAAAGACCAGGTATCAAAAAATATAAACTTTATTAATTCATCATATTGTCCAATAAATACCATTTAAAAAGGAGAAAGGTGACAGAAGAAAAACACCATCCCGGCATATCGCATCCACATGATTCAATTAAGTATAAATAGCACAAATAATACCCAATTTGCAATTAAACCTAATTTAAACAAAATAGCCCAGCCGAAGCTCTAACCTAACTCACCAGCTTAGAGGGAGATGTGTATGCCGAGATGGCGCTACCCCAACGCGCGTTTCGGCTTGCCTTCGTCCGGGTGCCGAAACGCGCGTCGGGGTAGCGCTATCCCGGCATACACTAGACATCTCCCTCTAAGCTGGTGAGTTAGGTTACAGTGACCTGCGGTACTTATGTAATTGTTTGGGATCTTGGTCCGGGTCATACTGATAATTGCAGTATGTATTATTTAGTTTGATAATATCTTCTGTGATATAGTAGTGCACATGAACCATTCGTTGGGCATCGCCTGAGGTATTTTGTTTAACTTAGTTTTAATTGCAAATTGGGTATTATTTGTGCTATTTATATTGAACTGAATCATGTGGATGTGATATGCCGGGATGGTGTTTTTCTTCTGTCACCTTTCCCCTTTTTAAACGGTATTTTTTGGACAATATGATGAATTAATAAAGTTTATATTTTTTGATACCTGGTCTTTTCTTAGCTCATTTTTTGTGTTTTTTTGTACCAAAACCAGTTACACATCCATGGATGCTGCAGTGTCAGTACTTTAGCGAGTGCCACCCTTCGCTCAGGTCTCATGGGAAAAGATGTCTCCACCTCTTGAATGACCCAAACTTGAGATACTCTAATCCTTGTAGATGCCATGTGTATTTAGAGCATTCAATAAAGCATTTAACACTTAATGCTATTTTGCTCAGACTTACCATTTGTATAATAGAGATTTTTTTCACCTGATGTATTTTCTAGATACATTTGTTAAATGAACACTAAAATTTTTTCCATTTATTTGATTTTGTCTTATATTACAATTAAACTTCCACTGAGGTTGCTGTTCTGAGAGGGTTGCTGTAAAGATCATTGTTGGTGCTGGGTTTTATTCTGTAGACTGTCTGAGTGGCTGTTGTTGTAACTAGAATAATGGCTAGCGGGATTGGAGGTTTTTCTTCTGTGGCCACTTTGCCATTTGTATATACAACATGTACAGAAGATCCAAGTTGAATACTGTTCCGAAAAATGCAAGCATGCTGCCCCTCTGGAAGCTCACATGAGAGATCTTGAAGAGCAAAATGCAACACTCAGTATGACTGACAACATTGTTTCTCACTGAACAAGCAGTTAGCAGGGTAGAAATGTAGGTTAGGGATATGGGAAAGGAGGAGCAGATAAGCAGCTAGTTTAATGTGTCCCAGAAAACGAAGGCCTGCCAAGTTGGGGAATGTTCAGGGTTGGCCCTGAATGCCAGATGGGCCAGTGCTTGCTCTTGGGGCATCGCTAGGCCAAAGAATCTGGAGCTTGGACCCTGGATGTATTGCCCATGCCCCCAAAAGTAGTGGCTGCCACAGATGCAACTATATTGCTCTCCTCAGAAAGGCAATACAGTTAAATAGCGCAGCGGAGCATGGGAACCAGTGGTTCCTGGCCCTTGCCGTTCAGGCCTCATGCATTGTTCGCAGGTAGGATGCATTTGAATGGGGCAGCAAAAGATTCAGGTAGCACACTGTTTGCTGTCCATATTCCTATTTCCATTCCATAGGCCCACAAAAAAATAGAACATGTCTTATTCTTATCCGTTTTGCAGACAAGAATAGGCATTTGTAATATGCTGCGGGACCTGCGAGAGGTAAATTGCAGGATGCACATGGCCGGTATCCATGTTTTTGGATTCACAATTTGTGGACCACAAAAACGTATACATCATGTGCAGGAGGCCTCACTCTGATAGGCCACCAGGTCTGATGCCCATTTTGGCCTGCGTTGCAGACTGAAGCATACAGTACTGGAGGGGCATTTTAACTAGTGGGGACACTACATGGGGATATTATAACTGCCGGGGGAACTATGGGGGGCACTACAAGGGGACATTATAAGTACTGGAACAATACAGGGGGGATATTATATCTACTGAAGACACTACTGGGGTACATTAACTACTAAAAGCACTACAGGGGGACATTATTTTATAAATACTGGGCACTATAAAGGGGTTTTATTACTTCTGGGAGTACCTTAGGGGTCTTTTTATGATTGGGGGGCTTTAGGGGGCCTTATTACTACTAAGGGCACTCTTTGTACTACTGGTGGCACTGTGGGGGAGGGCATTATTATTGGGCACATTATGAAAACATTCTCCCACTATAACGCTGCCACCATCAGCTTGTGTTCTCCCATTAATGGTAGCAGGCTGGTTATTCTCACCTCATATGGCAACATTATCCATTCGATAAAGCAAAAAATTACAAATTTATAGCTGTTAGAACACAAAGGAGGAAAATATTATTGGTCCTTATAGCTAAAATTAATTATGTCACTAAGTGGTTAAAAATGCAATTGTGTCCCCTGAGTCGTGTGCCAACAAGATTTACTGCAGACACATATTAAAAATCTACAATAAAAAAGTGACATTTTTGGGAGGGTTTTTCCAATCTTAAATGTGACTGTTATTAGGTTAAAGGGGTTGTATCGCCATATCAGGCACATTAAAAACTCACTTAACTCAGTCCTTCACTCATCTCTAGTGCAGACAGGATGCCTAGCACTTCCAGCTAAAAGGGGCGTGGCTACATCTTGCAGGTCCTGAAATCTTGAACCAGTACAGTTTAGAACACTCTGCTCAGTGATAGGACCTTTTGTGGCATAAGACGTCAAACAGCTACATGAAGTAATACTGTGCTGAGGGTACATGTGGCCCCAGCCTTAGGGGCCCTGCACTGCTCCTGGTCCTGGCTGCTGCTGCTGCCGATCAAAAATCCAATGTCGGGGCCCACCTGCCATTGGCTGCTCAATTCACCCCCCATCGGATGTTTCCATCGGAGCATGGGGAGATGCAGCAGCGGTGGTGCGGGGACCAGGAGCGGGGTAAGTATATTCCCTGTTAGGGGCCCGGTATATCGGGGGGCAGTTTATAGTATTGGATAACACCTTTAAGAGCTAAAAGTGAGATTAGACCTGGATTATGGTTCATTTACGATGACAAGCCTCCCTAGCATAACAGGTGAGGCTCGTCCCCGTCCACGCCTGGCATTGGCTGCTTCCCCCCCCCCCCCCTTCATCGGTGCATGGGGAGAGGCATGGTGCGGGGTAAGTATATTCCCAGTGAGGGGGCACATATCGTGGCAAAACTACTGTGAGGGGGCACATAACAGGGCATATTCTGTGAGAGGACATATATCTGCATAACTACTGTGAGGGGGCACATATAACGGCATACCTACTGTGAGGGGGCACACATCAGGGCATAATATCTGGGCATAACTACTGTGAGGGGGCCATATCTGGGCATAACTACTGTGAGGGGGTACATATCTGGGCATAGCTACTGTGGAGGCGGTACATATCTAGGCATAATCTGTGAAGGTGGCACAATGAGGGCATAACTACTGTGTGGTTACATAAATGAGGAATAATTAATAATATTGATATTAAAAATAATTACTGTGTGGGGACATTTAGGGGACTGGGATTAGGTGTATAGTTATGTTAAGGAGAGTTAGAGGCGTGGTCTAGTGCGAAAATTTTTTACTGTGGCGTGCCTCACTGCACGTATTTTCCCCTTTCCTTCTCTCCTAAAGTTGGGAGGTATGTGAGTCACATGATGGCCAGAGGTTGGCAAGTATACTGTCACATGACTGTGAAAGGGGAGACGGAGCCCAAACTGACAACAAAGTATTATTAGCAAGTAACTTGTTTTATGCTAGTATATTCATAGTTATTTATTTTATCTGACTGCACAACCCCTTTAAATAATATTTAATGGGTCGTGCCACTAATATAAATGTATGCTGTCCAATAGATATTGCTTTCATATCACTTTCCCCAAATACCACCATGTGACCGCAATCCACTCTCTTCTGCCTTCCCAGCACGGCTCCTGATCAGATAAAAGAAGACCCGCTATAGTCTCAAGCGATTTCCCCACCTTTATTATGAACACATACAGTCTTATAGGTATCAGAACAACGAATGCACACCGCTAAGGGGGTGGAAATCGAAACTAGTAATTTGATTAGTTATTCATATAAGGCAATACTTCCTGACCATATTAACAGCATTTTAGTAGTTAAAAAACTTATGCAGCATCTTATCTCAAGGTTAGCATTCATTAGCAACATCATATGATAGCCAGAAAAAACAGAATCTTCCGGCCTTAAAGCCACAGATTCAATAGGTGTGTTCAAAAAATACACAATAGACCAACGATTCAGCGCCAATCCCTACTTGGTCTCAATGATGTAATAAAAGAGTGTATGTATATCACAAAGTAGACAAAGTCAGTGATATGCGAGATAATCCAATTATAGGGGTAATCAGTAAATATTAAAATAAAATAATATGATAAAATACATATTAACTCACTTTACTGCGGAGGTGGTCTCTAGGATAAACTCAAGACACCTACAGGACCTCACCCCCTAGAATCGCATGTAAGATGGCAGCCCAGACCTGGAAGCTTCTGATCAATCACCTTTATTTCTAATTCGAGATTGATTCAAGCTTTAAATCTAGAGGGGTGGAAAAAACACAAAAAAATGAAAATATATGGCTGGGGAAGCGTCAAACCACATAAAGTCCCCGAAATGAATTAAAGCCTTAGACAGACTACAAAAGTCTATACTAAATATAAATGCAGTAAAACAGAATGTTAGAGCAGTGGGTGTGGACTCACTGTGTCAACCAACAGATTTTGTTTTGGGAAACTTCTAAGGAAGTTATCCTGGCAGTACCCTGATATTCACCCTTTAACCCCTATACTGGGATTTGGACTTCACTACAGGGGAATCTTCAGGCCTCTGTCTCCTGAAGTTGCCTCTGGATGATTAACAGATGACTTAGGGGGGTCAGAGACACTGGTGCAGAGAACTGAGGGGTCAGGAAAAATCGTATTTAGGGACAGCCCAATGCCAGGGTAGGCAGAGTACATGCAGGACAGTAAACTGTGTGAGGGCAGGGCAGGCAGCAAAGGGTCAACACGGATGTCAGGCAAAGATCAGGACAGGCAATGGAGAGTCAGAATCCAGTGAACAGGCATAAGGTTAGTACACAGGCAGATAACAGAACATCACAACTTAGCAAGCTATGAACCAATTTTTCAGGCATCCTCCCTGAGTTGAAGGTGCTATAAAGTATACCCAGGTGGCCAGCCATTGGCTGGTGACATTAAGGATGCACAAGCGCTGGCCCTTTTCATGCTGGAAGGAGTCTGTACTATTGGGAGAACGGAAGGGAGGTCTTGCCGGCAAGCAGGTTGCTGCCTGCATTTAGGGACAGAGCAGGCCTAATGGGCAGACCTGCTGGAATTAAGGAACCGCAGAAAGGCAAAAGTTTATTCTTCTATATCTGCTTCATTTACATGCACATCTTAGATGGAAAAAAATTCCTACACAGCGTTTTTTTTTTTCAGTCTGAAATACAGATCTCAGACGGAAATGACTAAAACAGATGCAAAATGTGCATTACTGAGAGTAATGGATGCTTAAAATACATGATCCTTTTTTGTTTATTTATGTTCTTCTGTTCTGATGGATCAGAAGAATGGAAAACTAAACATTGATATAAACCCAGCCTAAGAACTTTGTGAATAACACTAACTAATAATAAGTTACAAAAGTCCTACTTGGTCACAGATCTGGTTCCCTGTCACGTGGTATGCTTCTGCTACTTCCTCTTTGCTCTAGGATCACGTGCCATTCATTGTGCATGTGATCCTGGCTGCCTGGTTCCAACCCACAAAGAACGTGTCAGTCAATACTGATGACTGCCCTGTTACCACAGCACTACAGCGAGCCAGTGGAGCCTGGCAGCCTCCAAGCACCCACTGGCACTGACTGCAGACATTATGAGGGTCATCTAGTTGTGGAGGAGGCTGCCTTCCAGAGCAGGTGCCTCTGGGTTGGTTAGGTGGCGATCTAGTATTCTCTGCTCTGTATTCCGTAATAATGATTTATGAGAGCTCCAGCCATCAACCTGTATATTTGAAACTAGTGTGCCTGCCATAGGTATGAAGACATAAAAGTAAGCTGTGTTGGTGGATTTATCTTGCAGTGTGCACTTTTGAGTTGTAGAGGAGGCAGAATTCAATCCTTATTTACGGAGCTCTCTGCTTTGTGGCCTGAAATTCCCATCTCCAATGTTTGTTAACCCACGCTCATACCTGCTGTGCATTCAGATATGTCTGTTGTAACAATTAACAATTCTGCCGCAGCTATTCTTATGACTATGCAATTCCTCTGTTATTTCTATTACAAGTTTATGAATGGTCAGCAGCTCGCAGTAAGGGTACACATGGGTGTTACCAGTCAGGGGGTGTCCCTACACAGTCTGACAAGCACCACTGATTGGACAGTGTCAGACACACCTACTACTGGTACTACTGGTAGCACCCAGCAGTACAGCTGGCAATTTATTTGTAAACTTCTAGCAGGAATAAAACAGGAATGGTACAGTGCAGAGTCATAAGAATAGATGCTCCAGAATTGTTTTTACATGAGGAATGCGTGTACACATGTCAGGAGAGGTTTACAGGTCCTCTTTAAGTAGGCTAAAACACTTCTATCTCACTTCCTGCTTCAGAGACGGCAGAACGTCATATGTTACGTATTATACTGATTTTTATCTTTTTATGGAATATCAAATGGATTTATGAAAAAGGGAACTGTTTAATATACTTTGGTCCGTGGAATAAAGGTGTGAAAGTGCAACACCGCATTGTAAACGAGTAGCACCAAAGTGAGATTAAACAAATCCCATGTACACTTCGCTTTTTTTCCGTATAGAAATTGACCTGCCATGCGGATTTAGAAATTTGCAGCGGGTAAATTGTTTATTTTTTGTGCAGTGCAAGGGTGAGATCTCCAGAAAATCTGCATCAAATCTGAACCAAAAACCACAAGTAACACATGCAGGTTTTGGTGCAGAAACGTACAGAAATCCAAACGAAAAATTAATCAGTCATCAAACAAAACACATATGATATACATTTAATATATACACCACAATTACAAATAATATGGTTATTGGGTGGTATTTACAATCAGGGCTCATGCACGCGACCGTTGTTTGTTGGTCTGAAAATATAGCTACTAGAGCTGCGTCGTTGATCCAGGGAGTTATTCTAATTGGCTGATTGGAGTCGGGAAGGAATTTTTTTCCCCTAAAGTGAGGAAAATTGGCTTTTACCTCACAGGGATTTTTTTGCCTTCTTCTGCATCTAGTTGCAGGAAAACAGGCCGAACTGGACGGACAGATGTATTTTTTTAGCCTTATAAACTATACGTCACGGGCAGGTGGGGATGTGAGGAACACCAAACATACAAACAGCGACAGAAAGCAGACTAGGTCTCAAAGCTAGGGAAGAGGGGATGGTAACCTCCTAACAATCCCTGAGCCTCTCCCTGACTGCTGACAGTATGAGCAAGTCCTGAACCTAAGCCCTGCTGACACTATAGCAAACCCTAACTTAGGGAGCAAGAGATGAGCAAACCGGTTCCTTTCACCGTTATGGAACCAGCATCTCCCTGAGACCTAGTAACAACACACACCAAGGAAACAACAGGAGAACTTAGCTTGAGACGAAAGGGAAGCAGAAGATCCACAAACAACCAGCACAGAACTCCAGCAGGAAATATCAACCGCATGGTCAGCAGAGAGAGGCGGATTTAAATAGAGCCTCCTCACTTATAATGAGCAGAACCTATGGAGAGGTGGGATCCTGCCAACAATAAAAAACAAAAAGGAAAAACAGATAGACTCATGTGCCGCAAGTCTATCCGATCTTCTCAGATTTTTTACAGGGAAGGCAGTGACAAAACCCCCAGGACCGACCTTATCAGGGTGCGCCTTGTGAAACGCCTTCAGAAGGCGACAAGCACTCACATCGGTCGCCGGAACCCACATTCTTTCTTCTGGACCGTAACCCTTCCAGTGTACGAGGTACTGAAGGGATCCACGAAGAATACGCAAGTTAATCATTCTGGAGATCTGAAACTCAAGATTACCATCCACCATGACAGGAGAAGGTGGCAAGGGAGATGGTTCAGCAGGTTCCACATACTTTTTTTAACAATGACTTGTGAGACACGTTATGAATCTTCCAAGCCTGTGGAAGAGCGAGACAAAAAGCAACTGCCTTGACGTTCTTGACTCCAGGGCGATAAGTGACCACAAAATTAAATCTGGTAAAAAACAATGACCATTGCCTTGGATTCAGACATTTAGCCGATTCCAGGTAAGCCAGATTCTTATGATCAGTAATTACCGTAGTGGGGTGAATCGCTCCTTCTAACCAACGACGCCATTCTTTAAAGGCCAACTTAATGGCCAGCAACTCTCTATTACCAACATCATAATTTCTTACAGCAGAAGAGAGTTTTTAAAAAATAAAAAAAAAATAAAGCACAAGGGCGCCATTTGCCAGGAGAAGGACCCTGCGACAAAACTGATCCAACTCCCACTTCTGACGCGTCAACCTCCGCAAATGAATGATTGAGACAAATCAGGTTGCGCCAGAATGGGAGCAGAAGCAAAACATTTCTTTATTGCTGAAAAAGCATGTAATGCCTCTTCAGACCAGACTAAAAAATCCACACCTTTCTTAGTCATATCGGTCAAAGGCTTGACAACCGTAGAATAAGTCAGGATACATTTTCTGTAGTAATTGGTAATCCCCAAAAACCGCATCAGCGCTTTCTAATTCTCAGGTCGGTCCCAGTCCAATACTGCACGGACCTTTTTGGGATCCATATGAAAACCTGAGGAAGAAAGTAGGTAACCCAGGAAATGCACCTCCTGAACATCAAACACACATTTTTCCAACTTAGCATACAACTTCTCCCGCAGGATCAGTAATACTTGTCTCAAATGATCCTGATGATTCTCCATATCGGGTGAGTAAATTAGTATGTCATCGAGGTATATAACAATAAACCTCCCCACCAAATGATGAAAAATGTCATTGATAAAGTGCTAAAAGACTGCCGGAGCATTAGTCAACCAAGTTCTCAAAGTGGCCCTCAGGGGTATTAAAGGCCATCTTCCATTCGTCCCCTTCCCTGATTCTTACCAGATTATAAGCTCCTCTTAAATCTAATTTAGAAAACACCTTGGCTCCGACAAACTTTTTGAATAAATCTGGGATCAAGGGAAGGGGATAAGGATCACGGACAGTGATACGATTCAGCTCCCGGAAGTCTATAGATCCCATCATTTCTTTTTAACAAAAAAGAAGCCGGCAGCCACAGATGACTTGGATGGTCTAATATGTCCCTTTGCAAAACTCTCGGTAATATACTTTTCGCATAGCTACTCTTTTGGGTTCAGAAAGATTATACAACTGAGACTTTGGCAATTTAGCTTCGGGAATTAGTTGGACAATCATACTCTCGGTGAGGGAGTAACTCCTAATCCCCACTTTCAGAGAATACGTCAGAAAAATCAGACAGAAACAGGGGTAACATCTTAGTGGATACCACAGAAAGTGACGCGCTGAGACAGTTGTCTATACAGTAATCACTCTAATTACTGATCTGTCTTGCTATAAATCAATGGTAGGATTAGGTCTCGTCAACCATGGAAACCCTAGCACTATAGGTGCAGGCAGACCCTTCAATACAAAACAAGAAATGAACTCAACATGGGAATCACCCACCTTCAAATGAATATCCTGCACCATATGAGTCAGACACTTTTGAAAGAGAGCGGCGGAATCGATTGCAAACACCGATATCCCCTTGTTTGATGCGCTTGTTTTAAAACCATTACTCTGGACGAACAGATAATCTACAAGGTTAACCCCTGCCCCACTGTCAATAAATACTTCCAATTCAATATTTTTGGAGTCTAGCACTACCTTGGCAGGCAGATGAAATCGGGTACTACCGGTAAAAGACAAAAATATATTCTCTGACTCTCCACCATACTACCAAGAGTAAGAGAACTGGACTCATTAGTGATAACTCTTTTTTTTTTCTCTTTTTCACCATGAGGTTTAATATAAGGACATACGTTAATAAAATATCCTTCTTTACCAAGAAGAAACAAAGTCTTCTCTGCTCATCACCAGACACGAGCTGGAGTGTCTCTGTACCCCGAGTGTCGGAAAAGACTGCTTCCCCATATGGTAGTACGTCCCGGGTGAGGGGAACCTTGCACCTCTCTCTCAGGCATCCATCAATCCGTACGGCCAGGGACATGGCCGCCTTCAATGGCCGAGTAAGGGTTTTTGTGGAATGCCAGGGCGTCTTTTAGTTTCTCTGACAGCCCTTGACAGAATTGACTACAGAGTGCCGGGTCATTCCACTCCGAATCAGTCGCCCACCTCCTAAATTCAGAGCAATATGACTCGTTCTCCCTGCCGCAAGCTACACAACTTAGATTCGGCCAGGGAAACCCTGTCTGGGTAATCATAAATAAGCCCCAGGGCTCTAAAAAATTCATCCACTGATCGGAGGGATTGGGAACCGATCAGCAGAGAAAAGGTCCAGGACTGAGCGTCACCTTTCAGCAGAGCAATAATAATTCCCACTCTTTGATTCTTGTCCCCAGAGGAGAGCGGGCATAGTCAAAAATACAGTTTACAAGATTCTCTGAATCGAACAAAGTTATCACTCCCCCAAGAAAACCTATCCAGGAGGGCGATCGTAGGTTCAAGGCAGACCTGGTTCCCACTGGTGGAACCAGGCGCCTGAGGACTTCAGTATTACAACAGTATTACAGATCTCAGCTACCCTCAAAGATAATCCCTGAATGCGATCAACCAGTGCAGTAACAGCATCCATATCTGCACAGCAGCAAGGGAAATAATAACGGTTACGGGCGGTTGATAATGTCACGGGTAGGCGAGGATGTGAGGAACACCAAATATACAAACAGCGACAGAAAGCAGACTAGGCCTCAAAGGTAGGGAAGAGGGGATGGTAACCTCCTTCTCACTGCTGACAGTATGAGCAAGTCCTGAAGGTGAATGAGCTCATACGCTGGAACCTAAGCCCTGCTGACACTGTAGCAAACCCTAATTTAGGGAGCAGGAGATGAGCCAACCAGTTCCTTCCACTGTGAAGGAACCAGCGTCTCCCTAAGACCTAGTAACAACACACACACCAAGGAGACAACAGGAGAACTTAGCTTGAGACGAAATTGAAGCAGAAGATCCACAAACAACCAGCACAGAACTCCAGCAGGAAATGTCAACCGCATGGTCAGCAGTGAGAGGCAGACTTAAATAGAGCCTCCTCACTTATAACTAGCAGAACCTGTGGAGAGGTGGGATCCTGCCAACATTAACAAACAAAAAGGAAAAATAGAGAGACCTGTCAGAGAGACTCACGTGCCGCAAGTCTATCCGATCTTCTCAGATTTCTCACAGGAAAGCAGTGACACTATAGTACTATGTTACATACAACAGTGGTGTACAATACACATGACAAAACACATAAAATTATTATCCTGGTATTATCGCCAAAAGTGGTTATCAGTGTCCTGGGTATGATGTCAGAGTAAATCAGCTAGGGGTACAGATTGTGCCTGAAGCGAGGTGCTAACATTCGGGATGATCTGTGCCCCTTGGTAACTTACACTTTCGGCCATAATACCAGGATAATAATTGTATGTGTGCTCCTACAGCCTTTGGGAAATAAGGCTACAATCCAATGCTATATCACTTCGGGGGTACATAATTACCGTTTCCACAGTAATATCATCAAATATATCCACAGATTTTCTCCCTATTAACCTTGTAATTGGATTTTTCAATATCCTCACAGCCCTATGGTCTCCTATCCCATCACAAACATCTAAAGCATAATTACACAAATCCTGGTGTTCCACAGTGGGTGTACTAGTAGGCTTATGGCCTACCTTGTGATCCTTGTTACTGAAACTCTATCCATCCTGGAATTTCTAACCTACATACGTATTAATGAGAGAGATACTAATCAGAGCTAGGAATCTCAATATACCATATGGATGCATCTTGTATTGCTTCATGCTTCACATATTAAGTCAGTTACAATGCCAAAACTGCCAAAATAACTCAAGTGTGAACTTAGCCTTACAGGTCAATGTTAGCGTTAGGTATAAAGAATCGTTCAGTGGCCCAAGATTGTACTATAGAGTGAAAGAGCACACTCCTTTTACACCGTCGTCAGATTCCCTGTAAATTTTTACAGAACCTGTTCTGTTACACTCTGAAACAAGTGGTGCCCCCATGACCGAGTGGAGAGAGTGTCAGTAGTAAGTTTGTATTGACATCACTGCTTATTTTTATTTTTATTTTTTACAAAGTCTCATATTCCACTAACTTGTGACAAAAAATAACATTTTACATGAACTCACCATACCCCTTACGGAATACCTTGGGGTGTCTTCTTTCTAAAATGGGGTCATATGTGGGGTATTTATACTGCCCTGGCATTTTAGGGGCCCCTAAAGCGTGAGAAGAAGTCTGGAATCCAAATGCGTAAAAATGCCCTGTGAAATACTAAAGGTACTCATTGGTTTAGGGCCTCTTTGCATCAGGCTGCAAAAGTGTCACTCATGTGGTATCCCGTACTCAGGAAGTAGCGCAATGTGTTTTGGGGTGTATTTTTATATATACACATGCTGGGTGTGAGAAATATCTCTGTAAATGACAACTTTTTAATTTTTTTATACAAAGTTGTCAGTTTACAGAGATATTTCTCTCACTCAACATGGTATATGTAAATACACCCTAAACACTTGCCTACTTCTCCTGAGTACTGGCAATACTACATGAGTGACACTGCAACCTGAGTGCAAAGAACTAAATAACAGTACCTTTAGCTTTACATGGCGGCTCTATTAGCCCGCCCAAAATGCCAGAACAGTAAACACACCCCACAAATGACCCCATTTCGGAGAGTAGACACCCCAAGGTATTTACAGAGGGGCATAGTGAGTCCGTCTGAGATTTAATTTTTTTGCCAGAAGTTAGCAGAAATGGAAACTTTATTATATATTTTTTCCTCAGAAAGTGTCATTTTCCGCTAACTTGTGAAAAAAATGAAATGATACATGAACTCACCATGCCCCTCCGTGAATACTTTGGGGTGTCTTCTATCTAAAATGGTGTCATTTGGGAGTATTTATACTATCCTGACATTCTAGCACCTGAAGAAACATGACAGGTGCTCAGAAAGTCAGAGCTGCTTCAAAATGCCGAAATTCACTTTTTGCACCATGGTTTGTAAGCGCTATAACTTTTACCCAAACCAATAAATATACACTTATTGGATTTTTTTATCAAAGACATGTAGAACAATAAATTCAGAGAAAATTTACATACAAATGTATTTTTTTTTGAAAAATTTGACAACAGAAAGTGAAAAATGTCATTTTTTTGCAAAAATGTCGTTAAATTTTTATTAATAGCAAAAAAAGTAAAAATGTCAGCAACAATGAAATACCACCAAATGAAAGCTCTATTAGTGAGAAGAAAAGGAGGTAAAATTCATTTGGGTGGTAAGTTGCATGACGTAGAAATAAACGGTGAAAGTAGCGCAGTGCAGAATTGTAAAAAGTGGCCTGGTCATTAAGGGTGTTTAAGCTAGGGGGGCTGAAGTGGTTAATTGCTCACTGGTTTTTAGGCTGCACAGAGCGTTTTTCTGTCACTTTTTTCTGGGGTGATCGGCGGCCATTTTGTGTCTTGTGGTGCACCAGCACAAGCTGCCACCAAGTCCATCAATCCATCAATACTAGTTTTTTTTTTTTTGCTATATCCTACAACAGAGGCTTGGTTGTGCTTATTGTCACCCCTAGAAACTCAGGATAGAAATTTCTATATTTTATTGAGGGGTGAAATTCAGTTGCCAAAATAGCAATTTCCTAAATCTGGTGTTCCAGCTGTGGCTAGCCAATTGTAATACGGTCTGCTGTTTTGCAAAGGATAGATTTTTTTCTGTGGTGAAATTCAATCGCCAAAATAGCAACCCCCTAAATCTGGTGTGGCTAGCTCAGTTTAATACTGTCCGGCAAAGGATATATTTTTTTCTGGGGTGAAATTCAATTGCTAAAATAGTAATACCGTAAATCAGTGGTTTCAGCTGTAGCTGGCCAAGTTGAATAGTGTCCGGCAAAGGACTGGTTTTGTTCTGGGGTAAAGTTCAATTGCCAAAATAGCATTACCCTAAATCTGGTGTCCCAGCAGTGGCTGGCCAAGTTTAATAGTGTCCGGCAAAGTATATATTTTTTTCTGGGGTGAAATTCAATTGCCAAAATAGCAATACCATAAATCAGTGGTTTCAGCTGTGGCTGGCCAAGTTTAATAGTGTCCGGCAAAGGATAGATTTTGTTCTGGGGTGAAATTCAATTGCCAAAATAGCAATCCCCTAAATCTGGTGTCCCAGCAGTGGCTGGCCAAGTTTAATAGTGTCCGGCAAAGAATAGATTTTGTTCTGGGGTGAAATTCAATTGCCAAAATAGCAAAACCATAAATCAGTGGTTTCAGCTGTGGCTGACCAAGTTTAATAGTGTCTGTCAAAGGATATATTTTGTTCTGGGGTGAAATTCAATTGCCAAAATAGCAATACCGTAAATCAGTGGTTTCAGCTGTGGCTGGCCAAGTTTAATAGTGTCCGGCAAAGGATAGATTTTGTTCTGGGGTGAAATTCAATTGCCAAAATAGCAATCCCCTAAATCAGTGGGTTTAGCTGTGGCTGGCCAAGTTTAATAGTGTCCAGCAAAGGATATCCTTTTTTTCTGGGGTGAAATTTAATTGCCAAAATAGCAATACCGTAAATCAGTGGTTTCAGCTGTGGCTGGCCAAGTTTAATAGTGTCCGGCAAAGGATATCTTATTTTCTATAGTGAAATTCAGTTTCAAAAATAGAAATACCATAAATCTGGTGTCCCAGCAGTGGCTGGCCAAGTTTAATAGTGTCCGGCAAAGGATAGATAATTTTCTGGGGTGAAATTCAATTGCCAAAATAGCAATACCGTAAATCAGTGGTTTCAGCTGTGATTGGCCAAGTTTAATAGTGTCTGGCAAAGGATATATTTTGTTCTGGGGTGAAATTAAATTGCCAAAATAGCAATACCGTAAATCTGGTGTCCCAGCAGTGACTGGCCAAGTTTAATAGTGTCCTGCAAAGGATAAAAGGATATTTTTTTTTCTGGGGTGAAATTCAATTGCCAAAATAGCAATACCATAAATCAGTGGTTTCAGCTGTGGCTGGCCAAGTATAATAGTGTCCGGCAAAGGATAGATTTTGTTCTGGGGTGAAATTCAATTGCCAAAATAGCAATACTGTAAATCAGTGGTTTCAGCTGTGGCTGGCCAAGTTTAATAGTGTCCGTCAAAGGATAGATTTTGTTCTGGGGGGAAATTCAATTGCCAAAATAGCAATACCATAAATCAGTGGTTTCAGCTGTGGCTGGCCAAGTTTAATAGTGTCCGTCAACAAATATATTATTTTCTGGGGTGAAATTCAGTTGCAAAAATAGAAATACCATAAATATGGTGTTCCAGCTGTGGCTGGCCAAGTTTAATAGTGTCCGTTAAAGGATTTAATATTTTTTGGGGTGAAATTCAGTTGCAAAAATAGCAATACTGTAAATCTGGTGTTCCAGCTGTGACTGGACAAATAGTTTAATAGTATCCGTCAAAGGATATATTTTGTTCTGAGGTGAAATTCAATTGCCAAAATAGCGATACCCAAAATCTGGTGTTCCAGCTGTTGCAGGCCAAGTGTAAATCTGTCCGTAAAAGGATATATTACACTCAGCGTGCATCTCCAAGTGTATTTCTTTCCGTTAAAGGGTATATTGCAGTAAGTAATAAAATACAGCATAATCCTCTACATTTGCACACACTGTTTTGCATCTCTATGTGTATTTCTTTCTGTTAAAGGGTATATTACACAAAGTGTTAAAATACAAGTGCTGAAAGCATAATCCTATATATTTTTTCACACGCTACTGTGCATCTCCAAGTGTAAATCTGTCTGTAAAAGGATACCTTTCATCCAGGGCGTAAATACTAGGCCTACAATTGATATTCCCCTAAATCTGTGGTTACTACTGTGCCTGGATTAGTATAATACGGTACATAAATAGATAGCCAGATGGTGTTAGGTGCCTGTAAAAAAAAGGCCTGAATTCGAATTCAATACATTGGGCCAAATTATTTTTTTCTTATTGTGGTGAACGGTAACAATGAGGAAAACATCTAGTAAGGGACGCGGACATGGTCGTGGTAGTGTTAGTGGACCCTCTGGTGCTGGGAGAGGACGTGGCCGTTCTGCCACAGCCACACGTCCTAGTGAACCCACTACCTCAGGTTCCAGTACCCGCTAGAATTTACAGCGATATTTGGTGGGGCCCAATGCCGTTCTAAGGATGGTAAGGCCTGAGCAAGTACAGGCGCTAGTCAATTGGGTGGCCGACAGTGGATCCAGCATGTTCACAACATTTTCTTCCACCCAGTCTTCTGCAGAAAGCGCACAGGTGGCGCCTGAAAACCAAGCCCATCAGTCTGTCACATCACCCCCATGCATATCAGGGAAACTGTCTGAGCCTCAAGTTATGCAGCAGTCTCTTATGCTGTTTGAAGACTCTGCTGGCAGGGTTTCCCAAGGAAATCTACCTAGCCCTTCCCCAGTGGTGGAAGACATAGAATGCACTGACGCACATCCACTTATGTTTCCTGATGATGAGGACATGGGAACACCACCTCATCAGAGTCCGCATGTCTCTGATGATGACGAAACACAGGTGCCAAATGCTGCGTCTTTTTGCAGTGTGCAAACCGAACAGGAGGACAGGGAGGAAGATTGTGTGGAAGGCGATGCAGGGAATGTTGAGGTCCTAGACCCCACATGGAATGAAAGTCGTGCCACTGACTTTCATAGTTCAGAGGAAGAGGCAGTGGTGAGACCGAGCCAACAGCGTAGCAAAAGAGGGAGCAGGGGGCAAAAGCAGTTATATACACTGCACCCTGTTTGATATATACTATACTATGATATACGCTGTACCTTATTATATGTAAATATATATAAAAATATATATAATATAATATTATATACACTTCACCCTATTATATATATACTATACTATTATATACACTGCACCATGTTATATATTCATATATATAAAAATATATATACTATACTATTATATACACTGCACCCTGTCATATATATTCTATACTATTATATACACTGCTCACTGTTATATATAAATATATATACAAATATATATACTATACTATTACATATGCTAGACCCTGATATATATATATATATATATATATATATATATATATATATATACATACACTGCATCCTGTTATATAGCCTATAATATTATATACACTGCACCCTGTTATATATTCATATATATAAAAATATATATACTATACTATTATATACACTGCACCCTGTTATATATATACTATACTATTATATACACTGCACACTATTATATATAAATATATATACAAATATATATTCTATACTATTACATACACTGCACCCTGTTATAGATATCCTATACTATAATATACGCTGCACTCTGTTCTATATATCCTATACTATTATATACACTGCACACTGTTATATATAAATATATGTAAAAATATATATGCTATACTATTACATACACTGCACCCTGTTATAGATATCCTATACTATAATATACACTGCACACTGTTATATATACATATATAAAAATATATAAACTATACTATTATATACACTGCACACTGTTATATATAAATATATATACAAATATATATTCTATACTATTACATACACTGCACCCTGTTATAGATATCCTATACTATTATATACACTGCACTCTGTTATATATATATAATATACTATTATATACACTGCACACTGTTATATATACATATATAAAAATATATATACTATTATATACACTGCACCCTGTTATATATATTATATACTATTATATACACTGCACCCTGTTATATATTCATATATATAAAAATATATATACTATACTATTATATACACTGCACCCTGTTATATATATACTATACTATTATATACACTGCACCCTGTTCTATATATCTATACCATTATATACACTGCACACTGTTATATATAAATATATATAAAAATATATAATATACTATTATTTATACTGCACACTGTTATATATAAATATATATAAAATATATATACTATAATATTACATACACTGCACCCTGGTATAGATATCCTATACTATTATATACAATGCACACGGTTATATATAATATACTATTATATACACTGCACACTATTATATATAAATTTATATAAAAATATATATACTATACTAATATATACACTACTATATATATGCATATATTATATACACTACCTGTTATATATATATACTATACTATTATATACACTGCACCCTGTTATATATATATATATACTATATTATTATATACACTGTACCCTGTTAAATATTCATATATATAAAAATATCTATACTATACTATTATATACACTGCACCCTGTTATATATATATATATATATATATATATATATACTATTATATACACTGCACACTGTTCTATATAAATATATATAAAAATATATACTATACTATTGCACACACTGCACCCTGTTATATATATACTATACTATTACATAACAGCCGCTGCCAAGAGAGTTCACCTGCTACTGGCCACCGCCACCAGGGACTGAGCACCCCAAAGGCAGCTTCAAGGAGTTCCCTGGCATGGCATTTCTTTAAACAATGTGCTGACGACAAGACCCGAGTGGTTTGCACGCTGTGCCATCAGAGCCTGAAGCGAGGCATTAACGTTCTGAACCTTAGCACAACCTGCATGACCAGGCATCTACATGCAAAGCATGAACTGCAGTGGAGTAAACACCTTAAAAACAAGGAACTCACTCAGGCTTCCCCTGCTCCCTCCTCTGCTGCTGCCTCGGCCTCTTCCTCCGCCTCGGGAGGAATATTGGCACCTGCCACCCACCAAACAGAGGATGTGCCACCGACACCACCACCTGCGTCACCAATCATCTCCACCATATCACACGGTAGCGTTCAGCTCTCCATCTCACAAACCTTTGAGAGAAAGCGTAAATTCCCACGTAGCCACCCTCGAGCCCTGGGCCTGAATGCCAGTATTTCTAAACTACTGGCCTTTGAAATGCTGTCATTCAGGCTGGTGGACACAGACAGCTTCAAACAGCTGATGGCGATGGCTGTCCCACAGTATGTTGTTCCCAGCCGCCACTACTTCTCCAAGACAGCCGTGCCTTCCCTGCACAACCAAGTATCCGATAAAATCAAGTGTGCACTGCGCAACGCCATCTGTGGCAAGGTCCACCTAACCACAGATACGTGGACCAGTAAGCACGGCCAGGGACGCTATATCTCCCTAACTGCACACTGGGTAAATGTAGTGGCGGCTGGGCCCCAGATGGAGAGTTCTTTGGCACATGTCCTTCTGCCGCCAAGGATCGCAGTGCATCATTCTTTGCCTCATGTAGCCTCCTCCTCCTCCTACTCGGCTTCCTCCTCCTCTTCTTCCACCTGCTCATCCAGTCAGCCACACACCTTCACCACCAACTTCAGCACAGCCCGGGGTAAATGTCAGCAGGCGGTTCTGAAACTTATAAACAGGCCCCACACCGCACAGGAGTTGTGGCGGGGTATTGAACAATAGACCGACCAGTGGTTGCTGCCGGTGAGCCTCAAGTCCGGCCTGGTGGTGTGCGATAATGGGCGAAATCTCGTCACAGCTCTGGGACTAGCCGGTTTGACGCACATCCCTTGCCTGGCGCATGTGCTGAATTTGGTGTTGCAGAAGTTCATTGACAACTACCCCGACATGTTAGAGATGCTGTATAAAGTGCAGGCCGTCTGTGCGCGTTTCCGGCATTCACATCCTGCCGCTGGTAGCCTGTATGCGCTACAGCGTAACTTCGGCCTTCCCACTCACCGCTTTATATGCGACGTGCCCACCAGGTGGAACTCCACCTTGCACATGCTGGAGAGACTGTGCAAGCAGCAGCAGGCCATAGTGGAGTTTCAGCAGCAGCACGCACGGGTCAGTCGCACTGCGGAACAGCACCACTTCACCACCAATGACTGGGCCTCCATGCGAGACCTGTGTACCCTGTTGCGCTGTTTCGAGTACTCCACCAACATGGCCAGTGGCGATGACACCGTTATCAGCTTTACAATACCACTTCTATGTCTCCTTGAGAAAACACTTAGGGCGATGATGGAAGAGGAGGAAGAGGGGTCATTTTTAGCACTTTCAGACCAGTCTCTCAGTGGCTCAGAGGGAGGTTTTTTGCAAAAGCAGAGGCCAGGTACAAATGTGGCCAGCCAGGGCCCACTACTGGAGGACGAGGAGGATGAGGAAGAGGTGGAGGAGGATGAGGATGAAGCATGTTCACAGCGGGATGGCACCCAACGCAGCTCGGGCCCATCACTGGTGCGTGGCTAGGGGGAAAGGGAGGACGATGACGATAAGCCTCCCACAGAGGACAGCTTGTCCTTACCTCTGGGCAGCCTGGCACACATATGCGACTACATGCTGCAGTGCCTGCGCAACGACAGCAGAGTTGCCCACATTTTAACGTGTGCGGACTACTGGGTTGCCACCCTGCTGGATCCCCGGTACAAAGACAACGTGCCCACCTTACTTCCTGCATTGGTACAAGCGCACGTTGGTAGACGCACTAATGAGAGAATTCCCAAATGTCACAGGGGAACAAGTAGAAGCCCAAGGCAAAGGCAGAGGAGGAGCGAGAAGTCGCCAACGCAGCTGTGTCACGGCCAGCTCCTCTGAGGGCAGGGTTAGCATGGCAGAGATGTGGAAAAGTTTTGTCACCACGCCACAGCTAACTGCACCACCACCTGATATGGAACGTGTTAGCAGGAGGCAGCATTTCACTAACATCGTGGAACAGTACGTGTGCACACCCCTCCACGTACTGACTGATGGAACCAAAAAATTTTTATTTATTTTTTATATTTTATATCACATTTTTTTCATTATTTTTCATTTTTTAATGTATTCTAATATTTTATATATTGCAGGAGATTTATATACACGTTGTTTGATACATTTTTATCATCAATTATTCACCTGATTGTAATATACATATAAATTACTGGTATGTCGGTGTTCACACATCAGGCATCTGATCGCAAATCTGCGATCGCACCCTGATGTTTGCACACACACTTTAGTATTGGTTCACACCTACTTCCAACACGCAGCCTATTTAATTGGTATACCAGGGGTTAATTGTTTCATCTTATTATGACTGTGTTGCCGGATGTGATGCGCGTCTGCACCCGACCAGGTTGCTACGTAGGCTTGCATTCACCTGTTTGCATAATTTGCAATTAATTTGATATAAAAGACTCAGAAGCACATTATGTCTTCACTCCGAGGAAGCGATTGCGAAACGCGCGTCGGGGTGCGTGGGCTGCCGTGGTCTGTTTGCATATTCTTTCCCTCCAGGTTTATATTTGTGATAATCCTTTGCACTGTGCACTTTGTGATACTGTTTTACATATATTGTAACTCCTGGTTGGGTGGTGCAAGCGATACTAATGACACATGTGCAGCTCCCATGTATTGTATTGCATATGATGCATTGATCTCCGTGTATTTTATTCTGTTTTATTGATATATTTGTGGCAATGTTGCCGTAATAAAATTGAATTGATGTTTTACAAGTGGTTGCGACATTTATTGGTGCGCTTTAAGCTTGACTTATGTCGCAACATGTTATAATAGTGGCGACTTTGTTTGGTTGGTACAGAAATATAGTGGCCAATATGGGGGAACTGCTCAGACCCCAAACACTGTAGCATGTTTATCATTGGGGGAGCAGCCCCACTGCATGTGGACCACAGCAAACGGCCATCCCCAGCAAAAAATGCGTACAATGGAGGATGCCGGCACGGACCACATGCACCACAAAGGCATCCTACACAAAACGGAGCATTGTGCGGATGAAATATATAAATATAAAAATCACAGAAAAAAATGCACCAAACGGATATGCCACTGACTATACTAGCTAGTCAAACAAGCAGATATTAAAAGCTGAGACTGTTTGCCAATATATTCCTGTCAGGAACACATCAGAGCCCCTCATGCACCACGTCACGGTCACTCAGCATGGCATGGGGTCCTACCACTATGCTAACTATGGTGTGAACACGGTCTGAAGGTGATGGAATACTGCTCACAGCCAAGCTTCCACACAACTGCATAGCAGGACAACTAATGCAATCTGAATAAAGCAAGACTGCAAGCCACACCCATATCAGACCCTGTGATGGAGGCTACCAGGTGCAAAAGAATGTTAAATGCCAGATGAAGGCACATTTAATACATATGGAACAAAAATCACAGAAATATAGTGGCCAATATGGGGGAACTGCTCAGACCACAAACACTGTAGCGTGTTTCTCATTGGGGGAGCAGTCCCACTGCATGTGGACCGCAGCAAACGGCCATCCCTAGCAAAAAATGCGTACAATGGAGGATGCCGGCGCGGACCACATGCACCACAAATGCATCCTACACAAAACGGAGCATTGTGCGGATGGAATATATAAATATAAAAATCACAGAAAAAAATGCACCAAACGGATATGCCACTGACTATACTAGCTAGTCAAACAAGCAGAACAAAATTATTTGGGCCCATAATGGCCACCATAAAATTCAGGGAGTGCAGGTTCCACATGCATGCTGGGCCCACTCTGCTTTTTACCATTTTTGGTGCCATAACGGCTTCCATTAAATCCAGGTATGCAGGTACCAACATGCATGCTGAGCCCACTCTATACTTCTCCTGGTGCCAAATGGCTTCCAATAACTACAATGAGAGCAGGCTACAGTTTTATACTTACTCTTATTAAAATCAGCCTATGGGGCAGACAGGCTGGCCAGGGGTGCAAGACCAGCTGGAGTTAGCCACACCTCCAGCTCTAGTACAAATGCAAAAAAAGGGGGTCACATTCCGATGTGCAGGTGCACGCTGCCATAGCTAGAAACACATAGCCATGGCCGCAACACATCTGCATCCCTGGTTTTAATGGAGGCCGTTATGGCACCAAAAATGGTAAAAAGCAGAGTGGAGCCAGCATGCATGTAGAACCTCCACTCCCTGAATTTTATCGTTGCCATTATGGCACATAACAGGTAGGGTTTAGTGTTAGGTTCCCATCTTATAGAGATCGCCTTGACGTTTGGCAGACGGGCCCAAATAATTTTGTACAAAATGTATTTGCCAAGAATCTCAAATTTGCAAAATAAGCGTAGCATTTGCCAAGAATCTCAAATGTACAAAATGAGCGTAGCATTAGCACCAGAATGTTTTCTATAATTATGGAAATATTGTACTTTATTTGTGTTTGCTGAGTTTTTTCTATATGTTTCTAGTGACAGAGTAATGAGGGTGGCAAACGCATGAGGATTGAGGAGTCAACACAGTGGCCCAGTTACAGTATGGGGAGGATGGCAACTGCATGAGGAGTCAACATAGTGGTCAGTCATAGAGTGGTGAGGGTGACAAATGCATGAGGACTCAACACAGTGGCCCAGTCACAGAGAGGTGAGGGTGGCAAACGCATGAGAAGTCAACACAGTAGCCCAGTCACAGAGTGGTGAGAGTGGCAAATGCATGAGGAGTCAACACAGTGGCCCAGTCACAGGGTGGGGGGTAACAGCAGTGGCAGTAACAGAACAAGATGATGGGTGGCGGTAGGAGAACATGGCAGCAGGTGTTTGGCATCATGGCAGCATCAGAATAGTGGCTGAAGGTGGCCAAAAGAAATGGGTCTCTTTTCACAAAGTTTGGGTGTGGCACCCAGAATAATCTAGTATGATGCATCAGGCACTGGTGTGTGGAAATCCTGGCTGATCCAGGCCTGATTCATCTTCACAGAGGTCAGCCCTCCCACCCCCCTCCAGCAACCATGGCAGCTGAGCCGACGGCATACAATACTTCTCGAGCTGAAGGAACCAAAAATAAAAGAGGCAGGTTCAGGACAGATGGGGACACAGAGCTTGTGCGTCAACAGTGCGACACAGTGTGTCAACTAAGCATGGTGTCAGAGGAACCCACCAACTCCTAGCTGGGGCTGTCTGATGTCACTTGCGACAAAGTAGAAGACCGAGTCAACCATTCAAGGACAGCTGAGTGGCTGGTCAAGACATGACTGGCAGCCCTGGCTTGTCGCTGCTACTGCTGCTAACCTACCCCCTCCTTCTTCTGCTGCTATTTCAGTCAGCTCCAGAAACATTTTCGCCACTGCCCTTTCCCTTAGAAGGGCCTGTCACCTGTCTGTCCAACATACTGTACATTAAAAGAAACTGCAATGTTAAAAGAACAATAGTCCCAGGCTGCAATTCAACTAGAGATTAACGGATATATTTACATGTAATATAATTTGAGCACCCTAAAATCTGTAGTATCAGGCTGCAATTTCACCCCAGAAACAAGGATGAATGGATGTACTTATATTTAAAATAAAAACACCCCAAAACTGCACTGCAATTTCACTCCAGAATCAAGGATGAATTGATGTACTGATAGATAAAATAAAAACACCCCAAAACTTGTTGTATCGGGTTTCGGTTCCTCTTCCAAGCCTCTCAGAATCACGGATGGACAGAGGGTCAACAATCTGCGAAAAATTGCATCTAAAAATTGTTGAACAATTTCAGAAAAATGTTCTTCAACATCTACAGTACATAGTATCATCAAAATATTCAGAGAATCTGAAGAAATTCACTTGCGCAAAGGGCAAGGCCAACTGTAAATATTGAATGCTCATGATTAGAGATGAGCGAACACCTGGAAGTTCGGGAAGTTCGGTCGAACTTCCCGAAAATGTTCGGATTCGAGATCCGAACTCGACCCGAACTTTATCCCGAACCCGAACCCCACTGAAGTCAATGGGGACCCGAACTTTTAGGCACTAAAAAGGCTGCAAAATAGTCCAGGAAAGGGCTAGAGGGCTGCCAAAGGCAGCAAAATGTAGGTAAATCCCCTGCAAACAAATGTGGATAGGGAAATGAATTAAAATAAAATAAAATAAATAAAATGTAACCAATATCAATTGGAGAGAGGTCCCACTGCAAGGAATTATGCGTCATATCACCCAACACTGGAGAAGGCCACTTTCAGTTATTTTGGCCCCAGCACCCAGACAGAGGAGAGAGGTCCCACAGCAAGGAATCATGCGTCATATCACCCACCACTGGAGAAGGCCACTTTCAGTTATTTCGGACCCAGCACCCAGACAGAGAAGAGAGGTCCCACAGCAAGGAATCATGCGTCATATCACACACCACTGGAGAAGGCCACTTTCAGTTATTTCGGACCCAGCACCCAGACAGAGGAGAGAGGTCCCACAGCAAGGAATCATGCGTCATATCACCCACCACTGGAGAAGGCCACTTTCAGTTATTTCGGCCCAGCACCCAGACCGAGGATACAGGTCCCACAGCAAGGAATCATGCGTCATTTCACCCATCACTGGAGAAGGCCACTCTCAGTTATTTCAGCAGAGCACCCAGACAGAGAAGAGAGGTCCTACAGCAAGGAATCATGCGTCATATCACCCACCTATGGAGAAGGCCACTTTCAGTTATTTAGGCCCAGCACCCAGACAGAGGAGAGAGGTCCCACAGCAAGGAATCATGCGTCATATCAACCACCACTGGAGAAGGCCACTTTCAGTTATTTAGGCCCAGCACCCAGACAGAGGAGAGAGGTCCCACAGCAAGGAATCATGCGTCATATCAACCACCACCAGAGAAGGCCACTCTCAGTTATTTCAGCCCAGCACCCAGACAGAGGAGAGAGGTCCCACAGCAAGGAATCATGCGTCATATCAACCACCACTGGAGAAGGCCACTTTCAGTTATTTAGGCCCAGCACCCAGACAGAGGAGAGAGGTACCACAGCAAGGCATCATGCGTCATATCAACCACCACTGGAGAAGGCCACTTTCAGTTATTTAGGCAGAGCACCCAGACAGAGGAGAGAGGTCCCACAGCAAGGAATCATGCGTCATATCAACCACCACCGGAGAAGGCCAATCTCAGTTATTTCGGCCCCACCACCCAGAGGAGAGGTTCATTCAACTTTGGGTTGCACCGCAAGATCATGGTAAAGTTAAAAAAATGAGGATTCAATAAAGAAGTGCCCCGGAGTACAAGACTACATGGTTGAGGGGGAGGCAGTTTTAAATGTCTATTCTGCACAAGGGAGGGACAGGTCCTGTGGGATCCATGCCTGGTTCATTTTTATGAACGTCAGCTTGTCCACGTTGGCTGTGGACAGGCGGCTGCGTTTGTCAGTAATGACGCCCCCTGCCGTGCTGAATACACGTTCAGACAAAACGCTGGCTGCCGGGCAGGCCAGTACCTCCAAGGCATAAAATGCTAACTCTGGCCACGTGGACAATTTGGAGACCCAGAAGTTGAATGGGGCCGAACCATCAGTCAGTACGTGGAGGGGTGTGCAGACGTACTGTTTAACCATGTTAGTGAAATGCTGCCTCCTGCTAACACGTTCCGTATCAGGTGGTGGTGCAGTTAGCTGTGGCGTGGAGACAAAACTTTTCCACATTTCTGCCATGCTAACCCTGCCCTCAGAGGAGCTGGCCGTGACACAGCTGCGTTGGCGACCTCTTGCTCCTACTCTGCCTTCGCCTTGGGCTTCCACCTGTTCCCCTGTGACATTTGGGAATGCTCTCAGGAGCGCTTCTACCAGCGTGCGCTTGTACTCGCGCATCTTCCTATCACGCTCCAGTGCAGGAAGTAAGGTGGGCACATTGTCTTTGTACCGGGGATCCAGCAGGGTGGCAACCCAGTAGTCCGCACACGTTAAAATGTGGGTAACTCTGCTGTCGTTGCGCAGGCACTGCAGCATGTACTCGCTCATGTGTGCCAGGCTCCCCAGAGGTAAGGACAAGCTGTCCTCTGTGGGAGGCGTATCGTCATCGTCCTCTGTATCCCCCCAGCCATGCACCAGTGATGGGCCTGAGCTGTGTCGGGTGCCACCCAGCTGTGAACCTGCTTCATCCTCATCCTCCTCCACCTCCTCCTCATCCTCCTCGTCCTCCAGTAGTGGGCCCTGGCTGGCCACATTTGTACCTGGCCTCTGCTATTGCAAAAAACCTCCCTCTGAGCCACTTCTAACAGACTGGCCTGAAAGTGCTAAAAATGACCCCTCCTCCTCCTCCTGGGCCACCTCCTCTTCCATCATCGCCCTAAGCGTTTTCTCAAGGAGACATAGAAGTGGTATTGTAATGCTGATAACGGTGTCATCGCCACTGGCCATGTTGGTGGAGTACTCGAAACAGCGCAACAGGGCACACAGGTCTCGCATGGAGGCCCAATCATTGGTGGTGAAGTGGTGCTGTTCCGCAGTGCGACTGACGCGTGCGTGCTGCAGCTGAAACTCCACTATGGCCTGCTGCTGCTCACACAGTCTCTCCAGCATGTGCAAGGTGGAGTTCCACCTGGTGGGCACGTCGCATATGAGGCGGTGAGCGGGAAGGCCGAAGTTCCGCTGTAGGGCAGACAGGCGAGCAGCGGCAGGATGTGAACGCCGAAAGCGCACAGACGGCCCTCACTTTATGCAGCAGCTCTGACATGTCGGGGTAGTTGTCAATGAACTTCTGCACCACCAAATTCAGCACATGCGCCAGGCAAGGGATGTGCGTCAAACCGGCTAGTCCCAGAGCTGCGACAAGATTTCGCCCATTATCGCACACCACCAGGCCAGGCCTGAGGCCCACCGGCAGAAACCACTCGTCGGTCTGTTGTTCAATACCCCGCCACAACTCCTGCGTGGTGTGGGGCCTGTCCCCCAAACATATGAGTTTCAAAATGGCCTGCTGACGTTTACCCCGGGCTGTGCTGAAGTTGGTGGTGAAGGTGTGTGGCTGACTGGATGAGCTGGTGGAAGCAGAGGAGGAGGAAGCCGAGTAGGGGGAGGAGGCTACAGGAGGCAAAGAATGATGCCCTGCGATCCTTGGCGGCGGTAGAACGTGCGCCAAGGAACTCTCCGCCTGCGGCCCAGCCGCCACTACATTTGCCCAGTGTTCAGTTAGGGAGATATAGCGTCCCTGGCCATGCTTACTGGTCCACGTATCTGTGGTTAGGTGGACCTTGCCACAGATGGCGTTGCGCAGTGCACACTTGATTTTATCGGATACTTGGTTGTGCAGGGAAGGCACGGCTGTCTTGGAGAAGTAGTGGCGGCTGGGAACAACATACTGTGGGACAGCCATGGACATCAGCTGTTTGAAGCTGTCTGTGTCCACCAGCCTGAATGACAGCATTTCAAAGGCCAGTAGTTTAGAAATGCTGGCATTCAGGCCCAGGGCTCGAGGGTGGCTACGTGGGAGTTTACGCTTTCTCTCCAAGGTTTGTGAGATGGAGAGCTGAACGCTGCCGTGTGACATGGTGGAGATGCTTGGTGACGCAGGTGGTGTTGTCGGTGGCACATCCTCTGTTTGGTGGGCGTCAGGTGCCAACATTCCTCCCAAGGCGGAGGAAGAGGCCGAGGCAGCAGCAGAAGAGGGAGCAGGGGGAGCCAGAGTGAGTTCCTTGCTTTTAAGGTGTTTACTCCACTGCAGTTCATGCTTTGCATGTAGATGCCTGGTCATGCAGGTTGTGCTAAGGTTCAGAACGTTAATGCCTCGCTTCAGGATCTGATGGCACAATGTGCAAACCACTCGGGTCTTGTCATCAGCACATTGTTTAAAGAAGTGCCATGCCAGGGAACTCCTTGAAGCTGCCTTTGGGGTGCTCAGTCCCTGGTGGCGGTGGCCAGTAGTAGGCGAACTCTCTTGGCGGCGGCTGGTCTGCTTTTGCCCCCTGCTCCCTCTTTTGCTACGCTGTTGGCTCGGTCTCACCACTGCCTCTTCCTCTGAACTATGAAAGTCAGTGGCACGACCTTCATTCCATGTGGGGTCTAGGACCTCATCGTCCCCTGCATCGTCTTCCACACAGTCTTCCTCCCTGACCTCCTGTTCGGTCTGCACACTGCAGAAAGACGCAGCAGTTGGCACCTGTGTTTCGTCATCATCAGAGACGTACGGACTCCGATGAGGTGGTATTCCCATGTCCTCATCATCAGGAAAGATCAGTGGTTGTGCATCAGTGCATTCTATGTCTTCCACCACTGGGGAAGGGCTAGGTGGATTTCCTTGGGAAACCCTGCCAGCAGAGTCTTCAAACAGCATAAGAGACTGCTGCATAACTTGAGGCTCTGACAGTTTCCCTGATATGCATGGGGGTGATGTGATAGACTGATGGGCTTGGTTTTCAGTTGCCACCTGTGCGCTTTCTGCAGAAGACTGGGTGGGAGATAATGTTGTGAACATGCTGGATCCACTGTCGGCCACCCAATTGACTAGCGCCTGTACCTGCTCAGGCCTTACCATCCTTAGAACGGCATTGGGCCCCACCAAATATCGCTGTAAATTCTGGCGGGTACTGGAACCTGAGGTAGTTGGTTCACTAGGACGTGTGGCTGTGGCAGAATGGCCACGTCCTCTCCCAGCACCAGAGGGTACACTAACACCACCACGACCGCGTCCGCGTCCGCGTCCCTTACTAGATGTTTTCCTCATTGTTACCGTTCACCAAGCAACACAATAAGGAAAAACATATTTGGCCCAATGTATTGATTTCAAATTTAGGCCTTTTTTTTACAGGCACCTAACACTATCTGCCTAGTTTTTTATGTAGCGTATTACACTAATCCAGGCACAGCAGTAACCACTGATTTAGGTGAATATCTCTTTTAGGGCTAGTATTTAGGCCCTGGATGAAAGGTATCCTTTTATGGACAGATTTACACTTGGCCTGCAACAGCTGGGACAAAAGATTCAGGGTATTGCTATTTTGCAATTGAATGTCACCCCAGAACAAAATATATGTTTTTGCGGACACTATGAATCCTGGCCTGCAACAGCTGGGACACCAGATTCAGGGTATTGCTATTTTGGCAATTGAATGTCACCCCAGAACAAAATATATGTTTTTGCGGACACTATGAATCCTGGCCTGCAACAGCTGGGACCACCAGATTCATGGTATTGCTATTTTGGCAATTGAATGTCACCCCAGAACAAAATATATGTTTTGCAAGACACTATGAAACGTGGCCTGCAACAGCTGGGACACCAGATTCAGAGTATTGCTATTTTGGCAATTGAATGTCACCCCAGAACAAAATATATGTTTTTGCGGACACTATGAATCCTGGCCTGCAACAGCTCAGACACCATATTCAGGGTATTGCTATTTTGGCAATTGAATTTCACCCCAGAACAAAATATATGTTTTGCAAGACACTATTAACCGTGGCCTACAACAGCTGGGACACCAGATTCAGGGTAGTGCTATTTTGCCAGATTAATTTCACCCCAGAACAAAATATATGTTTTAGCAGACACTATGAAATCTGGCCTGCAACTGCTGGGACACCAGATTCAGGGTATTGCTATTTTGCAAAATTAATTTTACCCAAGAACAAAATATGTGTTTTGGCAAACACTATGAAATCTGGCCTGCAACTGCTGGGACACCAGATTCAGGGTATTGCTATTTTGCCAGATTAATTTCACCCCAGAACAAAATATATGTTTTAGCGGACACTTTGAAATCTGGCCTGCAACTGCTGGGACACCAGATTAAGGGTATTGCTATTTTGGCAAGATTAATTTCACCCCAGAACAAAATATATGTTTTGGCGGACACTATTCTATTTTGCCAGCCACAGCTGAAACCACTGATTTATGGTATTGCTATTTTGGCAATTGAATTTCACCACAGAAAATAATCTATCCTTTGCCAGACAGCAGACAGTATTATACTTGTCTAGCCAAAGCTGGAACACCAGATTTAGGGGATTGGTATTTGGGCAATTGTATTTAACCCCTTAATAAAATATAGAAATTGCTATCCTGAGTTTCTAGGGGTGACAATTAGCACAGCTAAGCCCCTGATGTAGGATATATAAAAAAAAAAAAATAGTATTGATGGATTGATGGACTTGGTGGCAGCTTCTTCTGGTGCACCACAAGTCACAAAATGGCCGCTGATCAACCCAGAAAATAAGTGACAGAAAAACGCTCTGTGCAGCCTAAAAACCAGCAAGCAAATAACTAGCAGAAGTTCAATGATTCTCAGCTGTAGATCGATCCGTTCATAAGGTGCTGTTGCTGACTTTAACCTGCCTAATCTCGCCCTGACAGAAGCTGTGTCCTCTCCCTACACTAATCAGAGCAGTGTGACGTGCGGCGCTACGTGACTCCAGCTTAAATAGAGGCTGGGTCACATGCTGCACTTGGCCAATCACAGCCATGCCATTAGTAGGCATGGCTGTGATGGGCTCTTACGGCAAGAAGTAAAACGCTAGATGATTGGCTGCTGTGCAGCCCTTCAGAAAGGGGGAAGTAATCGCCGAACAACGAACCCGAACCGAAACTTTTTTGAAAATGAACTATGCTCGAACTGTTCGCTCAGCACTACTCATGATCTATGGGCCTCAGGAGACACTGAGTTCTGCACTGGAAATCGCTACATAGGCTCAGGAACAATTCCAGAAATCATTGCCTGCGAACACAGTTTGTTTTGCAATCCACAAATACAAGTTTAATCTGTATCATACAAAGAAAAAGCCATACAACAGGGCCTAAAATACAAGAAGACTGTCGCGGACATAAAGCACAAAAATGCTTTATATACAAAAAACAAAAGAAAGGATCAAAGGAAAAAAATATCAAAGTTATTGATCCTATTGAGGAGAGGGCGACATAATAACCTCTCAGCTCGTTGGCGAGAACCTTAATTATTTTGTGCAACTAGAAAGAAAACAAGATACCATTGTCTATGCAAAAATATATGTGAGTTTATTATACATAAGTGCTAAATGCAAAATCGATAATACAACCTGTACAATGATAGACAATAAAATATAATACTAATACTTTTCATTGATCAATTAACACAAATAATATGCAACAATCCAAATTAAAGAAAAGTAGGGATATTAACCCCTTCCTATCACATTTTTACCAATAGAGGTATATGGTGGCACTATAAATTTACCAGCTCGGTATCAGGCTAGGGAATATCAAAGTTCCCAAGTGACTAGGTAACAATGTCTGATCCTCATTTAGCAATATGCATCTTTGCTAAGAGAATGGTCAAACTTGACCAAGAGCCTTATCAATTACAGATCCACAACTGGGGACCTTTGACTACGGTATATACCGGGCTAAGTAACTTATCAATACCGCAAGCAATAAGCAAAATATACGTTACCAAGGGTCAAAAGGTGAGTAGGGCTCCGGAGGGACGGTCAGCTCTCCAGAGGGTTCCCCGTGATCCAAGATAAAATCCAAAGCTTTACCACATTCTGTTTTAGTCCTTTGTTTGTAGAGCTTTTTTTCTTTCTTTTGGAATCCCTCTCTCATCCCGTCTATGATTAATATTCACAGATTTATCAAAAGAATACACCCCTTTAGATAACGGTCTTCCAACCAAACCAGAGGGTGTGCACATATGGTAATGATACTGTGAGATCATACATTACCCAAAATGCTTTGTGGTGAATAGTGTAGTGTTACCTGCCGATACCTAGGTGGCAATGTTGTGTAACCTATAAATGTTGTTATCCACATAGATGAAAAAAGTATGAAAGGCGGCACTCACCATCATTAATGAACGGCATGGCGGACATTCCTCCTGCCTAAGATTTGCTGGTTTAAGAGCATGTATGTACACCATTAGAAAACGTGGTGTGGTGTTTAACAAACAGGATATGCTCAACCCATATGCAGTTTTGCATGTATATTCTGCACTTGTAGTCCGTTGCTAGGGGCAATCAACAGCAAAAAATGCATACAATGGAAGATGCCAGCAACGGACTACAAGTACCACAATAACCATCCTACATACGATAACAATAATGTGGATGTGGAGAACAATCAAAAACATAACCATAGCAAACCCTCACACTGATGTTAAAATTGAGAGGTTAGTTCGACATATCCTACCAGGAGGACATGTCTTAAGCTCGGACACCACGTCAAGGTCTCTCAAGTAGCACTGGTGAGCTGTGTGTGAGTCAGGCCTTACGCCCCAGCCCACGTTTGTTTCATGTGAGTGATCCAATAAAGTATCAAACATCCTTTCAAGTCATGGTGAGTGCCGCCTTTCATACTTTTTTCATCTATGTGTTTAACATCATTACAGATCTTTTCGCTTGCTGAGCACCACCGCTATTGACTTTGGTTGACTAGCTGTCCCAGTCGCCGCTTATTTCTTATGCCAAGCATTACACAGAGTTGAGCAGTGCCACCCTCTCTACCTTGTGAAGACTTTAACCTATAAATGTGAAGCTTTTAAGAGTTAAATTTATATAATGTGACTTCATGTTAAGTGGTAAACATCCACCACCTGGGACATACATCAAAAAGGGAGGCATACCCCCTGACACTTGAAGCAATTAAAAACTTAGATTCCCAGAAACTAGTATAACTGTTCTCACGTCATACAGCTAAAATGTAGACAACAAATGTGTGGGTTTTTGGATTTCACAGGTGACTTTTCTTATGAAAATAGCACAACTTTCTCATTAGCAGAAATCCAACTGAGCATGCTTCCCTAGATACCTCAGGAATACACGCTTCTGGTGATACACACACAGGATATATATACATTAATATACGATGATAACATGTTACAAAATAAAACCAATATATCAAATATAAAACAACACATATGTGATATATCGATTAACTTGTTTAAAAATTAATACGATCCACTATATGAACAAACAGACATTATATGTTTGTCTCATTAATAAATCTCATTATAAAGAGATGACAGACGTGTCCCAGGAAGGACCTTATCTCGGCTCATAGCCTAGTGATGAGGTAAAATCACTCCCTTAGATAGGCCCTCATCTGCCAGGAAGAACCTTTCCTTGAACCCATTTTTCTCTTTTACAATGAAGGTTCATACAGGAGGGGAACATAAGTACAACATGGCTGCTTATAGGCCATGAATACACGTGATAACAACAATAATAATGTATAAATGTTTATATACTTATGAAAAGGCATGACAAGACATAACACAGGGCCTTGCATATGTCAACACAATCCAGAAATGCCTTTTTAGAAACCATGCATGCTATGTTCTGCAAACTCAAGAAGAGAGGGGCCCTCCAGCTTATCAGCGCACAGTTCAAAAGCCTGCATCATTGATGGTACATCAGTGCTAAAAAGCATAAAGAGGGTTTTAGAATAACATACGCTCCCGTGCAAATTACGTCTCTTTCAGGGAAGGCCTTGCATGTTTCAGCAAGACCATGCTTTACCACATCCTGCATCCATCATAACAGCATGGCTTCACAGAAGAAGAGTCTGTGTGTTGAACTGACCTGTCTGCAGTCCAGATCTTTGACTAATAGAAAACATTTAGAGCATTAAGAAACAAAAGATTAGAGCATCAAGAAACAAAAGATTTTTGAGCAGCTAGAATGCTACATCAGAAAAGAATGGGACAACATTTCTCTCTCAAAACTCCTCCAATTGGTCTCCTCACTTAACAGACGTTTACAGACTGTTGTTAAAAGAAAGGAGAGGCTACACAATGGTAGACATGAACCTTTTTGAAAAGAGTCGCTACCATCAGTTTTAAACCCGTTAATTTTTTTAATGAAATAGTAAAATGTCTCACTTTCAAAAATCTAATATGTGTTCTTTGATCAATTGTAAATTAATTATGGGTCTATGAGATTTGCAGACCATTGCACTCTTTTTATATCTACATATTATTACATTTTACACTTTTTTGGAACTAGGGTTGTACATTACACTTGCAGTCACCAGTTTAGAAAATTTGTGGAAAGCTACATTAACTGTATTACATGCGTACTAGGCCCAAACTTGTGAAACTCTTTAAGTACCCCTCTTTAGATATTCTAAAATACATCCATAACAGGCAATTTTTACATACAAGGATATTCCATACTGCCAACAGGTCACAAATGTTTACATAATGTTTACATAATGTGTACCTTCTTTCTATGGGAATGACTGGTCATGAAAGTAGGACTTAAAATAGAAAGCAAAGGCTTAAGTTTCCCTGATCCTTCTTTGATGGTGTCAGGGGAAAGTAATGAGCTCCCCCATACACATCAAAGTGTTGGCCAACTTACCTTTCTTGCTGTGTTCAGCCAACAATACTCTACTGGCCTTACAGGAAATACAGGAAGGAAGTGTGTCTCGCATATGGCTTCCCATAGGAAAGTTTTTATTAATAAAAATAAATAGATATAATAAGAGATAAAAAAAATCAATTGCAAAAACAAAATATCAATTTCATTTTCCCCAAAATTTGTCTTTTTGTGATTCAATTCATATAAATTGTTCAAAATGTCTGCCATCATTTTACATATCACAGTACAGTAGAGGACAGAGCAGGAAAGGGCAGATGAACATGGAGGATCATATGACCCCAGGAAGGACCCTGGCCAGCAGGCTCGTTCATAATGCCTTGCAGCCAGCCTCAGACAATCACGAGGGATGATATATAGTTACAAAGTAGCGCAGGTTGAAGAAAGACATAGGTCCATCAAGTTCAAACTTTTTTCAGATCAATTATGCATCATTAATTGGTATCGTAGATATAACCCTTAATGCTATTTGCTATTAGATAAGCATCTAGCCTTTTTTAGTATGTGCCATAACTACCTCTTGGGGTAGGGCATTTCTGATTTTTTCCAAGAAAAGCAGAAGCTTCAGTACTTGAAGTAAAACCAAATTTATTTATTTTATTCCATTAAACATTCAGTACATAATAGCATACAGACCTATGCGTTTCAGATAAATCCAATCATCCCTAGTCATTTTATAGTTTGTCCCTATAAATTAACCCAATAGTGACCAAGAGCTGTATATATATATACCGCTTGGACACAGGCTTTCTGCTGCTCTGATCGGGTCTGCACAGTAGCTGTGCCTACATGATCAGTACAGGAGCCTGGCTGACCGAATCAGCCCTCTCCGTTACACAGGCATCGGAGCATGCTACAGAAGCCTCAGGCTGGGTCTCATAAGCAAACTGTCAGGGTAAGGGCTCATGCACACGACCGTATGTATTTTGCGGTCTGCAGAAAAAAGGATCTGCAAAAAATACGGATGACATCCATGTGCATTCCGTATTTTGCGGAACGGAACAGCTGGCCCCTAATAGAACAGTACTATCCTTGTCCATAATGCAGACAATAATAGGAAATGTTCTATTTTTGGCGGAACGGAAATACAAACATACAGAAACGGAATTCACACGGAGTAACTTCCGTTGTTTTTTTCAGGACCCAGTGAAGTGAATGCTTCAGCGTACGATCCGCAAAAAAAGGAACGGACACAGAAAGAAAATATGTTCGTGTGCATGAGCCCTAATACTGACAGTGTTATGCATTACAATACAGAATGTATTCTAATGCATTGTAGAGGGGATCAAACCCCAGAAGTTAAAATCCCATAGTGGGAGAAAAATGAAAAGTAAAAAAAGTAAAAAGAAAGTGTCATAGAAAAAAAAAAAGTTTAAAGCGAATGACTAAAATAAATTAAAATATACATATTGGGTATCTCCATGTCTATAACCATCAGCTCAATAAAAATATCATATACTAGTAAAAACACCATCTCATCCTGCAAAAAATTTGCCCATACATAAGACAAGCGGCAGAAATTTTTAATAAAATGGCTCTCAAAACAAAACCTTTTCTTTTTTCAAATATGCTTTTTTGTGTAAAAAAATAAAAAATAGACATATTGGGTATCACCACGTTTGACTGGCTCAATGAAAATGTCACATAATCTACCACATCAGAGTGAAAAAAATATATAATAAACGCTGTAAAAAAAAAAAAACTGTGCCAGAAGTTATTTCTTCAGCACCTGTCACAAAAAGCATTAACAACTGTATTTATAAAAATATTACATGATCTACCATGTCAGGTGAATGCTGTAAAAAAAACTAAATGAAAACAGTGCCAGAGCAGCCAATCAAAAAATCACTTGTACCCCAAAATGGCACCAGTGAAAACATCACCTGATCCTGCAAAAAATGAGCCCTCATACAAGACCATCACCATAGAAATGTAAAAAAATATGGCTCTCAGAAAATGGCAAAGAAAAAATATGAATACGTTTTTTAAAACAAAAGTGTAAAAAAAATAGATAAAACTAGTATCTCTGTAATTGTACTGATAGGTAGAGATAAAAATAGGAAGAGTGGGGCGCCACATGTGTTGTATCAGTGGTTTAAGTGTGAGTTTAAAAGGCAAGAGTATGCGTACCAGATCATGTTCCCGCGAGATCCCGCGATCCTAGAGCCGGCGCAGCAGGTGAGGCTGAAACCGCCTCACCGATGGTTAGGGGACGCAGGCGCAGTAACAATGTGGCCACTGTGAGTGCCGGGCAAGGTATCCCGCGCATGCCCAGAAGCTGCTAGTGAAGCCGATGCCCATAGCTTTCTATTGGGCATGTGCGGTATCTTGGAGCGTCAGGGACAGAAAAAGCCGCCCAGCAAAGTGAATAATGATGAGCTGGGTGGCGCTTGAAAACGGCAGTTGGGGCGCGGCTGGGCTAAAGTGGAGGAGAAACACCGCCCTTGGGCACAAAGGCAGCCATTCAATCAGGTTATAAAACATGATTTTACTGCATTTATAAGGTGGACAGGGGGTAAAGTATACCCCTTGTCCACCTTATAAATGCATATGGTGCTACTCTTCTGTACTCTGACGTTTGGAGGGCAGAGATAAGGAGCCATCAGGTGAGCTGGCTCACGGAAGAGAGACAATAATTCAGAGACTTATGCAAAAAAAGGGCTCATATTTTTAATAAAGTCCAATTTAAAAAAATAAAAAAAATCTCAACCCCCCCCCCCACCACCAAGATGTGCATTGCCTTTAGTTCCTGTGGAACATTTAAAGGGTTAATAAAGTTTGTAAGATAAGTTTTGACTAAGTTTTGAGGTGTCTAGTTTATTTATGTTTTTTTTTCATCATTTTAGCAACTCTTGGGGTCATTTATCAAACTGGTGTAAAGTAAAACTGTCTTAGTTGCCCAAAGCAACCAATCAGATTCCTCCTTTAATTTTTGACAGCTCCTTTGGAAAATGAAAGGTGGAATCTGATTGGCTGCTATGGGCAAGTAAGCCAGTTCTACTTTACACCAGTTTGAAAAATCTCACCCTCTATGCCTATACAGTTGTGCAATGGCCTCTGAAATATTTTCAAGCAAAATCTGTACTCTAAGAGAAACAGGATGCATCTTTCCTTTAGGCCCTGCCTTGTGTCCTGACACATGAGTAGGGCCACAATGAGAATATTTCTGAAAATGGGAGAAGTAGGGTATTAAATTATGTGCTTCATTTTTATGTGCACTGTGCAAAAAAAATCTGTCTTTAAAAGGACACATTTGTGAAAATAATGCAATATTACTTTTTTCACTTGCTTTTCATTAATTTCTAAAAACTTTGGGACCAAATTACTCTCCACTAGACGAGTATGTTAAGGGATCTAGTATTCAAAATGTTGTCATTTTGGGGGTTTTCAATTATTCTGACACCTGTGTGTTCCTGCAAACTTAGTTTGGTGCATGAAAATTTGGTTAAAGGTAAAAAAAAAAAAAAAGTCTTTTAAGGCTACTTTTACCCTAGTGTTGTTAGAATCCAGCGGATCAGAACTATTGGGCATAAAGGAATCATATTGTGAAGGCTCATACAAAGATATTGATGTGAGTATTAGGAGAAGCCATTTTGTCTGGTTTAAAAGGTCATAGCGAGTTAAAAAAAAAAATCACTAACTCTGAGATTAAGGATCTGTGCAGAAATGTTTGCATAAGTATTCTCCTGAGAGAAGGGGGTTTAACAAGTATCATAAAAGTCTTCATGCCTTTACAGAGATATATCATAAAATGCTCTCTGTATATAGGTAACCAAGTAGAATGTGCTGAGTTTTAGTTTATTTTCAGTGAATAGAAAGAGGATCTAATTTTACTATTCTTTGTAATGTTCATATTGATCATCAATCATCATGTGAATGGATTTTGGTTTTTGATATATGTTCTAAAATTGTATGTTTAAATTAACTAGAAGTGTAGTTTATTTACTAGAAGTATATTATATTTATTTAGTGTTAGAATAAGGTAAATTTCCACTGTAGTTGCAGTGTGTCACAGAATGGTGTAGAGTTAATTAGGTACACATTCTTAGAAGATCTCTTGAAGGGGGATTGTGGACATAGGTGTTATAAGCAAATAAGGTATCATCACAGATACAATGAGTAAAGTGTCACAGAAATCTGTTTTTATCCCAATGAATAGAGTAGGAGTTTTATGGTGTGTGTCTTGATTAAATACGTTAGTTTTGTATTTAGAGACAGACTGAATGTCTGGTGGTGTGTATACATAAATGTCTTTTAGGATTAGGAGTCTAGTCATTGATACACATAGATGTTTGCGTTGCATTGTTAAGAATTGTTATTCAAGGTTTTGGTTAAAAATTATCTTGTTGGAGAAATTAAAAGAAAAACACAAACTTTAACATTGAACTTCAGTGCCATCTATTGGTGGGGTTGAAGTAAGGCATGACTTGATATGACCCGACCAATCCCATTCCTAAATGGGATAAAAAGGCAGCATGAGCTGATAGAAGGGATCCTCATCATGATCATCATCACTTCAATCAGTCCATCCAAGGAACAACTCACAACAGCAAGGAGAATAAGAGAGGAGGGAATAGGACCTGACTATACTACATTCCTGACTCTTAACTCTGATTTCTTCCAGGCCGATTCTTTGTTATAGTATAAAGTTCTATTCGGAATTTGGGAAATTAGTTATTTATATCAAAATATATATATATATATATATATATATACTATATCAATCATATCCTGTGTGTAGGATCTAGACTGAATTGGGGTGATTGTACCTGCAGTATCAATGGTACCCTCTTTAGTCTAGGGAGATAGATATATAATGTTGTTATATATTTACATATCACTGTATCATCTCCAAAGAATTGATTTCAGTTCTAGTCATTTATATGGTTGAATATATATATGGAAATGAAATATGGTGAAAACCTAACTCAGTTTTAATCTGAAACATCTGTCGGCTGAGAGAAATCAGGTGTACATTTTTTTTTTTAATATTTGTTTTTAGTTGTTATTCCGATATCCGATTCATGTATTCATTATCTTTATGTTCTCTAGGTTATTGAGTGTTTCTTAATTGCATGTCATTGTTTATTACCATTTTATTGTCACTGATTTTATATTTTATTCTATTTGCACTGAATTATTATTAATAAATATATATATTTTGTATACCTGTTTCCTTTTGTCTTCAACTCAGCGCAGATAAAAGAGCTCTATTTAGCTCTTGTCTTGTTTATGAAAATAAGTTGAAATCTCCTTTATTATAGATCCTGACTTGTTTACATAAATAAAAGACTGTTTTTCAGAGCAGTATAAATATTCTGACATGGTGAAGTACTAGATCCGTCTCATCCGTTATCATCCGGCTTCAAATGGAATAACGTATCCGGTATTTTTTAATGTATAGTGGCTATAAAAGACAACCGAAGGTCACATACCCCTCAGATGCTGCCTCAGAAGATAGCCAAGATGATGCCAGACCACATTCAGTTTGGATTTCAGGCTCTAATACTCGTTTCCCGCTGGAGGAGACGTCTTCAAGCCAGATGGCGCTGTCGCTATTGGAAGCATCTGATCACTTCTGCCAGAATGAGAAGGGGACCATTTAAATTTCTGTTTCCCAAACTGCGGAATTATCCGGACAAGTATCTTAACTAACTACGGATGAGCATCTCCAGTTTTGACAATCTGCTACAAAGGGTCATCGCATCGAAAGACAGGACACCATTTTCCGTCGAAGTACTTCACCTGCAGAACGTTTAATGCTGACCATAAGGTAATTTTTTTTTTTTTTATATTTTGCTAGTAACCGTTTTTTTTGTATAATTTTTAACGTAGCTTCTCAGGGTTCAAAGCCGAACCCAGACATTCTTCCCTACCCCAAAATTTTCTGTATTTGATACTGTACTCTACCTAGCACAGCTCTTGATTGCGCAGGCCAAGGGCTTTGGAGGCTCTGCATTAGTATTGTTCACTGTGACTTCACCGGCTCCTATTGTCAGGCTTAACCCCTATCTCGACCATTAGAGATGTTAACTTCACTGTGAGCAATGCTAGCCAGAAGCATACGCCTATCGTTCTCCATGGAGAGCCCATTCCATCACTGGATTTCCAAAAAATGTCCTTTGCCCTGTGAAAATGACCACAGAACAAAGGAAAGCATTTGAGCATTTAATGGTGGTATGGCCAGTTTAAGGTCCCAAACAAGGCCAACCAAATTATATAGCTTGCATTTTTTTTTTTTTTACATATTTGCTCATTTTTATTTACACTCATTTTTTTTTCCTCATATAGATTTCTGGCAACAGGAGAAAGTTTGACTTCCCTCCATTATCAGTTTCGTCTAGGAATATCCACAGTTTCCGTGATTGTTAAGGATACGTGCCATGCTTTGTGGGAGCAGTTGCATGCAGAATTTATATTAGATCCAAGTAGGCAACAGTGGATTGAAATTTCAGAAAAATTTTGGGTGGTGTGTCCATTTCCTAACTGTCTAGGGGAGGGGGGCGGGAAACATATACATATTATCAAGCCCCAGGGCACTGGTTGAGAGCACTTTAACTACAAAAAATATTTTTCAATTATATTTATGGCCATTGCTGATGCCCAGTATCCTTTTTGTGGCAATCGATGTTGGAGCTTATGGCCGAACCATTGATTCCATGGTCTTTAAATATTCTGACATGGGGAGAAAGCTAAACAATAGACAATTTGTTTTTCCACAACCTCAACCTCTACCAGGTACTGATGCTCCCCCCATGCCCTTTGTGTAGGTTGCTGATGAAGCGTTTCAGATGTGTGGCAATCTAATTAAACATTATTGCAGCCGCGGATTAAACCGGAGCAAATGCATATTCAACTAACGCCTGACTAGGGCCCGACTGGTGGCTAAATAGCGGATTTTCACCAAACCCATTCAACTAAAAATAGAAACTGTTGATGAGGTAGTAAAGGCATGTGTGGTGTTACACAACTACCTCCTCATAAAAGAACCGCTACATGTCAAGCAGATCCCTGAAGACAGTATTGAAAGTTTTGGACCAAGGACCACTGTAGCAGTTTCCAGGATGAGAGACTACTTTGATAATCTGAAACATCTGTCGGCAGAGAGAAATCAGGTGTACATTTTTTTTTTGAATATTTGTTCCCAGTTGTTATTCCGATATCCGATCCGCTGCTCCTCTGCAGAAAGAGTAGATTGGCAGGACCAAATGATTTAAATTAATTGTGTTTTTTTCATGAACAATTTATGAAATTTGAATATATTCTAGATGCTGTTTGGTTGCATGGTTATGTGAGTGGGTGGATACAGTAGTCTGATTTTTAAAACCTGTATTGTAAAATTAGTTTTAGTTTATTAAATTTTTTTTTTTTATACCATATACTGAGTCTTTATGCATATATTGATCTCCCCACGCTGGAGGAGCGACAAATAATTGTGTCGCTCCGCCAGCGTTGGGAGATAAGGTCATGTCTCTCTTCCCCACACTAGTCTTCAACATAATCTCCCGACACTGGAGGATCGACAAATACTTGTGTCGCTCTGTCAACGTAGGCAGAATAAGTGAGCACTAGAGCCTTCCATCTCCCCATGCTGAAGGAGCGATAAAATACTTGTGTCGCTCCCCCAGCATAAGCAGAATATGTGAACAGTAGAGCCCTCCATCTCCCCATGCTGGAGGAGCGACAAATACTTGTGTCACTCCGCCAGCGTAGGCAGAATATGTGAGCACAAGAGCCCTTCATCTCCCCATGCTGGTGGAGCGACAAATTCTTGTGTCGCCTCCCCAGTGCAGGGAAAAGTTAAGGGTTCAAAAAGAACCAATTTTTGATCCCCAACTTTAAAAAAAAACATTAAAAAAGAAAACAAATAGATTTAAAAAAAACATATAACATTTATTAATATATAAAAATTTCCAATATAAAATTTTCCAATATAAATAAAAAACATATTAAAAACATTTTTACAATTGCCTAAAAACAGGCCTTTGGACAAATAAGTGCGCGTTGGGGCAAGTGCAAGAGTGGGAGTATTTAAAGTGCAGGATGGGGCAGGAGATGGAGTTTGCTGAACTAGGGAATAGGGAGTAGTAAAAGAGGTAGGGGGATAGTAATAAGGAGGAGAAAGAGAAAATTAGTGAGAAAATAGCTCAGGAGTTTGGGAATGGGATGGGGGTTGGATGTGGGAATGGGGGTGGGACTGGGATGGGGTGGCTGGGAAGGGGGATAGGTGTGGGATGGGGGCTAGGTGTGGGATGAGGGATATGGCTGGGGTGGGGGAAAGGATGTGGGGTGGTGTTGCACTTGCAACAAGGCGCAGTCCACTTGTCTTCTAGCCTCATCATATATCCTCACATATTCTGCCTACGCTGACTGGCATAAACTGTTCCATCACGGGGTCTAACAAATTCAAATAAAGTTGAAATGGGCTCATTTGCGACGTCAACAGCGCCCCCTCCTGAAGAAGACAGAAATTATCCTCAAATCTGGCAACTCTATTTGTGACTCCCATCAAGGACTCGTAAACGAGCCTTGTGAGATCCTCGTAGTCCGCCTGACGGCTCCTACCTGCCCTCTGGCGACTCATGATGGCCTCAAATAATGGGGCTAATCGGTCCGTTGTTGCGTTGCCAGAGGGCAGAGGTAGGGGAACATTGGAGTCCTGACCAGTTGCTTGAGCAGGAGGAGAGGGACCCGTGGTGGCCGGCTCATCAGGGACCGCCTCCTGAGGAACTTCAGGTTCCCGAGTACTGCTTGATGTTCTGTAAAGCAAAGAAAAAAAAAACACAATTAGCAATTGGATTTCAGTGGAGAACCTCTTGAATAGAGGTGAGCAAGGCGACTTCTGATGCTACATAGGAAGTTGCATTGCAAAAAAATTTCATACAAATACTGTACATAGATGGAGCCCATACGGATACATTCTATTAGTGTTCAGAGAAGTTTCTATGAACAGTATGACATTTTTTTGGGAAAGCAACTTCAGATGTATAATCTGAAGCATGCTTCGCTCATCTCTACTCCATAAAATACTATGTGGATGTCCAAGACACAGTGCCAAATGACAGTCTGCCTGGGCCATACACATAGATTGGATAACATAATTCAGAATCTCTATAAACATAATCCCTTACCTTCGCAGCTCTAGGGTTCTTTGTAGGAACCCCAAGGCGGAATGATATCAGTATTCCCGCCTTGAGGTTGCTTCTGAGCCCTTCGGGGCCCGAAGTTCATCTTTGTAATCTTTCTTGTAGCAGTCCCTGCTGGACTGCCACCAAACCATGATTGTCCCCCCTGGAAAAAAAAAAATGATAATAATAATAAAGGTTAGTCTTTAAAATAGATGATTTTGTAACATCAAAAATTGGTTACTATTTAATTGATCTAGCCACAACAACAATGAAAATACATTTGTTGTTAAACTATCAGTGGCAGTGACCCACATCAACTAGACGGTAAACCACTTCTGAGCAATAAAAGATACGTGTATGCAATCTACAAATGAAATATTGTATACTTATGGCACTGCTACCGTTGCCTGTTTCCGAGGCCCTCCCAATTTAGCACAATTGCCTCACCGATTTCGTGCCAGAGGAGCCAGGTCGCGTTGTGGTTTGTGTGGCTGTGGTCAGTGTGGTCCCACAACGCTGGGTGCGCCTCCCCCATCTGGATGAGGTGGTCATTATCTATGAAAAAGCTGACATCCTCCTCATCCATTCTGGTGGAGACTCTGGAACCCTAAAAAAAAAAAAAATAAGGTAAACTACTGTTTAAAACTTTTTATATTTAAAAGACTTTGATTGCAAATACTCACAAGACCCCGAAGGCCACGCAAGCCCCGACTTCCTCTGGCAGAGGATCGAGGACCTCTCTGAGAGGCAACGGGATGAGATGGCTGTAAAATAAACACCTATCATTTGCTGTCTTCCACCCCCACTTTCCCCCTCTGCAATTTCTTCTTGGCCGGGAGGCAACTACTCCACAGATGAGAACTACAAGAAAAAAAAAAAAACATAATTAGAATTATGGCAAAATATTACAGTGGTGCTTGCTATAATCCAACTTGTCATGTCTATTAAAAAAAATAATAATAATTTATATTTGAACTTTACACATTTAAGGAATTTTTTTATTTTCTGGCGGGCTGTCTGTGTTCAAAAGAAAAATACACATATATATACACACTAAAGAGGAGTCTCTATTCCAGTCTACAATACTACAATAGCAAATATGTTAGATCTGTACTAGACTGTATCTCCCTTTTATTACAGGTAAAAACAAGCGCTTAGTCCCCAAAGAGCATATATATACATATTATAACTGGTAGATATGGTAAATAAGCATAAAAAACGGACCACTTACTTAATTGGCATCGGATATAACACATAGATTTGCACTGGAATGTGACTCAAATTGCACTAAAACCACACTTAAAATCAAATCCAAACAAGTTACTACTCACTTCGCTGGGGGGCTATCCGACAGGTTAAACTCAAGACGCCTGAGACAGTACCCCACTGGCCAGGATCGCTTAGTATATCAGAGGTTGAAGTCAGCACACAAATTCAAGGCTTCTCTTCAGACTCTTTATTAGGTGATCAGGGCTCAGTGCGTTTCGGGGTATACACAAAAACCCCTTCCTCAGGAGCAGACAATTCAAAAATACATGTGCTACTTACACAATTATATGTCCATATTATCATGAAGTATTCTCTTTCCCGCTCTTCTGTGTTCTAAAATCGGAAGTCACGTGTGTTTAGAGCGACTTCCGTTCAAATGGAACATAGATAGACTACAGCGATGTGCGCTGGATTTGCTAGTGATGTCACCGGAAGGTGAGGTCGCTTCCGCTGACACACGGATGCCCGATTGCGTTCCTAAGTGGAATGCACCAGGAGGGGAGCGGCCCAGGGGAGGGGCTTATGCGTACCACTGTTGGAACGCATAGTCCGGGATGCGCAAAGACTGGAGTGCATAGTCCGGGATGTACAAAGACTGGTGACTGCCGGCACTTCTTCTAGCTGTGTGGGATCGATACACAGTAAAGGATTTAATGTCATCTAATGACACAAGGCGCTCTTAGAAATATACATATGTTTAAAGGTGGAATGTGGCTATAGATAGACTACTACTGGTAATAGTTAATAATTATTATGACTGGTATAAGAACGGCTATAAACCCCTCCAGTGAGTTCATGTGTCGATAAATACTGTCTCACATGAGTGACTTTTAGACCTTTTGGATCCCCTTCGTGGTGTAGCGAGAAATTTTTGGATACGCTGTGAGTAGCTACCTTCTGTTTGATGTTTGAACGGTGCTCGTATTTTTTAATTGTATTTTTTAATTGTCAGCTCCTGAGAAAAGGGTTTTTGTTTACACCCCGAAACGCGTTGAGCCCTGATCACCTAATCAAGAGTCTGAAGAGAAGCCTTGAATTTGTGTGCTGACTTCAACCTCTGACATACTACAAGTCCTGGCCAGGGGGGTACTGTCTCAGGCATCTTGAGTTTCGGACAGCCCCCCAGCGAAGTGAGTAGTAACTTGTTTCGATTCGATTGGATTCGATTTTAAGTGTGGTTTTAGTGCAATTTGAGTCACATTCCATTGCAAATCTTTGTGTTATATCCGACGTCAATTAAGTAAGTGGTCCGTTCTTTATGCTTATTTACCAGTTATTATATGTATATATATGCTCTTTGGGGACTAGGCGCTTGTTTTTACCTGTAAAAAGAGGGAGATACAGTCCAGTATGGATCTAACATATTTGCTATTGTAGACTGGAATAGAGACTCCTCTTTACGTGTATATATATTTGTATTTTTCTTTTGATCATTTAAGCGTTTAGCATGCCGCTAACGCTATTCTCAGCAGCCTCCCCTTGGTTCTTTTGAGATACACACCTCTAGGGTGTTGTCTTGACAATCTGAAATTTAAAACATAAACCAGAGATGAGAATATCCTTTGAAGTAAATTACTTTATATTCCCATCCTCTTTGGCGCCTCTTTAGTTAGTTGTTCCTTACTTAAGGTCTTCCTAACCTCCTTCCTTTTTTTGTTCTTGTTTGTTTCAATTGGGCTGTCTGTGTGAAAGTTGGGCGGCCTGTCAGACGGGCTGTCTGGCGGCAGGCGTACAGGCTTGTATTTTTTTTAATACGTAGGACCAGAAGGGCATTCCTATCTACAGTTAGAGAGTGTTGGTGTGCCCTGGTAAGAACCTGTCTGGGGTAGCCTCTTCTCTGAAATCTCTGTTGAAGATCCTTAGCTGATACCAAATAGTCTGAGAGCTTGGAGCAATTCCGCCGGCGCCTCAGGTATTGCCCCTTTGGAATGCCTTTTTTTAATGGTATCGGATGACAGCTGTTCCACTCCAAAAGGCTATTGGTGGCTGTTTTTTTTACGGAAAAGGCGAGTCCACAGATAACCATCCTGATCTTTGAAGATCGTAAGATCAAGGAAGTCTATTCTGTCCTCATGAATTTCCGAGGTGAAGAATAGCCCCAAATTGTTGATATTCAACACCTCCACAAACATTTCAAATTCAAGCTTCGTACCTGTCCATAAGATGAGCACGTCATCTATGAAACATAGCCATAGAGTGATGTGACGTGTCCATTCATTAAATTCCTCTGAGAATACCACCTCCCGTTCCCACCAGCCCAGGTACAAGTTGGCGAACGTGGGGGCACAAGGGCTCCTCATTGCCACACCCCTGAGCTGGTGGTACACGCGATGGTCAAAGAGGAAAATGTTATTCTCAAGGATAAAACGAAGAAATTCCATAATTAACTCATTATGGTGCCAAAGGTGTGTACCCCGCTGCTTGAGGAAATCCGCTACAGCCCCACACCCTCTTTCATGGGGTATCGAGCTGTAGAGGGCCTCCACATCCCGACTAGCCAACCAGGTATGTTGTTCAGCCTGGATGCCTTCCACTTTCTGGATTACTTCCATAGAATCACGTATGTACGATGGGAGGGCTGTAACGAAGGGACGCAGTATAGTGTCAACATAGGTGCTGACCCCATGTGTCAGGCTGTCAATCCCTGATACAATGGGTCTCCCTTTCAGAGGAGGATAACCTTCATGCACCTTTGGTAAACAGGGAATTTGTAGAAACAGGGCATTTGCGGGTGTTTTGGAAGTAGAAAAGTATATTCCCTTTTGCTAATCAGTTTATTATTCAATGCTGCTTCTAAGATGTGTTTTAATTTTGTATGTAGTCCCCACAATGGGTTATGATCTAGAATGCGGTAGCACTGTTTGTCCTTCAATATACTTAGACACATATCTCTATATTGTTCAGTGTCCATCACCACCACATTGCCCCCTTTGTCAGAGGGCTTGATCACTATGGAGGAATCTCCCTCCAAAGTAACCAAGGCCTCCGTTTCTCCTCTAGTCAGATTGCCTCCTCTATTTTTATCCTTGTTCTCCATGCCCCTCAGTTGGTCTGTAACCACTTTGAGGAAAATATCCATCGCAGTGTGATTATTGATTGGAGGATTCTTAGTGGAAGGAAGTTTATGATCTGTAAATGGACCTTCTCCTGGACCTCTTCCTCCCTCCTCAATCATGGTTTCCAATAAACACACATCGGGTAACTCCTCCATATCAATCCCTAGTGCTAAACATTGTTGTTTGTCATATGTGGAGAAAAATTTTTTCCTCTTCAATTTCCTGATGAAGAGGGAGAGGTCCTTTACCCAGTTGAATACATTAAATGAACAGGACGGAACAAATGACAAGCCTCGTTTCAATAATTGCATCTCTGCTACACTTAGGGGTCTCTGTGAAACATTGATTATTTGTAACTCATTATTCATCGTCCCAGAGTGAGTTTCAACCCTTCAAGGGGGGCTCTTAGTCTGATTAACCCCTACCTTTCGGGTTATTTCCTGTCCCTCAGGTCGTAGGGTGATGCTTCTGAGGGGTTCCCTAAAAAATGCCCCCATGTGCAGGGCCTTCTGTGTCTACCACCACGACCCCTATTACATCCCCTATTGTTAGTGAAAATTGGGAACTGTTGTTGAGAGCCCGTAATCGTTTCAACGTCCCCTTCTCCCTCAGAGGAAGAGGGTTCAGTTTCCAATTCTAGGGATTTGGTGTTTTTTAACTCCAAACTCCAGGATACGGCCTTCCCTGAAGTCTGCAGTATCCCTTAAGAATTGAAAGTGCTTTCTCTCCTTTAACTGTGCTGTAAATTTCTCGCTATTTTGCTGTAGGATCAACTCTAGCAATTCTAGCAAAATCAGAGTTGGTGGAGAACTTATTGGTCGCTGTAATTTGTTCCTTGAGGGTCTGAGTGTTCTTCTCATATACCACCTTTTCCCCCTCAAGGAGCAATGTCATCAGTCTAAGTGAGCTCTCAATCGATTCCTTCTCCCACCTTTTATAGAATTCAGGTGACACACCTCCTTTGTGGGCGGCATCAGGACGCGGAGGTACTTTGTGATGTCCGCGCCTCCTGTGTCCTGATTGGCCAGCTGGGGGTTTGGTCTCCACCTTATGGGAGTAGCTTAGTAGTTTTAAACCTCTGAGCACGGCGCCCGCGTCACGGCCTCCCTAGCGCCGACGCTGCTGCTGTTGAATTACACGGCAGTCAGCGCTTCTGTGTTTGTTTGTCCGCATGTTTCCATAGACTTAGCCTCTAGCTCCTGATGAATGTTGAGACAGGAAACGCGTTGAGCTATAAGGGCTTCTAACTATGTGAGTGGGGCAGACTTAGCAGCTAGGTTTGAGCTTAGTGCGGTCCTGTACGCTGTGATTGTATATGGAGGGAATGGGTCACAGAGAAGCAGTAGGGGTGAATACACATTAGAGAGGCACAGGAGAAGGACGATCTAGTCCACATGGGCCCGACCAATCCCCTTGAGCATAGACTCCAGGATCCCTTCTCAACGCAGCGTCTCGTTGTCCTGCAAGCAAGGACCTCGTAACCTTAGGAAGGGCTTGACAGGTCTGTTTGTTTGTATGACTGAGCTATTGAGGAGCGTGGGTAGCGGATTCAGGTTGTAACTTGCCCGTGTCGTGTACCGGACAGACCTGTTCCCACAAATTTATATACCCGGCTCACCAATATTACTGATTGTGATGATATGGGTGGTTTGCAGTTATAGTGGTGGAGGAGCTATGAGTGGATCAATCTAACCGCGCAGCCTAGTAGCTCCATTGACCACCACATCAGCCACTGGACAGATCCCATTCATCAGAGGTCTGTAGGTGGCCACCAGAGTGAGGGCTCTCACATTGCCCTTGGTGGCGCTCACCAGATGGTATACATCCACTAATACAGTGATATTTGATAACATACTTAGCATACAGTATTTAATTACTTTCTACTCCTCATTTTTCTTAATTTTGTTAATAAAGGCTATGTTTTATTAAGCACATTAACACTCAACGTCCATTTACCCCTTCTCAGTGATTAGTTCACATCAGCATTCAGCCTGTCCGTTCTCCTGCTCCATTATAGGAGCAGGAGAATGGAAAGGACGGATTCGGCAAATAACTGAGCCTGTGGATCCCATAGACCAGTGGTGGCACACCTATGGCACTGGGTTTTGGGTTGCAGTTTGGGCACTCGGCCTCTAAAAGGTTCGCTATCACTGCCATAGATTTTAATGAGGTCCGTTAGCTTTCCAATCAGAGGAAGATTTTTGAAGAGGAGACAAAAGTCCTGCATGCACAAATTTTGTATCCACTTCAAAAATCTTCCTCTAAACGGAAACTTAACAGACCCCATTATAGTCTATGGGGTCCGTAGGTTCCGTTCAGTTATGTGCCAAATCCATCCTTTCCGTTCTCCTACTCTTATAACAGAGCAGGAGAATGAAAAGGCTGAACGCTGATGAGAACTCAGCCTTAATATGGCTGGCCAGGGGACAGGAGCCGTGGCGGCTACATTTCACAGCCACCTGAACCCTGTTGGGGCTGAACTGGCAGAAGAGCAGAAGGACATTAACACCTAGGAATTGTATACAGAAATAGGTGGTTTATCTGCATAAGCGACTGGAGATAAACAGGAGGAACTGGAGGGCGATGAGGAAGACCAGGCAGATGACCCCAACAGACCGTAGCCCAATTCCCTTATGCAAATGGACAGATGCATGCTGAATTGCTTGCGTAGTGACAGCGCATTATCAACATTCAACAGAGGCGTGACTACTGGCTCTCCAGGATGTTAGACCCTCACTACCAGGGCAAAATGAGGGCTTTTCTTACACCTGCTGAGAAGGATAAAAAACTCAACTACTATCGAGACATCCTATGTAGTCAGTTGGTCGCTGTCTATGTGCGCCATCGCCCATCCTCACAAAGGTCTCACTGGGGGGTAACCCCCTGCGCTCACACTCCACAGTCATGACTGCTGGAGGGGAGTGGGGGGGCAGGAGCAGCACCAGTTCTATCAGCAGCAATTTAAGTCTGGAGTTTCTGCGGCATGACAACTGCTTTTGGGATAACTATCAATTCAATAGAAACCTCTGGGAAAACTTTGCAACAAGACTGTCTTCACACGTGATGTATTTATTCTGCTGTGTATATTACCTATTTTAAACATCAAGGGCCTTAGCATTTAGAGCACTACTAATGCAATGCCCTTGTAACATAGTAACATAGTAACATAGTATATAAGGCCGAAAAAAGACATTTGTCCATCCAGTTCGACCTGTTTCCTGCAAGTTGATCCAGAGGAAGGCAAAAAACCCCTGTGAGGTAGAGCCAATTTTCCCCACTTAAGGGGAAAAAATTCCTTCCCGACTCCAATCAGGCAGTCAGAATAACTCCCTGGATCAACGACCCATCTTTAGTAGCTATAGCCTGAAATATTATTACGCTCCAGAAATACATCCAGGCCCCTCTTGAATTCCTTTATTGTACTCACCATCACCCCCTCCTCAGGCAGAGAGTTCCATAGTCTTACTGCTCTTACCGTGAAGAACCCTTTTCTATGTTTGTGTACAAACCTTCTTTCCTCCAGACGCAGAGGATGTCCCCTCGTCACAGTCACAGTCCTGGGGATAAATAGATGATGGGAGAGATCTTTGTACTGACCCCTGATATATTTATACATAGTTATTAGATCTCCCCTCAGTCGTCTCTTTTCTAGAGTGAATAACCCTAATTTTGATACCCTTCAGGGTACTGTAGTTTCCCATTCCAGTTATTACTTTAGTTGCCCTCCTCTGAACCCTCTCTAGCTCTGCTATGTCTGCCTTGTTCACGGGAGCCCAGAACTGTACACAGTACTCCATGTGTGGTCTGACTAGTGATTTATAGAGTGGTAAGACTATATTTTCATCACGGGCATCTATGCCCCTTTTGATGCAACCCATTATCTTATTGGCCTTAGCAGCAGCTGCCTGACACTGGTTTTTACAGCTTAGTTTGTTATTTATTAAAATTCCTAGATCCTTTTCCATGTCAGTGTTACTGAGTGTTTTACCATTTAGTATGTACGGGTGACTTGCATTATTCCTTCCCATGTGTATAACTTTACATTTGTCAGTGTTAAACCTCATCTGCCATTTCTCTGCCCAAGCCCCCAATCTATCCAGATCCCTCTGTAGCAGAAAACTGTCCTCTTTAGTGTTAATTACTTTACACAGTTTAGTGTCATCTGCAAAAATTGATATATTACTGTGCAAGCCTTCTACAAGATCATTAATAAATATATTGAAGAGAATAGGGCCCAATACTGAACCCTGAGGTACCCCACTAGTGACCGTGACCCAATCTGAGTGTGTACCGTTAATAACCACCCTCTGTTTTCTATTACTCAGCCAGTTACTTACCCACATACAGATATTTTCTCCTAGTCCAAGTGTTCTCATTTTATATACTAACCTTTTATGTGGTACAGCGTCAAATGCTTTGGAGAAGTCCAGATATACGACATCCATTGATTCGCCGCTAAAGATTACTTTTCAGAAGTCATCTCATTATCATCACACGCAGGATTACAATGACAAATATCACTATATACAGTCAGGTCCATAAACATTGGGACATCGACACAATTCTAACATTTTTAGCTCTATACACCACCACAATGGATTATATCAATGGATTGAATGAAACGAACAAGATGTGCTTTAACCCCTTAAAGACGCATGACGTACTGGTAAGTCATGATTCCCAAGTCCTTAACTGCTTCCAGACCGCCTAACGCAGGGATGCGTCCTCCGGGTGGCCGGGTTATTCCTCCTTGACGCATCCATGCGTCATCTCGCGAGACACGAGATTTTCTGTGAACGCGCGCGCATTCACATCGGCGTGCTGCTATGAAGTTATACTACAGCCTGCCAGCGATGATTATTCGCTGGCAGGCTGTAGATGTAAAATAAATCGCATCAAATAGGTATTTCAGACGCTGTTTTGTTAACAGCATCTGATATACCTGCTACCTAGTCCTCTGGTGGTTCCATTTACTTGGATCGACCACCAGAGGACACAGGCAGCTCTGTAAGTAGCACCAAGCACCACACTACACTACACACACCCCCCCTGTCACTTATTAACCCCTTATTAACCCCTGATCACCCATATAGACTCCCTGATCACCCCCCTGTAAGGCTCCATTCAGACGTCCATATGTGTTTAGCGGATCCGGGGATCCCCAATGTGCGACACCGACAATGTGCTTTCCGCAATTTGCGGATCCGCACATTGCCAGAACTATATAGAAAATGCCTTTTCTTGTCCGCAATTGCGGACAAGAATAGGACATGTTCTATATTTTTGCGGAACGGAAGTGCGGATCCGCAATTCCGGATCCGAGCGGGACAAAGTCTGTCCCCATAGAAACGAATGGGTATGCAATTCCGTTCTGCAAAATGCGAAACAGAATTGCGGACGTGTGAATGGGACTTGTTAGGTAGTTAGCGCTCACCGCACCGCAGTCACTGATTAGTCGCTGATTAGAGTTATCGCTGTCGCTAATCAGCACTAGTACTATATAGTATCTGTAAGTGATCAAGACTGATCGCAATAAGATCTATATCAGTACATTACGGGCACCTTAGGCACAACAAAAAACGCAGTGTTCGCCCGATCAGGCCTGATCTTGTGCACACACTTGTGTTCAGTCCGCCCCACCGCTGTGTCAGATTTTCTTTTACTTCTGATCACTGCAAAAACACTGTAAAATCGCTGTGGCGCTATAAAGATCACTTTTGAGCTTTTTGGATCTTTAGTAGCGATCACAGCTTTACTTTGCAAGCACTCCTATGTCCTTTCCCCTCTCTTTTTTTTTTTGCACACTTTTTGGCAGAGATTTTTTCATCCACATTAATCGATGCGAATGAAGAAATCTGTGCCACTCATTTTTTTTTTTTCGGCCCAATGCCTGAACAGAAAAAAAAAATCTCATTACCCGTATGCTCAATATAAGGAGAATAGCAGAAACTCCTAATGCTGGCCATACATGTAATGATTACGGAGACCACCAAATGCCAGGGCAGTATAAACACCCCACAAGTGACAACATTTTGGAAAGAAGACACCCCAAGGTATTCGCTGAGGGGCATACTGAGTCCATGAAAGATTGAACTTTTTGTCACAAGTTAGCGGAAAGGGAGACTTTGTGAGAAAAAACAAAAAAAAATCAATTTCCGCTAACTTGTGCCAAAAATTTTTTCCAATGAACTCGCCATGCCCCGTACGGAATACCTTGGGGTGTCTTCTTTCCAAAATAGGGTCACATATGGGGTATTTATACTGCCCTGGCATTTTAGGGGCCCTAAAGCGTGAGAAGAAGTCTGGAATCGAAATGCGTAAAAATGCCCTCCTAAGCGGTACTCATTGGAATTTGGGCCCCTTTGCGCACCTAGGCTGCAAAAAAGTGTCATACATGTGGTATAGCCGTACTCAGGAGAAGTAGGTCAATGAGTTTTGGGGTGTATTTTTACATATACCCATGCTGGGTGAGAGAAATATATCTGTAAATTGACAACTTTGTATAAAAAAAAATTAAAAAGTTGTCATTTACAGAGATATTTCTCACACACAGTATGGGTATATGTAAAAATACACCCCAAAACACATTGCCCTACTTTTTCTGAGTACGGCGTTACCACATGTGTGACACTCTTTTTGCAGCCTAGGTGCGTAAAGGGGCCGAAAGTCCAACGAGTACCTTTAGGCTTTACAAGGTTGCTCACAATTTAGTCCCGCGCAAAATGCCAGAACAATAAACACACCCCACAAATGACCCCATTTCGGAAAGTAGACACCCCAAGGTATTCACTGAGGGGCAGAAATGGAAACTTTATTATTATTTTTTTTCCTCAGAAAGTGTCATTTTCCGCTAACTTGTGAAAAACAATTAAATAATACATGAACTCACCATGCCCCTCTGCGAATACTTTGGGGTGTCTTCTTTCTAAAATGGTGTCATTTGATTTATACTATCCTGGCATTCTAGCACCTCAAGAAACATGACAGGTGCTCAGAAAGTCAGAGCTGCTTCAAAATGCGGAAATTCACTTTTTTGTACCATAGTTTGTAAACGCTATAACTTTTGCGCAAACCAATAAATATACACTTATTGGATTTGGAAAATTTATATAGAAATGTAGTTTTATTTGAAACATTTTACAACAGAAAGTGAAAAATGTCAATTTTTTGCAAAAATTTCGGTCATTTTTGATTAATATCAAAAAAAGTAAAAATGTCAGCAGCAATGAAATACCACCAAATGATAGCTCTATTAGTGAGAAGAAAAGGATGTAAAATTTATTTGGGTGGTAAGTTGTATGACGGAGCAATAAACGGTGAAAGTAGTGTAGTGCAGAATTGTAAAAAGTGGCCTGGTCATTAAGTGGGTTTAAGCTAGGGGGGGCTGATGTGGTTAAGGACCCATGACGTACCGGTACGTCATGAGTATTTCCGATCACTGCTGCCCAGCCGTGATCAGAACAAGGTAACTGCTGAAATCATTCAGCAGGTACTTGTTACAATGTCCAGGGGGGTCCTATGACCCCCCGTATCGACACTCTGCTAAAAACTGCTGACATCTGTGCTGCAGATGTCAGCAGTTTAACCCCTTCCATGCCGCGGTCCGTACGGACCACTATATGGAAGGGGTTATCAGGGAGGGAGCTCCCTCCCTCTCCCATCGGGGGCTGCTGTGCTCTTGCAGCCACCGATTCTTGATGGGATCGCAGATGGAGGGAGCCCCCCTCCCTCCCCATCACCCGCTGCTCTGTTCTGGCAGCGGGTGATGGTTATCATGGCAGCAGGACGCTTTGAGAGGCGTCCTGCTTGCCATGGTAATGTAAGTCTGATCTGACGTCTGCTAAAGGCAGAAGTCTGACCAGACTAGTGAAAAGTAAAAAATACAGTACAGTACACCATATAGTGTACTGTACTGTATTATACTGACATCAGACCCACTGGATCTTCAACAACCAAGTGGGTCTGGGTAAAAATAAAAAAAACACATATCACTGAATAAAAATTAAAAAAATAAAGTACACATATTATGTATCGCCGCATCCGTAAAAACCTGCTCTATAAAAATATCACATGACCTAACCCCTCAAGTAAATACCGTAAAAACAAAACAAATAAATGGTGTAAAAAAGCCATTTTTTGTCACCTTACATCACAAAAAGTGCAATACCAAGCGATCAAAAAGGCGTATGCCTCCCAAAATAGTACCAATCAAACCGCCATCTCATCCCGCAAAAAATAAGCCCATACATAGGACAATCACACAAAAAAGTAAACAAATATGGCTCTCAGACTATGAAGACACTAAAACATTTTTTTTTCTAAAATACTGTTATTGTGTTAAAGTAAAATAAATAAAAAAAAGTATACATATTATGTATCGCCGCGTCCGTAAAAACCTTCTCTATAATAATTTTACATGATCTAACCCCTCAGGTAAAATTGAATAAAAACAATATAAAAAACATCATTTTTGTCACCTCACATTACAAAAACTGTAATAGCAAGCGATCAAAAATTTATATGCACTCAAAAATAGGGCCAATCAAACCGCCATCTCATCCCACAAAAAATGATACCTCACTTAGGACAATCGCCCCAAAAAATTTAAAAAAAGATGTCTCTCAGACTATGGAGACAATAAAACATGATTTTATTTTGATTCAAAAATTATATTACTGTGTAAAACTTAAATAAATAAATAAAAAGTATACATATTATGTATTGCCACGTCCGTAACAACCTGCTCTATAAAACTAACACCTGATCTAACCCCTCAGGTGAACACAGCAAAAAACTATATATAAATACCATTTAAAAAGCCATTTTTGTCACTTTACATCACAAAAAGTGTAAGCGACCAAAAACGTCATATGCACCCCAAGATAGTGCTAATCAAACCGTCATCTCATCCTGCAAAAAACTGAGCCCCAACATAAGACAGTCGCCTAAAAATAAAAAAAATATATGGCTTTCAGAATGTGGAGACACTAAAACAATCATTTTTTCAAAAATGCTTTGTTATGAAAAACTGAAACAAGAAAAAAACTAAAAAGTAGTCATATTTGGTATTGTCGCTTCCGTAACAACCTGCTCTATAGAAATAGCACACAATCTAACCTGTCAGATCAATGATGTAAATAACAAAAAAAAAAAACGGTCCCAAAACAGCTATTTTTTTTGCAGATTTTACATTTTAATCCATTTTTCTAGTAACAAAGGAAGGGTTAACAGCCAAACAAAACTCAATATTTATTACCCAGATTCTGTAGTTTGCAGAAACACCCCATATGTGGTCGTAAACTGCTGTATGACCAAACGGCAGGGCATAGAAGGAAGGGAATGCCATATAGTTTTTGGAAGGCAGATTTTGCTGGACTGGTTTTTTGACACCATGTCCCATTTGAAGCCCCCCTGATGCACCCCTACAGTAGAAACTCCAAAAAAGTGACCCCATTTTGGAAACTACAGGATAAGGTGGCAGTTTTGTTTGTACTATTTTAGGGTAAATATGATTTTTGGTTGCTCTATATTACATTCTTTTTGAGGCAAGGTAACAAAAAATAGAAATTCTGAAATTTCATCTCCATTTGCCAATAACTCTTGTGGAACACCTAAAGGGTTAACAAAGTTTGTAAAATCGGTTTTAAATACCTTGAGGGGTGTAGTTTCTTAGATAGAGTCACTTTTATGGAGTTTCTACTCTAGGGGTGCATCGGGGAGCTTCAAATGGAACATAGTGTCAAAAAACCAGTCCAGCAAAATCCGTCTTCCAAAAACCATATGGCGTTCTCTTCATTCTGTGCCCTGCCGTTTGGCCATACAGCAGTTTACGTCCACATATGGGGTGTTTCTGAAAACTACAGAATCAGGGAAATAAATATTGAGTTTTGTTTGGCTGTTAACCCTTGCTTTGTTACTGGAAAAAATTGATTAAAATGGAAAATTGTCCCAAAAAATCCGAAATTCTGAAATTTTATCTCCATTTGCCATTAACTCTTGTGGAAAACCTAAAGGGTTAACAACATTTGTAAAATCAGTTTTAAATAGCTTGAGGGGTGTAGTTTCTAGAATGGGGTCATTTTTGGGTGGTTTCTGTTATGTAAGCCTCACAAAGTGACTTCAGACCTGAACTGAGCCCTAAAAAGTGGGTTTTTGAAAATTTCTGAAATATTTCAAGATTTGCTTCTAAACTTCTAAGCCTTGTAACATCCCCAAAATGATCGATATATGAAGTAGACATATGGGGAATGTAAATCAATAACTTTTTTTGGCAGTATTACTATGTATTATAGAAGAAGAGCAATTGAAACTTGGAAAATTGCAAATGTTTCCAATTTTTTGGTAATTTTGGTATTTTTAAAAAAAATAAAAATGCAATTTTTCGACTCCATTTTACCACTGTCATGAAGTACAATATGTGACAAAAAAAAACAATCTCCGAATGGCCTGCATAAGTAAAAGCGTTTAAAAGTTATCACCACATAAAGTGACACTGGTCAGATTTGCAAAAAAAATGACCAGGTCCTTAAGGTGAAATAGGGCCGTGTCCTTAAGGGGTCAACTGCAGACTGTCAGCTTTAATTTGAGGGTAGTTACATCCAAATCCGGTGAACGGTGTAGGAGTTACAACAGTTTGCATACGTGCCTCCCACTTGTTAAGGGAACAAAAGTAATGGGACAATTGGCTTCTCAGTTGTTCCATGGCCAGGTGTGTGTTATTCCTTCATTATCCTAATTACAATGAGCAGATAAAAGGTCCAGAGTTCATTTCAAGTGTGCTATTTGCATTGGAAATCTGTTGCTGTCAACTCTAAAGATGAGATCCAAAGAGCTGTCACTATCAGTGAAGCAAGCCATCATTAGGCTGAAAAAACAAAACAAACCAAAATCAGAGAGATAGCAAAAACATTAGGCGTGGCCAAAACAACTGTTTGGAACATTCTTAAAATGAAGGAACGCACCGGTGAGCTCAGCAACACCAAAAGACCCGGAAGACCACGGAAAACAACTGTGGTGGTTGACCTGACAAATTATTTCCCTGGTGAAGAAATCACCCTTCACAACGGTTGGACAAATCAAGAACACTCTCCGGGAGGTAGGAGTATGTGTGTCAAAGTCAACAATCAAGACTTCACCAAAGTAAATACAGAGGGTTCACCACAAGATGTAAACCATTGGTGAGCCTCAAAAACAGGAAGGCCAGATTAGAGTTTGCCAAACGACATATAAAAAAGTTCTGGAACAACATCCTATGGACAGATGAGAACAAGTTCAAGTTGTACCAGAGTGATGGGAAGAGAAGAGTATGGAGAAGGAAAGGGACTGCATATGATCCTAAGCATACCACCCCATCAGTGAAGCATGATGGTGGTAGTGTTATGGCATGGGCATCTATGGCTACCAATGAAACTGGTTCTTTTGTATTTATTGATGATGTGACTGCTGAGAAAAGCAGCAGGATGAATTCGGAAATGTTTTGGCAATATTATCTGCTCATATTCAGACAAATGCTTCAGAACTTATTGGACGGCCCTTCACAGTGCAGATGGACAATGACCCAAAGCATACTGAAAAAGCAGCCAAAGAGTTTTTTAAGGGAAAGAACTGGAATGTTATGCAATGGCCAAGTCAATCACCTGACCTGAATCCGATTGAGCATGCATTTCACTTGCTGAAGACAAAATGAAACCCAGCGTCTGGTGATGTCTATGCGTTCCAGACTTCAGGCAGTTTGATTTATGATGAATTTTATGTCCCATTACTTTTGTTCCCTTAACAAGTGGGAGGCACATATGCAAACTGTTGTAATTCCTACACCGTTAACCTGATTTGGATGTAAATACCCTCAAATTAAAGCTGACAGTCTGCAGTTAAAGCACATCTTGTTCGTTTCATTTCAAATCCATTGTGGTGGTGTATAGAGTCAAAATTTTTAGAATTGGGTCGATGTCCCAATATTTATGAACCTTACTGTATAGATAACACAGGATTAATTGTCAAAGCTTATCACAGAGCATGCCTAGAGAACTCTACAACAGAAGTCAATGAGGTCTCCTCCAGACTATTGCTCCTATTTAAATAATATATTCTATTTAAATAAAATACTCTATAATCAGAAAATGAAAATAGATAAAAAGGATGTGTATCACTATCTGGTTTAACTGACAGAGAAACTATAGGTACACATTCCCTTATAGTGCAGGTACTATATTTCTATAGTACCTGCACTCCCCCCCTCCAACCCGACAAAGATTTACTGATCTGAACCACGTGATCCAAGTTTTATTTAGAACTTGCATATGTAAAAGAGATGTTAAAATATTGCTCTATATATGTGGCCTCTGAAGCTAGCCTCACAGTGACCTAGTCTAAAAAAAAAAAAAAAAGGCGATTCTTCTGAGCATGTGATTGCTGTGTTCAATTGTACGGAAGCAGATCCGCCTCTTTCACACGAACGATACGGATTGTGTCAGGGAAACTCGCACCATTTTGAAAGCAAATTCAGTCAGTTTTGTCTGAGATTGCGTTACGTTGTGCAGTTTTTTCCACGAGCGTGCAATGCGTTTCAATGCGTTTTTCACGCGCGTGCTAAAAAACTGAAGGTTTACAAATAACATCGCTTAGCAACCATCAGTAAAAAACGCATCGTATCCGCACTTGATTCTGTATGTAATGCGTTTTTCACTGAAGCCCCGTTCATGTCTATCGGGCCAGGGCTGGTGAAAAACGTAGAATATAGAACATGCTGCGTTTTTCACGCAACGTAGAACTGATGCGTGAAAAAAAGCGCTCATGTACACAGTCCCATTGAAAAAAATGGGTCAGGATCAGTGCGGGTGCTATTTGTTCATGTCACGCATTGCACCCGCACAGAAAACTCGCTCGTGTGAAAGAGGCCTAAGATGTATTGTTCAAATTCTATTCAACTAGAGCTGGGTAAGTCTTGATTTAGACAGAAGTGCACTTTGCAAAACTCAAAGCACTAAGCACGTGTGTATTGTCATTGCCTTCTTTGGCCTTTAAAGATGATAAAATACAACTTCAGGATTGTACACCATTTATTCTGTAAAATCAAAACACATAAAAGTCATAAGGACTTAAAAATGTTTTCCAAGACTTTACTACTGAGGACTTCTCTTCTGGATAGGTCATCAGTATCTGAACAGGGGGGCCTAAAACCCAGGACCCCGGCCATTCAGCTGTTAGAGAAGGCATCGGCACTAGCAGTAGTGCTCCGGCCTTCTCTCAACTCACCAGACACAGCACTGTACATTGTACAGCGGCTGTGCTTGGTATTGCAGCTTAGCCACATTCACTATGGGGCTGAGCTGCGCCCCTAGGCGATGTGACCAATGAACGTGTTGTCACTAGTAGAGATGAGCGAACATTTAAAAAAAGTCCGTTGTTCGGGGTTCGGGTGGTGGTTAATTGCGCATCCCGTTATGGATTCCACAATAGCGCATATGGAATCCATAAGGGGCGGCTGCCACCAACCCGAACTGTAGAACAGCTGAAGGACCTGGCGTGACGTCACTGTCATGTGATCAGTGCAGGGGCGTGGCTCAGCACTGGATTTGATCCCGTGCTGAGCCACGCCCTGCACTGATCACATGACAGTGACGTCACGCCAGGTCCTTCAGCTGTTCTACAGTTCGGGTTGGTGGCAGCCGCCCCTTATGGATTCCATATGCGCTATTGTGGAATCCATAACGGGATGCGCAATTAACCACCACCCGAACCCCGAACAACGGACTTTTTTTAAATGTTCGCTCATCTCTAGTCACTAGTCTAGGGAAAGCTGAGGCTACTTTCACACTAGAGTTTTGGCTTTCAGTTTGTGAGATCTGTACAGGGCTCTCCTATGTGGTCCAAAACGGATCTGTTTTGCCCTAATGCAAGGATCCGCTCAGAATGCATCAGTTTGCCTCCGTTCAGTCACCATTCCGCTCTGGAGACAGACACCAAAACGCTGCCTACAGCGTTTTGCTGTCCGCCTGACAAAGCGGAGCCAAACAGATCCGTCCTGGCACACAATGTAAGTCAATGGGGACGGATCGGTTTTCTCTGACACAATCTGGCAGAATAGAAAACAGATCCGTCCCCCATTGACTTTCAATGGTGTTCAAGACGGATCTGTCATGGCTATAGAAGACATAATACAACTGGATCCATTTATGACGGATGCATGCGGTTGTATTATTGTACATCTGATTATCTGATAACAGAATCTACAAGATGGGTAATCAGTAGTAAAGACTCAGAAAACCACTTTAACGATCACAATTTCTCAGACAACACTGTCAGATATAAATAGACAGAGTGATCAACAAAATAGGTCAGGATTACTAGATTTGCACAACAAAAGCAACATGCTCTGGCCTGCAGACATGTCTTTTGGTCAATGACCGTACCAGTCATTAGAGTTTTCCTGCATCATTTCCACTGTGATTTTCTTTTACAGTGTATTCGCAAAAGTTTGATGATCTCTTAGACTTTACAGTATTTAAATATTCTGTACCAAAAAAATAATGAAACATCAAACCAGCGTTCAAACTGGTATGGAGGTGAATCAAGTGAAATAAGGTACTTAATGGGGTATTCCCATCTCATAAAGTGATGGCATACTGATAGGATACTCAATCCCCTGATGCTGAGAATAAACCTTCACAGTTTTCCCTGCACCCTTTTTATATCAAATGTCTCATGGGCAGTCCTGGGATACTGACAGGTGTTCTGTGCAAAGACCTTTCCATTCTTTTGACTCCTGTTTATGCAAGTTAGAAACATGACTTCAATATTTAATCCATAAGTCAACTTTGTAGTGTGGTCTTTGTACTTGAATACTCTTTGTGGTCCTTGTTTAAGAGCTTATGAATTGATTTGTTATTGTTCGTATTCTTCAATATTTTCCCAAGATGGAAATCAGCTTTCCCTGAGGGGCTCCTCAGCTGTCCGGGGTAGGCTCTTGCCTAGACTCTGAATGAAAAAGAAGGAAAATTAAGATCAGTAAACATTAGTGAATGGCTGCTACAAAAAAAGCGCAAATGCTTACAACAAGCTGCCCAATGCTTAGAAGCTTGTATGAGAAGTAAAAATGGCAGCTGAATTCCTTGGCACACACCTGAAACATGTTTTTTTCAGCGGTTCTCTAGGTGTGCTGAATGTTTATGGAGAAAAACACGTAGGCCAGCAGATTTTTTCCATTTATGCTGTAAGAGGGTGCAAGGTGTTGTATTTGATAGCAGGTACGTGTCACCGAGGTTGCTGGCCTCGGTGAGGTGAGAGCCGGGTTTTTGTCTGCAGCAGCTAGTGCTGCTCTGTTAAATAGCATGGCTGCAAAGCCGATCCGGGCCGGCTCTTACTGGGAGCAGCTAAAGAGTAGGGTGGGTGGCTGCTCCCCACGGTCCAGTCCATGTTTTGGGCTGGGTATAAACGCAGCCAGCAGCTGTGTCTGAGGGTGTGATTATCCTGGAGCCTGCAAACAGGGCTGAGGAATTCTCTGTCCTGGAGGAAGGAGCTCAGCAAGGTGGTGTTTCCTGCGACCTGAAGGTGGAATCGCCTGCGGCTGAGCCGACTGCTAGGTGTGAACCTGCACCTAAACCACCCAAGGTGACTGGACCCTGTGTTGGCCTGTTTTTGTTTTGCCACAGTATTTCCGTTGTGTGTGAACTGTCACCAAGAGACTGCTTTTCATTTATGGCGTGCAAGTGTGAATAAAACACTGTTTGATGCACCATCTGGACTCCTTGTTTTGCCTCTAAACTGCACCCGCACCGCTGTCTACCAGAGCGACTCCCCACATTTGGTGTCGGATGCGGGCATGCGCAGTGAGGCTGGCGTGAACGCCGAACTTTGTTTGCTGAGCAAAAGTGTATGTCCTATATTAGGCCGGCAAAGTTGCAGCCTGTGATTTCTGGCAACATGGAGGCTGCTGTGAAAGCCCTCATAGAGGCTAACGTGCAGCAGCGGGAGACCAACCAGTTATTGCTGCAACATGTGATGGCATTACAGGCGGCAGGAGCGTCCCACCACGTCCATGATGCCCAGAAAGCGGTCCGTGCGGCGATCCCAAAGATGACCCCCGCAGACGACGTGGAGACATACCTAGCCGTCTTTGAGAAGGTCGCCGTGAGGGAAAAGTTACCCCGTGACCAGTGGGCCGAGGTGGTTGCTCCGCTCCTGGCAGCCGGACCCCAGCAAGTTTTTTTCGATTTGGCAGATGTCCAGGCAGCTGACTACCCGACCGTGAAAGGTGAGATTCTAGCAAGACTGGGGGTGAATGTTTTGGTCCGGCCCAGCGGGTGCATCAGTGGGAATTTAACCCGGCTGAACCCGCCAGACCACAATACTATGACCTGCTACATCGGTTGCAAAAATGGCTGCAGCCAGACATACTGACTCCCACTGCTATGCTCGACCGTCTGTTAGCAGATGTATTCTGGAGGTCTTTGCCATACCCTCTCCAGCACTGGATCGGCCAGGTATCCCCACCAATGCCCTTGAGATGGTCGACCTGGTGGAGCGATATGAGGCCACCAGAAACCTGCAGGGGGTTCTTTTGGGAGGAGGCCAGTCAAACCCCGGAAACCTCCACCCCAGTCCCGGCGGCCGGCCAAACCCGCCCGGGATGTACCCCTTGCAGATCCCTCCCCAGTAGTCTGCTGGCGGTGTCACGAGCCTGGCCACGTAAGGGCCGACTGTCCACAGTGGGGGAACCCATGGAGACTAATTATGGGTACCGGGCTTCCTGTATGCCCGGAGACTGTGTGCGACCGGCACCCCGAGACAATAGACAATCGACATCTGTGCCAGGTGCAAATCGGGGATAACCTGGCAGTGGCGCTGTTGGACTCAGGGAGCCTGGTAACCCTGGTAAGTGCTGCCCTGGTACAGCCCACCCAGTATACGGGCCGGAAAGTTGGTGTGGTGTGTATACACGGAGACTTAAAGGACTATCCCACGGCTGTAATGTCTCTGTCCACGGCGGCCGGCACCTGGACTTGTGAAGTGGCGATCTCCACAAAGCTGCCTTATGAACTAATAATTGGGAGAGACTTCCTGGTTTTCCGTCACTGTGGCCTGAGATGAAAGTGACTAATAGCCCTGAGACAGGGGTAACCCTAGCAGAGTGGCCTGATACCACTGGAAGGCCAGAACCCTGGGAGCCCGAGTCTGAAGGGCCAGCGGTAGGGGTGACCACTGCTGCAGCGGTAGTGGGGGAGACAACCCCACTGAGTGTAATGGTGGGAGACACGGAGGACTTGCCACCGGGGCCTGAGTTGGCAGACCTCAATGTCTCCGGGGAAAATTTTGGGACCGCACAACACCGGGACCAAACCCTAACCAGGGCCTGGGAGAATGTGCTGAAATTGATGGTAAACCCCAGAAACCAGGGGCTGAATTAATGTTCCCACGATTTATTGTTCTTCAGGATATGTTGTATCGGGTGAACCAAATCCGAGGTGAACCTGTTGAACAGTTGGTGGTGCCCACAGCGTATCGCAAGCTTGTCATGGAGCTTGCCCACCAACATGTTCTTGGGGGACACCTGGGGTGGCAGAAAACCCAGGACCGCATACTGCAGCGGTTTTATTGGCCCAGTGTGTTCAAGGAGGTAGAGAATTATTGTAAGTCCTGTCCGACCTGTCAGGTAACTAGCCCCCAGCCTCATTTCCGTAGTCCTCTGGTACCTCTGCCAATTATTGAAGTACCGTTTGAGCGAATTGCTATGGATTTAATTGGGCCTGTACCAAAGTCTGCCAGGGGCCACCAACACATTCTGGTAGTTCTCGACTATGCCACTCGGTATCCGGAGGCGGTGCCTCTGCGACATACCTCAGCTAAGCTCATCGCCAAAGAGTTAATGGAGATGTTTTCCCGTGTGGGCCTGCCAAAAGAGATTCTGACCGACCAAGGGACCCCTTTTATGTCCAAAGTAATGAAGGAACTGTGTAAATTGTTGCGTATAAAGCAGCTACGGACGTCCGTTTACCATCCGCAAACAGACGGTCTTGTGGAGAGGTTTAACCAAACTCTAAAAAATATGTTAAAGAGGGTGGTGTCTAGAGATGGGAAGGACTGGGATCTGCTTCTGCCCTATCTCATGTTCGCAGTGCGAGAGGTGCCCCAGGCCTCTACTGGGTTCTCGCCCTTCGAACTGCTTTATGGCAGACACCCTCGGGGCCTGTTGGATATCGCCAAGGAAGCATGGGAACAACAGCCTGTCCCCCACAAAAGTGTCATTGAGTATGTCACCCAGATGCAGGAACGGATAGAAAGGGTGTTGCCGCTGGTCCGGGAGCATATGGAGGCAGCGCAACAAGCCCAGAGTAGGGTGTATAATCGTCAGGCTCGGGTACGGGGCTTCAATCCGGGAGATCGAGTGTTGGTTCTGGTACCCACCCTTGACAGCAAATTCCTAGCTAGGTGGCAGGGCCCCTATGAGGTGATCGAGAAGGTAGGGGAAGTAAATTACAAAGTACACCAGCCAGGGCGGCGCAAGCCGGAGCAGGTGTACCACGTGAATTTACTTAAGCCTTGGAAAGATAGGGACACGGCCGACGACCACAGCCCCCGACCAGGGCTTCTAGGTGAGAAGGGTCCAGCCCCACAGTTCGAGGCCTGCGAAGCGGTAACCACGGTGAAAATTGCAGACAGCCTGTCTTCCACACAAGTTCAGGAAGTCAGGGAGTTCCTCAGTCGGAACACGGATGTGTTCTCGGACCTCCCTGGCTGCACGTCTCTCATCCAACATGACATCGTCACTGAGCCTCAGGCCAAGATCCGGTTAAAACCATACCGGGTACCCGAGGCTCGGCGACGGGCCATCGCGGAGGAAGTACAGTTAATGTTGAAGCTCGATGTCATTGAGGAGTCGAAGAGTGAGTGGGCCAGTCCCATAGTCCTAATACCCAAGCCGGATGGGACGTTGCGGTTCTGCAACGATTTTCGCAAGTTAAATGAAGTGTCCAAGTTTGATGCGTATCCCATGCCCCGGGTAGACGAGCTTGTTGAGAGTTTAGGGCAAGCCCGTTATTTTTCTGTGCTAGACCTCACCAAAGGGTACTGGCAGGTACCCTTAACGGAGTCGGCTAAGGAAAAACTGCTTTTGTTACCCGCAGGGCCTGTATCACTACAGGTGTTACCCTTTGGCCTGCATGGCGCCCCGCCACTTTCCAAAGGTTAATGGACATAGTGCTGCGACCACATCGTCGGTACGCCTCGGCCTACTTAGATGATGTAGTCATCCACAGCACCGACTGGGAAAGCCATTTACCCAAGGTGCAGGCGGTAGTGGATGCCCTGAGGAAAGCCGGACTGACCGCTAACCCAAAGAAGTGCTCCATAGGGTTAGAGGAGACCAAATATCTGGGATATGTAATTGGGCGGGGAGTCATCAAACCTCAGGTAACCAAGGTAGAGGCCATTCGTAACTGGCCCCGACCGGTCACCACCAGGCAGGTAAAGTCCTTCCTGGGGATTGTAGGGTACTACATGAGGTTTGTGCCCCACTTTGCCACAATAGCAGCGCCGTTGACAGACCTGTTGAAGGGGCGAAAGTCTGGGAGGGTTAGCTGGAGTGAGAAGGCGGAGGAGGCTTCGCCGCGTTGAAGTCGGCCCTGTGTGGGTCCCCGGTTTTGGTGACACCCGACTTCAACAAGGAGTTTGTCGTACAGACCGACGCCTCGGAGGTAGGCCTCGGTGCGGTACTGTCGCAGGAGGTCAAACGGACGAACATCCCGTTGTCTTCCTGAGCCGTAAGCTCAGTCCCGCCGAGTCCAGATATAGTATAGTGGAGAGGGAGTGCCTGGCTATCAAGTGGGCACTCGAATCTCTCCGCTACTACCTGTTAGGAGGAGGTTCTGTCTGGTGACCGACCATTCCCCCTCAAATGGATGAGTCAGGCCAAGGAGAGGAATGCTCGGGTCACCAGGTGGTTCCTATCTCTTCAGAATTTCAAATTCTCCGTGGAACACAGGGCAGGCCGCTTGCAGGGCAACGCAGATGCCCTGTCCCGCGTCCACTGCCTCACGTGTGTTCACCCCTCAGGGTTGAACAAAGGGGGTGTAAGAGGGTGCAAGGTGTTGTATTTGATAGCAGGTACGTGTCACCGAGGTTGCTGGCCTCGGTGAGGTGAGAGCCGGGTTTTTGTCTGCAGCAGCTAGTGCTGCTCTGTTAAATAGCATGGCTGCAAAGCCGATCCGGGCCGGCTCTTACTGGGAGCAGCTAAAGAGTAGGGTGGGTGGCTGCTCCCCACGGTCCAGTCCATGTTTTGGGCTGGGTATAAAACGCAGCCATCAGCTGTGTCTGAGGGTGTGATTATCCTGGAGCCTGCAAACAGGGCTGAGGAATTCTCTGTCCTGGAGGAAGGAGCTCAGCAGGGTGGTGTTTCCCTGCGACCTGAAGGTGGAATCGCCTGCGGCTGAGCCGACTGCTAGGTGTGAACCTGCACCTAAACCACCCAAGGTGACTGGACCCTGTGTTGGCCTGTCTTTGTTTTGCCACAGTATTTCCGTTGTGTGTGAACTGTCACCAAGAGACTGCTTTTCATTTATGGCGTGCAAGTGTGAATAAAACACTGTTTGATGCACCATCTGGACTCCTTGTTTTGCCTCTAAACTGCACCCGCACCGCTGTCTACCAGAGCGACTCCCCACAATGCTTAAAACCTACCACTCTTCCCTTCACCTACCCAAACAAGCCTACTTCACTTCTCTCATTGCAAATAACTACTCACATTCAAATACCTCAATAAATAACATATGGACTAAAACACACTACTGGGAGATTTTTCTAACCAAAATCAGCCAGATTTGTGGGCAGACTAGGGTACAGAACACTTTTAGAGCCTTTTTCAGACACGAAAAGGGTATGACCTGTCATATAGGAGTGTGGTTTAATATGCCCCTACAATTGCACAAAATTCTGGGGTAAAGTAGGCTAATTGGTGGTGGGACAAGACAGTCTACAGCAGGCATGCTAAACATGCGGCCCTCCAGCTGCTGCAAAACTACAACTCCCAGCATGCCCAAACAGCCTACAGCAGGGCATTGTGGGAGTTGTAGTTTTACAACAGCTGGAGGGCCGCAGGTTGAGCATGCCTGGTCTACAGGTTTGCCAGATATATCATCCAGCATCAGACACCGTGATAAATCTCGCACATTTTTAGACTGTCCAGTCTGGGTTTACATTGTCTATAACAGGGATGAGCAACTTCTGGCACTCCAGGTGTTCTGAAACTACAACTCCCAGAATGCTCCATTCACTTCTCAGCATATTTGCATGCTGGGAGTTGTAGTTTTACAGCAGCTGAAGTACTGAAGGTTGCTGATTCCTGGACTATAAGAATAATGTCAGTGTTTGGTCAGTGATTTTTAGCCAAAACCAGGTGTGGCTCTAAACCCAGAACAGGTGCAGATCTTTCCCTTATACCTTATGTCTGTGGAGGCTCCAATCCTGGTTTTGGCTCACAATCACTGATGGAAATCACTGACCAAACACTGACGTGTGAACGAGGCTTTAGACGGTATTAGAAAATCTGCCACACTATTTGTAAAAAAAAATAAAAAAAAAAAAAAGCTACAAAAATGAAAACACCACAAAAATATACATAACAAAAAAATTGCATTTTCAGGTCTTTTATAAACAAAAAACAGGAAAAAAAATTATGTTTGAAGAAAGCTTTCTGGAAGAAATCAGCTACTTTGTCCTCAGCTTTGGCTACACTGATTTATAAAGACTGTAAAGTAGCACATACAAACCTGGTCGAAGGCATAGCTGCCCGGGCAGAAAGCAGAGCAACCAGATCAAGGACCCTACCTATCAGGGTAGCAAGCATGCTGGCTACAGCAATGACTTCCATTCTTTGACCAACGAAAACAGTCATCATAGACCCTCTTTCAAGTTCTGCATGGGGTCGCTACAATTACTTGTTATGCCTCTGAACCAGTTGTTTATATTTGCAAAATGAGTGACCGGATGTTTTTTTTGTGCCTTTTTAAAACCTGGCAGTATATAGACAGATCAATAAGCAGTCATGGAAATGCAGTATATTCAAGTTATCCAACAACAACAGGCATGTACATTAAAATTCCTTAAATATAGCATCTGATATAACAGAAAGTCTAAAAAATCCAGAAAACAACTGAGATTTAATATGGAATCATAGATAGTGTAAGATTTGGTGTAAACATTTCCTTTTGAACTTTCTCTGCTCATTACTTCTTAGTTCTGTATAGTTTTCTATGAGTGTCTATACAATTTGATAACCTGGCATCTGCCAAGTCCCACTGACACCTGATTACAGTAATCTTATTATGTTTACAGCTTTGATTTACAATATTTCTTTCTGATTTTCTGCTAGAATCCTGCTCCGTATTAGAGAGGATATCCAGCTTCGGGAGGATACATCAGGAGATCCACCTGCAGTAAAAAAGAGATTATTCCTTACCTGGCAGATCAGTGCAGCTGTTCTGGTTCTCACAGTCGGGATCTGTTTACCTGGCTGCAGCGGTGACATTACATCAACAAGTGGCTGCTGCCAATCATTAGCCAATTTGTTATCGCTGCAGCAAGGTAATCAGATGCCAGCTGGGAGAACTGAAGCAGAAGTGTGGGATCTAGCAGGTAAGTAGTGATCACTTCTTTATTGAAGGTGGATCCCCTGTGTTGTCAGTTTTCCTTGTAAAACAAACAACGTCTTGACTGAAACTTCTAAAAAATCTAACTAATCTGTGTGGTTGTTTTATTGTAGATTTTTACATTGTATATATTTCAGTTGTCATGTATTTGATATAAAATTCCCATATACATTACAGTACTGATAAGGAAGGGATTATTGACTGTGAAAACTGAATAAATCGATGTACTCAAATGAAAGAAATCTTCTAGATGAATGAGAATTGGGGACAGAAGCCTTAAGCAAATCATGACAGGAACTGCAGCACTATACATATGTACGGTATGTGTGTTATAATACACACACACACAAATATAAATATATCTACCATACTGTATGCCCTGCACCATGGGGGGATCCAGACAGAAGCTTATCACTCACTCCAGATTATTTCAGTTTAGAGACTATTTCAATTTTATAAAAATAAAATACAAAACAACACACTACAGTATCTTACTGACAACATATAAATTTGAATATCAGTGCACAAAAATATAGAGTTAAGAGTATTTATTAACCTATTGCCATCACAATTGGTAATAAAAGGTAAAGTAGTGTAAGCACAAGACAATTTGTGCACGTAGCTAGTTCCACTCAGGGGGGCATTGTGACCTCTGATAAGGACAGGTTCCTGACTGCTTAATCACTAAACTACTTGAGACTGGAAATGTCATAAAACCTACAGACTGTAGCCCCTCCCATGCTATACAGAGAGGCACGTACACAGTGTCACACACGTACACAGTGTCACACACGTACACAGTCACACAGTGGTGCTATTGTCTTCACTGACAAGGACACAAATACATACATCTGCCCAGAAAACGCAATCAGAACTACAAATTCATCACAAATGTCTGCTTCTCCCGGATTTAAAACAATGTGATAAATTAGTAAAAAAATCAAGTGTAATTTTGCTCAAACAAATACATATAAATCCACCATCTTTGTGGATACACAGAAGTAACAAACAAATCTAAAATGTGAAAGAATTACACAGATTAGAAAACAAAAACTGCGCAATTTAGTTCATTCTTAGGTGACAACAAACAGAAAAAAGTCAATAAGTCGAATAATAATATTTTGTTGTACCTGTTGTAAAAACCATACTCAGCTTTCCAGGTCCCTTCAGCTGTTTTCAGCCCCATCCTGTAAACTATGGGATGCAATGACTGGCTTCAGCTTGGGGACATGTCACTGCTGAGGCCAGTAGATGTATGAGCCCTACTCATATCAAGCATGACACCCCAAAATGTAATGCTAATACAACATTTACCAATATCACGATAATCAAGGGTGGATTTGACATTTTTGATGGCCCATTTAAAATTATGTCTGGGGGGGGGGGGGCCCCATTGCACTGCTAAGCAAAGCCCTGTGGCACCTTAATCTCCATCCACCACAACCACCCTCAGTTTAGCAGTATACCTTGGGCACTTCTGCTACTGCTCTACAGGTAGAAAGATGCCTTTCCCTGGCAGAACAGGTGGTATTTCTGCCCCTTTAGTTGTTTAAGTCACCCAGAGGGCCCCCTGATCTCTGGGGCCCTAATCAATTGCTTGGTTTGTGTAGAGATGAAGTCCACTCCCACCCATAATTGATTATCTGCTCAGTCTCAAGATTATAATGCAGTACTGTCGGAAACAAGTACTGGATTATCAGATGCCATATTAAAGGAATTTGCGATGGTGATGAAGTACAATAAAAAGGTCAATTTGTCATGAAATATGTCACTTTAATGGCTATTAATAACTAAAGTGATATGTTAAACATCTTAAACAGTAGGAACCAATTCCTTCACATAATCTTCATAGACTTATTTTAGCCCATAAGAACAGCATTCCAATAACAATTTGCAGGGCAGGATTTCAGTTCTCTGCGTCCTACAAATATTCCAGCATGTGATTTGGATTCCATTTACAAATTGCCGGCTGCTGGTAATGACAGCCTGTGGTCTGTTGACAGATCTATGGGGAAACTGACATTCTCTGCAGTTTAGAAAATTATTACAGGAACGCTCCCACAGGGAATATCCTATATTAAGAAACTGTTCACCCTCTAAAGGTGGCAATATTAACACACACTTACCACTTAATCTTTGGAACCTCTGCTTGGCTGCCGCTCTCTCTTGGGCATCGAAATACCAGACAGTTAGAGCATATCTATGTGAATGACGGGGATAACAGTTACATAGGGAATGCAGCAACTGTTGTCAGTATATATGGTCTATCACACTACAGTTACCTGGTGGCATAAGAAGGCTGCACTTCATGGGGGTTGCGGCGGTCAGACCAGAATAAAAGTAACCGGTCGAAAAGAGGCTCAACATCGGCTATATGTGAGCTACCATGAGGAAAGATACGCAGTACTCCACCATGGACCTACAGGAGAAGATCATGGTCACCAAAAGTCAAAAAATACATTAAAGTCATATCCAATGTTGTATAACGTCAGGATAGACAGATAGATAATAGATAATTAGGTAGGTAGATAGATAGATAGATAGATAGATAGATAGATAGATAGACAATCGGGTAGATAGATAAATAGATAGATAGACAGACAGACAATCAGGTAGATAGATAATAGATAATCAGGTAGATAGATAGATAGACAATCGGGTAGATAGATAAATAGATAGATAGATAGACAATCAGGTAGATAGATAATAGATAATCAGGTAGATAGATAGATAGATGATACATAGATTCGATAGACAGATAAATAGATAGATAGATATGAGATAGATAGATGATACATAGATTCGATGGATAGATAGATAGATAGATAGATAGATAGATAGGTAGATATCTGCTCTCACATTTGCATCCCAGTTCTTATTCAAATAATAAATGCATGTAATGAGGCGCCCATCTCCTGTCGGGTTATCTACATGCCGCACATAACCAGCTCCATTACCAGGGTAACAAGCGACCATTGCCTGAAAAAGAAAATAAGAAATGAGTTTTACTCTGTTACCAGAGATGTTTTAGGAATCAGACATGTTTAAAAAGAACACACAGACATTAAAACCCTGCCAGTGTGCCATCCCAGGCTTGGCAAATGACTATGAGGAATATTTTTGCCATTTTCTCAACTCACGATGCAAAAGGTCAACAAAGCACCGCTCTGGCCATTAATGTCGCAGTCATAATTAGAACCGGAATTATTTTGCTGCCAGCTAAAGGCAAGTGCAATTACAAAACTAAGCTCCGTGTTGTACTTTGTGAGACTATGCAAATAAACATTAAAAAGGGACAATATTAATAATGGATATGAATGTGAATGATACTTATAGGAAAAAGCACCATAGACCTCGGGCGCACGCATAGCACACATGCACAGCAGCCCCCATCCCAGCCACCTCGTTGTAGTGGTTCCCATAACCCTGTAAACGAGCCGTGTATAATATGATGAAAATATGAATCCAGCCAGCAAAGGAGGCAATATGGATAACAATACATTAGTAAGTGCCTGGTATTAACTTTCTCTACATGATAAATGCCATATGCTGAAGTGGGAAGCCTAGGATACTACTCTGGCTGTATGAGAAAAGAAGATGACAGCAAGCCCTACAAGGGTGGTTGAGATCCAGCCCAAAGCGCACACAATGGAAGCAGTCGAAAAGGGCACGAACAAAGTTGGAGTAACAAGCCAATGTGTGCCCGAAGCACAGCCTGTAACCTAGGTATTTTGAGGATCCAAGCTGGTGACAGAGCAGATGAACTTGCAGCAATTGGCACCAAGAGCTGATCTGACCAGCACAGATCAGCATTTGTGACAGATCAAAATAGGACATGCAACATGGGGTCAATAGAGTGAAACCCTGACAGATGGGGAGCTGAAAAAAACCGTAAGGTTAACAAAGAAAAACTTCCATTCTGCAGCAGCAATGGATTTATGACCAATATTTGACCACTGACAGTCCCAGGAAGCATGAATGTAGCCAGGTTTACCTTTGACCTCTCCTTCACATAGAACTGGCCCAAATGGTTTCCACACAACACCACTAGGCGATCAATTACTGAAAGAACCAGTCCAATGGCCTCGCAGCCTTCCTCTGAGCCAGCAATCCATGCAATTTTGTCCCCTCGCAGGTGCCTTTTGGAGACTCCTCGAAGGTGACCCGCCAGCTGGCCGTCCTTCAGTGCCCCATCCTGGTGCAAACGTCTGACCTGCTCCAGCACTTGATCCCCCAATTCTTCTCCCAAGATGTGATCCAGATAACAGTAACCATAGGAGAGCAAGTGGGGTGCAATGTGCTCTAGTGCTAGCTTTTCAAGGTCCATAGGGGGGCTATGCTTGAGTGGCATTGAAGAAGAGGAGGGCTTTATGGTGGGCATAGTCAGTCTACAACTGCTTGGAGAGCATTGTGCCACCACAGATTTGTCTTTGACATGCCAGCGTTACTAGAAAGTGTCACGAAACCCGTCTAGGATGCCTGTGCAGGGTCCGCCACGATATGCCAACTAAAGCATTCACACCCATGGAAGAGCCGTATGCTCAAGTTATGAAGTGACTTTGCTCTGCTTCTCTGAGATGCTGCTGTAAATACGCTTCCGAGCCGCTATAATATACGTGTCATGAGAACGGAGCTCTATAAAGGCTCAGCTACGTGTCACTATAGGCATAGCCAAGCCCCGCTCTCCCCAGCCCTATACAGCGCTGTACGTGCAGAAGCAGTGGTTTCCACTCGCGGGGCGTGCCTTACACTGCTGCTTAAAGCCGCTAATCAGAGCCTGGCCGTCAAAGCCAATCAGGGGTGCGGAGGGTGTGGTCTTAGGCGCTTATAACGGACAGGCACATAAGCACGTGCTCCAGGCACACATGGAGCTGGGCGACCATTGGCTTATGTACTTGTGGGCGTGTTTACGTAACCAGGAGATAGCGTGGTAGTGGGCGTGTCATCCGCCATTGAGGAATCTTGGTTCGGCATGTAGCCTGCTACCGTATAGTGCAGAGAAGTAAACACAGCGAGGAGGAGGGGAAGATGTAGGAGAGGGAAACCATCAGAGCAGGGCGGAGAGAAAGCTTGGCAAGTGTGTGAAGACAGGGTGAGAGGAAGAGAAGATGCAAGACAGGGAATGAAATATGATGCTGGGTTTCCTTTGGGAAAGGTGAAAATGAGGCCAGAGAGAACTGGAGTGGGGGTGTGATGAAAATGGAAGGCGTGTGAGTAGGGATGAGCGAACTTGTGTTTTCAAGTTCGGCTTACGGGGTTCGGGGTGGTAGCGGAATCCATAACGGAATTCTTAGAGAACCTGAACCTTGTACGCCGAACTTGAAAACACAAGTTTGCTCAACACTAATTGTGACCCATATAGACCTCTATCCAGGGCCGGCTGCAGGTTCATGTAGGCCCTTGGGCAATAAAGTCTCAGTGGGGCCCCTTGTGGCATTTTGCACGGCGTTTACAGCAATGAAGCTGCATGCATTATAGATTAACCGCTTCAGCCCCCCTAGCTTAAACACCCTTAATGACCAGGCCACTTTTTACAATTCTGCACTACACTACTTTCACCGTTTATTGCTCCGTCATGCAACTTACCACCCAAATGAATTTTACCTCCTTTTCTTCTCACTAATAGAGCTTTCATTTGGTGCTATTTCATTGCTGCTGACATTTTACTTTTTTGCTATTAATCAAAAATGACCGAAATTTTGCAAAAAAATGACATTTTCACTTTCTGTTGTAAATTTTTTTAAAAAACTACATTTCTATATAAATTTTTCTCTAAATTTATTGTTCTACATGTCTTTGATAAAAAAAAATCCAATAAGTGTATATTTATTGGTTTGGGTAAAAGTTATAGCGTTTACAAACTATGGTGCAAAAAAGTGAATTTCGGCATTTTGAAGCAGCTCTGACTTTCTGAGCGCCTGTCATGTTTCTTCAGGTGCTAGAATGTCAGGAAAGTATAAATACCCCCCAAATCACACCATTTTAGATAGAAGACACCCCAAAGTATTCACGGAGGGGCTTGGTGAGTTCATGTATCATTTCATTTTTTTTCACAAGTTAGCGGAAAATGACACTTTCTGAGAAAAAAAAAAAAAAAAAAGTTTCAATTTCTGATAACTTCTGGCAAAAAAAAAAAAATCTCAGACGGACTCACTATGCCCCTCAGTGAATACCTTGGGGTGTCTACTTTCGAAATGGGGTCATTTGTGGGGTGTGTTTACTGTTCTGGCATTTTGGGCG